>OW443305.2:4158322-5541930 GCA_937001585.2 Brachylomia viminalis | reverse complement strand
AATTAAAAGAAGTCCGTTGTCACAATAACCTTTGCCACTACACAGCGGAATATAAACTAAAGACTTTATTCATTCAATATCTCATGTTATTTACTTATTACGTAATAGGTACCTACCTATATGTAATCGTCGGACCACGATGTTATCAATTTTTGCCGCTGTTTTATGTAGATTTTACTTGAGGACATGTTTATCCACATAATGAATTAATAATGAACGTGCAAATAAGATAAACAGCATTTTTTTAAAGATGTGTATTTGTATGTAACGAGTAGATAATGTAGATTGGCAGGGATTTCGACTAATTACTAATCTTGATACCTACCTAATATTGTTCGTAAAATACCAAAGTATCATTAAGCTCGTTTGTATTCCCAAACTAGAAGGTAGAACTCAAAACAATGCTACGCAGATACGTTAGAGCTACATTCACCAATTCTCTCCTTTCATTAGGGTTATAACTAGTCATCAGCACCCTAATTGTGTAACAAACTATCAATCACAATCTGAATAATTTTGAAGGATGTTGCTAATCCATTGATTCATATGCTCGAAAAAATTGTCTGCTCAACACCGTAAATAGCGCAATGAATGTTGTTGAACTGTCAAAATGAGAGCCATTCCTGCTGTTAGTGATACGCAATTATTCCGCTGTTAGTAACTATTTTCCGGGCAATAATCACATCACAAGAAATTGTTTGACCAACGATTCAATATTCGATTTCTGTTTATTCAAAAGATTTTTCGGTCTTGAATCAAGGGTTCTTCCGGCTTCCGAATGTTTGTTTACCTATTTACTAAGAATTCCGTATTGAGTTATTCAAAAAGTAAAAAAAAAAAAGAAAAAAACAATAATGTAATAATACATTTTGTTACAAACTCTATGGACTCATATCGATATCAGAATTAAAGGTTTTGAATTTGAATAAGTCGGATAGGAAACATCGACCTCATCTAGTTTTGTTTTGACATAATATTGACATGTAAAAGTGTACAAACCTACTTACAGAAATAAAATCACCAAAATAATGACAGCTCTTGGTTCTCACAGAATACAATCCTTATCTACTAGTTACCTTGCAGCTCTACCCACCCCTTATGGCATTGTACATAAACCACCATCCGTTTAGTTATGGTACTTATTACACAGAGCTTGATAGAGCCACTGCTAACAGGATCAGCAGCATTCTTAGACCCATCCTTGTGACACGCGACCGACTGGTAGGGAGACCATGCTTTGTGCGTAGACACGGACAGGATGATAAGTAGTTACCTACTGCCTCCCATGGTATACTCGGCGAAAAAGCGTTAAGTATTTTTAGTTGGTTCTTTGATATGCGTAACGCGTCTGATTAGTAAATCGTCATATTATCATAAAGGCTGGCGCTCACTTGGCGGCACGTTTTGGCATGGCACGGCAAAGCCAATTGTTTCGCCCGGCATCGGCATGCCGAAGCATCCCCCGGTATGCTCAATTCCCCTTATGACGATATCAAAGAAATGTGAGTGCAAAATGTATGAAACTAAGATTAAAAATCATCTCCGCTTACAGAAATCCTTTGCCATGCCATGCCGCGCCGTGCAGCCTGATGGGCGCCAGTCTTAAGACTATCAATTAGTGGGCACCAACAAGAATCTGTGTTTTCAGAAAAAAATAGTAAGTACCGTAGGAAATCAACAAATAAGTTCTCCCGTCCTGGGCGGAGCGGGAGGGCGTGACAGAATCTTACTGGCTAAAACCCACCCATGTTCCTTCAGTTGCCTGTGCCAGGGGCCACGGTAACCCTTTCGGATTTTCCCGCAACCCTGGAAGGCATTGGCACTACCGGATCCCGTCATTGTTGCTGACATCTCTTTGAGGCGCGCGTGGAGCACAACGCGTCGTCGACACGGGCCTGGTCCTTATCGGACGGCGAGCTATCCATTGCTCGCCGTCCGCAAGCCCGCGCCTATGGTGGCCGGGAATCGGCTTGAGATTCCCGACGCCCAGAGCGTCTCCTGCGGCGGCTAGGGGCATGAGGGCGCGAATTGTGCCTCTCCCTCACGCGTTCCGCCTCCTCCTTCGCGAGAATCACTGCTTCGCAGAAGGAGGTGACGCCTTACCACGCCCTCTCGCTCCATACCATGTCCTGGACCAGGGCCGGCCGCGAGAGATCGCCACTGCTGATCGCCTCCAGGAGGACACGGCGGGGCTCCGCCCAAGCCGGGCAGACCTCCGGGCAGAGCCACACAATCAAAAATAAATGATTAAAGTAATTGAATGCCTAATGGAAAACATTAAACATTTATTTACTTTGTGCATAGTGTTAATTTGGTAGTAAAACAAAAGGTAGCCTCCATGTTAGACCAGACCTCAAGATCTAGAAAGAGATAGCAATATCTGGTCCTTTGGTAAGTACTAGTGTCCGCCATTTGCTATTTGCCCTGGGGAGTTATTAAGACTGAATACCTCCTATGACGCAAACTCATGGCGTCCCTACATAAGATGCAAGTTTTTGCTTGACGTGCGGACAACGTCCTCTGGTAGCTTATGTAACATGTTACGATACGACTATTTATTTATTTATAGTTAATTAAAACGGTACAACACCAAATACATTAATTAACATAGAAACAATTATTCATCATCATCATCATCAGCCTACAATGTTCCCACTGCTGGGACACAGGCCTCCTCTCTGTGAGAGGGAGTGGGCCGTAATCCACCACGCGGGCCCAGTGCGGGTTGGTAGATGTCACGTCTTCGAATGTTTGGTTCTAGGACATTTTTGAGAGCAGTGGTGATGGAATAATTTACACAAAGTAAAGGGCCTATCTGGGTTCGAACCTACGACCTACAACTCGTAATTCGCGGCCGTTACCACTGGGCCACCACTGCTCTCAATTATTAAGTTGACAATAATTATGTTGTGTATCATTTAATTTGAAACTAACACGGAACAGTGAACTCCCTTGCATAGGTATTTTCTTTTACACAACACCAGACATATACGCATAATTTTGTTCCATTCATCCACAAACACAACCCATTCAGAGTTAGCAATCGGAAGAGCATTTAGCACCTTTAGTGTAGGTACGGCGACAGACTGAGGATTCGGTTCTGGCTACCGCACACAATACCTGTAGCTTTCCTGCATAGCTATTCACAATCATTCGATACGCTTCCGTACGGAATCGAACATCAATCAATATATCGAAGGAGTCGAAAACCCAAAAATTTTGTCAGTTTGAATCAAATAGACGACCGTTATTCTTCCAGCACCAGTCCGCAAGGTAATCGAAATGTGTCATTTTCAACACGATATAGTCTGTCGAATGATTCTAAATAGCTATGATGGAACATAGCTAATAAGTGTTAGTAATATATTTCTTAAGGCTGTGCGTAGACCTATTAAAAAAAGTTTTGTCTTATAGTTGTCAAAATAGATTTGTCAGCAGCTACTTACATTTTGAAAAGATAATTAAGAAATGCTAGAAAATGTTTAGGGGTTCCCAAACATTATGTAGCATTAGGTAGGTACAGACCTAGTACCTAACCAGGCTACCTAAGCTTAACATACGCATGTAAAAACGATATAATTATTATTTATATAAATGTATATATTGACGACACGGTTGGCACAGTGCATAAGCGATTGACTGCTGTGCAACTGTCGCGGGTGCGATTCCCGCACGGAACAAATATTTGTATGGATGACCTACAAGTAGCTGTTGTCTGGCTGTTTGTGTATGTGAATTTAAATGTTTGTAAACGCGCCCACAATATAGGAGAAATTCCAAATGTGGGGCAACGTTTAAAAAATAAAAATAAAAAAACTAATTATAATTAATTCAACTTCACGTGGATGAAATGAAATCATTACCTATGTATGAAAGTACCTATTCTACACTTAAACAAACCATTCACAAGAAACCGAAATTAAGGTGAACATCTGCATTGCATCAAAATCCGTTCAGCAGTTTAGAAGAACTGCAAATACACAGACTAACAAAATAATGCATGAACAATAAATATAGGAGTTTGGTTTTAATCGGTTCACGGACACTGAACGAGATACAATAGAAGTTTTATGGTTATTACGTCTAAAAAGGGCGTTTAGTGTCCCGTAAAATACAATCCGAGGGGATTTCATGCTCATGTCAGGTCCACTCAATCAGTGTGGTTACCTACTTCCTCAAAAGATCATTTCAGACACCGATCTTGAGATTTTGTCTGGACTTTAAAAGAGACTGTGACCTCGGAATTTGTTTCGGCCTTTCTTCTCAGAGTAGTCAGATAGGAAACGCCGACCTCAACTAGTTTAAAAAATATGATTGACGTGTAAAAGTACAAACCTACTTACAGAAATAAAATCATTTATTTATTTAACCATTTATGTACACACTTATATAAACAGACAAGAAGAAAATAACAGAAAAATAGGTACAAAGGTGATGTTTATTTCTAATGAAATCTCTTCCAGCATACCTGCGATAGGATAGTAGATTTAGAGATGTAGACTTTTATCATGAGTTCAATTAGTTAGGAGTAAATATAGCGTAATGTACACTGCTTTAAAGGAATAAATTGGTAGGTAGGTACTCACACCGAAAGAAAAACTTTTAACACCGACTCCTTAGTCCTCGTCTTGACACTTGTTAGCTACACAGTGGATGAACTATCAGACAGTTGTGCTATCCGATCAAGATAAAAATAGATTTGACCTTGTACTGCCTTTTATGTTGTGGCGTTTTAGCTGTCAAACTAACTTCAGTTGAGAACTTTGATAAAGTAAAATCAAGATATCCTTAGAGTGAAGTTCGTACGATCTCAGCCTAGGACAGATCCACTCTTTAATTTCATTGGATTAGCTGGTATCCAATAGATTAGACTCAAAACTTTTTGCAAACTGATATAGCATTGCATAGGATGCGAATTAATACATCCTTGGTAGATTCCGGTCATGGGTTTTAATTTCATACTTTGTATTGACCAGCAGAGTCGGTTTTCATTCACAAAAGTTTTGTAAAAAACTCTTACCTACTAAATAAAACAATTGATTGATATCTGACCCAATTTCTAATGTTACAAAAATGTAATGACAAACAATTGAAACTTGATGTGTAGTGTCTGCGGTTTATGAATGAAATTCGACACATAGTTCTAGGAATTTCAAAGAAGACGTGCACAAATATGCAGACTGTGTTTTATATAAGCTAATTATGCAAAGCGGCTTTTGCATACATTTTTCCGATCTTGTTACTTTATACATGTATAAAGTTTACTTTGTGTTTGTAGGTCTAAATTGCTTTCACTGTTAAAGGAGAATGGGCAAAAACATATGAACTTTGGTCTACCTACTCAACACTAACGCCGTCTATGCTAATGAAAAGATTATATCTAATTAAACTAATAACCAATAGTGTGAAAATACTAAGGGCTGGCAGAATTTAGAAAAAAAGAAAACAAAAGAAGATCAAAAAAATCTTGTGATTTATTACATAATATTATAATTGCGGTATTACATGATGCTAGTATCTATAATAACATTATTCAGGTGGGCTGCTGGCGGTATGAAACGTTCCTGATGGCGAGCCCAGCATAAGTACCATAAGATTGATATGACATGTGCACACGTCCCAATTGTGCGACGTCCAGTCAAACACGTGCAGTAATAGTGCCTAAAAGCATCTCTTCCTTCAATCCCTCTGTTTATTAGCACGTATGTGTAGTACTGCTTGGCTCTTGTATGACGTGATTGTATTCGTCCCCTCAGTAAGAAACTTCCTTGTTCCACTTCAATGTTGTATTCATTGATATCATCCAGTTCATTATCTCTGTATAATTCTATAATATACATTCCATCACTTAAATGTTCAGCACAGTAAGATCTGGCTATCTTAATGTGGTAAGTTCCCAGAGCGATAAGAATAAGATGTTCTTCTTCTAATTGAGGAATATCTTCAAAATCAGAAAGATTTGCTGCCATGCGCCTAAATACGACTCGTTGCCTGTTCAAGTTTTTTTGTATGACATATTGAGCCAAATGATTTTCGGAATGTATTCTTTCATTGATAATTGTAAGTATCGCGTCAGCATAGGCATTGTCCCTGATCGGCACGTGATAAGCATTGATCAGTGCTGCAGCAATCCGGAAATGTTCAAACATGTGTGGAACGGACCTGTTACAGTTATTAACCCGTAGAAACTTGAAGTCACGCTTGAACCTTCCGTTTACTATTTCTACTACCCATCTTACTATTGTAATCAAACGCGACTTATTCGCTTGTTCTGTTGATAGCTGCAAACTGTTTCTGTCTTTGCTAGGTGGCATATGTGCTTCGTAACCGCATGCTTCAAAATCAGGTAGAGCGTCTCTGAAGCCGCGATCCAAAATAAACACATCATTCGTCGAATAAAACCAAGGAAATGCACTGTCATGATCATTAAGAATATTTTTCATAATCGTGGCGTCTGATGTAGTCGCTGCATAAGGGCCTGTTACGTCGATAATATATCCATTGCTACAAACAATTAAAAATGGCTTCAACAGGTTCCTGTACTTATGGAGACTGTAACTACGTCTTTGAAAGAGGAAATTGCTGCTCTTCTGTATGTAAATGTACGTCCCGTCACAAATCGATATTAGTTTCGTGTTGTTCTGGTCTCCAAAAAGCGCTTTTGGTATCAACAAATTCTTGGTTAGCGCTTCATTTCTACTTATATGATCGACCCCCAAGTGCGATGGCACGAACTCTGCTAATAAACATTCTCTCGCTATCACAAATTGTCGTTCGAAGGTTCGACGAGATACTTTTAGAAGTGCTGCTAGGCGTTCGTTGGGTTCGCCTGTTCGGAGTTTCATGAGATATCCACCCAGAACCACGTTCGGTACATTCGATCGCTGTCGCAGTGATGGGGTTTGTTCGAGTAACGAATTGAATTCAGCGATCGTGAGTCCAGTCCAGTGTCGCAACTCATTTTCATCTACTGTATTTAAATCGAAATCAAACATAGTCGATGGATTCTGTAGTGCACTTCTGTAAATTGAAATTATATCCAATATATGGTCTTGGTTAAAATCGTGAGAAACATTGCCGCTTAGTAACTGGTCCCAATCGTGAGCCATTATGTGTTCATTACAAACACGAGCACTTGGAGGGATGTAGAAATTGTAATAAGATAACATGTGAACTTTTATGCTATTGGGTATTCGAAGTCGTGACTCGTTTAAACAATCCCTAAATATGCAATGACTCGCCGTATTAGATGCTCTAGCGAGATTTCGTTGATCTGGTATAGCATGTGGAACTGCTATATTATCATCTTCGTTGACAGCATTGTCTATTATTTCAACAGATCCAATAGCCGGCTGTGCTCTTTCGGCAGTGTTAATTCTTTGCCAACATCGGTGGCACGTGAATACAATTTCATCGAAGGATACCTGAAAGAAGGAAATAATGTTTATTATTATTACTTTACGTACATCTTTGGCCCGCTTCACATTAGGTCCAACCGTCAGCTTTACCGGAACGATAAAAATATCAGATGCATATTGCCATAAGTAATTAAATAGCGCTGCCGAGCTGAGTAATGCCGAATAAATAATAATCACACGTGGTTGCGATGACGTTGCTTACGTACGGTACTGAGAGGATGACTCAGCGGGGCGGTTGGACGGCGGTTGGCGAAGGGATGCTCATTCCACGAACCGGCAAACTTACCGCGAACAGGTTGTAAATAGTTTAAGGGCTCATCCCCAGCCACCGCCAACTGCCCCGCTGAGTCACCCTCTCAGTACCGTACGTAAGCAACGTCATCGCAAGCACGTGTTATTATTGTTTATTCGGCACCTTAATATTCTTCAGTTTCCCGATATTTGTTAGTTTTTTTTTAACTCTACCCCTTGAGTGATGTGACATCGTCAGCGGAAAACTTAGCGCGGACGGGTTGTAAATACATAAAACCACAACCGTACCCCTAAAAAGTCAGTCTAGGATAGAACTACTTAATGTTTATTATTAAAAGAGCGTAAAAGGGTAAAAGCTATTTAATCAGAAGGATATAACATATTGCATTAACGACCAGAACTTACCTCGTGTGAAGAATGTCTCCGTATATATTCTTCTACAAAAGGTCTGGATTGAATTAGATTATGCGTTATTAAATGACGTCGCTGCTGTCTTAAAACAGAGTGGTCACAAACAACACACAACTCACGTCTATTTCCTTCCATTATAAAAAAAGATGATCGGAGTCCAAGAAACACGCACAGGTCAAAACAATGGCAATATTCAACAGTCCGGTAAACAAGCAAAGGTAAGAAATAATAACGATCCACAATAACATATACGAGTACACAACGACAAGCTAAGACAAACTGCGAAATGCGAGTGATTGCGAAGGTGAAGCGGAGCGGGTGGGGACAGCGAGCAGGTATATGGGCTGCGCTTGCGTCGCAACTTAATCCCACCATCGGTCCCCCGCAAAACCGTGTCGAACTGTAGTACAGTAGATGTAAAATCTGTTTTGAGTAAAAGGTAGTGGAAAACCCTATTTTGACATTTTCCCGAAGAACCCCATGAGTTACACATTTGCGGTCATACAAAGAAATAAAGTATAAAAAATGCCCTTTTCATTGATATATAGCTTGTTGGTGTTGAGTAGGTAGACCAACTTGCCCATTCTCCTTTAATGCAAGAATAACATGAAAATTAAAAGTTGGTCTTTTGGGTACCGAATCAAAGGACAAACCTTTATTTTTTAATAATCAGTCGAAATTTTAATTCGATATTCGAATTCTCGGTCTAGTGCTGGCTGAGTAGAATTAAAAAGGCAATTTGCCAATGGTGCCTGAATGGTATAATTGAGAGACAGGATGACGTTGTGCAGTCAATAGGTTTGCTATGTGACCTTAGTATCTCCTTGAAAGATTACCTGAAGGTTGGTATTTTAGGTTTTGGAGCAAAGACCGTTGTCAAGGATAAAACTGGCATGTTAGTAACAGTATACGCTGTGGTCAAGGTACGAGGGCAGGTAAACATAATATTTTAATATCCCGTTACGCCATTGTTGGCTGCGGTTTGGACTGCGCTTCTTTCCCACAGTGCAATATTGTGGCATTTTATAGCGTGTTTAAAGGGAGCTTGAGTAACGAGTTGCCAGTCAATAAAATGATCTAGTGCTTTTGTTTATGAGTATTTTGGGAGAGGTTTTCTTGGTCAGAGGATAGGTACCTACTGTGAAACAACGCATTCCTTTGAACCAGTAACTACTTGAAGATAAACGGAAAACCGCGCGTAGATAATTATTGCTCTTTCTCTGAATAAAATCGTACTTATCGAACTTAAGAACTGAGAGATATCAAGATCACGAGAACGTAAATCTCATTCGGTGTACCACAGGGAACCGTTCTGGGCCCTTTATTATTTATAATATATTATATGTTAATGACACGCCCATGTCCATTGATTAACCGTTGACTATGTTTGCTGATGATAACACCTTAACGATCCCTAGTCAAAATGCAATTACATATGAAAATGACATAAATAATTCTCTTGAATGTTTAATAAAATGGCTCTACAAAATAATTTGAAATTACATTTAAGTAAGACAAAGATAATGAACTTTAGACAGCGTACGCTCGGCGTAACTAATTTTCACATACATTACAAAAATTACAATACTGACGAAGCAAGTGATACTAAGTTTTGGGATTACAGGTAGATTACAATTTAAATTGGAAAGCACACAATTATAGATATATTGTCTAAAAAAATAAGTTCTTCTGCATCTGTTTTATTTAGATTATCCTCCATAGATATCGAAACACTTCTTACGGCTTACCACGATATAGTTGAATATCAATAACGATTACGTTACGGACGTTACGGTGTCATTTTCTGGGCGAACTCAACTGATAAAGACACAGGATTTAAAGTCCAAAAAAAGATGTCTCCGATCAAACTTAAAACTGCAGACAGTTGCAAGCCTTAGTTTAAGCAGTACAATATCTTGACACTTCCTTAAGAAGTAGCTATGTTTGTAAAGCAAAATCCAAGTCGTTTTAAGCGTCTAGCTGATGTATTCCCAAGAAATAGGCGTGACAAACTACTTTGGTGCGCGGAAGTGTTTACTGTATGGCCCCAATTATTTACAATAAATTGCCATGTGGTTGGAAAGAGATGACAACAGTGCTGTTTAAGACTAGACTACGTAAGTTTTTAAAGGATAAAACGTACTACAGTGTGACTGAGTTTTTATCAGAGTGAAAAGTTGACTGAATTGCTCTGGATTTGATGGATCTGGCTTTAGGTTTATTTTAAGTAGGTAAATGATGAACAAATGTTTGCATGCCAAATGGTGAAATATGGCTGAGCTTTAATGTATCTTATCACCTATTATGTATTACCCATATTTGCAAAATAAATGTCTATTCTATTCTATTCTAAAATTTTGCAAAATTCTTCAAAAGTTTCCGGTGTCTTGAGTGAAGTTCCATGGTTTCTAGATTGTCACGTATGACTAACATAATCGCATTAGCCTAATTAATTCCCCTTGAAACTCCCGCGCCATTTGGTCAACGACTTTTACCTGGCGCAAGCGCATGCTCCAAGGCACACGTTTCAGGCGCTAGATGTTTTTTGTGATAACTTGATACACGTGCACCTGCACGACAGGTGTGCACGTGCCATGGGTGGGCTCAGAAGGAACCAGCTTCTTTGTCAGTTTACTATGAGGAATTAAGGAACGATTTCTTATGAGAGTTTTTTTCAGTTCTTAGATCATTAATAAATCAGGCTACGGTGCCTGGTTTTATGTTGGTTAGTACATATCATAGGCCTGAAGTGTTATACAACTTAAAGGTACCTAGGTACGTACACAGATGATACTGGACAGGTCTAATTTGCGAAAAATTCGCCACTTTTTTAAAATGAGTGGTGTATTTTTCGCCATACGTTTTCTTTAGATCTCATATTTCGGGAGAGCATTGATTCGTTGTAATTTAACTTAACGATAAATGAAAATCGATTTGTTTGATTGTCATTCCATCATTTCCATTTTCCAGTACCTATTTCTGCTCCAGAACACACCTAATATCCTGTCTTTCATGCTGCATTAAGAACCTCTCTCATTGGCTGTTAATTCAATGAGTTGGTACACCTGAATCGCATCAAATGTCTTCCAATTCTAGTTTCAAAGCAAAAGGTCATGTAAATGTTAGCTCGTTCAAATGTCATTATGGCTTGTTTAATTATAAAGTAACTGTATAATAGAGCAATTACATGTACCGAATTGTCTTTGAAGATGTTATTTTAATAAAGAAAATTATGTCGACATGTGTGATATGAAGGTTTAGTTGCTGTTACTTATTTATTTATTTATATATTCTTTATTGTACACCACAAAAACATAACAACAAAAATTTAATTGAACACTACTTAATATACAATGGGCGGCCTTATCGCTTTCTGCGATCTCTTCCAGGCAACCTTGGAATGGACAGAGATTTTCCTGGACATAAAATGGGGCTGTTGTTGGTGCAAATAATAAGTATGTATGCAATACAATAAAATAGATACACATATATACATATCCTAAATAATAGATACATAAATACGTACATACTAAATTTATAAGCAACGAAAATAAATGAAGACTATAGATAATTACAATTATGAGAACACGATCACAACGACAAGTAATGTACCTTCACGAGTCTTTCTTTTTAATTATCCAGGCTGTGGCGTAAATAATGGATAACCCTGAAACTGTCGATCAGCCAGATTATTATCTATCATTTAACCCACTTATATCGCCATATGCCCATGGATAGCCAAATTATTGATCTTTTTGATATTTTAAATAAATTTCGTACTTACTTACTCTTACAAAATCAGCTGCCATTTCTACAATTGGTGACTTGTTCTCGTTTTGTTTTTTTACGTCACTCCTGAATATTTGTATTACGAGTATTAGACCAGTATCAAGATTTTTTATTACAATCTAAGATAACATTGCAGAAAATACTTATTCTTAAACTTTAACTTTTTTTCTACGGAATTATGAAATTTTGGGCCCCTATATCGAAAAAAAAAATGTACGCGTATGTAGGCGATATAAGTGGGGTAAATAATAGATCCCAGTAGATCTGGCCGATCCACAGTTTCAGGGTTATCCATTATTTACGCCACACCCTGTATGGCCTAGCTGCCTCGTTGATCGGAAGTGCTACTGCAGAGTGAAATCCTGGCTTCAATTCCCAAGTAGGGTAAAATGTTATTGGGGTTTTTCAGTAGCAGCCAGGAGTCTGGATTTGTGCCCGGTGGTGGCAATAGGCTTGCCCCCATGGGATTTAAACATATCTGTAATAATACGACAATAAGATTTAAATTTCAACGGCAACGATGCCGCGGTATCCGTATGCATGTCGCGGCGCCCTTAGGCATCATCATTGAATGTCACTTTTATTGTCATACATATAAGTTATATTTAGTTATACACACAAATCATCATCATCATCTTCCTGCCCTTATCCCATTTTACTTGGGGTCGGCGCAACACGTTTTCTTCTTCCATTCTCCCCTGTTAGACGTCAAGGCATCATCTACTCCCTTTTCACTCATATCATTTCTCACACAGTCCATCCATCTTTTCTTTGGCCGTCCTCTTCCTCTCCATCCATCAACATTCATACCCATCACTCTCTTAGTCACATGAGTGTCATCCCTCCTCATCACATGTCCATACCAAGACAGTCGATTCCCTTTCACTTTTTCTGTCACAGGCGCTACTTTCAAACTTCCTCTTATATACTCATTCCTTACTTTATCCATTCTTGTCACTCCACACATCCATTTCAACATCCTCATCGTATAGTTATAGTTATACACACAAATATCTAACCATATTTCACCAACGTTTACTAAACGACGTTTCGGAATTATAAGAGGCACTTCTTAGGTTTTTCCTTCAGGCGAAATGGAAACTTGAACAAGTACCGAGGTATACTTATGTCCAAATGTCATACTTAATTAAGAGTAAAATTCTGTTTACACGCCGATCTAAATAATTTATTGCCGGGTTGGGTTTACCAGGAGGTCACAACATGTCAACATGTCATGAGGTCACGAGATGTCAACATTCTTTTCCTCATTTTTTGCATGACAGTATCTATAATGTTCGCCATTCTGATACTCCCACCATTAGACAGGCATTTCGCTAAAAGCGCTCATTTTGTTTAAAGTTCGTTGACACACGTTCGCGTTATTATCATAAAATCCTCTATTATGTGTTGATTTCCTGTTTCGTTGGAGGCAAGGAAGATGTCACAGTGAAGGCATTTTTATGTTTAACAAGTATAGTCGGTAGGTATGTATATTCATTGTGGCATGATAATCACGGGAAAATGTAACTACAGATCATACCTAAATTGTTCTTCATTCAGATTAATCTACTTTATTTTTTAATGCTCACGTTTTGCAGTTGGTTTCGAGAAACATTGACTGCGTAACCGGGCGTCGTCTGCGGGGCCAGAAGGGCCTCTCGCCTAGCAAAAAATATAAATATATACAATTTAAGTTTAAATAGCGCTGCTAAGGGCGCCCCATAGCGGGACTTGAACCTGGGCTTAGCGCGGACTACTGAGCTAATGGGGAGACTAGGATCGATGGGTACTTCCCATGGTACTGGTTAACCAGTAGAACGCATAATTCCCAGTAGTTAATAGTGTTAACCAAGGAGTATTAACCAGCGAGAACGACTCGATATAATAATTATTATTTCGGATGTTGTTTATACTACATATTTAACACCAGTGTAGACCAAGGAGTCTTTCCGGATCTCATGAAACATAGTAAAATAGTTCCATTGTTCAAATCCGGTGATAGTAAAGAACCCAACAGGCCTGTGTCAATTCTGCCAGTTCTCAGTAAGGTGATTGAAAAATTGATGCTAAATCAAATATTCCGTCACTTTAATAAAAATTCCATCTTCTATGAACACCAGTACGGTGTCATCAAAGGGCGGTGTACCACTGACGCTAGTGTCACCCTAATAAAGAACATTTTTAACGCCTGGGAAGAAGCACAAGATGCCATTGGAATCTTTTGCGACCTCTCTGACGCGTTCGATTGTGTAAACCATCAGACACTTCTGCTGAAACTAGAGCACTATGGGATTAGAAATACAGCTCTTGATTTACTAAGATCATACCTGAAAGATAGAAAGGTTACAGTTCAAGTAAACGGCATAAACTCATTGGGGCCTGAAATGGCAATGGGTGATCCTCAAGATCCGATATTATGTCCATTCCTCTTTTTAGTTTATATTAATGATTTACCCCAATTACTTGAAAATCAACCGAAGATGGTGTTATAACATCATTTATCTTTAAGATAGACCGACGCGTCGGTCTATCTTAAAGATAAATGATGTTCAATATGACTACTTATATATAAAAGCATCGTTAAATATCATAAAATAATATTGTCCACCTAGCATGTTCTACGCGGTACACTGTGCGACGGTCACAAAATCTTGACGACGTGAATAGCTCTATTCTTCAGGTGCAAGATTGGTTTACGGTAAATAATTTGGTACTAAATGGAAAAAAAAACAAAATCCATTCAATTTAAATTACCAAATGTTAGAAGTAGCAAATGTGACATCATATTGAATGGGGAAAAACTGGAATTTATTAATCACACGGTTTTTCTAGGAATCACACTAGACGACAAATTACAATGGGGAACTCATGTAACATCTCTTGCGGGGCGGCTAAGCTCAGCCGCTTACGCTGTTAGAAAGATAAGACAGTTAACAGATGTAGAAACCGCTATATATCTATTTTAGCTACTTCCACAGCATTATGTCGTATGGCATTTTACTGTGGGGTCGGGCTGCTGACATTGAATCATCTTTATTTTGCAAAAGAGAGCTGTCAGAGCCATTTATAATCAACGTCACCGCGAATCTCTCAGGAAACTATTTAATAAGATTAATTTTATGACGGTACCTTGCCAATTCATTTATGGAAATATTATGTATGTAAGAAAAAATCTGCATCTTTTTAATAAAATAAGTGATAGACATAATTTTATTACTAGAAATAAAGATAAAATAGATCAACCATTTTTCAGATTAGCTAAAGTATCCACATACATATTTTATGGGGTACCTACTGTGTTAAATGTTACAACAAAAAACCTTGTCACATACCTATTGCAATTAAATGAAAGAAAATTTAAAACTGATATAAAAAGTTCACTTTGTAAACAACCATATTACAAATTAGATGATTATATCCAAGATAAGAATGCTTAGAAACATGCTGGTCCAGCTCCATAGGACAATCTAGGGTCTAGACAAAATCATACTTGTTGCTACTTTAATTGTATAGTTTATTATTTGTATGTCATTGATTTACATTCTGTGATTACTTTAACTCACACACTGACATATTACTTGTTTAAATAATTTGGAAAATCGTATACTTTTACAATGTTTGTAAATATGTGAGCACCATGTATCTCTCACAACATTAACTTATTTGTCATTGCTAATTTTTTTAGTTCATTTTACCTCTTGTGGTAGGGTCATTTTGTTATAGGTGCATAGGTCTTCACATATTATATGAAAGAAATAAAGAATGAAAATGCGTTTGCGGTAAACATGACGCAAAAAATAACACAAACACAAAAAATATGAAAAGGTTGGGGGAAACATGCGTCACATCCACGCAAAACGGCTATCGCTCAAACCTATGCTGCGACCCTATGCAAGACAGAGCCCCAGCGCTGGTTTTCAGCGACAGCCGGTATATAATTAATGAATACAAAATATTGTAACACATTTGAAAATAGTAACGGTGGAGTTTCTTGCCCATTATTCTCCAAACGAAACTACCTTTTGGAAGGGGCGACTAGAATCAATTCTATTTTAATGTAAATGTTGACGTTCAAAAGTGCCTTATATGTGCCTATTTGAAATAAATGCTTTGACTTTGACTTTTATAGTTACATGCACCGCGCGGGCGGGCTCAAGGATAGGGGGGATGATTAATCTAGATCACTTGGAACGTGCCTAACTATGGCAGGCATGGATAACACCATTGGTAAATAAAATAAAGCAGTTGTTTTATGCTATATTTAATTAGGGACTTTTGCGGTCGAGGGACTGCCCAGTATAGCGCTTATTTAATTAGGGACTTTTGCGGTCGAGGGACTGCCCAGTATAGCGCTTATTTAATTAGGGACTTTTGCGGTCGAGGGACTGCCCAGTATAGCGCTTATTTAATTAGGGACTTTTGCGGTCGAGGGACTGCCCAGTATAGCGCTTATTTAATTAGGGACTTTTGCGGTCGAGGGACTGCCCAGTATAGCGCTTATTTAATTAGGGACTTTTGCGGTCGAGGGACTGCCCAGTATAGCGCTTATTTAATTAGGGACTTTTGCGGTCGAGGGACTGCCCAGTATAGCGCTTATTTAATTAGGGACTTTTGCGGTCGAGGGACTGCCCAGTATAGCGCTTATTTAATTAGGGACTTTTGCGGTCGAGGGACTGCCCAGTATAGCGCTTATTTAATTAGGGACTTTTGCGGTCGAGGGACTGCCCAGTATAGCGCTTATTTAATTAGGGACTTTTGCGGTCGAGGGACTGCCCAGTATAGCGCTTATTTAATTAGGGACTTTTGCGGTCGAGGGACTGCCCAGTATAGCGCTTATTTAATTAGGGACTTTTGCGGTCGAGGGACTGCCCAGTATAGCGCTTATTTAATTAAGGACTTTTGCGGTCGAGGGACTGCCCAGTATAGCGCTTATTTAATTAGGGACTTTTGCGGTCGAGGGACTGCCCAGTATAGCGCTTATTTAATTAGGGACTTTTGCGGTCGAGGGACTGCCCAGTATAGCGCTTATTTTAAAGCAAGTTGCTGCTATTAGACGCCTGCTACAAATTAATCGCAATTTCGCATAACCGAATTAAAACTATAATACCAAAACGTTTGGTCAAAACAGCTTCACAACAACCTTGGTCTTTAGAGGCACGGACTTCTCTTTCATGACATTAATATTCCGAATATTCTGGCTGAGAGCTTTAAGTAGGTAAAGTAATAAATGCTATTGAAAAAATAAGTACATTAAGGGGACTACATGAGGTAAACGCAAGTTTTCTAATGCCTGACAGTATATGATCCACTGCAGTAAACAAAATCAGAAAAAATATATGACATTCTTCAGGATATATGCTAGTCAGATAGTGTGTTGAAAACATAATACAACTAATTTGGTACGATAGAAAAAAGTCACGAAGATACCTCTGACAATTTCTTTAAACTCATTAAAAACCATACTAATATACAATCAGTCTGTTTCTTTTTCAGATTATTTTTCAAGCAACATATTAACGTGATAGTGTTTTCATTCCAATCCAAGTCCAATCAATAGATTTTTTGTAAATAGAGAATTGCTTCATATTTTACAATTAATTACCAGCTTGTGTCATCGCGCTTCTCTTTCTTTTATATGCAGTCCAATAGTGTCCGCGCTTTAGCTGTTGTCAGCCCCTTAAAACAAGTAGGTAGGCACTGTAGAGGCTTTAAGCGTTATGGCTTGCTTATCCAACCTCCACCGATGTCATAAGAATTAAGTATAACGGGTATAAAAAGACACTTACCGAAGCCGATTGTAATTTTTTTTTTGTACTGGATCATACCCTTCTGGTTAAGGTCCAAATTCCAACTTTTACTTTTACAGAACCAAGTTTTTAATGTTATATTATAACGCAACTTTAAATACCCCCACGACCCTCTACCGTTGCATGCACCCGTTAGCACAATGTTTTGCGTGTGTTACATTGCGCACTACCGCACACAACAAATTTTCAGACTTGCAAAAAATCTAAAGTCGTTTCCCAGCAATTATTTTAGTGCAATGTTACTTAGTTTGATGTATACATAATGCGTAGTTGACGGCTATGTGACGGGACTTAACTACAAAATACCCCTGTATTAGGAGATAAACACTATTTCATATTTAGAAGAATAGAAAAAAGAAAAGGGAGTCAGGTTGGGGAGCTGACAGCGCAGATCTATGTAACCAAATATGTTTTGGAATCATTAAGCTATCTTTACAAATATGTGTCTCATTTGAATAGCTTTGAGCTTCCGATCCTTATAGAACCTACTTAGACAAGAAACAGACAAATAAATCATAACAACAACTGTCAACTGTCTGTTGTTCTAAATGAAACAACACACAATTAGAACGACCGGTTTCAGGGACTGACATCCCTGAAACTCGTCAACCAGTGAACCAAGGTACTCCTTTTAAATTTGGTGTTACAACATAAACTTTATGTCGTATTGTAGCTACGACACTGAAGATGAACGCGTCTTGATAACTGTAAACTTGATGCCTGGAAGATGCAGGTACATACATAGGTGCAGCTTTTTGCGCCCCTCTTAATGCTTTCTACGTAATCATAGACAGGCTTTGAGGCCTGTCATCGGAGAGTTTTGGAGTTAGAATAAAATAGGTAGTAGGTACTAATGGTTGTTTGTGAGAAGCACGAAAAAGGCATGCTGCGCAGACCTCGTAAAAGTTAAATAAATTAATATATAGCGGTGACGAACGCTTGCTAAACGTAGCAGTTGCGAAGGATCACCTAAAATGATTCCCACTGGCTTCCCTTTTTAAAACTTTCACTCTTCGTTTCGGAGAAAAAGTTGGTAAGTACAAATGAATAAAACAAAGAAATACCTATGAACTTAGTAAATCTTTTTAAACACGAAATAAAGTTGTCGCCATGTTTACAAATGAGTCAGTTAGAAATACTGCACAAACAACAGCAGTGACATAACAACAAACAAGTGACATGTGAAAATTATGTTTTGTAAACATTAGTATTTATTGCAATCAACAGGCCACTTGTTTATCCAAGGAATAGAATAATGACACTAAACAGCCATTATTCTATTGTTAAGGTAGATTAGTTAACCGATGCGTCCTAGGTTTGCGTGCAGTCCTGCAGCCCTCCTGTTTGATTGACATAGAAACGCGCGCGCGCAGGTACGTAGCCGGTAGCGCCGTCAGTTGTCCCGCGCCCGTCGCCCGAGCGCCCGCGTCGTCGTGCTGTGTCGTGCAATAAAACCGGCCCGAATGCCGGAGAACCAGTCGGCGGGATGGCGAGTCTCGGCGTGCTAGTAGCGCCATGTTGAAACATACGCAGCGGCCGCCAGCGGCGAACGATGCCGACCACCGCTACCAGAACATGCCGCGGCGGCCGCACCACCACCTGCCCCTCAACGTGTCAACCCTGGACTCTTCGAAGCACTCCGTCGGGGGCACCTCGGCGAGCGTCAGCCCTGGAGCGCAGCCGGCAACGAATACCGCCCCAGTGTCAATCGTCGCCCCCTTACCGATTGCGTCTCCTCCAAAGCTGGCGAATGGAAACGCGACAGGCATGCCGCCGCATCGGCCGACGACCGTCAGGAACAGGAGCTCGAGAGCGGCTACGGAGGAGGCCTTGACTTCGCTAGCCTTGTTGTGCCTCGTCAGCTTGCTGCTGGCTCTCCTCGCGTTGTTGTTCTTGCTGAAGATATCAGCGCCCGCGACCAGTGCTCCGGAGGAGTTTGCAGTGGTGTACGAAGTGACATTAGCGTTGTGTGCGTTGACGCTATCATTGAATCTTTGCTGTTTGCTCGTGTGTGCAATACAGTTCCTCTTTGCTGTGAAATTGGTGCATTCCCCTTCCGCGCCTAATGGACGGTAAGTCATTCAAACAACCTTATTTTGTTTACTTTAAGACCCTCCAAATCAGAATGATCTCTTCTAGATATACGAATCCGAAGATTACCAACACAAATATTATAATCTGTTAGGTTATTACTTGCGGCATGCGTCGCTGGCTCAATTCCGAACAGACTTATCTCAATTCAGGTTATCTCTTACACAACGGCATAACTGTAAGAAAACTTCAAGTTTTCAACTCGACTATCGAGTTTTTAAGTATTTTTCGAATAATTAATGCTATAACTGTTGATGGCGCAGACTTCTAAGGTTTATTATGGAATTCGGCAGTTTGTTGAGATTCGTTTTTATCAGCATGTGTTTGGGTAAGGTAGTCAAAGCAGGTGTTAACGGTCCAAAGTGGCGGTTATTCGTGAATGGTTCGATAAAAAATGCTCAGTTTTCAACGGTTGATATTGGCTCGCACGCGCCTAGGCCGTTCTTTATCAAGTTTTTCAACCCACAATCCACATACGTATTAATATTGTTTTCAGTTGCGTGAGAATGTGATCCGTTATGCTATCAAATCAATGCGTTATACAGTTGTGTTAATTTGCTGAGCTTGTTAGCTACTGTTATCGTTTTTTCTTTAAAATGTTAATGCTGAACCATTCGATGTTATGGCATTCAGAGCGGTTTACTTCTAAAGAATTTAGGGTCTTAATTTACCATTCATTTCATGCAACAAACTCAAATTCTAGAGCTATAATTCTATTCCAAGTCCAAAAAAGACGTTTAGAAAAAGAAGCTGACAATAATAAAACCACAACATTAATCGGTATACCTACCTAAATATAAAATTGATAATATAATCATGTAAACGTCGATGACCATCAAATTAAGTCAAAACAGCATTAACTCAAACTTCAACGGCCTCTCAAAGAGTTGTTGTGGCATTACAATCAGCTGTTCACTAAGTAGTAATTCTACTTGAACTAACTACTACTTACAGTTGAAGCAGTTAAAGTCTTTGATTACCGTCAAAACACAACTACATTATCACCTACTACATCTAAACTGTACCGGTTTATTTTCTAGGTAAATGAGAGAACATAATAGGGGAACCTGAAACCAAGCTTCTACAAAAGGTATTATTAGTGGTGAAAGAAGTGTCCTAATTCTTTGATCTTCATCACAGACTTTCAACCAACTATATCGACGAATCGACATTTTCATTCTAATATAAAGCAAGCTGAATGACATTTTCAGTGCGGCCATCTTCTGACCCTGAGTTTTGTAATGCCATGTAATAATCCAGGAAGGTTTGAAGAAGCACACAAAACGTTTGGATGGTCTTGAATCGAAATAGCAAAATAAAGTATCTCTTTAAAAATTATAGACCACTTCCAAAGCTAAACAGTATTTTGGAAAAGCGAAGCATGTAGGACAGAGTATGCGACCCTATGTTACGAGCCTCAACCGGTATTAGTTTCCGGGTTGCCTGTATTTATACCGTGACCGCATAGCTCAGGGAGCACTAGCACAGAGACAACTCAGAAAGAGCTATTTTGATGTTTTAGATAAAGAAAATGTTATGAAATAGATTGTGGAGGAGAAGGACCAAAAGTTTGGCCAAAAATTTTGAATATTTGTTGAGTGATCAATGACGATAACAGAAAATATATATGAACGGAATAAACCTACGAATTTATTTACTACCACAAATAATTCTAATAATTAAATAATGAGAACATTCCGTAAATTACCGGTATTGCGTTTGAAATTTTAGGGTTTTTTTTGCAAACCATATTCATGACCAAATCTTTCGAACCTCCATCTTTTCTTTGGCTTTGGTTCTATTGAAAGCTTCACAACCTGATGCAAATATATCCACTATACTAGGCATTCGTCCTAACACTGGAAGTAATTACTACGCAGTGTCCATACGTTCACCAACCACATGCCCATGAGCGCTCATGGTCAAAGGACAGAGGTGATTCTAAAGGCACAATAACAATAAACTAAGCATGAACACAAAATAAAGCATTAAGTAGGCAAATCATTTTATACTTTGTACATGGAACCGGTTGCAGAGGTCTCTCGGTTCTGACCTTTGGCGACTGCAATTTGTTGTAAGCAATGCCATCAGCGGCATTCAGACACTCACTTATAATATCGAACTTGTAAGCAGAGAAGGTGTTAGTACCAAAAGACCCACTTAAACCTCGTTTGAAGTTGGAGATACTTTGTCGTATCAATGTCAAGTCAGCTTGTCGACGCCTCAGCTGTGTTAATACGTTCGGCAAATTAAGAGCCAACCAGGGACTGATCAATAGCAGATGTATTTTTTTAAACATTATATTTGTCCACGCAAATTGAAAACATGACAAATCAGAATGACAACATGGGTACGGGAGAGTTTGGTCAACTAGAATAACTCAACTGAGACCTCCCAGAATTTGAACCATATTAAAACTTCGGAAGCAACTTAATACTTCTTGCATGGCTTGGAATGATGCCAAACAATTAGCTCAGTAACAATAGATTGTCGTTAGTCGGTCTGCACACCTCGTTAGAGAAAATATGCGTGAAGCTATAAATTTAACCAAGTCTAGCTTTAACTATTGAATCCTGGATCAAACTCTGGTGGATGTGATACTGTAGAATGTTGCTTTTCCTATGTAGAGTTTCTTGATCTGCTTTAATTGCTTGTTAATAGGCAATCATGTTTTTAGGATTGCAATGATCAAAATCCATTACCTCATACTTTCCTAGTATTTTAACTGATAAGTCTTTGATTGTAATGGGGATCCTTTTCTTCAGAGATTCAACGATGATGGTCCTATATTTGTTTCCAACTAACCGATCTTCGGCTAGAAAACGTAAGCACAAACCACATTCTAGGCTTCAAGAGTCATGACCATCACAGGAAATTATATTCTCGTCGTTCTCATAGAAACACGACTAAAAGAATTCAAATAACATATTTCTCAAGAGCTATCGGACTATAATTGCGTTAAAACTTGTTTTCTAAGCAAGAATCGACCTGTGTTCATAATTTATGGCAAAATCAGGAGGCAGGTGCAAGCTTCCACCGAGAAACGCGTAACAAACGACATAGTTGAACAACATCGAGATTTGCATGATCCATTGCTGGCATGAAAAAGTTGAATAGCAAGAAAACTGAAGAAAACCTTCAATGTATTATAAATTCAACGATTGGGATCATGTTATGAGGTTAAGTATTTCGGAGAACGTGTGTTTTGTTTAAATTGCAGACAAATGCATAGTTGTTGTTACGGTTTCGGGTAAATATTTCCTTTAATAAATTTTGTAACAGCTTGACAATATGGTATTGAAACTGGAGCACACACCGGTCGGATTACTTAACAGGATATTGGAAAACAAAGAAAATATTACAAGATGATCTACAATTTGGTCCGAGCCGAAATATTTTGGTCCTTGTAGTCTATGGTTAACCAAAATCTAAGTAGTCTTTCACAAGAAACCCTTCATTTTCTTACCGATTAAGAAGTTAATAAAAGGAAGATGGGCCTCCACTTGTAAACTGTTAAATTCTTGCCGTCTTTAGAGTCCCGAATGTAAGGACATCAACCAGGCTTTTGTTTATAAAGTTAGAAACAAAATTGAACTCCTTAAATAGAACGTCTAAGGTAATAACAAATTAGTATCTGCACTGAAATTGTATCTAAAAGTGCATTCAACAATTTATAATGCACCTTCAAATAGTGCGTGTCCACAGTCCACAGGTCAGTCAGCTCGACCAAATAGAATTAAAATAATGACATTATAAACACATTCTGGACACATTTTGTTCTATGAAACGTGCTTGAAATATTATTCAAATGCTTAGCAATACATAGCTACTGACAAAGTAAATTAGTATGAGAATAGCATACATACAATTGATTTAAACTGGCGTAAGTAACTGTGCGTTGTAGTGGATTTATAGTTTGTAAACACTGTATCAACATAATGCGAAGCATAGCTAAGGGTACTTGCATGCGAGGAAAGGTAGCCTCTAGGAGTGGCGATGGCGAAACTCCGACACGCTTTACTGACTCCATCTATCAGCCTAGCCTTTACTCCAACTACAAATGTTGGCGTCGGCTTCCAGTCTATAGTATAGTTAAAATCTCGCTGCAGACTCGGTCATAAATCATTCGAGTGTTTCGCTCTCTTTCTCACTCAAGGGTGTATGGGTAGAACCTAGCTATTGACCTCCCAAATCCCTGGAAAAATTGTGTCGGTCCATGCGCCAAACACCCTGTATAGAGAAACTTATAAATGAGCGCGAAGCTCATCTTGTATCAGTAGCGGCCACTGGCCGTTAGGTCTCTCTGCTTGCTTGGTTTTCACATAATTATTTTGAGCATGAGTTCCTGGGTTCGATTCTCGGGCAGGGCCAAGTGTTGTTGGGTTTTTCCATCTGAATTTCTCAGTAGAGCAGCCCGAACTCTGGATATCTGCCCGGTTTACGCCAATAAGCTCGCCGTTACATGGGATTTAAATATTTCTGCCGAAATGTGGGTCCGTTATAGATAGATACACCTCTGCTTAACCCTTCGGGGAAATACTGGCCTGTTATGTATTTTGTTAGATTTTTCTGAGTTTTGTAGGGTTTTGTTTCTAGAAACTTGCGAAAAAGGTAAAAGGATTGGTATTGGCCTTCTGGGGACTCGATGCATTGACTAAAAGTGTGGTTGCATCGAGTTTAGAGTTTTGTAGAGTTTTGTCTCTAGAAACTTGCGAAAAAGGTAAAAGGATTGGTACTGGCCTTCTGGTGACTCGATGCATTGAGTAAAAGTGTGGTTGCATCGAGTTTAGAGTTTTATCTCTAGAAACTTGCGAAAAAGGTAAAAGGATTGGTACTGGCCTTCTGGTGACTCGATGCATTGAGTAAAAGTGTGGTTGCATCGAGTTTAGAGTTTTGTAGAGCTTTGTCTCTAGAAACCTCAGACCAATACATTATTGGTCTGAGCTAGAAACTTGCAAAATAGGTAAAAGGATTGTACTGGCCTTCTGGCGACTCGATGCATTCACTAAATATGTGGACGCATCGAGTTTTTGTAATGTAGTGAATGGATTTTGTGTGGACAGCCTTAGTCCACTCAGTGTGTTGTCCTGTTTAAATAATAATCGTCTACATTCTACGCTAAACCGTCTGGTATTTGTTTAAATTGTATATGTTCATAAAGCTGAAAGAATACACAATTACGTCTCTCTCTGTATATAATATCTTTGAATATAGGTAAGGCTATTATATATCTATCAATCATCAATCTCAATTATCTATATTTTTCATTTATTTTCGTTGCTTATATATTTAGTATGTACGTATTTATGTATATATTATTTAGGATATGTATATATCCTTGTAGTGTATTGTATAAATACTTATTATTTACACCAGCGACAGCCCCATTTTATGTCCAGGCAAATCACTGTCCATTCCAAGGTTGCCTGGAAGAGATCGTAGAAAGCGATAAGGCCGCCGATTGAGTATAATGTAGTGTTCAATTTATTTATTTTTGTTATGTAAGTATTTTATGTTGTTGATTTATAATTATGTCTTATCTCATGTATTT
Source organism: Brachylomia viminalis (assembly GCA_937001585.2). Taxonomy (NCBI): domain Eukaryota; kingdom Metazoa; phylum Arthropoda; class Insecta; order Lepidoptera; family Noctuidae; genus Brachylomia; species Brachylomia viminalis. The sequence goes on along the minus strand of OW443305.2, from coordinate 5,516,611 downwards.
TATTGTGTGTACATAAATAATAAAATAAAATAAAATAATAAATAAATATATAAACAAATAAATAAAGTCTGCAATTTCCCAATTTCATATTTATAGCCAATTCACCCGTATATTTTTTTATGAGCGCATAACAAAATAACCGTTTTACTACACTTTAATACTACTGCATAACCGTAACACAAAACTACCACTTCTGTAGATTAAAGAAAAATCTAATAAAAGCAACCAAAATCTTTTGAATGAGCTTTCTCATGAGAACATGCGTTTAAAAAGCTCCTGCCTTTTGTTGAAGAATCTCGACCGTGTGAAAGAGTCTTTCTTTTATTTGCGTCTTCGTGCACTTATTCCTTGTAAGACCCTTCACGTTTTAAAACTACCTGCGTATTTTGATTTAAATGATTCAATGGTGATTGTTTGGATTCAGATAAAACGCTTTTAAATACAAATCTGCTAGCTGCAGCTCTTTAAATGTATATTTGCAAGCCTTAGGTCTCTGTCTCAGTACCTAAATCTATGTTCAAAACACATGGCATGACTTCTAATCTATGAACCGCTGCCTCTGTCTGAAAGCCTATAGACTGGGGCAAACCATTTAGTGACTAAACTGAAAATAACTTTTATAACAATAGGCATATTAATCTAAGCTTACTGTATCTTGGTATGGCTAATTACCTAACCTTGCCTAAGAATGGCGCACCTGCTTCTCTGCCTACCAATAACGGAAATCCGTGATGTTACACATCAAGCCGCGTGAACGAACCTCGTATGGAATTTTGAATCGTTATTCTATCCGTATGTTCCATACCCGAGGTCATTCAAGACCGGTTCTTTCAATACAAGATTACACAAAGAAAATTAAACTGATATATTTGATGTCAAATTAAGTGCTAGAATTAAGTCAGGTGAGTATTCAAATGTCTTGATGAATTTGTAGGTGAATTCTTTATTCTGATTGGAAGACATTTGAAATATTAGTATTTGTATCCCTTGGTTGCTCACTGCCGAACACAAATATATAATATATGAATGACCTAATAGCTATTCCAAGAAGAACTGTATTTGAAGAACCAATAGCCAAACTACATATCTACAGTCGAAATGACAGTTGGCGAGAAAATAGAAATAGAAATAAGCAATGTAGAAGTCCATCGAAGACTTAATGACTTCCAACTGATTGGAATGGGCTCGGTAGACGAACTAAGAATTCTTAAAGATCGTAGGAAAGTGCATGATACTCTTATCATGCACTCTCCTACGATCTTTAAGAATTCTTCCTCCTAGAAATATGGTTTTCAAGGGACTCTTCCCTTGAAAACCATATTTCTAGGAGTTATTTCTAAAATAGTTATCATTATGAAGACTATAGTCGTGTCATCGGTTGTACGCACTGATCCGATTAATCGCAATTGAGAATGTAATTTACTGTAATAATATTAGTGAGTGAAGATGGGCGTGCTGTGCTACCTTTCACCATATATTTTTTTCGAAAACCATTCTTAGTACCGTTCATAATCTGTTATTTTCGGCTCGATAAGGAAAATATCACGATTAATCTATTAGGAACACATTCCTATAAATATGTTTCACTCGTTATGGAATTTATTAAGTCAGAAACGGATTCTATTTTTGACTGTAGCTTTTGTTGAATGAAGCGACTAGGTGTTATATCAAGAAAAGAAATATGTCTACTCTGCGAATTTCATTGGTTACTCGACATAAATTTCCGTCTGCATAAGATCTAGATTCTCGTAAAATTGATATCCTACAAGATCTATAACCGCCAAATTGCGAGCCCTAATATCATCCTTCACAACATCACACTAGCGTCTTTCTGGCAATTCCTAAGGACAACGTATTTTACAATCACTGTTGAATTTATAAGTATTTTGATTGTAGCATGTTTCTAAGTATTCTTATCTTAATCGAAACATTGATCAACCACGTTCATACGCTTCTTAAAACACACAGATTCAAAGTTAAACATCATCTTTACGCCCAAATTATAAATTGTGATTCTCGAACTGAATTCCAAATACAAAAAGTTAAAAAAAAAAAACCAAGGGCCAGTCCTTGGGCAAGGCCGCTCGGGCTATCCCAATTATTTCCGGTCATCTACGAATCAAGTTTTTTAGAAACATTTCTGTGGTAAGGTAACTTTAAATTCGGAGAAGTATGTATCATTTTCATTTAATGTTTTATCCGTTTGGTAGAGACAGTTCAAGCAAGGTGGCTTCTGGATATTTTCCTTTGCTATGTAAATGTTATGTGATTGGAGGATTTACAAAAGGAGGTTACTAGTGCTACTCAAAGTTATGCATTTTCTGGTCCTACGATACGGGAATTCGATGTTTCTGTTGGGTAAATTAATATCATATTGTTTTTTGGTTTTATCTTGCTGAACCCACATACGAGCTATTTCGTCAAAGTCGGTAGAGCAAATGCTTCTTTGATTCTTAAAGTTGCAGAACCCTAAGTTTAATCAGATAAATCTGGTATGTATGTATGAGTCTAAAGATATTTCCGCGTCACCAATAACGACTAACGCCACTCTGTATTTAATAGCATGTTTTTCAACACCATCCTGATTGAACTGAGTCATCAATACTGATTCATTAGCACTACAGTTTATAAATACAACTGTACACGTGCTAAGTTCACCGACTCTGCCTATTGTTGATGTGGACACATTTGTGTAATTACTGTTACAGCAAGTGTCAATGAGGCTTGAGTTTAATGAGTTGGAAAAAAAACAAATCCTGTGTTATGTAACATTTGATGCTTGAGGACTGCATCAGGTGTTTTGTTTGACGACAATTGACAAGGTACACATTTATCTTCAGAAGAAGAGTAAAAGGCACGACATAACAGGGGTGCATTCATTACATCTTTGAATACTAGTCTGGATTAATGAAACCGGGAACCTAAAGAAATGGGATTAAATAAAGATAGAAGATATTTTATACTGTTCAAACAGACAGAGATGAACTTACACGGGATTCAATGTATTAGTGTGTGTGTGTGTGTTTAATCTATTGTATGAAGCTGAAGCATCTAATAATAATTACAATCCACAGTTTTTTTAACTATTATATTAAGTATCGACAATTTAAATTAGACCTATTAATAGATCTGAAATTTAAGAATCAGTGCCACTCTAAATTAAAATTCGACCGTTAAACGTCTCAAATTAATTCCTAATTTGGTAGATTCCATTGAGGATTTGAACTACAAAATGGGATTTAATAAATCAATGAAGCGGTTAATAGTGTAATTTGTTACTTTGAATAGCTTAAAATTCCTTAGTGGTCGCCTTCTTTGACCTAGTAACTGCTGCCAAAGCTTTGCTTTAGATAACTACAAGTCGTGTCGTGCGTAGAAAAACAGATTCACCATGCATAAAGTGCCAAGTATCTGTCATCTGGCCTTAACAATGATTAGAAAAACCAAGTCGTACACAGGTTGATGTTACCCATATGCATGTAGAAGGTTTTATAGTATTACCAATATAACCTTTAAGTTATTAGGTATTTTAAACCAAAATTTACATCACGTTGTGGTTAGCTATAAAATGTGTACTTTATGAGAAATCCGATTTCTTTTATCTCTACTGATTAATGTAATTATGGGACTCAAGATAATCCCTTGGGGCACACCAATCAATATAAATATTTTTTTGGTATTCTTTATAGACTTTCGCTTTTAAGTATTATCGTTGCAAATATGTCTGTTTTTAGCTTTTGCAAGACCTAATTACAAAATGGATTTTCAGCGTCTAACACAATTTGACCTACAAGCAAGTATTTAGAACGCTTCCCTCAAACGTTTTTCACACTTTTTAATAAAACCTGACATTTAACACCGTGTCGGATATAAGTCGACGACTCTATTGTGGTGTTCTGCTCTAGTTATATTGAATGTGTAACCGAGCCGAGTGAATCTCCCGTAGCTTATGAGTTAGTTATGCCTTGCTGGCTCTGCTGTGACCAACTTATAATTGCTGGGCTTCAGATCGTGACTGGTCATTGTCTGGAATTGTGGAGTTTAGTTTCTATACTATGAGGGACTTATGAATGAAATAGATAATACTATTATAGTAGTGAGTTATATAGAAACCGACGTTAAAAGCACAATTCACCGTTCTCAAAAGCACAATTCACAATTCACCTTACTGGCAGAAGTTGATCTTGTGACCTATATGAAGAATATTTCAAGAATTTGACGTTACGGAGTAGGACTATTAGAAATTGACTAGATCTTTTGTCTGGCTCATAAAATAGTAAAGTTTTTCTTACCCCATTCTTAAGATTATTAATATTTATTTAAAATGGAACTCGTATCGCCCGAGATTCTTCCCATGATTTGTAATTCCACGCTTAACATACTTATCAACATAAAATTCCATATCGATGCTCTTAAACTCGTTACTACCTGTCCCAACACGTTTCTACTGAACTTTGTGACTTCAGATACACCTGGCTTTGATAAACGTGTTATCTCCTTCCTGTGAAGGGATAGAAGCATAAAGAAATAATTCTTGCCGACAATATAATTGAACAGATTACATGTTATTTCCGCTATGAAGAATGTTACCCTCACCGTTGACCGGATTGCAAGCGTCTATGTCTCTTCTTGCGTACCTAGTAATTTTTTTTAGTAAGTCAATGTTCATTAGGGATGTATTTACTGTTATTCTGATACTTTTGACTTATATCATCATTCTTATTATAGGCCTTCTGTGTTTTTACTTCACAGTCAGCAATGATAGCTTCTAGATGATGATTATCCAAATCTATTGCTTCATTGGTTAGAGGCGTGTTAAAGTTCTCAGTAGCTTGTTTGATATTTAAATAATTATGAATATGGCCTCAGGGTTAAATATTCGTCATTCACAATTTCCTTTATAAAAACGCGAGAGGCGCCAATAAACTACTAGTGTTATAGAACATAATATACCTACGCCATGACCTTGATGACGACAGGTTTAAAACGAGCGGAACATTAGCGGTCATATCTGATGAGGTGACGTTACCTGAATACGTTAATTGCTGATTAGATGAAATGTTATATCTATGCGAATTGATGTGATTCGATACAAGGTAGGCCTCTTAATCTAAAGTGTCTTATACTCTTTTTGCCATAATCAGCTTGTTTTTTCCGTAATAAATTGAACATTCATTATTATATCTACCGATATTCCTCAAAGTTTATTGCCTCGTTGGTCCAGTCACTAAACCACTAGACTCTAGTGGTTCGCAAGCGCTAATGCTAAGCATGAGTTCCTGGGTTTGATTCGCACGTCGGGTAAAGTGTTATTAGGTTATTCGATCAGGAATTTCCCAGTAGCAGCCCGGAGTCTATGTGTGCCCGGTTGATGTCAATTGGGTCGCTCTCTATTACATCGGACTGAAATATAACTGTTCTAGCGAAATGTGGGCGTAGTACGTAGGTACACCTCTGCCTATCCCTTTTGTGAAAACAGGCATGATGTTATGCTACGTATGATATCCCTCAACTTAAAATAGAAGAATTCAGTCTGTACGTAGGTAATTCATTAGAGTCAATATTATTAAAATTTTTCAAGAGTGCACCATTTTTTATGTGACATCTCGCAGGTCAACCTAGGAGGTTGTCGGCTGCTGAAGCGGACTTGCCTGTGGTTACCTTAACTTATAAACTAGGCGAATACACGCTAAGGGCACATCCTGTGGGGTACAGACCTCGGCTTAAGATGTCGGGGGGGGGGGGGGGGGGGCAGCAAGGGGCAGGCTGGATCGGAGCCAGAGTGCATCGTCATCAGCCTGCGATTTGATGATTAGATGGGTAGACCTCTTAATAAACTTGTATCTGCTGGTGACAGTACCTGCTATTATTAAAATAATCATTCCTAATTGTTAATTCCACGGTGTTTTCATTGTTGGATATACTCGATTCATGCGAGTTATGATGAACTTATAATGTTATCTAACTTTTCTTGCACGAACCCTCTGGGTAGCTAAGCCATGCGTGCAACTTTGTTTATTGGGAAACCCAACTTACGGTGGTATAGATATAATTATGTAGAATTTACTAGAATTTACTATTGGATAAAGATAGTAATTGTAAACTTTTTCATTCTTGCTTGGATCAGGCGGAGTTAATGGAAATTGTTCTGGTGATAATCATTTAAACGTCAGTGTACTAAATTTAGATAAATTCGCCGTGTGATAACCTTTTCTGATGGCCCAGTGGTTAAGGCCTCACCTATCTTGCACGGAGTTGGGTTTAAACCCGGGCGCGTACCAATCTGACTGTCAATTCATATGTACTTTCGGAGCATATCTTAGACATTCCCGACATCGGTGAAGGAAAACATCGTGAGGAAACCTGGACTTATATGTAGATAATAAGGGATACATAGCAACATACTTTTTCATTCGACATAATTATAATCTTGTGTTGCATTGGTTACGCGGTGTTGGTGAAAATTGTCCCGATGACACCATTGTAGATAATAAAATGACATTACCACACGAAGGTAATTTGATCGTCCGGAACATTCAACAAGAAACCAGAAGACAATACTTTTGACTACCTATTAATTTTGGAACCTTTCACTTCAATATATTTTGATGATACAATTTCTGCTGATGTCTACGAGTCATTGTTCTTAATCGAATATGCTTTTTGTGCACTTTAACCGGAACGAGCTGTCCCTTTCCTCGACCACAAAGTATACTTTTCCCAAGCTGGTAATGATTCAAAAAGTTATATTGGAGAGAGAATACACGGTGCACAATTGTAGACCGAATCATCAGCCTATTCTGTAAAAATCTTACCACGAAAACTTAGGTGAAGTAAGCTTGAAATGAGCTGTCATTACACTTGATCACATTAACACAATTGACTCATTTCACCTACATTTTCAGGGTGAGATTTTTACAGAATAGACCGGTCTGTAACCCAGTGGCCACATGAGCTTATCTAATACAAAAACCGATATGAATGGATCACGTAAAATACCTTTAATATACAAGTGGATACGACGCTCATCTCAATTCACAGCATGCATGAAAAAACGAGATGGGATGACCTAATCTTTGCCAAGAGACACATTCTTAAAAGGTTAAACTGTTTTCGCCATAACAGGTTCCCATATGGTCTGATTAAATTATAATAAAAATATATCACAAAGCAAAGTGGTGTTTGTTGAGGAAATTTACGTAATTCTTCTGTGGGTGGTCCGTGATTTAGGCTTGTGCGCGATAAAAACTTCAAACTCAAAGTAAACTAAGTTGTAAGCTACAGTTAGGTTTTTATGGAAAGAAAACTTGGAAAAACTCCGGATTCGAAAAAAAAACTTAAAGAGCCTTTTTGAATGGGAATCTTATATGAACTCAAGTCCACACAATGTCGGCCAGGGCAGCTAGTTAATAATATATTCCAACCTAAAGAATGTTACGTACTACAAATGAACGCTATATAAAGCAGTCAGTGGTTTCTTTACTTATTTCAAGTTCGCTAGGTCACCAGGCGTGGGTAAACCGGGCTTGCCCACGCGCACGCTCATTACATCGAAGAATCCTCATATTGCTGTATTTGAGACTATATTCGGTATTTCTGGTAGTGGCTTCTACTGTTTGTTCCCAAAGTATTTGATGAAAATGTAAACAAATCCTGTTCAGGTTAAATTGTTACGCAATCAGTAATCACTAACTAAAGGGATTAAGTAACACTTTCATCTGTATTTTGGTTTCAACTATAAACTTTCCAACAATTATTGAATAAATAAAATTGTAATTGAAACATCATCGACGAGATTACAGGTTATAAAATTGAACCTCAATTGTCAAAAATTAATGACATCTGCAAGGCAATTTAAAATTTGAATTTCGGTTGTAAAGTATTAAAATCCTTTATCTATAAAAATCAATGCCACTTTTAGTTGTAATTTTATAACTCAAGAACGGATGGACCGATTTTGCTAAGTCTTTTTTTAGAATATTCCTTGAAGTACGAGGATGGTTCATACGGGGAGAAAAACTAAAAAAAAAAAGTTAAGCGGTACGAAGTTCGCGGGGTCAGCTAGTAATAAAATAAAAATATAAGTGGAAAGTACAGATTGGAATCAACGGGTACCTACTTTTTTATCCATTCATTCGTCAACAGACCACAGTTTATATGTAATAAATAAATCATAGTTAAAACTAATTAATACAATACTTTAAAGGCTCTTTTAATTGGGTATCGTGTCGGATACCTTACTACTATACACTTTTGCAAACTAAGATTATTGTGGGAAGTGGATTTAAAAGAATGTTAATTTGTTTCTTTTACGGTCATAGCTTCATAACTGGTACCTACATTTACAATCTTTGAACGATAATTAAATAGGAATCGTTACTGAGAGTAATTTAGAACACAGGAATATAGTAATTATCAGCAAGCCTACAGACGTCGAAGTAACTGAGTGGATTACGTAGGTAGGAACTAGACTTTATTTAGAGACTCAGTTAAGTTATTTAACCTCATTTCGATTGATATAGCTGCATTTTTTTTAAAGTTCCTTTTTTATTATTGTGATCTAAATTGTTGTTGTTCTTTGTAGGATCCCAAATAAATAAATAAACTTGAAATTAAGTACGATTTTAATATAATAGCGAATCCATTCACAATCGTTACAAAATAGCGTGTTTAATTTAATTAGACTTGCAATATTCAGGCACTACGGTATTCTTCACCCTCATTGCTGTTGAAGTAATTATATTTAAGAAAAAACTTGAAATTAAGCACGTTTTTAAAATAATATTGTATCCAATCACAATCTTTACTAAATAGTACGTTTAATTATATTCCAATTAGCTCGATAATTTTAACACTACCATTATCGTTGCATTTACATATTGAAGCCGGAGATGGGGTCAGAATGGAAAGGAATGAATCCTTGGCAATTTGACCGCTGTAAAATGACATAACACTTAGTTAGCGTGAAATGGAGAGGCTCAATGTCAAAATAACAATGTTTACAGATTTGATTACAAACATGTGTATAATCAAAGGTTTACAGAATCAATTTGTACAATATTTTGAAAGTTGTATCGTCCTAAATGTTATGATGGTTCCGTTGTACGTTATTCCAAAGTTTCGAAAGAAGGAATTTTGGCGGAATTTTCTGTTTCTGAATTCTAATAGATGAACTGTAGGTTCGTACTGTACAAATTAATTCGTTGGGGAGGAACGAGATCATAGTCCATTTTATTGACGAATTTCTAAGGAGACACCTGTCACATAATGTGAACAATTTTAGAGACAGTTTCTTTTACTGAATAGTTAAAATCTTGCAACGAAACAGCCTGAGATTTCGTAGGCTATGTAAAAGCAATTGAAAAAGTATTCCACTTCGTTTTTTAACTTTATCGTGAGTAAATTCCAATGTACCTAAATCCTTTTTATAGCTATACAGTTACTAACAGAATTTCAACCACCCTAACGCCATTTGATACCACACATCGACATGAAGCCTTCAAAGTGCCATTTCTTCACTTAGGTACGGTACCTGCTCCTCGAGGAAGTAAGGCAACACGACGGAAGTGAGAGACCGGATATAATGTAATTAAAGGTATACACGGTAACTATATTAAGAAATTCTTGGCTCATGGAAGTTGATAGAGAGGGAGCGGAAGAAACTAAACGATACCTAGGTAATTCGTGAAAAAGATTAAAATTTGAAAAAGTTAAACGATGGCGTTTTTTGGCTGATTTTGGAAGCCTAGCTTTGGTACCTAACCCGGTTTTTGTGGTTTATATAGGTATCTTTTGAAACAAGATGCTGATGGTTTCAATATAGTATTATACTACTTACCACCGTGTTAAAGTTGATTTATTATAGGGTATAAGCTGTACGGAAAAGATTCAATTAAACAAGTACCTTCTTACACAATATAAATTGTATTGTAATACACAGAAAATAAAGGTACAAAACATGAAAACATCAATTGTGGCGAGTCACTAACCAAACCCACTTAGGTGTTCCCACAAAACTAGGTCTCTGTTCCTAGTTGTATCGGGGTATACACCTGCAATGAGACTAAAACCATAACTCAGAGTGGCTTTACTAAGTCCGTGAGATGAACTGCTTTACCTATAACCTCTAGCTCAATTGCCTAAGTATCGACCTATTATGGTTGTGCTCTTAAAGGGAAAATAAGTTTATTCAAAACCATCATGCCACGAGCTTGAGCAGACCAACGAAAGGTGTCGCTACTAGCTGCTTCAATTATTGATTTTAGCAACGTCACACTTTCCTACGCATATGAGACTTATGTAAATGTAGTGTAGGAAAGAAGCTGATCACCACTTCGTCACTTTATCAGACACTAGCTTCTGCCGGCGACTTCATCCGCGTGAAGTTTCTTGTTTCAGAATAAAATATATCTTAGGATACTCGGCAATGTTGTAGCTTCTCATTAGTGAAATAATTTTCGGAATCTGATCAGTACCTCGTTCTGAAGATACTACCTACATACGAACTGAACATTTTTACATCTTTTGACACTTCTCGGGACCCTGGGGTCCCGGACCTTTGGAAGGCGTACGAGGGGCAAAGCCATCTCGCAGAGGCCCGTTACACGTTTTTAATGAAATGAGGCACCAACCGACGACTATCTCTGTTCGCACTACGCAAGTGCACCTTTTTTTTTTTTTTATATCGGGGTGGAATATCCTAATGGATGTCCGCCGCCCTGGGGTGGGCGGCGGAATCTGTCAGACTCTTACTGACTAAAAACCACCCCGGTGTTGCATCTCACACCTATGCCGGGGGTCACGGGAACGTAGGATCCTTCCGCAACCCCCGACTGGTGCCGGGCCGCCACCGCGGGCCTCTTCGGGTCTGGCACGCGGCCACCTCGGGACGCAAGTGCACCCAAGGGCAACCCCCGGTTGGTGTAGTACTATTGCAGGATATGGAAACAAAGATATAGGACTATGGATTTGGCAAGCTAAGTGGACTGGTTATCTAGGACTATTGAAAGACTATGGCCCCTGCCTTTGCCTTATTTTCATTATTATAATGAAATTATTATATCAGAGAAGATATACATCTAGAAGAATAGGAAACTGTTGTTTACTAACTCCTCTTCAAGGAACTCAGCAGTTTGAGAAGAAGCCAAACTTAGGAAACTTATATACAATCCGTACCCGAATTGAAATCAAGGAAAGCCAGGGTGCCATTCTTCATTCCCCTCCATTTTATTTACTTTAAAACCAATGACAGTTCAATTCCCTTCAGTAATCTCGTCTAGCGTATGAGGTAACAGGTTTACATTGCTACGGATTCCGATCTCGGTGCATAGACAAAGAAATAGCGGTCCTAGCGTATAAATTGTACTGACCGTTTGTTAGAACATCGGCGTTTGTGTGATGGTAATGGAGGTACAAGAGTTAAATAAATTTACAGTAGGTTGAAGGTACCGGACATTCTGAGGATGGCGGGAATGGGAAAAAATACTGGCTGGTGACAAACGCGTGCAAATGTTACAACTTTTTTTTAAGTATTAAAACTTTTTGAGGATTGTTCGAAATTTGAATAAACCAACTATTAAAACTGGAGGGAGCTAAACTGTGTTCCTCGATCATTCGTTTGTAATGCCATAAATTGTACTGTTTGTTAGAACATCTGCATTTGTGTGATGGTAATGGAGGTACTAGAGTTAAATAAATTATTAATAGTAGGTTGAAGGTACAGGAGACATTCTGAGAAAGGCGGGAATGATAAAAAATACTGGCTGGTGACAAACGAGACTAAATGTTACAACTGTAATAAATAAGAAAACAATTTTAGAATTGTTCGAAATTGGAAAGCAGTTCGCGACAAAACCATACTTATTGTTTTATATTTAAATATTGTGTTTTATAAGTAGTTGAAACTTAGTACAAAAGCTGTGATAAGTAGTACTAGTTTATTTTTTACGTTGTTCATAGTTTTATATTGTAAATACTTAAGTTAGTTTTGAGAGCAAGCTATCGCATTAGGGACATACCTGTAATGATAGTTGTAAGGGAGATTTTAAATAAATAAATAATAAATAAATTTAATTAAGTAGGAATGATTGCCCTGAATTGAGTAGGTACGAACATAAAGAGTCCAAACATGAGTTTAATATCCAGGCCAATCCAATAAATGCGTGTCCAGATACGGAAATTGCACCATTAACACACCAATAACAGTTCAAGCTTCCTGTAACAAGTGTTCCTACATAACAGAAATGTTTAACTCTTGAAGATTGGTCGAACAAAACGTCATAAGCGAACTGCTTGTAAGCAAGTTGACAATTGGATTTCGAATGCAAAAAGATTTTCAGTAGGTAACTAGAAATACAGTTAAATGTAGAAGAATAATGACCTACAGAATACTAGAATTTCGTTTTTTTTTTTTGGGACTCACGATAATAGAGTAATTTCTTCTGAAAAACTGTATTTTGTGGTTGAATTGGAGTCATCGCTGCATAAAAAGATGCAGACATTTGAAATATTTCAGGCATTACAAAAGAACATTGTGCAATAATAGTGATCACAAAAGATGACTTTTACAAGCAATTTTTCACAAAAGATTAGCAACATGGGCGTTAAATTACACGGATCGAAAAGCGTGACTTTTTGAGGATTGTCTACAGTAGCGGGACATATTAGCTTGTCTAATGCTCGTTATGTTTTGTATTATTAGGTATCGTTTCGAGTGTTTACGCCACTTAATGATTGAAGTTGTGCATTAACTTCAAAGAAATACAAACGGATAATTTTCCGTTGAACTCAAAGAGAATATAACCAACTCAATCTCACTTCCACTTTTCTATATGTTGGTACAATGGTATAAGGATTTTTTGGCGCGTGGCCAAAATTGGAACTAACGCCGCCATCTTGTTTTCTAAATAACATTTCTGTAAACAATTTCATAAAAGTTTACCAACAACGTACCCCAGTCCATGTCATTCAGGCGCCAAACGATTCTTGTAGCACTCTAGCTGCTCTTTAAAATCAGAACAGTTATTCTAAGGAACATGGCATTTTACGGGACATTCACTAAATCAGAGTCTACAGACGTGCAGTAACCAGGAGCCGGCTATAAAAGGCACATCGATTCGATAACTATATTTCAACTGCTCAAACCAAAAACATCGTTTAGCAAGAGAGAATCGCCGACAATGTATATAAAACGCAATAATAAATAGTAGCAGTTCATATCGATTAAAAGTGATTCCGATTACTCGATTAAGTACACTTAATTAAACACTAAAATGGCGATGGATAAATCAGTTTTAAAAGGACAACGCCTATTTATAGTAGTGGCGCGGCGAATAAAATGTGCGACGTTTTAACCTTGGTTTAACTAAGATAACCGACAGTCACGCAATATTATGTCGGTAAATGTTTATTTAAATGCTTTTCAAATTAGGAATGAACTTGAATAAGGTGCCAAAGATTTGGTAAGGAATTCTTGGAATATTTTTTGAATTTGGATCTTTGCAAGATCGAATTTTGGTCTTTTGAGTCAGAAAGCGGGTTAGCTGTAGTTTGAATTTCGATTATTTCTGATTATGTTTAACCCGTAAGTACTTAGTGGTGAAGCATTTATAGGGCTGGTCAGAAAGTCTATTTCAGCTGTAGACGGTTAAAGGATGATGGTCATCTCGTTAAATAACATAACGAGATGACCTCACTGCCGCTGCAAGGCCAATCTGGTATAGCCGTAGAGTTCTTTGCTAATCGAGGCACCTCTGTTAAGGCTGTACCTGCCTATATCTGGAGGTTGTGTTCGACCCGTTACCCTGTTATGTCTTTTACAACTATATAAGTAGTCTATAATAAGTAGTTTACCGCTGCTAATGATTATAAACTGCGGGATGCCAGGTTTCCTAGTTGCCAGTACCGTTGCTATGGCAACGCCAAACGCATTCTGTTGCTTAACCCGTCTACTAAGCGTGGATGGCTAGTATTACAAGAATGCTCGAGTAGTGTGAGGACCATTTTTAGAAGTGGGCGACTTCCGCTTACCAAATATGGATTATGCAGATTTTTTCTTCTAGAATAGGATATTTCGTAATTGACTTTATAGATTTTTAGAATTATTTGCGGTGTGAGTGTGGTATTTTAGCTAAAGTGGTCAAGGCGATTTCGCTTTACAACTAAATAATATTAACTGGCATTTAAATACCGTAAATCATTGAAGATTTCACAGTCTGTGCAACGTATGGTCTTCAAAAGACCATTTCAGACACCGATCTACATAGCCTTCACATGATCTGACCAAGATTTTGTCTGGACTTTAAAAGAGACTGTGACCTCTGAGTTTGTTTCGGAATTCGGCCTTTCATCTCAGAGTAGTCAGATAGGAAATGCCGACCTCATCTAGTTTTTAAAATACGATTGACGTGTAAAAGTGTTTGTTCAATTCAAACCTACTTACAGAAATAAAATCATTTATCATTTATGAGACAGAGATCACTGCATTGTTATAAAAAAAAAGTATTCAAGACACATTCACACTTGACATATTTTTTAAACCAAAAGTCCAAGGGTATACCGTAATTCGCAAACTATTTTAAATTCTGTACGCATATTTTCAATACGGATCCATTTAGCAACAACAAGATAACATGCATAGCGAACATTCTTTGGCGTCACCTACAATAGCGTTCCGAAGCTTTTTTTGCACTTTAACCAAACCAGTGTAGCATTCCGAATAAATGAGCACTATTTAAAAGTGGAAGCTTCTCTCCCATTTACCCGGGAATGGATGGAAAGGGATGGAGAGCTGTTGGTTTATTTCACTATTTGGGCAATGAACGGTTGAGTAATACTGCGTGGAAGTTTTAATGGCAAGAGAAAATATCGTCAAATGTTTGATTTGTGAGTTTTTTTTTTTTGTGTAGAGTAAATACCTTATAAAGGAAGTCTGAATAATGGTCTGAAAATGTTTGTAATGGTCAGTGGTAGTTCAACTAATCAACTTGTGTCGTTATTTACACAAGCCATGAAGCCATTACAGTTTCCATTACTTATCTTTAATGTGCTAGAAAGCAATTAAATAGAGCATGTCTTATCGCTGTCCTATTTAACAAAATCTTGCAACATTTTCTTCCTTTACTTCCTTCACGACTTCCAACATTACCCTACTTTGTAGTATGCACAGCAAAATGTTACCATAAAGTTATTTGGAGTAGTTTCTTAATTTTTATATTCCTGCTGGTCGTTTCGACTTCCTTATGCATAACTTTGCATGTATTTACATTATTTTCATTGAGTAACACTGGTTCTAAATATGGATGCTGTATGAAACTAATGAGATCACGTTTATTATTTTTGAGCTCGTTTAATTTTATAGGGTGCACATTAGTAAAAAAACTGGCATAGAAATTTCTTAAAATATTGGCTAGTATTGGTTTTACAAAGATTCAACCAGTGACTACAATGTCTAATTTTGTAAGCGTATTTGGCCATTCCTGGCATTTATGTCAGGAATAAATATAATAATAATCCTCCCCATCGATCTTAGTCACGGTGGCCAAGTAAGCAGGAGATATATTAGTGCACAAGTGTTTGTGCAGTCGCAGGTGCACTCTCTGTTCCTTTACCCTCATAGTCCGATGGGTTGGCTATGCGACACTACCGGGGAGAGATCAGGCGCAGGAGCAAAAGCTTTACATGCTTTCTGAGGCACGGGGGGTATCACAACACCAACATCCAAACTCCGAGCTCCTACTGAGAAATTACTAATGGAAAAACCTAATGACTCTTGCCTGACCTGGGAATCGGACCCAGGAACCCTCGCTCAGCAGTCAGGCTTGCGAACACGAGACCAACGGGGCAGTTAAACTCTCGGGGCTCTATTTTCACAGGAATAGAGACTGCTTCTTAGGTTAGGTACAGACATTTAAATACGACTATTTAAGTCACATTAAAGCGTCTGACACATACTACATCAAAAGTTCAGTAGGACATTAACGATCACATTAAAATTTTATTCATTGCCGTTAAAATCAGATTACACTCGACGTTTCTTTATTAAATATAATATTCGAACATATAAATTTTAAGCAGCAGTTCGACCTTCGAGTTGATCTTATATTTGTTTATTGGAACTTAGCACTGTTTTAATGATGGATGCAGGTCGCAATTTTTGTTTGCCTTTTCTGTCCTTCTAAAGGGCAAAGGCCTCCCCCTAGTCTTTTCAGGTATTCTTGACCCGCGCCATCGCCACCTCAAACCAGTCCTGTTAATATTGTTTAAAATAAAATAATATCATGAGCTAAGTTTTGTTTTGGCATAGTACATAATTTGTAAATTAATCACTACAATATAGTATTTAACTACTATCAAAAATATTTGCAAAATAGTAAAAAAATCAGTGGACAAATGGAGAAGCTACACTTTTGAAATTGTTCTTCTATCCTTGTCACGCAAAACGATAGTAAAATTGTACTGAACGGCACGAAGTTACTATTTAGGTATAAGGTCTTTGCTATGGCGTTCCTGTGTTGTGATGTCAGATGCTAATAAAGCTGTCTTAGTCTAGCATCGCCTTTAAAACGCATAGAACTTCGCCATTTTTTTCTTGTTGATTTTTTTTTTTAATTTTTACTGTGGCTTAATATTTTTCTAGGTTTTGAAAAATCTAATTTAAAAAGTACACTCAAATAGTCTAATTAGAAAAATATTAAGCCACAGTTAATTATACGAATTAGGTAATACATATGCGCCTCGACTGACAACTACAAGTATCATGTGGTCAAATAAGTATGTACCTACTTATTGATTTATTTTTATTTTCGACCAAGCTTTCAAGTAGTAACAATACCCGGTACTTATGACAATTATCTTGTCAAGTACTTGACTATCATTTAAACTGCTTTTAACAAGCTTGTACACTTAACTTTAGTGTACTTATTTGCAAATAAAAATTAACATTTATTTAAAAAAGCTTTTTTTTAGTAAGTACCTACGTACTTACTAAAAAAAAAAGCTTTTGTTTATTTATGAATGAGATATCTCATGAGGAGTTGTTAATTTGTTAATAGGCTAGGCTCAACATTGTGAGGAGCAGTTTGTTCCTATCTAAAAATATTATTTTATCTGCTCTGCCAGAGGCTTGTTTGAGCCAAAATTGTAAACGAGTGAGAATGTTGTTACATTACCTATTCTTAAAAAAATCAATAGACTATTTTAACCAAGTTGCGAATATATATACGAAAGAAGCTTGCTTTTGCCTTCGTTATCTATACTTAATAATATTTTAAACATAGTGCCTTGTGCATTTTATAACTCGTAAACGAGGTAAGCGGTGAGATACAGGTTATTTTAAGGTGTAACGTATGGACAAGTGTCATTTTATGGCATTTCATGGGTCAACAGTTTACTTGCAGTTTATGAATATGCAGTCACTGAGTCCAGTCGTTTAGTTTTACTTATCGCGTAGAAAACACACCTAATATTAATAAACCTGAAGAACATGAAACTCACATTATCACTTTAAGTAGGTACTCTACTGTTGCAAATCAAAGTGATGGAGACGGTGGCCCCTAACTCATATCACAACATTACGCCTGTAATCCCCGTAGCCTGTAGCCTATAATCACCAGTAGGTAAACACATTTGTACATTGAAAATCGCAACATAATTTGGATTTCTACTTTTTTAGTAGGAGAAATTATACCGACTCTACTCGATAACACAGCAAACTACTAAAAATCACAACAAAATGATAAAAAGCAACTTCCCTTCGCATGTTCAGAGCTCCCCCATAAAAATGCAACGGCGATTATTTTCAAGTTAAATCAATATTACTATAACGAGGTATAACTACATCGTTTACCTGTCGCGACCTTGAATGAAAGGGGCAGGGCGGCAGGTAGGCACTAGTGTTGGGGCCGGCTGAATGATTCGTAGTAACGGACTTTTTAAAGTATTTGCTCTTTCTTTTATTTTGTCTATGGTAATTTTATAATAAGTAGGTAAGTAGGTACTTAGTGGATTATTGTGAAAGTAAACAAAGCTGTTTGTTGCACTTAACATACGGTATCTATCGGCTTATTTTTTCGTGCATTAAGTTTTTTTATGCATTTTCTTGGCTTCATTCCTCGACTTTGCAACTCAGCTATCGAAGAGCGTTTCCATAGCGGTTTTTATATCCGTTAATATAACTTAGTCTGCAGTAATTAGAACCGTAAAGAATCGATTGTAACACTAATTTCATACGATTAATCGATTAGTTTGCACAGCACGTGCTGTTGATAACGATGTGAAACATTTACCCTTTTACTTTCAAACATTCACAATTAGTTACCAGTAGGTACCTACGACTTAGAGATAGTTAAAAAAAATTAAAGGGATTGATTTGATCATTCATTTCATGATTTGATTTGATGATCATTTCATTGATTCATCCTCATTGATAAAATCTGAAAACTGTTTAAAAATTGCGGGACACTATAGTTGCCAATGTAGATCTGATCCCGGATACAATGCCTTTCCCAGAAGCAGTTCGCAATGTGACGAAACTGGCATTCAGTGTGTTTGTTTAACTATTAATTTCCCTGACTGTAAGTACATGGCAGGCAGGAAATCCTACTTCCATCAATTGCACTACGTAGTGGCCAATCTGGGCCATTGTGTACACTTATCATAAACCTAACTGTATTGACACACATCTAGAACAAGGCCGCAGATAAGGTTGTATGTTGTATAATGCATTGTTTGATAACATATTAGCATTACATAGATACCTACTACATTAGATATAGCCTACTTAGTACTTATACGATCCAGTGTTTGAATAACTTAACGCCTGTATATCTCTGATGGATAAGATTATGTAAAGCTGTATCACCTACCAATTTAATGTTTCATCTTATCATTTAGATTTTTAATGATGCCAAAATTAGCTTTATTTTGGCTTAAGTTTAAAAGTAGGGGCAAAGCTGTGGTCGCTTTTTTATTATCTCCATTAAGTTGTGTTTTTCTATAAAATTCCATTAACTTAGTTGCACATTGTCTGAACCTAAAGAAAGAGGGAGAAAAAATGTTGCCAAGAGTGAAATTGGAACCCTCACTGCTTTTAAATTTACAATGGAGGTTGATCGTTGTTCAGAAAATGAATTCCTATGTTTTTTTTTTACATAGAAAAACAATGTCTTGCTGAGATTGTATTTCTGGCTTGATGTGCAAAACAATTACAGCTACGGAGTAGGTACAGTGGGCTGTATCAATTGGGTACCCCAGTTGTATTAAAATTACCTTTTAAGGGGGTACACACATCGTGAAGCTGACTGTACATAACAAGCAGTATCCCTTCCAGCAATACACCCTAAATAGGTACCTATAAGTATTTATAATGGGTAGTAGCCATATTTCCTTAGTTCCATAGCTTCCTTCATTTAAATATGAAAACTATAAGGCTAAGCGCGCACTACGATTTTAATTGTTGCGATTTTTAAACTGTGAAATAAAATCGCAGACGAAAATAATTTTTCAAGCCAATTCTAAACCGATTTTTTACCGCAGTGCGGGGGACACTTGTATATTCGTATTGTTCGCAGATGTGCGATTATTATCCGCAACGATTAAAATTCGTAGTGCGCGCTTAGCCTAACTCCACAAATACTTCAGACATGTTAACGAAACGCAGTATTACCAGCTATGGCGCCAAAAGCGCGCCATAACTGCCAGTTTAAAAACAAAACGAATGTAACTTTCACGAAACACCCAGGAATGTTCATGAATGGTAGTAGGTATTGGTGTTACTTCATGAGTTGGAACCAATATTGGAGCCAACACTTGGGCTAAATTTAAATGGTACACCCCGGGTTTTAAGCTGAATCATTTTGAAATGTGTTTGAAACTTTGGAAACCTTCTTGAATTATTTAAGCAGATGTGTTGATTTTATGATTATTATCGTCATCTCATACATCTATGTTATTTATGTTTGCATGTGTTAAACAACCCGTTTCTCATTCCATAAAATGCTGTGATTAAGGACCACGCTTCTACTAAGACTTCTGATGCCTTATGAGATAAGTAGGTAATTAAAAATAATTGACCCGCACAAGGTAAGGCTATCTTAAAAATTCTGTGCTAATATCACTTAAGTAATTCCTGTG
Organism: Brachylomia viminalis; assembly: GCA_937001585.2. Lineage (NCBI taxonomy): Eukaryota > Metazoa > Arthropoda > Insecta > Lepidoptera > Noctuidae > Brachylomia > Brachylomia viminalis. Next base: position 5,496,481 of record OW443305.2, on the reverse strand, counting down.
TCTACAAGATGATTAGGATCTTTTTATTTTCTGCAAAATATTTTAATTTTTTTATCTCTGTTGTATGTAAGTTTTGGTCTTTTCAGCCGCAACTCGCATAGGACTGCAAACTACAGTTTGGTGTAGTATCATAATTATTTGTGTAGTCTCCGGCACATCAGGCTATACGAACCTGACAAATGTCTCCAAATGATTTTAAACCTTAAAATGTTGATGGTTGAATTCAAAATCGAATGAGAAAATTTGACAGTTTCTGGTAACTTGACCTGCTGCTGTGTGTACTTAACAACAGTTTTTGTTTTATTTTATTTTGCTAGAGAGTAAAAAATCTTATTCGATTTCGGAATGTTATTTGTAGAATTAAAATCAGCAGCAACCTTATAAGCAATAAAGCTAACCATAATAATAACTAGAAATTTATATTTAATAGTCTTAAGAAAATTTTTTAAGTAACTTGCTTATGGAAATGATGGGGCTGACATGACCTGTTAATGGTTGCAGTCCCTAATAAAATAATAAGGAAAAAAAAAACTGCTATAATTTTTTAAGACCTATCAAAGCCATCATTTGGCGTCGCCTTTAAATGATGATCTAGTAATACATCAAAATCAGTCCTGGATATAGAATACTGATCTCAATTACAAATAACACACCGATATTATTTTGATTGATCCTCTTGCAAAACATTCTTCAAACCGCGATGCACTATCAAACCAATAGAGAGATAGGTAGTCACTTAAACTATTAAATTGGCCCCAACATTGGCCCAACTCTAAAGCCGGTTGTAGGTACATACCTGTTACCTGGAATTTCGTTGTGTAGACACTGAGAGTATACCGGTTTCGTCAGCTGACGCGGACTAAAATGGCGGCAAGCGCGCGAACGAAGATTGATAACCTAATCTTGTACTTTTTGTATTCGGTTTGCATTCGAATTTGATAACGATTATTTAATCGATTATTATTTTTGTTTATGTTATTTAATCGAGTGGCTGATGAATGCCTCCATTGAATTCCCCGCAAATTGAATTGAATGGAGATGCAGCTTAGGAAATCAGGGGTGAATAGAGAGCCAGGTTTGAAGGGATATCCACGTTAAATACATTTAGAACCAGCAAAAACAGTTTTTTACTAAATTATAAAAAAAAAACAACAAATTTTATATTTGGGTTTATCTATGCAATTAAGTTTACCAATTTAAATTTTGTATTATTATTCACAAAAACTTCTTTTAATAAATAAACCATCAAACTATTCAAATTAATAACCTAAACTAACTAAAACTATTAACAAATCAAAATATGGCGTCGATTAAAGTAATAAATAAATAAATAATCATAATAAAGTATTTTTTTAATTAATGTGAATGTGAGGAAAAAACAAAAAGCTATTCTAAACTTTCGAATCTCAACAAAATATTAAAATAAAATAATACGCGCCCCTAACATGGAAGCTTACCTACCGTAACTTTAATTAAATATTAAATATATGGACCTACCTTCAAAATAACTCCAACCAAATTGAACACTGGAAGTACCAAACTCTACACCAATTTCGCGAATTATCGGAATTAACAATACGTGTAAAAACACGGCTCTCACTCACGTTAAATAGAGTGCAAATACTGATTAAAAAATGGATACAGACTCCGTTAATGTCATGTAAAGATAGTCAGTATCACTGATAATGACAGTGATAACATTATCGTAGTATTGTAATGACATGCAGAAAATGACGCTAAAATTAGCGACGCCATGTTTTATCTTATTAGTTATTATATTACCTTATCAATGGATGGCTCTTAACTAATCTTATATTTTGTTTTAATGGGTTGCACCATATTACAAAATAATATCTGTGATAAATTGATAAGCGTCCGAATCTGTAGGTACTATGTACCTACTATTTTATTTTCGAAATTAACTTTACTAAATTCGATAAAATTTTAAACTTTGCCTGTTTACACTGAAAGTGTGAAAATGTTGTAGGTAAATGTAGAAATTGTTGGTTTTCTCGTAAAGTCTCATAATAGTAAAGCTTTTCACTTCAATTCACTTGAGATGACATTGCATGTTTATTTTTATATCTAAGTAGGTAAGTTATGAAAATGTTGTAGTTATTACTAAATGTAGAAATTGTTGGATTTCTCGTAAAATCACATAATTACATTGCAAGTTTGTTTTATTAGTACCTAAGTTACCTACTTGGTGAGACATTTTATCACGAGGAACTTGAGAAAATCTCGCGGTTTTAGAAAATTAAAGGCTTCGTAATTTTATTTAATTAAGTACCTAGGTACCTACTAAATATTTTATTCTTATATAATCATATTAATCAATACAAATAAAAATATAAGTGTCTGTTTGTGATGTCAAAATAACAGCGTTTTACTAAACGCATATGAAAGTATATACGGTACTTATATATACATCTATTTTTTTTAAATTTTGTCTGTCGTCAAAAATCTCCGAAACGGCTCGACCGATTTTGACGGGACTTTCACTGGCATGGCAGGTAGCTGATGTGATAAGGAGTAACAACGGCTACTTTTTATCCCGGTAGCTTAGTAATTTCCGACATTCACGCCAGCGAGCGAAGGCAGCAGTTAGTTTATTAATAAAATAAGCCGTGTGCCCGAAGGGATTCCCCATCGGCAAAAATTTCAAACTTCTATACAAATGTTCATCCCTTATTTAACCTGTCTATGAGATGAATTATCAAAAATCCTTCCTTAGTGGCACTGCACTTTCTGTACATTTAAATAACACTTTTGCAAAACTCGCACTGGACCCGTGTGGTGGGTTATGGCCCACTCCCACTCTTAGAGAGGAGGCCTGTGTCCCAGCAGTAGGTACATTGTAGGCTGAATACGTTATGTTTACGTAGTAACTATTTAGTAATCTGTGGTTATGTGTTGTGCAACATTTCAAGTTTCTAGACCCAGCGGTTTAGGCTGCGAGTTATATGTAGTTATTATAAATGGCGCCCATGAAAACACCTTGTGCAATCTAATGCGCCAGGCCCTGAAGATAGTGGAGAATTGGTGCGGCAAACACCAACTCTCAGTGAACCCTACAAAAACCGAGTTGATTCTCTTCACAAAAAAGAGGAAATTAACGACACTACAACTACCACGTTTCTTTGGTACCACCCTAAGCCTATCAACTGAAACCAAATACCTGGGCATCTTTTTGGATAAACAGCTGAATTGGGCAAAACACACCAACTACATCACCACGAAGGCCAGTATATCCTTGTGGCAGTGCAAGCGATTGCTTGGCAAGAATTGGGGGATTAGCCCACGGGTTACCCACTGGCTATACACCACAGTCATCCGACCAATCATTACATATGGCTCAGTAGTCTGGTGGCCCAGAACAGAACTGAGCACAGCCCAAAGAGACCTCGAAAAGCTGCAGCGGCTCGCGTGTGCGGCGATCACCAGCTGCGTGAGAACTGCACCCACCGCTGCCCTACAGGCTATGCTTGGGCTACCGCCCCTACACCTCACTGTGAGGGAGGAGGCGACCCTGGCTACCTTTAGGCTACATATAGCAGGAACCCTGAGCAACGACTCCAGGGTCAAGCACAAACGTTTAAGGGAAGAGGCGATCAGGCGTCAGCCGATGATGGCATCACCCTGCGACAAGGCCCTGAAACAATACTGCTTTCAAAAGCACTACAGCATAGTGCTTGAAGAGGAGCAGTACGACCATTCAGGCCTAAAGGAACTGAGAATTTACACCGATGGATCAAAAACCGACTGCGGAACTGGAGTCGGAGTGTTCTCACACGACCTCAACATAAACATATCCAGACCCCTGGGAATGCTCAACACGGTCTATCAGGCAGAGTGTGTGGGCATAATACAGGCGGCTTATGCCATAGCAGCCAGAAGAGTTGCGGACACCCGAATCCGCATACTCTCTGACAGCGCCTCAGTCCTCCAATCCCTAGGGAAAAAATGCATTACTTCGAATCTAATACTAGAATGTCACAATGCGCTTGAACGGGTAACCGTATCAAACCGCAATACAGTGACGCTACAATGGATAAAAGGACACAGTGGATCGCTAGGTAACGACGCAGCCGATGAGCTGGCCAGGAGGGCATCCAGCACGTCGGTCTGTGGACCGGAACCTATCGTGCCCATCCCCTCCAACCAACTACGCAGGTGGCTACAGGAGTACACCCACACACAAGCAGAGAGCTGGTGGACGTCGTCACCGGGCTGCAGGCAATCCAAGGAAGCCATGCCATCACTAGACGGCAAGCTAACCAGGCGGTTGCTACGCCTGGACAGGAAGGGCATGCGCCTGGTGACGGGGACCATCACGGGACACTGCTCGCTAAACAAACACTTTCACACAATAGGCATAACGGACAGTCCTCTATGCAGGGCTTGCATGGAGGCTGACGAAACTGTCGCGCATGTGCTCTTCGAGTGCACAGGCGTCGCCCAGATTAGGTCAAAAACCCTCGGGACACCCAGATCTTACACAGATGTTCTTAATAGACCAGGAGACCTAATCAGCTTCTGGAGGGAGGTGGGCTGGTTGGAATAACCACCGACGGCCGACATGGCTCACGCACAATGGTCCACTGTAGGACTAAGTGCGGAAACCAAACCCATAACATAGAACATAACATAGGCTGCGAGTTGTCTGTCAAATATCAGTGAATTTATGTTTTTTTATTAAGTTAAGTATCTAAAGGTACTTCTAACGTCGGTCGTCCTCTCATCTACGATGCTGTCTCCCTTTCTTTCTTTTTGTGTTGTCTTGGGCACCACTCTGTTACGTCGGCCGACGACGACGGAAGTTGAATAGCGGGTGCTACTTGGAGAAGTCAAGCACAGAACCGCACAGGGTGGCAAGCTCTAGGGGAGGCCTATGCTAGCAAGCAAGACAATTTTCCCGTACCTGTGTCAGATAATTAAACTTGTGTGTTCATTTCATGTAAGATTGTTCAATTAAGGGTATTATTATACAGGGTGTTTGGGAGATGGGTGCAAAGCCTAAAGGGGATGATATCGTAGACCATTTAGAACATATTGAGCTAAACTTGTCTTAGACGAAGTCTGTTCCTTTTTTTTTGAAACTCTACGGTGTTTAATAACACTTTATATAGCAATAGTTTGACAATTTACACTTTATTAGGACCATTTTTTTAAGTATCTGAACTTTAGGTTATGTTTCTTTATTTTCTTTGTTTTGTTCATCCTTCTATTACAAGGATACTAAAAGCTTTATCTCAAAAACTTAAAGATTTCCGAGATTTTTGTACGCAAATGCCGTCTCGTTTAAGTATGGTCCCTTTCGTACTTTTTTAGGTTAAACAAACTTGAGATGAAATCTATTTGCATAAAGATTAGCAGATAGTTACAGTGGCTACCGTTTGTAATAAATGTTGCGCCATGAATTCTTAACAGTTTTTTTACTGTCATAAAAGATGTTTATTTTTGTTTTTGTTATTGTCAGGACACATTTGGATAGGGCGTCATGGAGAGTGCGATTGTCGCAACTCAGCGCTGGGCACGCCACAATTGCGGCGATAAGTCCCCTCTTTGAGGAGTGGCTAGAGAGGCGCCACGGCGTCCTCACCTTCCGCCTGGTTCAGGTCCTCACCGGATACGGTTCTTTCGGGAGGTTCCTGTTCCGGATAACGCGGGAGGTAACGCCCGGGTGTCACCGCTGTGTGGATCGCCCGGAGGACACGGTGGAGCATACGGTGGAGGTATGCCCGGGTTGGGCGGAGCATCGCCGTGTCCTCGTGGAGGCGATTGGCGGTGGCGATCTTTCGCGTCCGGTCCTGGTCCAGGCCATGGTACGGAGCGAGAGGGCTTGGGATGCCGTCACCTCCTTCTGCGAAGCAGTAATGCTCGCGAAGGAGGAGGCAGAACGCGTGAGGGAGAGGAAAAATTCGCGCCCTCACGGCCCTAGCCGCCGCAGGAGACGCCCTTGGCGTCGGTAATCACAAGCCGATTCCCGGCCACCGTAGGCGCGGGCTTGCGGACAGCGAGCAATGTGCAGCTCGCCGTCCGATAAGGACCAGGCCCGGGTCGACGGCGCGTTGTGTTCCACGCGTGCCTCAAAGAGATGTCAGGACCAATGACGGGGTCCGCTAGGGCCGATGCCTGCCAGGATTGCGGGAAAGTCCGAGAGGGATACCGTAGCCCCTGGCACAGGCAACTGAACGAACACGGGTGGGTTTTAGTCAGTAAGAGTCTGATACGCCCACCCGCTCCGCCCAGAGCGGGAGAAGTTATTTGATGATTTCCCACCCTCAAAAAAGAAAAGGACACACTTGGGTGACATTGGCAACTTTGGAACACTGGATTTTTTTACTTTCATATGGTGTAAGTGTTCTTTTTTCTAGCGTTTCAGTTTTTTTTTTGTGTATGAATAAATTAAAGCATTAAAAATATTACAATAAAGAAAATAACGAACTTAGGTAGGTACTAATTTTTTACTTGCACGCACTCTAAATAAGTAGGTAGGAACATTTGTACACAGAAGCAAACAAATTAGGAGTTCAGACAAAATAATGAAATCTAAAATAAACGAAGAAAAAATATAGACAGTAATATAGCAGGCGAATTAAGGAATCAGTTGAATGCCGGTGACTACGCCCTTTTAGCCCGCAGAACGATCAAACAGATATGGTGAATTCCTTCCACGTCGAATCTTTCCCAGACAACGGTAATTAGGGTCGTCACGCGAACACGAAACAGGGTCACGCGGTAAGAGTACCTAAGTCAATATTTTTCGAGTCTACATCGAGTGTAGTGTGGTCGTAGTTACGAAAGAGGCTGAGTTAGAGATTACGAGAGGATGCAACAGAATTTAATGTTTGGGTGTAGGTACTGATAACATTCAACTTGGATTAAGTGGTTAGCATGCACCTAATGTTGATAAATTTGTTGCAGCTTGGGCAGTGTTTTGTTGTCTGTAGTCCGTAAAGGGTCAAGCGGAGTGACATATATATAACATCACGCCTCAGGTATACCCTGAAAGGTTAGGCCGAGGTGGACCTATAGTGCATCCACATTCAGCCAGTTATATTAAGGCGACATTAACTGCCCGCGCCCTTGAGCAAGTGGGAGGTGTTTGCGTCGCGCCCCGCGACAAAAGTCAGACAAAGTCAGCGATACACTGCCACCCGTCGCCCGCCAGAGCCCCGCTTCAACGCGCACCAAAATTATTCGAAAAAACAACCCACCTTGATTTATCAAACACAATACAAATAAAAGCCGTATACTAAAATATGTGTCATTAAATTGTCTTTTATATGATTAAAGTTTCATGTAAATACGCCCCATAGTTTTTGCGTGATTATCGTTTTTTTGTCCACGTTAGACAATACTTTACAAATTAATTACACTATGTTATTAAAATATAATTTCACATTTTCACATATCAAATTATGAATAAAATTGTCTAGTATAACATTATATTTTTTTCAAAGAAATAAGACTAGAAGTTTAGACGTGATGTTCAATATAAAATCATTAAAAGTCGTTTATCTGCGCCTTAAGTCCCATGTTATGGGGGCGGGCTTTTGCCTGCGACCGGGCAGAAATCCATACTCGGGGCAGCAGCTCGAAGTCTGGATTTAATTTTTATTAAACACTTCTGCTCAGGAGTGTTTAGTAAATACTGATGATTTGTTTTTGTTGATTTGTTGTACTCTTTTTTTGCCATGGCAACCCTATAGTTACCCTTTTGGGTTTCATCAATATGAGTCAGCAAAATACCCCATTGGTCTTGGACGAACGATTAATGATCGACGAATGTAACATGTAGTACCTACCTTCTTTTACTAAATTTGGGATTGATCGATTGCGTTTTGTTTTTTAACCCTTCGCATACAATTCAGCCGGGTGTTTCCGTTTTCATCCCACGTTTTCATCCCAGGAGTTAAAAATAATAATAATTATTCCGCTTTCAACGGTAGAAAACGGAATAAAATATTCGTGGGATGAAAACTTGGGATGAAAACGGAAACACCCATTCAGCCAGATGAGAATCGTCGATCTTGGTGTTTCTCTCAAGATCATATGTACTCTTTTCTTCTTATCATCGTTCATGCCGAGCATTCCATGTGGCGCTGGCGACCCGAACTAAAACATTTAAAAAAAAAACAGTTGGGTCATTCATTGACTATCCACGATTGAAAATAAATTAATTAATCATCTTTGTGTACCCTAGGTAAGGCCCGTTGTACACGGTACGATTTCTTTACAGTACGGCGGGCTAGCCGCACCGTAGAATAATTTTAACAGCGCATCTTTGGTTATAGAGAAGCCTTTCGATTACTTCTACTAATTGGTAGTAACATTAAAAAAGCGGCCAAGTGCGAGTCGGACTCGCACAGGAAGTGTTACGTACCTACCTATAGTGTTTCTCAATTCCCGGATTTTCGACGACCCCGGGACTTAGGACTAGGAACTTAGGTTTTTATTACTAATACTTGTTATCAAAAACTTCCTAATAGTATTTTAATTTTTGAACAAAATAAGCCTTCAAACATGATAAAGCAATTTACGACTTATCAGAAAACAGAGTTCTTATTTTTGTAGTGACATTACCTGTCACCGAAAAAACTCTTTCACTCTCTGTGGGGTTTAACCATAGACATAATCCCAAAATCGGGATCAATATTTTTTCCGCATATTCCCGGGATCGGGACCCGGGGAAAGAAACCCTAGTTCCGTACCACCGTACATTATTGAACACAACATTTTTTACCCGTTTCTTGTATGCGACACCATTCAATGTTTAACTTTATTTTATTTTTATTATTTATTGTTATAGCGGCCATAGTATTAAATACACACTCTGTGAAAATTTCAGGTGTCTACCTATTACGGTTTTAAAGATACAGCCCTGTGGTAGACAGCGGAGCCTTAGTAATTAGGGTCCTTTTGGGTACGGAACCCTAAAAATTAACGTAAAACCAGTGTGGAGAACTGATACTAGTAGTTTTCTCGTGTTTACGATTCGAGCTTAAGGTGATTACGACTTGTAAGATTTTATACACTACTTGTAGGAGTATAATCAACACCATGTATAACTTCATGCTTGATTCGATTTGTTAATTATAGCTTTTTGACTAGACTTTACAATTTTCATTCCTCGTTTGTGCAAAGAAGATAACTTTAATCTTGAGTGCCTGTGCTGCAGGATCTCTGCGACTGCACGAGACCTTTCGAGAGATAAAGACTAGGTAGCTAGTTCATTTATGAATCATTGTGCTTGTGTTAATATTATTATCATTTAACTATTTGTTCAGACTACAAATGAGGTCCATTGTGTTAGTAACAATCTTACTTAGCCTATGTTAGTACTTAATAACTAAAACAGAAATCTTGAGAAATCTTGTTCTCTTGGGCTAAAGCCCACACAAGCGGACTATCTGCCCGGGCGGCTACCGAGTGCAGAATGGTGTTCGTGTTGGGACTGTCACGCAGTGCATTGAATGCAGTCATAGTTTTTTTGGGAGAACCATTTGCGATAAAAAATCGCAAATGCGAAAAATGGAAGCTTGTAATTGGCAATTGTCAGTTTTTTACTATTTCGTTACCATTTGGGTGTATTAGTCTGTAAGCTTTCTTAGAATTGTAAAAATAAAATAAAAATAATAATATTTAAGCTATCTTTCAAACATCTTGAATAACGATAATATTTATTAGGGGTGTACCCAAAAAATATGTTTGATAATGCTTGTGATAATAGGTACCTTTTTTTGCTAAACAGTGAAACAGATACACTAGTATTCTTACATTGGTGCCGATTCTCTTGTATACACAGCAGCAGGTCAAGTTACTTTCTCATTCGATTTTGAACTTAACCTTCAACATTTTAAGGTTTAAAATCATTTGGAGAAATTTGACAGTTTCGTATAACTCGATGTGCTGTCGACTGTACACCGAACTAAACTATTACTAAAATTTCTTATTTTAGTTTGAAAATCTTAAAAGCTATTCTGCAAACATGATTCTCTAAACTTAAAAACAATTTTATAACCACTAAAATCGAGTTTGACAATCGCTAATTTGAGTATGTAGGCTATAGGTATATACCAAGATTGGTCGGAAATTAAAATAAAGAGTGAATGAAAGTGAACTAAATGATCCGAAGTATAAAGAAACCAAATAAGTAGTCTTTAATTGTTTATCAATAATGATTTAAACGAAATACAGGGAGCGATAAATTATGACGGCGTAAATCTATGTTATATTTAAAAAAATTAAGATGCAATAACCTGTATTTGTTTTTATTATCTGTGATCAATTTGATCCTGCTAGGGTTCTTCACCGAAAACGATTTAGAACTTCGGCGATACTTTTTCGGTTTTCAATAAGAAAAATATCGTTAATTTGATTAAAAATCGACTAACTACTGAATCAAAAAAATGATTAAGGTATCATGACTATCTTGCTACTTATTTCAGCAAAAAAATAAAAAAAAATGGTAATCTATCTTGAATCGCGGAACTTACATGGGGTATTTTCGGGCACCCCTGGGCATGAGGAATATTTTATTTTTTTATGACGTCACTATTTGGGGCCGGCTGTACATTGTACTTACGGTGGTACCATTGATACCTATCAAGGGTTGGTATGGAACCCTTAGGCCGTTTTTTAGCAATGACAGCTGCTGAGTTTACTGTTGCAGTAATCTATCTGTAACTGCTCTCCGAAATGACTACCAACTAACTCACTATTGTTTCTCTAATGACTGGAACATGAGATGTATTGCTATAATTTTGAGTGTTCTTAATGACTTATCTTGGTAGCTAACGACATTTTAGTCTATTTGAAACTGGGAACTTAATGTTAAATGAAGTCCAAAAATCGCATCTAAAACTTTTTAGTTTTTATTCCCTTGACATATAGATTACCCGTCCCAAAAGAGAAAAAACTAGATTTCTTATAAGACAAAATAAGAAACTTAATTTTTCATTGAAAGAATGAAGTATGTTTTTTTTTGTACGTATGACTAATCTGTCGGCTCTGCCTACCCATGTTTACTAATATGGTGATGGCCTACAGACCTAGTGCGGGGATTAACATAACATTTTGGTCCATTGTGAGTTAAGACAGTGATATGTTTTATTAATACGTTTAAAATTGGATTTTGCGTACCTATAGGCATTGTGCGACGTGTGGGATCGTTTGAATTCGATTTTTTTTTTTATTTCAATATTAAAAATTCAGTACGTTTTTATCCCAGATAGATTAACGATTGTCCACTATCTAATAATAATAATAATATGAGACAACATCCACACAAGGTCTTCTGGTCCCGAACTAGGTAGAGCCTGTACTACGGTAACCTGATGACTGATATACATACACACACCCAGACACAGGTCAAACAGACATGTTCATGCACAAATGTTTGACTGCAGAAGGCAGGGTCGCTACCAACTGCACCAACCGGTCAGTCAATGGTTAGTTACCAAAACAACAACATCACGCCTGTAATCCTCGAAGCGTTAGGCAGAGGTGTACTTATACATAGTAGGTACACCCACAATCCACATTTAGCCAGAAATGTTTCAGTTCCATGTAATAGGGGGCGAGCTTATTGCCATCAACCGAGGAAAAATCCCGACTCTGGGACTACTCTGGCTAGTTAGACATTCTGTGACAGACTGAAATCCACGCGGGCAAAGCCGTGAGCAGAAGTTAGTAGCTATAAGTACCTATATCGAATTAGTAACAAAATTATGTTTTTGTTAAATATAAATAAATAAATTCCGGTATAAAAAATTTTATCTGCATCCTCACGCGATTTTCACACAGTTAAAGCTCCACCAAAGAGGCGCAACACGTGACACGAATCCGCGTGTCGCGCACGATTTTAACGCGTATCGCGCGTGTTACTAGGAGCCTTTACACATTGTATAAACAACTCTTTTCAAGCAAACTTTTTGTTATTTTTAACCACAGTTTCGTAAGAGCTCCGGATGCATTAGGTAAATTAAACAAACTTATGACGGCAATGGCGGCAGAACTAGGTAACGTAAATATTTCTGTTCATTAAATAATTTTACCTACATTGAGATCTGTCTGTTGCGTTCATGTTCTTTGTAATGTGAAAATAACGCGTTAACTTTCATAACTTTGTGAAGTACGTGGGTCATACTAATAAGTACTTTCTGAAGTAGTCTCCGTTCGTTTCTAAGCACCATCGCATGCGATGGAACTATTGACAAGCAGTGGGCCCACTCTTCTTTAGGGATTTCTTCCACGCCTTTTTAAACGCAGCCACGGCATCTTCAGGCCTCATAAAACGAATTCCTCTATGTTTATCTTTAATTTTTTAAAATAAATAAAATAACAAATGGCATGAATTCATTACACATCTACAGATTCCCAAAGAGTTCATAGTTCGAAATTTAAATATTTTTTTTTATCGGCTGCTTTTCTTACTGGCCTGTTCTAAAAACTTTCAGTGTACCGTAACCCCCGTATCTTCAAAGTAGGTATTTAGTCTAAAATGAGTGGCAACTTGAGAATCGTATGATTTAGGATAAACTTTACATCTGATAAATGTAACATGTAGGTACTTACCTACGTAAATAAGAAACAAAATAAAACCGATAAACTCATGAGGACGATCTCCGGTCGAGGTCGAAAGTATTCGGGCTTCGGGCATGGCCGAAACAAACACCGTATGTATGTACGTCAGAACCAGTATCTAAAGCCGATAACATTATTGAATAGGTACCTAGGTACCAATCAAAGTTAAATGCATATAGAACACATGAGAGGTAGTCTTCCCATAACATTGAGAAAGAAACTTATCAACATGTGCATTCTACCCTTTTTTTTGTTTCCGGGGTGAAAGATCCTCATGGATGTCCGCCGCCTTGGGGTGGGCGGCGGGGTCTGTCAGACTCTTACTGACTAAAAACCACCCCGGTGTTCCATCTCACACCTACGCCGGGGTTCGCGGGAACGTACGATCCTTTTTTTTTTTTTTACGGTGGGAAATCCTCATGGACTACCTCCGCCTGGGGAAAAGCGCGTGGGGGAGCAACCCACGGTCTTCCCCATCTCAGGCACCACGACGTACACGCCGCGGAGACCCCTAGACCGCGGACTGTAGAACGGCCTGCGGTCTACCCCACCTTGCTCCCTAGTCGTGCACTTTGCAGCTGCAGAGCGCAGATAGAGAGCCCTCGGGAGCGACTCCTCCGCTCTGGCAGAAATTCGCCACTGACAACAATCTCCTCTTTCCCACCCCTCACGAAGAGACTGTTGCCCGCACCCAGGGTGCACCGGCCCAGCGCCTACTCGTCCTCAAGAAAACAAAAGGACCAGCAGTCACTGAGCACTCGGGGAGGTTTTCTGCCAGGCACCCCGAACGTACTATCCTTCCGCAACCCCTGAATGTGCATTCTACCCGCCCTAACCTACGGTGCACATTGTTGGGTCACTTACTGAACAACAGAAGTACAAACTCAAAATTTGCCACCGAGCAATGGAGCGCAGCATAATAGGTGTCACGGGTTACTGACTCTTACCGACTAAAACCCACCCGTGTTTCTTCAGCTACCTGTGCCAGGGGCCACGGTAAGCCTTTCGGACTTTCCCGCAACCCTGGCAGAGAAACACCACCCTGCGCTCCATAACGCAAGTAGCGGCTGTTGGAGAAAAAACCGCCAGAATGAAGTGGAATTGGGCTGACTACGTTGCACGAATGCACCCGGAGAGATGGGCAAAGATCGTCACTCACTGGACGCCTGATGAAGGAGATGGCCGTCGAGGTAGACCACGGCGAAGGTGGTGTGACGATCTAATCATGTTTGCGGGCCATCATGGCCAGAGATCGCACAAAAAAGAGAGCTATGGAAGAAAATAGAGGGGCATTTGCCCAGCAGTGGCACAACACTAAGTAAAAAACAATCGCATGACGGTATAATAAAAATATCATTCAATATTTATTAATTCAAGACAGAAACCACCCTGCTTTTCAAACTTATTTTACCCTTATCCATTTAACCCTAACCTCCCCTTCAAATGTATCTACGAAACTGTGCTTGTTGTCACGCAAGGTGTGTGTCAACGTACGCACGTGCTCCCATCGCCCTACCTACCCTAGAATCAGTGGAGCAAGACGCACCGTTGCAACGGAAAACCGTTGGTTGTAATAGAGGTACCATCTGTCATCGCAAGTACTTGTATTAGTAGTAACCGTCAAGTTGTTATGTACCTGTAATTGGTACGCGCGCGCGTAATATGAAGATTGTCGTTAATTTGAAAAAATAATATTTCAGTAAAATGGAATGAATGGATGAGTGTCTCACTAGCAACCCGGAGTCTGGATTTCTATCCGGTTGATGGCAATAGGCTCGCGCCTTGTTACATGGGACCTAATCGTAATGGCGAAATGTGTGTGTACCTACTATAGGCAGGGCCGGATTTAGGGGAGGGCAACCGGGGCTACAGCCCCGGGGCCTCCACAAGAGAGGGGCCCCCACAATAAAGACTTCGGAAAAAAAAAAACAGATTCAGACTAGTAAACAACTTTTCCTTTCAAATTTCTATTCGCGTTTTAACTTTTTAGCCAGGCCGTTTAAACTGGTACCCAGGGGGCACGGTAGTTTGCTATTGGGAACGAGAGCTTCCCGCGGGGATTTAGCAGATAGGTAAAACCCTAGTGCATTCGTTCGATGACGCGCTTGCACGTGGGTCGCGCGGCGGGCAAAACAATATCAACTCTCTGTGTACGTCCATAAAGTTTTTTTTAATCTACTTACGTAAATGCGGTAAACGTGCGAGCGCTGAGGCGGGTGTGTGGCGGCCCTCTGTCGGCAGTACCTTGGATTAGATGGTACCTGGCTGAGTGGCGTGCTTGTAGCAGGGAATCCCGAAGCTTTATACATTCACGTGCGTCTGAGAAGCTACGAACTTGCGAACATTGTGCAAAAAATGTAAATTCTTTCGAATTTGTAAGGACATACGTGAGTATTTTTATCTTTATCTTGTAATCTACAATACAAATTACAAACCGAATGTCATAGTTGATTGTGCAAGTTTTTTTATCATACTGATACCGAAAGTTTTAATTTCGTCCCTATTTTGAGGGACGAAAGCGCCACATTGCCTCCCAGCTTTAAAAATTATTTAAAAAATTACACGCTATCTTCCCTCCCGTATTAAAATAAAATCGAGTAATTTTCGCTCCCGGCTGTCAAAATTCTTTGACCTTAATATTGAACATAACCCAAAGAAGTCAACAACGTGTTTACAATGTCAGACATGCATACATTTAATTTTATTTAATTAATGCTAGCAGACATGTGATACTTCTTGCATTATTTATTTTAACAGTACCTAATGATTGTTATGATAAATATAAGTTTGAAAATAATATATTTCCTGTAATAATTCGTGAGTGTGAAATTGATGAGACTCTAAATATGAGACATTGATTATTTTTTAATAATAAATAATTAAATTGCAAATTGAATTTAAATTTGAAAAAAACCACGTAGGTAAGTACAAAATTTTTAATTTTCTAAATGTGCATTTTTGTTAGATAGTCGCTAAAGGTACGGCAAACGTAAACATCTGGAGGTCGGAAAGTGAAGATAATTACGCGAGTGTTTGAAAAACTTTCTTTTCTTTCCAGACCCAAGAGGAAGCAGAATTTTGCGGTCTCAAAAATGACATAGGTCTTTGTTATGTTAATATAACAAAGGAAATGATCGAATATTGGGCGACAAAAGGTTCCACAGAACTTCAAAATTGCGATCAAGTATCGCTGCAGAATTCAGTTTATCAAGATCAGCTGCGAGATAATTCCAACTTTATTCGGAAATATACAAAGAACATGTTTACACGCCGCAATAAAAATCAAGAGACCGTGAATCGACTTTTCTCCAACTACGGGGAAAATATATTGTTATGCGTGTAAATTAATGTCCACTCAAAACACCAAACTCAGTGGAGAAGGCTTCAGTGACTGGAAGCATGCATCCGATCGTCTATGTGAACATGAGATTTCGAAGACTCATTTGGAAAGAGTAATGAGTTTAGTGCAACGGGGAAAAGTCACAGGACGCATTGATCAAGAATCGTACGACAATGCTACAAACATGAGTGGCAAAAACAAAGGGATGCAGGCTGATCAAAAAATTATCAAAGAAAAAAAACGGACAGTTTTATATCTTGAAAAAGCTTAGTGACATTCGTTAGTCTTGTCAAGCTGAAGTTACGAAAGCCATAGTCGACGGCTATTCGGAAATCGAAGAAGCTCTAACCAGCATATCTTCCGATAAATAGCAAAATGACATCGCGAGGAATGAAGCAGTGCACCTTCTACAGAAGATGCGTGATCTCGAAACCGCTTTATTTGCAAACTTTTGGAACGACATCTTGGAGTGATTCAACGCTACAAGCAAGATGTTGCAAGACCCGAAAATGATTATTGAATCGGCAATGCGTGCATTAGAATCATTGAAATCATTCGTGGAATCAAAAAGAAACGATTTTGATAAATACGAGTGAAGCTGCCAAAAATTTATCTTAGACTGACTAACACGTACAAACACGCACCAGAACGAGAGACGTGAGGCTGAATCCGCTCGATTACGGGAAAGCACAAGACGCAAATCTGTCACCGAAGGAAAAATACAAAGTATCCGCCTTTATCCCAGTGGTCGACCAGCTATGTGTTTCTCTTACCGAAAGATTGCATGCCTATGTAGCTGTACGTTCGAGATTTGGATTTCTTAATCACATCGAGAAGATGGATGCTGAAAATTTGCACGCTGCAGCAGAGGCATTGGTGAAAGTTTATCAGGATGATTTAGAACCTAGTCTTGGTAATGAGTTGGTTCAATTTGTATCTTTGATCGACTCATACAAAAAGGACTATGGAAAAGACCAATCTCCGGAACTATTTTACTACCAAATTCTCGAAGATCAAAATATTAGAGCTTCATTCCCAAACCTTGAAATTGCATTGAGAATGTATTTGGTTTTAATGGTATCAAATTGCACTGGAGAGCGCTCATTTTCAAAAAATGAAAATTATAAAAAATAGTCTTAGAACCACGATGGGACAAAACCGTCTATCAAAGCTTTCTCTCCTGAGCATTAAAAGTGATTTGCTTCGGGAACTGGATTTCAGCGAAATCATCAACGATTTTTCGGCGAAAAAAGCTCGGAAGGTCCCGTTCAATAACGCAAAAATTTTATTTTAGATAATTCTTGTTTCCGATTATATTTATATGTTCGTTAAATAATAAAAGAATCTATACTTGGTTTCACAATAAATTATGTAAGTATTGGAAAACTCAACTGAAAAAAATTGTTTATTTTATTTGGAAAACAATTTGCGGCCAAGGGGGCCTCCACTCCTTTGTTGCCCTGAGGCCTCCAGACCTCTTAATCCGGCCCTGACTATAGGTACACCTTTGCCCAGCCCTTCGGAAGTTACAGGCGTGATGATATCTTATCGCACGCTTAATAGAATATTGGCTTAACTCAAAAAAGTAGATATCTGGGAGATCGCCGTTTAATGTTTTGCTTTCGAGGTCTAGTCGGTTTTTTAGCCAATATAATAAACATGTAATGAACAGTTAAATATACACAATCCTACTGCAAAAAAAAATGCAGAAAGCCTAACTTTGACTCAAGATTTATTAGGTCAGTATTCTATTAATACTCAATACACAATATTTTTATTGCTTTACCATAATGTGTACTTAGGTGGTAAACTACAGGGTGTCCCGTAAATAATGGTTCAAACGTAATGGGTAGGTAGCTTACCTCATTTCAAACAACTAATTTGAACAGTTAAAAAAAATCGGTAAGGTAACCAAGATATTTTTTTTTCGAAATTTACCATTTTCTCTAACAGTGTTTTTAATGCTGTCGCTGCAACTAATAACATTTTTAGGTATGATTTTTGTCAAAAACTTCTGAATAGCTTATTGTTAATATTTTCTTTTTCAAATATAATTTTATTTGCCTTAGAAAAAAAATGTTCAATTGATTTTTTTTTTCAAATCGAAAAAAAAAATTGTTGGAAATTGTTGGAAATGAGGTAAGCTACCTACCCGTTACGTTTGATCCATTATTTACGGGACACCCTGTATATAATTTTGATCATTATGGACCCTGTAGGGCACATCAAAAGGGTAGGAGAGAGCAAGCCTTGCTTTAGGAGATTTAAAATATTTACATTTCGCTTACGAGTATCTATATAACTATTATTTTAATTGCAAAATGTACTTAAATATAATAGATTATTTTTACATTCCTGTATATAATTGTGTAGCATAATTATATACAGGAATGTAAAAATAAGCATGCGTTATGTAGGTACTTATGTCATTACGTGTGAGAGTAAGAAAAAAAGAGGACTTATCTTAGTATAATTTGCCTTCTAATAGCGTTCGCTTTATGCTGTAGCGGTATCTACATCGCCACATGCACACTACGCATCACACTGACGTCATGCAAAATCCTGCATCGCGCAAGCCGAATCCTCTATATAAGCCTAGTTTTAGGCCTGCTTTTAACATGGGTCGCCGAATGATTGGGGCTCTTCCTCTTTTCGATTTTGTATATCCTCATGTGCACAGCATGGTCTGGTAGGTACCTACGACTCAGAATGTTTGTTTTCATACATAGTGTTAGTAGTGTGTGAGTGTGTGTACGTAGTGTTAGTGGTAGTAGTGGAGTGTGTGTTAGTTAGATAGTGTAGTGTGTGATAATGTTTATTTATTTATTTATTATTTATTAAAACTTTATGCACAAGTAACAACTGTACAAAGGCGGACTTAATGCCTTGGGCATTTTCTACCAGTCTACCTTAGTGTGTGAATTTGTGAAGTGTTACAATATAAGACTGCGTCCACGCTAGTCGAGCAGTGCACGAATTTACAAAGCGTAGATAGATGAACGTCAGTGGTTACTAATCCAGTATAAGCTGGCCTCTCGCGAAGGAGGAGGCTCACGAAGGAGGAGGTGGAACGCGTGAGGGAGAGGCAAAATTCGCGCCCTCACGCCCCTAGCCGCCGCAGGAGAGGCTCTGGGCGATAGGAATCCCAGGCCGAACCCCGGCCACCGTAGGCGCGGGCTTACGGACGGCGAGCAATGGGTAGCTCGCCGTCCGATAAGGTTCAGGCCCGGGTCGACGGCATTTTGTGTTACACGCGCGCCTCAAAGAGATGTCAGCACCAATGACGGGGTCCGCCAGGGCCGATGCCTGCCAGGGTTGCGGGAAAGTTTGAAAGGGTTACCGTGACCCCTGGCACAGGCAACTGAAGGAACACGGGTGGGTTTTAGACAGTAAGAGTCTGACACGGAGCGGGAGAAGTTATTTGATGATTTCCCGTCCTCAAAAAAATTAAAAATTATAAACTGGCCTCATATTCTATTGAAATTCAGTACTACTTACGCAAGGTCAGCTGCAGGTCAGTGTTACCACCGAAGTACGGTCGACTGTACAAGAACTTGTATGCCGTGGGTCCAAGTAATTCAGTCGTTAGTCAATGAAGATCTCTACTTGGGAATAAGCATGAAAAAACAGCGGGGTAACTTCATAGCACACTCAACAGTAGGAATGGCTTTCAATTTGACAGGTCAACAAGATTCATTGCGTTATTTACGTTGTTGAGCAGACACATTTTTCGAACATATGAAGCAATGGATTAGCAATATCCTTCAAAATGATTCCGATTGTGATTGATAGTGTGATGCGCAATTAGGGTGCAGATGACATCCATTCCTTCACGACGTAGACAAACGTGACCCTGTACTTACCTTAATTGTTCATCTAACGTTATCAGGTCTTTTGCGGGTAATGGGCATTAGACATGCCGGGAATGCGTCTATCGCTGTTACTTCCTCGATTTTTTTATAGAAAGTCTCTTGTAATCAGGGAACCATATTGGGCGCTGGGGTGCGAAAATCAGCCTGCCCCCCTTGACATCAATAAAAAAAAAACTTAATTTAAGTTTTTTTTTTTAATTTAAAAGTAATACTTACTCTACAATAAAATTAGCTACACTTTCAAACATCATAAATTTTTTCCTTTTTATAATATCGTCTGTTTTGAAATCTACCTTCGATTCGATACTTATTATGCCCTTTATCAATCTATCTTGGGTCATTGTTGATCGTATGTAGTTCGTATCTTTACGTGTTTTTTTTTTCGGGACGTAAACGAACAGTTTCGGTGAATTCAGGTTCACATTCTAAATCTTCAGCAAATAATTTTGAATCAAAAGAGCTAACAGTCGGCGTCTGAGTAACTGAGTCACTGAGCTATAGAAGAGCTAGTGAGCTAGAAGGGTGATATAGCTCTTTGGAGTGAAAGAGCTAATCGCTCTTTTTCTTTTCAGTGAGCCATTTCGCTCATGTCTAATAGTAGTGGTGTAAAATAAAAAAAGACGGCCCTGTATGTAATAAATCTTCCGAAATTCTACTCGCCGTACAAAAATCTTTTGACGCGTGGCTGAAATCAGAACTAACGCCACGATGAAGCTTTTTTTTTTTTTTTTTGAGGATGGGAAATCATCAAATGACCCCTCCCGCTCTGGGTGGAGCGGAAGGGAGTGTCAGACTCTTACTGACTAAAACCCACCCGTGTTCCTTCCTTGGCCCTTTATGTTCCGGGACAACGGTACCCCTTATGGATGATCCCGCTTTCCCGGCAGGCTTGGGCCCTAGTGGGCCCCCTCTTCGAAGCTGACATCTCTTTGAGGCGCGCGTGGAACACGTACGCGCCGTCCGGCACGGGCCAGATCCTGATCGATCGGACGGTGAGCTACCCATTACTCACCGCCCGCAGGCCCGCGCCTACGGTGGCCGGGAGTCGTCACGCGGCTCCCGACGCCCGGAGCGTCCACCGCGGCGGCTTGGACGGGAGACTCTCTCCCTCTCCCGTCCCGCCACCTCCTTCGCTAGCATGACTGCTTCGCAGAAGGAGGCGACTGCCTCCCACTCCCCCTCGCCCCGGACCATGGCTTGAACCAAGGCCGGGCGTGAGAGGTCGCCGCCGCTGCCGATCGCCTCTACGAGGGACGCCACTATGTATCTTGGTTTTTCGATACAATTTCCGTCACAATTTCACAAATGTTTCCAACAACGCCCCTCTGTCAATATCATTCAGGCGCCAAAAGAATCGAAATAGGTATGCCTGTCCTGAGAGTGGGTTCACGTAATTTTTTATCGGATGGGGGATCGTTTAGCTGTTGTCGCTTTAAGAGGTAGTTACAGCATTCTTCTTATAATACCTAATTAGTCGGTAAAAAACAGTCAATCAGGGAATGAATAGTGATCAAATTCAGTCCACCTTTCACTTAGCTTTTACTCAATAAATCACGGAATAATAAGTATATGTGTTCAAATAAGTGTATGTTGTCTGTTGCGTAATGTGCCCGATGCTGGTTTATTATGAAAGACTGAGGCAATGAATAAATCTTAACAACTTATGTATGTAGGAACTATAAACATCTGGCAAGGAGAATATTAATTGTTTAAATAGCTTTTACAGCCTATTCAATGAATATTTAAGTCACCTTTCCGAACTGTCATTTTCTTTCAAAAGGTTGGCTTATCATGGAAAAAAATTATGGAGCAACCAAAAATTTACCTTACGGTACTTAACATATTTATTTCTTGTACTACAGGTATACTGGCCTATATTGTCCCACTGCTGGGCAAAGGGGAGGCCTTTGCCAAGTCCTTCCAGGAACTCTTTTCTCGCACCACCTTAAACCATGCCTCGCGGTACGCGTCCAGGTCATTACGCCACCGTTTTCTGGGTCGACCTCGGCGACCCGTCCATCTTCAGGCATCCATTGGGTTGTGTGGAGACTTTTGCCCAGCGGTCAACGAACATACCGCATGTTCGATGTGACCCGCCCAATCCCATTTGAGCCCGGCAGCGTTCTTGCCTACGTCTATTATGCCCGTTTTGGAACGCAGCTTGTTGTTCTTTTTACACCCAGAATGCTGCGTTCCATCGCTCTTTGGCAAACTCCAAGGTGGAACATTTGCGACTCGATGTGCGATCAGGTCTGAGCACTGTAGCCACGGACGGGCAGGATATACACGTCGATGAGTTAGCGCTTCAAGGAGATCGGCAGATCACCCTTCATTATTGTTTTCATGAATCAGTAGTTTTTCCAGGCATTTTTAATTTGGCGATCGATTTTTCTTTCCTGTCTGTTTTCAAAAGAAACTAACTGGCCCAAGTAGATATACTCATCGACATAATGTATTTCCTGCCCATCTACCTCGACCCTACGCTTAGTGCTGTTAGTCATAACATAGGTTTTAGACTGATTCATCGCAAGTCCCATCTATGAGCTAGCAGTGTCCACCTCTTGGAGCATGGTCTGAAGTTCTAGAGCTGTGGGGGAAAAAAGGAGTATATCATCGGCAAAACGGATGTTTGTCAGCCTCTTCTTGACGATGTCACTGCCCTTGGTCTTCCATGAGGCTGCCAGTGACTTAAATATCTCCTCAACTGATGTAAACTATTTGGGAAGCTTGCTTAAAACCTTTTTGTATTTTGAACGAAGGTCCAACAGTATTTTGTTTAATGTTTGCGGAGCTATTGCTGTAAAGGTTTTACAAGTTCCTGGTGTTCTGGGGATGTGAATATTTCTGGGTGCTAAATTATAATAAATATAAGAAAAAATAAGTTAAACCTACGTGCCCTTTTGACCCTTCAAAGACGAGAGCTTTCGTGACAAGCGTGCTTGCCGAAGAACTGACTATAGCAACTTTTGTCTGTATGTTATCTGTATGTATATAATGTAAAGGAGATCTAAGTTATGATTGTACCACAGTATGTACCGACGCCATGCAAAAAACTGAATGTGATAAGTCGTTTGTATTTCACAGGATTTATGAGAATGATTTTAGCCAGTATCTGTTGCTGAAGCTGTCTCTATGGGGCTTTTTCTATTATGCCACTGTAAGCGCCGTAAGCGGCCTTTACGACTTCAGTACACCTTTTCAGTTGAGCTTAAAAAGGACCTATGCAATTGCTTCATACATAATATGGTCTGGTAACATTGAAACACATCTGAGATGTCGAAAATCTCAATTTCTTGTTAGGTAACTCGACCAAAACTAATAAAAATGCAGTCCACTTGGCATACTTAAATTATTTCAACAAAATGCAGCAAGTTCGATAAAACAATCGAGTAATTCAAACGAGTTTATAGTGTTTCGATAACAGTACCTATGTTGTAATCAATGATCATAATATATTCTGTCAGAATATGCCAGTGTCACTGACATGCAGAAAATAATATAAACCGACTGAATTCAATAGCTATTCCACGACTAACATGGTCGCTTGATAGACTGACTTCGCAATTCTCCAATGTTATTTTCGATCAACAGGTGCCGTTACATGACTGTTCAAACGAGTTTCAATTAAAATCGGGTTCTTATAATATGCAATCGATTAAATGTTTGTGTTTCCATTAAATAATTACAGCTTCTGGATTTTGGAACAGAATGTGTAAAACGAAATTCTTGTGTAAAACAAACGAGATCGATGTTAAGCTGATTAAGGCGGGAATTTGGGGCACGCTGTGTTTACTGCTTTTCGATGTTTGATGAAAAGATGTTGAATAAAACAACTCTCTTGAAATCTCGAATATTATTGGCATCTTGTAGGTATCTCTGTAGCTATTTATTGAAGTGTCGTGGGAACCTTCCAATAATTATTTTGTATTCGTTTACATAATTATTGTTCTGCGAGTCTGTACGAACTAACCCGTTCCATCTATTTATCCATAATAAACCATATTTTTCTTTACTTCCAGATCAAATAAATACCTCCAAAAGTCAGCGATCACCAGGGTATGCGCCGTCGGAGGTTTCTTTATATCTATACCGGTATTTTTAACAGGTTTGTACGATTACGTTCTTTATAATTAGTCAGTGGTACCTACCCTTTCGTTTATAGAACCACTCTAGCTTCCCACGGTATTATAAAAAGACGATTAGGGCTTGCAATAAGTGTCTGGTGATGGGAACTAATCATGCGGAGCTTTAAGTCTTCGATAGACTCGATTTGTGTGTTGCAAGTTTATGCCAATCTGTATATCGCTAACTGCTTTTTGATAATTCGATAGTAAATTAATTAATTGAAATTACCACAGGCATACTTGAAACGATAAAAATCTAAACCTTTAATAAGCCTTTACAGCTTTTGGGGTAAACTTCAAATGTAACTTGCTGCTGCTTATCTATATTTTAATTATCTTCCAACCAATTAATAAAGCCTTAAGCGCATAGTCCACCACGTGAGACTGCATTCACATAAAGCGCCTATTTTAGAGTAATCTACCCCGTATACAAAAGACATAATTTTCTAGCTCTATCGATGACGGGACCCTTAGCCAAACGTATTATAAATTAGCAGTATTTCAGATCCCAAAAAGTAACCCTAACTACCCAACTACAACCGGCAATAACTCCCCCAGCTACATTCGTCAATAACTCCCCCAACTGCACCCGTCATTATCTCCCCCAAACACAATCACAACCATTTTTTTTTGTTTCCTCGTTGGAAAATCCTCATGGATGTCCGCCGCCCTGAGGCGGGCGGCGGGGTCTGTCCGATCCTTACTGACTAAAAACCACCCCGGTGTTCCATCTCACACCTACGCCTGGGGTCGCGGGAGCGTTCCTACGTTCCCGCGACCCCAGGCGTAGGTGTGAGATCCGATCCTTCCGCAACCCCCGACTGGTGCCGGCCCGCCACTGCGGGCCTCTTCGGGTCTGGGGGGGGGGGGGGGGGGGGGAGTGAGGTGTTTGACCCCCCCGTGCATCGCCTCGGCGAGACGAGACCATCCATCGAATAGGGGGCGGGGACTTCCCCAAGTCCCTCGCCCCTGGACAACCGTCAATAACTCCACTCTTCTCAATTCCAGGGATAATACTCTACACCTTCATACAATTCCACTCAACGCCAGCGATCGTAACATCAGTCTTCATCGGCGTTGGAATCATCTTCTGCGGCTGCGCAATGGTCCACAATGTCTTCGTATGGCAGAAAGAGAAAACGAACCTTGTAAAGGCCTTTCGAACTCAAGAACTTAATACGACGACCACATCGCCGAACCTGAATGCGTCGAATGGAGTAATTGTTGGGAATGGACATTTGAATAATACTGGCATGGGAAACTTGAGTTTTCATAGCATGACTGCTGGCGGTGCTTATACGCACCCTATCACGCTGTTGCAGCAAGGAGGTCCTTATATCATAAGGTGAGTTTTTGCTGCCTTTTGTAAATTAATTTGATGAAAAACCACAGGGCAGATTACTGCACCTTCACTACGCACTACGTATAGAACAAATGAATGAAACCCATATTGTTTCTAGAACTAGTTGGTCTGACTCTAAATATTATGTTCATCTTTCCATAATCGCCAGATTCACAGATTTTAGTTAAATATAAATAAAGTACGTGGGTCACACTGAAAGTTTAAAAAAAAATAAAAAACGGAATGATGTAGAAGCCTGTTAATATTTTTATTGCTTTTCGAAATAGTCTCCGTTCCTTTCTAAGCACCGTCGCATGCGATGGAACCATAGACTGAAGCAGTGGGCCCACTCCACTCTTCTTTAGGGATTTCTTCCACGCCTTTTTCAAACGCAGCCACGGCACCTTTAGGTTTCATAAAACGAATTCCTATAAGTTAATCTTTTATTTTTGGAAATAATAATAAGTCACAAGGTGCCAGGTCAGGACTGTAAGGAGGATGACTTTATACTAACTCCACACTTTCGATAGACAAATATTCGATAGTCCGTCTGGCAGAGTAAGCTGGAGCGTTGTCGTGGTGGAGGAGGATCCTGCTTCTTAGGCGCTGCTGTCTAACATTTTCCAAGACAACTGGTAAACAATGACTGCCATACCAATCTGCAGTAACAGTCCGTCCAAAGAATGAGGAAATCACCCTTTTCCCTTAACTTCTGCACTTCTTTACTTTTGTCGGCAAATCATCGAATGGAAACATCCATTGCGCAGATTGTCTTTTGGTTTAGGGTCCGTAACAATATATCCAGCTTTCATCACCTGTGGCGATGTCATATACAGCATTCGAGTCACCCCCGTCATACTTTTCAAGCATTGAGCGGCACCAATCCAAACGGTTTTTGATCTTCCGTCAAATTATGAGGTATCTATCTGATACAAAGCTTTCTAGCGCCTAAATGTACGTGTAAGACTTTTTAATAATAATAATAATAAAACATTTATTTCAGGCTACAATGGCCCATAGACATATACCTACCTTACAAACTAACATAATATGTTAGTTTGTAAGGTAGGTATATGTCTAAGTCTTAAGTACTTTATATATTATATAAAGTAGGTACTTAAATAAAACAAAACAAAACTTGTGACTTGTGTGTCTTTGACTCATACCAATGCCTAAAGCCGCCCAAATCTGTTGATATCTCACCCTTCTATCAGCGTCTATCAGAAGTCGCCGTAGAAGGACGTCCTTCTCGCGAATCATCAGTGAGTTTGCTTCGACCACGTTTAAACTCATTTAACCAGTTGTAAACAGTGGCACGGGATGGGGCTTCATCATGAAATGCTTATCGAAGTCTATCGTAACATTGTTGTTGAGTAAGACCGCAACGAAAGTTGTAATAAATCATCAAACGAAAACTTTCTCTAGTCAAATCCATTTCGACGCACGACAGACACTTTTTAAATTGCCTCCAATTTGTAAAAAACAAATGACATTATGAATTCATTACACATCTACAGATTCCCAATGAGTTCCTAATTCGAAGTTATAACAAATTTCTCATCGGCTGCTTTTCTTACTGGCCTGGCCTATTCTAAAAACTTTCAGTGTGACCCCTGTATGCTAGTCTGTAAATGTCACAGATTTTTTGTTGATTTCTGCGAAATACGTTTTCCAAAATGACCATGCATTGTACATTTTAAAATGATAAAACGAAAAAAAAAATATAGAACAGTTTTTATACAAATATTATAACAAAACCTAATATTTACCGTAACTTTTGAACTTTCAGGCCTCCAACCAGCACTCCTCCAGGTGAAGGTGCAGTGACTCCCGGCGTCCCTGCAGCCACCATCGACCTGAGCCACGACACGCACGAGCTCAGCACGCTCGTATGAGCCGCGACGTGTCAGTTTATGCGACACACTCACGTTATTCCAACAGTTGACTTTATGCGAAACTTTATCACTTTTAGAGTTGCCTCCATGTGAGAATGTGACGCCATTATGTATGCTTGTATTAGGCGCGAGGTGTCACTTTATTCGAAACGATCCACTTCATTTGAAGAGCTGACTTTATGCGAAACTTCTTCACTTTATTCGAAGAATTGACTTGAAGCGATAAATCTAAAAGCAAATGACAAGAGATACTGACTATACGTTATAGCCTATTTAGAAATCCGTGATAACTAGGCACCTCGAAATCGATATTATTTATTGGAGGTAATTTTTCAACAGACCACGAAATAATTTGGTTGGCATTTCAAGTCGAGAAAAAACCTAGGGATTTTCTGCCTACAAAAAAAAGAAATGCTGCTTTTTTATGCATCAAAAAAACATTATTTTACGCCTTCATATGTACCTACTGTATACTGCTATCACTTTATGCGAAATGTCGACTTTGTTCCACTTGCCAATTCTGTCCGTGTCACTTTATGCGAGTTGACTTTATTCGAAGTTGTCAGTGTATGACAATAATGCTTTGATGTGTGTCCCAGTGGTGGGATATTGTGTGTATGGCTGAGGACTGAGAATGTGTGTGTTGAGTTTTATGAATTAATTTATAATTTTGATCTTTCGTTTTGAGTTCTTCAGATGTCATATACGTAAATAGAAAAACAAACTAGTTTTTTTTAAACATTTGGCCTTTTTTTTTCTTCTCATAAAACGGTTTCAACAGGCTACATTAAAAATGGCAGTGTCTTCTCAGTTGGTAAGAAACAAAGCTAACCCAATATAACTGAGGATCGTATCAAAAGACATCTTTAAATCTCAGAGCGAAAGAATCACAAACTTTCAGCGTTGGCTGATACCTTTAACTCAAAGGCCTTAATAAGCCTATAACATTGTTCTTTTTGTATATTGCGGTAATTGTAAATATTGTTTCTCTAGTTTATGTTTTAAAATTGCCATGATTTAATTTAATTAGTCTTTATAAGAATCTTCAAAATGGGCTTGCCACAAGGTTAAATCATGACTAAGATCTATTTTTGTGTGACTGATTGGTTAAATATTGCACTTTCGAAGAGTCTAAGGGCTCAAGTTACTTATAGTTTCATAAAAACTATGTTTTATTAATCACTTGCGCAAATTAAATAGTCAATGCTTACTTAAATTTATCACAAACCGGTTATATATATCGAATATTAACGGTTAGTGAATAAAAAAAAAGTTTGCGGCTGATGTGGCTTTTAACGAAGATCGATTTCAAATGTCACGATTTTTTTATCGTTGTGTGTGTAGTCGGGCAAAGGTAATGAATGATACTGAGATTTAAAACTTGGCCATTTTTACATTTTAAAATGTGTACTTGTGTATGCTGTTTTGAAATCATTTATCACGTAAGATGTCTAAAATATTAGTATTTTTGTAATTGTTGTTTTTATAATTTATTTTCTTTTTCCTTTGTTTTGACAGATTATAATTAAAATAAGAATTCAGCCCATGTTTAGCACTAAAAGATGTCATTTGAATGGAAATGGAAAAAATATGAATGATTTTATAGCGATTTTAGTGTTAAAAATTAAACCCACCAATCAGGATTGAACTAAAAGTAAAAAGAAAAAAAAACAAACCCAAAATAAATGTCAAAATGTATATTTGTACATAGTGTTTTAACACAGAAATCAGGAGGCATAAATTTATTTATTATTATTTTCTTTAAACAGATAACATTTTCTATTTTTACTTTAAGTAGTTCATTTTATGCGAGACTAAAAAATAAAAATAATATGAAAAAGAATACTTTTTTTTATTTCGTACCTTACATATAAAAAAAAAAACACTATTATTGGTAGACTAGTTTCTGCGTTCTTCCTTTGCCCTGAAATGAAATATTCAAGATGTAATGTAAGTACCGATATCATCACGGATATCTGAGCAAAACGTAACGTAATTTCGAAAGATTTTTAACAGATTTCAAAGTTTATTTGGCGAGTTAATTTTATCATTGATATTACAACAGACTATCCAATAGTATTTTGGTTAAAAATTTTGCTGCAAGCACAATTAGTATCAGCCACAAAGTATGGATACAGCATTAACATGAAATAATTATTGTGCGAAAGCAGTATTTTCAATATTAAAATCATTATAATTTACGTTACGTTTTCTCAGCGCCTCCGTGCTAGGCCCAGCGGACCCAAGTTTTCTTTAACGTGCAGCGCAGACGACAGACTTTTTGTGCGAAGAAGTCTGCGGCACACAAAAAGAAATGAATGAATTCTTCCTTTTTGTGTTCCGCAGACTCCTTCGCACTAAAAGTCTGTCGTCTGCGCTGCGCCTAAGTTTGTGAGTGGCGAGATAAGTTTAGTCAAACATTTCTTGGAGGGGTACACCTTTCTAATGTTACCTATATCTTGTTTTCAAGCCGATAGAACTACTGCTGAATTTATGAGATTGAATGCCGAAGCAAGCCACTGCTTTTGGAGTGCATACTGACAGAAAGAAAGAAAATGCGTTTATTTGTGGTAAACATGACGCAAAAAAAATAACACAAACACAAAACATATGAAAAGGTTGGGGGAAACATGCGTCACATCCACGCAAAACGGCTATCGCTAATCAGCCTATAATGTTCCTACTGCTGGGACACAGGCCTAATCCACCACGCGGGCCCAGTGCGGGTTGGTAGATGTCACATGTCTTCGAATTATATGGTTCTTCGACGTGCCGGTTTCCTCGCGATGTTTTCCTTCACCGTTATGAGGAGAAGTGGTGATGAAACAATTTACACAAAACCTGAGTGGGTTCGAACCTACGACCAACAACTCGTAAGTCGCGGCCGTTACCACTGGGCCACCACTGCTCGCGCTTTTGGAGTGGTTAGGCGTTAATTAGGTAGCCGATTATACACGGTGACACGCGGCGCTCAGCCGCAATGTCTGTGTTGTAGGGCGTAACGATAATCCTGATATTTTTAACATTGCCTTTCTTGTGTTTTTTTTGAAAACCAATGACGTTTTTTTTTTCTATTGGATGCTATAGAATGGTTGTAGACCATGGTCTGAACAACGTTTGTTCTAGCAAAGCTGTCATTCAAATGTCACCGTGTATAGACAACATTTATGTAGCTTGGTCATTCGAGTCGTTGTCTTATTATTATTTTACGTCTCTATCATTTGCTATCTCTACCTGCTACTCATCCCCTTTGCTGCTTCTAGATACCATCAACCATACTCGAACCACCCTCACTCAAGCAACTTCTCACATCTCTTACACTTTCTCTAGTTACTAACTCACAGTCTGGTATTTACACAAACTTATTTATACTTTTTTTGTTGTTTGTTTTTAATTCAACCGACTCGTATACAGGTTCGACCTGTATACAGGTTTTTATATAATCCTACCTCAGACCAGGGACCGAAAACCTTTATAAATTACGGTACAGGTATCGAAGAATTTTGGTTACTTCTACGACTTAAGGTTACCGCTATCTGGGTAACCAAGCAGGATAAATATGTTACCTCTATTTTATGTTACCGTTTTAATACCGGTTACCTAAAAATTACCTTGATTACGAGAAAGAAACAGAATATCGCAATGCCGACAATTTGTTGGCATAAAAAAATACTTTTTAAACATTATCAGTCAAATCGTCATGCTGTGCTGTTTACGTTTATTTTGTTTGCCATTTTGCGAAATATTTGAGTAAAAGTAAAAAAAAAGGAAATGAGTAAAGGTAAGATAATATTACATTATTACATTGTAAATTGGTAGAATGCCATTTGATTATCTTTAGCGGTATCTACATCGCCACATGCGAGGTGCGCGTCATACTGACGTCACGCAAATCCTCCACCGCGCAAGCAGAGTTTACCGCGCGACTATATATACCCGACAACAATCGTCGGGCAGTTTTATCATATCGGCATACATACCCCCAGCAACTAATACCAGCTTGAACCCAATCGAGCCGGATATTAAAATTCTATTAAACCTAGACAGCTCAGTCATTTTGGCGGGCGATTTAAATGCTAAAAACCCGATCTGGAACTCTCGAATTCAAAACGCGAGAGGCAATGAGCTTTCACGCCTTGCATCCAAATACAACTTCGACGTCATCGCTCCGATGACGTACACTCACTACCCAGAAAATGTTCACCACAATCCCGACATTCTCGACGTAGCGTTGCTAAAGAACGTTAACCTAGGTTTGCGCTCAATAGAAACGATACAAGAACTAGACTCCGATCACAGACCAGTGGTGCTCGAGCTAGCCTCTCGGACAGGCCTCTCCGACCCAGGTCTACCACCTCCAACTAAAATCATAACTGACTGGCGACAGGTTGAGCAACGACTCAAGTCAGTCACGTCAGAACAATTAGATAAAATCCCAAACGATTTAGACTCAGTCCCACAAGCGATGGAAGCGATCGACCTGCTCACTGAGCACGTACAATCGGTAGTGAACGAAAGTTCACGACGGGAACCAGTGGCGGACAACCGCCGCTGGCGCCTGCCGGCCGATGTGCGTGCTCTACTGACCAGGAAAAACGCAGCCATCCGTGCCTATGACGCGTTCCCCGACGCTACCAACCGCACTCATATGCGCCGCTTGCAGCGAGCTGTAAAGTCGCGCATCAAGGAGATGCGGGACGAGCGTTGGGATTCCCTCATGAACACCATCGAACCCTCCCACCAAGCTTTCTGGCAACTAACCAAAAAGCTAAAGTCCGATACTGTCACCGACATCCCACCTCTCGTCCGTCCGAGTCAAAGCTTAGCCTTTGACGACGAAGACAAAGCCGAATGCCTGGCCGACAGCCTTGAGGCCCAATGCTCACCCAGCTCACTACCAGTAGACCAAGCCCACTGTAGCAAAGTAGACACCGAGGTCGAACGTAGATCCACCCTCCCCCCTCGAGAGGACCCCGACGAACCCCTCCCCCCTGTGACCCCAGACGAAGTTCTCTCTCTAGTGAGAAACCTTAAAATTAAAAAAGCACCAGGTGCAGACGGCATCACCAACAGAGTAGTCAAACTCTTCCCTGCACAGCTAATAGTTTTAATGTCAACTATCTTCAATATTGCATTAAAAAACAATCTCTTTCCACAAAGGTGGAAAGAAGCCACAGTAATTGGCTTCCATAAACCCGGAAAACCCAAAGCTGAGCCGTCCAGCTACCGGCCCATAAGTCTTCTCAGCTCAATGGGAAAGATCTATGAGCGCCTCATCTATAAAAGCTTAATGGATTTCGCTGAATCCAACAACCTCATTCCCGACAAACAGTTCGGCTTCCGAACCAAACACTGCTGTGTCCGTCAAGTCCACCGCGTAGTCGAGCACATAAGTGCAGGATACCAAACGGGACGCATGACAGGAGCTCTCTTCTTCGACGTAGCGAAAGCCTTCGATAAAGTCTGGCACAACGGCTTAATATACAAGCTGTACTATCTCAATGTGCCAGACCGTCTCGTTCTCATCATACGAGACTTCTTATCGAACCGCACATTTCGCTACCGAGTGGGCGAGACCCTCTCCTCACCGCACCCGATACGAGCTGGCGTTCCCCAAGGTTCCGTGCTCTCCCCCCTCCTCTTCACGCTCTTTACGAGCGACATCCCCAAACACGACAAGTGTCAGTTGGCCCTATTCGCCGACGACACAGCTATTTACTACTCAGGTAGAAACACCGAGTACATCACCCGACACCTTCAATCAGCAGCCGACGCTCTCGAGCAATGGTTCAAAAAGTGGAGGATAGAACTAAATCCCACTAAAAGTGCTGCTGTGCTATTCGTCAAACGAGGCAAAAACAGCAAAGCACACACCCGTACCCGTCCGATCACCATGTCTGGCCAAAAAATCCCTTGGGATAAAAAGGCCAAATACCTAGGGGTCACTCTCGACAGTAGATTAAAATTCACCGACCACATAAGGGACGTTCGCAACCGTGCCTGCTTTGCGCTCGGTCGCCTCCACCCCCTACTCAATACACGTAGTAAACTAGCCCTTAAGGCAAAAGTCCGCATCTACACTACGTGTATACGCCCCATTATGACGTATGCTAGCGCCGTGTTCGCACACGCTAAGCCGTCACTTCTAAATAGACTACAAGTCCTCCAAAATCGATTCATGCGCCGTGCCACAGGTAGCCCCTGGTACCTACGCAATGAACAATTACATTCCGATCTAAATCTGCCGACCATCAAGCAGTTTATTAAAAAAACGAGTACCAAATTCTTCGATTCTGCTACCACACACACAAACCCTCTAGTGAGAGCAGCTACCCAGTACACACCGTCACGCATATCCCGCATACGCCGCCCAAAACACGCACTGCTAGATAAAGACGACGACATAACTCTGTTTCAACAGAGTCAAATGTCCGCTCGCAAAACAGCCAACACTATAACACAAAACAGACTAACTACATTCCGTACCCGCCGGCGAGTACCCCCGCGAACTAGAGTAGCTAGACAACCCCCCCGACCCTTGACCCCGCCTGCCCGTGTGGAGCCTGTAATATTAAACAATGTCCCTAATAATAATAATCACTCAGATCCGAGTCTCACGACCGCTAGTTCAGTGACCAGTAGCGCGCTAAGCCCAGGTTCGAGCCCCACTATGGGGCGCCCTTAGTAACGCTACTTAAATTAAATTTAGTTAGTTAACCTCTATTCTCAAGGCGAGAGGCCCTTCTGGCCCCGCCGACGCTAGGTTACGCAGAATAGGTTCCTCGGAGCCAACTGCAATAGGTCCGCATCAAAAAAAAAAAAAAAAAAAAAAGTCGGGCAGTTGCCCACCAGACACGACACCCGTCTGGTCGGAGGATCCTCCCTTTTCTATGGAGGTATGATTGAACTTTACACCCTATTCCTGATGCCTCTATTATCTTTTTCTCTCATCATAGAAATCAATTCGGTAATTTTGGTTTTGCTTAATTTGCGGAGAAACGTACGCGCCCGTTTTTCTAATAGTGGGCTGCAATTTTTCGTAAACAAAGCTCGTAAACTATTCTTGCTGGCAATTTTTTTGAGAGCGCAAGAAGAGCGTAGATACCGGGCTCTGATACAAAGAGCGTCTCTGGTTGCCAGTTTGGTGGGGTTTCAAGGTATGCTGTGAACGGGCCCAGCTTGTTCCACGAGCATTTCCATCTATCCGGAACAACGCTATAAGCCTTTTTGACTTTCTCATAGCCCAAGAGCAATGCAAACTGTATCAGTTTACAGTAAATATTGTTGTCCTTGGTGATGTATGCCCAACAATGTTTCTTTACTCATGTGGTTGGCCAGCGGAAAATTGAAACGTTGCAAAGACATGACGCTCTCTTATACTACCTACTAGGTGCAAGGACAGTGGTCAAAAAACGCCAACTAAAAAGGTATATAAACAAGACATCGTAACAAAATAACATCGGTTTCTGTTTTCGTATTACCAGAGTCACACGTAATCGGTATGATTTATATATTAATTATAGGTACACACGGCTACACATCAAGCTATACAAAACCAGTTTACGCTGGTCTCGCATCGTACGGAAATCCTATACAATGTGAGATCAGCTTATACTGGAAATGTAAAGCTTGATGTGTAGCCGTGTGTACATGATTAGTAA
The DNA here is from genome assembly GCA_937001585.2 of Brachylomia viminalis. Lineage (NCBI taxonomy): Eukaryota > Metazoa > Arthropoda > Insecta > Lepidoptera > Noctuidae > Brachylomia > Brachylomia viminalis. The sequence goes on along the minus strand of OW443305.2, from coordinate 5,461,656 downwards.
TTACGCGTGACTCCAGATTTACGAAAAATTTTGTGTGTCTTGTTTGCATCTTTTTAGTTGTCGTAATGGGTTTTAATTTTAGCTTTATTTTTTTATAAACATGTAAGTACATATTATTAGGTCAATATGATTCCACATATGAAATTGGCGTTTTGTATGGAAAAAGCAAAACGATTTTTAAAAAATGAAATTATTTTAACTAACCAAGCAATGTATGTATCATCGTTATCTATGCACTTATTGTATCGGTAGTATTCGGTAGCTCATTGAATCCTTTGCTGAAAAAATTGTGGGAGCGAGAATCAAAAAAACTCTGAAGGTGGTTTTGACGCATATCTGACGGACAGAGCCGTCATCTACCCCGGTCGCGACGGGGAGTGGAACCGGCGAGAGATGTCGTGCGGTGTCCCACGGGGATCGGTTCTAGGGCCGCTCCTGTGGGACATCGGTTACGACTGGGTGCTGCGGGCTGACCTCCCTGATGGCGTCAGCGTGGTGTGCTACGCTGACGACACGCTGGTCCTGACGCAGGGAGGTCGCATCAGGCGGCGGCCGACGCGATGACACGCGGGGTTGCGATAGTCGTGGAGAGGATCCGGCAGTTGGGTCTCGAGTTGGCTTTGCACAAATCCGAGGCCATGTCTTTCCATGGGCCCCGGAACAGGCCACCATCGGGATCCCAACTAACGGTAGGAGGGGTTCACATCGGCGTCGAGTCCACGATGAAGTACTTAGGACTCGAGCTCGATAGCCGGTGGAACTTCGTGGAGCACTTCCGACGTTTGGCCCCCAAACTGGAACGGACTGGGGCCGCCCTCAAGCGGCTCCTGCCCAACCTGAGGGGTCCAAACGCCTCCTGCCGGAGGCTTTACGCGGGGGTCGTGCGGTCCATGGCTACATATGGGGCCCCGGTGTGGGCGCGTTCACTGCAGCGGAGAGCCGCCCACTATCTGAACGCGCCCCAAAAGGTGGTAGCCGTAAGGCTGATCCGGGGCTACCGCACGATCTCGGGCGAGGCGGCAAGACTCCTTGCCGGACTGCCGCCGTGGGATCTGGAGGCGATAGTCCTCGCGCGCCTGTATGAGTGGCACGCGGAGGCACTACGCCGGGGGGAAACCCCGCTTCCGCGGCAAATCGCGGCGGAGCGGACGGACCTCCGGCGCGATCTCATGGCGGCATGGAAAGAGCGACTGGCGCAACTCAGCGCAGGGCACGCCACGATAGCGGCGGTAAGACCCCTCTTTGAGGAGTGGCTAGAGAGGCGTCACGGCGTCCTCACCTACCGCCTGACGCAGGTCCCTCACCGGACACGGATGTTTCGGGAGGTTCCTGCACATCATCAGGCGGGAGGAAACGCCCGGGTGTCACCACTGCGATGATCGCCCCGAGGACACGGTGGAGCATACGGTGGGGGCCTGCCCTGCATGGGCGGAGCACCGCCGTGTCCTAGTAGAGGCGATCGGCAGCGGCGGCGACCTTTCACGCCCGGCCCTGGTTCAAGCCATGGTCCGGGGCAAGGGGGAGTGGGAGGCAGTCGCCTCCTTCTGCAAAGCAGTCATGCTAGCGAAGGAGGTGGCGGGACGGGAGAGGGAGAGTCTCCCGTCCAAGCCGCCGCGGTGGACGCTCCGGGCGTCGGGAGCCGCGTGACAACTCCCGGCCACCGTAGGCGCGGGCCTGCGGGCGGTGAGTAATGGGTAGCTCACCGTCCGATCAGGACCAGGCCCGTGCTGGACGGCGCGTACGTGTTCCACGCGCGCCTCAAAGAGATGTCAGCATCGAAGAGGGGGCCCACTAGGGCCCAAGCCTGCCGGGAAAGCGGGATCATCCAAAAGGGGTACCGCTGACCCGGAACATAAAGGGCCAAGGATGGAACACGGGTGGGTTTTAGTCAGTAAGATTCTGACACTCCCTTTTGGTCCACCCAGAGCGGGAGGGGTCATTTGATGATTTCCCATCCTCAAAAAAAAAAAAGGTGGTTTTGACAGCCTCATCTTATATTGATTTATTTCCTTGCAAGAAGTTGTCCAAATTCCGAAAAAAGTGGTAATCTGTTGGAGCAAGGTCCGGGTGGAGGTCCGGGGGGTCCGGCGGACATCCATGAGGATTTTCCACCCCGGAAACAAAAAAAAAAAAAAAAAAAAAAGGTCCGGGGAGTACGGTGGGTGACGGAGACGTTCCAATCGCAGCTCCTCTAATTTAGCGACCGTCTGTTGTGCAGTGTGTGGTCTAGCGTTGTCCTGAAGCAGCAGTGGACTAAAGCAATTGACCAGTCCCGGTTGTTTAACGGCTAGCTTTTCCATCAGGGTTTGCAATTGTTGACAATACAGATCTGCTGTAATCGTCTGGTCAGATCTTAGGAAGCTGTAGTGGATGACACCGGTACTGGTCCACCAGACACTTTTCTGAGTCAACCTTTTTCTGAGTCACCTGTGACCTTTTTCTGAGTCAACTTTCGCTTGGGGCAATATTTGGCCGGTGCTCCTGGGTTCAACCATTGTGATGAGCGTTTCCGAGTATCGTACAGGATCCATTTTTCATCACAAGTAACGATACCGACGATTCTAAATCCCCTCGTTATTGTGACGTTTGAGTAATGTAACGCAGCACTCGACTCGTGTTTGCTGGTTTGCTTCACTCAATTCATGCGGTACCCATTTTTCGAGCTTTTTCACGTTTCCAATTTATTTCAAGTGAATTAAAATTGTTTCATCACTCACACCGAACCCTGCCGCTAACTCTGACGTGGTTTGCGATGGATCCGCTTCCACTATCACTTTGAACTCTTCTTTATCAACTAGGGTCTCCGGCCGTCCACGGGGTTTGCTCTGTGGGTCCACATTTCTAGAACGAAAAGTTGGAACCAAAAACGTACCGTGTTTTCTTTTACAGTAGCTTGCCCATACACAGTCAGCTTAAATATTATGTATTTTTTTCTTTTATATAATTTTTCAGGACATTGTATAATCATATCGGAGAGTGACGTAAGCAGTGAGGAAAATGAGTCATCCATCTGCTGATGAATTAAAGAATACCGAAACTTCAATTGTGCAGATTGTGCTACAGCCACTGCCACCGGCATCTACTACGTTAGATCCAGATGCATCTACAACAGAATTAGATTCAAATGCTCTGCTCCAGATTTATCTGTTAATATGTCATCAAAAGAAATTATGGATAAGGGAATCCTGCCAAACTCAGTACAAAGTATGGAAGATTACAAGATTCATGAATGTTATTCTTTTTTAATCTTAATGGCAAAACCATTGTGTAAATTAGACGACAAAATACGCTATGAATGTATCTATTCATAAAATAGTTCACATAATCATGGATAGCACTCAGGTACAACAAGTTCAAGCTCAATACCAAATATAGTACATATATTTTAAGACGCATTGTATGTCATAACATGTTTATTATAGGTACTTATTATGCTTAGAGCCAAAAATTCAATCGCTAGTCGATTTTATGATGCCGCGTGGTGTCACAGTAACGTTGACGTAAAGTGATAGATACAGCACGAGACTTAACGGTTTAAAATTGACTTAAAATTGAGTAGCGTTTTAATATTTGGGCATTAGGTGTAAGAGCTTGATAAAACTAAAATTCAAAATTAAATACCTATAATTTCTGTAACAAGTTTAATTTTCTTCCAAATTTTGAGATCAACGTGAATAGTTTGACAAAATTGAAATACAAGGAAACTCTTTGACACACACACAGGCGATGTGCGCCCTTTGACTAATGCCGACGGCACGTGTTAGATAGAGGTAATTTTAATTCCGGTAACCGGTATTAATACTGGTTGTATTCAATTTAAGAATTAAGGTAACCTTTAATAATACCTGTAAAAAATATAAATGTTGTAACCGAAAAATACCCCTATTTATGATACCGGTTTCGGTCCCTGCCTCAGACACCAGTTTCTCACAAAGTTAGCTCCTTGTATGTGCACTATTGTCGAGTATGAACTGTATGTACCTACATAACTTGTGTAGAGAAAATAAACGTTTTATATTATTATAATTTCTCGGGACCCTGGGGTTCCGAACCTTTGCAAGCGAGGACGAAGATGAGGGGCCGAAGTCTACTCACAGAGGCCCGTTAAACGCTTTTAATGAAATGAGGCACAAACCGACTAATATCCCTGCATGCACTAAACAACTACGCCTCCGAGACGCTGCGCTGGTCGAACCAGCAAAATTCGTCAACGCTTTTGGTACTTTTTTTTTCAACATCTAACTTATTTTGGAGAAGTTAATTTACGTCATTGTTATCCCCTCTGTAGACAGATTTTGATTATATGTATTACATATTATTATTTTGTAATTGGCTTTTTTATTTAGAGGGGACTGTAAAGGAAAATCACTTATTAGTACTTGAGAATCCCCAGCATAGGGGATCATAGTGGAAAATTGAGTGCTGTGTAGTCCCCTGGGTGACTGGTCTAGGGGATTTTAGTGGAACGAGCATCCACATGCACTAAACACCACTCCACACTGCGGCAACCGTGTCGTTAATAACTAACGGCACGGTTGCCGCAGTGGTTAAGCGATTGACTGCTGCGCTGCGTATCGCGGGTTCGATTCCCGCACGGAACAAATATTTGTATGCCCTAAAAATAATTGCTCCGGGTCTGGCTGTATGTTAGTATAAATGTTTCTAAACGCACCCACAATACAGGAGAAATTCCAACTGTGGGGCAAGGTTAAAAAAAAAGTGCATCCAAAGACAAACCGCGGTTGTTTATTATTATTATAAGCCTAAATTGTCCCAATGCAGAACAAAGGCCCCCCACCTTCCTTCTTCTCACTTTTCAAAACAATAACAAAAAAAAAAAAATATTTTCAAAAACATTACAACAATTACCTTTTCATTCCTTGATATAACCCTGTGTAGTACCCACTCATGTACCAGCTGAGCAACATAGAGGATATGGCTTGGTCCTCTGAGTCGGTTCGTTCCAACGATGAAGCAAAAGCTATCGGTGGAGGCGGCATTGGCATTTCTGTGGAGCCTAGTTGCTGGAAATATAAAGGAGAAATATTTTAAATTGATTTTATGAAGTCTTGCGTGAAAGTGTGAAAGAAAACGCTAACAAGTGCCAATTGGATCAATATAGATAGCCAAGAAAAGCGACGTCTTTTTAAAGATTTGAAGAAAAAAAATAGTTTTTTTTAGTAAAAGAGGTGAAAGTCATAATTATAGTACTAGAAATAGGGAGCTATTAGTTCAAACAGGTTTCAGACTGGCTAAAGTAGACTCATCTTTCATGGGGTATTGTTTAAAATGTTACAATAAAATACCTCCCCACATACTTCAACTGAATGAGACGAAATTCAAATTTTATATAAAACGCACACTTTGCAGACAGGGATATTATTAAGTTGGGGGATTATATCGCTAATAAAAATGCCTGGCTCAATGCTGGTCTACAACCACAACTAATTGCTAATAATTGCTAGTGCAAATTTTTTACTTTAAGTTGCTTTTAGATGCACAAATCGAAAGTGTTAATAAAGCTTCCAAAAAAAGCACTTGGATTTATACATAGGTTATCGGCAGATTTTAAAAACGTAAAAACTTATAAAGTTCTTTATTATGCTTTTGTCCGCAGCCATTTGGAATACGCCTCAAAAGTGTGGAACCCTAATTATAATATTTATATAGACAGAATTGAGGGAATTCAAAAGCGGTTCCTACGTTTCTTGCAATATAAAACTAGGAAATATACTGCCAATTATACATAAAGCGAGATGTAAGAGGTTTCACATCTTACCACTGCATGAGCGCAGACGCATTGCAGATGTGACGTAATTATTTAAAATCGCTATAGATTGCCCTGAGCTGTTGAGCTGCTTAGGATTAGTAACACACTGCAAATTCTTTCGCAAACCTATCGTTACATGTCCCTCATTCCAAGTCCACGTACAGGCAACCGGCAACCGTGTCGTTAATAACTAACGTCACTGTTGCCGCAGTGGGTAAGCGATTGACTGCTGCGCTGCGTATCGCGGGTTCGATTCCCGCACGGAACAAATATTTGTATGACCTACAAGTAATTGTTCCGGGTCTGGCTGTTTGTGTATGTTAGTTTAAATGTTGTTAACCACCCACAGTACCTACAGGAAAAATTCCTAGTGCGAGGCAAAGTTAAAAAAAAAATAGTTTTTGTGTTATGGAACCCATAATGCGCGAGTCCGACTTGCATGTGAGCGGTTTTTCTAAAGAGCGGTATTATTCTAGCTCGAAAGAGACACCAGAGCCGTAAGGTGCAGTTTCAAAAAGAAAATTCAATGAATTCATTTAATCGTCCATAATTTGTGATCCCTAATACTACCTACTTAAAGGGTTACTTGAAATTCGACGTAATTATTTTGTTGAATTAAATACCTTTAATTATGTTCATAGCTTAATTGAAGTGCCAGCTACAATATCATTTTTTGATGGTACACATTCAATATGTAGTTTTTTTTTTATTTGGATTTAAATGTAAAATTTTGGGTAAATATCGAAAAACCCTTAAAATTCAAATATCTCGAAATCTATTGAATTTCGGCCATACATATGAGGTTTCAATTTGATGCATTTTGGCCCCCCCTATCAGCTCCTGACGGATATACGTAGTATTCGGCATTTATGGAACAGACAAATAAATGAATTCTTATCAATGTAAATCTCTTTTTGAGGCTGACTATTATGGCATATGATCGTAAATTTATTAACTAAACTATGATCATAGCACCCAGAAAAGCTGTAAAAAGTACTTACATTCCTCAACATAGATAAATTAGGCATGGGCGGAATGTCAGGAAATTCGAAGCCGTTGATGTTCATGTTCCTAGCTTGATTCTTCTTCTTTTTGGAAGACTTTTTCTTTTTCTGTGATGCCCTGTCTGAAATTTTAAACGGTAAGTACGTAAAATTGAGATGCAATGCGAACAACGAAGTATGGAATAGTATGCAGTTTTGTAGTCAGATACTACAAAACGTCATACTTTTACATTTTTTTATATCCTATACCGATAATGAGCTTCATTAACAATTTATAGGAGTGTTTTGTTTTTTTTGACGTAATTGGGATTCAAATAAGCAGGTGGTCCCCGCTGATTGCAATTCCAAAGCTGAAATGCTTCATATCCTTGTAAAAAATGACTGATGAATGGATCTGTGAATAGTTTTGCCAGTCCTTCGGTTCATAAATCAAGTTATTCAATTTGAAAACCGAAAACGGAAAAAAAGTAACTTTTTTGTGGCGTATGGTGTGATATTTTTTTATCACACGAAACTTCATACTTTTCTCAAAGACATAAATAATTATTAATAATCAAACATTTTTTTATCACACGAAACTACATACTTTTCTCAAAGACAAATAATTATTAATAATCAAACAATCTGATATCAGATGCAACCAAAAGCTTATTTTGCAGCTTTTTTTTAAATGTTTGTGCTTATAAGTGTTATAACTACGCATTTGCGCACATATAAATGAAATGTAAGTATGTTTGTAAGTACTGCTTTGTCTTTTTTCGAACGACAACGATAATTGCCGAAAATTGATATTTCGACCTAAAATTGCCGGTTGGTGAACCGGTGACATCCTGACAAAACAGACATACCCACCAAAAACTACAACTTGGATTTTACAGGCGACTATTTAGTGCTTAACAATTGAGAATTTGAAAACTTACTTCTTTGTCAACCTTAGAAGTGGGCTAGATTTCAATTATTTTATTGGTGAACTAGAATTGGCCGCTTTTTTTACAATAGTTTTTGGTGAGTATGTGGTATAAGTGGCGGCGATGACAAAAACTGCGCGATGAAAAGTGCTAGCCTGAAAATTCAGTACATTTAAGCATTGTTAAATCCGCACCCATGCTATCAGGACTAGGCACCCGATCACTGCAGCCCAGGTCCAGTCCATCCAGGTTAGGAGACAAAGTGCCGTAGCTGTCTTCAGGCTGTGCTGTCCTCGCCTCTATGATCTGACGAGCCCTGGCTTCCTCGCCATGAGAAGCCATTAGAGATTCTACTGGTACCAGTTCTTGGTTCCCATAGCCTGGAAGATTAAAATGTTTTATAAATACATAATAAATAGGTACATGTAAATGAAGTTTAGTGAAGGAGAATGTTATGTACCAACATCTGTCAGTTCAATTTATAGCTTGAATAACCTAGCGTAACACCACGCCTGAGGGGTTAGGCAGAGGTGTACCAACAGTACATGCACATTTGACTGACTGGTTGGCGCAGTTGGTAGCGACCCTGCCTTCTGAGCCGCTGGTCCCGGGTTCGATCCCCGGACCAGTCAAACATTTGTGTGCATGAACATGTCTGTTTGACCTGTGTCTGGGTGTGTATATGTATATAAGTATGTATATCAGTCATCAGGTTACCGTAGTACAGGCTCTGCCTAGTTCGGGACCTGAAGACCTTGTGTGGATGTTGTCTCATAAATAAATAAAATAAAATAAATTTTGAATAACTTGCATAGCTTGAATAATTGGTTTAAAATAATTAATTTGAGTAAAGAACCAGCTGTTATAGTTACAAACGGATACTAAAATTGGGTGCTGATACAATGAGTGGTCTTGTCCTCCAAGCAATTTTTCCAGACAACCTAAGGATGGACAAAAATTTTAATAAATTTATCACCATTTGCCATTATTAACAAGAACAAAATTCTAATCATGACTGACTGCCACTTTCTTTTAGCAAAGTGGTTAGGCTATTGATATTTAAAAAGTAGGGAGCTACAAAGTATCTAATTTTGTTTAATTTCATAAAATTTTGTCTAGCTTTATATAATTAAACCAAATTTTATGATTTTAGGTTGAACTTCTAGTTAAAGTGCAATCTGTAAATAAAAGTTCGATTTTAATAGATATATAAATATAGTACATTCTCACCTAAATATCTGACAATACAATCATCAGTGTCAACAAATCTGACAATAACTGCTTCATACTCCAGGCCGTCTTCACTGAACATCAATCGGCAGGACATCCCAGTTTTCCACGTTTGTTTCTTCAGTTTCTCATCAACGGCCATGTCATTAGAAGCTTCTGACATTCGACCTTTCTTCATAGAAGACTTTGCAGAAAATTTTTCTTTCTTTGAGAAAAAAACAGCTGTGGAAATGAAAGAAGAGAAAATCTTAGGATTTTCGCAGGTTTGCTTCTTCTAAGTTGTGTTGCTGACACAATAGTTATTCGAATTTTGTTGGCCTAAAACTTCGCCATTTCTAAGGCTTTATCAGTGGTACCTACTACGCTTTGGAATGGGCAACTAGCTTCATATTTCTGACTGACCCACTTGACAATTCAAAAGTGCCTGTAAATGGTTTAATTGAAATAAATGCTTTGAGTTTGAGTTTGAGTTTGCAGAGGTCACTTTGGCTGCATGTTTGGTTTGCCAATTTTAATTTTTAGCTTTAAAAGTAATAAACAGGAATATTGTTGGAAAACTGTTGAAATCTGGCCAAAAAAGAAAAGGCATCAACAGCCAACCCAACATCAAATCATTTGTATGCCACATGCCTTAAAATATGTTGCACATTTGAGTGTAAGTTTTTTTTTTTTAACTTTATTTACTATTCGCACATACACATGTTTTTACAGGTGGAAACTCAATACAGCAATGTAGTCACAATTTCCACACTCAAGACGCCACCCATAAACTAATTTAACACCACCACCAACAAAAATTTTATGTTCTTAAACTGTCATATTTTGACCAAATTTATACCTGTCGTTTAACATGCATGGTTAATGAGCAAGTCCCAAGTAACGTCTCTGAGTACCGGCACAAGTCAAACAGAGGACAATATGTTATGTATCACCCTCTGGAATCTGCCTAAGAGCAAGTAAAGTATCTTTATTGCCTGCCCCACCGGAGCAAACTTTATCGAGTTTGTTTGGGCCACCGGGACTTTAAATAGCCTCTCTTTCGGCCCTTGCCGCAGCCTACTGTTTGGAACAAGCAATCCCATAGATTCTAGTATTTGCGGATTATCCAGAATATCACGAAAAACCATAAAAACATATTTAACCAGGTTGCAATTGTGCCTCACCTCCTCCAACTTATAGTAACCAACCATCCCTATTACAAAGAGGGTTGGATACATAAGTGGATAGAATGAGTAGACGCCAAACTGCTTCATGTTCAATTTATATTGCATTTTTCTACCATTTGACGGTACTTAGTTTCAAATGGATTCCAGATGACAGCACTCGTTGCTAGGTTACTTCTCACTAAAGCATTATAAAGTGATTTCACAGCTTCTGTGTTAGTAAACTCACAGGTTTCACGAATTACAAATCCAAGATTCTTGAAGGCTTTTTTTACACACCTGTAAGATATGTGTGCGAAACAACAAATCTTTGGAGAAACTAACTCCAAGATCATGCACCAACACTGCCCGCAGTATTGCATGCCCCGTCCATGCTATATTTGTGATTTTGGGGAACCATGGCCCGCATAAATAAAGTTACATGTGTGTAGAATGTGATTCTGACCCATTGGTACCTCAGCGACAGGTTGACTGCAACTGCAAGTCTAACTAAGCTTGAGCAAATCAATATTAAGTTCTATGGCTACTAGTACAGTCAGCTTCAAAACAACGGCAGGAAATCATTTCATTGTGTACAACAAAAGATTGTGTCCCATAGTACTATATAAATGTGTAGCTACAATTAAGTACCCAATGTATTATAGAACACAAAATGTACCTGTAAATGTACCTGGGGGTCTACCTATGCTACACCTTCCGGTACGCAGTCCTCAATACAGAACCTTTCGTTCCTATAAAAACAAATAATTAACGTACGGTCTGTGGTACGGTCAGGACTCGTAGTGTTGGTCGACATTGCGACTCGTTTGGCCACCTCAATGTTTGCAATCCTCACAGCCTTGTCATACGCATCATTCAGTTTCTTATCATCCCACTGATCTTCATCATCAGTATCGGACTGAAACAGGAAAAAATAAAATATTATCCATCTCTCGTAAAATCAAAAGCTACTTAGATCCATGTTCGACTTACAATATTCATCCCTTTCACGTATAGGACTTCGCTTTTGGACATCGTAGGACCTGTTTCCTTGATTGTTTTTGTGATTATGTATATTTTAAGTCACTTTAAATTTTTATATTCAAACAATTTTCAACGCCTCAAACAAACCAATGACTAAAGAATAAGAGAGGACATGAACTAATAGATCTATATAAATTATACATTATGGAAATATCATACGATTCTATACAGAAATAAAAAAATATACATGTTTCTTTCTAACTTATGCAATTCTGCAAGTGTCAAAAAGAGAAAACCGTATTTTGTCAGTTTTCTAAAATTGCAATATTGAAGTATGACGTCACGGAAGCCCTGCCCATCGGCCGGTTCGCCATTTTAGTTTCTGGTTTTGAGTACTTCTCAGAGTGTACATGAAGTGTCATTTGGCGTTATCGTGCGACTAAATATTAAGTTTTTTTTCCATTTTGAGAACATTTTGAGTGCTGTAAATTTGACTGAGGCTGTCTGTGATAGAGGAAACCATGCCTAAGTGTTGTGTGAGGGGCTGTGGCTCGAATTACAGTAAAAAAGCGCCTCTGATATCCCTGCACAAGTAAGTCGAAAGAATTCATAGATTATTAAGTTTCCTATATAAATTTATACCAATTTCTAGTCTCAATTCATGTTTATTACTGTTCGGTCATAGATTATTGCCTATTCATAGTCTTTCGAACGATATATTTCCTTATTTTGGTTTTGTTTACTACGTATTTTTATTGACAAATATAGTGTTGTGATTGTGTAATTTGCACAACGAATCGATTTTGCACCGATAAAAACCAAATTTCGTTTGAATATTTAGCATGAAAGAATATACACATTTATGTTAGTTTGCGTGTTTTGTTTGTGTTTTTAGGTTACCAAAAAATGATAAACTTAAAAGTAAGTGGCTTGAATCATTGGGTCAAGAAAATATCGACTCCAGCCAGGAAAAAGTATTTGTTTGTTCACTACATTTCGAAGAGTCTTGTATTAATAGAAGTCTTGATATAGTGAGACTTCACGACAATGCAATACCGACAAGGCTCCCTAAGGTAAATTATCACATTTTCATTGTAAGCCTACATTTACCCATATATTCGAAAATAATGTTGGAGCTGATGAAGATTGTACAACCTATCTTTGCATTGTATAAATTCAATCTCTTAGTATTGTATAATTGCATAGCACATGTGTGAGCACTATGTACCCACTATAAAGGTTACTGGGTTCGTCTTTCATTGACTTGAATGTGCCCTGGCGGCTGAGAGTATGTCATGCTCACTCAAATGTGTCGCTGGTGGTGGCGTGTGTATTGGATCATTGAGTTCCCTTCAAAATGGTTGAGCTGAATGGTGCTGATCCATACGTCATGTTCGTGAACGGGCGCCGTCAGTAGGCACTGGTCATTTCTTAGCTGCCACGGCTTATTTTAATTCCATAATTGTTTTTATCTTTTTATTACGGACGCTTTTAACGTGCACGTGTTTCTACATCGTTCTCACATGTATAATTACAACATGAATGATGTAACCACTTTTTTGTAACAATATTTTGATTTAAAAGAGTGTCCATGGAGTTTCTTGCCCGTTCTTCTCCATAGGTACCTACTACGCTTTGGAATGGGCAACTAGCTTCATCTTTCTGACTGACCGACCCCTTGACAATTCAAAAGTGCCTGTAATTGGTTTATTTGAAATAAATGCTTTGAGTTTGAGTCATAATACATTATTATTTCCCTGTACATTTATTGTAGACAGGCAGACTTTATTGTATTTCACATTATTGGTGTACTTAATACTAATTACAAACTGATATTATTGTATCTATTTGAAATAAAACGGTTCTCCCATTAAATGCATAATATCGATTTCTGTTGTTTTATTTTGTAATCGGTATAGTTTTGAATTCCTTGTTGCAGTTTAATTTACTCTTCTTCTAGCTTGATTATCACGAGCAACTATTAATCATAGAGTAAATAATATCAAGTACAATTTTAAATGAACCGCCAAATTGATAATTTTTGCAATTTTTCAGCCAGATTACGCAACAACAGGCTTTTTTGTACTTAATCCATAATGCGACGTCCTAGAATGAGAATCGAATAACACCCTACTTACCTACTATCTACATAAAATCAAAAACCTTATTTTAATGTATGTGATTTCGATTAATCGATTTGTAATCAACACGATGAACAAAATCATTGCAAAGAATGAGCAGAGGACAACACTAGGTAATGGGCGGAGCCTACGCCATTTTACTTTCCACGCGGGCACGCGATACGATCTTTTAGTTCATGTCCTCTCTTATTCTTTAGTCATTGAAACAAACACAGTTTTCTCAATTTTTATCAATTTTATATTTTTGACAATTCTTGTTGATTGACGTTCCAGGTTTTTTTTATATAGGTATTATCTTTAGTGTAAGAGATGCGATTCATGCAATGCTTTAGTCGAGTATTGAAAATTAATCAATAGTATATTCGGTTCTGATTGGGTTAAATATTGCTACAAAGCTGAGTTGTCCGTCCTAGTTCCTAATTTCACCGCTTGCCTTAATATATTGGTTACTGGTTACATGCTGATCTCATTGCAAGACTGCAAAGCGTGCCGGTTTTCCGAAATTTTAATGGAGTTTTGTAGTAACTTAACATACGCCTGTATTTCCCGAAGTATTTCACAGAAATGTAGGTATAAAATACAACCACATTTTGCCAGCTAGTCGGGGCCGTGCCTATTGCCCTATAAAACAGGCAAAAATTCAAAGCCCGGGCTGCTAAAAAAAACAACAAAATTTTTCGCGATCGGGTCGAACCCAGTCAAAACCAGTTGAAGTTTGTTTTTATTAGTCATTAAACTACATACATTATCCACTTTAATCGTTTTCTCATGTTCGTGTTTTGGATGTTTGGAAATGAAAGTTATGAATAGGTAACACTGACCTCTATTAAATATTTTAATAATTTTAATAGAGGTCAGTGCTAAGTAAACATTCTGCAAGAACAAGAGTGTTGAAGTTTGTATATAAACCACAGAACATAATTATATACCCTATATCCCTATAAACTCCTTACTACTAGAAATGTAACGGTACATTTATACGCTACATGGTATTGTATGCTATATGCTACATGGTACGTACATGCTATGGTCCTTTTTTTATAAGACTGTGGTGTAACATCAACATCTATTGACTAATAATTATAATATATTATTACAAAAGGTATAATTGCGTTCAATTACGTTACCAAACTATCAACAAATCACCATGTCAAGACCGACAGCGTCACAAATTGATGCTCTCCTCAATTTTCTTGAGGAGCATCAAGATTTGCCTCAAGGCAATTTGAGGAGCATCGACGGTCGTACGGTGAATCATCGACTGTGGGCAGAAAATTCCACCACACTGCGTGCATACAAGAGCATGCAAGATGATAATAAATTACATTTTCGTACCACTTGCTCAAAAAAGTGACATTCTATGCCCCAAAAAGCGAACATAACAAACATAACATAAGACATTTATACTGAACTACATATTCTGTGTTTACACCATTGAGTTTGTATACAGGGTTACTGGTAATTCGACGTATATCCGGCAGGGGCTGATAAGGGGGCCAAAATGCAACAAATTGAACCCCCCATATGTATGGCCGAAATTCAATAGTTTTCGAGATATTAGAATTTTAAGGGTTTTTCGATATTTACCCAAAATTTGACATTTAATTCCAAATAAAATAAAAACTACATATTTGAATGGGTACCATTAAAAATGATGTTGTAGCTGGCACTTCAATTAAGCTATGGACATAATTAAAACTACTTAATTTAACAAAATAATGAAAATAATGAGCGATATAAGAATAATATCTTACCAATATTTTCATTTTACGCTTCAAAAATGTTGTCTCGTCACAAAAATTTCTATGACATTAATCGTACAAATAACTAAAACAACTTGCTTATCCTGTAAGCTTTCCAGAAAGGTATAAAAGTCAATTTTAAAATACATAAGTCGTGGCATGGCATGTGTTTGAACCGGTGCGGGGAGAGAAATTATCTGTGTTTTTAGTTTATGATCCTCGCTAAAACAACCGATTTTCATGGCGAAATTCTTCGCGATGGGGCGGGGTGTGCGGGCGGGGGAGTACACGGCGTCTGCTGCGCTCGCGTCGCCTTCCTTAGTAAGTTTTGACTCTCCGCCGCGCAAGCACGTGTGTTGTTATCTTGCTACCAATCTCTCATCCCGTTAATTTGTTATCGATCATTATTGTTAATTCTTGTTTCTCTTGTTATTCTTTTTGTTATCATTGTTATTTCGGATAACATGGCTTCGTATCCTAATAACGAATACGCAGACATAATGTTTTGTTATGGTTTTGCCGATGGAAACGCGGCTGCGGCTCGGCGAGAATACCAACGCCGCTTTCCCGATCGTCGACTTCCCCACGTTACTGTTTTCGGGAGCACCTATCGACGATTGTCTGAAACTGACAGTGTTCAAAGAGCACAATTCAACGCTGGCAGACCTCGACGGTACACGGCTGACGAAGAGGACACCATTCTTCAGTGTTTTATTGATGACCCAAACATCTCAACGAACATTGTTGCAAGACAGCTCGGTATGTCCCAGTGGAAAGTGTGGTCGGTAGTACATCTATCAGGTAGACACCCGTACCATTATCAACCTGTTCAAACATTGCACGAGGGAGATCCTGCCAGGCGACTCGAATTTTCTCGGTTTATGTTAAACGCTGACGCTGACCAGGAACATTTCCTAAGAAATATTTTGTGGACTGACGAGTCAAAGTTTGACCGGGATGGAATAACGAATTACCATAACTTACATTTTTGGGCACCTAAAGCAGGCAGGAATCCAAAAAAACTAAAAGAAACTGCGTCGCAAATGAGATTTTCCCTGAACGTATGGATAGGTGTCGTTGATAATTATTTGGTGGGCCCTCATTTCTTGCCCCAAAATTTGAACGGCGAAAATTACGAGGAGTTTTTGAGAAACAACCTAGACGATTTGTTGGCGGATGTTCCCGAAGAAATAAAAAACAACCTCATGTTTCAACATGATGGTTGCCCAGCACATTACCGGATTACTGTCCGACAGTGGCTAGACGAGAGATATCCAAACCGATGGATTGGGAGGGGAGGGCCAATTCCGTGGCCAGCACGAAGCCCTGAGGGGCAATTCCCGTATTTTTAAGAACGTTCGCATTCTAATCTCAGTGTCAATCTGTCAAAAATTGTATAGCGCTTACCTACATTTTTGACATTAGACTGTCGCTGAGATGAGATTGCGACTTGAATTTGAACGTTTTTAATTACGGAAATTGGCCCTCTGATATCACACCACTTGATTTTTACGTTTGGGGTCATATGAAGGCATTAGTTTATGTGACCCCAATAAATTCAGTCGAAGAACTTCGACAGCGAATAATAAACGCGGCGCAACAGATGAGAACAACGTTCACATCAAGAGTGACGAAAACCGAAGTTAGGAAGAGAATTCGAACCTGCATTCGTAATCGAGGGGCTCATTTTGAACAAGATGTGTAAAATTTGTAATAAAATTTGATGTACATTTTTTTATGCATTTTATTTCATACAAATACAAATGACCCTTTCTCTCCCCGCGCCGATTCAACCACATGCCTTGGCACGATTTATGTATTTTAAAATTGACTTTTATAGCTTTCTGGAAAGCTTACAGAATAAACAAGTTGTTTTAGTTATTTGTACGATTAATGTCATAGAATTTTTTGTGACGAGACAACATTTTTGAAGCGTAAAATGAAAATATTGGTAAGATATTATTCTTATATCGCTCATTATTTTCATTATTTTGTTAAATTAAGTAGTTTTAAATATGTCCATAGCTTAATTGAAGTGCCAGCTACAACATCATTTTTAATGGTACCCATTCAAATATGTAGTTTTTTTTTTATTTGGAATGAAATGTCAAAGAACAATGGCAAATCTCCTTACTTAAAATTGTCTGGAATTAAATTGAAGCATCCCGTAGTAAAAAATATGTCTAAAGATTCGGCGTTAGTAGCAGAATCTATAAGCGAGTCTATTTTAATTTGAAAAAGCCGGAAAACAAAGATATAGGAGTTTGAATTTTTTGGTTATGAATAAAGTGAACACGAACCTATAGGTAACCGAATGATAAATTAAAATGATATCAAACAAAAACTGATATTACGGACAAATGAAGTAAACCTAATTGATTTTTTTCTATTATGAAGTTTGTATTAATAGAAAACCGAATAAACACAAAACACGAACGAAACGGAATACGCAGAGGAATTCTGTAGCATCAAACCGTGGACAGAGAAACTCTGTCTACGCATCAAACTGTCAATCAGTCACTGTCAAAGATGAAAGTAGAGATGTGCAATTAAAATCAATGTAAAATCGATACAACGTTGAATCGATCCTATGCTCCTTGTTTTGGATTTAAAAGTAATATTACATAAATATCAAATCAAGTTGATTAGAGATAGAATAACTGCATTTAAATAATTATTTTAATAATTCAACCAACCCTAGAATCACCTAGATCAGTTGAATCGATCGTTCATTTAATAATCGATACAGATAATAACATTCATACTGATTGTACGTGTAACATCACTATCTATGACAGCAATTCGCGTAGGTATCTCGATCGGAAGCAATTGATATACTTTTAATATTATAAATTAACTCCGGCTTTTAAGAAATAAAGTGAAAAATTGAAAAATCATAAAAAAATAATTCAATTTGTTTCGTTTTTGTGATATCTACGGTCGCTAAAACAAAACCAGACATAATTCTGCCATTCTTCTTTGAGTAAATATCGAAAAACCCTTAAAATTCTAATATCTCGAAAACTATTGAATTTCGGCCATACATATGGGGGGTTCAATTTGTTGCATTTTGGCCCCGTTATCAGCCCCTGACGGATATACGTCGAATTACCAGTAACCCTGTTTATAGCATTATACATCTTTTTGGAAAAGGAATACGCATTTATTATGCAGTTATGATTACGATAAAATTACGAAAACCGACGAGGGCGTATGAGCTTGATGCCTTTGCTTTTCCGACAAAATAATATTAGTCTAGGAGTTTGCCGCGTTTTTGTTTTCTTCAAATAACGTTAAGTTTATTTTAATTTATTTTTATAAATAAGTTAATGTTCTAAAAATACGTTTAATTGTTATTATTTTTAATAAATGCTTATCTCATATTATTATTGTGTTAAGTTTTTCGCAAATGGTACGAAAAGTAGAGTATTTTCCTCGGTGATAAAGCTGTCTTAGTCTTGGGTAAACTTAAATCCCTCGCTACACTCAGGACTCGTCTTAAAACCCTCGCTTCGCTCGTGATTTAAGTTATTAACACCCTCACTACGCTCGGGAGTAAACCTCGAGTCCTTCATTACGCTCGCGATTTAAATCGTCACCCGCGACATAAGACACTGCTTTATCCCCTTGGTTAATAATCTACTATATAGTCCAATCATGTTTAGCCTTTATATTGGCGTACAAATATTTTAGTCACATTACTAGATACTTTTAATCATTACAAATTATTATAATAAAATTAATGTCAGACAAGTTTATCGACAAAAATTCAGACACACTATAATAAGCTTTTTGCGATAAAAACACTATCAACTGACGTTTGAACGTAGGTAGACCGGGGACAATAGTAACACGGGTCAATAGTACCATCATCGATATTTCAACTACTGAGCTAAATTTTGCATGTGTGAGTTCGGCAGCACACGCGCTACTTGAGTCCCGAGGCGCCCCTCAGTCGCCGGCGCGCGTGCTGTGAAACGAACGTGTTAGTGGAGAATTTTTGATTTTCGGCAAGCCGCGGTAAGTTTTTACGTAAAATATTATTGCCTGTAACTCGTACTACCAGAGCCTTTTCGACAAGTAATTGTTGTTGCCAGTTTAAACGGATATTCAAAATTTGATTTATGATAAATATGGAAACTATAAGTTTAGAATTACGTGAATATTAGATGGTTTTTCTAAATTAGTTACTTTGGTGCAATTGTACCAACATCGCCGGGGTCAATGGTACCGGTACAATTGACCCCATGGTAGAAATAACCCCGTAGAAATAATAACATAGTAAAAAATAAATACTTAAAGTATGCAATTACTTATTAGACATTGTTTGTTTTAGATCCCACGAAATAGAATAAAAAAGACGGACCGTGGGTCAAGAAATACTTTGTTGTATGAACAGGCATATGATGAGATTTTAAAAGGGCGTAGCATACGCATAAATATAATTATATAAATATACATATACAAACGACTATATACACCGATACCCCGGAAAAAGATGCTATACAAAAGAAGCGGAGGAAGCTGAAAAAAGAAAGAAAGCTAAACAAATTAAAAAGAATCTACAGCACCCAGGAAAATCTAAAGGGATAAAATGTGATTCCAGCCAGAAAAAGAAAACTGCAGCAAAAAATGACTCTGAAAGCAGTGAAGAAGAAGAAGAATGGTTTAGTGTTGTATGTATGGAACCTTGTAGTGCCAGCCGCCCTAATTAAATGTGGATTCAATGCGCTCTATGAATACATGTCAGGAGTCAATTTATGTTTGTCACAATTTCGAATCTGACTAATATTTTTTATAAGTAACTAATATTTTATGAGGGTCAATTGTACCAGGGGTCAATTGTACCTCCATACTAATATATTTTTGTTGATTATTTCTATTTTATGATTGTTATAAAGCTAGATAACACCAAATGTGCAACGTGTGAACCAAAGTTGATTATATGATAATAAAAACTTATTTTATTTTTGTTCAAAGTGAAGAATTGTTATGATAATGTTATTACTTTACATTTGTGTTGATTTAAAACACCAATCTCATGATAATTTTGTTCATAATTTTAAAAAATTATTATAAACCCATAAGACTATAAATAAATGACTGAGAAAATGTGATTAATACCTTTATTCCCGTTTTATTACCCTATGCAGTTTTGGTACAGTTAACCCTTATAGGGGGTCATTCGTAGCACTAGCCATAATTTCATTCAAAGTCAATTTTGACCAAGTTTTGTTCAATCTAGGCCAACTTTAGATATTTTCTTCGGTAGATAATAAACCAAGGCTGTAAAATAATAATATTTATAATAAAAAGCGACAGTTAAATTTGTGTAATCAACCGATGTTTCGAAAATGATACTATTGTCCCCGGTCTACCCTATTGATATTTAGCTCTTTCCAACGCTTGGGTAGCTTGTTAAATATAGTTGGAGCCATGCAGATGATACTTTTGCGCATGAGTGCAGTTTTAGCAGGATATACGCGAATTATGCTCATAATCCCGTCTATTACGTGGGACAGCGTCATGTAAGCGTGGAAATAATTTGGAATTCGCTATAACACACATTAGCAAAGTTAATACCATCTTGTATCTTATAAAATACGGTTTACAAGTATCATCAGTCTTTAGCCTAAACATTGACCTAATGCATCTCTTTAGGGCCTTGCATGCGATGTTGAAATCGGTAGAATTTTCCTAAAAGATTATGCCGTATCTCAAGTGAAACGCAGCTAAGCCATGGTAGGCTGCAATTAAGGTGTCTACATTCACGACTGCAGCTAGGGAATGCAAGGCAAAAGCAGAACCACAATTTTTTTTACATAGATTTTCTTTAAGTGATTTCCAGTCCAGTCTTTTGTCAACGATTAGTCCAAGGAATTTAGTTCTATTAAGTAATATATAAGTTAAGTTAAACATTTAATTACGCACTAAAAATAGAATCCGATAAATAAAACTAGAATAAAAGCAAGTTAAATTATCTTATTAAATCAAAATTCAAATAAAATTAGGATTAAAACAAATTTTGATTAAACATTGAATTATGAACTATATCTATTGATATTAAAGATTGTAAAATTATGAAATTATAAGAAATTACTTTAAACTGGATGAAATTAAATAAAATTAGAAATAGGGGGTATAGGTATGTGTATGTGCATATGGGCGTTTGTGTGTGTGAGGGCGTGGGAGTGAGTGGCGGAATGGAGTCTACCCAGAGCAAAGGTGGCTCGTGAACGAACCACCTTTATGTGCTCTGAGAAGGAGAGATGTCTGTCCAGTGTTACACCCAGATATTTGGCTTGCTTTTCCCAAGGGATCGGCTTGCCGAACATCTTGATCGGTTGGGGGTCGTCAGGTCTGAATTTGAGTCGTGGTTTCCAGAAGAGAACCGCTTGACTCTCTCGTCGGGGTTGACTTCGATTCTCCACTTTCTAAACCAGGCGCTGAGCTTGTCGACTGCGGTTTGGAGATTACGAGATACCTATCGGGTCAGGGAGGAGCCGAGTGTAATAAATGACCGTATCGTCTGCGAACATTCCCTTCATCTAGTAGTCAGCCAGATAGAGGAAGCGATTCATCAGAAAGGCACCTGCCTGGGCACTTTCATAGACATCGAAGGTGCCTTTGACAAAACAAACTTCTCCAGCATCAGCGGCGCCCTCTACAGGCATGGCGTTGAACAGGTAGGTACTAGCGGACTGGATTACTAACATGCTAAGCAAACGAGTAGTTAGCCTTGATGATGAGCAGCAGCTGGCCATGATAGCCAGAGGCTGCCCCCAGGGTGGGGTGCTGTCCCCTCTTCTGTGGAATCTGGTGATTAGTAATGATCTCATAACCAAACTGAACGCCAATCGTTATTACACAATAGGTTACGCAGATGACCCCGCAATCCTTGTGTCGGGGATGGTGACGGGTACGATCTGCAACCTCACTCAGCAAGCGCTACGAATCGTAGAGAGATGGTGCAGGGAATTTGACCTATCAGTGAACCTCACTAAAACTGAACTGGTTATGTTTACCCAGAAACGAGCATTAGGCCCGTTCCGTCTACCAAAACTTTTCAATACAGAACTTCAGTTGGCCAACGAAGTCAAGTATCTTGGGGTCATTCTAGACAGTAAGTTAAACTAGAGTAGGTAGTCACTTGGACAACAAACTAAACAGGACCTGCATAACCTTCTGGCAGGGCAGGAGAATGATAGGTAAGAAGTGGGGCCTATCCCCTAAAATTATACGCTGTACACCACAGTGATACGCCCCATGATCACCTACGGGGCCGTGGTCTGGTGGCCCCGTACCAAGCTGGGTACAGCTTCTAGCAAACTATAACGCTTGCAAAGACGCATGCAGTCTTTGCAAGCGTTGTACCTAGTTTGTTTGCGTGGATGGTGGAGCGCCCATGCCGAAAACCAAACTAGCTGTCGTCCAGGTCCGGCCCCTCTCTGCACAAGTGGCCGACGAGGCGGGCTGTGACTGACCCGTTAACGTAAGAGTAGCACTCTTCTATACAAATCTTTAATGCTCAAAAGTATAGACAAGCTTGTCCCATGCTTATTTTTGGTATGGTACACTCTCGCACATACTGATATAAGCTTGGCTGAATACTTAAGCAAATTCTGGGAAGAGCTTTGTGGAGTTTAATCACATCAGTCTCAGTACCTAAGGCGCAGTCCCATAGACCCTCCAGTGTAAGTAGCATTTTGATGCTAATTTCCCAATGAATGTAATTTGAAACTCCTTCCAATTTCTCAATAGTAGCCGATGAATTTCCATTACAATAGAGACATCTCGTGTCAGATTAAAAAAAAAACCTTTAGTTTCGTATGTTTCTGGGTTTGATCGGCGATCCGTAGTCGCTATAGTAGTTCGTGAGTTCGTGTTCGTTCGTGCGTAGTTCAGCTGCATATGCAGTTATAAAAATAAGGCAGTTCACTGATAAAGCCACAGGTAGGTTAGTAGGCTTTGCTTATTTCCACAGTGTTATGTCTTAGGGCGTTCTGCTTTGGGATTTGTAGCTGACGTAGATTCAATTTTAATTTTACAAAAGAGGGCAATCCGCGATCTAAATATAGGTCCACGCGAGTCTCTTAGAAAAAAGAATTCAAAGAAATTGATATACTACCTAAGTCTGCCTTCTCTTTATATCTTAGAAAGTATTTCG
This sequence comes from Brachylomia viminalis, assembly GCA_937001585.2. Lineage (NCBI taxonomy): Eukaryota > Metazoa > Arthropoda > Insecta > Lepidoptera > Noctuidae > Brachylomia > Brachylomia viminalis. The sequence continues at coordinate 5,438,568 of OW443305.2, read as the reverse complement.
TATATTCGCAAAAACTTAGGACTTTTCAAAATAAGAAGCGATTTCCATAACCTACATACACGTGTCTAGTAAAAATGAAATTGTGATACCCGAAATTTAGATTAACTAATTAAAACAAGCAAGTCATTTCTTATAAACTGTATCCGCTTTTATAACAAGTTACCAAAGTCGGTTAGAGAACTTAGCGATGGGAATTTCAAAACCCACAATATCCTTATCAAAAAAGCATAATATAAGATTATTTATTTAATTATTTATGTACACACAGTAAAACATATACAGATACGACATAAGTAATAAAATTGAGTACAAAGGAGTAAGTAGTACAAGTACCTACTTACTGCTTATTTCTTTCAGCAAAAGAAATGTAGACAATAGTGTGTGAGAATAAGAGAAGAATTTTGTTTTGTGACTAAACTAGAATATTAAATAGGTACACCTACATATAATGCACAAAAATAACGTGGCTTCCCTGGTACCTCTTTAATAGCATCACTATGTAAATGTCCATTAACTGCTCCCAAATAACGTGTTTTTTTTTTACATACTTTTTTGACATAATCTAGATTTGATTTAGTTGTAATGGCAATCATGTAATTTGTTTTATATTTATTTTTTTATATACCTTATGTAGAGATTCTTTGTATTTTGTGAATGTGAGAATGTTGTAGGCCTAACTTGTAAACTTAAGATTTGTAGACCATTTTCTATCTGTTAAGTACCAGGTACCTGTTGACAGGCCTACGTTGTCCTCCCATACCACTGACCTCTATTAAAATACGCTAATAGAGGTCAGTGTCCCATTCCCATAAACACTGTATTTAAAAACATTGTAAAAGCTAATTATTTTGCAAAGAGTAACCGTAGAGTTTCTTGCCGGCTCTTCTACTTATAAAACAACCAATTGGAACCGTGCACCTAGCTTCTGACGTTTCATAAGTGCCAAGTGAAATATATGTGAAATATAATATTTTGATTTTGATTGATTTTATAGATTTTTCTGTGCCCAGAACCTGATGAGCAAACGTTGTGCAGCGTCTCCAATTCAGCGTCAGTAACCCATGACAGGCCACCGCGATGTTAAGGAGACTAGGCATGTGGAATATGTAAATAAATACGATTCCAAACTGGTGTGTGTCTCTCTTTATGTGTTCACCAAATATAAGCACATACCTACACGTCACAACAATCATCGATTAACGTGGATAAAGTCACAATATCAAAATAACCCTTTCACAGTAGGTATTTAACGCAGGCGGACATCGAGGGAGACCACCATTGAGCAAGAGTCGTAAGTAATTGCCTCTATCAGTATAATTATGTGCTATGCAAAACGGGCTGTCAGTATATTCTCGTATGTGCTATGCATTTGCATTAGCGCGACTCCTTAAAAAAATACATAAGTACCTGCTAAAAAGTTATAAATTATTCAGCCTAGACAAGGCGCCACTCCTCTGAAAGAAAGTAAATAGGCTCAGAAAAAATAATAAGTAAGAAAAAAAATTGAGGCTCTTTATAAAATTATCTACTAAAAATTGAACTGGGTGTCTGAACAATATCGTACATCGTCTGTTCCAAAGGAAATTAATTTCCTGTGAGAAAGATCACAAATATAGCACTTAGTCTGGCTTCGGAGTTTTTGTAGAAAATTATGATTGGATACCTACGGGGTTCTTTCATATTTTTGTGTTGAAAAGGTAAAATTTACAAATGTTTTAAGTAGTTACGGGAAAACTTGATTATGTACATTTACGGGACACTGAAATTTATTATAGCAGCTCAAATTTTTTGATACCTACTATAACAAATAAATGTTAAAAAAAACTAAAAAAACACGCTTTTATCACGCAAATTAGTTAAAAGTACCTACACAAAGCTAAAAAGTGCTCCACGCTTTTTGATTTATTCATTGGATATAAAAGAAGAATTAAATCAAGTCAATTTAATTATTCTATCATTTTTAGTGCGTGACAAAAGCGTGATTCTTAGTTTTTTTTTAAACTACAATTTTATTTTTTCATCTAGTATGTTCTTCATTGAGAGCAGTGGTAACAGCCGCGACTTACGAGTTGTAGGTCGTAGGTTCGAACCCAGACATGCCCATTACTTTGTGTAAGTTATTTCCATCACCACTGCTCTCAAAACGATGAACAAAAACATTGTGAGGAAACCGGCCTGGCCTAGAACCAAAAATTCGAAGACGTGACTTCCACCAACCCGCACTGGGCCCGCGTGGGGGATTTCAGGCCACTACCTCTCATAGAGAGGCCTGTGTCTCAGCAGTGGGAACGTTATAGGCTGTATTCTTCGTTTAGTTAATAAGTCTAAAGTCAACGAAGTTATGACTCAAGCGGTTTACTAGGAGCCACTGAAGAGTTCCAGTATCACCTCTGGGCTCCATCATCAGATTCGCGTTACCAAGCCCAATCTATTGGACTCGTCGAAACAAATCATATGAGCCCAAACTCGAGCGGTTTACTAGTAGCCACTGAAGAGTTCCACTATCCACCTCGTGGCTCAATCATCAGACCGTCAACACCAAGTGCAATTTATTGGACTCATCAAAACAAATCATATGACTCAAAAGTCGAAGTAATTATTAGTAGCAACTGAAGAGTTCCACTATCCACCTCCTGGCTCCATCATCAGATCAGCTCCAAGAAACCAAATTATAGTTTTGTCACCCAAACAACATATTATTATACGGGGGTCACACTGAAAGTTTTTAGAATAGGCCGGTAAGAAAAGCAACCGATGAAAAATGTATTTAAATTTCGAATTAGGAACTTTTTGGGAATCTGTAGATGTTTAATGAATTCGTAATATGTCATTTATTTTTATAAATTGGCGGCAATTTAAAAAGTGAAGAAAAACTAAAGGACCGGAGGCTTTGCAAACAAAAAAATAATATCAGCAATTGTTTATTATTCATTGTTTAATAATGTTTAGATATCGATACCTATTACGTGTGCAGGTTTCGCTTGCTAATTTAATTTGACTTTGTGTAATCCACTATAAGGTTGTAAAGAAAGCAATGTCTGTATAAAAATCAGTTATTTAATATCATTACTATCTTCGTAATCACTTTTTCCAAATACACAAAATATGTCTTCACTCTGCGACTTCTGCGAGTGTTCAAGCTTGACTGCCAATCACAGAGTACCTACTTTTTTATCTATGACTGCCATGCCATGTTCCCGTACACTACCCGTTTGACAGCTAGTTGCTGTCAATCGGCAAAAGTCACAGGAAGGTCACAAGTTACCAAGTTACATATTCAAAATCATTCTTTGATCAATGTAATTTCCCAGCACATTGTTCCAATTTTACAAAATAAAATATTAAAATAGCAAATACATGACAAAAAAAAAAGTTTTTTTATTAATTTATTTTTTTAAACTTTGCCCCACACTAGGTATTTCACCTGTATCGTAGGTGCGTTTACAAACATTTAAACTCACATACACAAACAGCCAGACCCGGAACAACTATCTGCAGGTCATACAAATATTTGTTCCGTGCGGTAATCGAACCCGCGACACGCAGCGCAGCAGTCAATCGCGCGCCAACCGTGCCGTTACACACATTACATTGTTTTACCTAATTGAATAAAATAATAACAATAGCTAACATTTGTATACCGTACGTATTTTAAACAACTCATGGAGGGTATTTTAATGATCCTCAGTCTTCGAATTAATTTACGTCATAATTGAAAAAAAATGTTTTCGGGTGCTGCCTTGGAGTAATAACTAATCTACTCCACCTACCAGCAAAAGAAAACCAAGATAGGTAACTAAACGGCAAAACCTCTCATCAATCCCTCTTTAATAACGAACAAGTATAGGTAGATACAGCTTTCAAAATCCAAGTTGTATTGTAGGTACTTATCTACAGCTTCCTCTGACAGGACAATATTGAAGAATCTTGATTCTAACAGGGTATAACCAGGCTATATTCATATAAGAAGCGTTTTGAAGTTCGTACTTACATGTTTCGACTGTACCAAAGTCGTTAAAAAACCAAAACCTGAGAATAATCACATAACTTGCCCACAGAATGATTTTGAAAGCTGAAAATAAAAATTATCAGCAAACTACTTCTATACCTACCTAAAACACAGTGCTACTCAGAAATGATTACTATTTTATATGTAAGCAAAGTAGCAAGGCGACTGATGAAATTAGGTAGGTCTAGATACTACGCACTGGAGACTTTCTTTGCATAGAAATACCTAGTAATATTTTTATCAAAGACCACAGTCTCAACCTAGATTTAGGATTTGCATTTCAAAGCACTAGTTATAACCGTATAACAACCAACGTAGGTACCTTAGAAAGGAAGCCTTGAAAAATGTAACTGAGAATGTAATGTTAAAGCGGGACAGCCCTAGTGAATGTGGATGTCGGATTAAGTTTGGTAACCTGCCCTTGTGTAATAATAATGACCGATTCTGTAAATCTTGCCGCACTATTTATAAAAATAGATACCTACTACCTACCTACCTACTACAACAAACATTTTTACTTGGATTGATTATGGATTACAGAATTGATGTTCAGTACCTACAGATAAAGATCTTACTAAATTCTAATCTGTATGAAAAATTCTGCTAAGTAATCATTTTTCTAATTTCCTTTGTGCCAGGTGCCACCCCTACGCGTACGAAGGCCGTATGCAAGCGTGTGTCAATTTCCCCTTAGTATTGAAATTAAACATTTTCTTTTTTATTCCATTACGTCATACATAACTCTCGGGCGTGTCATAGATAGGTAGGTAGGTAACTACATTGTTAGGTTTTATTTTATTATGAAACGGAATGGCCGTGAATTTGTTAAAGTTATTTGTGTAAGTATGTACTTTTGGACGTTGTTCTTAATTTTTTAGAATACACAACGTGGTATTACACGTTGTGGTTTAGATCCTTTGAAATGCAAAGATTTCAATAGTACTTATCTATTATTTGTTTCCGGGGTGGAATATCATGGATGTCCTTAGGATGTCCGGGATCGGGCGGGCGCGGGCGGCGCGGCGCGGCGCGCGGGCCTTAGAATTCTACATCAGACGTTTCAGATCTACGATTTTGACGACCCCGTTGTCGCTGGCATAAGCAACAGGATCCGCGTACGAAGTCGCGGGCGGAAGCTAGCTATGTAATAAAACTACAATTACACTCTTAATTGTTACCAAGGATTACAAATAACATAGATGCAACAATAAACATAATGCGCGTGAGTTTAAAACTCATTTCTGGTACTTTGTTACGTCTTGGATTTTACAGCATAATTTCGAAAATGCCGCTTTAGTTTACCATCATTTTTGACAGCGCTCACGGTGATATTAATTTAGGGCATAGTCGGCGTTATCGCAAGATGGCGCATGTTATGACGACATTATATGACGATTCACGGGACATCATTATCGCGCTCACGCTAATTCGGTACGGGTGTTAGCGCGCTCAAATCGATAACAGCGCAACTCGGAACGCTCCTTGAATGAATTGACAGTTGGCAACTGTCATGTCAGTGTCAGTTTGTTTTGTTGCAAAACAAATGCCGAAATTTATCAAGAATTTCTGTAATAATTTTTTTACACAATAAATTTTCAGTTGAAACCGTTATTTAGACTTATGCTATTAAGTATTATTCATATAATATACGAACGTAGGTAATATCAGAAAGAACTCCACATTCGTGCAAACAGCTGATATTGCTTAAATCAGCATTATTTGCGGTTACCTCTGTTGTTGGTGTAGTTTTATAGTAAAAACTGCGAGACAAAACCATATAATAATATTTTTATATAGGCCTTGAAGCTAAGATAGACAATTTTCATACCATTTCATTCGAAAAATGTCTGGAAATGAATTGACTACCACCACTCAAATTGGTCTGGAGGTGAAAACCAAGCGATCGGAACTTGATGCAACCACACCTGATTTTATACCACTCCATAGCACCCCAAATCCAATAGTTCAAGATAATAATTCTGTGCCAAAAGAAAGAAATGGAAATGGTCTTGAGATAAATAGACAGAAGAGGACACAAACGGCACCAATTGACGAAACTGATGGAACTAGTAAGAAACCCCGTATCAACGCGCCGAAAGACTTCAACGCTGAAACTGAAAAGGCAGATGGGGATAAAACGGACCATAACAAAAAGGAAGATGAGGAAGAAATGGACCAATATAGTGACTCCGAAGAGTTTTATTTGACAGTAAACAACTTGCCAACTGATTGGACCTATGTTCAAATCAAAGATTATTTGGACCAAGAGGTGAGTTTTGTCAGCGCTAATAAGACTAAAAAGAAGAATTGATAAGACCTTGTATTTAATATTTCCCATAATTATATATATTTTTTTGTTTTATTTTGTTTAGATTGTTTTTGTATGTTAATTGCATTCCCGCTATAATGTTAAGTGCAAGAGCAGAGTCACCTATAACAAGCATCTCCTTGCTTAAAAGGTGATCTCCAGCTCATGTGTGTAAAGCATTTTATGTAATTGCAATAAACATTTTTATTTTTTTATTTTTATAAGGCATGCTTTCTGTGTAGACTGGTAGGGGCTAAATTATTTGTAATGTGTCTCAGATATCTCTATATTGACTATACTTAGGTAGCATTTCTGAGCATTGGTACAATGTCTTATTTTAATTTTATTATGTATGTTGCATCTCAGAGCAGCATTATGCGAAAACCACCACTTAGTTGATCCCAAATAGACAGAAACAACTTTGCGGCTGGCCCAGATAGAGATGGCGAGATGAGTTGTCCTCCTTAAAGGATTGGCCAACAATTGCAGTAGACCGGGAAAACTGGAAAGAGGGAAGGAAGGCCTTTGTCCTGCTGTCATTACAAACTTATAATCCAAACTAATATTATAAATTCAAAAGTAACTTGTGTCTGTCTGTCTGTAGGTTAACTTTTCACGCCTAAACCTCTGAACACATTTTGATAAAATTTGGCAAGGAGATGGACGGCATCCGGGGAAAGGTTGTAGGCTACTTTTACCTATAATGGGGTGATAGCGGTGATTAAAGTTTGTAAGGCAAACATTTTTTAAGTTAGGGATATGAAAATTTTAAATTATGGCTTTGGTAAGAAATAGAAATTATTTGTTGCAGCCTTTTTGTAAAATAATCCCCAAGGGGGTAAAATAGGTGATGATTTTAAAATTCACATGATTATTAAAATTTTTGTTTATTTCTTTTTAAGAGATTAGAGGAATTGAAAATATAGTCAAAACCCGTATCTAGAGGTATTATTTATTTTAGTTTAAAAGTTATTACAATTTGAAGTCATAAAATAACTTAGCTAATATGTAGGTAATAGAGCCTCTGCGCTAGAGTATTTCCAATTAATGATGACAATATTTTAAATTAGACATTTAGAATCATAAAAACCTTTTAATAAAAAAAAATTAAAAAAAATTGCATTTGTTATGTCCGTCTGTTACCTTTTCGCGCTTTACGGCTGAATAGATTTGGATGATAGGATACTATTTATCCCAGTGCACTTTCCCGTGGGATAATTTCAGACATTCACGGGGGTGTCGTCCCGGGCAAGAGCTAGTAAATACAAAATCATGTGTGCTGATATTATAACTTTTTATTTTAATGTTTTAGTGTGGTCATGTGGATGAAATGGAGATGTTGAAACATAGGAGATCAAAGAACTGTGCCATAAGGCTGACATACCAAAACATTGATCAATGTGTAGATGTCTTTAAGAAGTTGGAGAACAAATACATTCAAGATAAGAAACTCAAAGTGAAGATAAGTGGTATAAATAAAACTCTTTTAAATTATAATTTATAATAAGAACTTCCCACATTCAGTCTTGAATAATAGGCTGACAATCCATTCAGGCAGAACAGAATGGTGAGGACAAAAATTCACCAATACCATCCTTTTATTTTAAACGGCTGTTTTCAAAACATTCTAAAGGTGTATTGGTAATTTTTCTGCACTTGGTGTAGTGTCAGCTTTGGCCCTACTATCACCTAACTGGACACAATGATATTATAAATAAAAGGAGGTTGATAGCTTATACATGCTCCGCAAGTGGCATGTAATACTTGGTTAATAAGCCTAGTTAAGTATGTCTTGTCTTTTTCTCGCTCCCGATAAATACGACATGCCGTCCTAATTCCACGTGTTATCTAATAGTAAACGTTGGGAAGTCGCTGCGTCCCCGTAAGAGGGCGCGGCTAGCGGTTCCGGGGCTTCGCCCCCCGGCCGCGGATGCAGTGCGGCGGCCCGTAAACACGGGCCTCTCATTTTGTCCGCTTCAGTGGCTTGTTAGCCGCGGTCGGGCGCGTGTATGTTACCCGCGCCCGTGTGAGTGGTTGCTATGTGTTTTTCTGTAGGCGCGCCACGGCGCTGTTTCACAGCGCCGCTATCTTCACGACACCTCGGCGGTCTGTCCCCGCCAGGTGAGACCCCCAGTTACCTGGGGGAGGCCCGGCGGGGGACGACCAGCGACGAAGGTGCCGACTCGACGCTCCTACAGAATAGGGTGTGTGGCTCCCGCCCGTCCCGCTTCCAGAGCTAGCCGGTCACGGTCCGGGCTAAGAAGCCGTCGTGTGCGTGTGAGCGGTATTGTACTGTGTAACACCGCTCAGTGTCTACGTGAATCGCCACCCGCGCCGCGCATTCACGTGTGTGTTTAGGCGCCTGTATAGAGGTGGGTGTCTGTATTTCGTTTACGTAACGTGCCTATATTAACCTAGCACACGCTACGCAACGGATGTATGTGGTTTTGTGGAGTTCAGTTGTTTCGAGTAAGCCGCGTGTAACCTGGATGCGGCTTACTCGGGAGTCAGTCCGGTGGGATGGGGTCGTCGTCCGCTACCAGGTCGCGGGATCTAATAGTATGTCGCACAGAGCACCTTATAATACAGGAATGTCGTGCAGTTTTTGACAATCGGATGCTGGGTAGGTAACGGACCTATCTACCTTCTTTTTGCTTATAATATCATTGACTGGACATGTTAGCCACACCAACAGATAAGGAAGACGAAAATTCTCGGAGTAATCTGCATTCCCGATTTTAGTTTACAAACATGAGTTTATAGAAAAATAACTTTTACTACCTACACATAAAGTTATGTTTGCGCTAGAACTTCAACCTTTTCTATGACTCTTTCAATAGTACTAGTCAATCTAAAATCTACTTAATTTACACTAACATAAAACTAATATTTGCTTAAATGGAAATAACATCGATTGGAATCAAGGATTTGCATAGACCATAGTATATTGCATGGGTGAAGTACTATGCCTAAATAAAATTTATTATCATGTACCTATTATATTTTTTGTATTTTTACAGATACTTATACAACATTTCCAACGGGTCTTACGGTTCCAAGTACAGTTCGGGAGAGCATCATTAAGCAATGTTCAATCTCAAATGAAATCATTGCTGCTACGTAAGTTATTAATTATTTATATTTAAAAAGATAGAAGAAGAAAATATAAGTTCGGTCAAGGTCTGATGAGTGGTTTTTGAGTCAGCTTCAATAATACGTATTTTTTCCACTTAAAGTAGGTATGTTGATGATGTTGTAATAACTTTCCGTCACTGTTTACATTGCAAGTAGTGGTAGTAGTACCTATTATACGACTTTTTTTGGGGTAGGTACCACCACTAACCAAGTGAAAAATAACTTTAATTTCGGCAGTTGGTGTGTTTGGTTTTTGGTTTATCGTTGTATGCCAGCGACTTCCGAAATAAAGTAATTTTTCACTTTGCAGTGTGTTTTTTTGGAAGTCGGTGGTTTTTTTTTGGAAATTATACAACGTCCCAACGTCAATCGTCGGGCAGGTGCACCAGACACAACCCCCGTCTGGTCGGAGGATCCTCCCTTTTGTATGGAGGTATGGGTGTACTTTACACCCTGTTCCTCTACCTCTACAGGGGCTTAATTTTTTTCTTGATTTGGAGTAATCAAATACTTAATATAAATCCCGTCAAATATCCTATTGCTTCTGCGAATTATATTCATTAGGTATTTTATACAAATGTCAAAAAAACTAAATAAGCCCATATTGTTCCGATGCAAGACAAATGTCTCCCTACTCTCCTTCCACCTCTCTATCCAGAGCTGTCACATATAGAATTAATGTGCATTGGTGACCATGATTGGTTACTGTGAATTGGCTATTCCAGAGGGCCTGGACAACTGGCAATCGCTTTCAAAGCATTTCATGTTTCTACAACGACTTTCAACGATTTGCATTAAATTTTTAGGTAGCTTATGTCAATCCAATACATTTTTTTACTACATCATTATCGTTGATAAAATGTCACCTTCTCTATGCTCTATGGGTTCCCTACATTATTATCCTTCAAGCGGATCACAACTACAGTTTTATTTAAGTTGTAAGATGTTGATTGATTTAAGATTTTGACTTTTTTTTATTGTCCCTGCTAGGCGCTGGAGACCAGATCTAGATTCTTGGGATACTGACCCTGAAGGCCTGTATGGCTTGAGGCCTGAGTTTCTGAAAGCCTTGGGTATAGAACCACCATTAAATAAAATGGTTCACGTGAAAAACGTAAGTAACTGATTTCTTTATAGGGTTTATAAACAGGAGGTTACTGTTAATAAGTATTGACTGTAGTTTTTTTTAAATACATATACATACATAAACTCACAATCTTCATGTTTTTTTTTCTCCTAAAATACATGTAGGTACAGTCCGTGAAATTAGTTGTTAAGCAAAATTGACCCTACGTGAATTTGCCGTGTTATCGCCACTTCATATAACTGTCAAGAAATAAGAGTCGTGATTTGATTATTCAGACAATGGTAGTAATTTCTTAACAATTAATTTCCCTGACTTTACCTATTTCTAATTTGTTAACCTATAACAAAGCTAAATGGAAATCCTAGATTTTTCCTTCAACAGTTTGGCTTTTTAGTGTTCTGTCCGTGTTAAAATTCAAAATGATCTATCTTCAATTTTTTTATAGAAAAAGTAACTATTACCAGTATATACAACGTGTTGTTTTGCATCCTCGTCAAATTTCAGGAGGCTGTTATGAAAGACATAAATAATCAAATAAAATTACGATCCTCCTCAATAATTAATACATACTTGTTTTTTTAGGTATTTAAGTTTGACAGTATTTCAGAATACTCCACTTTCAAGGAACAAAATCGCCCCGTTGCGTATGCGGTAAGCAGTGTCGTACGACTATGTCGCTGTGTGCATGCGTTACAGTTACAGCGCACTTACAGGGCGGTATCACACGGGCCCTACACATGCCGATTTCCGAAAAATACATAAAATAAAAATAAATACCTACTTATTTTATTATTGATTCGTGTCGAGAATCATTAGCATAGTTACCTCCTCGAATTTGACGAGAATGCAAAACAACACCTTGTATTAGTACTTAATTGAATAAATTTTCTCAACAGTTCAGATGCGACAAACATGAATTAAAAGAAGTAATGGAAATGGCTGGCAATGTCCTCATGTGTTGTGTGGTACCGAACGCCACAAAATACGCGAAGGTCATGTACAGCCATCCTTTAGAAGCCGTTCAGGTACGATACATTTATTACTTCTCAAGTATTGGGTATTGCCAACAGCAAAATAGCGTGATGTTGCCATTACTTACGTAAAACTTCAAGTACTTACATAATTCAAAATAAATCTACAAAAGCACTTGCTTTAAGCAGACCAATATTGTCTAAGTTTTGGATGAGGCTTAAATCCGGCTTTGGATGATAAGCCAAAGAGTAATTTCAAACAAAAAGTCATTTAATTTACAGTAAGCTTAACATGCGCAGGTGCTTTTAATCAGGCCCAATTTAAAGTTTAAATAACAGGGGGTTTAAAAAGGCCGCTTTGGCAGAATCGTAATAGGATAATATTATGAATCATTAAAAAACGTAAAATGGTGACAAACTGACAATTAATAATATTATTGTATTTTTAATCTTATGTAATGTTTAATTGTTTCTTCATTTTTTATTTACATTGCTCTCACATAATAGAAGCAACAAGAATAATGTTCTAAGGATTTTGTAATATCTCGATTAAAAACAGTGTCCTTGGAGTTTCTTGCCCGTTCTTCTCCATAGAGATATACGTTTTGGTATGGGCAACTAGCTTCAACTTTCTGACCGACTGACCGACTGTTTGACAATTCAAAAGTGCCTGTAAATGGACCAATTGAAATAAATGGTTTGAGTTTGACATTGAGTTCAGCTAATGTGTCACCATTTTACGAAAATTACAGGAATTGCTAATGATTTGCTGGAAATTCAAGAACTGAATCGCTTTTAGAGGAATTGCTTAATGTGGCGTTTTAGGCCCCCTGAACCTTCGAGGAGTTACTAAAATTAATTTTTAATTTCAATGGATTGTCGTCAAAACCATTTTACTTCGTGAAGTGTGTTTTACTAAATATTTTCCTTTCAGGCGATTTCAATGTTGAACGGACAAATGTACTACGGGTCTCCTCTTAAAATTACCATAGATAAGAACCCTGCAGATAGCATTGTATTGCCCAAAGGTTTGGCTAACATAGGTCAAGGTTTAGGTATAAAAGCTAGGCCAATACGCAATGTCGTACAACAATACCACAGATACGCGACAAAACAAACTTCTTCAATAAATCCCATAGTATTTTCCGAAATAGATTTCAGCGGCGATTATATAAATAAGATTAAACAAGATATTCCAGCAGAAATCGAAAAAAATATCAAAGAATTTTTAAGTGCACGTCCAGGTTGCAATATCCTTAATCCAACCGTTCCGTTTAAGGTACAAAATATTGATCAATTGGAATGTCCTGACAGTTCGATGGATGCGAGTGCTTTATCTCCGCTTAAAACGTCAACGGTATCCATGACCAAAATTGGCGATAAAAAAATAAATATAGGATCTTCTCAAAATCAAACTAAAAAAGGGACTGGAAAGCAACAGAGTAATTCACCTCAATTGGTAGCTCCTCCCAACCCTCAGGTCAGACCAAGTGCTATGCATAATCCTTTCCCTATGGCTGGTCCTCGTGGGACTTTCATTGGACCTGTTAATAACCCACAAGAACCTCTTCCCTTTCGTCCGCGTGTTCCCTGTTTCCAGCCTCCCATGCAGCGTCCTCCATTCCCGCAACCGAGGCCGCATTTCGCTCCTCCGACAGGTATGAGGCCTCCAATGCCGCCGGTAAGCTTCAATGGGCCTCGAGCTAATCTTGGAAATCCTGTGACTGTTAAGTTTGCAAATGTAAGTATCTGGTGTCTGTTCCAAAAATATCCGATGACAATGTAAACCAATGGATCAGAAAACGTACAAATTGTAAGACATTCTAAGTTCAAATCACCTTAAATTTGCTTTTTGTTTGATAATAATTAATGAGGTTAATTTTATAACCTCAATTTTCGTCGATAATTTTTAAATTACAATTTAATAATGTTATTCAAACAAGAATTGTTTGATAAGTGGTGAAATATAAAATTGAAACCTTCTAAAGGCAGAAGAATGTGTCCCTTTAGTGAGTTATTGCCGAAATATTAATCTGAACAGGGTTCGTGTACACTTTTATTTGATACTTTTGGAACAGACGGTACCTGTTCATGGTTTGGTTTATTTTTATTTTTGTTGTGGACATTAGCTTTATCGATGTGCAGTTACAACGTAAAGCATTGATAATATTTCCAGCTGCCACCGTACACGACATTCCCGTTTCTCTGTGACCTGTTGGCCCAGTATGGCCATGTGATTTCGGTCCAGTTGACCACTCCAGGATGTGCAGTGGCCACGTTTAGGCATCCGTCCCAGGCAGAAAGATGTTTCCGTATCCTTTGTTAAAGTCAATTTATAGAAAAAAGTAGAATAAGAGTTTTTTTGGGTAAGCGTGAACTTCTGTCCCGTTTTCATAAACAAATTTTACGACCGTAGAGGGGCGCGAGTGAGCAGAGAGATGAGTGCCCGATGCAGATTAGATAGTGCACATAACAAACGTACACGTGTTTACGAGGCTTTACTCTTCGCAATTTCTTCAAGAATTTCAGCTTCTTATTATTCTATATCTATACTAATAATAAACCTGAGGAGTTGTTTTTTGTTTGTTTGTTTGCACGCGCTAATTTATGGAATTACAGATTTAAAAACAAATGCATTTGATTGCCCAATTTTTAACATCACGCTAGGCTATTTAAGATCACGCTAGGAGCCGCGCAAAAAGAAAAAAAGTCAGAAAGAACGCTAAGCGAAAAAGAAGTAATAGCGCGGGCAGGCGATGCGATGTGACGCGGTGGGTCTGGGAACAACGCAGCAGAAGCTGAATAAAATAATGCAGAAGAAGAAGTACATAATATAGTATACCAGTGTTTGTTGCGATTCTTGTTCAGAACACAAATTGTTCTGTTGTTACAAAATTATTTATGCACCATATATTATATGCACCACATAATAAGTTGAGCTGCACGATTACTGACAATTGCGTGCACTGACTGGACAGGTCCACTCAATCTGTGTGGTTCTTTCCTCAAAAGACCATTGCAGACACCGATCTACATAGCTTTCACATGACCTGACCAAGATTTTGTCTGGACTTTAAAAGAGACTGTGACCTCTGAGTTTGTTTCGGCCTTTCTTCTCAGAGTAGTCAGATAGGAAACGCCGACCCCATCTAGTTTAAAAAAAATATGATTGACGTGTAAAAGTGTTTGTTCAAACCTACTTACAGAAATAAAATCATTTATCATTTTATCACCGTGTGTTATGTAACCATAATTTCCTTAGTAGATAATCAGAAAGTTTTAATGGCATGAACGTGGAGGGATACCAGATTGAAGTAGCTTTTATCTGAAGCTTGGTAAGTATCTAAGTAGGTACCTATGTATTTATATCCTCATGAAGCCGCTTGAATTTTTTGCGGCTCTCGTTAATTATAGGTACAGCTTGTATATTTTATATTTGTTTAAGCCAAAAATACTAGATAAGTTTTTCAGCCTGAATCCCGTAAAAAAAAACAACATTTATTTCGTCATTTATCAGTGCATATTATGATTAGAATAAATGGTTATGTTTGCATGCTATGTGATTAAAATCATTAATTGTACAGTTTCCTTTGCAACTTAAATGATTTTAATGAACTTAAATTACTTATTTTTGCATTCTTTTAGTGATCACTTTCTTAGGTAATGGTGCCGATTCTGTTGTACACCGAACTAAACTATCACTAAAATTCCTTACTTTTGGCTATGAGAATCTTAACGCTATTCTGCAAAATAAAATTTGGCAATTGCGACTTGTTTGCCGTACCACGTGATTTTTTTTTGAGCCGGAGGCTCGCATTATTTGCAGCCTCGACATGTTTTGTATGGAATTTTTCACTTTTTGTATGGAAAATATGAAAAAAAAACACGTTGGATTTTAGAAGTTTAAGAGTTGTATAAAGGGGGTCGAAATTATCATTATTTTTGCGATCGGACACACTGTTTTCGAGATATAAGCAAAAGAAAAGAAAAAAAGAGATAGTACTGTTTTTGCATCTGAAGTCGAGGTGTTGGAGTGAATTTTAGTTCATGACAACTAAATTTTATTCCACACCTTTTTAATCGCTATTAAAAACAGGCAGATTTAGTTACGACAATCAAAATTTTTGGTGAAAAACGTAAAATTCAGAATAGCAAAATTGCCATTTTCACTAAATTATAATCTCAGTGCCATCTTAGTGCTGTCAAACAAAAATTTGGTTAAGTTGTGTCACTTTAGTCAATTTCAGAATGGTAAATCGTCGTTTGACAGGAATAAACTAAGTAAATTTTGGTGATTTTTAGTCTAGTTTAGAGAATTTTGTGATAAGAGAATCGGCACCATTATAGATTTTTTGTGTTACGCACTTATAAATTCATCTATAGACAACTATAGATTATTAAATATTTTTTTTTGTATGGTTTCAGATGCCAAACCACGTTATTTATCAAATTTTTTTTTGCAATATTTTTATACAACGTTTCGTGTCGTGAATGTTTTAAGTCTGTGCGAAACCCAAATCTTGGCTTTATATTAAGTTAACTGTTTAAAATAAGTACAGGTTTTCACTAAGTGCATACTAGACGTAATGAAGTCCGTTCAAAATAGTCTTAATTGTAATTTAGCATTACTTACTAATTTAGCTTGGCATGTAACTGTTTTTTGTCCCTAACAAATAAAATAAAATAAAAATTACTTACTAATAGACAATTAGTAATTCTTATTTTATTTTATTACTCACCTACTAATTTATTGAAAGTCCTATTTATACGTCTCCAGTCGATACGGTCTTCAATTTTGTAAAATAAATGTAATATGTATTATATTGTGTGAATAGCCACTTAACTAGCAAATGCAACTCTCCAGTAAACTGGTGACGTGTGAATGAGTATTTTTAAGTGTTTAATTAATACTAAATAAATAATACTAAGTTATAGATTATTAATATTTTCTATTAGTGTTTAACTATTACCTACTAAGTAAATAATACCTACCTAGATATTATTATTTAGTTATTTAAGTTTTGGGTCTTATCAAGTTTAATGTTATCACTTTGACGCTCGATTTGACACACCTAATTATAATTTCTGTGACAACACGAGTTTATTTAAAAAATAATATTAATAAACAAAGCCAACACGCGCGTCAGAGGCTAAACTCGATAACATACACTGTTTACATTCAATAATTATTAACAAGAATAAGGATTTAGCAATTAATAAAGTAATTATTACTAGGTTACAGTTAGCACATTATTTAGGTTGATACCTACTTGCAATATTGCAAAAAAATCACATCTCATATTAAATATGTTATTCAAAACCTAGACTTACTAAATCATGTTCATCCCTCATTTTAATTATTTCTTTGGCAAGTGTGTAACTTGACTAAACAACACCAATTTATCTTAATACAATGAAAATTGTTTTGTTAGATATAAGATAACCATGAATATTCTTAATTAATAATCTCGAGAAATGTTTTCATTAGTTCTATAAATTAATAGTAAGGGATAATTTTAAGGTTATAAATAACATTTTAACTGGCAATTTAATGGCAACATGCTTCCTAACCCATAGCTTAGATTTTAAGATTTAGTAATCATTTTGTTTTACTAAACTTTAATTAAGATCATCGCTAAGTTTTAACTTAGGTATTTCATTATTACTAAACAAGAACCTCGTGAATACCGCTAAAGTATTACGATAGTTATTTTGTAATGCCCAAATTTTTCCATGTTATTTTTTTTAAAGTTTAGTGTAGCCAGTCACCATAATTATATTTGAATATTAGAAGCTAACAATCTAAATAATTTATTTCCGTAACTACGGCACAGAAAGTTCTTGATGATAATTAAATTACACAGATCTTACAATTATTGTGTATTTAATTTTTAAACATATTTTTATGAATTTCATTAGCAAATAGTTACCTAGTTTTTAATTTAGTGTATTATTTTAGTATTAAGTTAGTACTTTAAGTAACTAATACATCTCATACAGGACTAATAAATACATTAAAATGAGGTCTTTGTTTAATTTAGTAACTATAGCAACATTTTCTCTCCCCTCAGCTCGAACTACGTCTATATGTATTGAAAACGGTGAGTTTCTGAATTTACTGATACAGGCATGACGAGCCACACACAAACAACGCATATTGAAAACGAGTCTACAGTTGGTATGTCTATCAACTAAAATACCTACATAAGCATAACCTATAATGTTCCCATTGCTGGGACACAGGTCTCCTCTCTGTGAGGCGGATAGGGCCGTGATCGGGCCCAGTGCGGGTTGGTGGAAGTCACATGTCTTCGAATTCTGATTCTACACAGGGTTATTGGTAAAACACCATCAACCTCTTAAGGGGTCATGTACTCATCATTATGAACAACTTTCAATACGGGACCAAATATGAAATCGCGAAAAAAAAAATTGCTGCTTCCTACATTAAATATTTGCAAAACTCATCAAAATGTAGGGACCAGCAGATTTTTTTTTCGCGATTTCATATTTGGTCCCATAGTAAAAGTTGTTCATAATGATGAGTAGGTACAATGACCCCTTAAGAGGTCGATGGTGTTTTACCAATACGCCTGTATATAAATACGTTAGTAACACTGAAAGTTCTTAAGAAAATAAAAAATGGAATGATGTAGAAGCCTGTTAATATTTTTATTGTTTTTCGAAGTAGTCTCCGTTCCTTTCTAAGCACCGTCGCATGCGATGGAACCATAATATACTGAAGCATTGGATCCACACTTCTTTAGGGATTTTTACCAAGCCTTCTTCAAACGCAGCCACGGCATGTTCAGGGTTCATATAACGAAATCCTCTAAGATTTTTGGAAATAAAAGTCACAAGGTGCCAGGTCAGGACTGCAACGACTTGCTAACTCCACACTTTCGATAGACAAATATTCGAAAGCCCGTCTGGCGAAAGTTGCCAAAACTGCCGGCAGCATTGGCAAGAAACGTGTAAATAGAAAACATATTTTACTACTGCAACGACTTACTAACTCCACACTTTCGATAGACAAATATTCGAAAGTCCGTCTGGCGAAAGTTGCCAAAACTGCCGGCAACATTGGCAAGAAACGTGTAAATAGAAAACATATTTTACTTTATATAATTGCAGAGTAGGATAAACTATTGGTTTGCAGGGTGGTAGTTTTTATGCTTATTTACATTAAACAACCGAACATTTTAGTTTTTGTATTTTTTTCTTACTGATAAACTAAATAAAAGAAACAAGTTATCCACGATACTTCATTGGTGATGAAACTAACTATTTTAGAGAAACCATCAATTTTTTTCTACTTTCTTTTATGTAATCACGCTAATATGTAAGAAAGTATATATATGTATATTTTATTTAATTAATTTTAGGAAAACTTACAGCTACGCAAATGAATTATCTCATGCTCAAAAAATACAATAATATTGAGAGAAAAAAAATATGGTTACCTACACATCGAAAAAACAATTGTTCAAACTTTTCTTTACTCCCTTAACGCTACTAGTAAATAAATCTAAATCAACCTCGACATCCTGACACACCATGTTACACAAAAGTACGACAAGCTCTTATCACGTACCTACGAGTTCAGTCTGTAGATAGCTCTGACTTGAGGCACATGGAGAAGGCGTGGTCTCCGAAGAAATGCACCCGGTACACGAAGCCCGATCCTGCCCACCAACTCAGGAACGTCAGTAGATCCGTTAATGACGCTGAATAAGAAAGCAAGATCTGCAATTTTCCTTCGCTCGTGTAGCGGCAGAATATGAAATTTTTTACACCGACTTATATATAATAATTAGGGAGTTAGGTACCTATTTGAGCGATATGTAGGTATACTTATCTGTATCTATAACAGGGTCAAACCTTACAAGAGGATTTGATCAGCAACAACAAGTTGACGTTTTTAACTGACATCAAAAGAGGAGGTTCTTTATACGACTCGTAGGTATGTACCTACCTGCGTTTGTTTGTATGTCCGCGATTTTCTCAAAACCTACTGATCCGATTTGGAAAATTCTTTTGACAGCACGGTTTGTCAAGTGTCAGTAAATCAAAATAAGGGTACAAGGGGTAATGTGAACAAAAAAAGTCAAGTAGGTATCTGGGTACATATGCATATTTCTTAAATTTTTAGTTTAAGGAGATTTTGATTAAAAATTGTTCCCTTATTTATTATATATCCGTATTATTATTATGTCTTTATCTTTACGTATCTCGGGATCATGGAGTCCCGGTCCTTTGGAAGGCGTACGAGGGGCAGAAGCCAACTTGCAGAGGCCCCTTAGACAATTTTAAATGGAATGAGGCACCAACCGACGATTATCCCTGTATGCTCTATTCAAGGACAACCCCCGATTGGTGCAGGACTATTGTAGAACATGGGAACAAAACATATTGGGCTATGGGTTTGGGTGGCTATAGTGTATTGGTTACCTAGAACTATGGAAGGACTATGGCCCCTGCCTGATCAATGTTTTATCATACATGGAAAACATGGGAGGGGGTGACTTGCACACTCAATAATGGGCCCCCGGAAACTGTCGCTAGCAAATAGTGACGTAGCGACAAGGGGGCAACATATCCAGAGCTCGGAAGATGGTCAAGATCCCTACCAGCACTTACTGGAATTCTTTCTTCCTCCGAGCACGTTTGCTCTTACGAATTTCCACTCAAGCCGACCAATAAAGACAAGAAAGAGGTGGGAGCTCTGTTCCTCGTCATTGATCACTCCAGCCGGCCAATACAGGCAAGTCAGAGATGAGGAACAAGACTTCTCCCGGAGGTAGTGTCCGTGGGGTCGCTACTGCCCAACGGCCCGCCACATGCTGCCCTGCGGGTTTCTGTATCCCTCTTGGTCTGGCTCCTCACCGTAGACCTGTTCCAGCAAAGTAAACTCTACCGGCACAGACCTAGAGTTCGGAGCGCGCAAGCCCCACCACGACGTCAACGTAGAGATACGGCGGTGGGGTTATTATTATTATAGTTTTCTGTATTTTCATCTTCTGGTTCATCCATAAAGTAATCGTCATCTGCTACATATATTTCAATGTTCTCGGCTATCTTTTTGTTTCCGTCAATGAGCCCTAAATTTGCTCTCACCATGATCAGATTTGTCAACTTTTCAGGTGTCAATCTGTTTCTGGTTAGTGTGTGAGTTCTGCAAAACAACGACGAATTCCTTTCACTAGCTGTTGGGGTTGGTGGTATGCTTACAATATCTATCACAAAACCCCTTCCACCATATTATTGCATATTTTTTTTTTATTGTTCATCCGGATAAACCATCACCCGTTTAGGCCTAAACGGGTGCTTAAGAAAAATACATGGTTTTGCTTCTGTATTCAGCTATATTCAGCATAACATTGCTCTGTTAAGGTTCTTTTTTTTAGGCTTTATGCAAGTTGAATGAGGAGAGAGGACATGAAGCCATGCATAAGATACTACATATTGTCATGGACGGTACGCGGCAGCAAAAAAGACCACGAGAGTCAAAACGAATACATTGTATGTTTTTATTAAATGCCTGTGTATGATTAGATTTTTAAATAATAACATACTTAACGTTTTTAAATAAATTTTTCATCGGCTGCTTTTCTTACTGGCCTATTCTAAAAACTTTCAGTGTGACCGCCGTATGCGTGCCAATTTCCTAACGATATATTTTTATTTCACTGTTTTGAGATCACTGGTGATGAAATAATTTACCCAAAGTAAAGTGCCTGTCTGAGTTTAAACCTTCGACCACTGGTACCTAAATAGCGGCCGTTTCCTCTGTTCTAACCAAAATATAGTGAAACCAAAATGTTGCTAATCTCCCATGGCGGTAACTCAGGCCTCTTTGATGGGTACGTATTGGAGAAAAGGAGACTAATGGATTATAGCAAAACAAATAGAAATATGGGCAGCAACGATCTTCTGTCCGTCTGCCCGTCTAACATCATAACCTGGCAATATGGCGTTTAAAAAAAAAAAAAAATCATAATCGTTATGAGTCTCTAGGACCAATTCTGCGATTAATTCCGTCCAGAATAATGACTGCATGGTGCGTTTAGTTAGCGTTTTCCATTAGTGTGTAGCGGTATCTACATCGCCACAAATGCGAACTACGCATCACACTGACGTCACGAATATCCTGCATCGCGCAAGCAGAGTCTACCGCGCGACTAGCATGTATACAACGACCCGACATCAATCGTCGGGCAGTTGCCCACCAGACACGACACCCGTCTGGGCGTCTGGTCGGAGGATCCTCCCTTTTTCTATGGAGGTATGAGTGAACTTTACACCCGGTTCCTCGTACCTCTATATTGGTGACCCCGACGTGATGGATGTGGATGCAGCCTTCGAGCAGCTAGTTCAGCGTGACGTCATCACTATTGCTTCCTCAAGCTTTCTAGCGCCTAGTCTCAGACAGCCAGCACCCACGGCTTCAAACGGATATCCTGACCACCACCATGCAGCGAACGCGCATTCCTGGTCATCACCCTCAGCCTCATCAGCACCCTTTGCACAGCACACTGCACTTTCGGCCGGTCAACAAGCAGAGCCCTTCACACCTCTCCTGGCCGACGCCAGCAGTCAGCCTCAACCCGGCGCTGTACCACATCCGACGCACTGTGGCATAACGCAGCGCCACCTCGACTCACTGAGGAATCACCGCAGACAGTTCCGACTCACCGTGAACTATGGGGCACCCGGTTCCGACCCACTCCGACCGCCGACACGCCGACATCATCTAGTTTTAAAAATATGATTGGCGTGTAAAAGTGTTTGTAACAAACCTACTTACAGAAATAAAATCATTTATCATTTATCACTGGAACCTCAACTAGCACTGGCAAGCATCGCAAGATACACGACTCAGCCCACTATCGACCTCCGGTCTCCGGAGGGGAGTAATGTAGCGGTATCTACATCGCCACATGCGAATCACGCATCACACTGACGTCACGGAAAATCCTGCATCGCGCAGCCAGAGTTTACCGCGCGACTAGCATATATACAACGACCCGACATCAATCGTCGGGCAGTTGCCCACCAGACACAACACCCGTCTGGTCGGAGGATCCTCCCTTTTCTATGGAGGTATGAGTGAACTTTACACCCTGTTCCTCGTACCTCTAAATGCCCACCAGACACGACACCCGTCTGGTCGGAGGATCCTCCCTTTTCTATGGAGGTATGAGTGAACTTTACAGCCTATTCCTCGTGCCTCTATAGGTGAAAGAATTTTCGGAATCTGATCTGTAGTTCTGACGATTACCTACCCCTACATGCAAACTCACAATTTTTACCTCTTTATAATATTAGGGGTTAAAGTATGAAATTGCCGATTTGTGGTGAAAAATCGAATTTCGTATTTTTTTAAATTTAACATATTTATTTAAGCAAACTAATTTTATTACCATTATTATCTATACATTGCTGCCTTCTAATAGGAAGGTCATTTATGCCTTTGCGATAGAACTCTCGTGATCTAGATTCGACAAACTGTGTGAAAGCATTTTGTACTGCCTCCTGAGAATAAAACTTTTTATCACGTAGAAAATTGTCCAAATCACGAAAAAAATAGTAGTCCGTTGGAGCAAGGTCTGGTGAATACGGAGGATGACGAATGGTTTCTAGTTGCAGTTCCTGTAGAGTTAAAACGGTTTCTCGTGCTGTATGAGGTCTCGCGTTATCATGGAGCAATAATGGTGAAGATCGTTTCATGAGTCGGGGCTGTTTCACTGCTAGTTTTGCTATCATAGTTCGGAGTTGGCACAGTAGACATCTGCCGTTATTGCTTGACCAGATCGGAGAAAGCTATAGTGAATAATACCATGCTGAGACCACCAAACAGTTACCATTACCTTTTTATTGGTAAGGTTTGCTTTAGGACACTGTTGCAGCGTTTGACCTGGGGTCAGCCATTGCAGTTTTCGCTTACGGTTATCGTAAAGAATCCACTTTTCATCACTTGTCACAATTCGATCCAATATTCCTTCATTTCTGTATCGATTCAACAAGGCAACACAAGTTTCAACACGCGTTTCTTTCTGCAGATCAGTCAAACCATAAGGCACCCATTTCTCTTATTTTTTTTTATTGTATTGATTTGACGCAAATGAGTCAATATTGTTGGTAAGGTAACGTTAAACCATGCCGCTAGTTCCTGGGTAGTTGGGCTCGGATCGGCTTCCACCATCTCTTTCAAGTCATTGTTATTCACCTGTGTGGGGGCGGTCTTCCACGTGATTCGTTCTTCAAATCAAAGTTTCCATCACGAAAGCGTTTAAACCAAAATCGCACGGTGCGTTCATTAGTAGTCCCCTCTCCAAACGCAACATTGATATTGCGAGCTGTTTCTGCCGCGTTAGTTCCGCGTCGGAACTCGTATTCAAAAATAACTAGAATTTTCGAAAACACCATCTTTCTTGTCCAAGTCTAAGCTGAATAAAAAAAACAACTGAAAGTCGATAATCTAATGTTGCACATTTTTTAAAAGAAGAACTTCATAGATACCATGTGAAAAAAGTTTCACTCAAAAATCTCAAACCATGAAGGTTCTATGTCAATTCAAAGTACCTAATACAATAGAACAGCAATTAAAAAAGCGCGGGAAACTCTAAACTTGGCGGACGCGTCCTTTTTGAAATTAAATTTTAAATTTTAAAATCCTGTAATATAAGATCAGTAGTATAGTTTTTAGTGTTCTATTTTCTTTTATATGTAATTTTAGTTTAGTTTTGTATATTTTCTTCGGTAGAGGTAAGTCTCATTAATTAATTAGTGCGAAAAATGAACGACCCGCCTGACCCGGGGGACTTCGTTCCCCCGGCAGGCAATTTTGTAACAGTTTCCAACGAATCCGGCATGGATACTGATGGGTCGTCTTCGGCTCGTCAACTAAAAAGAAGCCGTATGCATGTTTGCAAGCACTGCAATAAGCGTCGCCGTACTCGCAAAAACCACGGTTCCGTGTCTTCGGGTTGTGACTGCACGGACTCAACAGCTACATTAGTAAGCAATACACCAGTGCCTAACTGCTCCGAAATTATCGTTTCTAACGAAATTTCTGATAAAATTTCTGCTCCATCAGTTGTTCCCATTCCGATAGGTCGAAAAACGTACGACAAAACAGACAACGCACCGTATGTCGTTCATGTACAAAAAAAAATGATTTCACCAGATGATGGTACGACATTGCACCCAATTACTTTTGGAAAGTTTTTAAAACACAACGCCTTCCAAAATATTATTAACGGTAGCGTCAAAAAAATCGGGCGAAATAAAATATCTTTATCTTTTTCAAAGTTCCTGGACGCAAATTCCTTTATTACGCATAATAGTCTAGAGACATATAATTACAAAGCTTTTATACCTACTTTTAATGTTACCAGAATGGGTTTAGTGCGTGGTGTTCCTGCGGAATGGTCTCCGGAGGAAGTTATTGATAATATAACTGTACCAATTGGTTGCGGGCAAATTTTAAAAGTCAGACGCCTCAATTTTAAAACCATTGTTGATGGTACATCCATTTGGAAACCATCCCAATCCATAGTTGTTACATTTGATGGGCAGATTCTACCGAAAAGAATTTTTATGTGCTATAATGCATTACCTGTAGATTTATATATTTTCCCTACCGTACAGTGTTTTAATTGTTGTCGTTTTGGTCACACTAAAATTCAGTGCAGGTCCAAACCTCGTTGTTATAAATGTGGCCAAGGCCACACTGGGGACAATTGTGAAAGAGAACAAGAAAGTGCATCTTGTTGCCTTTGCTCTGGTTTTCACTATGCTACTAATAAGTCTTGCCCTGAATTTTCTAGGTAAAAATTAATTAAAACATACATGGCACAAAGTTCAGTATCTTATGCTGAAGCGTCAAAAGTATATCCCCCAGTAACTAAATCGTATGCAGATACACTTTTATCTTCTCCTTCCAAAAACTTTTCACAAACTCCATCAATCTCTTCACCTAATAGAATGCCTGCTTCAAGTAGCTATAAAAAGACTGTCTTCCTCAAACCACGCTCCCATCCCAAATCTGTACAAGGATATAATAAAGAGGCTCACAATGCCATTATTAAAGATTTCGACATTCCCCAACCACTAAATGGTTGTGCTTTTTCTAATAATCCTAATAATGATAAAAATGACACTAATTTTTCCATAAACGATTTTCTTTCTGCATTACACAATCTTCTCTCTCAGTTCAACATTTCACCGTCCAACGCTGCCCCATCTTTCAATGTATCTCAATCCATTCATAATGGACCACACATCCAAAATAATCCAGTGGAACTGCCGCAGTCTAGTAAACAAAAAGAGTGATGTTATTTATCTTTTAAACAAATATGAGCCATTTGCCTTTGCCTTAGCAGAGACTTGGCTCAAACCTAATAATATTTTTAAAATTAATGGTTATTTAACCATTAGAGGGGATAGATCTGATGGGTATGGTGGAGTAGCTATACTTATAAAGAATTCTATCCCTTTTTCTATCATTACATTACCTCCTCATAGTGAGGAAATTTCAATTGTAGCTATTAAAGTGCATCACACTTGTCTTGTTTCTATTTACATTCCTCACCCTTCCTCTTCTGTTCTTCAAGAGATGAACAATCTCTTTTCTTTTCTTCCAAAGCCATTCTTAATATTGGGGGACTTTAATTGCCATCACCAATCATGGGGTTGTTCAACTTCTAATTGTTATGGTGATGAATTACTAGATATAATAGACTCACATAACTTATGCATATTGAACTCAAGAGTTGCCACACGTCGTTCAAATCCCACCCAAAACCAAAGCGCAATCGACCTTTCCATCTGTTCCCCAAACTTAGCCTCTTCATTAACTTGGCATACTCTAACCTCTACTTATGGTAGTGACCATTTTCCAATAGTGATCTCTTATCCTCTTTCCAAACCAAATGCACCATTAAGGAGATCAAGCTTAAAACATAAACTACCAAATAGAAATAATAATGACTGGGACAAATTTAGAAACATTGTTGACAGTAAGCTTTGCTCCTTGCCTGTCATTTCTGATGGCAATGAAAATAGTTGTGCTGAAGCTTTAGCACTCATATTAATCGCAGCGGCAGATGAAGTTTTTCCTGTAAAAAATAACAATATTAGTAAAATTCCCTCGCCTCCATGGTGGGACTCTAGAATATATTAACAAACGTAAAGAGGCTGAATATAATTATAACCGTGATATGTCTGATGTTAATTTTGAAATCGTAACGAACTTAATTAATGATACTTGTAAACTTTTTAAGAAGAAAAAATTTGAATCTTGGCGTAACTTTTGCTCATCAATTACACCGAATACTCACCCTACGATTGTATGGCGCAATATTCGTAGATTTAGGTCCATTTATAACAACCCTTCTCCTATTCCTGATTCTTTAGCCAGTGAATTTTTAGATAAATTAGCTCCACCTTGGGTGCCCGAGGCTATTAACCTTAACCTGTCACTCGTATTCAATAACCAAAACTCTCATACGACGCTAGATCTTCCATTCACTCTCACTGAATTAAAGGGTGTAATTCATAATACAAAGGATTCTGCACCAGGCATTGATGGCATCCCGTATTCCTTTTTTGCTAATGTAAATGATGACGTCCTCGGTTACTATTTAGAGCTTATTAATTCTATCATGATTACAGGAAACATCCCTGTTGAATGGAAACGTCAAACGGTATTGCCATTCCTTAAACCAAATAAAATCCCATCTGATGCTTCCTCATACCGTCCCATAGTTTTATCTTCAATTCTGATGAAATTAGCGGAACATTTAATTAAAAATCGCCTAGAATGGTATGTTGAAAGTAAAGGTTTTTTGGCAGAATCACAATATGGCTTTAGAAAAGGTAAAAGTACCACTGACTGTTTAAGTATTTTAACAGCCGATATTCGGTTGTCCTTCTCTAATAACCATTCCACCATTGCAGTTTTCCTTGATATTAATGCAGCTTATGATAACGTTGTATTATCAGTTTTACAAAATAAATTAAAAGCCTTACAGGTTTCATTGAATTTGTCGAATTTCATTATTAATATCCTGACTGAACGGTCTGTTAACATGTTAATAGGTGATCATGAGGTATCTCATCTTGTGTGGAGAGGTCTTCCACAGGGTTCTGTCCTCAGTCCCCTTCTATACAATATTTACACTTTTGATTTAGACTCATCCTTAACTAACCATGTTAAGGTTCTTCAATATGCCGACGATTTATTATTATATTCTTCAAGCCAATCTGTTGAACAGGCTAGCTATGCTATCAATTCTGCTTTATCAACTTTGGAGTCATGGCTACATCTAAACGGCTTGGATTTATCCACGTCTAAAAGTGCGGCTGTTTTATTCACCCGGAAGAGAAATATTCCATTAGTAAACGTCTCTTTTAAGGGAATACCTATTCCAGTTAAAGATAAATTCAGATATCTAGGTATAATACTTGACTGTCAAGGTCATTTATGCCTTTGCGATAGAACTCTCGTGATCTAGATTCGACAAACTGTGTGAAAGCATTTTGTACTGCCTCCTGAGAATAAAACTTTTTATCACGTAGAAAATTGTCCAAATCACGAAAAAAATAGTAGTCCGTTGGAGCAAGGTCTGGTGAATACGGAGGATGACGAATGGTTTCTAGTTGCAGTTCCTGTAGAGTTAAAACGGTTTCTCGTGCTGTATGAGGTCTCGCGTTATCATGGAGCAATAATGGTGAAGATCGTTTCATGAGTCGGGGCTGTTTCACTGCTAGTTTTGCTATCATAGTTCGGAGTTGGCACAGTAGACATCTGCCGTTATTGCTTGACCAGATCGGAGAAAGCTATAGTGAATAATACCATGCTGAGACCACCAAACAGTTACCATTACCTTTTTATTGGTAAGGTTTGCTTTAGGACACTGTTGCAGCGTTTGACCTGGGGTCAGCCATTGCAGTTTTCGCTTACGGTTATCGTAAAGAATCCACTTTTCATCACTTGTCACAATTCGATCCAATATTCCTTCATTTCTGTATCGATTCAACAAGGCAACACAAGTTTCAACACGCGTTTCTTTCTGCAGATCAGTCAAACCATAAGGCACCCATTTCTCTTATTTTTTTTTATTGTATTGATTTGACGCAAATGAGTCAATATTGTTGGTAAGGTAACGTTAAACCATGCCGCTAGTTCCTGGGTAGTTGGGCTCGGATCGGCTTCCACCATCTCTTTCAAGTCATTGTTATTCACCTGTGTGGGGGCGGTCTTCCACGTGATTCGTTCTTCAAATCAAAGTTTCCATCACGAAAGCGTTTAAACCAAAATCGCACGGTGCGTTCATTAGTAGTCCCCTCTCCAAACGCAACATTGATATTGCGAGCTGTTTCTGCCGCGTTAGTTCCGCGTCGGAACTCGTATTCAAAAATAACTAGAATTTTCGAAAACACCATCTTTCTTGTCCAAGTCTAAGCTGAATAAAAAAAACAACTGAAAGTCGATAATCTAATGTTGCACATTTTTTAAAAGAAGAACTTCATAGATACCATGTGAAAAAAGTTTCACTCAAAAATCTCAAACCATGAAGGTTCTATGTCAATTCAAAGTACCTAATACAATAGAACAGCAATTAAAAAAGCGCGGGAAACTCTAAACTTGGCGGACGCGTCCTTTTTGAAATTAAATTTTAAATTTTAAAATCCTGTAATATAAGATCAGTAGTATAGTTTTTAGTGTTCTATTTTCTTTTATATGTAATTTTAGTTTAGTTTTGTATATTTTCTTCGGTAGAGGTAAGTCTCATTAATTAATTAGTGCGAAAAATGAACGACCCGCCTGACCCGGGGGACTTCGTTCCCCCGGCAGGCAATTTTGTAACAGTTTCCAACGAATCCGGCATGGATACTGATGGGTCGTCTTCGGCTCGTCAACTAAAAAGAAGCCGTATGCATGTTTGCAAGCACTGCAATAAGCGTCGCCGTACTCGCAAAAACCACGGTTCCGTGTCTTCGGGTTGTGACTGCACGGACTCAACAGCTACATTAGTAAGCAATACACCAGTGCCTAACTGCTCCGAAATTATCGTTTCTAACGAAATTTCTGATAAAATTTCTGCTCCATCAGTTGTTCCCATTCCGATAGGTCGAAAAACGTACGACAAAACAGACAACGCACCGTATGTCGTTCATGTACAAAAAAAAATGATTTCACCAGATGATGGTACGACATTGCACCCAATTACTTTTGGAAAGTTTTTAAAACACAACGCCTTCCAAAATATTATTAACGGTAGCGTCAAAAAAATCGGGCGAAATAAAATATCTTTATCTTTTTCAAAGTTCCTGGACGCAAATTCCTTTATTACGCATAATAGTCTAGAGACATATAATTACAAAGCTTTTATACCTACTTTTAATGTTACCAGAATGGGTTTAGTGCGTGGTGTTCCTGCGGAATGGTCTCCGGAGGAAGTTATTGATAATATAACTGTACCAATTGGTTGCGGGCAAATTTTAAAAGTCAGACGCCTCAATTTTAAAACCATTGTTGATGGTACATCCATTTGGAAACCATCCCAATCCATAGTTGTTACATTTGATGGGCAGATTCTACCGAAAAGAATTTTTATGTGCTATAATGCATTACCTGTAGATTTATATATTTTCCCTACCGTACAGTGTTTTAATTGTTGTCGTTTTGGTCACACTAAAATTCAGTGCAGGTCCAAACCTCGTTGTTATAAATGTGGCCAAGGCCACACTGGGGACAATTGTGAAAGAGAACAAGAAAGTGCATCTTGTTGCCTTTGCTCTGGTTTTCACTATGCTACTAATAAGTCTTGCCCTGAATTTTCTAGGTAAAAATTAATTAAAACATACATGGCACAAAGTTCAGTATCTTATGCTGAAGCGTCAAAAGTATATCCCCCAGTAACTAAATCGTATGCAGATACACTTTTATCTTCTCCTTCCAAAAACTTTTCACAAACTCCATCAATCTCTTCACCTAATAGAATGCCTGCTTCAAGTAGCTATAAAAAGACTGTCTTCCTCAAACCACGCTCCCATCCCAAATCTGTACAAGGATATAATAAAGAGGCTCACAATGCCATTATTAAAGATTTCGACATTCCCCAACCACTAAATGGTTGTGCTTTTTCTAATAATCCTAATAATGATAAAAATGACACTAATTTTTCCATAAACGATTTTCTTTCTGCATTACACAATCTTCTCTCTCAGTTCAACATTTCACCGTCCAACGCTGCCCCATCTTTCAATGTATCTCAATCCATTCATAATGGACCACACATCCAAAATAATCCAGTGGAACTGCCGCAGTCTAGTAAACAAAAAGAGTGATGTTATTTATCTTTTAAACAAATATGAGCCATTTGCCTTTGCCTTAGCAGAGACTTGGCTCAAACCTAATAATATTTTTAAAATTAATGGTTATTTAACCATTAGAGGGGATAGATCTGATGGGTATGGTGGAGTAGCTATACTTATAAAGAATTCTATCCCTTTTTCTATCATTACATTACCTCCTCATAGTGAGGAAATTTCAATTGTAGCTATTAAAGTGCATCACACTTGTCTTGTTTCTATTTACATTCCTCACCCTTCCTCTTCTGTTCTTCAAGAGATGAACAATCTCTTTTCTTTTCTTCCAAAGCCATTCTTAATATTGGGGGACTTTAATTGCCATCACCAATCATGGGGTTGTTCAACTTCTAATTGTTATGGTGATGAATTACTAGATATAATAGACTCACATAACTTATGCATATTGAACTCAAGAGTTGCCACACGTCGTTCAAATCCCACCCAAAACCAAAGCGCAATCGACCTTTCCATCTGTTCCCCAAACTTAGCCTCTTCATTAACTTGGCATACTCTAACCTCTACTTATGGTAGTGACCATTTTCCAATAGTGATCTCTTATCCTCTTTCCAAACCAAATGCACCATTAAGGAGATCAAGCTTAAAACATAAACTACCAAATAGAAATAATAATGACTGGGACAAATTTAGAAACATTGTTGACAGTAAGCTTTGCTCCTTGCCTGTCATTTCTGATGGCAATGAAAATAGTTGTGCTGAAGCTTTAGCACTCATATTAATCGCAGCGGCAGATGAAGTTTTTCCTGTAAAAAATAACAATATTAGTAAAATTCCCTCGCCTCCATGGTGGGACTCTAGAATATATTAACAAACGTAAAGAGGCTGAATATAATTATAACCGTGATATGTCTGATGTTAATTTTGAAATCGTAACGAACTTAATTAATGATACTTGTAAACTTTTTAAGAAGAAAAAATTTGAATCTTGGCGTAACTTTTGCTCATCAATTACACCGAATACTCACCCTACGATTGTATGGCGCAATATTCGTAGATTTAGGTCCATTTATAACAACCCTTCTCCTATTCCTGATTCTTTAGCCAGTGAATTTTTAGATAAATTAGCTCCACCTTGGGTGCCCGAGGCTATTAACCTTAACCTGTCACTCGTATTCAATAACCAAAACACTCATACGACGCTAGATCTTCCATTCACTCTCACTGAATTAAAGGGTGTAATTCATAATACAAAGGATTCTGCACCAGGCATTGATGGCATCCCGTATTCCTTTTTTGCTAATGTAAATGATGACGTCCTCGGTTACTATTTAGAGCTTATTAATTCTATCATGATTACAGGAAACATCCCTGTTGAATGGAAACGTCAAACGGTATTGCCATTCCTTAAACCAAATAAAATCCCATCTGATGCTTCCTCATACCGTCCCATAGTTTTATCTTCAATTCTGATGAAATTAGCGGAACATTTAATTAAAAATCGCCTAGAATGGTATGTTGAAAGTAAAGGTTTTTTGGCAGAATCACAATATGGCTTTAGAAAAGGTAAAAGTACCACTGACTGTTTAAGTATTTTAACAGCCGATATTCGGTTGTCCTTCTCTAATAACCATTCCACCATTGCAGTTTTCCTTGATATTAATGCAGCTTATGATAACGTTGTATTATCAGTTTTACAAAATAAATTAAAAGCCTTACAGGTTTCATTGAATTTGTCGAATTTCATTATTAATATCCTGACTGAACGGTCTGTTAACATGTTAATAGGTGATCATGAGGTATCTCATCTTGTGTGGAGAGGTCTTCCACAGGGTTCTGTCCTCAGTCCCCTTCTATACAATATTTACACTTTTGATTTAGACTCATCCTTAACTAACCATGTTAAGGTTCTTCAATATGCCGACGATTTATTATTATATTCTTCAAGCCAATCTGTTGAACAGGCTAGCTATGCTATCAATTCTGCTTTATCAACTTTGGAGTCATGGCTACATCTAAACGGCTTGGATTTATCCACGTCTAAAAGTGCGGCTGTTTTATTCACCCGGAAGAGAAATATTCCATTAGTAAACGTCTCTTTTAAGGGAATACCTATTCCAGTTAAAGATAAATTCAGATATCTAGGTATAATACTTGACTGTAAATTAAGTAGTGTTCCTCATTGTGATTATATTGTTAACAAATGTGAAAATCACCTAAACATGCTTAGATGCCTCTCTGGTGTGTGGTGGGGTGCACATCCATTTTCATTGAAACTTATTTACAACGCAATCATTAGAAGCGTTCTGGATTATGGATTGTTCGTTCTAGAACCTGGTAGTGTTATGGCTTTTAAAAAATTGGATCGCATACAGTCTAAAGCATTACGAATTATTTCGGGTGCCATGAAGTCTAGTCCCATTAATGCACTCCAAGTTGAATGCGGGGAAGCTCCTTTATATCTTAGAAGACAATTCTTATCTGACAAATATTTGTTCCGGATTCTTCAGTTCTCAACTCATCCTCTCATTCCTAAACTGGACTCTTTTGTGTTGCAGATTGAATCTTCAGATTACTGGTCCCATAAACGTGCTCCTTGTTTAGTTGTAAGCTATAAAAAATTTCTTTCACTCTCTTCTCCTATTCACCGTTCCAATAAACTTCCCCTATTTAACAGTAGTTATGAAAGTTTACAATTTAGCCCCATCATTAAATACTGTGCAAGTAAATCTGATCCCGATTGCCATTCAAGTTATAATCATTTTTTGGCTGAACATTTAGAGTACCACCATATATTTACGGATGCTGCCAAGCGTTCTCCGACGGGTTGTATTGGGATAGGTACTTACCATTCTCAATACAACATCGTACAAAAAATCAAACTGCCTCCGGAGACTTCAGTTTTTACGGGGGAATGTTTCGGCATATTAAAAGCAATAGAATATACTCGTGTTACAAAGCTCAAAAAAACCATAATTTTTACTGATTCTCAAAGTGCTCTTCTAGCCATCAATAAATCCCCTTTCGAACACAAATCGCAGTTACCTATCATTTATTTAATAAGAGAATTTGCGTCCAGAACCATCTCTGAGGGTAATACACTGCAATTTGCGTGGATTCCGGCCCACGCTGGAATCTATGGCAATGAAGTGGCTGATACACTTGCCGGTGATGCGGTGCAGTGTGGGGACTTAGTTCCTTATACGAACTTTAGTATTGACCTTCTGACATTACCAAAGACTTTTCTTCGGGAACCTGGAAGGTAGCTTGGGATATCGGAAGTAAATTGAAGGGCCGTTACTTTTCAAGTATACAACCCGACGTTCCGGAAAAACCGTGGTTTGGCAGGGCAAAATTTGGCAAGATGGAGACCTCAGTTCTAATTCGAATGAGACTGGGTCATGTTTGTTCTCCAGCCCATCTTGCCAAACTACATATCATCAACGACCCCATTTGCTTCTGTGGCACAGACGTAGGCGACATAAATCACATTTTTTTTTCCTGTCCCTTATATGACCGTTCTTCTTTTCTTTGTAACCTCTTGTCTCTCCGTATTCCTTTTCCTACCTCAATAGTTTCTTTACTTTGTACAAATAGCTTCCCTGTCTATAAATGTATAGTCTCATTCATCACATTAAATAATATTAAGTTGTAAATTGTCGTCATTGTAATTTGCTCATTATTCACTATTAGTATTCACCTTTATAAAATACACTGATCCTATAAATCGTCCAATCCTAAATCCCGTTAATTGATCATAAATATTCTTTACTTTTTTCTTTCGTTTCCCTACCTTTGTTCTCGTAAACGTGACATTGGCTAAATGCACAAACCGTGCGAAGCCATAACGGAAAAAAAAAAAAAAAAAAAGAACAGCAATTTCATACTTTAACCCCTATTATTAGTATAGATTACCTATTAGTACCTACCTAATGTATCCAGTACCTAATATGAAACAAGAACACACCATAATATGCAATAACCATTCAATCTTAAACTGATTACTTCCTCAATTACGTTTTAGTTTCGTTGCTGCTTCATACAACATGTTCTTTAGATTCCATTAAGTTTATTAAATAGTTTATTATTGTATTGTTTATTAATATTCGTTAGTTTCGGCACGCGGTAGTCATCGGGCTATTGACACATAGATTGGGCACGAGGTATCGGAATATATTTAGTTTCAGCATGAGGTATATGCACATGGTTTCAACACAAACGCCTTCTGTTCCAAACGTCGACCAGTATCAGAAACTGAACAATAACATTTCATAGAGGTACAATATTCCGAACAAGGTTGTACATTTGAAAAACAAGTTTTTGTATGAAGCAGTGCCCAACAACATCTTAAGTTATTCAACGCGAATACCTTAGTCAATAGGCGTTAAATTGATTTGTGCATATTGCTGCGATACCACCGCCTGTTATAATTGACGGCAAATAGCTCGAATAATTAGGTTAACTTTGCTCTGAATTGCAGTTGATGACCCTGTATTATATTCAACATATGTACCTATATGGGTAGAGTGGTTGGGTACTGTTCAAAGGTCTTAAAGAGGAAAAGTCACTTTTGGTCTTATTTTTAGCATGTCGATGGCAATCTACTCATTTAGAGTCAGGCCAGAATTTGGCTACCATCCAGTAGCGTCCATCAGCTCCTGTAACGTGCAGACAGCAGGACACGGTGGCCGCGGTATTAAGAGCCCCATTGTTTGTGGGACAGCACCACATTTTCACTCCGGGCGGAGTCAATTGTGAATCCCACCAGGGGCCGTACTATGACGTGTTAACACCATCATGATTCCGTTGCGAAAAAGAGATAGTGCTATCGGTCATGTATAGCTCCGTCTCTCTTTCACGCTGGAACAATGATAGAATTAACACGTCATAGTACGGCCCCTGAGCAGGTTTTAATTTTTGGTATGAATTAAATTAAAACCCTTGGGCCACTTTGACACTATTATCATCAGCATAATGGTACTAGTTGACTGTTGAACATAGTCAATGTCGACCTTGGACTGGTCATATCAATCCATTTCCTATTACACCTAGGTTACACCCATTGCCATACACAATAAAATACATAAAACAAGATTAGTAAAATCAAATACAATTAAATTAAATTAACATCACATAAAATAAAATTAAATCAATTGTTAATCATTAAATCAATATATGGAAATAAAATAAAATCGCAAAATAAATAGAAACAAACATAACCAACCAAATTAAACAAACAAAAGCAATATAAATTAAACGAAGTCATTAAAAATAAATAAAATACAAAATCAGCAAATAAAATCAAATCAATACCTCCTCTCCGACACTGGTACAGCAACATGTCTGCTGGAACAATGTCGGATGAAGGGGCAGTCCAGTCTTCCTGCAATCATCGCCAGAACGATGTTGGAGCTAACCCGTACCCTACGCACCAAAGACGCGGCGCGCTTTCGAATTATCGCGAGGAAGCAGTCGATGCGCGCCTCTGCGAACATACCCGAGGCGCTGCAGTATCGAGGTAGCCCCATCAACGCTCTGAACGCATTATTGTACTGGACGCGGATGGCGCTGTAAGTTCTATTAGAGTAATGAGCCCACAGACTGCATGAGTACAGCGATGTACAGTACGCTCTGAAGAGCGTAGCCTTAACCTCCTTAGAGCACCGAGCAAATCTGCGGGCGATCATGTTAGCTCTAACAGACAACGCCCTCCGCTCCCGTTCCATATCAGCGTGATCCTTGAGGTCAACAGTCAGAATGTGTCCCAAGTATGTGAACTGGTCAACCCTTTCTAAAGGAACTCCATTGAGCCTGACCGGAGGTACGCTTACCGGACACCTTGCACTGGCGATCTCAAAAACCATATACTGGCTCTTTTTTACATTATACAATAAACCGTGACCACAAGCATACTCCTCGCATATCTGTAACAGCTTCCTCAAGCCGCAGACCGAGGCGCTCATCAGCACCATGTCGTCAGCATAACTTAGATTATTCACACATGTGCCGTCAATGTGACAGCCGACATGCTGGCTGCTGAGCGCCACGATCAGCCCATTCACATACAAATTAAACAGGGTTGGAGATGTTAATCCACCCTGCCTAACTCCGCATTCAAGCTGATACGCATCCGACATTGCCCCCGCCCACCTAACACAATTGGACTGGTGCATATACCAGTACTGGAACATTCTGATCAGTTCCAGTGGCAAACCTATGCTTCTCAGCTTGTCCCACAGCAGGTCATATGCTACCAGGTCGAAGGCTTTAGACAAATCAAGGAAGCACGCGTACACGGGCGTTTTACGGTCCGTGTAGTATTTGACGGTATGCTTAAGGCACAGTATAGCACTTTCAGTGGACAACCGGGGGCGAAACCCGAATTGGTTATCGTGCAGTGTTACCGACTCATTTAACTGTGCGTTAAGCAAACCGTCAAACACTTTAGCAGTCACAGTGGCAAGAGAGATTGGCCTGTAGTTACTCTTATCGGTAAGGTCACCAGTTTTATTCTTCACTACAGGCACTACCACAGTTTTCATAAAGTCGTCTGGCAGGTAGGAATGGCTCACGCACAGCGAGTAGAACATAAACATAAACACAACATTAACACACAACATAAACTCTATCCATTTAGTCATCATTTTAGGTCAATACACCCTGTAAATGACTACAACAGACCTACTACACTACCTGGATACTTGCACTAATTACGCCCGGTATGTCTGGTCAGATTACACCTAGCGCGTTCCTATCGCATTGTTCGCTAGATGACATGGCTGTTATGGAACGGGAAGCTATCTAATGCGGTAGGTATCTACCTTACCTACCTTTGTACTCAATACTAATATGTTGTATCTGTTTTACTGTGTATACATAAATATAACGCGTTCAAAGAAGTTTTCCCTCATGGTAAAATAACAGGATGTTATTTCCACTTTTCGAAAGCTACCTGGAAAAAAGCCGATGAACTGCAGCTGGCAACTACAGACAAAGGAAAAGAAATTGTAGGACCGGTATGTAATTTACCACTGTTACCATCGTCATTTATAAATATTGGCTGGAACTCGATAGTTAACTACGCGGCAAACTGTCAAGGAATGAGTACATTCATTAACCTATTTTGAAAAACAGTGGCTCATAAAAAAAGCATTGATATCATGTTGTTATGAGAGACACCGAACCAATAATGCAATGGAAGCTTGGCATCATCGTCTTGGGGTTCGAATAAAAAAAACCACATTGATCCACTTTCTGTACAAACTTAAAAAATAGGCCAGATACCAGGATATGATAGTGAGAGGATTTTTTTTCAAAACAGAAAACAGGAAAATGAAAGCTATCCTTTTTGACAGAAAATACCGACAGGAGCTTACAAAACTCCGAATTGAAGATATTACACCGCTAAACTTCCTTATAAATAATTATTGTTAATCCTTATGAAATAAGAAGAATAAGGAATTATTTTATTATATAAGGATATTCATTTTTATTTTTTTTCTCTCGGTAATATGATTAAAATAAAATAAATGTTTAATGCCGTAAATGTCTTACTTCCCTAGCCTATTGCTTCCGCAAGATTCACTCTACCTTTACACTAAACTTGAACCAAATCGGTCCATTTTGATGCTTGAACAAACAGACAAACCAAACAAACAAAAATTTAAAAATCACCTATTTTGGGTCTAGATAGATAGACATAATACATACTGATACATAATACATTGTGATACCAACCCATACCACTTACTTTTTCAAACAAAATGAATTTTTCGACACACTATTTATTTCCCAATTATACCGGTAACCGTTGCATAAAATAGCCGGTCTATTTTTGTTATTTGAAATAAATATAATTTTCACTCGTCTTGCTCAAAAAGACCGTCATTGTGGCGTACCAGAGCGAAGAAAAAATAGCAATTCTTCCTCTAGGGAGGGGATAAAGTTTTTTTTTAAATTTTTGTGTGTCAAATGACAATGAGCCTACAAAAACGAAAAAGTCTTTAGTCATAAGTAGAATAATCATGAATATAGACTCGACTTATTACTGTTTCATAAAAAAAGAACTTCATTTTATTTTTGAAAATGGGACTAAAATCGGCGATCTCTTTGGTAGAATGCATGCAATGCGTTGCGGCTGCAGAAGAAAAAACAAAAAAAAGACATTGGCGTGAAATCTTTATAATTTTTCTCTAATTGCAAATTGAATTGGTAGTGACCGTAATTAATTTTACAATAGTGAAAATGTCATCATCTAGTGAGAATGGAGACCCTAATTTGCAAATAGAAGAGAAAGGAAAAGAAATAATTTTAATAAAATAAACTACATATTTCATAATAAACTACATATTTCATATTGTATTGGATTGTTTTATTTTCTCGCAATCGTAGTGAAAAGTAGAGTGTAACACACAGCGCTAAAAACCTATTAAAACTCGGTTTCTATTTACTCCCTCGCTAAAGCTCGGGAGTAAAACTACCTCGTATATAATGGGTCATTTTAGCTCCTTGTATAACAATCTACTATTCATTGCTAGACATTGTGTTTACAGATTATGTAAAATCTAAGTTATTAAAAGCGATGTAGTCATTTTGCGACTTAGGTATTTTGAGATTTAGACATTTTGAGATTTGGACTATGAGCGACGTGGTCTATTTGCGATCCAGTTATTCTGATACCAACCCGAGCAGTTGACCGTAACCTTATAGAGGTACGAGGAACGGGGTGTAAAGTTCACTCATACCTCCATAGAAAAGGGGGGTTCCTCCGACCAGACGTGTGTCGATTAGTCGGTCACGGCTAAATAATAACAGCCGTTCAAGGTTAAACAACGCTTGCCGAGGTTGTTCCGTGGATGGGTGGCCATCTGTAACATACCGAGACCTTTCAGTGCCTCGGAAAGCACGTTAAACAGTTGGTGCCGCCTGTCATTTGTAGATCTTTGACTGTCGTTACGCTTACGGGTATTCAGAAACCCAAAAGTCTGACAACTAGTTTTGCCAAGCGGTATCGTGTTACCCAGTTAAAGCTTGAGGAAGCAATGTTGATGACGTCACGCTGATGTAAAGCAATGTTGATGACGTCACGCTGATGTAAGTTGCACGAAGGCTGCGCTGACGTTCACGTTCGTTATTAAGGTGTATTTATTTTGCTGTAATGCCAATAAACGCATTTTCTTTCTTTCTTTCACACTAGGGGTCACCAGTATTGAGATACGAGGAACAGGGTGTAAAGTTCACTTATACCTCCATAGAAAAGGGAGGATCCTCCGACCAGACGGGTATGTGTCTGGTGGGCAACTGCCCGATGAATGATGTCGGGAAGTTGTACATATGCTAGCCGCGCGGTAAACTCTGCTTGCGAGATGCAAGATTTGCGTGACGTCAGCTCGCATGTGGCGATGTAGATACCGCTACAACCTAACCATAAACAATATATCGCATCCTTATTCTATCGCGCTCTACAAGATCTACAAGCGTGAAAGTCCAGCCTCGTTACGCTAACATGTTGTAACTTGTACATCACCTGAAAGCCGGTGTGTCTTGCCGTATTCATGTCGTATACTACGGTTATGCCTGCCGAGATGAAACTGATACGGGGATTATACACGTCAGTTACAGGCGGTTACAAATGCCCGGTTACTGTGGCCGTATCGACACGTGAAGTGAGCTTCATTGTTGGTTAACTGGGAATTAATATTGTATTGTAAGTTAATTACACCTCTGAAAGCTTTTGAGGATCTTGGAATATGGAGGAGTAATTTGCAAACCTGGATTTCACCTTTTTGAGGATCGCCCAAAACATAAAGGTAAGATAGCATAACATCACGCCTGTAATTCTCCGAAGGGTTGGGCAGAGGTGCAACTATAGTACACGCAGCAGCAGGTCAAGTTAACACAAACTGTCAAATTTTCTCGTTTGATTTTGAACTTAACGTTTAACATTTTAAGGTTTAACATCATTTGGAGAAATGCTGGCGACTGTACATCCACATTTCCATCAGTTGTTGTTTAAGTTCCAAGCAACAGGGGGCGTGCCTATTGCCATCAACTTGCCATCAAGGGCACAGACTCCCGTGCTGCTACTGAGGAATTCCAGATGGAAAAACCCAATAACGCTTTGCCCGACCTGGGAATCGAACCCAGGACCTCATGGTTAGAAGAAGCGTTTGCGACCACTAGACCAACGAGGCAGTCTACATTAATATAGGTACCATTGCTTTAATGCATACGCTTCCAAATAATTACAATATTTGACCACCGACCGCGGCAATTTGTACAGGGACTAAGGTACCTGTATAGGGGGTAAGCTACTAGGGGACAAATCCTCAGAATCTGGAGCGCCTTCCCTTAATAACGTTATGTTATCTTAAGTCTAGAACATTCTAGCAATTTGCATCATGTACAAGATTACCACTTTCTGCAGCAACTCCCCTGGACCTCACCGCCTAATGCTACAGTTTCTTGCTACTATGATCCCACGTGGCCCTTCTAAGGTGGCGTCTCACGGTACTTTTCACAGCAGCCAGCCTAAGACATCACAATAACTAGCTGACCGCCAAAGCTACAGACCGTGGTGGTGGTATTATAGATGAAATGAACCTGGTGACCTGTCTTACAGCTTTTAATATAAACCTACCTCAAGCAGCAGTCGCTCACAAAGTTAGCTCCTTTTTGTTTGGGTGGCTAAAGTGGACTGATTACTTAGAACTATGGAAGGACTATGGCCCCTGCTTGATCAATGTTTATTATACACGGAATAAATGGCAGGTGCTCGAGGAATGGAGAGGTATTCCACGGGTGTCAGAACTATCCCAGAGCTCGGAAGATGGTCAAGATCCTTACCAGCACATACTAATATACTTCCTTCCTCCAAGCACGTTTGCTTTTGCGAATCTCCACTCCAGCCGGTCAATAAAGGCAAGAGAGAGGTGGGAGCTCTGTTCTTCGTCAGCGTTCACCCCAATTGGTCAATAATGATAAATGATTTTATTTCTGTAAGTAGGTTTGTACAAACACCTTTATACGTAATCATATTTAAAAAAAAAAAACTAGATGAGGTCGGCGTTTCCTATCTTACTACTCTGAGAAGAAAGGCCGAAACAACCTCAGACGTCAGAGTCTCTTTTAAAGTCCAGACATAATCTTGGTCAGATCAAGTGAAGACCATGTAGATTGGTGTCTGAAACGGTCTTTTGAGGAAAAACCATACAGATTGAGCGGTCCTGTCCAGTCAGTGCACGCATTTGTCAGTAATCGTGCAGCTCAACTCAAAACTTAAGAAGGACAACGATTCAACGAACAATACCAAAGAAAGGACATTTGGGTAGGCAGTATAAATTACTCAAGCTGCCAGATCGTGAATTAAACTATGTAACTGAGAAAACCAAAAAAGTAATGACCCACATAATCTTCACATTCACAATAATTTAAATAATATAAAACTTTACAAAGTAAATACTCATGTCATTGTATGTCTGTATAAAATTCATCAATGTCAATGTGTATACATAATCTTTGAGGACAATGTAGATTGGTGTCTGAAATGGTGTTCTGAGGAAAGAACCACGTAGATTAAGAGGACCTGTCCAGTCAGTGCACGCATTTGTCAGTAACCGTGCGGATCAACTCAGAACGTAAGGAGCTCAACGATTCGACGAACAATACCAAAGAAAGGACATTAGGGTAGGCCGCATAAACTACTTAAACTGTCAGATCATGATTAAAACTGAAACAATGACCCACATAGTCCTCACATTCACAATAATTAAAATAATAATATTATACTTTTCAAAGTAAGTATTCAAGTCGTTGTTTATTATAATCATCAATGCATCAGAAAAAAAAACAACATTCAGTTTGAAGAAAATTGGAGCAACTCAATCCCAAGCCTTTAGTCCTCAATATAATCTTTGACGGTATAAAAGGCTTTCTGGTACAACTTACGTTTAATGAATGGTTTATTTATTATTTATTTATTTATTTATTTATAACTTTTCGCACAAAAGGTACAAAGGCGGACTTAATGCCTTAGGCATTCTCTACCAGTCAACCAAGGGTGGTGAAGAGATTAGATGGCAGGTGCTTTAATTGAAAGGAAAGGAAAGCATTGATTTGAGCGATGTTTAACAATG
Organism: Brachylomia viminalis; assembly: GCA_937001585.2. NCBI lineage: Eukaryota > Metazoa > Arthropoda > Insecta > Lepidoptera > Noctuidae > Brachylomia > Brachylomia viminalis. The sequence goes on along the minus strand of OW443305.2, from coordinate 5,395,586 downwards.
ATAAAATAAAATTAACTATCAAAATAACGTACACAAATATATAAATAAGTCCTATACACATACATACTATTTACTATACTATATACTTACATAAATATATATATATATATATATATACAAATTCCAGGAAGAGAGATGTTGAGATGACTTTACTCTATTTGTTTCGAAAATAACTCTGCAATTTCCGCTTAAATGCATACCGACTGGTAGCCGTCCTGATATCAAGAGGAAGCGCATTCCAAAGAAGAATGGACTGAATATGAAAGGAAGAATGAACAAAGTCAGAAGTATGAGAAGGACAGAGTAGAAGAAGATTGTTAGAAGAACGTAGATTCTTAGCGTGAGAAGAACATAGGTATTGGAAGTGAGACACGAGATAAGAAGGGGAGTGGGAGAGTTGAGAAGGGAGAAAAGCGTGGTCAAAGCACGCAAACTTCTTCTTTGGCGAATGGACATCCATTTGAGCTCAGACCTATAGCTCGACACGTGATCATATTTTCTGAGGTTGAATATGAACCGGATACCATAGTTAAGCAATCTGTCGAGCTTATCCAGCAAAACCGCATTCAAGTCAAAGTAACACACGTCACCATAGTCGATCATAGGGAAAATCAAAGTCTGCACAAGCATGGTTTTCGTCTTAGCGGGCAAAAAATTCCTCAGACGATACAGGGATCGCAGAGTACCGTTGACCCTTTGACTAACACTAGAGACCTGGTGTTGCCAGCTGAGTGAATTTGAATATTTATAATATGTATGTGTGTATTATGGGCATATAAAAGACTTTCAAAAATATACTGAGAAAGCAAGTCATTACATTAATCTCCTTAAATATCTCTCTGAGAGTGTGTCTCGGAATGAATTTACAAATTGATCGAACAGCTCTTTTCTGCAAAACAAAGATAGTCTGAATGTCGGCGGTGTTTCCCCACAACAGAATATCGTCCGACATTACACTATGAAAATAGGTAAAGTACACTAAACGGGCTGTCTCTATGTCAGTTAAATTACGAATTTTTCTAACAGCGTATTTAGCGGAGCTAAGCTTTTTGGACAATTTATCTATGTATGGGCCCCACTGAAGCTTAGCATCCAAAATTAAGCCCAAGAATACTGTGCTATCTTCAGGATTCAATTCTCTGCCCTTTATCAATACATTAGTTAACACCTGTCTAACGTTAGGCAGCGTAAACTTAATGCATTTGGTTTGTTTTCATTAACTAGATAGGCAAGCAGGGCAGGCAGGTAGAAAGGCCAGCCAGAGACGAGGGACAAGACTTCTCCCGGAAAATGGGGATATACAATATATTCTTCTTTACACGGATGGTCGATGTTTTTAGGCAAGTAGGTACCTACTTTACCATTTCAATAGATTTTGAATGAGGCATAGAAGTTGCAAATATTTATTTATTGGAATAGGTCTCTTAATTCTTCGTTAAAATAAGTTCTCAAATTAGATTGTGTTTTTTTTGAACATTCCTAAATTCTTTGCTCAAAGAGAAAACTAGTTTTCTAAATTAAGAACTTTAAGCTAGTCGCATTCATTTAGAATTAATTTTAACAAGAAAAGTTGTTTAATTCGGTTTTAAAATCTTAGTAGAGAATTGCTGTAATTCCATTTTTACATAATTTTTTTGCCATTGCTAATTTAGACCTAAGGCACAGATTAGGTACTTACTTTAAAAAATCTAATTTGTTTTTTTAGTTTTATTTGCCGAGAACTACACATAATGCACAGAGTACCTACGAAAACAATTATAATAGAGTAAGGCTACGCGGGCATTATGGTTTTATCGTTGCGATTTTTAAACTGCGAAATAAAATCGCATACGAAAAATATTTTTCAAGCTAATTCTCAAGCGATTTTTTAACGCAGTGCGCGGACTCCAGTATATTGGTATTGTTCACAGATTTGCGATTACTATCGGCAACGAATGAAATTCGTAGTGCGCGCTGAGCCTAACAGTATAATTTCATGAATTTAGTTTTGCACATATTATTCAATAAAAATGGTTTACATTTTCACCATTCATTTTAATAAGACTTTTAAAAAGTACGTTGACCTTAGGATACATGAGAAATCTTACACCACGTATTTCGCACGATCACAGAACAGAGAGGAGGATATAATAAAGAGGACAAGGAAAGCAGGGACCTTCTTGATGCTCTGCAGAAGATCAAGCAAGAGGCTGCTGCTCAGAACGAAGGTAAAGTACACTCGAGAGCAATGAATCCGGGTCACTTAAAGAATGTTAAAAATCTCGGAAACTAAAAATGATAGGTTAATGCAATAAATTGTATTTAATAGACAATGTAATACTCCTTAAATGAAAGTAAAAAAAAATACATTTTATTAACACAAAATTACATAAAGAAAAAAACTGCTGATCTCTCCTTAAAACAAAAATAGGAAACATGAAATTTTTGAACTTTATTACGATTTTCTTGAATTTTAATACTTCGTATTGCCTCCTCGTGCTTCCATTACTGCGTTTACGCGGTTTGGCATGCTGTACACCAAGTTCCTTATACGATTTTGGGGAATATTCTCCCATTCCTCTGTGAGAGCAATTTTGAGCTCACGAAGCGTGATTGGGGGAGGGTTTCGTTGTTTTACGCATCTGCCTAGCTCGTCCCAAGCATGCTCGATCGGGTTGATATCCGGGCTGCGCGCTGGCCACTCCATACGAGTAATGTTCAGCTCTTGAAGGTAGTCATTCACAATCCTACCTGTATGAGGTCGGGCATTGTCATGCATAAATATAGCATCCTCACCTAAATTGACCATAAATGGACCAACGTGATCATTGAGGATTTCTTCCACATATCTTACGCTAGTTAAAGAGCCGTTTTCTATGATCACCAGCTCTGTGCGACTTTCAGAAGAAATTCCGGCCCACACAAGTACAGACCCACCACCGTAGGCTACTTTTTCTTCGATGCATGCTTGCTTGAATCTTTCCCCTGGTCTTCGATACACTCTGTGTCTTCCATCGTGCTTGTAGAGCATAAATTTTGATTCGTCGGAGAACATAACTTTTGACCAATCTTCAATACTCCAATTTACGTGGCTCTGGGCATATCTTAGTCTTGAAATACGATGCCCACGCTCCAGTTTAGGGCCGTTTGCAGGTCTAAGGGGTTTTAAGTTAGATTCAGCAAGCCGACGTCTTACTGTCCATGCACTTGGGTTACTTCCTCCGAGGCGTCGAAACTGATTGGTGAGTTCAGTTCCTGTGAGAAAGCGATTTCGAAGCATGGTGTTCACCAAGTATCGGTCTTCTCGTGCTGTGGTACACCTGGTTCTGCCCGTTCCTGGTCTGCGTAGGTTAGAACCAGTTTCTTCGTAACGTCGGAGAACTCTTTGTACTGTTGACAGCGACACACCGACAGTCCTGGCTGTATCGCGGTGACTCCGGCCGGTTTCCAGCATTGTAAGTATTCTGGTGCATTCTTCAGGCGTAAGCGACATGATTTCAGCTTGAATAATGAATATAGAGCACTATCAACATGGTTTATGTACCCACATAAATGACAGATTACAAACAAAAGCAAAACCAAATGCTGTAATTTCGTAGTTCCATCTTCGAAAGTGGCCCTTTTTCAAATTTGATTTTTTTATGATATAACTTTACAATAACTAAGAAGTTTTAATACCTTCATTTAAGGAGTATTACATTGTCTATTAAATACAATTTATTGCATTAACCTAGCATTTTCAGTTTCCGAGATTTTTAGGATTCTTTAAGTGACCCGGATTCATTGCTCTCGAGTGTATTTTGTTTTATGAATTGCCATAGTGTGTTCTGCAACTTGTCTTCTGTCAAGGCAAATGACGCGCTTATCAATTGATTTTGGGAAATGTGTTTGAGCTCGGTGAAATCTTGCTAGAAATTTATTCTCGAAAAAAAAAAACAATCATGAACATAACTACTTATTTATGGATATTTTGTGTGACTTTCCCCGTCTCTTAGAACACAAAAGAAACAAACACTTGTGGCGGCATCTACATCGCCACATGCAAAACACGCACATCACACTTTCGTCACGCAAAAATCCTGCATCGCGCAAGCAGAGTTTACCGTCCGACTAACATTTTATCAACGCCCCAACGTAAATCGTCGAGCAGTAGCCCACCAGACACGACACCATTCTTGTCGGAGGAGCCTCCCATTTCTATGGGGAATGAGTGAACTTTACACCCTATTGCTCATACCTCAGTACACGAATAGTTTGTAATAGGTAACACACCTAACATGAACTTAGTCTGACAGCTAAACTCTAACACGCTTAACGCTCACGTGTTAGTTCGAACGTGAAATGACGATGAAGTACAAGAGAAAACTTCGGGTCTTGAACTTTAGTTAATTTCAGATGCGATGCTCTTTCACAGGGTAGTTGAATTGAAAAACAAGCGGTGTTTCGGGTAACACATAACACTTTTCGAACAGCTGAAAACAAAGCATCAAATTTTAAGAACTTTTAAAAATTGCTTTCAATTTCAATAACAATTGTCAAATGGTTAAAATACGCTAAAGTCACGATTTAAAAAATTCAAAAGCTTGTAGGTACCTAGGTAAAATCAAGCAACTTAATTGTTTAGCTAATTGATTACCATACTAAATTGTTCGTTTATTAAAGTCACAACTGTCATTCTTTGACAGTTGTGCTATAGCACGGTAAATTGGTTTATTTATTTAACACTTTAAGCACACAAATGTACACAGGCGGACTTAATGCCATAGGCATTTTCTACCAGTCAACCTTTGGGTGATGCAGAGACAAACAGTGGTAGGTGCAATTTATAATGACATTTTAGGATTAAATAATTTTAAATATATAGACACGTATAAACTTATTTAGTCTATAAATACATATAATATATACTCGTATACCTAATTCCATATAAATATAAGCACAAATAAATGTACATAAATACACGAGTATGTTAAAAACAAATAGGACACACAATGAGAAAACATTACCGCTGTGATGATACTGCCAGCTTCTTACGAATGTGCTCGCGAACTTTAGTTTTAAAGGATAATCGGTTGGTTGCCATCCTGATTTCCTGGGGGAGTGCATTCCACAGAGAGATAGATTGAACAAAGAAGGAAGAGTGAATGAAGCCTGTGCGGTGAGTGGGACATTGAAGAAGACTTGTGGACTTTGTGACTGTGGTGGGGATTGATTTATATTATTCTCGGTATGAGAGTACCGATTTAGGTACTAATGATGTGCATAATTTGACTAAGTAATTAATTAATGATAGTATCTAAGGCATTGTCTGCCCTCTGCCGACGCCCGGTGCGCCTGCTACGGGCCGAGAGAGCACTCGAAATTTCCCTCTCCCTTTCCGCTGCCTCCTTCTGCGACATAACGTTATCGCAGAAGGAGATCACTGCGTCCCACGACGCTGCGCCGCCGACCATAGAACGAATCACAGCCGGCAACGACAGGTCGCTTCCCACTTCCGTTGCTAGTTATCCTTAGTCAACGACAACTTGAATGGCTAACGTGACAATGTTGAAGAAAATCGAGAACCGCGCTGTTATTAAATTATTTACCAAAAAAGGAAAAGACGAAAAACTATTCACGAAGAGATGGTGGCTGTTAACCAAAATACTGTACATTTCGTTATCTACGGTTCAAAAGTGGTCAAGTGAATTTGAAAGTGGGCGAATAGAGTATTGACGACGACACTCGCTCGGGCGGCTCGGTTACTGCTTCTACGGAAGAAAAGGTGGAGAAAGTTTGGAAGCTTATATTAGAGGATGCCCATATGAAGATGAAAATGGTAGCAGAGATGACCGACCTCTTCGTTTGTACCGTGCACACGATTCTTCATGATCTTCTTTACCTTTCAAAAGTAATTGCAAAATGGGCGCCGCGAATGCTCACGGCGCGGCGCCTTAAAAACAAGTGCGAAGCGAGTGCTGTAGAGAGTTTTCTGAACTCTGTGGTGAAGTTCCATCAAGAATTTTCGATCGAATTGTTACTGGAGATGAAATGTGGGTTCATCATTATGACCCTTAAGGTAACCAGGAGTCCATGCAGTGGCACAAGAAGGTTACTGAAACACCTAAGAAATTCAAAGTTTTTCCATCTGCCGGAAAAATCATGGCCGTGATTATTATTTGTTCACTAATTTGAAAAAAGACCCTCGTGGTTCTGGTGGTAGATTTTCTAACGATGAAGAGCTCAAGGCGGCAATAAATGCGCGTTTTTCAGAGAAAGAGAAAATTTATTTTTTACAGGGTATTGTAAAGTTAATTTCGAGATGTAATAAATGCATTGAGGTAATGAGGGATTACATTGTAAAATAATAATATTTTAAATTGAATTTACGTTTTTTTTTTACGCCGATACCGAGAATACATTGAACGCCCTTCGTACTTAGGTGGTTTTCATAGTGAATCAGGGCAATAATGAGGGGAAATAATACAATGACCCCTTAAGGTGAATCCTCAGTTTTAGCCCGCCAAATTCAAAATTCTTTAGTTTTTTTCAAATTGCAGCTCTGTTTTACGTCGTATGTTAATAAAAATGTGATTCGCGATTGTAGGAGTTGTATATTTGCTGAATAATAATCATAAATTTAATTACAATCGTCGCACATTGGAAATTTGTTCCACCTAAGAATTATCTTATGAAATATTCTGAAAAGTTCTTAGTTGGAACAAATATCAAAAGTATCAGTACAATTTAAATAACAAAAATAAAAAAAATCATAAGTATCATTCTTACAGTCGCAAATCGCATTTTGATTAATAACTGAGTTTCACCTTAAGAAGTTTTTAGCTAGTTAAATTAAGGTACAAGGTGTATCCTTGTAGGTACCTGAAATGTATGGAGCCGCTGATTTTTTAAACTGTCGAATGGACGAAATCTCGATGGAAGCCCTTTTTAGAACCCGCCCTGATGACATACGCTGTATAGCATTCTTATTTAAATAACGTCAACGCGAACAGAGACACTTTTGTCGTGAAACGATGTGCGTGAAGGCTTAAAAAACAACGTATTAATTCTATAATTTACATAATAATGCACATGCGGAAATACACAAGAATATATGAATATTAATTTTGGTTGGGTTGAATTATATGAACATTTATTTATTTTGGGGAATCTCTTTATTTTTTTAAGCTTAATGTCCTCTTGCTGTTTTTGCTATTTTGAGGTCCTTTATTTTTCTCCTTTTAATGAGTTTATCTACTCATTTGGCACGCACTAAGTGCTGAACTACTAAACCAATTTTGATAAAATCTGGTTGAGAGCTAGTTTATTTCCTGGATAGAGTGCTTTTCAAGCAAGCTGAAGTGACTGATGACCGTTGGGGTAGACGTATTTTTGAATGGAGACCGCAAATCGGCGAACGTAAGGTAGGATGCCCTCAGGCTAGATGGAGCGATGATCTTTGCATGGTGGCTGAAGTAGCTGGATGCCAGATGCCGAGAATCGGTCTGAATGACGTGCAATTGGAGAAACCTATGTCCAGCAGTGGACTGCTGTAGGCTGATGTATTGGCTCTTATTACGGCACTACTACTTCCCATGTAGCAGCTAGGGCATGCTATCCGGATATCCAAATATTCCGGATACACGTCGAAAATATTATCCGGATATTTATTTCCATATACAGGGTGTGGCGTAAGTTTGGTCCAGGCCATGGTACGGAGCGAGAGGGCTTGGGAAGCCGTCACCTCCTTCTGCGAAGCAGTAATGTTCGCGAAGGAGGAGGCGGAACGCGTGAGGGAGAGGCAAAGTTTGCGCCCTCACGCCCCTAGCCGCCGCAGGAGACGCCCTGGGCGTCGGGAATCGCAGGCCGATTCCCGGCCACCGTAGGCGCGGGCCTGCGAGCGGCGAGCAATGGGCAGCTCGCCGTTCGATAAGGACCAGGCCCGGGTCGACGGCGCGTTGTGTTCCACGCGCGCCTCAAAGAGATGTCAGCACCAATGACGGGGTTTGCTAGGACCGATGCCTGCTAGGGTTGCGGAAAAGTCCAAGAGGGTTACCGTGGCCCCTGGCACAGGCAACTGAAGGAACACGGGTGGGTTTTAGTCAGTAAGAGTCTGACACGCCCTCCTGCTCTGCCCAGAGCGGGAGAAGTTATTTGATGATTTCCCACCCACAAAAAAAAAAAAAAAAAAAAAAAAAAAAAAAAAGGGTGTGGCGTAAGTAGTGGTCCACCGTTCAGGATTTGATGAACCAGATAATTAACTATAACAATTAAAATTTTTAACCATTTTTAGTAGTAACGATAATAAAATAAAATTAGACCAAATCGGTCTTATTACAAAAGAAGGTTTTTCTTTTGACATGGTTTAAACCATCGAGCCTGTTTTTGAAATAAGAACCTAACTGAAATCGAAATACAGTTCCTTTTACAAAATTGACAACCTAAGACCGGACTAAGTTGACAGTTTTGTAAAAGGAACTGTATTTCGATTTCAGTTAGGTTCTTATTTCAAAAACAGGCTCGATGGTTTAAACCATGTCAAAAGAAAAACCTTGTTTTATAATAAGACCGAATGAGTTTATACGTTATGAGACGCACCCTCAGTTGACGACAGCGATGATGGTGACTCAGTGAGTATCAGTTGCGGAGAAAAGGTAAAATCATTTACTTAAACACATTTTTTTACAGGGCAAATAAGTTAAAAGGCCATGCTAAAATACACCATCGACGTTTAATTGCAGTTGCAGTGGTGATGGTGCTGTTAAAGTAAATGAATTTTTGAAGTAATGATCAGCATCGCGGTCGTCAACTGAAGTTGAGAGTTTCAGAAATGTAGAAACTCTCAAGAAGATTTAGAATCTAAATATTCTATGCGAGCTGGTATAATGAGAATTTAGAAACTCTTTACGGAATACAAATTCCACTCTTTGATAGAACCCCTGCTATGAAAGAGTAAGACTTGACTAAGATGTTTCTTGATCCACACCAAGAAACATGATGACATGATGAGGAGGTTGGTTGGAGTATACAACGTCCTCATCACAATTCCTCCAACCAGCGTCGAAGCTTAAAGAGTTTTTTCCTCCACTGGTAACATCCAAAGTTTCTAACTAATATTATAAATACGAAAGTAAGTTTGTTTGTTTGATTCTTTACTACCTTTTCACGCCTAAACCATTAAACCGATCATCATAAAATTTTGCATATACGTTGTTAGGGGTACAGAAAAGGACTTAGGGTACCTTATATTCAGAAAAAAGTACTGTTCCCGAGAGGGAAAGAACAATAACTTTGGACGGTCACGATTGCTTTACGACGCTAGATGGCGCTACGTGTCTTTCAAATCATGATTGAATTATAACGGGTGAATCATTTTGAGGTACTTTTTTCAAAAGGAAAAGTAATAAAAAATAACATGAAATTGAAGAAAATAAAATTGGAACTTCAGAATGGACCAAGTTAACCGCAGTCACGGCCAAAATTTGAAAACTTAATCTTTAAAAAGAAATGTTAAGAATGGTTCTTTTGTATGATAACAAAGATAGCTCTGTAGTGTTATGTCTGGTGAAATGATAACACTAACTAGCTTGATGTGGCTTTGAAGCATACCTTTTTTTTTTTTTTTGTAGTGCATCTCGTCATTGGCCTTGAGAGGCCGTGACTACGTAACCGGTCAATCATGTGGTGTCTTTGAGCGAACTCAAAGCCTCCAGCCAGGGGCTTGATATTATTTATAAACTAAGCGACCATCACCTAAGAGTACCCACTGTGGGGTACGAACTTCGGCTTAGGGCGTCGCTGGGGGAGGACAGCAAGTTTGGGACAGGCTGGATCAAATTAGTTTCATTATTATTATCAGGGGAATTTAAAGCTATAGGCATAGCTATGCCACCAGCTGGCACGGATCCGATCACGGATCCGTGATCACGGATCTGTCACTTGGACAGGGAGGACAATTACTTGGGGAGGATCGCGAACGCATAGGACTTCGGCGGCGAGGTCGGTATTTCGATTTGTGTCTGTTGTTGTACTGGTTTCCTGGAGGAGGGTAATGGGACATCAGGGTCGGTCAGTATACGCCTCGGACGGCGGATTTTACTGATTCTAGAGGGGACATAGCTGGCGGCCTTCACAACCAGGGGGATGCGATGGTTGCCGGCGGTATCAAAGAAACGCTTGGTAGCGGGTTTCATAAATTGCTGAATAGTGGGATTTTAAGATCTAAGTGGAGGTTTTTATTAAGAACGAACCAAGGGGATCCCCAAAAAAGAACCGCTTGACTCTTGTCAAGGTTGACTTCGATTCTCCACTTTCTAAACCAGGCGCCGAGCTTGTCGACTGCGGCTTGGAGAGTACGAGATATCGGGTCTGTGAGAAGCCCAGTGCAATAAATGGCTGTATCGTCTGCGAACAGAGTCAACTGCGCATCTTTACACTTGGGGATATCGCTGGTAAATAGGGAGAATATGAAAGGAGCTAGCACAGAGCCCTGAGGGACACCTGCGCGGATAGGGTGGGGGATAAGCATGCCTTTATTTGTTCTATTAAAGTACTAGTTTTAGGGATCGCAAGTAGTATGTAGACAGACATGTTATCACAGACAGGATTTATTTAATTGACCAATCACATTGCTTTTTACTAAGTTAGAATATTGCTACGAGTGGTGCAGCCGAACCAAATGCTTCGGGGTTATAAATGGGTGCCGGCCGCACATGATTCAGTCTATAGTATAGTTAAAATCTCGCTGCAGACTTGGTCATAAATCATAATCGGAGTAGGGATGTGCGCTAGTTGCGCGCGCTCAAGGCCATTATCGATGATGACTCAGACGAAGAATTTTAATTTTCTATTTTTAGTTTTATATATACGTTCTTTTGTTTATATATTTAATATGATTTGTAGTAAATTTGGTAATAAAATAAAAAAATTGTGTATTTATTTCTATAACCCATTTATAAATATATAAAACTATCGATATCACTCATCGACTGCAGTAATACACAGGACTACGTGTGGGCGTGGCCTGTCCATAAGGCCCGTGAGTGGGAAAGGGAGCGAAACACTCGAATGATTTATAACCGAGTCTGCAGCGAGATTTTAACTATACTATAACTGAGCGCGCGGTAGTGGCCGCACGTGTCGAACATGTGACGTTGGTATCCAGCTACAGTGGTCCCCCTAACGAAGCACACGGGCATCTTGACGAGTCTGCCAGATCTGGTCTGACAATCTTGTAAACCTGTTTTTGGAGCCCACAAGAATAACTCCTACTAGTGCAACATACCTAGATAATGCACAAAGAAATTATAAATTTACTATGATCAAAGGGTTACTATCCAAAACCAAAACAACAAAGTGGTTAAAAAGGATATCACTGTCAACCCCAAAACTGCAAGTCGCATGGAAGGTCATTAATAAATTACCAGTTTTGTCTATTCATTCTGATCTTAATCATGTATTACGATGATTTTTTAAATATATACTGTAAACAATTTAATTCCACCTTTATTCCCAAGACTATCTCGGTTAATAACAAAGCAGCTTTCAGACATTGGTATTCATAAAAGTAGAACACGGCTTTATGGGCTGTACAATGAAAGGACTTATGTAAACACTGCTTAATTTAATTTATATGTTAGAAGTTATACAAAATTATTTTTAAAAGTTTTTGTATTTGAGTTATTTGAGCGGTATTTGAGTTCGAAATGTTAATGTTTGCGATTCGGAATTTAATTTTCAACATATCACTTGTAGAGATATCATTAAAACCTTTCACACTTTAAATGTAAAAAAGACTGCGGATCTGTGGGGTAATTCTGTAGAAGTTGCTAAGTCTACTATTGACATTGTAGCACCTACTTTAGCTCTTATTTTTAATAATTGTATCGACTGTGGAGAGTTTCCTGACATTATAAAACCCCTAAAATAATACCTTTGTTTAAATCAGGTAGTACCAGTCAGTTCCGTCAGTATTAGTTTCAGTACTTCAAACCCCTCAAATTATAGACCTACTCGTATTTCAGTAATATCTTTAGTAAAATTTTTGAGAAATTAATTTTAGCCCAATTGCAAAGATTTTAAAATAAACATAAATTATTACACAGTAAACAATACGGTTTTACAAGGGGTCGTTCAACTACTGATGTGTAGAACTTTTAGGACATATTTATAATGAATGGGAAGATAAATGCGATGCCTTGGGCATCTTTTGTGATTTGTCCAAGGCGTTCGATTGCGATTTCATGAAACGCTTCTCAGGAAACTCAGCCACTACGGGATCCGGAACTCCGCTCTGGATCTTCTTACTTCATACTTGAGTAATAGGATTCAGCGCGTTGACGTTAATGGAAAAAAATCTTCCGGATCTAAAGTAACAATGGGTGACCCACAGGGCTCAATTCTTGTTCCTTTTTTGTTTCTTATTTATATTAATGAATTGCCTTACCTTCTATAGAATAATCGTGATATAGTTTTGTTTGCGGATGACACTTCACTTTTGTTTAAACTTAAACGTCAGCAGCTGGTTACTAACGACTTAAATAACGCGATCTCAAAAGTAGTTCACTCGTTCAATGTTAAAACTTTACTTCATAATGAAAAAAAAAACAAATGCGTTAAGTTTACGCTACCTCACATTAGACAGGTGATAACTAGTGTATTGATAAAGGGCAAAGAATTTAATCCAGAAGATAGGACAGTATTCTTGGGCTTAACTTTGGATGTTAAGCTTCAGTGGGGCTCACATATAGATAAATTGTCAAAAAAGCTTTGCTCCGCAGTATAAGCTGTAAGAAAAATTCGTAATTTAACTGACAAAGAGATATACCGCTTAGTATACTTTAGCTATTACCATAGTGTAATATCGTACGATATTCTGTTGTGGGGAAATGCCGCCAACATTCAATAGTACATTGTTCACCGAGAGGAGAAAGTGACCGACTACCGTCGAGAGTGTCGTTTGAAGCCCGAGCCGTAGGCGAGGGCTTTAAAACACCCGAGATCGGGAATCGCACTTTCTCTCGAGTGATACATAGTGCTTTATACTACACCTACGAGGAAAATAAAAAACTAAATCTTTACTAATTGAAATGGCGCCAGTGGCGTCTGCAATTTTCACATGTTCTTTTTTCAAATTGTTTATCCTGCCGCCGCAGGGTCGCACTGCCAGCCCGACACCATCCAACACACAGCTAGTGGCCAGTGTCATTTTGCGAACTTGGAGATAAAAACTCACTGTAAAAACTTTTTGGCTTTTGATATTTAGGTTACCGGCGCATAGTCTTACCCAAAATTAAAAAAGAAAAACCACGTAAGAAATGGATTTTCATACACTTTTCTCTCCCGCTCAGATGCGTTTTCTCCCCGCATATTTGTTCGATATGCAATGACGTACTTTCTACCGTAAATTTGATAAAGTATCAAGGTACTTTCCAAGCAGGTGTAGTATAAACTATCTTTGTTTGTTTGTTGTAAAGTATTATATTATTTTAATTATTGTGAATGTCAGGACTAATGTGGGTCGTTACTTTTTTGTTTTTATTTTTATCATTTAGTTTTAATCATGATCTGGCAGTTTGAGTAATTTATGCAATCCTGGCTACCTTCTTTCTATCTGAGTGTCTGTGTCTAACTGTGTGAGTCACACAGTGTGACCACGTTGTTTTTTTTATGAAAAATCGACGCCATTTTGATACGGTTTTCACCATCATTTAGATAATTTATTCCAGAAGGTTTATGTGTATCTATATTAACATTAAAATGACATGCAATTAAGAAATCACGATGCGAGAATCGCGCGAAGTAACACCGTGTCGCTAGTTATTTTTACCAATACAAAAATTTCAGTAAACGTAAAAGGCCAAAAAAAAAAAAAAAAGAAAGCGAAAGAACGAATATCCTTTCATTCGCATCTAGCGTTGGTTGAAGTCATATTGACCTTGCACTACCCAAATGTCCTTTCTTTGTTCGTCGAATCGTTGAGCTCCTTAAGTTCTGAGTTGAGCTGCACGATTACTGACATATGCGTGCACTGACTAGACAGGTCCACTCAATCTGTGTGGTTTCTCCTCAAAACACCATTTCAGACACCAATCTACATGGTCTTCACACGATTTGACCAAGATTATGTCTGGACTTTAAAAGAGACGGTGACCTCTGAGTTGGTTTCGGCCTTTCTTCTCAGAGTAGCCCGATAGGAAAAGCCGACCTTATCTAGCTTAAAAATATGATTGACTTGTAAAAACGTTCGTAAAACTTACTTACAGAAGTAAAATCATATTTTATCTTTTAATCAATTTTATAATAATAAAGTGTAACGGAACATCCTTTAAGAACTCCTTTGTAATAGCGGATTATGGAAATAACTTGATTCAGTCCTTTGAATAGCTTAAAAAGAGGCGTTTACCCATTTTTACGACTTGACAACAAATCAAAATAGCATTGAGAAATGAGCTTTATATTGTGTCACGTACCGTAAAATTTTCATTATGAAGGTAAGTAGTGAAACTGAGAAATGGAAGGAGAGTAGGGAGGCCTTTGTATGCAGTGGGAAAAAATAGGGCTATTATAAGTAGGTAAATAGTGTGAGACGCGTGAATCATGCATTGCCAACGCGTCGTACACTTTAGAGATTAACTGAGGCCCGCATGCCACTTGTTGGCCTTGCGTTTTCTACTCGCCTATTTGCGGGCAGAGGTAGAAAAAAATAAGATTTGGTAGTTGACAACGTGTTATACACTCGTTGATGACGCGTGGTTTGACTAGTGAACACCGAGTTGTTAACTCAATGCCACTGAATCAAAAGTTGGAGCCGAGACTGTGTTGCGGTGGTGACAAGTTGTTTTTTTTTGTTTTAATAAATGCCCCCCCTCTTGTCCTCGTTCTCGCGGTGGACTGCGATGGACCTCTAGCTTAGGTACCCAGAAGATACCAGAGGGGCAATTCCCGAATTCTTAAGAACGTTCGTGTTCTAATCTCAGTCACAATCTGTTAAAAATACCTCTAATATCCATATATTTTTGATAAGTTTTTGACATTGCTTGTCGTTGAGATGAGATTGCGACTAGATTTTAAACGTTTTTAATTACGTACTTTTTCCTCCTGGTGTGCGAAGGCCTTAATCCTGCCCGGCTCTAACCCCCGGAAACTATTAAAAACAATTTACGCGCGCAACCTCTACATAATTAAGTGAAATACGTTTTTAGACAAAACTGAGTGATGTGCACAATAGCCGGGAGAAGTTAGTTGTTTTGTTGTAACTTAGAGGTTGAACAGTCATGAATCCTGGGTAATTAAGTTTGAATTTTAGGTTCGAGGTATTTTAAAAATATATTTTATTTATTGGGTTTTACTTTTATAGGTGTGTGTAACGTGTAAAATCCTACCCCTCATGTGTAAGATCACTGATTCTTCATTAATAGGTAATTTGTCATAATCGTGAAAGTATTCCACACTTACACACACAAACACGCACATGGGACATACATATGACTAGCGAGACGTGGGTGTACAATAGGTACACCTCTGCCTAAACCTTTCTGGAATATAGACGTGATGTTATGTTATTTGTACTAAATATCCATAATTCTGTCTATTCTAACATATTCTGCGTTTACATTTACTTCTAGCGAAGGCTTTTGATGTGTATGCTTGATTGATATAACAGGTCTCTAACTTTGCTCCATCAAGAAAGAAGTGTCTTAGTTTGGCTCTGATCATTAAAAGCATGAAAAATATTGTGGTTGAAAAAGTGGAAATTCCGTGACGTTTTGCTTCAGATCAGTGTGCAGTGGTGGCCCAG
The DNA here is from genome assembly GCA_937001585.2 of Brachylomia viminalis. Classification (NCBI taxonomy): domain Eukaryota; kingdom Metazoa; phylum Arthropoda; class Insecta; order Lepidoptera; family Noctuidae; genus Brachylomia; species Brachylomia viminalis. The sequence goes on along the minus strand of OW443305.2, from coordinate 5,379,829 downwards.
TGGTAACGGCCGCGACTTACGATACTTACTTACATGGGTTTGAACCCAAGCATTTTACTTTGTGTTAATTATTTCATCACCACTGCTCTCAAAACGGTGAAGGAAACCCTCGTGAGGAAACCGGCATGTCCTAGAAACAAAAATTTAACGACATGTGACTTCCACCAACCCGTACTGGGCCCGCGTGGTGGATAATGAACCATTCGCTCTCACAGAGAGGTGGCCTGTGTACCAGCAGTTAGAACACTATAGGCTGGTTATAATTGCTTCAGATTCTGATAAAATATTTTACAACGGCCGAGCCGTGGTCCGTTGCAATCAAAACTAAAACAAAAATAGTTGAGGCCATCGCGCGATATCGTTGTCAATTAATTGAAAAGTGCTGGAGTTTGTAGAGCAAATATTTTTATGGAGCCAAATTTTAATTACGGAGGAGAACACTCAAATGAATTTGGTTCATGGAGGCGTGTTATCGGTTAGCGCAAGTTTTCTGTGGTCGGACCGTTTAATTAATGCGTCGGTCAAACAGTTTTATTACATGATCACTTTTCATGTCATTCAAGCTATGTACCATATGTAATTATGTACTTATGAACCTGACTAGTACCGCGTGATATTTGCGGTTTCAACCTTATTTTTCTAGTTCATAACTGGTCGTTATGTCGCCATCAACTTTTTATTCTTTATTTTTTAAATTATTGTAGTATGAATATGACTTAAGAGCGTTTATACCTTGAGTGGCAACGTCGCAATTTAGTGTAATATTTCGTGGTTTTCAATTTTTATCATTTAATCGGAGCTATGTTTTAAAAATCTGTTTTATTAACTTTTTAGAATTACGTGAAAGTGTTTAAAAAGTAAGTAACCGTAATGCTTACAGTTATTTTACAATGAAAATAACGCCCTGCAAGTTTCCAATGTATTATTTGCATATAAATAGAACTGTAATCGCAACGATTTCTTACCTTTTACACAGTTTTCACATAATTCTAAAAAGTTAATTAAACAGATTTTTAAAATATAGCTCCGATTAAATGATAAAAATTCAAAACCACGAAATATGACACTAAATTGCGACGTTGTCACTCATAAGGTATAAACGCTCTTAGCAACAAAACTTCAGTTTTTGAAAAATATGAATGGAATCCAGTCGATTTTTATAAATTTTCTACTTTCAATTTTAAATTGAGCCAAGTTTTTATTGATTATACTTTACATTAATTCCTAATCAAGTTTCAAATTATTAAGTTCTGTCAACCAAGTTAAATATTGTTGAGTTCTGCATAAATTGTATAAGATATTCTTAGAATTTCGTATGTACTTTCTCTTTTTACTGCCTCAGCGAAAGTTTTAGCCTTCTTCTCTGGTGTGAACCTTATTATATTTGTCGTAGGTGTGGAACCAGTTAAAAAGGGGCGGCTTGCGGCCCTTTTTTCCGGGCACTGGACTATTCACCAGGCTTGCGCGTGTTTGGGTCGCTTTTACCAGCCGCATAGAATCCTTGGAGTTCGAGACCGGCTAGTCCGTTTTTGTCTGTGACACATGATCGTCGTCACCTGCGATTCTGTCTAGGTGTGCTACGCTTTCAGTTTGATGAAATTATTTGCATATTTAAACCATCATACTTAACTAATAGTTATTAGTACTTTCAGAGTACTTCTGGTACTTTTAACCAGTATCTACTGTTTCTATCGGGATTACTTAGGCTCTTCCAGACATGGCCTTGCATTGTTAGACTCATGAACATAAAATCATAATAATAGAATATTTCGACTTTAAAAGTGACACAACTGTCATTATTTTACAGTTTTATGAAATGGCTAAGACACGGTAAATTGGCGTGGTGAGTCAATTTACTTAGCGATTAATTTCCCTGACTCTAGGTTCTAATGTAGTAGGTACCTAAGTTAAATTCCACTTTCTGAAGGTGAGTATGGTAGACTCACTCACAACATGTTAGCAATCAGTGAAATTAAAAATTACTGTGTGTGACTGTGTTCTAGCTAAACCACGAAAAACTGTATTCGGTCTCCCATAAGTCCCTATAGATCATAAATTATTGTGACATTTATTCTCCAGTATTTCCTGCAACGTTTCATTACTGAAAGTGTCGGTACCGCTGGATACCGATACCGATAGCCTTGGATAGGATTATTGTGCGAACTCCATTAAAAAATGAACGCTAAGTAAACCGCAACGCGAATGGTGATCCGATTTGGTTTATTTGTACTTGTTAAGGCTTTTATTATTTAATTAATTTGTTTTAAAATTATGCTGAGAACTACTTTTGTGATTGGGTTTTTCGGTTAGTTCGATAAAGGACGCAAAAAATATAGAATTCATAAGAATATGTAGGTATTCATACTTATATAGGTTCAGCAGAATTTGCACTAAGCGTTTCCAAATGTCTTTGGTTATGCGCACAGCCAAGAGTGGAACTCTCTACCTGCATCTGTGTTTCCGAACGCATACAACTCTAATCTCTTCGAAGTGAGACAGGCTTCTTCTGAGCTCACTTCACCGTCGACTCTATGTTACCACTGACCTAGACTAGAATAAAGAGCAAACAAACCTTTAAAAAAAAACACATGTTCCAGAAAGCTGTACAGACCAGACCATCAAACTGAAAAACTTTCTCTATGGGACCAATATCGTAATTATAAAAAAAAAACAACTATTCCATTTAACTACAAAACTTCAATACCTACTCGATTCAAATATACTGGACAGCTGATTATTTACGACGCTGCCCACGATCGCTTTATCACGATGCTGGCCCGGTGGTGAAAGTTTATCAGTTCGATGGTCGTACCACACACTTCAATATGAGCACACCTTTCTGATACATTCTGTATAATGTGCTTAGTAGGATCCGTCCCTCTGTTTCACGAATTATACATGGTTATCTACTGTTAAGTATAGGTGGGCAACCTGCTTTTTAGTTTAAGAAACCGTTGCTTAAAATTTTTTTTCTTCAACTAACAAGAAATTAATTGAAATGAAGAGCTAAATTCAATACTCACCAAAACCATCACCTGGATGAACGCACACAACCTCCAAATAACCTACTCCAAAACTAAACTGATTACCTTCCATCCCCATCAAAAAACACCTCTAAATATAGATTTTACTTTTAATGGGTCAAAATTAGAAACTGTGAAAGAATTTTCATTACTTGGGCTAGATTTAGGCACACTTAAAAACTGGAAAACACACATACAAAAAATTTGATAAAAAATTTCAAGATTTTCGTATGGTCTCCGTATTTTAATAAGAACCAACGATCTTCAAACAGCACTCAGCTTTTTCTTTCTTTCTTGTGCATGGCTGAGCTACGGCGTGACCCCTTGGGGAAATAGCACAGATGCACCATCACTTTTCACCCTTCAAAAGAAATCAGTTAGAATCCTAGTAAACATCGATGAAACTGACAGCTGTAAACCTCACTTTCAAAAGTATAATCTTTTAACCCTCCCCAGTATTTACATATTAGAGACTTACAATTTTTTTTGTAAGCATTAAAAATTTTATACCAAACACCAAGACACAGTCACGTTACACACTCCGGCATAGATAAAGATTAAACATTCCAACTTCTCGTCTAAAAATACATTCAACAAGTCCCTATGTATCCATATGTCCTTATAAAAATATATAACAAACGGCCTGAACTAATAAAAAAAGATGACAAAATAAATATATTTATAAAAAAAAAAACAATTTCTAATAAGAAAATGCTATTATTGTCTATACGATTATTTAAACGAAAACCAAAATTATATATAATATATATACCTATAAATAAATATATATTTTTTTTATTTAGTTCAGAAGACTGATAAGTGACAAGTTAAGTTTTTGAAAGCTTCCTCTCTACTACTATTTTGCTGTGCCCGACAGGGTCCTTAATGATCACATATAATTTCAAGTTACCACCTAAGTAAGTATGCATTGTGGAATACAAAATAGAGTATTGGGTACTCAATACTTCTTCTTTCTTCCTTGCACTTCAGCATAAATTAATTACAACACAACCTGCAACATTACCAAAATCAAGCAAACAGAAAGTATGAAAATTAATTTCAGCCAAAAAGCCAAAGGGCCAGTAAATTGCTGGGTCGCGTCAAGTTGGCTGCTAACGACTGCCAACTTTGACGTCAGGCCCGGGCCTAACGACTGGAAACAGGCTGAACAATGCACTGCGGGTAACGAAACGCGAATACTAGTTTTTATTGTTACGTTAACGTTATCGGGAACTACTTACTTTGTTTTGGGAAAGGTAATTAGTGGTTTTCGATATAGATGTCGAAGAAGATTTTATTGTTTCAGTATAGAGGGTAGGTGATGATAATATTCTTCATTCACTCCTCTTTTGAGATCAAAATAACAAACATTGACCACTACGCTTGCTTAGTGCATCTTGGACTGTGTAAGCATAGATTCTGTAGTGAGTCTATTTGAAGCCTAAGCTCAATGATAATGTAAAGACTGAATTGAATAAGACTGTATCTAGAAATTTTAAGAATTATAACTAAGTATAACACAAAATGTAAGAAAGACTTTGCTATTGGCCAAAATATTTGGTTTATGAAAGACATTAATGTAAATAAATGGCTACAGGGTAAAATTGTTAAAAACAGTGGCCTGAGATCTTATGATGTATTAGATATTAATAACGTTAGGTATACTAGGTCCTCTTATCATATTCGACCCTGGTGACTTGCTGATTCTACAACGGTCTCTACTACTGGATGAGTGTGTAGTTCTAATGTATGCTATTATTGTGTAAGTGTAATTTGAAAACATCTAATCCCTCATCTAATCATGAGTATTACTTAATATTTTGGTTTTGTTAACAATGTAAACATGTTTTTTTTTTTTTTAAAGGGATAAGTAGATGTAGTGAGTATATCCGAATGCAAAATATAAAATGTAAGCGTTTCCGAACGCCGCCTCTGGTGAACCTATATAAGGCATTCCAAGAGACGCCCTAAGCCGAGGTTCGTGCCCCACAGGGGGTGCCCTTTAGGTGATGGTCGCTTAGTTTATAATTAATATTATGCCCCTGGCTGGAGGCTTTGAGTTAGCTCGAAGGCACCACAGGATTGACCGGTTAAGCAGTCACGGCCTCTCAAGGCCAACTGCGAGATGCCATACACAAAAAAAAAAGACTCTCCCTTTTTTCTTCCTATTGGACGCAGGCGACCATGAAGGGACAACTGTCATAATCATGTCGTAATGGATATTAAATATAAAAGTAACAATAAATAAATACGTGATCTCCAAGACAATTGTATCTTTTACCAAGAAGAACATTATAGGTTCCCCACAGTTTTTTCTTTACCGTATGACTGTATTAACGATAAAGCTAGAAATAGATGAGTAGATACACTTATAGTCACGTGCAAAAAGATCGCTTTAGCTAAAAGCAAAATTGATTTTCTCGTGTAAATCGCGGGTCAAATGTTGAAATACGATATATTGCGGGAGAGTGTTAGAGTTTGTGGAAACTATTCTAATGCAAAGCACCTAATCCATATCAATCAATGCCATGAAGTAAGATAATGATAGTTAATTACAGGCTAGGTTATACTTTTCCATCCTTCAAAAAAAACAAGCCAAAGTTACTGACCAAATCCATATGCTCGCCGCAGAATTTCCGTTTAATTTCTGCGACACTTCATAGATTATTTACGTAGTTACTATACCGGCGTTCCTAACTATTGGATTACGTCAGGAGTACATTAGTTATTTACTAACGTACGAGACGGTAACGATACGCTATCCACAACCTGTCTGCTAGATACTGATCAGTACGGAGAGAAAATCTAGAGAAATACATAAAAACTAGTCTGATTTAGAATGTTAGTAGCATTTATTTCTAGTGCTGTCGATGAAAGCACTAGAAATAAATGCTACCTATTGATTAAAGTAATAGTTTTGAATGAACGTTTTCGTAGTTTCCATATATGTATATGGATTAGTGTTGGTCATAGATGGAAAATAGAATATTTTTTATAATGTACACCATAAATATTACTCATAATTATACTTCTTTATCTAGTCATAGAGATTTTAGGTCAACTTGCACCAGCAATCACCAAACACATTTAACGCTAAACGAATTTAAAACATCGTTCTGTTTCTGTCAATCATTTGACTTTTATTATGTTTTAAATACGTTTAGCTTTAAATTTACTCGTATTTAGTGATTCGTGGTGCAAACGGGCCTTGCTGTAGGTATTGCGTTAAATCTAACTCAGTACCTACATGAAGGCTTGTCAGTGTGCAAAGTGTAAAGGCTTACTGTCCTTACTGACTAAAAATATGCCAGTAGCAAAAAAAAATTTTTTCTATCAACTGCAAGGGTCTCATATAACGGTTTAAAAAATAAATAGAAATATAAGTACCAGAACCGTTTTCAGATATATTTTTTAGAATGTGTGCATTTTTAGATACGTTACCAAGTTAGGGTAGGTTCAGAAAGTTCAGAAGGCAGGGTCGCTACCAACTGTGCCAACCGGTCAGTCAATATTGGCTACCTTAGCGTGGGATGCTCCTAGTTAAATGGACTGACGGCACTTTAAGATACGTGTTGAAAGAAAACTACTTAAGTAGAAATCCATGCAGCTAAATCTCTCTTTCAATCTCATTTTGATACCACCTACGAGTTTAATTTGAAAATAATCCTTTTAAAGACATTTTTTACTATAATTACCAGCTATTAATACTATTTTTTTCAGATCTCAAAAAGTTCTAAGAGTTTAAGAGGCACGTATCACCATAGATTTAAATCACTAGACTTGCCTTCACGGTACTTAGTCAGCCGAATGCGAATAAGTGTCCATACTCAGAAGAGTGCGCTCACACATTATTAATCGCGTTTCCACAACAATCAAGCCAAGTCACTGCGTCATTGCATCTGTGAGGATGTCAAAACCAAACAGAAACACGACTGTCTTTTGCCGCGGTAGGAGCAATCTAACCATTTAAATCTTTGCCTATCGCCTCATTCGATCAGTCTTTAATGGCTATATGGACGCCATTTTATCAGGAGACGCGGCAATAACCTCGTGGGTGTAGGTACTAAATTACGTTACCAATATCGTCGAAGTAAGTGCTGATCGTGTTCAGTTTTGTTGATGAAACCTGCGTTTAGTGTGTGAGATACTATAATTGAGGACTTGAAATTCTAGAGCGTAGGTGAAGACGTATATAGAAGCAGATAAATAGATTTTCGTATTATGTTGTTATTGGTATGACCGCTGATAGATGCTCGGTCAAAAATATGCCACCTGAGGGGCAATTCCCGTATTTTTAAGACCGATCGCATTCTAATCTCAGTCTCAATCTGTCAAAATTACAATCAATTTACATACATTTTTGACAGGTTTTTGACATTGATTGTCGCTGAGATGAGATTGCGACTTGAATTTGAACGTTTTTTAAGTACGAGAATTGGCCTACTGTTAACCTGCCACACACATGCACCATACCACATGGTTTCTATGCTTCATTTGTCTCGTGAACTTATGAATGGGTGCTTAGTTCTATTCGGAAAGTAGAAGTAGTAGTAAGGCAATGAGCTGAATGGTGCAGTAGGGACTGATCGGACACGATCAGTCCCTACTGCAAAAAAAAAACAGAAATTAAAGTAAGCCGTGGCAGCTAAGACATTAGCTGCCACGGCTTATTTTAATTTCTGAATTGTTTTTTTATTTTTGTTTGCATCTTTTTATTACGGGCGCTTTTAACGTGCACGTCTTTATACATTGTTCTCACGTGTATAATTTCAACATGAATGTTGAAATTATACACGTGACGTTGATGTATAAAATCTATTTTTTTTAACAATATTTTGATTTAAATGAGTGTTCGTGGAGTTTCCTGCCCTTTCTTCTACATAGGTACCTACTACGCTTTGGAATGGGCAACTGGCTTCATCTTTCTGGCTGACCGACCCTTTGACAATTCAAAAGTGCCTGTTATTGGTTTATTTGAAATAAATCATTGAGTTTGAGTTTGCAATCTTTAAACATGCATGAAAAATGGAAATTTCGCAGGTCTGGAACAGTGAAATCATGGGCTAGGTTCTTAAGCATTTGCTTTTGACATACGGTCCTTTCAAAGTTATTTTACCTCTGATTTCTCACAGCAGTTATCTTTATTGACGTTGCTCTACCTCTGACAGCAACCTATTACGAACCTTAGTTCGTAATAGGTTGCTGTCAGAGGTAAAATAAGTGTAGGTCTCTGACCATTACATCATACAAAAATAGAATAAACTATCCTTAGTAGTATTTACTGTTTAAATATTACGACTTTCCTGATCACAGAATCAATAAATGTTGCCAAAGCGACGATCAAAGTAATTGAACGGTAAACACTGAAGCTTACAACCGCAAAGGATCGTTGAGTCACATGTCAAACGAGCATTGAACTATTGATACATAAAGCATCTTTATTGAGTACCGTCCTAGTGATCGACAAGTCTTTATGGGTAATGACATAAGTGCAAGATACGTAGCTTTCGATATTTAAAAACGGCACACTAACGCGCACATAAAAATAACGAAATATTATAATGTCACATTATAAAACTATATACACGTTCCACGGGCAGTTTCACAATGTGACGGTGAAGGACGGCACGTCGGTAATTATCGGAAGCGAAAAAGAGACAAGCATAATGTTGACAACACTAATTCCATGTGTGCTAACTAGCCAAGTTTTTACACGCTACTTGCGAAGTATCCTATCCTATCCCTATCTATAATCTACCTCTATTTACTTATAATATCATTGATTAAAAGACAAAAACTAAGCTCAATTTCAAAGAAAACAGAAACATCGCCCCAGTCTTGATTGATTTTTCACGCGTATTGGTTGCATTTTCAAAGGTATACCTTACAAATGACTGGAACTAAATGTAGGGCGTTCCAACATTTGTGCTATACAGGAATAGACCCCGCAATCCGTAGTGTAAGCCAATCACTCAGCCACTGCGCCAGTCCAATCAGCTTCATCTATGTCTTCCTCCTGGTGATTCCTTACCTTGCTATTACTAGTAAGTACGCACGGCTACAGACCAAGCTATAAATTTCCAGTATAAGCTGATCTCGAATTGTATAGGATTTCCTTACAATGAGAGGTGAAATGTATAGCTTGATGTGTAGCCCTGTAGGTATACCTACATTGATCTGACTATTGCATTGATCTGACTATCTTTGAGTGAGATGGCGGTGACGGCGACGCGCCTTGTGTGTCTTAGTTGGGTGCCGCTAACCATTGTCGCGATATGTAGGTATGCACTTGAAAACAGAGGTGATAATGAAAGTGCTAAGTCGAGTTCAAATTCTAGTCTGTAGTGTTGCTATGTTTTGGTTTGAAAAGTACGATGAGCCCACGGTATACAGGGTGGTAGGGACATCGCCCCACAGACTGTTACATGATTTCGGGTCCTCCTTTTTTTTTTGAGGACCATTAAAAAAAAACTATTAAATTAATTAAATTTTTAATTAAGTCAATAAATCAAATCAAATCATCATCCTGGACCCTCCTGGGTTAACATTTTGGTGGGTTAAAAAAAAAATGCACTTTTGCACTTTTGTTGCACTTTTCTATGAAACAGTGGTTTTTTTTTGAGAATCGTCTAAAAATCTCTACCCTAGGGGGTCTAGAATTCCTGCCGGGTTTACGGGAAAGTCCGATAGGGTTACCGTGGCCCCTGGCACAGGCAACTGAAGGAACACGGGTGGGTTTTAGTCAGTAAGAGTCTGACACGCCCTCCCGCTCCGCCCAGAGCAGGAGAAGTTATTTGATGATTTCCAACCCTCAAAAAAAGGGGGTCTAGAATCATCTGCTGAATTCATGGATTCCGTTTGCGCGTCGATGTGGATGTCACCATGTCACATGATACACGTTAGGGGCGTTTAAGTTTTGCTTCTATGAATAAAGCAACACGTTGTGTGTTGCTACCCCAGAGGCATAACTTGGTACATCAGGTTCAGGTGGGCTGAATGATGCTTGTTAACCAACCAATAACATAGAAGGCTAGTTCTTTACAATCGGTGTGCACAAACGCATCCTCAAAAAATAATTTACGCACTTCCATACAAACGTTAATCCCCAATTTAACCCCTTTCGGGGAAGAATTTTCAAATATCCTTCCTTTAAAAAAATTATAAAATCATTTTATTTCAAGTATCACTGACTCATAATAAAATAACACTCATACAGTCACATTACACAACATTACTAATTACATTTAATTCACTTTAAAATTCCAATTATTCATCATACACAATAAAACAATAATAAAAATACTCATAATTAATTAACAATAAATTATCTTTTCGTACCACTTGCTCAAAAAAGTGACATTCTATGCCACAAAAAGCGAACATAACAATAGTCATTTTTAATCCGTTAAAAACAGGGAAAGAAAATTGTACTGAATTTCATTCGTCCTCTAGGGGGAGAATGTGATTTAAATTTGGAATACTTACCGAAATTTATACTGAACTACATCTGTGTTTACACCATTGAGTTTGTATATAAAGCATTATACATCTTTTTGAAAAAGGAATACGCATTTATTATGCAGTTATGATACAATTACGAAAACCGACGAGGCCGTATGAGGTTGATGCCTTTGCTTTTCCGACAAAAAAATATTAGTCTAGGAATTTGCCGCGTTTTTGTTTTCTTCAAATACATAAACGTTAAGTTTATTTTAATTTATTTTTATAAATAAGTTAATGTTCTAAAAATACGTTATACGGACCAATGTTTCGAATGTTAACTTTTACTTTTAATTGTCATTATTTTTAATAAATGCTTATCTCATATTAATATTGTGTTAATTTTTTCGCAAATGGTACGAAAAGTAGAGTATTTTCCTCGGTGATAAAGCTGTCTTAGTCTTGGGTGAACTTAAATCCCTCACTACACTCAGGACTCGTCTTAAATCCCTCGCTTCGCTCGTGATTTAAGTTTTTAACACCCTCGCTACGCTCGGGAGTAAACCTCGAGTCCTTCCTTACGCTCGCGATTTAAATCGTCACCCGCGACAGAAGACACTGCTTTATCCCCTTGGTTAATAATCTACTAATTAAATGAGGTTCGTTAGTCCCATGAGCCTGTCGCTTACAACAGTGGGAGATCATGGAACAATCAAGCCTTTCCGCGAGGGCGGCCAGCATGCTGTTAGCGCCCCCCGCACTCGCCGCACCAGCGACGTGCCCCTCTTGCGCATAGTGGCGTGGAAGCAATCCACGCGTGCTTCCGCAAACATAGTCGACGCGCTGCAATAGCGGGGGAGCGCCAACATCATCCTGAACGCGTTGTTGAACTGGACACGAAAGGCGCTCGTCAGTCCACAAGCTGCACGTGTACAGTGTAGTGCAACAGGCTCTAAAAAGAGTTATTTTTGCAACTGTTGTTTAAGGGGTATTAAAACACGAATGTGGGTTTATCACATGAGTGTTTTGATACCTAATTATGTACAGTTGCATACAAGACTTTATCTACACCCATGTTATGAATCCTCTATAAAAGATTTTGAAACCATAGGGTGGTACACTGTTGTAAGAACCCTATGTAAGTTCATGGTAAGTTTAATTGATGAGTATCTAATACAAAGAAACTATGAAATATCTGGTGGTGTGTTATCAAAGCTTGTATCACTCATTTTTGTAAACAACAAAGTAATAATTTTTCGCAATACCTACTAATATCGAACCAAAATGGCGGGATACGTCGTGAATTCGAATAATACATTTTTTTATTTTTATTATTAGCTGTTGCAGTGAAACGCGCGTGCGTGAGAATGTTGTTTTTTTGAAATTCATAAATATACCACGAATTGAGTACTGAGAATGTGGCTCTTTGATGAATGAGTAAGGAAGGGATCGAGTTCGAGTTGCATAATGAAATTTAGTACAACATTATAACACTCGTTTTATGGTTACTATGACACTGGTTGTTATAATGTTGGCAATAAGCTAACTGTTTCAGAAACTTTTATACAGGATTTATAGCATGGGTGTAGATAAACATCTTTAGAGCACCGTGCAAACCTGCGGATAACCATGTTCGCTTTGACCGACAGCGCCCTTATTGCTCACCTACGGTATAAAAGCAACTCTTGTGAAAGACTTCGTCCTTCAAGACCGAGGGGTTAAAGTTGTGCGTTGATAATCTTATGATTGTGTAGCAACTTAAACGAAACCCTCCGCATATACGAGCACCTTCTCGATTATTTGAACTCCCAAACTTATAAGCGGACTAAGTCGATTGTTATAATCGAATTATTGCGAGAATCGACTAACTCTATAAATGGTCCATTGCAAGTTTTATTAACGAGAAAAGTTTCTGACTTTCAATGTTCGTTTAATTTCGGACTGTTTCGGAGTTCTTATTTTGATGAAGCGACGGTTTTAGTGATCATGGAGTTTGTGATAGAAAGGCGTCTACTTTTTGAAAACGATGTGTATTATTTTCCTTTCATAGAGCGTGGATTTAGAATTTTATTTTCCTCTTTCTCTGGTCCACTGCGAAATAAAGATTTATTTCGGCTGAGCACTTACATCGCCACGTTTGAACACTGCATTATGCATGCCTGTACCCAAATAACAAGGCCATTACAAACTTTAATAAAGCCAAACCAACGCAAAATATAAGCATTGAAATTACTACGGAACAAAAGATGAAATCTCCATATCAGACCTTTTTCTAAACACAAAGGAGTTGGATTTACTTAAAATCCACTCATATATCCAGGCTATTATTTAAAAAAATGTGCGTGTCGGAGCACAGACAGAGAAAAGTTCCGTAGTTGTGATGAATATTTACGCATGCACAGTATTGCTTTTATTGAACGCAAAAATAAGCTTGTACTTTATGGTAGGTATTTTTCGAAAAATCTGAAAGACAAACTTATTTCTGCGGTTGTAACCGAAATTATACCATATCCCAAAAACTATTGACTTAAATAGCAAAGACATCTTAAAACATAATAATCTTTGTATTAATGGGATCCAACGATACCCCACATCGATTTTTTTTCATCCCGGGGTTGCATGTGTGGGGAGTGTCCCTAATTATTTTTTTCGTATTTTTACTACACAAAATAGTGTCCGAGTATAATGGCTGTCTGACATCCGGACATGACGAAATAATAAGGGTTCCGATCTTCCCATTTGACAACGTAACTATAAAAATATCATCCATGTAAAAGTATGGCAACTGGATGAAACACGGACGCTGTAACTTAATCAAATTAATGAAGGGGACCACTTCCCGACAAAGTTCATTTGCAAAATCAATTTGTGTCCTACAGTCGTACGGGGCTATCCACAAATTACGTAACACGAATTTCATGATTTTTGCGTCCCCCCGTTTTTGTCACAGGTGGTCATATTTGTGTTGTGGTGTGTCATCACATATTATGCAAATTAAATGAAACTTCATTTAAGAACTCTAAAAGAAAAAGAAGAACCTTGAGAGATGGTAAGTTAAGATTAAATGCGATCATATATTTGTCCAAAACATGAGCATGGTAATAATAAAAAGTTTTTCATTACAGTTGAAGTTTTGAGCGTTAGTACTAACTTCAGATATATTCATGTGGCGTCACGAAGCTTATGACTTTGCACGTGATTTCACACTTTGTTGATCCCCTCTCTCCCCCATAACGTGTGACGTAATTTGTGGATGGCCCGTACGTCAAAGTTGGGAAGTAAGGGTTACCGTATGGCGGGAGATATTTTACGAGGCTCGTGAACATCTGGGACTACTCTGTAAATTTTTGTGGCTTTGTGAAAATGTACCCTGAAATAGTGTGGGATTCACATTATTTGTGTGTGTGTGATGATGAATACCTACGATTTGAAGTAGTGTACTGTGTAATCGCGCAAGTCCAATTTGGCGCAAGTATATAACGTAACGTCTTTTTTTTTTTTTGAGGGTGGGAAATCATCAAATAACTTCTCCCGCTCTGGGCGGAGCGGGAGGGCGTGTCAGCCTCTTACTGACGAAAACTTTTCCCTTTTCATTCAGTTGTCTGTGCCAGGGGCCACGGTAGCCCTTTCGGACTTTCCCGCAACCCTGGCAGGCATCGGCCCTAGCGGACCCCGTCATTAGTGCTGACATCTCTATGAGGCGCGCGTGGAACACAACGCGCTGTCGACCTGGGCCTGGTCCTTATCGGGTTGCGAGCTACCCATTGCTTGCCGTCCGCAAGCCCGCCCCTTCGGTGGCCGGGAATCAGCTTGGGATTTCCCACGCCCAGGGCATCTTTTGCGGTGGCTAGGGGCGTGAGGGCGCGAATTTTGTCTCCATTTATTTCTAACAGCGCAATAACAACCTTGAGAATAACACTTTATACGTATGTAGAAAATACAAAAGAAATTAAAATAAAAATACGATCTTAAGTCGTGCGTGGATATATGGTTGGTAGAGAGTAATTCACACTGACCTCAGTACTAGTAAAAACTGGATCACGGTAGGTCACAACGGTGACGTGGTGGTGGTAGTGGTCACGGTGGTAGGTGACGACTTTCCATGCTCTCTCGCTCCGTACCATGGCCTGGACCAGGGCCGGACGCGAGATATTGCCACCGCCAATCGCCTGCACGAGGACACGGCGGTGCTCCGCCCAAGCTGGCAGAACACAATCGTATGCTCCACCTTGTCCTCCGGGCGATCCACACAATGGTGACACCCGGGCGTTTCCTCCCGCATTATCCGGAACAGGAACCTCCCGAAGCAACCGTGTCCGGTGAGGACCTGCGTCAGGCGGAAGGTGAGGACGCTGTGGCGCCTCTCTAGCCACTCCTCAAAGAGGGGACTTATCGCCGCAATTGTGGCGTGCCCAGCGCTGGATTGCGACAATCGCACTCTCCATGCCGCCCTGAGATCCCGCCGGAGCATAACGTAACGTCTAAGGCCTGCATAAGTAATCCTGGTTATTGTAGCTATGAATATTTTTGTATACCCTTACCTGTACCCACCTGGGAAGTATACCCTTTGAAACAAATAAAGAATTTTCCAAATCGGTTCAGGCGTCTTCGAGTAGTCGGTGAACATACATTTAAAAAAAGATTCCGACGAATTGAGAACCTCCTCCTTTTTTGAATTCAGAAAAAAAGGTCATAATTCAAGTGGTATTAAGAAATTTATTTAAGTCAAAAAAGTTACCTTCAAACACAAATTGTACGCTGGGTTTCGAAAGAATAATGAAGAACCTTTAACCTTTTACTTCTAGATAAATGTACTTCTACTCTATATCTAGTAGAAACTTTCACGAAATTGAATTTTTGCCGAGTCCCTATCAACGTATTCGATAACGTACTCAATAAAACAAGATAGAATCAATTTTATTAAGTTAATCGTAGCCTTAGCGCTGGCTTGGTAACCTGAAACGTTATTGTTCTAGTTTTAGAATAGCGTGGGAATAAAGTGAGAGTGGTAAAAAAAGGGGAGGAACAAAAAGAAGAGGTTAGGTAAGGCCTCTACCTGAGACTTACGTCGAAATATAAAGTTACAAAAAAAAGTGAGAAAGAAGGAGATAGAAAGATAAGGACAGAAACACGAATAAAGATCCTCCTGACGCTGCACGATGTGGGACCCAACGAAAGTCTGACCAACGAGAACCGACAATAAGATTTGTGTGACTTGCACTGCATATTGGGCGTTGAACAATTAGGTTCATGTCCATCTTTGTTTAAAATTTTTGACTAATGAGCCTGGTGCATGGTCACTATTTATTTATTTATTAAAACTTTATGCACAAGTAAAAAATAAATACTGTACAAAGGCTGACTTAATGCCTGAGGCATTCATATTTATAGTACACTAGCTTCTGCTACTTCGGCGAATCCCGCGTGGATTTTGGAAATTATCCCACGGGAACTTGACAAGACGACGAACCAAAACCAACGTGAAGTATTTTTGGTGAGTAAAATTTTCTGCCTACCCTACCCTACCCTTTTTCTGTCTTAAAAATGTGTGCACGCCACTGTGAGTGTCTTTCTCATCCAAATATTATCAACATTAATTGCATTATGCATTATGATTAATTAACTTTTCCAAATTTTAACTTTGTTAGCTTGGTTGTTTAACTTTGTGCATGTTGTGGTCTCCTATAAGTGAAGGAGTACACTTACTTATTACCTGATGTAACTCTTTATTCATGTGTCATGTATTGTGTACATCTTTTGTTGGAGATCCTAAATAAATAAATGATGCATTGTTTGTAATTTGTTATAGGTATATGAATATATGAATGTTAGTATTTAGGATAATCATGTTAAGAAAAGCGCATTTATCGCATTAGATTACCCTGTAATGGTAGATGTAAGAAGAAAAATAAATAAATAAATTTGAAATAATCTATCGCCACCATTGTCCACCTACATAATATTAGCTAAGTTATTTTATAATTTCAAATTGTGATAACTTATAAGCGGATGGACCGATTAAAATAAAATAAATAATACCTCAAGGTAGGTTGTATATATATTATATTTTCTATATTTCCAATTCCTTAAATCTCTTATAAAGAGGCACACAAATGTGAATTTTAAAATCATACCCTATTTTACCCCCTTGGTAGTGATTTTCCAAAAAAGATTTTTTATTTCTTACCTAAACTATAAATTTTAATTTTCATATCCCTAGCCATCTATATTTTTGAGACAAAAAATAGCTTATAACCCCTGGATGCCAACTATTTCCTTGCTAAATTTTATTGAAATCCATTCAGTGGTTTAGGCATGAAAAGTGCGTGTGTGTGTGGCTCCATAAGTACCTACTACGCTTTGGAATGGGCAACTAGCTTCATCTTTCTGACTGACCGACCCCTTGATAATTCAAAAGTGCCTGTAATTGGTTTATTTGAAATAAATGCTTTGAGTTTGAGTTTGAAAAGCTAACACACAGACAGACAGAGTTACTTTCGAATTTATAAGATTAGAATGGATTTATATCTGTAATTCGCATAGTACCCATGATAAAGAGTATTCTTCTATTTTATTCAATTGTTCACAGATTTGTTACATATGGTTCTCCCTCTCAAAATATGCCGAAGAAAGTTTTTCAGAAACATATAGGTACCTACACCAAGAGTTGCCACACCTCTCAATATTTACCACCAACTATGACAGCCCTTTCAAGTAGTAACAAAATGAAGTGTCGCAGGATGTCCCCAAGTTTGAGATAATTCACTCCACCATGCGACGGCCGATTGAAACTTTGCTAACTGTTGACTGAGTAGACTCTGTAAATAGTATATCGGAGGCGAATCTCTAAACTGCGGTTACAAACAATTACGAATGTTCTAACATCTAGTTAACAACATGTTCTCAGGCTGAAATTGTAGTGATGTTGACGAATTGTTACAGATAGATATGGCATTAAGAAGGATGGGGGTCAATTTTGTATTTCTATAGACCCGTGAAGAAGCGCTCAATTTTTTTTTGGTGTATCTTAACATCACTGTCGACAAAGAAATTGGTGATAACTGATTAACAATTGTACCTACCTACTCAAAAACAAAATATTTTGTTGCACATACCTAAACCTGAAACGTACCACTTATGAAACGTAAGAAGCTAGGTGCACGGTTCCAATTGGTCGTTTCCTATGGTGTAGAGCCGGCAAGAAACTGCACGGTTACTCTTTTAAAATGATTGGCTTTTACAATGTTTTCAAATTACAGTGTTAGTAGGCATGGGAGGACAGTGTAGGCCAACTTGACTAACAAAGAAGATCTTCCAACCAGGCTCTCGTCCGAATCCCTTAAAGCCTATTTACCTGATGCAAGATTCCTGCCTCAGGCATACAATAAAATTGAAGCAGCAAAACTTATGGCATGCCACGGGCATTCTTTTTTCTCCCACCAAATGTTAAAATAATTTGTTATCAATAACTTTACTTTACGATTACTCAAACACTATTTTTGGAGGGGGGCTGGTAATCTGTGTGACAGGTTATTCCTAGTGCAGATACCAGACTCCCACAAAGGATTTATCAGAATAAGGGCTGTTTTTTAATAGTCATATAACTTTTATCTGAGGAATAAATATATTGACAGCTTTTGTATAGAAAACTAGCTGACCCCGCGAACTTCTTTTTAATTTTTCTCTCCGTATGAACCATCCTCGTACTTCAAGGAATATTCTAAAAAAAGAATTAGTAAAATCGGTCCATCCGTTCTTGAGTTATAAAATTACAACGTAAAGTGGCCTTGATTTTTATTTATTTTTTATAGATTTATTCTTCAGATAAAATATATCTGCCTATTGAAAAATCAGCCCTTAGTGTCTTCATATGTTTAAGGCGCCTTTGTGGAAGAGATATAAATTATTATTTATTATTATTATTTACTCGCACCGTGTAAATCAGGGTTTAGTCGTTTTTCCAACACCAAGTAACAAGCGCATAGCATAGTCGGAGGTCAAAGCGCATTGGTTAACTTAATGGAACGGAAACCACAACTAAATCCAGAGTATTTTGTCCGAAGATGATACACGAATGTAAACGACTACTGCATAATTTTCAGGTCACTCTACAATAAAAAATTAACACAGCACGAAAACTCTTGAAAATGAATAATGGAATAGAAACTGTTACTCTTCAAACAGCGGTCACAAACTCACGACTTTGAGAATTGAAAAAATTACATTAAAACTTTTGGTGTTTGCCCCTTGTACACTTGGAAGGAAACCGGCATGTTTCCATGTAACGGTGGAGTCAGATGTGGTTTCTGTTATCGGAAAACCGTTTTGTTTTCTTTCGTTTTGTTCGTTTTGATGGTGCATCTTACACAATGGCGATAGGCAGCGCCGCCGCGCCGGCCTTAGCCCTTGATCAGGGTAGAGCGAGATGTTCTTTCGGCCCCTTTGGTGGACGCTTTCATATTACGTAATTTCTAATTAGCACCCGGATTTTCAAAAATCTACTGTTGTTGCAAATATCAACCCTTATTGAATTTAGATTAAATTAAGTAGGTCTAATTAGTATGCTCCTGCTTCTTTAACATTAAGAAAGCATTTACTGTTATATGTATGTTAAAATTAGTATTTGGTGTTCATTGTTTTTCGTATTTGGCTTTTTGGCGCCCCTTGCCATCTGGCGCATAGAGCGACCATTCCTCTCGCTCTATCCCAGGGCGATAGGTTTGTGGGCTACGGAATGCAAGGTCGAGAAAGTTTATTAATGCATTATACTTACTGCTGTGTCCAGAAAGAGATGGCGTGATGACCTGGACGCGTACCGCGAGTGCTGTTTCGAGGTGGCGTGGGAAAAGAGTTCCTGGACGGACTCGAGGGAGGCGTTTGCCTAGCAGTGGGACAGTATAGGCTAACAGCGGGCCCTATCAGAATACCAGCGCTGCGGTACTTATTTTATATACATTGCAGCATTATGCTGACATAGGAGCCTTTTTGATCTCGCACAGGTCTTTTATTTGATATTTTCTTGTTATTTTTAAATGCTCCTTTATTTTATTTTATTTTTTACTGTTTGTATTGTCTGTGCGTGTCCCAAATAAAATCTTTTTCTTTCTTTCTTTCTAACAAAATAAAAAGTCCATGTTTTGAAGTGAAAACTTCTTTAGGTCCGTTGAGTGGTTTTTGGTAGGGGAACATCTTATGGGCCCGCGTCACCGACACGCTGTAAGCAGTAGGTATATCATGATGTCGTGTGTGCAACAATATTTCACAGGATTTTTAAGTTTTCGCATCTGTCGGCAGTCCCATTGCCTATGATTTTATTAACTTGGCGCATTATTCCTCAAGGTCGTTACTACTTACATAGCATTTGAAAGTGGAATTGGTAGAAAGAGAAAAAAGTTGTCAAAGTCATTTAATTGCAGTAAATGCGGTAAAAATGATGGTAGGTAAGTAGGTACCCACATATAACCTTGTTTGATCAGTCAGGAAAAAGTTAAACGAAGTCTTAGCAGTTGCGATCTTATCAGACCCAAGCTTTACGTTAGCGTCAGCCGGAGTTACAATCGTTCCTTATTCCCAATTCAGATGGTCCCGATTTTTCGAATTTCGAATTGCGCTCGTTTTTTCGTGTGACATTCCTTATTTTCAAGCGCTAGTTTCGTTCGCGGGTAAGCAGAATAGGACCTATTGTATATGTATAAAAAAACCTATCATTTATTTTTTAATCGTTGATTAACGTTAAGTAATGATGAACGTCTGCTTGACCACACATTCATTGACGTTTAAACGTCTCTTAACGTTTTTAACTGGGGATAACGTTATTATAAGTTTCACGTTATCAAGTTGATGTCGCTGACCAATTTATTTAGCTTGTTATTTATCGTTGTATCCCTAGGCAGAAACAATAACTGTTCAGCCTAACAATGACAAATAACCCTATTTCCTAAATTAATGATAATTGTCACATTTCGCTGAACAATTTTACTGTAGTTTTAGAATATTATCAGAACAAAACATTGCGTTTATTATGTAGTTCATTATTTTATCAATTAATTACGTTTGCGGGCCGTTACCTACCTTATAATTATATAATAGACGATGCACTTTTGATATTAATTGATTGCATTAGCATTTTGATGTTATGATTTAGTTCTATTATGTTATTCCAATATCGAAAAAGGAATGATGGCAATCAAAACAAGTTAAGCAGGATACCTGGCAAGGCGCAGTGACGGCAGGTGGAATAAAGCAGTGACCGAGTAGTGTTCAAGGACTGGAAGATGAAGTGGGCAGATGTCATTGTTACCATTACGAGTAGACCCTGGATGAGGCTGGCACAGGAGCGTGGGGACTGGCACAAGAAAAGAGATACCTATGCCCAGGAGTGCGTGTAGTGGGGCTGTGGATGATGATTCACTATGTTCTTTTTTATTGTTTTTATTTCCTGTGCGTGTCCCAAATATAATATGTTTCTTTCTTTTTTTCATACTGCAGTCAGCTTCGCTACCATGCTGCAGTCAGCTTCGCTACCATGCTGCAGTCAGCTTCGCTACCGTGCTGCAGTCAGCTTCGCTACCATGCTGCTGTCAGCTTCGCTACCATGCTGCAGTCAGCTTCGCTACCATGCTGCAGTCAGCTTCGCTACCATGCTGCAGTCAGCTTCGCTACCGTGCTGCAGTCAGCTTCGCTACCATGCTGCTGTCAGCTTCGCTACCATGCTGCAGTCAGCTTCGCTACCATGCTGCAGTCAGCTTCGCTACCATGCTGCAGTCAGCTTCGCTACCATGCTGCAGTCAGCTTCGCTACCATGCTGCAGTCAGCTTCGCTACCATGCTGCTGGTTGACTAATATTTTGACCGCAAAATATGGTATTTTATTTCCTGTGCGTGTCCCAAATATAATATGTTTCTTTCTTTTTTTCATACTGCAGTCAGCTTCGCTACCATGCTGCAGTCAACTTCGCTACCATGCTGCAGTCAGCTTCGCTACCATGCTGCAGTCAGCTTCGCTACCATGCTGCAGTCAGCTTCGCTACCATGCTGCAGTCAGCTTCGCTACCATGCTGCAGTCAGCTTCGCTACCATGCTGCAGTCAGCTTCGCTACCATGCTGCAGTCAGCTTCGCTACCATGCTGCAGTCAGCTTCGCTACCATGCTGCAGTCAGCTTCGCTACCATGCTGCAGTCAGCTTCGCTACCATGCTGCTGGTTGACTAATATTTTGACCGCAAAATATGGTATTTTATTTCCTGTGCGTGTCCCAAATATAATATGTTTCTTTCTTTTTTTCATACTGCAGTCAGCTTCGCTACCATGCTGCAGTCAACTTCGCTACCATGCTGCAGTCAGCTTCGCTACCATGCTGCAGTCAGCTTCGCTACCATGCTGCTGGTTGACTAATATTTTGACCGCAAAATATGGTATTTTATTTCCTGTGCGTGTCCCAAATATAATATGTTTCTTTCTTTTTTTCATACTGCAGTCAGCTTCGCTACCATGCTGCAGTCAACTTCGCTACCATGCTGCAGTCAGCTTCGCTACCATGCTGCAGTCAGCTTCGCTACCATGCTGCAGTCAGCTTCGCTACCATGCTGCAGTCAGCTTCGCTACCATGCTGCAGTCAGCTTCGCTACCATGCTGCAGTCAGCTTCGCTACCATGCTGCAGTCAGCTTCGCTACCATGCTGCTGGTTGACTAATATTTTGACCGCAAAATATGGTATTTTATTTCCTGTGCGTGTCCCAAATATAATATGTTTCTTTCTTTTTTTCATACTGCAGTCAGCTTCGCTACCATGCTGCAGTCAACTTCGCTACCATGCTGCAGTCAGCTTCGCTACCATGCTGCAGTCAGCTTCGCTACCATGCTGCAGTCAGCTTCGCTACCATGCTGCAGTCAGCTTCGCTACCATGCTGCAGTCAGCTTCGCTTTCATGCTGCAATCAGCTTCGCTACCATGCTGCAGTCAGCTTCGCTACCATGCTGCAGTCAGCTTCGCTACCATGCTGCAGTCAGCTTCGCTACCATGCTGCAGTCAGCTTCGCTACCATGCTGCAGTCAGCGTCGCTACCATGCTGCAGTCAGCTTCGCTACCATGCTGCAGTCAGCTTCGCTACCATGCTGCAGTCAGCTTCGCTACCATGCTGCAGTCAACTTCGCTACCATGCTGCAGTCAGCTTCGCTACCATGCTGCAGTCAGCTTCGCTACCATGCTGCAGTCAGCTTCGCTACCATGCTGCAGTCAGCTTCGCTACCATGCTGCAGTCAGCTTCGCTTTCATGCTGCAGTCAGCTTCGCTTTCATGCTGCAGTCAGCTTCGCTACCATGCTGCAGTCAGCTTCGCTACCATGCTGCAGTCAGCTTCGCTACCATGCTGCAGTCAGCTTCGCTACCATGCTGCAGTCAGCTTCGCTACCATGCTGCAGTCAGCTTCGCTACCGTGCTGCAGTCAGCTTCGCTACCATGCTGCAGTCAGCTTCGCTACCATGCTGCAGTCAGCTTCGCTACCATGCTGCAGTCAGCTTCGCTACCATGCTGCAGTCAGCTTCGCTACCATGCTGCAGTCAGCTTCGCTACCGTGCTGCAGTCAGCTTCGCTACCATGCTGCAGTCAGCTTCGCTACCATGCTGCAGTCAGCTTCGCTACCATGCTGCAGTCAGCTTCGCTACCATGCTGCAGTCAGCTTCGCTACCATGCTGCAGTCAGCTTCGCTACCATGCTGCAGTCAGCTTCGCTACCATGCTGCAGTCAGCTTCGCTACCATGCTGCTGGTTGACTAATATTTTGACCGCAAAATATGGTATTTTATTTCCTGTGCGTGTCCCAAATATAATATGTTTCTTTCTTTTTTTCATACTGCAGTCAGCTTCGCTACCATGCTGCAGTCAACTTCGCTACCATGCTGCAGTCAGCTTCGCTACCATGCTGCAGTCAGCTTCGCTACCATGCTGCAGTCAGCTTCGCTACCATGCTGCAGTCAGCTTCGCTACCATGCTGCAGTCAGCTTCGCTACCATGCTGCAGTCAGCTTCGCTACCATGCTGCAGTCAGCTTCGCTACCATGCTGCAGTCAGCTTCGCTACCATACTGCAGTCAGCTTCGCTACCATGCTGCAGTCAACTTCGCTACCATGCTGCAGTCAGCTTCGCTACCATGCTGCAGTCAGCTTCGCTACCATGCTGCAGTCAGCTTCGCTACCATGCTGCAGTCAGCTTCGCTACCATGCTGCAGTCAGCTTCGCTTTCATGCTGCAATCAGCTTCGCTACCATGCTGCAGTCAGCTTCGCTACCATGCTGCAGTCAGCTTCGCTACCATGCTGCAGTCAGCTTCGCTACCATGCTGCAGTCAGCTTCGCTACCATGCTGCAGTCAGCTTCGCTACCATGCTGCAGTCAGCTTCGCTACCATGCTGCTGGTTGACTAATATTTTGACCGCAAAATATGGTATTTTATTTCCTGTGCGTGTCCCAAATATAATATGTTTCTTTCTTTTTTTCATACTGCAGTCAGCTTCGCTACCATGCTGCAGTCAACTTCGCTACCATGCTGCAGTCAGCTTCGCTACCATGCTGCAGTCAGCTTCGCTACCATGCTGCAGTCAGCTTCGCTACCATGCTGCAGTCAGCTTCGCTACCATGCTGCAGTCAGCTTCGCTACCATGCTGCAGTCAGCTTCGCTACCATGCTGCAGTCAGCTTCGCTACCATGCTGCAGTCAGCTTCGCTACCATGCTGCAGTCAGCTTCGCTACCATGCTGCAGTCAGCTTCGCTACCATGCTGCAGTCAGCTTCGCTACCATGCTGCAGTCAGCTTCGCTACCATGCTGCAGTCAGCTTCGCTACCATGCTGCTGGTTGACTAATATTTTGACCGCAAAATATGGTATTTTATTTCCTGTGCGTGTCCCAAATATAATATGTTTCTTTCTTTTTTTCATACTGCAGTCAGCTTCGCTACCATGCTGCAGTCAACTTCGCTACCATGCTGCAGTCAGCTTCGCTACCATGCTGCAGTCAGCTTCGCTACCATGCTGCAGTCAGCTTCGCTACCATGCTGCAGTCAGCTTCGCTACCATGCTGCAGTCAGCTTCGCTTTCATGCTGCAATCAGCTTCGCTACCATGCTGCAGTCAGCTTCGCTACCATGCTGCAGTCAGCTTCGCTACCATGCTGCAGTCAGCTTCGCTACCATGCTGCAGTCAGCTTCGCTACCATGCTGCAGTCAGCTTCGCTACCATACTGCAGTCAGCTTCGCTACCATGCTGCAGTCAGCGTCGCTACCATGCTGCAGTCAGCTTCGCTACCATGCTGCAGTCAGCTTCGCTACCATGCTGCAGTCAGCTTCGCTACCATGCTGCAGTCAGCTTCGCTACCATGCTGCAGTCAGCTTCGCTACCATGCTGCAGTCAACTTCGCTACCATGCTGCAGTCAGCTTCGCTACCATGCTGCAGTCAGCTTCGCTACCATGCTGCAGTCAGCTTCGCTACCATGCTGCAGTCAGCTTCGCTACCATGCTGCAGTCAGCTTCGCTTTCATGCTGCAGTCAGCTTCGCTACCATGCTGCAGTCAGCTTCGCTACCATGCTGCAGTCAGCTTCGCTACCATGCTGCAGTCAGCTTCGCTACCATGCTGCAGTCAGCTTCGCTACCATGCTGCAGTCAGCGTCGCTACCATGCTGCAGTCAGCTTCGCTACCATGCTGCAGTCAGCTTCGCTACCATGCTGCAGTCAGCTTCGCTACCATGCTGCAGTCAGCTTCGCTACCATGCTGCAGTCAGCTTCGCTACCATGCTGCAGTCAGCTTCGCTACCATGCTGCAGTCAGCTTCGCTACCATGCTGCTGGTTGACTAATATTTTGACCGCAAAATATGGTATTTTATTTCCTGTGCGTGTCCCAAATATAATATGTTTCTTTCTTTTTTTCATACTGCAGTCAGCTTCGCTACCATGCTGCAGTCAACTTCGCTACCATGCTGCAGTCAGCTTCGCTACCATGCTGCTGGTTGACTAATATTTTGACCGCAAAATATGGTATTTTGATTAGTTCGATGAGGATTGCTAGACAGGCCTTTTATCACAGAAGAGTACCGAGTCTACAAAACTTTCCTTTTCGTAATTGTTTTACAACTCTTGACAACAATTCCCAATAATTTGAAACTTCAATATGGTTGAAACTATCTATTTTATGACGGGCAAGTGATATAGAACCTAAGGGTGGTAAACCTATTACGAGGACGACTATACATAGGTACCTATCCATGCAAAATATAAAGTAGCTTATTTTATTCTCCTCCATCAATCATCTCTCAGACTCGAAATAATTCAATTGCAATTCTAAAATGTTTATTATTTCAACGCCAATATCAAAAACTTAATCTTAAGCCCGATGTAAAATTATTTTACTGTTGAGACTTCGAACCGAATGAAGATATCTCAATTAGGTCAAACTGAGCGGACGGCATTTCGAAGTCAGACTTCATTTGTACTAACTAATATTATAAAAGGAAAGTGAATTTGTTTGTTCAATTCTTGGCTTCCAGTGCTTTATTTTTGAATTTTTATTTTGTTTCTGGCAAACCTCATTATTATTATTATAACCGAGATGACGCCTAATAGAGCCACATTTTTTTATTTAAAAGAGTATTCATGGACTTTCTTGTCGGTTCGTCTCCATAGGTACATACTACGCTTTGGAATGGGCAGCTTCATCTTTCTGACCGGCCAACCCCTTGACAATTCAAAAGTGCCTGTAATTGGTTTATTTGAAATAAATGCGCCGACCACAAATAAATTGAGATAAGGTTAGGAGATTAGTCATACAAGTTAACACTTATTTTTGAGTATCAATTTTTAGTATAAAATATTTGTATTTCCTTTTTTCTTTCTTTCTATGGATAGGGGCTCAGAATTGATTATAGATACACAAAAAAATATTGATCGAATGATCGATTTTTGTAAATTTTTACTTAGGCGGGTTTTAAAATAGTCTAGAAATGAATTATATTAGGCCTGATTGATTTGAAATGGATGGCTAATTACAACAACAAAAAAACACTTGTTTAAAACATTCTGAGCTGTGTTTTATAAAATAAAAACAGTTTTTTTTTCAACCGTACAGGAGAGTGATGATGAAACCTGATGATTGCGGCAACATTCCTTGTGGCCGTAACGTATAGCGGTTCAGGATTAGACAAACACTTGTCTCGTATCAGTGATTTCATTAGAACAGGTCATGCTTTGATGAGTGGTGGTAAAAATAATACAGAATAATAATAATATTATGTGGAAGCGAGGCTGTCCAGATGGAGCCGGGTCTAAATTTAAGTACGAGTAGTTAGGTCCACTAGTAGAGGCTAATTGAAACCATCACCCTGACTTTACTGATATATCTGTACTGTCATTCGTGGATCTTTGGCAGTCGTTTTGGGTCGCCAGAAGCTCAAAAGCCTGACAACCAGTCTTGCAATGGACAACATTGTCAAACTTGTATTGCTTGAATACGAGGCTTTTGGCTACTTTGTATGTGTATATTTATGTAATTTTTTGGTAATGGGCGTTTTGTTTATGCAGAATTAACAATTTTTCTTTCTTTTCTTTTCCTTTTCTTTCTTTGCTTTTTCTTTCTAAATTCTGTCTTTTCTTTTTCTTTCTTCTTTTACCAAGGGGTATCGTATTACCCAGTTACTGGGTTGTGGAGGTCAGATCCGCAGGTGCTCCATGTAAAATACTGGTATTCAGCTGCACCCGGTTAGACTGGAAGCCGACCCCAACATAGTTGGGAAAAGGCTACGCAGATGATGACTGACTTACTGATATGTATGCATGACGATGACCCAGGTGGGTTTTAGGCAACTACGGTAATAATTAGTTTATTTGCGGTAAAGATGACGCAAAAAATAACATAAACACAAAAGATAAGAAAAGGTTGGGGGAAACTTGCGTCACATCCACGCAAAACGGCTATCGCTCAGCATTATGCTGCGACTCTATGCAAGACAGAGCCCCAGCGCTGGTTTTCAGCGACAGCTGGCGCTGACGTAATGACGTCGTCCGATCGGAAAGTTATTTTACACACGTAAACCCGCGGGCAAAAATAGTATCATAATAAATTACATTTTAACAAATTCCAGTTTCAATATCTCAGTTTTCTTTTGAATTAAAAATGGAATGGAAATAAGTGCCAGCGTGAACTGGCGACTTATAGTTTTTCTTTTAATTATCTGTAGGTATAACAGTCCTTTAACAGTTATTTTATGTAAGAACCTCTCATTCGATCACTGTCAAAGTCAAAATGATCTTTATTTTTGTTGTATTAAGGTTGCTGGTGGGTTGCTGTTTGGCTGGCTGTCAGAGGTAAAATAACAAAGGTGAAATGACTGTACGACTTTTCTGTCCTACACTGATTTGATAATGGTGGAAACGGTAGGTGATACCCATGTGATACCATATAAGGATGGCAGAGAAAATGACGTGCTAACTGTAACCATAAATTCAGCACATGATTCTCACATGAGCGTAAACTTTTTCGTCGGTATCAAAAAGAAAACAAAATTGGTTCATAGAAAAAGTGCAATACCTACGCGGTTAAATTGTATTATACAACAATTGTTTTTTGAATCCTTGGTAACAGTTTGTGCGTCAGTCTGCCACCCTGTATACTTCTTCCCTTTATATACATTTTGTATAATATTATGCACCCTGAAATACTTAATTGTCGTAGAATTGTATTTTACCTTAATCTCGCCTTTTTTTCCACTTAGTATTGGGAAGCTTACCTAGGTGAGTATACAGGGTGTTTTTGACAGCCCTCCACAAAAACACAGGATTGATTCAGCTCCTTATTCTGAATCATATCCCACTGGAAATTTTCTCAGGAAAAAAAATATATGCCGTAACGTAACGTAATAAAAGATGCGGCCCAGGTGCACCGGGGAGCGCGCGGGGGGCGGGGGCAGCCTCGCTCAAGCTCGCTTTGCTGCCGTCCGCTACGTGTGTTTTGCCACGGTAACGATACATTGCGTGTGAGGTAAGTGATCACGATGTCCCCCCATAAAACAAATCTGGTTTTTTGGATTCCCTTAATGTTCCTGAAAGAATTTCATGTACCGGTCATCTTAATATGATGTACTGAAGCCACCCTATCAGTTTGCGGAGGGCTGTCAAAAACACCCTGTATAAAACGTGTAGTTTTAAATTGTTATGATTGATGATATTGAGATCTGGGGCTTGTGGCTTAGTGATAACCGCCGCACGGGTCGACCGACCAGGTTAAGCTACGCTGGCCGCGGTTGGTCCGTGCATGGGTGACCATCTTTACATACCAAGACCCCTTCGTGCCTCGGAAAGTACGTTAAGCCGTTGGTCCCGGCTGTCATTCGTTCGCTTGACAGTCGTGGTTACGCACGCAGCATGGAGGGGCTCTGTGTGTAATGGATTATTTCCCATTCACGGACCGACCTTAGAACGTGTTGCTTAACCTCGACCTGTGTGAGTGACTGTTATTATTTAGCCACGAGCCCCCCTCACAAAAAACCTAGTGCTCCCTATTCCAATATCCCTATTATCAATTAAAAATATGTTACTTAAGTTAAAATTAACTTAAGACTAGTTTACTTACTATCAATAACGTCAACAGTAAGACTGAATTTAGTTCAAACGGTCACAAGTGAACCCAGTCAATAGACGGTCTGGAGACGATTCAATTAGAAATGTGTACAATGAATCACTTTCAGTGGAAGACAAAGCGCTGAATTGGCTTATTGAAGCTTTAGCTTCTAGGGAGTAATAGTAGATACTAGGTACATAAGTAATAATTTATTCAACTGTTATTTAAACATTAGGGAGGTTAATAAGATCAGTTGAAACAAAATACGGGCTGTAATTTTATTTTTCGGCGGTTGGTAAATTTGTCGGTTATTTTATACTAAAATGTCAGTACAAAAAATACTCAAGTAGAATGACTGTTGGAATAGGCGGGTAGGTTAATTGGTCGGCTGTTCATAGGTTAGGTAAGAACGCTAATTTGGTCTGTGGTAAGAGCTGTGACCAACCATGCACGAGCCGAATTCGTCGCAGTAACTAAGCTAGGTTACCCGGCCAAAAGGGTTACATAATATGTTAGAGCTATGACCAACCACGCGCGAGTCGAGCGAGCGAAGCGAGCGATGGCGCGGCAGTGGTCGGCGAGCGCTACTTCCAAGTTATGTTTCTTAGCGACTAATTCCGATTTGTTCACTGCCCACACGTAACTGCCCGTTAAGCCTTTTAGCTGCTTGGTATTGATTTAATTACCCATTGAAATATTTTTGATGACTCATTTTTATTTACTTTTCTGCTAAATTTTTACTGCCGAACTTGTAAATAAACATGAATTTTGACATTTTTCATTTAACAAACCTACAATAAACAACTGTCGCTTCGTGTGTGCTCTTCGGGAAAGTACTAACAGAATAAAACTTTTTTTTTTGTCAAAAAGGTGTGTAGCCACGTTTTCTGATTTATTTCATACTAGCTTCAGCCCACGGCTTCGCCCGCGAGGATATAGAATATTAACACACGGGAACGTGCTACCGGGATAAAGAGTATCCTTTCATCCAAATCGATTCAGCCGTTAAAGCGTGAAATAATATAAAAATAATAATATTTTTTTTATTTAACTTCAGTTGTACAAGAAAAACACTTATCTTAACACTGGCATAAGCGCGGCATTACAACTAAGGAAACAGAGTGTTTTCGATGAACTCTGGCACCCAAAGTAAGATTTAACTTGTGTTTAGGGTGCCAGCGTCCTCGCCTATGATTTGAACATACAGCAGTAATTTATTGTAAGACGAGCACAGAATATCATGATTAAATTATAATAATAATATATTACTTAGTTAATGCAACTATGATGTATCCTGTTTATCTACCTATATATGGTTGTGTATATGTGTGTGAGCGAGAGATAATATTATGATGAAAACCTGTGTATTATGAAATTCATTATAAATATAATTCTGAACATATTACTTTATTTTATATATATAACATTAGGTTAAGCGATCGATATCTGTAGTAGATCTTCAGTCTTATTGTAAGTCAATGTCAAGAGCCACTTTGTGACTTTGGTTTTGCATTCGTTTAGACACATGGGAGCAATGGAACACAGTTTATTTATTTTATTATATAAATGGTTTGACAGTACACCAAAATGACGCTGAGCAATGGCCGTTCTACAACCGTGAGTTGGGCATACTTCGAAATGTCTACGCTTTTTGTTAGCATTCGGATCATATTCCACAGAAGGGTGTTTGCGCAGTATAGTGCCAAGGACAAAGAGCTGTCTCACAGTAAGAACCTGACATTCGAACCTGAAATGTAACAGACAGACAATAAACGGAAATAATCACAGAACCAATTAGAGTAGGTATTGAGTTAAAAGCATAATTCAATGACCAAAACAATTTTTTTTAAAGTTACCTATCAAATTAAAGTTACAATTGTGTTGACCCTAGCATTACTTTATGCATTTAAAATTGAGTCTTATTGCCTTGAAATAAGATTTAATCTTCTTTGCCTCAAGCGGCGGTCAGTATGGCAAATAACATAAAATTTGAAAAAAATACCTATATTAATAGTTACTGAAATCGATTCAGAATCAGAATCAGAATCAGAATTATTTATTTGTTAAACATAGGTGAAGAACATATATACATTAATCATACATGTCAAGGTCTTAAATAGATAAGTGTTGCACTATGCTTTGTCATTGTTGACATACAAATATTAAAGTCAGGTTCGTCAAAGTTAACAAAATTTTACGTTAACAAAATACATTAAAATAATCAATTTCACACAAGAAGATCACGACAAAAGAATATGCGAGAAATTATTCGTTCGTTACATTAATAATATGAATTAATAAAATTACAGAATTTAATCAAATAGTATTATCATTAAAATAGTCATCCAGGGTATAATAACATTTCTCAACTAATAACTTGTGAAGACACTTTTTGAATTTCTTTAATGGCATACATTTTATAGCATCAGGTATTTTATTAAAAATTTTTGGTGCAACACCAAAGAAGCTCTTTTTCATTAACGCAGTATTGCATTTCAACGTACATAGTTGATTTTCATATTGACTCCGAATGGGGGTCTTCTTAACTGTTGAAAATTTTGTAAATAAATGTGGATTTGATTTTATAAATAATGCAGTTTCTAATATATATATAGCTGGTAATGTTAATATTTTTAATTTCTTAAAGTAGGGAACGCAACTATCTGTTGACTTTAAATTACACATGGATCTTACACACCTTCTTTGCATCCTGAATACCAGTTCCCTATTAGTTGATTGCCCCCAGAAAACAACACCATAACGGAGATTAGAGGCTACAAGTCCATGATAGGCTGTTAACAGTGTTTCAGAATTAACTCTCTTAGATAATTGAAACAATAGATACGCAGATTTACTCAGTCGATTACAAACCACTTCCAGGTGAGGTTTCCAAGTCAACTTATGGTCTACAGTTATGCCTAAGAATTTTGCACTCGTAACTTCTTCTATTTTACACTCATCGTAGGTAATATTAAGGGGTGGATTCTCACGTCGTTGATGAAACTGTACAATTTTAGTCTTACTCAAATTGATCACAAGATTATTATTATTTAGCCAATTAATGACGTTATTTAGCAAGTTATTGATCTCATTTCGATATTCGTTTGGATCAGTGCATTCTATGATAGCTGTACTGTCATCTGCAAAAAGTACAATTTTGTTTCTCAAATTTCTTGGGAGATCATTGATATTGATTCAGTAGTTAATTATGAGCAAACTACTTTCAGGACTTGTGTTTATTCTGTTACACCTTGTATACAATGTTTCAAGCTGTTTTTCATTCGGGGCCTACCGCCCGTTTCGCTGCAAGCGATTAGTAATTTGAAATCTGTGATATCTTCCAATAAATCCATTTGAATGATATATTATGTTGCAAACCGCAATTTTAATCTACATTAAATGCGCAACGTATCTAACGTTTTTAATTGGATAAAGATTTATATTGTTTAAAATAGCTTCGGAAATAACCCTTCAGTTTTTGTTATGTTTTTGTTATTGTTTAAAATAACTTCAAAAAGTAAAGTTTAAAACGTTTACTATGGGTTATCCTTAGGAGATAGACATATGCCATTGCGGACTGTTCTGTAGACCTTTTTAAGATATACAATTCCACAGTTAACACAGCAGCAGGTGAAGTTACCACAGACTTTAAAATTTTCTCATTCGATTTTGAACTTAACCTTCAACATTTTAAGGCTTAAAATAATTTGGAGAAAATTGACGGTTCCGTATAGCCTGATGTGCTGGCGACTGTACATTATTTTCATATATCTTGTAAGGTTTGGTAAGCGTTAGCAATGTAAGCTCCCAAAAATATGTTTTTTACGACATCATTAAAAATCTTTGAAATTCTCGGCTTTTCTCTACAATAACATGCCTATACATACATATAAACCTCCCGGAAGAAATTCTCTAAATGATAGTGAAAACGGTATCAAAATCCGTTACGTGGTTTAGAAGAAGTAAGCGGAGACAGACGAACTTTGCTTTATACTATTTCGAGTTATAGAAGATAGAGATAAGAACTACACACGGTCAATTTTAGGTCGTTCTGGAACCGAAAGCCATATACTCGATCATCGAACTCGAAACGATTGGGACTATTATTTTCAATAAGTTACAATAAAACAAAATCACGAAAAATCAAATTTATTGTTTTTTTTTGTGTAATAGTGAGAACAAGAAGTAACGCTTCCTTGCGGTCAATGCATATGTGTGTCAAACGTATCGACGAACGGCAACACTTGCGAACGGTACCCATTGAAAAATTCATTCATCGATCAGACAGCATGATCCGTAAGCCACGGAGTCTAGCCGACAGGCCGCCATTACTATTTTCTTATTCCTTCCTAGTATTGTCTCGCCTTTCGTTGTATTAGGTCACGCACGCGCAACCTAATTACGCGCCAAAAATGAGTCGGTAAGTCGGCAATACGTGTACTCCAACTTGGAGTTTTGGGCAATGGTGGATTTTTATGTGATGGCGAACCATGACTTGAAAGAGGCCAGACGTTTGTATGCTCAGCCGGAACACCTGAACTCACTGCGCGCACTTGGAATCACCGACCCTCAAGTTACCTTCACCTCCACCATCCTGGCTGTAACCCAGCGCCTCCTCGATCATGGACAGTTTCGAGCGCCCACACACTCGCAGGGCCGCGGTAGACTACCATACTCAGCGGAATTGGAGGAAGACATACAGGAATACTTCGAACGCGACCCACGCGGCCACGTCGTAGTACCATAATGGCGGCCAGGCGATTCAATGTTAGCCAATATTATGTATCGCTCTGGCATATTTACGCGGCCCGTTCTATCAGCATGATGGATGCCCTGCTCATTATGCTACTTCAGTGCGTGCGTATTTATACAGTGTGTTTGGTGAGCAGTCGATATGTCGTGGTTAAAAGAGACTAGTTTCTTACGATTAGCGTACTACTCGTTAAAATGTTTAATTGTTATAGTTAATTATCTAGTTCATCGAACCCTGAACGGTGGACCACTACTTACGCCACACTCTGTACATATAGAAGTCTATTCGCGTTAAGAAAATAGTGACTCATCGTTGTCACTCAGCTTAGTCACTCACGCCCCTTGAGCAATTAGATCATTGTTGAGCAGTTGAAGTAAGCCCTTAGGACAGTATGGACGCGTCTGTTGTCAAAATTTTAAAAATTAATACCTCACCATATTCGTAAAAATGAACGTCGATCAAAAAATTAATAGCGGTGAAAGACATGTTTTTAAGTACTTTAAAAGAAACATGTGTGGGACTTAGACAATGTTAAGGCACTCGCGGAACAGAATTCTTTTATTATAAATGTTGATGAAAAATCTGATAACATTTTAAAATAATTACTTAATTTGAAAATACTGTGTAATAAAAAGTTTGCTTAATGGTTTAACTTTTACCCCAGTATGAATACGCTTTTACTTTGCATTTGCGAACAGAATATAACGTTAGTAATGAGCAGAGGTCGGAATTAGAGTTTACCGCGCAACTAGCATAGATACAACGTCCCGACATCAATCGTCGGGCAGTTGCCCACCAGACGCGACACCTGTCTGGTCGGAGGATCCTCCCTTTTCTATGGTGGTGTGAGTGAACTTTATATCCTATTCCTGGTGCCTCTATAGTGTATTAATGACAATAGGTACCTAAAACTTGATTGGCATCGTGGCTGACTGATTGGTTTTCTATGATTCGGTTTGCAGGCTTGATTCGTATACCTACAAATCAGTTGCAACTTGGCACAAAATCAATCCCAGCTTGGGCCAACATTTTTAAAACATTATCTCTCATTTTTCCGCCACACTAATTACAATCACAGTTTACTACGTCAGTCTCTACAATATCAAAATGCATTTATCCAATTTCATTTCACTCGCATAACAATATGAAACTGAAAAGCCATTCATCTAAATACAATTTACCGAACCTCACTTCCTGTCAAAAAATACGCAAAACGAAAAATACGCCGATCCGTATTTCTAGTGTATTTTAAAACTACGCCATGTGCAATATGTGCATACCGGATTCATATTCCGGTTAAACAATAGGAAACGGCAATGGAATTAATTAACTTTATACCAATATTAGCTTTGAGCGTGTCTTTGTACAAATGTTTGCAGCATTTTTTCGTAGGTAATGGCGTTTTGGGTTGTGAAAATTTTAGTATTTTGAAGAAATAAAAATACTTTCCCTCGTTAAAGACAATCTACACAGCAGCGAGGTAATTGCGTTACACACTACCAGTATCAATGACTATAATTTTGACAGTTCAACAACATTCATTGCGTTATTTACTTGTTGAGTAGATACAGTTTTCGAACATATGAAGCAATGGATTAGCAATATCCTTCAAAATGATTCAGATTGTGATTGATAGTGTGATGCGCAATTATGGTGCTGGTCTGTAGCAACATTAGTAGGTACTAAACAAATCAAATAATTTATTTCCTTGCAAACATGGGTATAGTATATATAGGTGTTTTTTATAATAAAGTTCTCCATATTTTACCGTCACATGGGCATGCAAAGGTTTCAATTCCAAATTAAAAATTAACAATAAGTGACAGATCATTGGAATTACAATATAAATATTATTAAAAATGTCAGCGTGATAATAAATTTGATTAAATAAGTCAATGACAGGATCGCAATCATTATGTCAATCAGAATAACAGTACCTATGTCAATCAGTTATGGCCGTTCCCAATATTCTAACTACAGTTGTAGATAGACAGCTATCTCCGATAGCTGGTAAGATTCTATCTATCTTTTGTTGTCGTCCCAATAACGAAAGTAGCTTGCATCTATCTACAGTTGGGAGTAGGTAGGCCCGGCTATCAATTTATGTTTGTTTTAATAATTATCTTATCAATCATCCATAAATATCAGAACTAAGTAATAAAGAAATTGACATTGGGTTGTTGAGTCAATGGAAGAATTTATATTCTAATATCACATTTAAATATTTGTAATAGGTATGCATATTTTTCTCAGAAAAAAACATCTTTGGGTTTCAATATCACAAGTGTTTATTATGATAAAATTAGACAAATTTGCTTAATAATAACCTATTCACTAAAATAATTATTAATTAAATCTTGTCGCACCTGAATATCATTATGAGAGATAGGGATGTTTTGCACCTCAAATGATATATTGTGGTTAGGTATATCTACCTCAGGCTCAACATCCTGTAAATTCCTTTGTCTGCAGATGTTATGCAGTACAGCGGTGGCAATTAATACTGATTGGGTAGTTTCTAGGGAAAGCCGTATTTTCAAAGAGAGGACAGGAAATCTTCTTGTCCAAACCCCAAAACACCTTTCTATTAATTAATTCGTCCTGCCATGCCGTGGATACACGAGAGACCTATATAGTCGGCAACAGACACCAACACTGTGACCAAGGCATAAAACCTAAGGGTTAGGAGCAGTTGGTGCAGGGGTGAAACTCCAGGATTTCTGCAAAATGAAAGGAATGACTATTACACAGGGGCACAGTATGAATGATAAGTAGATAGTATTTAAAAATAGATATTCTTTCTATAAGCAACAAGCGAAAACATTATTTTATGTGCACTAACCTTGTTCAGGTTACTCTTAAAAGTGGATATATTTCAGACAGCAAATCATTTACGGCGCTCTGTATATAAAATCATCATCTAGATAACTGTCCATGTAATTAACTCTATCTTTATATGATCAAATTCGGCCGCTAATTTGCATATCGTCGTCATTATCCCAGTCTGACAATTGGTCCAGTAATTCAAGATCACTTTCACTGATTCCGACATATTTTACATAGATAGATGAACACTTTATTGTACAAAAACGAAATAAATACGTAATAAATACAATACCTAGCTAGTAGTCTTATCCCTCAAAATCGGAGGATAGCACGATCGATTAGGTACTAGAGATAGCAAAACTTACTGACCGACAGCTGTCAAAACGTTATTGAGACCATGGTACAATAAATACCATGATTGAGACGCTCAAATTGACAAATTCATAGAGAAATCTACCACTAGTAAGCAGTTAGTCCTCCGGACGATAGATAGCGGTCAGAGATAGGTTAGCCTATCGCTAAGTAAGGTTATTGGGACGCGAAAACAAAAGATAGATAGCATTTTCTATCTATAGTAGGGTCAAACCGAAGATAGATAGGATATTGGGAACGGCCGTTAGTGAATCATCATTAAGAAAATCGTCAATCGTGTAATAAGTTATTGAGATAACCAGAGATTGACTTTGAGATCTCAAAGATATTGAGATTACGAGTCTTACGAAAGTGTATCGTGTTACCCAGTAACTGAGTTGTAGAGGTCAGATAGGTAGTCGCTCCTTGTAAAACACTGGAAGCCGACCCGGGATAGGCTTGGCAGATGATCATGATTATCACCAAAAATTATAGACTTTTAGTGATCTGATTTTCTTTGTCAAAACGGGTGTCCACATTTCTTCTCTGGCCTGGCTGCGATTACAAGTTTGTGGTGATTATGAAAACATCTTATTTCACATCTTATTGCAGCAATAATATGATTTACTTTACATAGATATAAAACAATACTTGACATGATTTAGATAATTAAATGTAATGCCTGTAATTAGGACATCGGCACCGGAAGGCGAGGTATTTATAACGTATATTGTTCGTACCAAAATAAAATAATATCTAAATATATGTCGTGAATTGATGGCGCCACAGTACAATGGACAACGCCATCTAACTATTTGAATCGTAAACGAATAATCATGTGATCGGAAACGCAAGCGAGCCCTGCCGCTTGGACACGATCGTCGGTGAAGGGGATGCAGCGAGGACTGGCGGAGATACCGAGTGTTGCATCAGTCTACAGTTGACAGTCGAGCTCGGACAGTCTGGGCAAACGCTCAGTACCAACGCACGTGTTTGTTTCCGACGCGCGTGTTTATTTCGTTCGCTAGTGAATTAAAGTTATTTTGAATTTGAGTTATCTTTTCGTTCGAATACCCACCACAGTGCACCTACCTAAACTATGTCGGATCGCGAAGAAGACCCGATGTTTCGTATCTCGGCTAGCCATGATGCGACATATATATATTAATATCCTGCCCAACACTATGTTCTTGAGTCCCTAACAAGATAGGCATACTTACTAAAATGATAAGACCTGAAACTTTACTCCTAAGTGTATGCGTTCGCCTTGAAGCCAGTCTCTGGGCTCATGAAACTTGCCTAGGCAAACATGCCAGGATTATGAAACAAAGATTTAACGACGTGTGTAAAACTGTAGCAAGTTTTCAATTTGAGCGTGTTCGATTCCCGTACCTGCAAACAATTTGAAAACTACATTGTTTTAGTTTTTACAACCGTAGATCCGTGAAAATGGAATAACTTAAAAAAAGAAACTATCAGTGTATCCCGTGCCGATACTTAGTATCAACGTCTGGCATAACCTGAACAGTCAGCTCTTCCATTGAACTAACTGAATGAAAACTATTCTTTTGTAGCTGCCACCGACACAGTAGAAGTTTAAAAAGATCCTACAATAATGTACTCGATAACTTAGAACCAAAAGCTCAATTTGATCTTGTGGAACATATTTATGTGACGGCGCAGCGAGTGGTGACGTCTAGTTTTGTTACGAAGTTACTAAAAACCACTGAAAAGGTCGGATAAGAGTGACACTGGCTGGTGACAGTCCCTAGCAGAGCGACGAATTGATGGTTGCGAGGCGGCTGTGTTCTGATGACAGAGATTAATTAGGTCAGGGTTTAATAGCTATACAATACATGCAGCAGACACAAACGTACAGAATGAAGTGAACTGCTAGCACCATCTAAGCATTGCTAAGTGTACAGGGCGAGTGTGCAGGAGTGTGCATGAGAAGTTGCGAATGGGTGGTTGTTGGGTTTGTGGGGTTACCTGATTGTTTTCTAATCAGAGATTATGGCAGGCTTTCAGTAAACGCAAGTATTTAAGACCCATGTATAAGTTTATATGTGTTGCCACCTGTTGTAATCAATTAATAAATACCCCCAAAGAATAAGTAATCAGGGTTGCGTAGGTCCAACTTCGTGTTCACTCAATCCCTTGCAATCCGCTTTCTAAGGATTAGTTCCATTCATACGGTGTGTGTGACAGAAAATTCGTTAAATAAACTGATTGGTTTCTTAGAAATATATGGGCTTCGTGGAAGTTTTGAGGTAAAGGCGTGGTAAGAAAGTAATGCTTTTATCCGTCAAATGGTAGTGAGTAAGGGTTTGGTGAAGAATTGCATAATTATACTCTTTTCTATTGCACGGGTCTTAAAGATAACCGTCGAAATGTACTGCAGGTACTCTGCCTCTGCCACACCATCTTATCGGTCTTAGTTAAATCAATTTTAGAAAAGGGAAAGAACGTGTAAACAGCGTGTTCAATAAAAAAATGTTGTATTGCTAACCAATAGCGTTAGGTTGATCTTTTATTACATTTTTTTTCGTGTTATTCCAAGTTATTCATATACGATACGTCATCAATTTATTTAAAAACGCTTAAATAGGTTCTTAATTTTTTTTTTATTACAAGGTTTAAAATAATTTTCTTTAAATAAACCCAAGTTCAGGTACACAATTGACCTGAGCGCAACTAAAAATAAAAAATAAGAGGTTTATTGCAGAATAATAAGTGCAACTGTACAATAATACACACATCAAAAGTGTCTAGGGATCAACATATATTTTTGCAATAACTTTTCTCCTGATTGATATTAATTAAAATTTTCTTTAAGGATTCATAAAATAAAGTGTTTTCGTTTGTCACAGTAACGATAAACCAAGTCACCTTTGCATTAATAAAGAAATTTGCCATTTTCCTAATAAAGGGATTTTTGACATTTGAACCACTAACACAAAAGTTCGAAAAAAAGACTGAAATAACAGTTTTCTTTAAAATTTTATTGGGTAACTTAAACAATTAATAATCCGTGTTTCTACCGCGAACACTAACAACACAAGAACATCGGTTTGGCATACTCAAAATGAGTTCATCCAAATCACGCTGTGGAATGGCCGCCCATGTTCGTTGCAACAACAAAAAAAGGTCTTCTTGCGACTGGATACCCTCCATATTCGGCAGAGCTCTTCTCTGTAGCATATCCCATGCATGCTCAATCGGGTTCAAGTCTGGCGACTGAGCAGGCCAGGGCAGGACATTGATGTTAGCTGCGGCGAGAGTCTGTCTTACAACTCTTGCGGTGTGCGGTCGTGCATTATCATGCATTAACTGAAATAAGGGACCGATTTGCACTTGTAGAGGAACGATGACGTCTGATACAATCGTCTCAGCATAAATTTGAGCGTTGAGGTTGCCTCTGATCCAAATCAACTCAGTTCTTCCGCCGATCCAAATAACCGCCCATACCATGATGGTTCCACCACTATAAGGATGGACTTCCTGGCAGGATTTTAATCGCTGTTGGCGTCCAGGGGTTCTCCAGTGTCGTATACGTCTTGTATCCGGTCTCATACCAAAACGAGACTCATCAGAAAAGCACACGAAACGCCATTGTTCTTCTGCCCAATTTCTGTGTTCAAGAGCCCATTGATATCGAATCCTACGATTGTGCATTGCTATAGGTGGTACCCGTAGCGGTCTTCGGGAATGAAGGTTCACTTCATGCAAGCGGTTTCTGACTGTTTGGTCGCTAATTAAGTTCCCTGAAGAGTGATGAAGCCTCACGGCTAACATCATGGCGGTTATTGTTGGAGCTCTTCGAGTTAAGATTTGAATGTATCGGTCTTGTCTCCGTGTGGTGCAGCGATACCGTCCTCCATGGCGCTCAGCCACGGTACCAGTGCTTCGGTAACGTGTCCAAAGTCGACTGATAACACTCTGACTTGTATTCAGAGCTAAAGCCACAGTACGTTGCCGGGAACCAGCTTCTATCATTCCCACGGCTCTGAGCATTTCTTCCCTGCTTAAATGACGTCGCCGCTCCATAATAACGTTGGTTTTAATCAGTAGTAGGGAAACAGTAGCACTAATAATGTCTTCAATGCGTTGTATGTTTTTATAGGGAAAATATTGACAGCTGATTTTCATCTTTTACTCGAATTTGATTCACAGTTCCTGATTCAAATTATGAAATGCACCAAAAAGGATCCATATAAATTTATAAAATCATAAATTTATTACAAAGCCACATCTTAATCTCAAGAAATCCGCATAAAAATGCTTGATCCCTAGACACTTTTGATGTGTGTATATGTGCTCAGTGCAATGAGCATTTGTTGGTAATCGCCGGTTTAGAGCCGACTTTGTTCTGAAATTCTCTTATCGACTGTACACAGTGAACACTCAAGGATTTAGTATGTGTGATTTACTTAGTATTGTTATTTGTTGTTCGTTTTCTGTCTCTTATTTCTCTAATCGTTACGGACTAAAAACACAAAAATTATAAAATAAAATTGTAACATTATCTCACTTGAAATACAAAAATAAACTTATTACACAGTCCATTAAAATATAAATAATATTCTTTGATCTTATTGTAATTTAATTATTACGTTATAATTTCAATTCTTTTCTCTTTTCCTGTTCCGTTGCCTTTTGAAATAGCAATGATGAAAAAATAAACTATAAAATACCAACGCTTAAAAAAAGAAAAAGCGTCGTCATTAGATCTTGCAGAATAAAATAATCCTTTTCTAGAAAAACTTTCCTGTTTTGAATAATAATTCATGAGTCGTGTTAGAAAGTCAATTTTTGAAGGTGCGTCCAGACTCATCGGTTGTACGGCTAATATGGCCGGGCCATAATGAACGAATGGGGAATTTTAAATGAAGTGGTGTATTTTGTTACGTGTGTGGACCCACGATACCAGTGGCCATACCCCTGGTGGTATGGTGGTTCTAAAACTATACCACTGAGAAAATTACTAGGTGAATAATTTGGATTAGGTTAGGTTAGAACTGTGACCACTGTGGCAGATCATTGTAGTCCACAACACAATTTTTTCTCAGTAGTATAGTTTCGGCGTCGGGAATCGCAGGCCGATTCCCGGCCACCGTAGGCGCGGGCTTGCGAACGGCGAGCAATGGGCAGCTCGCCGTTCGATAAGGACCAGGCCCGGGTCGACGGCGCGTTGTGTTCCACGCGCGCCTCATAGAGATGTCAGCACCAATGATGGGGTCCGCTAGGGCCGATGCCTGCTAGGGTTGCGGGAAAGTCCGAGAGGGATACCGTGGCCCCTGGCACAGGCAACTGAAGGAACACGGGTGGGTTTTAGTCAGTAAGAGTCTGACACGCCCTCCCGCTCTGCCCAGAGCGGGAGAAGTTATTTAATAATTTCCCACCCACAAATATAAAAAAGGGGTACGGCCAGTAGCATGGTGGGTCCGCAATGTTTTGTTACGAGCCACGAGAAGAATGAAAACACCTCTTAAAGTGTTTTCATTCTTCTCGTGGCTCGTATTTTTAAATAATCACTTATTGCATTACATATAATGCAATAAGTGATTATTTAAAAATACCACACTTAAAATAATAATAAATTTATTTCGGGTGGCATAGACCCACTGTACGAATGTACGGGTTATATGTAGTAGCTAACTCCGTACACTGATTTGTCGTGAAGGTTTGTAAGTTCAGGTAGTATAGAGAAACACGTTTCACTAAGATGCACTAAGTAGTTAAGTTTATTTAAGTTAATAGTAAGTAGTAGTATACTAGAGTGGAAGGCGATTATTTCTCTCAGTTGTTGATAGCTTCACAGTTATAAGTTCACTATATTTAAGTTCGTTATTCATGTTATTTTATTAAGCTAAATTATGACGCGCATAGTTGGCCTAAAGTAAGTTACAGAGTCAGCAGAAAAATGTACGGCGATGAGACCGTAGACCCATATGATAGAAATTTTAACCTAAACATATATCAATAAAAATATAAATAATTATTATTTTCCATGACTCGCCACACATACACAAGACATGACCCACTGATTTTGAAAGGGACAGTCAAAACGTACAGCTGTAGGTACATAATATACTGTGCAGCTACTACATTAAACTTGGATATGCAAGAAGCTTAATTTTACTTAAAAGTTGAAGAGATTGAGAAGAGGTACCTAAAATATTATAAATATAAAAGGAGGGGAAAGATGGGTGAACCCTTTTACCGTCATATCCCGTATATTATATTGAAAGAAATGAGCGAAAATAGCACTGCGATTTTAAGGCGGATGAACGAAATTAAATTGGTGAATGCGATCAAACGCGGCGGCGCGTGGTGACGGCACGGTTGGCGCAGTGGTTAAGCGATTGACTGCTGCGTTACGTGTCGCGAGTTCGATCCCCGCACGGAACAAATATTTGTATGACCTGCAAGTAGTTGTTCCGGGTCTGGCTGTTTGTGTATGTGAGTTTAAATGTTTGTAAACGCACCCACGATACAGGAGAAATTCCTAGTGTGGTGCAACGTTTAAAAAAAAAAATAATAATAAATTAAAACTATTTGAAGATTTGAATAAAAACTTGTCTGGTGAGCAATATTTCAGATTGTTCCATACCATTCCTCTAATTTGTAGATGAATGTTCTCCTTCTACTAAACTGGGAAGAAAGTTTCAGAAAAAAATTGTGGCGGCAACTAATTTAAATTTCATATTTCATATAATAATAACATATCTTTACATGCCCGTTTTAATGTGGAATAGTATGTTGGCATGCCTTACATTTGTCGTAGTGGTAATCCTTATTTAGATACCATAGTGCAATGTATATGTGTGTATATACACCCATATACACACACAAATATGAAATTGCGAAACAAAAAACAGCTGTTCCCGACATTTATGTTTGAAGAACTCGTCAAAATGTAGGGACCAGCAGATTTTTTTTTCGCGATTTCATATTTGATCCCATAGTAAAAGTTGTTCTTAATGATGAGTACAATGACCCCTTAAGAGGTTGATGGTGTTTTACCAACAACCCTGTATAATGGCCTGTGGTGGCTTATCTCAGGATGGCCATTTATTCATTTATGTTATTTCGCGCATGGCCTAGGTTATCTATCTTCGGCTGACTATTACTGATAAGAGTGATAAGTAACTGAAGAAGTCCCACAAAGTAGATTCCGACCCTGATAACATTAGTGTGAGTTACATCAATGTTTAAAGTAAAAAATA
This sequence comes from Brachylomia viminalis, assembly GCA_937001585.2. Taxonomy (NCBI): domain Eukaryota; kingdom Metazoa; phylum Arthropoda; class Insecta; order Lepidoptera; family Noctuidae; genus Brachylomia; species Brachylomia viminalis. Next base: position 5,335,616 of record OW443305.2, on the reverse strand, counting down.
TCCCGAGAAGAAGTTATGAGGGTTCAAAAAAACGACGAAGCGCTTCGAGAAAAGGTAGGTAGTGTCCTTGCGCTCCGCCTGGCTCGTCTTGGCGAGGGCACTGCCGTGACCTTAGATAACACTAAAACCCGATGAAAATAAAAATAATTTACTAATAGACCGACTGGAATGAACACTGACGAGGAACAAAACTCAAAAACTCAAAGCATTTATTTCAATTAAACCATTTACAGGCACTTTTGAATTGTCAAGTGGTCGGTCAGTCAGAAATATGAAGCTAGTTGCCCATTCCAAAGCGTAGTAGGTACCTATGGAGAAGAACGGGCAAGAAACTCCATGGACACTCTTTTAAATTATATTGTTACATAAATATTAGTTACATCATTAATCTTGTATATAGGTATAATTATATGTGAGAACGGTGTAAATAAGACGTACACATTGAGTGTCCAGTGTACAGCAAATATAAATTCAAACAAAACAATCCTTAATAAAATAATAAAAAATAAGCCGTGGTGGCTAAGAGATGACCAGTCCCAACTGACAGCGCCCGTTCACGAACATGACACATGGATCAGCACCATTCAGCTCAACCATTTTGAAGGGAGCTAAATGATCCAACACACGCGCCACCGTCAGCGAGACATTTGAGTGAGCATGACATCTATCAGCCGCCAGGACACATTCAAGTCAATGAGAGACATTACCCGGTAAATGGTAGCTCGATAGTACATAGTACTCACACTTGTCCTATGCAATTATATAATACAAAAAGGAGATTGAGTTTATACAAAGCAAAGGTATTCTTACAATCTTCAGCAGCTCCAACAGTATTTTCAAATGTTAATCAATTAGTTGTGGTTGTGGAGCAGGACCAGCATTGAGCCAGGCATTTTTATCAGCGATATGATCTCCCAACTTATAATATGCCTGGCTGCATAGTGTGCGTTTTATACAAACTTTGAATTTCGTCTCATTCAGTTGAAGTATGTGGGGAGGTATTTTATTGTAACATTTTAAACAGTACCCCATGAAAGATGAGTCCACTTTAGCCAGCCTGAAACCTGGTTGAACTAATAGGTCCCTATTTCTGGTACTATAATTATGTCTATCACCTCTTTTAGTAAAAAGATGTACATTTTTTCTTACGTACATGATGTTTTCATAGATATATTGACAAGGTACCGTCAAGATCTTAATAACCTTAAACAGTTCCCTTAGAGAATCGCGCCTGCGGAGATTATATATGGCTCTGATGGCTCTTTTCTGCAGAATAAAAATAGAATCGACGTCTGCAGCCCGTCCCCAAAGTAAAATACCGTAAGACATGATACTATGAAAGTAACTAAAATAGACTAACCTCGCGGTATCTACATCGGTAAATTGACGGATTTTTCTGACAGCATATGCTGCTGAACTTAGCCGTCCCGCCAGAGATGTTAAATGAGAACCCCATTAAAGCCTCGAGTCGAGCGTGATCCCCAGGAAAACAGTTTTATCGACGAATTCTAGTTTCTCTTGATTCAATACTATCTCACAATCACTACTTTTGACATTAGGTAAAGAAAATCGTATACACTTAGTTTTTTTCCCATTTAATACTAAATTATTAGCAGTGAACCAATTATGGACCTGCATTAGGGCGTTATTAAAGTCGTCAAAATTTGTAGCACTTCTTTCGACCTTAAAAATTAAAGAAATATCGTCAGCAAATAACACCATTTGTGGTTGATTTTTTAATAAATGGAGTAGATCATTAATATACACTAAAAAGAGGAAAGGACCCGATATCGAGCCTTGTGGAACTCCCATTTCTACTTTTAAACTAAGTGAATTGACACCATTTATTTGAACTTGCTGCTGCCTATCCTTTAAATAAGATTTTACTAGACTGAGCGCAAGTATTCCAAGTCCATAATGCTCAAGTTTCAAGAGCAAGGTTTCGTGATCGACGCAATCAAATGCCTTGGAGAGGTCACAAAAGATTCCTATGGCGTCTTGGGCCTCTTCCCACGCCGTAAATATGTGTTTTAATAAGGTGACCCCAGCGTCAGTCGTACAACGTCCCTTGGTGAAACCATACTGTTGATTCACAACAGAACAGAACAGAGCTCCCACCTTTTTCTTGCCTTTATTGGTCGGCTTGAGTGGAGATTCGCAAGAGCAAACTTGCTTGGAGGAAGGAAGTATTCCAGTAAGCGCTGGTAGGGATCTTGACCATCTTCCGGGCTCTGAGATTGTCCTGATAGTCGTGGAATACCTCTCCACTCCTCAAGCACTTCAGGGTACGTTACCCCCTTGTCGCTACGTCATCGTCACTAAGTGCTAGCGACAGTTTCCGGGGGCCCATTATTGAGTGTGCAAGTCACCCCCTGTTATTTTTCCGTGTATAGTAAAACATTGATCAGGCAGGGGCTATAGTCCTTCCATAGTTCTAGGTGACAATACATTATAGCCACCCAAACCCATAGCCCAATATGTTTTGTTCCCATGTTCTGCAATATTCCTGCACCAACCGGGGGTTGTCCTTGGGTGTACTTGCATAGTGCATACAGGGATAATCGTCGGTTGATGCTTAAAGTTGTCTGAGGGGCCTCTGCGAGTTGGCTTTGGACCCTCTTACGCTTTTCAAAGGTTCGGGACCCTTGGGTACCCAAGACAGGAAAAAAAAAAAATTAACACTAAAATCTCTTAATCCTCGGAGTTTTTACCAATCCAATTGAATGAGCACGATGGGTTTGTTATTATTGTACCCACTTTCGTAATGGTTCGGTACATTCGAACGCAATATTTTATGGAAATTCAATCTTTTACGTGATGCTTTTTAGTTTGAACTATAAATTTTAATACTCTAGAGTTTATAGCGATGTGCTTTGCATATAAAGTGAGGTACAAATCGAACCATTATTGAATAAAATTGTTAAAAAGTATTTTTTTTAAACCTTCATTATTTTGCAGATGTTTTTTAAAAGTCAATGACCTTCATTATTCGGCAGATGTTTTTAAAAAGTCAATGACCTTCATTATTTTGTATATTTTTTTACCGCACAAACCACCACGCCGCGCCCGTTTTTTCCAAAGGTTTAGGCAGAGGTTACTAATAATACACCCACATTTTGCCAGTTATGTTTGAAGTTCCATGAAACTAATAGGGGGGAGCCTACTGCCATCAACCTGGCACAAATCCTGGCTCCGGGCCGTTACTGAGAAATTGTTAATGAAATAATCCAATAACACTTTGCCGTGACACTTTGCAGCTCATGCTCAACATTAGTGCAAGCTTGCGCCCATTATACCAACGAGGCAGTGATGTTGGTGGTGATTTTTGTTCCAATGTTGGTATCATATGAACACCCATTTAATGGAAAGCATCTAATACATCGGCAGTGGTGGCCCAGTGGTAACGGCCGCAACTTACGAGTTGTAGGTTGTAGGTTCGAACCCAGACAGGCGCATTACTTTGTGCTACTGTTGTTACTGCTACTCTCAAAACGGTGAAGGAAAACAACGTGAGGAAAGTAGCATGTCCTAGAATCAAAAAATCGACATGTGTCATCTACTTACCCGCACTGGGCATGCGTGGTGGATTTTGGCCCATTCCCACTCACCGAGAGGAGAATTGTGTCGAGGCAGTGGGAACATTATAGGCTGATTATGCTCTAATACATATACTAACCTCCACGAGTTCAGTGGCGATACTTAAGGCGCTGCACAAACGTAGGACACTGTCAAACGCTCAGTTTTTTGCCGCACTGTTAGGCGTATTGGTACATATTACAAGCCAGAAAAAATTTTTGTGTATTGTCAAATGTTCAAAGAAAATACTTATACAAAAATATTTCATTAAAACATACAATCGACTAAGGAAAACCATACCTAAAAATTATTCCACTGAGCCATGCAATTATTTTTTAATTTAATTAGGTTGCAAAATTTGGTGGTCATTCGATTCAACTAGGGCACGCCACGATAGCGGCGGTAAGACCCCTCTTTGAGGAGTGGCTAGAGAGGCATCACGGCGTCCTCACCTACCGCCTGACGTAGGTCCTCACCGGATACGGATGTTTCGGGAGGTTCCTGCACATCATCAGGCGGCAGGAAACGCCCGGGTGTCACCACTGCGATGATCGCCCCGAGGACACGATGGAGCATACGGTGGGGGCCTGCCCTGCATGGGCGGAACACCGCCGTGTCCTCGTAGAGGCGATCGGCAGCGGCGGCGACCTCTCACGCCCGGCCCTGGTTCAAGCCATGGTCCGGGGCGAGGGGGAGTGGGAGGCAGTCGCCTCCTTCTGCGAAGCAGTCATGCTAGCGAAGGAGGTGGCGGGACGGGAGAGGGAGAGAGTCTCCCGTCCAAGCCGCCGCGGTGGACGCACCGGGCGTCGGGAGCCGCGTGACGACTCCCGGCCACCGTAGGCGCGGGCCTGCGGGCGGTGAGTAATGGGTAGCTCACCGTCCGATCAGGACCAGGCCCGTGCTGGACGGCGCGTACGTGTTCCACGCGCGCCTCAAAGAGATGTCAGCATCGAAGAGGGGGCCCACTAGGGCCCAAGCCTGCCGGGAAAGCGGGATCATCCAAAAGGTGTACCGCTGACCCGGAACATAAAGGGCCAATGAAGGAACACCGGTGGGGTTTAGTCAGTAAGAGTCTGACACTCCACCCAGAGCGGGAGGGGTCATTTGATGATTTCAAATCCTCAAAAAAAAAATCGATTCAACTAACATCAAACGCATCGCTATTTTTAACCCTATTTGTTGCAGCAATGCGCTATTGTCAATTATCTGAAAAGTTTGCTTTGAGATTTCTCTTATTAAACTTAAGATTAATATGAATGTATTAAACACGAAAATCTTCCGGCAAAAAAGCTTAAAAACTGCAAAAAAAAAATGGTATTTTAGAAGATCTCAGTGGTAACACAGACAGTCACAAAGGTAACTTTAATTAGTTAATAATGTGTACAGATTCATTAAGACAGAGTACAAAAATTAAACGCGTATGTAATAATAAGAATTTGCTGACATACAATTCGATTTATTGGCCGCAATACCCTCTCACTTCCTGAGAAGGCTCGTTCACTGTAGCACTGCCACATTCATTTGAGCTCTAATCTACATACAGATCTGATATGACAGAGGGGCATTAAATTATACTACGTAAATAAAAAATTATACGTAAATTATATAAATTATACGTAAATTATATAAATAAATATACGTGCTTAGTATTAATTCGATACTGTATAAAAATAAAAAGCACCAGAAATGAGTTTTTTTTTCAAACTCACTAAGGGCGGCTTGCGCATCGTCGTTAAATACAGTTTAAGAGCGACGTAAACGCATTTAGTCTGCTAATTATAATTAGCGTCTTGCACAACAAAAATTTAGGCACTAATCACGTTTAACGAACTGTCAAAGTTAAATACCCAAAGATGGCTATTTAGCGTCGCTAAATACGTTTATTAGAAATCGCGCGTCATCATTTTGAGATTATAGAAATTTTACTATTATTTTATAAAAGATTGTAAAGAGTTCTGTAGGAAGTTTGTAAGATGAATTTGTGGGAATTGTATTCTGACGACGATGAGGAGATTATAGAATATATCAACAGACCGAGGGAATTGTTTGAGAGAGCAGACTTATTTGGAATGTATTCGGACGGCAAATTCTTCAGAAGGTTTCGTCTAACGAAAGAAACTACTATAATTTTGTTACAGCAAATAGCCCCACATTTAAAAACCAGCAACAAGTAAGGAAATATACTCATTATTAATGAATATTCAATAAATAGATAGGTAGCTAATTAGCTATTTTTGTTTGTTTTGCAGGATCAAATCAGTCACTCCTATGAACCAACTTTTATGTACGCTGAGATTTTATGCGACAGGAAGTCAGCTAATAACTTGTGGTGACATGATTGTTGTACATGAAAGCACAGCTTGTAGAATAGTGCATCGTGTTACTCATGCCATTGCATTATTGTATAAGATGTATATAAAATTTCCAAGCACAACAGAAGAGCAAAATAAAACAGCGAATGATTTTTATAGACTTGCAAAGTTCCCTAGAGTAATTGGTGCGTTAGATTGCACTCATGTGAGAATATTAGCTCCAGGTGGTGATAACGCTGAAATATATAGAAATAGGAAAGGATATTTTTCAATAAACACCCAATGTGTAGCTGCTGCAAACCTTATGTTTTTAGATGTTGTGGCAAGGTGGCATGGATCAGCACATGATTCCAACATTTGGGATAACTGTGCATTAAAACGCAATTTTTTGCAGGGCAAATATAATGATGAATTGTTGCTAGGTGACAGTGGCTATGCTCAAACTAACTTTATGATGACACCTCTGTCAGAAAAAATGTGAATACACGAGAAGAGACACTTTACCAAGAGTCACAAATAAAGACGAGGAATGTGGTTGAACGGGCGTTTGGTACATGGACGAGGAGATTCCCTATATTATCCAGGGGCATAAGTATTCACCTTCATATAGTACCTTTTTTTTTTTTTTTTTTTTTTTTTGTGGGTGGGAAATCATCAAATAACTTCTCCCGCTCTGGGCAGAGCAGGAGGGCGTGTCAGACTCTTACTGACTAAAACCCACCCGTGTTCCTTCAGTTGCCTGTGCCGGGGCCACGGTAACCCTCTTGGACTTTTCCGCAGCCCTAGCAGGCATCGGTCCTAGCAACCCCGTCATTGGTGCTGACATCTCTTTGAGGCGCGCGTGGAACACAACGCGCCGTCGACCCGGGCCTGGTCCTTATCGAACGGCGAGCTGCCCATTGCTCGCCGTTCGCAAGCCCGCGCCTACGGTGGCCGGGAATCGGCCTGCGATTCCCGACGCCCAGGGCGTCTCCTGCGGCGGCTAGGGGCGTGAGGGCGCAAATTTTGCCTCTCCCTCACGCGTTCCGCCTCCTCCTTCGCTAACATTACTGCTTCGCAGAAGGAGGTGACGGCTTCCCAAGCCCTCTCGCTCCGTACCATGGCCTGGACCAAGGCCGGACGCGAGAGATCGCCACCGCCAATCGCCTCCACGAGGACACGGCGGTGCTCCGCCCAAGCCGGGCAGACCTCCACCGTATGCTCCACCGTGTCCTCCGGGCGATCCACACAATGGTGACACCCGGGCGTTTCCTCCCGCCTTATCCGGAACAGGTACCTCCCGAAACAACCGTGTCCGGTGAGGACCTGCGTCAGGCGGAAGGTGAGGACGCCGTGGCGCCTCTCTAGCCACTCCTCAAAGAGGGGACTTATCGCCGCAATTGTGGCGTGCCCAGCGCTGGGTTGCGACAATCGCACTCTCCATGCCGCCCTGAGATCCCGCCGGAGCTCTGTCCGCTGTACCGTGATTTCTCGCGGCAGCGGAGCTACGCCCCGGCGTTTCGCCTCCTCGCGCCACTCCCAAATGTGCGCGAGGACTTTTGCCTCCAGATCCCATGGCGGTAATCCGGCAAGGAGGCTCGCCGCCTCACCGGAGACCGTACGGTATCCCCGGACCAGCCGGGTGGCCATGACCCTTTGGGGCGCGTTCAACCAGCGGGCTGGCCGCCGCCTCAAGGAACGCGCCCACACCGGTGCCCCGTAAAGGGCCATGGACCGCACGACCCCCGCGTAGAGCCTCCGGCAGGAGGCGTTTGGCCCCCCTAGATTGGGCAGGAGCCGCATTAAGGCAGCCCCGGCCCTTTCCAGTCTGGGAGCCAAACGTCGGAAATGCTCCACGAAGTTCCACCGGCTGTCGAGGACGAGTCCCAGGTACTTCATCGTCGACTCGACGCCGATGTGAACCCCTCCTACCGTTATTTGGGAACCCGACGGTGGCGTGTTCCGAGGACCATGAAAACACATGGCCTCGGACTTGTGCAGGGCCACCTCGAGTCCCAATTGCCGGATCCTCTCGACGATTGTCGCAACCCCGCGTGTCGCTAGTTCGGCCGCCGCCTGGTGCGACCTCCCCTGCGCCAGGACCAGCGTGTCGTCAGCGTAACAAACCACGCTGACGCCGCTAGGGAGGTCAGCGCGCAACACCCAGTCGTATCCGATGTCCCACAGATGCGGCCCCAGGACCGATCCCTGTGGGACACCGCACGACATCTCTTGCCGGTTCCATACTCCCTGGTGACCGGGGTAGATGACGGCCCTGTCCGTCAAATAGGCCTCGACCACACGACAGAGGTAGGTCGGCATCCGGTGATACCGGAGTGCCTCCCTGATGCAACTCCAGGGCAGGGTATTGAAGGCATTGGCGATGTCTAAAGACACCGCCAAGACGACCCCACCCCGGGCCACAGCATCCCCCGTCGTGAGGGCCCGCACGCGCATGATGGCGTCCACCGTAGAGCGCCCCCTGCGGAAGCCAAACTGGCTCTCCGCCAAATCCGGCCCCACCCGCACCAGCCGCCCGACGAGGCGGTCTGCAATGACTCTCTCAAAGAGCTTGCCCACCTCGTCGAGCAGCACGATGGGCCGGTAAGCCGACGGAGAGTCCGCTGGGCGCCCCGGCTTCTTGATGAGGACCAGTTTCCCCGTCTTCCAACGAAGTGGGAACTGGCCCCTCTCCATGCATGCGCTTAGGAGCCCCCTTAGTCGAGGCCCGAGAGCCTCCGAGGCCAGGACCCAGGCTTTCCCAGGTAAGCCGTCGGGTCCTGGGGCGGTATTTTTAGCACTCAGCCTACGTACCGCCACTCGCAGCTCTACCTCGGTCACCTCCGGAGCATCGTCGTCGTCGTCGGCGGTGTGGTCCGCATTCAGCACCGCAGTAGGCGGAGCCATGGGCGGGGAGATATGGTCCCCTCTAGAAGGGAACAGAGTGCTCACCACGTCCTCCACGAGCTGGGGCCGGAGACTCTGCGTCAGCGGGGGAGCCCATGGGCGGAGCTTCTCACGCACCATTTTGTAGGGGCGTCCCCACGGGTCCCTGTTCAGAGTCTCCAGCGACTCCTCGCGGGCCAGTCCCTTGGCCCGCAGGATCTCCGCTTGGAGGGCGGTCTTCGCCGCTCTGTACCCCTCGTACAGCTCCGCCTGAATGGCTTCCGTATCCGGAGGGCGAATACGGAGCCTGCGGTGCCTGGTGTACCGGCGTCGCGCAGCGACACACGCACTGCGTAAAGTCGTCAACTCTGGCGACCACCAGCACACCTGGCGCTGAGCGCGTCCGGGCTGGGCCCGGGGCATTGCCACGTCACATATTTCGGACATGGCCTCCCGGAACCACTCCGCCTCGACGTTGATGTCAGCAGGCCTGTCCGGTGATGACACCCAGGCCTGCACGATCGAGGCTTCCAGGAGGAGCTCCCGGTCCAGCTGTTTCAGCGCCCACCGCGGACCACTCGGGGCCTGTCGGACCAGCGCGCTCGAGGTCTGGGCGGAGACGTCAAACCGGATGTACCGGTGGTCGGAATAGGTCTCCACCCCCTCTATGACGCGCCAGTCAAGGACACGCGGTGACAGAGCGGGGCTGGCGAACGAGATGTCCACCACCGATTCACCCCGCATCCGCACACACGTGGGGACAGAACCCCGATTTAGGACGACCAGGCCTGTCTCCAGAGCCCAGTCCTCCACCATCCTGCCCCGTGTGTCCGTATACCGGGAACCCCAAGCCACATTCTTGGCATTGAAATCCCCGAGGACGAGCACGGGGAGGGAACGGAACCCGATGACGACGACTTTCAACCCTGCAAGGGAGTTGTGGAACTCGGCAAGAGTTCGGTTCGGGGAGAAGTATACCCCAACCACTACGATCTCTCCGAACCGTGCTGCCACGCAACCCCGTCCCCTCGTTACAGACTCGAGGGACGGAGTACCGGCGGCGGCCGACGAAATAAGGGACACTGAGCCGCTCAGGTCCTCCACCCAGTCATCCCTGGGCGGGACAAAGTACGGCTCAGCGACCACGGCGATGTTAATCGACCACTGCGCCATGCTCTGGAGCAACAGATCCTGAGCGGAGGCGCAGTGGTTGATGTTCGCCTGGAGGAGGCGTAATGGGGCCGTTATTGGCACTCCATGTCAGCCTCCTCCCGAGCCCTCTGTGAGGGCCCCGCCGCGGTGGTGACGGCGGCGTCGACGGCGGTCAAGGTTGCAGCGGCGGCGGCAGTGTCGGCGGCTGCGGCAGTGACGGCGGTGGCGGAGGGCTTGCCCCTGCCCCTGGCTGTGGCGGGTGGAGCGCAGGCCTTGCTCCCCATCCGGTGATCGGCCGGCTTGCCAGCTGCCGCACATACGGTGCAGTGCGGCGCGGCATTGCAAGAGCCGGCCTTGTGACCGGGCTGACCACAGCGGAAGCAATGGTGGCTGCGGTCCACCTCCGAGGTGCATTGAGCTCCCACGTGGTTGCCCACCTGGCAGCGAAAGCACCTCAGAGGTCTGGGTTCCAGCAGTTTCACCTGCGCGGAAACCCAGCCCACCAGTAGCCTTCGGCCCTCGGCTATTTTTTTGGCCGCCGACACGGGGCAGCTTACCGTAACGGCTCGCATCCCCTTGAAGTCAGGACGGATGGTGCCTGCCCTCACCTGCTCGGCAGAGCACCCCCCAGTCCTAACGACGGCGGCCATCACATCTCCCTCCGTCACAGAGTCGTCCAGGCCCAGGATGCGCAAGTCAGCGCATTTGTTGGGCCTGGACACTCGGGCCTCGTCCGCATTTAAGGACGCCCTAAGCCTTTCGGCCAGAGCGTCGGCGGCCGGGCCGCTGGCCGCACCGGGGATCTCCAGCATCCGGGCCCCAGTCGCCGTGAGCCTTACCCGGATGCCTTCGGTGGCGCCGATCTCCTCTAGGCTCACCGCCTTTCCCACCTTGGCTAGCAGGTCACGGTAGGACACGCCCTTCTTCACCGCTTCCGGCTGTAGTGTAATTACTACAGCTGCGGACTTCGGGGCGCGGAGCCTAGCCGCGACGCTTCGCTCTTTGCGCTGCTGCTGCCTCTCCTTCCTTTTGGCCGCCCTTGCCGCCTGCCTGGCCTTCCTCTTCTCCCCGGCTACTTGCCATCCAGCACCAGCCGGAGGAGATATAGGAGGAGGAGGTGGGGGCGTCCGTCTTGCAGCCAGTGCCGGTGCCCTCGCCTTCTGTGCAGCCATCCCGCCCGCCCTGGGCATGGGCGGCCCCGCGGGTTTCGGCACGGGGGGGGCCTTCCTCTGACCCGACGAGCCAGGTTTGGCCGCGGCAGCTGCGACGGTGGCAAATGAGACCGCCTTCTGCCGGCCCGCGGCCGGCTGGCTCGCCGCTAGTGGGGGGCGCAGGACAATGGCCTCCAGGGCGGAAAACCGGCTCTGGAAGGCAGCCAGCTCCTGCCGCACCAGGGTCAGAACCTGGTCTTGCGCAGGCACGGGCCGTCCCTGCCCATGCTGCTGCGCCCCCGCCTGCGGCACCTCCCTGGGGCCGGCTGCTCGAAGCCCGGCCAGGTCAGCTCGGAGCTCCTCATTCTCCTTCCGGAGAAGCTCCATGGCGGCTGTCAAGCGAGCTACCTCCGCCCGCATTTCAGACATTGCGTCTGACGGAGACCCAGGTTGAATGGCCTCCGCTGCCGCCATAATGGAGGCCGTGGCCGCGGCTATGGCCTTGTCTTTAGAGGATTTATTCCTCTTCAAGGCCACATCCTTTATTGCGGCGGCCACGATCTCCGCAAACCTGGCCGCTCGATCCGAGTTGGAGCCGCCAGCGGCGTCCGGCTCGCCACTCGAGGACTCTGAGAGACCCGCCTTGCAGCTGGTCCTTCCAGGCTGGTTCCCTTCCAAAGCGAGTCTCCCAGTTTGCTGAGCCGGCTCGGCTGGGCTGACAGAGCGCAGCTCATTAGTCTCCTGGGTGGCGAGCCCTCTGCCCAAACCCTTCTCCCGGGCTCCACCCCGCCGGCTGGAGTGGATTTTTTTGGGCCCCGAGGTCCACTCTTCGGAGGATGACCCCTGGCCCTCCCCCGATCTGGGGCGCTTCTGGTAGAACCTTCGGTTCCTATCAGCAGCCCCCGCCACTTCGCGCCCCGAGCCCTGGCATGAGCCCTCCGCGCCAGATGCGGCGTCGGACTCCGACCCCGCATCACTCCTCTCCTCTTCGTCATTTTTATTTATGATATGATTATTTATTTTTTCCATTTTTAATCCCACGAGTAGATATAGGTTTTGATGTCCACCGGGCAGAGCCTAGATGCCCGGTAAGCCTACATACTGCAGAGTGCGGCAGGTGCTCTGCAGGGGAAGCGCTAACGACTGGACTCCCTCCAGCCATTCATCCTCTCACCGCGCTTCGAAGCTTAGGATTGGGTGGTTTTTTATCTTAGAGGTAGCCTTCCTCTGGGCCAGGCAATTAAGCCAAGCCCCCGGCGGCGGCATTAGGCATGCCTCCGTTCGCTGTCCGGCCGACCCGACTCAGCGAACCCGCCGAAAGTTCTCTCCTCGAGGACTGCTCCTCAAGGAGAGAAACACGTGCCGCTTTGGTGCGCCTGCACCGCAGCGGCGGCCCTTCTCAGTCTACGCCCACTCAACTTCCTCTGTAAGCAGAGGAGGAGTGGACGTATTAACCCTCTATAGCCCGGTTCCCTTCACCGACCATTAAGCATGGTCGATGATTGGAACCATGACCTTTCCCCGTTTGTTAAAGATTAGCCGCCAGTCCCAATTGTCCACCAAAACTTGGTGGGCAATTGGAGCCGGCGTTGCCCAGGGTGCGCCACGAGGAGGCTCTTCAACATGCTGTTTATTTATACAATGCATTTTATTACAGAATTACCCGAAGGAAGATGTACTGATCATGTTTTCCAACGTGGCGACAAAAAAGGACGTTGTGTGGGTTGTTACGAAAAATTACGACGCACATTAAACAGCACTGACGCTTCTAAAAAAACTAAACGAATTGTTACCATTTGCGCGCAATGCAAGCAATCAATGTGCTTACCATGTTTTAATGAAAAACACTTTGCATAATTAATAAAACTTTTTCAATCGACAACTGAGATATTATTTTACTCCCATCACTACTTACTACACATATTGAACTATCTTCGGTTGCGGTACGAGATACAATCGATATCATTTTTTTTTTTGGTCTTTGTAGTTTATTCAAATGTCATAACTGCGTGCGAACCTAGCAAAATATAAAGCAATAGGCTATCTTTCACCCACAAAAACTTCAAAATATATTTGATTGTTTTTTTGGAAGATATAAATTATTTTCAAAACTGTATCTTTAGGAGACTGATTAGGTCTCAAACGCACCAAAAGGTAGGTTAGTTTCGAGATCTTTTAGGTCTCCAAAGCACCAGCTGAAAGTTATTTGAAAGTGATGGCGCAGGGAACGTGTTAATCTTGTATATAGGTATAATTATATGTGAGAACGGTGTAAATAAGACGTACACATTGAGTGTCCAGTGTACAGCAAATATAAATTCAAACAAAACAATCCTTAATAAAATAATAAAAAATAAGCCGTGGTGGCTAAGAGATGACCAGTCCCAACTGACAGCGCCCGTTCACGAACATGACACATGGATCAGCACCATTCAGCTCAACCATTTTGAAGGGAGCTAAATGATCCAACACACGCGCCACCGTCAGCGAGACATTTGAGTGAGCATGACATCTATCAGCCGCCAGGACACATTCAAGTCAATGAGAGACATTACCCGGTAAATGGTAGCTCGATAGTACATAGTACTCACACTTGTCCTATGCAATTATATAATACAAAAAGGAGATTGAGTTTATACAAAGCAAAGGTATTCTTACAATCTTCAGCAGCTCCAACAGTATTTTCAAATGTTAATCAATTAGTTGTGGTTGTGGAGCAGGACCAGCATTGAGCCAGGCATTTTTATCAGCGATATGATCTCCCAACTTATAATATGCCTGGCTGCATAGTGTGCGTTTTATACAAACTTTGAATTTCGTCTCATTCAGTTGAAGTATGTGGGGAGGTATTTTATTGTAACATTTTAAACAGTACCCCATGAAAGATGAGTCCACTTTAGCCAGCCTGAAACCTGGTTGAACTAATAGGTCCCTATTTCTGGTACTATAATTATGTCTATCACCTCTTTTAGTAAAAAGATGTACATTTTTTCTTACGTACATGATGTTTTCATAGATATATTGACAAGGTACCGTCAAGATCTTAATAACCTTAAACAGTTCCCTTAGAGAATCGCGCCTGCGGAGATTATATATGGCTCTGATGGCTCTTTTCTGCAGAATAAAAATAGAATCGACGTCTGCAGCCCGTCCCCAAAGTAAAATACCGTAAGACATGATACTATGAAAGTAACTAAAATAGACTAACCTCGCGGTATCTACATCGGTAAATTGACGGATTTTTCTGACAGCATATGCTGCTGAACTTAGCCGTCCCGCCAGAGATGTTAAATGAGAACCCCATTAAAGCCTCGAGTCGAGCGTGATCCCCAGGAAAACAGTTTTATCGACGAATTCTAGTTTCTCTTGATTCAATACTATCTCACAATCACTACTTTTGACATTAGGTAAAGAAAATCGTATACACTTAGTTTTTTTCCCATTTAATACTAAATTATTAGCAGTGAACCAATTATGGACCTGCATTAGGGCGTTATTAAAGTCGTCAAAATTTGTAGCACTTCTTTCGACCTTAAAAATTAAAGAAATATCGTCAGCAAATAACACCATTTGTGGTTGATTTTTTAATAAATGGAGTAGATCATTAATATACACTAAAAAGAGGAAAGGACCCGATATCGAGCCTTGTGGAACTCCCATTTCTACTTTTAAACTAAGTGAATTGACACCATTTATTTGAACTTGCTGCTGCCTATCCTTTAAATAAGATTTTACTAGACTGAGCGCAAGTATTCCAAGTCCATAATGCTCAAGTTTCAAGAGCAAGGTTTCGTGATCGACGCAATCAAATGCCTTGGAGAGGTCACAAAAGATTCCTATGGCGTCTTGGGCCTCTTCCCACGCCGTAAATATGTGTTTTAATAAGGTGACCCCAGCGTCAGTCGTACAACGTCCCTTGGTGAAACCATACTGTTGATTCACAACAGAACAGAACAGAGCTCCCACCTTTTTCTTGCCTTTATTGGTCGGCTTGAGTGGAGATTCGCAAGAGCAAACTTGCTTGGAGGAAGGAAGTATTCCAGTAAGCGCTGGTAGGGATCTTGACCATCTTCCGGGCTCTGAGATTGTCCTGATAGTCGTGGAATACCTCTCCACTCCTCAAGCACTTCAGGGTACGTTACCCCCTTGTCGCTACGTCATCGTCACTAAGTGCTAGCGACAGTTTCCGGGGGCCCATTATTGAGTGTGCAAGTCACCCCCTGTTATTTTTCCGTGTATAGTAAAACATTGATCAGGCAGGGGCTATAGTCCTTCCATAGTTCTAGGTGACAATACATTATAGCCACCCAAACCCATAGCCCAATATGTTTTGTTCCCATGTTCTGCAATATTCCTGCACCAACCGGGGGTTGTCCTTGGGTGTACTTGCATAGTGCATACAGGGATAATCGTCGGTTGATGCTTAAAGTTGTCTGAGGGGCCTCTGCGAGTTGGCTTTGGACCCTCTTACGCTTTTCAAAGGTTCGGGACCCTTGGGTACCCAAGACAGGAAAAAAAAAAAATTAACACTAAAATCTCTTAATCCTCGGAGTTTTTACCAATCCAATTGAATGAGCACGATGGGTTTGTTATTATTGTACCCACTTTCGTAATGGTTCGGTACATTCGAACGCAATATTTTATGGAAATTCAATCTTTTACGTGATGCTTTTTAGTTTGAACTATAAATTTTAATACTCTAGAGTTTATAGCGATGTGCTTTGCATATAAAGTGAGGTACAAATCGAACCATTATTGAATAAAATTGTTAAAAAGTATTTTTTTTAAACCTTCATTATTTTGCAGATGTTTTTTAAAAGTCAATGACCTTCATTATTCGGCAGATGTTTTTAAAAAGTCAATGACCTTCATTATTTTGTATATTTTTTTACCGCACAAACCACCACGCCGCGCCCGTTTTTTCCAAAGGTTTAGGCAGAGGTTACTAATAATACACCCACATTTTGCCAGTTATGTTTGAAGTTCCATGAAACTAATAGGGGGGAGCCTACTGCCATCAACCTGGCACAAATCCAGGCTCCGGGCCGTTACTGAGAAATTGTTAATGAAATAATCCAATAACACTTTGCCGTGACACTTTGCAGCTCATGCTCAACATTAGTGCAAGCTTGCGCCCATTATACCAACGAGGCAGTGATGTTGGTGGTGATTTTTGTTCCAATGTTGGTATCATATGAACACCCATTTAATGGAAAGCATCTAATACATCGGCAGTGGTGGCCCAGTGGTAACGGCCGCAACTTACGAGTTGTAGGTTGTAGGTTCGAACCCAGACAGGCGCATTACTTTGTGCTACTGTTGTTACTGCTACTCTCAAAACGGTGAAGGAAAACAACGTGAGGAAAGTAGCATGTCCTAGAATCAAAAAATCGACATGTGTCATCTACTTACCCGCACTGGGCATGCGTGGTGGATTTTGGCCCATTCCCACTCACCGAGAGGAGAATTGTGTCGAGGCAGTGGGAACATTATAGGCTGATTATGCTCTAATACATATACTAACCTCCACGAGTTCAGTGGCGATACTTAAGGCGCTGCACAAACGTAGGACACTGTCAAACGCTCAGTTTTTTGCCGCACTGTTAGGCGTATTGGTACATATTACAAGCCAGAAAAAAATTTTGTGTATTGTCAAATGTTCAAAGAAAATACTTATACAAAAATATTTCATTAAAACATACAATCGACTAAGGAAAACCATACCTAAAAATTATTCCACTGAGCCATGCAATTATTTTTTAATTTAATTAGGTTGCAAAATTTGGTGGTCATTCGATTCAACTAGGGCACGCCACGATAGCGGCGGTAAGACCCCTCTTTGAGGAGTGGCTAGAGAGGCATCACGGCGTCCTCACCTACCGCCTGACGTAGGTCCTCACCGGATACGGATGTTTCGGGAGGTTCCTGCACATCATCAGGCGGCAGGAAACGCCCGGGTGTCACCACTGCGATGATCGCCCCGAGGACACGATGGAGCATACGGTGGGGGCCTGCCCTGCATGGGCGGAACACCGCCGTGTCCTCGTAGAGGCGATCGGCAGCGGCGGCGACCTCTCACGCCCGGCCCTGGTTCAAGCCATGGTCCGGGGCGAGGGGGAGTGGGAGGCAGTCGCCTCCTTCTGCGAAGCAGTCATGCTAGCGAAGGAGGTGGCGGGACGGGAGAGGGAGAGAGTCTCCCGTCCAAGCCGCCGCGGTGGACGCACCGGGCGTCGGGAGCCGCGTGACGACTCCCGGCCACCGTAGGCGCGGGCCTGCGGGCGGTGAGTAATGGGTAGCTCACCGTCCGATCAGGACCAGGCCCGTGCTGGACGGCGCGTACGTGTTCCACGCGCGCCTCAAAGAGATGTCAGCATCGAAGAGGGGGCCCACTAGGGCCCAAGCCTGCCGGGAAAGCGGGATCATCCAAAAGGTGTACCGCTGACCCGGAACATAAAGGGCCAATGAAGGAACACCGGTGGGGTTTAGTCAGTAAGAGTCTGACACTCCACCCAGAGCGGGAGGGGTCATTTGATGATTTCAAATCCTCAAAAAAAAAATCGATTCAACTAACATCAAACGCATCGCTATTTTTAACCCTATTTGTTGCAGCAATGCGCTATTGTCAATTATCTGAAAAGTTTGCTTTGAGATTTCTCTTATTAAACTTAAGATTAATATGAATGTATTAAACACGAAAATCTTCCGGCAAAAAAGCTTAAAAACTGCAAAAAAAAAATGGTATTTTAGAAGATCTCAGTGGTAACACAGACAGTCACAAAGGTAACTTTAATTAGTTAATAATGTGTACAGATTCATTAAGACAGAGTACAAAAATTAAACGCGTATGTAATAATAAGAATTTGCTGACATACAATTCGATTTATTGGCCGCAATACCCTCTCACTTCCTGAGAAGGCTCGTTCACTGTAGCACTGCCACATTCATTTGAGCTCTAATCTACATACAGATCTGATATGACAGAGGGGCATTAAATTATACTACGTAAATAAAAAATTATACGTAAATTATATAAATTATACGTAAATTATATAAATAAATATACGTGCTTAGTATTAATTCGATACTGTATAAAAATAAAAAGCACCAGAAATGAGTTTTTTTTTCAAACTCACTAAGGGCGGCTTGCGCATCGTCGTTAAATACAGTTTAAGAGCGACGTAAACGCATTTAGTCTGCTAATTATAATTAGCGTCTTGCACAACAAAAATTTAGGCACTAATCACGTTTAACGAACTGTCAAAGTTAAATACCCAAAGATGGCTATTTAGCGTCGCTAAATACGTTTATTAGAAATCGCGCGTCATCATTTTGAGATTATAGAAATTTTACTATTATTTTATAAAAGATTGTAAAGAGTTCTGTAGGAAGTTTGTAAGATGAATTTGTGGGAATTGTATTCTGACGACGATGAGGAGATTATAGAATATATCAACAGACCGAGGGAATTGTTTGAGAGAGCAGACTTATTTGGAATGTATTCGGACGGCAAATTCTTCAGAAGGTTTCGTCTAACGAAAGAAACTACTATAATTTTGTTACAGCAAATAGCCCCACATTTAAAAACCAGCAACAAGTAAGGAAATATACTCATTATTAATGAATATTCAATAAATAGATAGGTAGCTAATTAGCTATTTTTGTTTGTTTTGCAGGATCAAATCAGTCACTCCTATGAACCAACTTTTATGTACGCTGAGATTTTATGCGACAGGAAGTCAGCTAATAACTTGTGGTGACATGATTGTTGTACATGAAAGCACAGCTTGTAGAATAGTGCATCGTGTTACTCATGCCATTGCATTATTGTATAAGATGTATATAAAATTTCCAAGCACAACAGAAGAGCAAAATAAAACAGCGAATGATTTTTATAGACTTGCAAAGTTCCCTAGAGTAATTGGTGCGTTAGATTGCACTCATGTGAGAATATTAGCTCCAGGTGGTGATAACGCTGAAATATATAGAAATAGGAAAGGATATTTTTCAATAAACACCCAATGTGTAGCTGCTGCAAACCTTATGTTTTTAGATGTTGTGGCAAGGTGGCATGGATCAGCACATGATTCCAACATTTGGGATAACTGTGCATTAAAACGCAATTTTTTGCAGGGCAAATATAATGATGAATTGTTGCTAGGTGACAGTGGCTATGCTCAAACTAACTTTATGATGACACCTCTGTCAGAAAAAATGTGAATACACGAGAAGAGACACTTTACCAAGAGTCACAAATAAAGACGAGGAATGTGGTTGAACGGGCGTTTGGTACATGGACGAGGAGATTCCCTATATTATCCAGGGGCATAAGTATTCACCTTCATATAGTACCTGGCATAATCATAGCAACAGCTGTACTTCATAATTTAGCTATATTACGAAAGGAAAACATACCCCCTGAAGATCAAGAGTTTCCTGTTATTATGGAAGGTAGGGATGATGATGTTGCACCAGAACGGTATGGAAGAGGAAGCGCTAATTTGCAACTAAGACTACTAATAGAGGGATATTTTGCATCATTATAAAATCATCAGTAAATAAATAAAAACAAAAATATTACAGCTCTGATTGTTTCTTTTTTATTTCTAAATCCTTAAGTAAAAGTTCTTTTTTGTACATTTGTTCATTAAATTCCTTTTTTTTTCATTAAATTATCCAACTCTATTTCATATATTTTTTGTTTATGTTCTATTTCCATTTCCAGTGACAGTTTTTGTAATATAACCACCAAAAATTACCGCGAGAAATAGCACGAGAACACTTCACAAATCACCACAACACAATTTGTGTGACTTGACAGCTCGGATGACTTGTTGCTCATTTTTTTTTTTAAAGAAATGCAGCCATTTTGCTCTAAGTCAAGTGTACAACGCACGAAAATGTAAAAAGGAACGCAAGAAACTGCTTTAGCGACTCTCTAACTACGATTAGTTAAATTACCATCCACACGGACGTGAGCAAGACCTTTTTAATTGTATTTAGGCTAAACATATTTAGCAAGATAAACGCATTTAACTAAATTCTGTTTAGACCAAATGTTGCGCAAGCCGCCCTTAATAGGTTACAAATCAGAATAAAACGCAACCGCCCTTTGTAAATAAATTTAACTGATCTTAGATACCTAGGTAACAAAGCGGCAACGTCACGCGCGCCGCAGCGCGGCGATTGTTACCTCGTGTCAAAGCGGGCGGTCGGCCTTGAAAAATATTTTTTACAAAAAAAATAAACATGGGATATCCGTGTAAAAATGAAAATAGATTTTTTTAAAGTGGTTTCCACAGCCCTTTCTTTAAATTAAAAAATATATATATTATATCTAGAAATCTATCAAGAATCGTGGAAAATACATGGGGTATTTTCAGATACTTCTGGGCATAAAAATTAAAAATAAATATGACGTTACTATTTGGACCATTCTGTATATCGGCTTGAAACATTTATGTACGAAACAACCGATTTCTATCGTTGACTCTGTGGAAAGATATGTATTCTTTACACGAAGATGAAAAGTGAACGGCAATTTATTGTGTCTTTCTGAGCCGAGATAGTCATGGTTCATTTACGCCCGCCGCGGCCAGGTGGAGTGACGACTTGCGAAAGGCGGCTGGCAGAGACTGGATGAGGAGAGCCGAAGGTCGGGCTCAGTGGAGTTCACTAGGAGAGGCCTACGTCCAACAGTGGACGAATATAGGCTGATGATGATGATGATTTACAAATAACTATAAGTAACTGTGGCAGTCGTTACAGATATCCCGAGACTGATAATCAGTAAAATTTTAGGAAATCAGTACTGGCAAGTAGAGAAGTTTGTCTTAAGCTTAAGTATATGTAGGTATAGTGTTTTTCTTTTAAATATGTCCTTTTTATTTTTTCTCTCATATAACACGCGTTCGTTATCATACTCAGATGTCACTTCGTGGACAATAGTGTGGGTTATACGTATTCTCGACTGTATTATAACTACTTTTTGTAAATGCTGTAATGTATAACTGTTTTTTGTCCCAAATAAATAAAATAAAATAAAATAAGCATCTATTTCCTCTCCCGACGAGGTGGGCAGGAGTCAATTCAACACACAGTTATGATAAAATTCCATGTCATAATAATATGAGGCAAACATTAAAACAAAGAGACAGTCCTAGCGTCCCAAATAAAGACGTCTTACTATACCAACTCCTTCTACCCATAGATACGTTTTTGAAACAAGAAGTGGTTGCGATGAATTGGATCTAGTCGCTCACTAAACAAGGCCTCTACTTCATGTTGTCACTAACGGTTAGTTTATGGTGTTGTGTTCCTGTTATTCCCTTGGTGTAAGGGGAGATAGAAATATTTTTTTCTATAGGGAATTGCAGTTAAATCAAAGTACAGATAGAAATATAAATAATAGATGATGGTAAGAATGTTATAAATAAGTTTTCTGGATGATCCTTTGGGAGTAAGAGATGCGAGTGTTTGTTCCTATAAGATTGACTGATATTTGATGTTATAGGAAGCTAAGAGAATCTCATACATATTGAATTCGGGCAGCTGTAATTTAAGCCGAGAATGTTCGTGGATTTTTTCTAGTGAATTTATGACGGAGGAGCTTTAGCAAACGGATGGTTTTCTAGAACATATTCTCGTGGCTAAATAATAAAAGCCGCATGGGTCGACCTTCAAGGTTAAGCAAAGCTTGTTGAGATTGGTCCGTGGATAGGTGACCAATCATTATTTATATCTAGACCTTTAAGTACATCGGAAACTCAGATCATATAAACACATTATATGATCTGAGCTCGGAACGTTAGTTCTGGCCGCCATTCGTAGATCTTTGACAGCCGTTACGGGTCGTCTGTCTGAAAGTCTGACAACTAGTCTTATCAAAGAGTATCTAACGTATTGCAACGAATGCCTGAGGGGCAATTCGCGTATTTTTAAGACCGTTCGCATTCTAATCTCAGTCTCAATCTGTCAAAATTACAATCAATTTACATACATTTTTGACAGGTTTTTGACATTGATTGTCGCTGAGATGCGATTGCGACTTGAATTTGAACGTTTTTTAAGTACGAGAATTGGCCTACTGGTGTCCGATAATAATGAAGGATGGACGGTGGTACAATCTCGCAAGAAACAGTCTCGAAAAGGAACCGTTAATGCTGATATGACAGCGAAATTGAAAGCCGCTGATGTAAAAATACCGTATTAGATGTAAAAAAAAAACTTCTTTGTTAAACCAAAATAAACTTACTCTTATTAGGAGTCAGTACGACATAGCCGCTATAAACCTAGTCAAGACATAACACACTTTTTGAATATAATTGAATTTATATCCAATTATAAAAATAAAATCGTTTAATAAAATAGCATCTGACAAAGAGTACGAGGACCCAGATCTTACGTCAAAGCACAATCGTCTATTATAGCCCAGTAAGGCTACGGTTTGCGGCCGATGCCGACGGCTATTTAGCCACCGGCTGTATGTGGCTGGCCTGGACGATACTGAACTGGATAGGTTGAAATGTATTGTCATTTAATCACGCAAAAAGGTAGCTCATCTGAATCTTTTAAATAAGTTTTGCTATTACGATTTTCTTGAAATTTTTTGTTTATCTGTTAACTTCTCTTATTTGATTTTTTCATTAAATCAGGAATGGGTATACGTTAAATGTGATTAGCTGTAATCACAGCTAATCACATTTAACTGGATTCAGTTTTCAGTCAAACAGAGTTTACCACGCGACTAGCATATATGGGGGTCACACTGAAAGTTTTTAGAATGGCCCAGTAAGAAAAGCAGCTGATGATTTTTTTTTTAAATTTGGAATTTCTTCGGAAATATTTAGATGTGTAATGAATTCATATGTCATTTGTTTTTACAAATTTACGACAGTTAAAAAGTGTCTGTCGTGCGTCGAAAAGGATTTGACTAGAGATAATCTTCGTTTAATGATTTATTACGACTTTCGTTGAAGCTATGCTTTACTTGTAGAAGCTGCTGCTGATAGCTACTAATACTATAGAAGCTGATAAACAAGAGGTGCATGTTCAATTTATACAAGTTTGTCACGGTGATACCAAACTAAGATTACGATTAAGTTTACTTAAACCCCGCCCCGACCTTCCCGTCTTTAGTCCTGCAAATTCAAAGCATTTATTTCAATTAAACTAATTACAGACACTTTTGAATTTTCTAGGCGAAGGCCACTCAGAAAGATGAAGCTGGTTGTCCATTCCAAAGCGTAGTAGTTACCTATGGAAAAGAACGGCCAAGAAAATCCACGGACACTCTTTTAAATGAAAATATTGTTACAAAATATTGGTTACATTATTCATGTTGAAATGATATAGGTGAGAACTATGTAGAAAGACGTGCACATTAAAAGTGTCATTAGATAACAACCCAAAATAAAAATAAGCCGTTAAGAGCGTTTATACCTTATGAGTGGCAACGTCGCAATTTAGTGTCATATTTCGTGGTTTTCAATTTTTATCATTTAATCGGAGCTATATTTTATAAATCTGTTTAATTAACTTTTTAGAATTATGTGAAAACTGTGTAAAAGGTAAGAAATCGTTGCGTTTACAGTTCTATTTATATGCAAATAATACATTGGAAACTTGCAGGGCGTTATTTTCATTGTAAAATAACTGTAAGCATTACGGTTAGGTACTTACTTTTTAAACACTTTCACGTAATTCTAAAAAGTTAATTAAACTGATTTTTAAAATATAGCTCCGATTAAATGATAAAAATTGAAAACCACGAAATATGAAACTAAATTGCGACGTTGCCACTCATAAGGTATAAACGCTCTTAAACTGCATGCAATAAACTTCAATACTGACTTTCTTATCCACATTTAGTTTCAACCAGACTCATGTGAAGACAATGAAAGCGTCCACACAAGATAATTGCGTTCCAACTAATGAAATTGTGAGTCTTACGTGCACAATGGTGCTTTTTACTACCTTGTGGTACTTTATAGTGGTATATTATGTCCGAAATTTTTTAGACACATTGACATTGATGAATTTTAAACATACAATGACATGAGTATTTACTTTGTAAACTATTTTAATTATTGTGAATGTGGAGATTATGTGGGTCATAACTTTTTTCGTTTTCTCAGTTAGTTTTTAATCACGATCTGGCAGCTTGAGTAATTTATGCGGCCTACCCAATTGTCGTTTCTTTGGTATCTTCTTAAGTTCTGAGTTGAGCTGCACGATTACTGACAAATGCGTGCACTGACTGGACAGGTCCGCTCAATCTGTATGGTTTTTCCTCAAAATACCGTTTCAGACACCAATATACATGGCCTTCACATGATCTGACCAAGATTATGTCTGGACCTTAAAAGAGACTGTGACCTCTGAGTTTATTTCTGCCTTTCTTCTCAGAGTAGTCAGTTATGAAACGGCGACCTCATCTAGTTTTAAAATATGATTGACGTGTAAAAGTGTTTGTACAAACCTACTTACAGAAATAAATAATTTATAATTTATCATAGTGCAATATCCTCCGTACCTACGTGCACTATGTTGTAAATAACTAGGCTGTATCTATTTAAACTGATATTATAAAGAGAAAATATTTGATATTTTTTTATGTCTGTTTATTATGCTTTCACGTTAAAACGGCTAAACGGATTTGGATGAAATTTGTCATATGGATAGACCGTGACTCGGATTAGCATATAAAATACATTCTAACTCTTCATTCTATATATATACTGGAAATCTGTAAATTCGCACACACACACCAAGACTTACACTAAACGAGAAGACATACAAACAAGATACACACTCCGACACAAAACACGTTTAAACCGACCACGTCCCGATTAAAAATGCACTCATCTCGTCCACTGGTTATGTCGATAAAAATGTATAATAAACTACCCGGGGTGCTGAGAAATAAGGAAAAGATTGCTACTTTTACAAATAAATAAAAAAAAAAACTAAATAAATGTTATTATAGTATAAATGAATATTTAATTGACAAATCTATAGAACTGACATAATAATATAAATTAATAATAACCTTAGAATATATTAATAATTATTAGCATGTTACCTTAATTTTTATTTAGAATAAGTAAGTCTGCATGTATAAATAAGTCCTCTTCCTTCAAATTTTTCTTTTGCTGTGCCCGACAAGGTCCACGATTGTTACAACAAATGTTCATTACCACCTAAGCATATACATTGTGGAATGTAATAAATGATTGAGTATTGAGTATACTTTTTATTCCAATATTCGCACGAAATCGAGAGTTATGCGGGTGAAACCGCGGGGTGCAGCTAGTTATCAATATAATTTATTTGTTACTTCACTGCTTTGAAATTAAAGTTCAGCGACATACTTAAATATATCTTCATCATTTAAAACAAATGCACTTTTTATCAGTCTTTGTGAGCGCTTAGTCGATTTTGGTTGCGGTTTTTACTTTATTTTAGAGAATTTGTTCCGGAAAGTTTATGTGTATAATACATAGACCGTAGCAAAGAAATATCACGTGGAGACAAGTCACCAAATCAGTACTTAAGTACTGACACCCGTGTGAAACAGGGGCGGGTCATTAGTAATGCGTTATGGATTTCAATGTGTATCAACTATCAACCTATTTTTTCCTCACTGCTTTGAAGTTAAAGTACCGGGACATACCTATATGTATCATCATTCTAGCTGAAAAACGTCCACTGCTGGACATAGGCCTCCCACAAGCAGGCAGGTGGAAACGCCCGGGTGTCACCATTGTGTGGATCGCTCGAAGGACACGGTGGAGCATACGGTAGAGGTCTGCCCTGCATGGGCGGAGCACCGCCGTGTCCTCGTGGAGGCGATTGGCGGTGGCGATCTCTTGCGTCCGGCCCAGGTCCAGGCCATGGTACGGAGCGAGAGGGCTTGGGAAGCCGACACCTCCTTCTACGAAGCAGTAATGCTCGCGAAGGAGGAGGCGGAATGCGTGAGGGAGAGGCAAAATTCGCGCCCTCACGCCCCTAGCCACCGCAGGAGACGCCCTGGGCGTCGGGAATCGCAAACCGATTCCCGGCCACCGTAGGCGCGGGCTTGCGGACGGCGAGCAATGGGCAGCTCGCCGTCTGATAAGGACCAGGCCGTCGATGGTCGACGACGCGTTGTGTTCCACGCTCGCCTCAAAGAGATGTCAGCATTAATGACGGGGCCCACTAGGGCCGATGCCTGCGGGGTTTGCGGGAAAGTCCGAGAGGGATACTGTGGCCCCTAGCATAGGCAACTGAAGGAACACGGCGGAGTGGGAGGGCGTGTCAGACTTTTACTGAGTAAACCTTTACTCAGTAAAAGTCTGACACGCCCTCCCACTCCGCCCAAAGCGGGAGAAGTGGATGATATACAACCCTCAAAAATAAAAAAAGGCCTCCCCCAAGCACTGCCACTTCGACCAGTTCTGTGCTTCTCTCATCCTGTGGATTCCTGCGGCCTTTTTACTAGGTCATCGGTCCTACATGTATAAATACTTTGAACTAACTACAGAGCTAATAACGTTTTTTAGAGGTAATACCATACAGGCACCGCTCCACAACAGCCCTCGGCTAAGCTACTAACCTGTACTTAGCTTTGCCTTGTATGTAATGTAGGTTTGTGTCGCTGGTGGTGGCGTGTGTATTGGATCATTGAGTTCCCTTCAAAATGTTTGAGCTGAATGGTGCTGATCCATACGTCATGTTCGTGAACGGGCGCCGTCAGTAGGCACTGGTCATTTCTTAGCGGCCACGGCTTATTTTAATTCTTGAATTATTTTGATTTTTTACTACGGATGCTTTTAACGTGCACGTCTTTCTACGTCGTTCTCACATGTATAATTTCAACATGAATGATGTAACCACTTTTTGTAACAATATTTTGATTTAAAAGAGTGTCCATGGAGTTTCTGGTCCGTTCTTCTCCATAGGTACCTACTACGCTTTGGAATGGGTAACTAGCTTCATCTTACTGACTGTCTGACCCCTTGACAATTCAAACTGCCTGTAATTGGTTTATTTGAAATGCTTTGAGTTTTTGTATGCAAGCTCGTGCACTGTGACCCACGATCACGCTATGTTCGAAACACATGCTAGCAAACAAATGAACCGCGTAACTAACGTCCGCGTCGCAAACCTCTCCATGCACATTTTACTTAGCAACGGATGGTCGACTTTAAAGTTTTGGGACATCACTACATGTATGTCTTAAACTTTGTCGGCCTTATTACAAAACAAGGTTTTTCTTTTGACATGGTTTAAACCATCGAGCCTGTTTTTGAAATAAGAACATAACTGAAATCGAAATACAGTTCCTTTTACAAAACTGTCAACTTAGTCCGGTCTTAGATTGTCAATTTTGTATTAAGAACTTTACTAAAGTCGGCATAAAGTTCCAAATACAAAAACTAAATCGAATGTGTAGGTTGGGGCTAAAGTTAGATCGTGTTTTGTAATAAGACGGTGTAAGTCCAGAGCAAAATTTCTAGCGTTTAAAAGATAATAGCAAATTGGTACTAAACCTTATCATTAATCTTAAATTTTACTTTAAAGTTAAAATTGTTTCAAAAGATAATGTCTTATGTTAAGATAAGGTACAATTTTTAATGGAGCATGTAAGTAGATTTTCCAACTGATGTAAGTATGCTAAGTTACTAAGTTATGAAATACTTTCCTTCTCTAAGATAGCCATTTTAACTTAGGTTGGCTATCTAATGTTTTAAAAGTAAAGTTGTTAATTTATCCAACTTTGACAAGGGTTCTACTAGCTGTAGGTACTTACATATTCAACTTTTTTATTCTTTTTATAATTTATTTTACTATTCTTTCAGCCGTTTCTGATTACGGTTTCCTACTCATATTAGGACCTACTGCATTACTGTTTTCCATAAAATAATATTGAGTAAGTAAAAGGCTATTGTTACTGTTCAACTTGCGAGGTAGTTGTGTAAAACACACACACAATTGTAATTGATCGCAATGCCTTTCATTTTGACTGTTCAGCCACGTTCATTGCGTTATTAACGTTGTTGAATTTCCAAACCTATGCAGCAATGGATTTGGAATGTCCTTCAAAACCCTCGGATCGTGATTGAAAGTGTGTTACGCAACGTCCACTAGGTGGCAGCACTGTGACGTCAGGTCTGGGCATCTGTCAAAAGTGTCAAAGCGTCTATTTTTTCTTTGGCCGTGACTAAATGATGAAAGAATGAATTAAACGAATGTTGAACGTCATTATATATTTTTATTCATTGTTGAAACGGAAGACATCTTGACAAAGTGGCGCCAACTGGTTGCGTAAATTTTCATGAAAACCCTAATTAGGGTGCTTTGAGATTTTTGAGAATAATAATTAAACACCGATCAACACCCGTCATGTTGACAGATTTTTAAGTAAAGAACAGTAATTGCAATAAAGTCGAATGAAACTCCTTTGTTATTAAACTAACAGATAATCGAACAAAATTAAAGTGAATTGCTTCGCTATTTTAAAGTTATCCAGACAGAAACTTATGCAAAAAATATATCTGGAAGAAAGTTCTAGAAAGCAGTTTTTCTTTTAATCCCCGATAGTGTCTTAACAAAGTCGTTTAAAGTCTTTTGCTTACTACTAACTTTTTTCTAAGAATGCAATTTACTTGGATTAATTGAGCAAAGTTTTTTGTTAGTACAGTCGGTAGTCGAGACAGAAGTGACGAATTGAGTGGGAAGGATAAAGTATAATGAGGTTTGTGTTAAGGGGAAGCGCCAGGTTGCCCGCGAAATTCAATTTTCATATATTTTTTTGCAGTACAAGAGAACTATGTATTTACAGAATTAAAATCATATAAATCACCATTCTATTGATAAATGATAAATTATTTTATTTCTGTAAGTAGGTTTGTACAAACACTTTTCCACGTCAAACATATATTTTTTTTAAACTAGATGAGGCCGGCGTTTCCTTTAAGACTACTCTGAGAAGAAAGGCCGAAACAAACTCAGAGGTCACAGTCTCTTTTAAAGTGCTGACAAAATCTTGGTCAGATCATGTGAAGGCTATGTAGATCGGTATCTAAAATGGTCTTTTGAGGAAAGAACCACACAGTTTGAGTGGACCTATCCAGTCAGTTCACGCAATTGTCAGCAATCGTGCAGCTCAACTCAGAACTTAAGGAGCTCAACGTTCACGTTGAAATTTTAAGCAAATAAATTAGTAACTCTTCTTATGCCCTACACAAATTAGTTCCTGTGCTTAACACTGACGCATTGCTAACAGCTTACCACGGCCTAGTATCATCGCACCTAAGGTATGGAATTATCCTTTGGGGCAATTCAACTGACTAGGATATACCTTTCAAAGCCCAAACACGCTGTAGGTATTAGGACGATGTTTAAATTAGGTTCGACTGACAGTTGTAAACCGTATTTCATTAATTATAACATACTAACGTTACCGTCTCTGTACATATTCGAAGTTGTCATGTTTGTAAAATGTAATCGGCAATTATTTCCACGCATGGCAGACAAAGTCAGTCGCGTCAGACGCGATAACACTATGCTTTGCTCACATGGTTCCAAAAAAGCATTAACGCGGAAAAGTGTATTTTGCATGGCACCTTTAATTTTTAATAAACTTCCTAAGGAATGGAGGGAACTAAGCGCACATATTTATACTAAAAAAGCGGCTAAAATTATATCTAGCTGGGAAAGCATAGTACTACAGTATTTTAGAATTTTTAAATGACAAAATGTAATATTACGAATTTAATAAATACTTACTGACATTATAATAATTTTGACAATTTATAATTAGATTATAGGAAAATTAAATTCAAATTTATTGTTTAAATTTAATTTTTAGTTTGTGTGAAAATTTAATATTGTTTTTAGCTTTGTTTAAATACCTAGGAATTACTTTTCTTAACTACATTTTTGTATGCCACAAAGGCCGAACATGACGATCTTTTTTTTATTTATGAACAACCTGCATGTCTTGTAATGTATACTCATGTTTCTACAAATAAATGTCTTATCTAATCAAAAAAAAAAATCGATTCGACGAACAATACCAAAGAAAGGACATTTGAGTAGGCCGCATAAATTACTCAAACTGCCAGATCATGATTAATCTAACTGAGAAAAATACAAAAAAGCAATTACTGACATAGTTCTCACATTCAAAATAATTAAAATAATACTTTACAAAGTAAAGTAATGATGATTTAAATGATTATAATTCTGTAAATACACACTTGGTACGATCGCGAATCATATTGTGTTCAACATACAACCGGACACTGACCTACAAATTACAAAAAACTTAAGAAAATTTGAATTTCGCGGGCAACCTGGCGCTTTCACCCCAAGGAAATAATAATAAACTTGAAAAAGGAGAAGCTGAATTTAGAGAGAAAATTATGGAAAATACCTACCTACTCTCCAAGGCTCGTGGCTAAATAATAACCGTCGTACGGGTCGATCTTCAAGGTGAAGCAACGTTTATCAAGGTCGGTCCGTGGATATCTATTACATAAATCAAAACCAAAAGTCATTTATTCAAACTAGGCTGAGAATCAGCACTTTTTGAACGTCAAAATTACATAAGACTGTCTTTCAAAACACCCGCCCTTCACCACTTCCTAGTGCTTTAGCCGGGAAGAAGAAATGGCGCAACAAACTCCCCAGCAGCACAGCTGTCTGTTCAGTTAGAAGAACTAGATGCTATACAGTAGTAAGTAATTAACATTACGAAACACAAAGCATTAAATAAAATTGTTTGCTATTATGACAGATAGCACACGCCAATATTGAAAACTATAATGAAGCAGAAATAAATAATAACAACAAAAACGTCAACGGAACTTAATACATATTAAAAGCCTCAAGGCATAAAGGGCGTGCCCGCTTACATTTGTAATGCTGCATTATGTTTATACAACGTGTTGTTTTGTATCCTCGTCAAATTTCAGGAGGCTGTTATGAAAGACATAAATAATCAAATAAAATTACGATCCTGCTCAATAATTAATACATACTTGTTTTTTTAGATATTTAAGTTTGACAGTATTTCAGAATACTCTACTTTCAAAGAACAGAATCGCCCCGTTGCGTATGTGGTAGGCAGTGTTGTACGACTATGTCGCTGTGTGCATGCGTTACAGTTACAGCGCAGTTACAGGGCGGTATCACACGGACCCTACACATGCCGATTTCCAAAAATGACAAAAATTAAAAATAAATACCTACTTATTTCATTATTGATTCGTGTCGAGAATCATTAGCATAGTTACCTCCTCGAATTTGACGAGGATGCAAAACAACACCTTGTAACTTGAAGTCACAAATGATAATCTACCTGTGCCGGACGGGCGTGATCGCTGGGCTCCAGGGTGAGGGAGGTTGTAATACCCAACCAGGGCTATCCCGGTATGAGGTCGGGCGTCTCCCAATCCACAGCGGCGCTGACGTCCTACACCTATAAGTTCCAGGTATCTTCAAGATTCCCGACTGTGGCTTCGTACTGATGTCTTCGTGTTCCGGGGTACTTACTTACATGAAAGGGGTTGAAAAATAATAACACCAAGTTGAAAGTTCTTTAAGTGTTCAGGGAGCGATTCGGGTCCTTTTGAGGGGTTCACTTGATGACGTATTTTGAGCCGTAAAGTTCCTTGCTGATGACTACGAAATTAGCGGTCGTGACGCGCCCGCTTAAGTGGCTCGAATCTTTACCGTAACGAGGACCGCGAATTTCTCCCTGATTTTACGTTTATTTTTATTACGTTTACAAGCATCCTTACAGTTAAACCTCCCTAGTTAGGCACCCTATCCAGACATGTCATACATAACCGGATTCCTTGCGTAATCCCCTATCTATTGACACTACAGGAGCGACTGTGTGTCTTTCAGCTGAAAAGTTATTTCATTACAAAGGGGAAAACGGGTGAAAAATTACTATTATCCAGTTTGTCAGGTGGATTTCCTGTGAAACCCCTGAACCCATATTCAATTTCTAAACGGGTACTTAAAGTAGGTCTATCGAACTAAAGAAATCTAGTATTTTCATAGTTACATCTAGATTTTTCAGGGCGTGAAGCGCCTCTGAAGACTGTAAGAAAAAACATACTATTTTGCCCCTGCTCCCAACCTGTGCTCATCAAAAAGGTGGACTTCCCATTTGACCACAGGTCCAAAAATTACATCCAGGGCTAGGTCTCGGTCCAGGCTACCTGGACGTACCAAAAAACTATAGGGAAACTATATACGTCCCACCCTTTTGATGCTCACAAGGTTGCGACCAGTGGGTTAAATGAAAAACGACTCAATTTCATCTTTAATAGCTTTCTAGTACATACAATATGATGTCTAGGCTAGAACTATACCTATTCTATCTTATTATGCTATAAAATACAACATTCAAAAGGTTTTACTACCAATTATTCACTAAGAACGTTTCAGAACTTAAGACCCTATCTGGGTACATGGGCGCAAGTAGTGGTACGTCCGCTGTCTATCAAGTTTTAAAACATTCTTAGCAGTAAATTACTATTATTTGAACAAAATTAAGTATGGCGATGTTCCGACACGTACATACGTTCTATTTAAGAAATTAGGGAATAAATAAACTAAGAAATTACTATAACATTAACAAATCTGAGTATGGTGACGCTCCGTCGCGAACACCGGTAGTGTTCGCGACGGAACACTACCGACTACTACTACATACCGAGATCCTCTATGCCTTGCAAAGCACGTTAAGCTGTTGGTCCCGGCTGTCAATTGTAAATCTTTGACAGACGTTACGGGTCGTCAGAAGTCTGAAAGTCTGACAATCAGTCTTATCAAGGGGTACTGTGCTACCCAGAAACCGGGTTGTGGAGGTCAGATAGGCAGTTCAAAGTCAAAGACAAGGCATTTATTTCAAATAGGCACATAAAAGGCACCTTTGAACGTCAACATTCGCATTTAAATAGAATTGATTCTAGTCGCCCCTTCCAAAAGGTAGTTTCGTATGGAGATGAATGGGCAAGAAACTACACCGTTACTCTTTTAAAATGTGTAACAATATTTTGTATACATTAATTATATAATTATATGTGAAGGCGATGCACCTATAATAAAAATTACCCTACCACAATAGGTAAAAAGAATTTAATAAACGTAGCAATGATAAATAAGTTAAATAAGTGAATTGTGTTCACATATTATGTCACAGTTACTCCATGTAAGATACTCGTTTTCAGCTGCATCCGTTTAGACTGGAGGTGGATCCCGAAATAGTTGGGAAAGGGCTTGGTAGATAATGACCTACTCTCCAAATAACCGAATAGGTTATTCTTGACGTTTTTGGTTTTCATGGGTGAAGTTTAGTTTGTGATCTTCCTGTGCGAGTCACAATAAATACTTTCCATTTTTACTTTGAACATATAGCCATGAGTTTCCTTCATAAGCGCCAGATTTTATTTTATTTTTAATATTTACTCCGTAAAACACAAATGATCCTGCATTCACATTTTCTACCAAACGATATAGCAATGTTGTGTCATTGGGTTCGTTGTCATGGTTACCGCTTTGTTCTGACTGGTTTGTTATTTTGACACACTTTTCAGAATAAACTGCAAAATGATTTGCTCCATTTACACGATGTAAGTTTCTTGCCTGTGGTATACTGACAATAAAATTTAAGTAACAAATGTTTTTTTTATATTTTTTTTATAAACGTTGCCTCATACTAGGAATTTCTCCTGTATCGTGGGTGCGTTTACAAACATTTAAACTCACGTACACAAATAGCCAGACCCGTAACAACTATCTGCAGATTATACAAATATTTGTTCCGTCGGGGAATCGAACCCGCGAAACGCAGTGCAGCAGTCAATCGCTTAACCACTGCGCCAACCGTGTCGTTATTTGCATCGTATATATATTATACACTGTTTTAGATGCTGAAATTTTTAATGTTGCTTCAAATTTTGGTGTGCCACAGCCTCAGACCCTCAGACCAATTTAGGATAATTGGTCCGAGTTCAGACCAAATAAAGAATCAACAGTGACGTGAGGCCGGTTTCGTAAACATGCTTGCACTTAGTGAGGTGTAGTTTGGCTGTAAATTGGGTTGTAAATGTGTGCATGTGAGCGTATATGCACAGAGCAAAGTGTAGTTTGGCATGTTTCACTGTATTGTTCGCAGCGCTATGTCTTGGTGTTTTATTTGATCAGGACCATAGGCTTTTTTGTGTGTTGGAAGTCATCAAATAACTTCTCACGCTCTGGGCGGAGTGGGAGGGCGTGTCAGACTTTCCCAGACTAAAACCCACCCGTGTGCCTTCAGTTGCCTGTGCCAGGGGCCACAGTAACCCTTTCGGAATTTCCCGCAACCCTGGCTGGCAGAACCATAGGCTAAATTAATCATTCGATAATAAACACTCTGAAGAACGCCTTTCTAAATATTTGGTCTGAGGCCAAGGCTAACTAAATGCGACGTGTAAATCAAGCTTTACAGTTCAGTGATAGTTTTGACCGCCTGCGACAGTTTTTCTATTTTATTGTAATATTTCGCTACAAAAAGGTTTTTTTTTAATTTATAAGCGTGCCTGTTAGATAACTAGATTGTTTGCATTAATACAACTCAATACAACAAGAACTCTTTAATACAAAGGATAGATGATTATCATTATCAAATCAAAGTTAAATATTCGATTGTGTGCGGGCGCTTAGTTTTTACGTCTTCTTTATCTCCTAACTACACGTGAAAATCAATGTAATTATCACTAGAACTTTTCCAAAAGTTCATTGTCCTTTAAACAACTCGATATTCAACGTAATTATACCTATTATATGCATAAGGAACAACAAATTAATCAATCAATAGATAACGTGACATAACAGTTAAATTCACATCAATTCGCACAAACGAATTAGGAGTTATACGATGAAGACATTGCCTTATACCACTCCCAATCGATATCAAACCTTGTCACAAGGAACTGAGACTTAATTTAGCTTGAAAGACATCTAAGGGTGAGAGCACAAAGAGGCCACACTTTTAAACGACGTCTTTACTATCTTTGTAATTTTTATTCGATTTTCATCTGGTTAAGGTGACGGTAATTCTGAATGGGGATTTAAATTCATTAAATTATCACGCTTCTGTTGACAAAAATGTGTCATTTTATAAAAGTATAGGCCCGTTCATTTTGTTGAGGGAGCGGTGACAGGTGAATAAGAAAATTATTTCTACTGCAAGATTGCTGAATCTCCTAAATTACGTTGTAAGTACCACAGTTCACAATGCAAGTGGTGGATTTAGATCTCTTCTGTTATTATGGTCTAGAAAAAAATGAATTGGTAGAATATACTTTATCGTACATTCAAGGAAATAAATGGTTAAGCTAAGTAGCTACCAACTTAAATTCCTTGTATATTCAAACCACATTGTTTGACAGTTTTAAATGGCTATAACAGCAAATTGACGTAGGCTGTCAATTTTATAAACAATTAAATTCCCTGACTGTATCATAGTTTTCACGGTTTAGTTAGTTTAGTTTATAAATTAATAAATAACACAATTACAGGTCATTCATACAATGTCATACACAAACAAATATAAAAGTAAGATTAAGAGCTCCGCGGTTAGCATGACCAAGAAAAAGATTTTTGTGTTAAATGTACTTTAGCGTACCTAGATGTTTTTATATACGAGAGCCACCACTTATGAGGTCACCAGATTGTTCGACCTTGCTCGTACTTCACTGTACGTATGCGGATGCCGAACATTGTCACGTCACGTCCATGAAAACCTCCACTGCAGTTCGACTTTGTAGTCGATGGTCGATGCTGTTACTTCATACAATATGTTGTCTAGTGAAAAACAATTTTATAAAAAAACAAAAAATAGGCTTAATTTGTTGCATTTTAACCCTACTATGACGTCGTGCAAGGAATACGTCGAGTTACCAGTAACCCTGTATATAGTTTTTCGGTTTTGTGTACTAACCTCATTACTTCCTTTTACACAACAACAGGACGCAACGATGCAACTTATACATTAACTAAGTAACTTCAACCAACGAATGACTGGGCTAGCTCTTACATTGGCCACAGGTTAATATAGCCATATAACAATACTGCCGTCAGTCTCTTGGGTACATTACCCGTCGACAGCGATGCGGGAGAGTTTTGTGACGCCAATTTTTTGTTTTTATTTGTTTAACATAAATAAATAAATATCGTCTGACATTGCACACAGCACCATCTAGTTCCAAGTTAAGCACTTAACACTTAAGGCTTGTGTTATGGATACCAGATGGTTGATACACTACTTAAATACATTTTTTTTTTCGTAAATACATACATATTATAAATATACATCCATGACTCGGGTACAAATGTCCATATTCATCATACAAACATTTGCCCCTACCGGGATTCGAACCCAGGACCATTTGGTTTTGCTGACTACACTTAGCCACTGTAGCCACTACACCAAACATGTCGTCAAAAGTTACATAGGTAAGTAGCTGTAATAACAAGCATTGTAAATAAATAAATCAACTGTCCCATACAAAACGTCAATACCTACTCGACCCAAATGTATAGGATAGTCGTTTTTTTTCGCGATTACGTTGTTGGTTCCGTAGAGAAAGTTGCTCAGTTTGATGTACTATACCATACCCTTAAATATAACCACACGCTGTAGAGCTAATTATCTTTTTGTATGCACGTGTTTCTGTGACAAAAAATCTATTTTTCTTTTTTCTTTCTTCTTTCTTTTCTGTACAGGTCACGTTACTTTCCCTTTCACTTTTCAAGACCCTATTCCACTAGACTTGCCTTAAAACGGCAGTGAGTACAAAATCAAGTTACTTACGCTCACAATAATTAAGGTAACCGTCTTCGTCTTAACTCGGAACCGCTCGGCCCCATTCGGCTTTCACGCCTGCAAGATAACGAGCGTTTAATTGATAATAATGATGGTGGAATAAGGAATCTTCTTGTATAAAGAAAATTGTAAAGAGGATGGAAGGCTTTGTGATATTTTTTGCTTGAAAATAATCATTACCATCTTTATCGTTCATAATAAGGTTTCAAATTAAAGTGTTAAATACAGTATAACGTTTGTAGCGGTATCTACATCGCCAAATGCGAACTACGCACCACACTGACGTCACACGAATATCCTGCATCGCTCAAGCAGAGTTTACCGCGCAACTAGCATATATACTTACAATACAACGTCCCGACATCAATCGTCGGGCAGTTGCCCACCAGACACGACACCCGTCTGGTCGGAGGATCCTCCCTTTTCTATGGAGGTATGAGTGACTTTACACCCTGTTCCTCGTCCCTCTATAAGTTTGCCGCTGTGTCAATGAACATACTATGGTTTCTTTGAGGCAGGCAATACTGCCTTGAGCCCGACTATTTAAAAACACTGGGGTAAACCTACCAGTGTGCAGAAAAACATTAAAACTCTCGAAAATCTACTGAAAAAAAATATACTGACACAATTGTCCAGTGAAGTGAAGGGCGGGCGTTTTGGGGGGCTGTCTTATGTAATTTTGACGTTCAAAAAGTGCAGATTCTCAGCCTAGTTTGAATAAATTCCTATTGATTTTGATTTTGACTACAGACATTACTGTTCTGAGTCTAGTCTGCACAAATGTCCAAAATAAAATTCCAGGTTTTATTTGACATCAAAATGAAAATGTTGACCGTGCTAATCTAAGAAGCACGCGTAGATACTGTATATATCTTCCCCCTCAAGCCATAAAGATCGTCCGAGGAAAGTGGATTTCTATGAACTTATATTAGTATTTTATGAAGCCAATATTTACGATGCGGTTTAATAAAGAATGCCTTAGTTCTTAGTACATTGAGGTTCCGTATGAAGCTATAAAAGCTGAGCTAGCTTATTGAAACCGTAGCTTTTGAGTGCGAGCGTAAAAAGGAGCATAGCATTGTCAGCTTGCAGAGTAGCATATAAAACTTGCAATGTAGGGAATACACGCACTTTAGCGTTTCCTTATATTTATGTTTATCTGTAGAAACTTGTAAATGGCCTTCAGTTGCATATTGTTTAAGTACACTGTATATTATAGCTGTAAGTTTCCCGAATAAAATAAAAATTATGCTACGCCCGTAGCTACTGATGAGCGTACCGTACATTTTTTCATATTCATATTCATATTCATATTTTTCGCAGTAGCGCAGCGTAGCATGTCAAACTTGCGTAGCACACCGGACATGTAGCACTACGATTGCTTCTTATTGTATGCTACGCCGTAGCAAATTATAAGTGTACCGGTCGTAGAGGCTAGCGTCGCGTAACATATTGACAAATTGACGTATTGGCATGTTGTTTAAAAATAATTTTAAACATGAACTATTGTTAGATAATATTAGCACTTCTAACGAATGTTTCCCTCTATAACCTGTGTTCTGTACCGTACTGTGTGTCTGCAATGGCAACATTGGGTTTTTGGTTCACTCTTCAATATTTGTCTACTTGAGCAGCGTGTGATCATGTAATTGTAAAATAAATTAAGTTTGTGGCAGCATTTACATCGCCACATGCGGGCTACTCGTCACATTGACGTCTCGCAAAATCCTGCATCGCGCAAACAGAGTTTACCACGCGACTAGCATATATGGGGTCACACTGACAGTTTTTAGAATAGGCCAGTAAGAAAAGCAGCCGATGAAAAATTTATTTAAATTTCGAATTTCTTCGGAAATCTATGTGTATTTGTGTAATGAATTCATATGTCATTTGTTTTTACAAGTTGACGACAGTTATAAAGTGTCTGTCGTGCATCGAAAAGGCAACTAGACTAGACTAGACAAAGGACTAGAGACAATCTTCCTTTAATGATTTATTACGACTTTCGTTATTGTCTTACTCAACAACAATGTTAGGATAGACTTCGATTAGCATTTCATGACAAAGCCCCATCCCGTGCCACTGTTTACAACCGGATTAATGAGTTTAAACGTGGTCAAAGCAAACTCACTGATGATTCGCAAGAAGGACGTGATGGACGGATGTTTCCATTCGAAGATTTGCCGACAAAAGTAAAGAAGTCAAGGGAAAAGATGATTACCTCATTCTTTGGACGGACGGGTCATTTCGCAACCACTGTCCTAGAAGATAAAAATCATTCTACGGGCACAGTTAGCAAATTTTAAATCCGTCCATTATACTTACTAAATTATATATGTGGTAGGCCCCAAAAACTTTTTGTGTGTAAAGAATTATTTATAATTTTGTTTGTAATTGGATGGTAAACGAGCAAGTGATGGACAAACAAACAAACCGGCGAGCAGTTCAGAAGCATTGCTGGTGCATTGCCTTCCCAGAAATAATACTGAAATATCTCATATCCCTGTAATTACGCGGGCACTCCTACCCTTCAAACTGGAACACAGCAAAGCTACTTGGCGGCAGGAATAGATCTGATGAGTATTACTTCGTACCAGGTCCTTCACAAATAGCTCCTACTACTAATAGAGTTCCTCAAGTATCCGTGGGCCTAGCACGAACGCCTAGTAAATGTTTCTCACATAATATTAATTTAATTTTAATACGTATTTATATCTATGGGTATTTCTCGCCAAAATTTAAAGCAAAAAGCTATAGGATAGCTGTATTATCGATTCAAAAATCATTCAAATTAACGGTACGTGTTTGTGTTAAGGCCTCTGCAAGATTAACATTTCCAGGAATGTTATCATCGTTGCATTGAGAAAAAAGACATGCTGGACACCAGCAACGAGACCATACCAATCAATCAATCATTTATTTGCAACGAATGTAGGTTACATTAAATACAGGTGGAGTAGATAGGAGTGAGCCATGTACATTCTGCCTGGAAATAGGCACGCAAAAGTGATACAAATTGTTAATAAGCTATCCAGAAGTAAAATTACAAATTAAAATGTCACAGTCAGAATTATTACAATTATACACACATAAATTAATATTGAAAAATGTCAAATCAAAATGTTACTATAAAATTAAATTTAAAATACATGTATAGTAAGTCTTTATGTTCAAGATAATATTAATTATATTTACTATATATACACATTGTCAATTAGAAAGTTTTGTCAGTTAAAAAATCATTAATCGAATAATAACGTGTTTCTATTAGGAAGGCCACTAATTTCTTTTATAAGTATTTAATTGTATCATTTTTCATTACATCTGGCAATTTATTGTAAATGGTAGGACAAGCGACACAAATCAACACAGCTTGGCGATAGAAATAGGTAGGTACCTATGATGAGAAGTATTTCTCCGTACCAGCTCCTTCTACTAGAGCTTTCCAAGCATCCAACCCCCCTTAATTTCGCACTAACTAACGGTAACTCTATCTATAATTTAATACCGTCGTGCGTCGCTTGCAAATATTAAACTTTGATGAAAGATTCTTCATCAAAACTACGTCTTTTCCTATCCTACTTTGATATAGTCACGCTATAAATAAACCTTTAGGACGCCATCTTGGCTTTGTAGATTTTAAAACTTAAGTTTCTGCAGAGCTTTACTTTTATATTAGTTTTTCACATAAAAACAAATTATGATAATACTATGTTCGCGCTGGTTTGTTTCGAGATCTACGTGGGTCACACTGAAAGTTTTTAGAAAATAAAAAATGGAATGATGCAGATGTAGATGTTATTATTGCTTTTCGAAGTAGTCTCATAATTCATTCATACAATTTGAATTCATTACAAATCTACAGATTCACAAAGAGTTCCTTTTCCAAATTTAAATATTTTTTTATCGGCTGCTTTTCTTACTGGCCTATTCTAAAAACTTTCAGTGTGACCTCCATAAGAGGTAAGAAGATAATCAATTGATTGATTAAATAAGGGTAGGGGGGTAGGGTAGTATGTAAAGATCGGAGCAGGTGTTTTTCTATAGTTTCTGCCTACCGCCATGCAAAAAAAGGCGTGGCTATAAGTATATATGTAAATAAGGGTAAGGTAAAAATAGGTATTATATCGTAAATTTGCCACATTACACGATAAATAATATAGAATTAAGAGTACCAAAGGACCTTAACGCAAGTTTTATAATTCCTTAAAGTATATGATCCATTGTAATAAACAAAATCAAAAAAAATATTTATGATATTCTTCAGGGTAGGTATATGCTAGTTAGATAGTGTGTTGAAAATATATTACACTAAATTGGATACGATAGAAACAAAAAAAATAACGATTAAAAACCATATGCATATTTACATGCAATAAATCTGTTTTTTTTTTCAGATTATTCTACAATAAACATATTAACATAATAGTCTTTTAATTTGTTTGACCAATCAATAGATTGTTTATAAATATATAATTGCTTCATATTATGCAATAAATTACCAGCGTTGTGTCATCGCGCTTCTCTTTCTTTCCTATGCAGTCCGACAGTGATCGCGCTTTAGCTGTACGAAGTTTTACTGGTATGGTGTTTTCTCTGATTGTGTTTTTGCCCAACAGAAACAACAGATTTTTCTGTTGCTTGTTCGAGGATAATGCAGAGGTCAGATTTACAGCTTTACTTAAAAGATGGTGTGAATATGTAGGTACGTGGTACTTAATTCGGGGATTTGATTTATTAAGATATCCTGGGAGATTAACGATTGTTTTAAACTGTGGTAATAAAATTTTACCATAAAATTCAACATTAATTGGTTTGCAAACGTTGTGCATTCTTTTTCAAGAACATTCCTTACTGCTCCTACCACAATAAAGTTTCTGATTTTATCCCTAGAGACTTTCATTAGGTAGAATATTTATGCATTTAATTTTAATAAATAAAAATAGCGACGCTAAATTCAGCAAAGTTCAGTCTATACTAAATTAGCTGCACAGTATGCCAACCTCAACGTTCTAAAAGGAGAAACTCTAAAACTAGTATTTTATTAAAATGGCACTCCGCAATACAGAGCGAGGAATAGTCGAGACCCTTTGTGCAATCTTAAAACTTGTCAAAACCGCAATTTTCATTTAACTTTATACAAACTTAGTTATAGTTTATTTTATCTATTATTTTTTTTGCACATTTAAAATACATCGAGGAATGACGTGTTATGGCAACATTGTGGCTTAAAAGAAGATGGAGTGACAAACATTGAAAAGAGCACGCTTAGATGGTTTGGATGGATGGATGTTCTTCAGAAAACTCAGATGCGTAGTACTCGCAATCGGGCGGCGGCGGCGTGCGTGTATGACTAGACGTTTGAACGTAAACGAGGCAAAAGGAGTATGTAATGATCATAGGAGGTGGCGTTCTGTAATTTCTGCATTCTCTATTCGTGTTCTGTATTTGTGTGTGTTATGTTTTTTCTGTATTTTTATATATATGTAGGTATATTTTTTTTTATATGAGACAACATCCACACAAAGTCTTCAAGTCCCGAACTAGGCAGAGCCTGTACTACGGTAACCTGATGACTGATATACATACTTGTATACATAAACACACCCAGACACAAGTCAAACAGGCATGTTCATGCACACAAATGTTTGACTTGTCCGGGGATCGAACCCGGGACCAGCGGCTCAGAAGGCAGGGTCGCTACCAACTGCGCCAACCGGTCAGTCAAATATATATATTTTTTATTTTCCTTGGGAAGAAGGCGTGAGTTTTCCTATCCTTTTACAAGTTGGAGATGATAAACTGCGTATATCTAATACCGTTCCCAGTCTTCATATGAAAATTCAATCGAATATATTCAGTAGTTTAGTCACTCACTAAAGCTAGTCAAAGATTGGCAAAACCTAGTTCGTTTGTAAAATCGAAATACCTAAAAGTTTTTTTTAATATCGATGTTAGGATTTTTTATACATTCTAAATATTCCTATACATTAGTATTGTCAGTGTTTTCATTTATTGTCGTATTTTCATCTCCACATTATATTGTTTTTGTGCAGCTGTGCGATTTAATGTTATTTTGCAGAATATTGTCGCAAAGTTGGCGTGAAATGAATGTCTAATTTCAGAATAAGATTAATCCAGACCGTTGCCGTGTTGAATTAAATTAGTTTTCCATTTGGAAACAAAGCACGGTCCAGCTGACTTTACATAAAATATGCAACACGTCACGTCGAGATTATAGGTACAATTAAATATACATGCGCCTACAATATAAATCTTGGTTCTTGATAAATAGAATAGGTATTTATTTACCTATGAAGTGGCCGTTTTACAATACTAACCATTTGAAACGTAATTTATGTATGGCAATAAATTCTAAATTCAAATGAATTTTATTAAAAAACATGGAATTCTATTTTCAAATTCAGTCATTTGTTTACTGATTAGTGTTTGCTGTTCACTACATTTGTATCTTTTTCACCAATATGGACACGATAAAAATACGAGTAATTTTGGAATACGAGTTCCGTCGCGGTAGCAATGCCGCACAAACGGGTCGCGCGAGT
The DNA here is from genome assembly GCA_937001585.2 of Brachylomia viminalis. Taxonomy (NCBI): domain Eukaryota; kingdom Metazoa; phylum Arthropoda; class Insecta; order Lepidoptera; family Noctuidae; genus Brachylomia; species Brachylomia viminalis. The sequence goes on along the minus strand of OW443305.2, from coordinate 5,292,127 downwards.
ACAGACTGAACACTATAAATGAACGCACGTCTCGTTATTGGTTTCAACGCTTCCGACATGGAAATTTCGATCTAAAAAATAAAACCAATGGTTGCCCGAAAACTAAAGTCAATAACGACGAATTAAAGGCGATAGTGGACGCTGACGATACTCAATCTGTGGCTGAGTTAGCAGCAGCTTTCAACGTTAGCATCAAAACAATATTGGTCTACTTGCGTCAAATTGGCAAGGTAAAACAACTTGATAAGCGAGTGCCGCACGAACTGAACGATCGCCAGCGCGACGAATGCATTGAGGTATGCCTTGCGTTGCTTAACAGACACAGAAACAAAAGGATTTTGAACAGCATTGTCACTTGCGATGAAAAATGGATTATTTTTGATAATCGTAAGCGGTCATAATGTGGGTTCAAACCTGGATCATGGTCACTGTTTGGTAGTCTAGTGCCGGTATAATTCATCACAACTTTTTACCAAATGGCACCAGCATTACTGCGGATGTGTACTGTGAGGAGCTGGACACAATGATGGAGAAGCTCGTAAATCTCCGGGCAGCCTTGGCTAATCGCTCGTCCCCGTTGCTCCTATACGACAACGTTCGACCTCATACGGCATTACAGACGGTGTATAAGCTACAAGAGCTAGGGTTAGAAGTTTTGCGTTATCCATCGTACTCACCAGACCTTGCGCTGACAGACTTCTGTTTTTTCCAAAATTTGGGCATCTTCTTGGCAGGGAAAACATTTAATACACGAGAGGCAGTACAAAATGCCTTTGAAGAGTTTGTTGGCTCCCGTACACCTGACGTTTGCAAGAAGGGCATTGAAAAATTACCCCTGCGCTAGCAGATATGCATCAATAGCATGGGTACATATTTTGATTGATGGAAATAAAGAATAATTTGTATAAAAATGACTTTAACTTTCTATAAACCAAAACCTAATAGAATACGCACGTACATCTAAATCCATAAGTGTAGACGAGTATTTGTAAATGAGGATGCATAATTAGCGTTTCCCAAAAAGTTGAATACCTTCTATATCTGACTTTAGTTGCTTTATAACGCTTGCTAGATATTTACAGCAGACTTTAAACATTGTTTACAAAACAAAATGTACCTATTGCCACCGATGAAGTCCATAAGTCTCCCCATAGACCTATACAAATTCTACATTGCAGGTACAAATTACAGCGGAATACGGAATGATGACTACAGGATTATTATTTTTTCTAATTTCCCACCCCCAAGGCACAACCCCTTGGTTACCTTTCAAGTCACCCATGGGATATCCTATTCTTTGAAGGAAACCACAATTTCAAATGCGTGTTCACACCTATATATTCAGACGATTCTCGTAGGATAAACCTGAGCACAAAAGGGCGGATCAAAAGGTTACGGTTCGCATTTTACGGATCGCTTGCGCATTCTCAACAATGGGCTTAATGTGCTGACCGCAGCTATGTTGGTCAATGTGAATGTTTGGACAGTCGTGTAAGTTGGTGATGCGTGTGTACGGGTTGAAGCGAAATTAAAAATGATGCAGAAGCATGAAACGGAAAAAGGTAAAAATATTATTATTCATCGATTTATTTGAATTAAAAGCCAGACTGCTTCATTATATTCCACGGTTGTATTGCGGTCCACGCGTTTTGCGACGTGGATAGATAATAATAAAATACTGAGAGGTATTTTATCAGAATTTGGAGTTCTTTTCCCTAACTCCGAAGTTCTTCAAACATTGCAAAATCATTACAGTTTTTAGAGAATGCCAATACCTAATGGAAGCCAAAAAAAAACGGTATTAACTTTCCAAAAAAATGGAAGGTAATCACTTTGTGCCATTTAAAAGGCTTTTCAGCGAATTTAGTTATTTAGGACAAAGTCGGTAATTTCACAAAAACGGTGTGCGTGTTATAAATTGATTCGGGGTAATCGACGCCGGCATTCGACTAAAAGGTTTGATATAACTGAAATCTCTACGGCAAGCATAAAGGTTCTAAAATAGAGGTAATGTTTTGTAATTATTTATTTCAAACATGGGGGTCGATACTGGCTGGAACAGGTCATTTGAAAAATGATTTTCAATACATATTAAAAGTTGAATTTGTTTTGTTTAGCTAATAAATATTTGGGGACGAATAAACAAACGGTCCTGTTGATAGTAAGTAGTCGCATCCGCCATGGTCATGAGCCGATCAATTCTGTAAAAATCTCACCTTGAAAACTTAGGTGAAGTGAGCTTCAAGTGTGCTGTCGTTCCACTTGATGCTAATGATTGACGGCTCACTTCATCTAGGTTTTCGCGGTGAGATTTTTATAGAGAGGACCGGCTGTAGCTGAGTCAATCTTATGGTTTGAATAGCATCTATAATAAAGACAATAGGTTGTATGGCCTCGTGTCAAAAATGTGTGAAAAAAGAATCAGCTGTTGCCTAAATTTTGACGAGTTATGCGAACATAAATAGAGGGAGAAAGCTGATTTTTTTTTCGCGATCTCTGTCTTGGTGCCGTAGTAAAAGTTGTTCATAATGATGGGTACAATGAACCCTTAGAATGATGCCCATGAATTCAATTTCATCCTGTATAATGAATGTATACATAATATTTTGCATTTTTTTTTAAAGAGTAACTGTGGAATTTCTTGCCCATTCTTCTCCATACGAAAGTACCTTTTGGAAGGGGCGACCAGAATCAATTCTATTTTAATGTAAATGTTGACGTTCAAAAGTGCCGATTCGAAATAAATGCTTTGACTTTGACATAACATCACGCCAGCAAAGCTGTACACAGTAGTATCTATATAGCACATAATGTTTAGAAAATATTGCCTTCCAACTAATATTAAATATCCTCAAAGCTCTGAGCTTTCCCCATAATTTTCAAAATCTTCTGTAAACCAACTAACTACCACCCAAATGCTAGCCAAAAGCTACAATACATTTAAATAAAATACCACATCGAACTTAGCCGATTATCTTCCAATACAAACCACGTATGGCAGTTCCATGAAGCACGTTCGTACATTTCGTACGGCCACTCCGGTACGTGCAAAACGCGTCTTTGAAATTAAAGTGGCGTTCACACTGGACCCGTACGTGTGTGTCAGGATTTTGAGATATAGCTAAGTAAAATGTGATTTTTATTGATGCGGGGAGGGTTGTTATCGTTTTATCGATATTTGTGTGGTTTTGAACTGTTAACAAGATCTGGTAAGCTGTTTTTTAGGAGTTAAAAGCGCTTTGCGTTTAGTTATTGTAGGTATTTTGTAAGCTTATTCGATTGTTTTTAAGAACATTTTTAAAAGTGTTTATTATTCCTGAATTACAATAAGGTCACCAATAATCTCCATGTAAAGTCAGGGAAATTAATTGTTTATCAAATTAACCACCAACTTAAATTGTCCGTATATTCGAATGACACACATATGACTAAAACTCAGCATATTGACGTAGGGTGTCAATTTAATAAACTGTTAATGTCCCTGACTGTACGTACCTACAATCTAGGCACCTTAAAAATATTGTTGGTACATAAGCATAACCTTAATCAGCCTTTAATGTTCCCACTGCTGGGACACAGGCCTCCTCTCGGTGAGAGGGAGTGGGCCGTAATCTGCCAAGCGGGCCCATATTGGGTTGATACTCGTACATGTCACATGTCTTCGGATATTGGTTCTAGGTCATGCCGGTTTCCTCACGATGCTTTCCTTCTTTTTTTTGAGAGCAGTGGTGATGAAATAATTTACACGAAGCCTGTCTGGATTCGAACCTACGACCTACAGCTCGTAAGCCGTTACCACTGGGCCACCACTGCTATCATATTGTTGGTGACCGTGACTGAAACAAATTAATTATTGCCATTCGTGCAAAGCTATCACGCCCTTTCCATGTCTTATCATAATCGTTACGTGGTTTTGATAGTCAGATTCAAGTAACAACTGAAAATCGGCTAGAAATACAAAATACTAACAAACTATTTCATTAAGCATCCAATGTAGAATTCGTAAGTCAAATTACTTATATACGATGAAATCCTATTTTAAGCCCCTTTACTAACCACAGGAAAAACCTCGACATACCCACAAAAAGTGTACAAATAAAGGGCCAATTTAACAGTCGGCTGGTGAATCCGTCGAAGTCTGACGAGGGTACCCAGTAAATACGTACTAAAGAGATTTTCATTATTTGCCTCGCTTCTCCGTGCTACCTACGTCATCCGCAAATGTATGCGCCTAGTGGGTGTTTTAAAAAGTTCCCGTTTATTGTATCGGTCTGATTTGGGTTGGAATTCTAGAATATTGAGTGTTGAGGGTTTTCTTGAATTCGTAGAAGTAACGAAGGTTTGGCTAATGTGATTGTGCGACCATGAACTTAGAATAGAATAATTTATTTGTCAAACATAGGTGATTGTATACAAAGATCTTAAATATTAGGTAGTGCGCTATGTTTTGCCAATGTTGACATACAAATGATTAATATTATTAAAAGCTATTCAATCATTAGTATTAAATTACAATGATAACTTTATTACAATGCAATTATATAAGTATTTGAGTACATAATTTATTGTTAAATTAACTCATGCATGCAAATTCAATTTTATTACAATCAATGTGAATTTCATGTCATGTCAAAATTTAATGTCAATAATTCTCAGAACAATAACTAAAGCATTCAAGTCAAAAGATTATCATTAGTGTACCTATAGTATTAAAGAATTTATGTCAGGATTATATTATAGAAATTTCTCATTGAGATATTCATCTACAGTATTAGAACACAACGTTATACAATATCGGAGTAGCCTACGTTACCTACTGAAGCTTCTTATGGTTGCATGTGTAGGTATATGGAAGCTTCATTACTAAAGTGGCGTCAATTCTCCCGTAACTCTACCGTCTGCAAGATTGTGTGACGTCACTAAGCGTAGTCTGACTCCTATTAAAACATTAATGAAAAAAAAATCACGGTAAGTGCATCATGCGATATTTCGGGGAAATTCTAAAGACATTGATCGCATAGTGAATACAAGGCTTACCTAATTGTTAAGTGCTGCGCAATGCTGGCATTTCGCAGTTTTTGGCACATAAATACACCCGTTTATTGGCTTTCGGGATCACAAAACGCTGTCAATTTTTTTTTGGTTATTAAACAAACCCGAATGCGTAAGAAGTACATTTTCGGTCAGTTTACCCGAATGTTCCAAAAGGAATGTAGTGTTTTATCTATAACTATTCTGTAAATAGTCCGATTTTCATTACCCCTTTCTTGTTACGCTGTTCTAAGAGATTTTTGAAGACTTGCTGACTGACTGGTATGCATATTTATAGACCGAATAGATCTGTAACTTACAATACAGTAGTCTGTTGAGTATTACGAGTAGGACCACGTGCTATTATATTTATCATATTTATTTATCTAACATATTTCAGCAATTTAGGTAAAGTGTGATTTAGGTAGTTGTCTCGGGGGTCATTCTGGAGCGATTCGGTGACGCTTCGCAACGAGAGTCGCTTTGACCGACATGTTTGTCGTTGTGACCTTGTGCCCCTAATAGCTAGTAATAAATATGCTCCTTTTACATCAAATTATTCATTAGCTGATTTTTTCTCCTCTATTTTATTATTTGATCCTAAAGATTTACCCAGCCTATTCCGTTGAAAGGTTATTTCGTATACTTCAGTCCATAGAAATTATCAGCATGGGTTAAGCGTAGTTAGAAGGTTCCAGACTTCTGATGAACTGAAGACAGAACTATGCACAAATACTATATGTGTCTCCATGTTGCCTTAATGCTGCAATGTAACAAACCTTGGAATGTAAAATAATAATTAAAAATACATTTACGACATACGTAAATGACAACTTTTAAGATTTTGTTTGTTTTTTTTTTAATTGCTTAAATTAATTTTTTTGCACGTCACGTAGTGACAAACATGTTTGCACTTAATTAACTTTATCATCTTGTATGCACTTTCTATGTTTGTACACACACATGTTTAAGCAAATAAAAATCTTACCTTATCTCATTTTAAGTAGTAACTTCTTCTTCTTCTAGTATATTTTGAGGAAAGAACCACACAGATTGAGTGGACCAGTCCAGTCAGTGCACGTAATTGTCAGCAATCGTGCAGCTCAACTCGGAACATATGGAGCTCAACGATTCGACGAACAATACCATAGAAAGGACATTTGAGTAGGCCGCAAAAATTACTCAAACTGCCAGATCATGATTAAACTAACTGAGAAAAATACAAAAAAAGCAATGACTGACATAGTTCTCACATACACATTAATTAAAATAATACTATCATACTTTACAAAGTAAATACTAATGTCATTGTATAAATAAAATTCATCAATGTCAATGTGTATATTAAATCCGGACATAATCATTGAGTCAGAATTCCTCCAGTAAATAAATTCATTAGTTATGTCTTAATACCTACAAATATTATACAAATACGTCAACAAAGGTAACCAAAGCCATCTTATCACAAAAGTCACCAGTTTTATAGCCACGCCGAGGGCAAAAAAATACCATCTGAGTGATTAAACGGAGGTTAGGGATTTAAAAAAAAGTTTGTTAAAACATGGCGGCCCCTTCACGTATGCACGGACGTGATCGGAAATACCAATGCTTGTTAATCGCACATAACCTTTTATTGTGATGTCGCTTGCGTTTTTGTAATTGTAACCTACCTGTAGAATATTGGTATTTTGTTAATCTACCATGCAATATTGTTGTTATTGTGTTTTGGAGCTGTAGTACCGCCTATTCTTTTTATTAGCGTGTCAATGTTATACTAAATAGACTTGGCCCAGAATCTGGCGACGTGTTTGGTGCCATCACGAGCGTCCATCAGTTCCTGTAACGTGCAGACGATAGGACACGCAGGGCACTATATTAAGTATCCCATCGTTTGTGGAACAACACCGCACTTACACTCCAAGGAGTCGTCTATGAATCTCCACCTGAACAGGTTTTCTTGCTTCGGTCAATCTAGGTCCGGAGTCTGTTTAAAGACTTCCAGGTTGACCATGGCAATTCATGTCTAGTTCGGAGATCTCCAGCAGATGAAACGAATGGTGTGGGTAACGAAGCAGTGTCTCGCCACAGGTTTCAAACTCAAAGCATTTGTTTTGTTTTGTTTTTTAAGAAAACGTTGCCCCTAGGAATTTCTCCTGTATCGTGGGTACGTTTACAAACATTTAAAACTCACATATACAACAACATTTATTTCAATTAAACCATTTACAGGCACTTTTAAATTGTCAAGTGGTCGGTCAGTCAGAAATATGAAGCTAGTTGCCCATTCCAAAGCGTAGTAGGTACCTATGGAGAAGAACGAGCAAGAAACACGGACACTCTTTTAAATTATACTGTTACATAAATATTAGTTACATCATTAATGTTGAATATATAATTTTATGTGAGAACGACGTAAATAAGACGTACCCGTTGAGTGTCCAATGTACTGTCAATATAAATTTAAACAAAACAATCCATAAATAAAAAAAATAAAATAAGCCGTGGCGGCTAAGAGATGACCAGTCCCAAATGACAGTGCCCGTTCACGAACATGAACGTTTAGTTTATTATCAAAGTGCCTATATTGAATGACATAGCGTATTTGAAGACAGACGAATCGGATGGATTTTTTCGTCCCTACTGCAAGAGGCCGAGTGCACCAGAATTGTCCACCAGACCCGCGGGATTCATGTTCAGTTGCCATCCTTTACACGAATAGATCCAATGTCCTAGAATGCCCCAGAGAATCGGCGAAGCTTGTGACGACAATCATATCCATGAGATTAATTACCTACAGATCAATGTGTGTAAATTGACCTGTAGGTAATTAATCTCATGGATACAGCAGGTCAAGTTACCACAAACTGGCACATTTTCTCATTCGATTTTGAACTTAACGTACAACATTTTAAGATTTAAAATCATTCGGAGAAATTTGACAGTTTCGTATAACCTGATGTGCATGCGACTGTACATAGACAAATATTGGTTCGTAATATTGCTCACTGTATTTACCAATTTGGTGGTGAGTTTGACCCGAATATCGAGACAACTCTCTCCAAGTTAATGAGCAAATGTACTGAATCGTAGAAAAATATACCCTCGGTATTATAAGGTGGAGACGACGTTCCCAGTCTGAATACAATGTTCAATCAAATATATCTTATAGTTAAGTCACTACAGCTAGTCAAAGATTGGCAAAACCCATAGTCAGCCCATCACTACTATTTAGTTTGTTGGTTTGAAAAAAATACTTTTTTATTTTAATGTTAGGATTTATTTGATAATTCTAAAATACTCTATTGCCTGAGCATTGCCAGTGTTTTCATTTATTGTCGTATTGTCGTCTCGAAATTGTAGTGTAGACATTAACAACCATTGCACAAAGAAAAAAACTGAACTACATGAGCACGACTTGTTCACTAGATCTGGACTCGCCGCCCTACAACGAAAATCAATTAAATCATAAAAAGTGCAAACGGAGATATCGCGATTACAAAGTTTATGGTGTTGAAAATACCCTTTGTAGTATTATATTGTTATTATTAATTCATAGCATCAGTACATTGATATTTGTTCTATTTATACATGTCTATTGAGGTTTAAAAAAGTTATTGCTTGGTAATGAAATTTTCAATAATTGTCACAAGGTCACCCATTTAATTGGTTTTCCCTGAGAACTGATAAATGTCTATATATTTTAAGGTAATAGGAATCCAGCAAATCCCGAGAAATTACTTTTTACTTTTAGTTAATTAAGACTAACCATGATAAAAAAATACCTATACATCTATCCCTTGTGAAGTTACAAGTGAAAATGTATCAAGATAATTGGTTTTCCCTGCAGAAAATTTAAGAACCTAATAAGTTAAGCAAGTAATTTATTAGAGTTTCAGTACGTTCATTTGTTATCAAATTTATAAGTCGAAATAATTAATTAGCTTGATTAGTTCAAATAACAATAAAAGCGCGTTCAAATGCCAGTAATAGGTGGCCAAAAAAAAATGTAAATAAAGGAAAAACTGACTTATTATTGAGTGACCTACCGACCGACTGACTAACTTATTTACCAAAGCAAACCTAATAATTATTATTGAGCTAGACGTCTAAAATTGTACATAAATGTACCTTTGAGATGTTTGATAATCCTGCTTGGAAAAAAAATCCCGAAATTCCCACGGGAAAATATTTTTGGGAAAAATTAAAATAATATGCAAAGTCGCAGGCACCTTCAAATTCTAAATAAAATATTATCTTTAATGTTTATAACCACATTAAGCATTTTCATATTCTAGGTATCGAGAATAGGTAATTGAATTAATAATCATAATCAAATTAGAAAATGAAACAAGGATTTTTATTGCTTTGATAAACTTAAATTCTAAACAAAATTATCTCATTTGTTTATGACTAAGCATTTTCATCTTCTAGTTATTGTAAAACTGAGAGTATGTCATAAAAATTACAATTAAATTAAGATAATTAAAACAGTAAAAATAAAATACCTAGGTAGGTACTTAAAAAAATAAACGAATTGGGTTGTTGTTAGTCATCATCCGAAGATATTGTAGATTCGCTATCAGAGACTGTGCAATCAGGTACCCTGTCTTTACAAACAACATCGCTATTCAAATTGTTGAACCAGGGATGGTACTCCTCTGGTATGACCCCTTTGCTGCATAATTGCAGCAAATCTTTCTTTTTTGCAACACTTATAGATAAAGGTTTTTTGTAAAGTTGCAATAGTTTATCAGGAAAATATTGCACTTCACTGATATCTGATCTTTCAGAAATCACGGACGTTGCCGCTTCGTCCACAGTCCTTTTCTTTTTATTTCTTGTTCCGTAATTATGTTCTCTTTGTTGTTCAGAATCTAAGTTTTCACTTGGTTTACTTCCTTTTCTTTCATTTTTTTTAGTAACATCAATTGTAGAAAAATTCTCCGACATAATATCGTAATTATAGAATATTTTGTTTTCTCCTTTAATATATCTCAGTCGCTTAATTTTTAGCCACTGAACTTGCTTTCCTTCTGTGTCTTTTTTTGTATTTAACAAAATTTTGGCAGATAGATCTTTTAAATCTTTGAACTCGTCATATTTGAATTCTTTCACTACGTATGGGTTCTTAACAACTTTCTTATTTTCTTTCTTATATACTTTTTTTGATCTTGCTTTCTTAAATACATTTATCCAATCTGGCATAGAATAGATATCTGTGTATTTTTGTTCCGTCTCGATAGCACTATGCATAGAGTCTGCCTCCATGTGTGAATGTCCACTTTCAAGGAATTTTTGTTCAATGATTTGCAAGTTTTCTATTTTTTGAACAGCCCAGAGTAGAATAGCTGCTACGTTCTTATTCCGATTCTGCCCGCCACAGGTATCAGAAAAAAGGCTTACTTCAGTTACAGAATTTGGAATGCAATTCGACAAGTAGTGGTACAAAATAGTACCTATCTCCGCGCTCCCTTTTTTGCCATTTACTTCTGACCAAGTGAAACAATATGCATTGTTTGGAAGAGCACTCTCGTATACTGTCAAATTATATACAGTTAATTTGCGCGTATAATATAGAAGACCGATGTCTCCACTAGGTATCTGAAGTATGGCTTGTAAATCAAAAGAAGCAGATGAAAATTCCTTATTATCACCGGCTCTTTTCTTATCATTTTCCTTTTCTTTATTGCAAGCCTCTTTCCTGGCATTGTGCTCTGCAAATTGTTTTTCGAGTTCCGGTTTGTCTTTAGCATCGCTTCGTGCATATTTAGTGCAAATCAGACATTGGTCCTTTTTTGGCTTAAAGAATCCCAAATTGAAATCATTGCAAAAAATTCTTCGATATGTTATCTCAGATACGGGTGTACTGTTTTTCTTTTTACATTCGTCAACATAAAGACTGTACATCTTGGCAATAGACAGTTTCCTATCCAAATATTGACGTTTAGACTCCTTTCTTACATAATGACTCTCCATGGATGGAAACGATCGTATGTGGTTATGAATCTCTTGAACTTTTTCATGAGGTGTCTTATTATGTGCCCCGCACATTCCACGAGGGTCTTTATCTTTACTGTAATGTCCAACAAAATCTTTATTTTTTACAGCATTTTGTATCACGCTTTGACTGATGCACAGGGTAGTGTAAAAAAACTTTTGGCAAACATTGAGACTCTCATTTTCGATTTCAAAAGAACATTGTGTGGAATAAGCCCTTTTAGTTGTTCTTTTTCTTTCTAGCGATAACGTTTTAGTATTTTTCACTGCAACATTAGCTAGTATGAAATTTTTTTGTCCAATGAAGTCTAAGTTCCAATACTTTCTACAAATTTTATTTCTAATCTCTTCGTTAATCTTCTCTGAACAGCAATGAGAGCATTTCGAGCAATCAACTTTTTTAGGTACTTTTGCAGGTCTAATCTTATTTTTTATAGCATAAACAGACCCTTCGGCGCGTCTTTTTTTTTGCCACATTCACTTTCCATGAAGCAGGATTAGGAATTCTCCAACGTTTTAATTGCTTAGCTCTTTTACACGCTTTATCAAAAATGTCCATTAAAATTATCGTCGCAATTACAGAAGAATCAGGTATTGTGTCGTTATCTGCTTTGTTCAAATTTTCTTTATGAAAAGCCTCCAAAGCAAGATCTGTCAAAGTCTTCACCACCATAAAACTTTGCTGTACATCATTACTGATAAGGTCATGAAAAGTAGGCAAACACTCGTTACAAGTCTTTGAGGAAGTTACAAGTAAATCTTCTTGTGTCATGTTAAAGTCATTAATCTTCTCCATGCATGATGATTCCACATCGTTAGTTTGAACTGTGTAAAAAAAATCAAAAGTAAGTATTGTATGTAAGCTAAACATATAAATAGTAATACAGTGTACAAAAGCGAACTGCAAATCATTGAACCACGTGTGGTTAAATATATAATTAATTATATGTTTTCACACCCAGAGTTATTAGTAAAAAAAAAACTTTAGTTTTCTTAAAAAAAAAAGTATATATTTACCTAATGTTTTATTTAAAGAAGGCAAGTTCTCTTTAAAAGTCTTTAAGGAAGGTCTAAGTAAGTCTTCTAGTGTTATTAAATCTTTGAATATTGTGCCCGCATCATTTGTTTGACCTGTGAAAAAGTAAACAAAGTAATACCTTCATTCTCTTAGCTTAATCTCAGAGGTTAATTTACTATATTATAAAGAGGAGAGATTTCTATGTTTGGGATGTTTATAACAAACAAACTCAAAAACTACCGGAAAGACATAAAAAAATCTTTTACCATTAGACAGACTTAAGTTCAACTTTAAGATGACAATTTACTTGCGGCTCGTACCGGCTTCACACGGTTTTTCCTAATTTACGCCAGGGCGAAGCCGGGGCGGATCGCTAGTATAATTTTCCTTGCAATTTTTAAAAACAGACAGAGCCATGCCTATATCCCATACGGGAAAGGCAGAGCGTCAACGTTTTTGCTACGTCTGACAAGTTTTGAGGGTCACATTAACAGGAAAAACTAACTTTGTATTGCTATAGTTATAGGTTCTCAGCCCATCGCCTAAATTGCAATACTCTGAAACTCTCGTTTCCCTGTAATGATTTGTATAGTATGCCCGGGAAGAGAAGCAGCTGGAATAGTCTAGGTATGTTTTTCTATCGCTCCCAGTCCAGCATTGAAGTAACAATAGGCCCAGCGCACACCAGCGGAGGCGCGGCAAAGATACGGAGAATAAATCATTTTAAATTAGACCTTAACTACTATGATAGGCGGTTGAAAAATCGATGCCAAAGAAAAAAGCGCCTTTCTTTCTTTTGTCATACCATTTTCAACCTTATGTCATAGTCGTTAAGGTCTAATTTTAAATGATTTATTCTCAGAATCTTCGCATTTATAAGTAGGTACCTATGTATTAAAATAAAATAAGGTAAGTACCTATAAACTACGGATATATACGAACCTCCAGGTGCACTTTCATTGCTGCCGTCTTTTAATAAAAAGTCTTCATAAGCTTGAGACAAAAGATCGTCTTCATCGCTGTCAGCAAAACATTCTGAAAAATAGATAGACAAGTATTTAAATGGGTAACAACCTCAACAACCTACAGTGTTGCGATCTTAATTTTCCACATCAATTATAAATAATCACACACATAAGTACCTACATTGAAAATCGGTAACTAAAGTAAAAATTATCAGACTTAACCTCACTTTCGCGGCTTTTTTCATTCAAATCACTATAATTACTCACCTTTTTCTTGTTTTTCTTTTCCACGATCAAAATCAAGTTCCTTGACACAATTTGAGCTCATTTTAATGTAATAAACTTCAAAAAACAATAAAAAATTTGAAAATTATCTTTTTCCGCGAGACGCGAGTGCACTTGTTGCAATTATGCAAATGGCCGAAAGTCCGACGCTAGCGCCAGTGACACGGAACTAAACTGGTTTAATCGTTTTTCGCTGTAGTGATTAGGTTGCATCCGTGAATAAATATCGTCAGAGATAAACAATTATGTGGATATACAATATTTTCTTAGACGATTAGATTGTATTGTTAAAATGAGATTCGACAGGTAAAATCAATTAAACTGGCTTAATTGTTTTTCGCTGTAGTGATTAGGTTGCATACTGAATAAGTATCGTCTGAGAAAAACAATTATCTGGATATACAATATTTTCTTAGACGATTAGATTGTATTTTTAAAATGGAATTCGTCAGGTACAATCAATTAAACTGTTTTAATAGCTTTTATTTGACCATTTTAATCTAGTTTGAAGATTTAAATATTTGTAAATGGTTGTTACTGAGGGAAAAATAGAGTATTTCATGAGCTCTCTCTGAAGAAAAACCAATTTTATCAGATTAACTGACAATCATTGGAGACAAATATTTCGGCAGTCAAGTTAAATCTGCTTAATGTTTTGTATTTGAAAAAAACCTTGGAAATGCTTGAAATAATTGTTTATCTTATTAGCTAGCAGCGAAACTAAAAGACTTAGCGATTAATGGGTTTTCGCAGACGAAAGAACACAAAATTTTAAGTAGTTTGGCATTCATAAGTCATTTTCGTCAAAATTTCTATTTAATTGGTTTTCGTTGTAAGGCGGCGTGGTATGAACTCATCAGTATTCTATAAGGACTGCGAATGTCCCCCGCTTTTTGTGTCAAAGCAAACAGTGTCTAAGTGTGGAATAAAATTACCTAAAAACACAAGTTTTGCCTCGTAGTGAATGCAATGGTTTTTGGGTGAAAAATGTACAGATGAAATGCGCTGACGACAACTTTGGGTTTTTCACGTGTTTCTGATAGTTTTTTTTTTTTTAATAGTCTTTATTTCTGTTTTAGGTTTGGAAAGTATTTACCAATGACCGCGAAAGAACGTTAAAGTTAACAAATAAAGGGTTAATTTCCCTTTTATTACACCGCTGCACCAGCACTCATATTACCATTCAAACTAAAAACACAGGAATGAACGTAGTAGCAGAAAAAAGAACTGTGGTAGGTAGTAAAATCTCAGACTAATCATTCCTCCCGTACAAACCATTGCAAAAACATACTCATCAGTAATATATACGATAATTGGAATCTAACATCATCGACATTGGAACATAATCTAAGCCTATAATCATTTGCCCATTCATACCACGAGCCAATAACAGGACAAAGCAGATGAAACGTATCACACGCATTGAACGCATTGCACGCATTTATCGTGTTCCACGCAATCATCGCGTCGCCCGGAATTATCGCATCGTACGCAATTACCGCCTGCTATTGACAACGCGTTCACTTTGCATCACAAAGCGCTGTTATAATTAAGATCGTGTCGCACGTTTGATGTATTATGTAGAATGTTCAGTTTATTGGTACCTTCTTGAGATAATTTGGTGGTGAAGTTTACCTACAAGTCATTTGGGAAAGAAAGTAGCTGAAAAATATCTATATGTATAAGAAGAAACACATAATGAATACCTAATTAAATTAAGGAAATTAAAAGATTGAAAGATATAAAATTCGGCAGTTTTGAAACCATTTCTATGACAGTCGGGTTTCAATTTTAATTAACATTTCGTTTAGACTAAGGATGTCTCTTCAGACTTAACATGACATAAATTCACGCCACTCCGAAGGGTTACACAGGTTAGGTAGAGGTGTACCTACCTATATACCCAGTCTAGTCAGTTTAGTATTCAGACTTTTTCGTAAAAATTACGGTAAAGTAAAAGTCAAAGTTAAAGCATTTATTTCAAATAGGCACATAAGGCACTTTTGAACGTCAACATTTACATTTAAATAGAATTGATTCTAGTCGCCCCTTCCAAAACGTAGTTTCGTATGGAGAAGAATGGGCAAGAAACTCCACCGTTACTCTTTTAAAATGTGTTACAATATTTTGTGTAGGTACATTAATGATAAAGTGAAGAATAAAATTAAACTTACAGAGACTATTCCTTTAGAGAAAATACGCTACGAAAGCGTATTCGCCACCCCAATATCGGTCAAGTACTGACAGCACCAATGTACTAAAACCAATTTCCTTTCGTCCGTGTTATAACGAAAGGATAAGCTCCTCACACGAAATGTGTACTTTAATATGCACTTTGGAATATAAAGTAATAATGTTCGAGAATATTTTAGATGAGACTAGGTATAGTCAGCAACAAAAGTCGGATAATATTTAGTTCACGTTAATTATATAGTATAATACATATTTAATAGACAAAGTAATTCATCACTCTGGTTTTCAGTATTTCATGCAGAACTGCATTAGTGTTAATAGTACTAGTTTTTGTCCGCGGCTTCGCTGGCGTGGATGTCAGAAAATATCCCGCGGGAATGTACTACGGGGATTAAAAGGGTTATAAACTATCTGTGTGCTAAATTTCAGCCAAATCCGTTCAGCCGTTTTTGCGCCAATCCGGAACTTATATCCAGACAAACAAAGAAACGGACAAAAATTATTCATAATAGATGGTGTTCAGTTGTGGTTTGAAAAGTAAGTTGTTAACCGTGTTTTATTGCTGATTGTACTACCGCAGCTCCGGGAATTTAAAAACAACAGGGTTTCCGGGAGAACAATATGGGTATGCAAGAAAATTAATTTGTATCATAAATTCATAAATTATACCTACATTTTAAAAGTGTATTTTCCAGTATCTAGAAAGTACGCTTTAAAGAAAATTTATAACGTGATACAAGATATTAAAGCCTAGTACAGTATCTGTATCATTTTGGACAGTCTCTGGAAACTTGTTCATAATCAGTTTCTAGGTAAAGCAGAAACGAGCTGGTATAGGATAAGTAAGTACTGTAGTTTTTCGTAGTATTGTCTTTATAAGGTGTGATTGTTAATGGTATATGTAAGGTTTTCATTTACTTTTGTATTTTATACGATTTTATTGTTTATTTTATTTATTATATATATTTTTTTTATATGGGCTCTAGTGGGATTTATTTCATGTCCATAGGTGTGTCCGTGGCTCAGATAATCAGATCTGAGGTCCGTGGCATCACAACGGGCCGTATCAGAATACAAGCGCTGCGGTATTTGTTGGTTTTTAAATATCGCAGCATCATGCTGAGGTAGGAGCCTTTTTGTCCTCGCACCGGTCTTCTTTTTATTTTTTGTTGTTTTCATTATTTAGTTAGATTTAATAAGAATAATTTATTTGCAGAAAATATAGGTGTTCTTTTTTTATTGTTTGTATTTCCTGTGCGTGTCCCAAATAAAATATCTTTCTATCTTTATGTGTTTTTAGGGTAATAAAATAAAAACACTTATATTGTGGGTAGTCAGGGAAATAATTTTTAATACAATTAACACACTACGTCAATTTGCCGCCATTTCATACAACTGTCAAAGAATGACAGTTGTGATTTGAATATCCGGGCAATTTAAATTGGTTGGTTAATTTAGTAAAAAATGGTTTCCCTGACTTTGCCTGCAGGCCGTTAGCCCATGTACCTAGAATAGAATACTCTTCAATATGTACACCATAAACATTACAGATATTTAATATGTAGAATTTCAAGCAGAATTTTAAAAGTGGACAAAGATTGAGGATGCCTTACCGATACGGGCAAAGCACCTAATGGAAGATGTGCCGATAGTCCAGCTGATGAATAGTATCACGTTTGACGGCACAGTTGGCGCAGTGGTTAAGCGATTGACTGCTGCGTTACGTGTCGCGGGTTCGATCCCCGCACGGAACAAATATAACGTGTCGTTTTGCATCCTCGTCAAATTTCAGGAGGCTGTTATGAAAGACATAAATAATCAAATAAAATTACGATCCTGCCCAATAATTAATACATACTTGTTTTTTTGGGTATTTAAGTTTGACAGTATTTCAGAATACTCCACTTTCAAAGAACAAAATCGCCCCGTTGCGTATGCGGTAGGCAGTGTCGTACGACTATGTCGCTGTGTGCATGCGTTACAGTTACAGCGCAGTTACAGGGCGGTATCACACGGGCCCTACACATGCCGATTTCCGAAAAATACAAAAAAATAAAAATAAATACCTACTTATTTTATTATTGATTCGTGTCGAGAATCATTAGCATAGAACTTACCTCCTCGAATTTGACGAGGATCCAAAACAACACCTTGTATTTGTATGACCTGCAAATAGTTGTTCCGGGTCTGGCTGTTTGTGTATGTGAGTTTAAATGTTTGTAAACGTACCCACGATACAGGAGAAATTCCTAGTGTGGAGCAACGTTTTAAATTAAAAAAAAATATATATGTTATTTATTTTTAATAGGTAGTGGCTACAGTGGCTAAGTGTAGTCAGCGAAACCAAATGGTCCTGGGTTCGAATCCCGGTAGGGGCAAATGTTTGTGTGATGAATATGGACATTTGTACCCGAGTCATGGATGTATATTTATAATATGTATGTATTTACGAAAAAAAAAATGTATTTAAGTAGTGTATCAACCGTCTGGTATCCATAACACAAGCCTTACGAGTGTTAAGTGCTTAACTTGGAACTAGATGGTGCTGTGTGCAATGTCAGACGATATTTATTTATTTATTGTTTTTAGTTTGTCAAGGCGTTGCCATTATTAGACATACCATCACGCCGGTCTTCCCCGAAGGGTTAGGCAAAGGTGCACCCATAGTACACATACATTTAGCCAGTTATGCTGAGGTCCCAAGTAATAAGGGGCGAGCCTAGTGCCATCAATCGGGCATAAATGCAGACCCCGGGGTGCTAATGAGAAATTCCAGATGGAAAAGCCACTAACTATGCCCGACCCCGATATCGAACAAAATTAGCGCTTGTGACCACTAGACTATCTAGGCAGTAGAGATTACCAGAGTTTCATAATATGCCTAACTTCTTAGCATCATTTTGCTTCAAGTTTCACAATAATATTAAGGGGCTGACAACAGCTAAAGCGCGGTCACTGTCGGACTGCATAAAAAAGAAAGAGTAGCGCGATGACACATAGCTGGTAATTTATTGCAAAATATGAAGCAATTCTACAAAAAAATCTATTGATTGGACTAAAAAATTAAAACACTATCACGTTAATATGTTGCTTGAAGAATAATCTGAAAAAAAAAACCAGAATGATTGCATGTAGGTATATTAGTATGATTTTTAATCGTTAAAATAAATTGTTTGAGGTATCTTTGTATCTTTTTTCTATCGTACCAAAATAATAGTACTATTATGTTTTCAACACTCTAACTAACATAACTCGTATAACTAACACTACTCTTCTAACTAGCATATATCCTGAAGAACATCATATATTTTTCTGATATTGTTTAATGCAGTGGATCATATACTTTTAGGCATTATAAAACTTGCGTTTAGGTCATGTAGTCCCCTTATTAGCTACTCTAGAATCTAGCAAGAAACTGTTTACATTAAAACAGTATAACCACAAAAAAAAATCCTGCTGTATTGTCTCTCCTTCTCCCTCTAATCTATCCAAAGGAAAAATCGCTTTTAGCAATAAGAACGCCCATTGTTTCACCGTATGTAAAATATTTACATTTATATCTGTAATTTTATGGTGTACGTATTAAAGAGTATTCTATTCTATTCTATAAGTATTAATAAAGTAACCAGTAAATTTCAAATCCCATTTTCAAACATAAGTTCTCGATTTATCACTGGATTTAAACGGTGAAGGGAAATATCGACAACGCTTGTTCCAAATAAAATGGGACGTGGTTCGTAAGTATGAACTAAATTACTGTGAACACTACCTTCTATTGAAAGAGATTGCAGTATACCGGGACAAACTAGATGCACACACACATAAACAGAGGGCAATATGCGGTATTAAGGCCAGGTATTCCCAATTTTATATCACTTTGATTTAATAATAAACTAAGAAATCGTGATTTTTTTAAGCCAAAAAAAAAACGTATTGAAGTATACTATATGTACTTTTACAATTTGTGGTTCGAAACACGATATCGTAAACTTCACTCGATCAAAAAAAAATCCGAAGAACAGCCTAATTCGATATTTTTTAAATGTAATTCTTGTTTTACTCGAAGCTTATAAAAGTTTAACTACTAAAAACCATATCTAAAAAAAGATAATAACATATAGAAAAATAATTTGTGGTTACATTTTGAAAAATAGCTTAATTTTTATAATAATAAATTATTATTATAACACAGCGACTCGCGTTCGTCATTTCAGTGATTCAGTCGCCCGCCAGGCCTTGTCGAGGCCAGACCTATGTCCCTTTTTCTAGCGCGCGGCTATCACGTAGTGTAAATAAAAGAAATCAGTTATTCGTTTTTGTTAGTAAACAGAAGTAGGTATGAGGAATAAAAATAAAAATTCCAGGACTCCAAAAACAAAAAGAAAAGGCTCCAGAACGATGTAAAATTATTCGCGTATACTTCTTTGACATAATATTTTTATTATTTGACAATAATGTCAAAAAAAAAAAAAAGAAAAAAGGTGAAAAATTTGAATTGTCTGTGTATAAACACAGACAATTCCAATTTTTCACCTCTTTATTAGTGGTTGTAATGGCAATCATATCACTTGGTTTTAGTAGGTTTTTATATTTTATATTTTATTTATCCTTTTGATACATTATTATTTTGTAAATGTGAGGACTTTGTAGGCCTTGTAGACTTTAGATCTGTAGACCATTTTTCATTTTATCAAGTACCTGGGACTTGTTGACAGGCCTTTTTTTTTTTTTTGAGGGTGGGATATCATCAAATAACTTCTCCTGCTCTGGGCAGAGCAGGAGGGCGTGTCAGACACTTACTGACTAAAACCCACCCGTGTTCCTTCAGTTGCCTGTGCCAGGGGCCACGGTATCCCTCTCGGACTTTCCCGCAACCCTAGCAGGCATCGGCCCTAGCGGACCCCGTCATTAGTGCTGACATCTCTTTGAGGCGCGCGTGAAACACAACGTGCCGTCGACCCGTGGCTGGTCCTTATCGATCGGCGAGCTGCCCATTGCTCGCCGTTCGCAAGCCCACGCCTACGGTGGCCGGGAATCGGCCTGCGATTCACGACGCCCAGGGCGTCTCCTGCGGCGACTAGGGGCGTGAGGGCGCGAATTTTGTCAAATAGGCCTTGACCACACGACAGAGGTAGGTGATACCGGAGTGCCTACCTTTTTTTTTTTTTTTTTTTTTCGTTTCCGGGGTGGAAAATCCTCATGGATGTCCACCGCCCTGAAGCGGGCGGCGGGGTCTGTCAGACTCTTGACTCGTACTGACTAAAAACCACCCCGGTGTTCCATCTCACACCTACGCCGGGGGTCGCGGGAACGTACGATCCTTCCGCAACCCCCGACTGGCCCGCCACTGCGGGCATCATCGGGTCTGGGGGGGGGAGTGAGGTGTTTGACTCCCCCCGCGACGTCTAAAAGGGGCGCGCGTGGAACACTACGCGCCGCCACCTCGGGTCCTGGTGTGTGGGGGGCGACGGACGTCCCCGTGTCTGTCGCCCCTGGACCCTGGGGGCTCGAAGAGGGCGTTGTCCGCCCTCCGCCGACGCCCGGTGCGCCTTCTGCGGGCCGGGTGAGTGGACGAGATCTCCCTCTCCCTTTCCGCAGTCTCTCAGAGACAGTCGTCTCGCAGAAGGAAATCACCGCGTCCCAGGACTCGTCGCTGCCGACCATCGACTCGACTACGGCCGGCAGTGACAAGTCACTGCCTACTTCTGAGATGAGGGCACGGCGCGGCTCCTCCCAAGCGGCACACTCTGCCAGCGTATGCCGCGCCGTGTCCTCCCGGCAGTCGACGCAGTGGTGACACCTGGCGTCCGGCTCCCTGTTTATGCGACACAGGTACTTCCCGAAGCAACCATGCCCCGAGAGCACCTGCTTCGCCCGAAACGACAGGGAGCCATGCCGCCTCCCGAGCCAGCGCTCGAGCACCGGCCGGACCGCTTCGATGGTGACGAGGCCGGCGGTAGGCCGAGAAAGCCTGTCCCGCCATTCCGCCACCAGGACCTCGCGAAGCTGAGACCGACGCAGCTCCATGTGCCGCTGCATCGGTCCCTCGTCCCGCGCCCTCGCTTCCACCGATACAATGACGCGAGTACTTTCGCCTCGAGGTCCCAGGGCGGGGATCCGGCCAGTACGCAAGCCGCCTCGTAAGAAATCGTGCGATACCCCCTGATGACTCTACCGGAGTGCCTCCCTGATGCAACTCCAGGACAGGGTATTGAAAGCATTGGCGATGTCTAAAGACACCGCAAGACGACCCCACCCCGGGCCACAGCACGACAGGCCTACGCTGTTCTCCCATACCTACTGTCATTTGGAAATATTGTAAAAGCCAATTATTTTTAAAAAGAGTAACGTTCTTCTCCATAGGAAACGACCAATTGGATCCGTACACCTAGCTTCTGACGTTTCATAAGTACCCATGTAGGTTTAAGTGAAATAAAATATTTTGATTTTTATTTTTTATTTTGAATTGAATTCCTTCCATATTTACTCAATACTCAAAAACTATAATACTGATTTATGAAAAACAGTCGTTTTGTGTTTATAATTTAATTTAATTTTGTATTAAAAATAATTTTAAAGTAATTCCATTTTGTTTTTTTTACCTACTTTATAAAAAGGAGGAGGTTCTCAATTCGGTTGAGTGAAAACCACTTTTTACAACAAAAAAAAACCGATATAAAAATATAAACACTACAAAGTGCAAAATAATACTTTCGTGACTAAAAAGGAAAAAACAGAACTAAAAACATCGACTTTCGAAACTATTATTTTGCACTTTGCAGTGTTTATATTTTTATATCGGTTGTTTTTTTTTTGTAAAAAGTGTTTTTCACTCAACCATAAACACCATACTAAGAAATGTTATGTGTGTCACGCGTGTGCGTGAAGGCGAGTGGTGTCAGCACATAACATTTCTTCTTTTTACACCACACCCAACCAACCACCACCACAAGTGAAGCGCGTGTCGCTTAGTGAGATGCACTTTACGAAACTAAAATGTCGAATAACTGAATAAAATGTATTTACAACACATCAAATTAATTTTCGGCCTTTGCGATTACTACGTATATCGGTAAACAAAAATCATGGATCAAGTCGCGTATTTTATTATTTTTTAAAACAAATTAATAAAATAAGTTGACCTACTGCCTATACAACGCGCTTACCTGTACTGTGACACTTTGCCACTCGGCGTTGGGTTCATGTAAGTTCACGCAGGCGACGTAAGCGCACGGCTTGCGTCGCGCAAACGTGGTAGCGTTAAATGCCTACTTTGCCTGGTCTACCTGGCCTTAAGTAGGTGTACTCCTTCACTTATATTAGACCACAGAATGCACAATAATGTTAAAATTATGTTTAATTATTTCATTAGGTATAATCATTTTGTTTCGATAACGATTGCGGCTGCTATTTAATTTAAAATAGGCTTGTTTTTAGCTTTTCATTTTTTTTTTATTTAAGTTTTTTACTGCAGTCGGGTTTTTTAGATTTTTTAATTAGGTACTTTTTTATTTCCAGTTTTTTAGTTTGGATAATTGATTAAACATTTTATTTTATTTTATTGTACTTACGATTTGCCGCTTGGAATTAATTACTTTTAACCATATAAAATTTTATTTATTTATTTAAAATTTTAATTTTTTTTTTTTTATAATTTTTTTCATTTTAATTTATACATACATTTTTACAAGTTATCTAAGAATCCCTTTATTTTGATACCCCACTCGAAAGGCTTTGAGTAAAAAAAAATATTTTTGAAGACCAAACATGGCGTCAAAAATCGGCGTTTTTTTTTAAATTTTTATATATCCAGTGTCACTCTCACAATTGATACGAATCTAACGGCACCTGTCTAGCTGAAATCGATCAAGCTGTTTAAGCTACAGAGCGTGCCGAAGAAATATACATACTTCTGGCGCAGTCGCGTTGTCGGGGGCACAGATTTGTTCTAAGTTGACGTGAGTGTCTTAAGATTATAC
Source organism: Brachylomia viminalis (assembly GCA_937001585.2). Classification (NCBI taxonomy): domain Eukaryota; kingdom Metazoa; phylum Arthropoda; class Insecta; order Lepidoptera; family Noctuidae; genus Brachylomia; species Brachylomia viminalis. Next base: position 5,268,659 of record OW443305.2, on the reverse strand, counting down.
TTTAGGTTAAAGTAGCGTTTTTTTATGATCAATTAAATTGTTTCTCAGAATTGCTGATTAATAATAAATTATAACTAAATTAAAATATAATGAAACCATATTTTAAACATATGCACACGACCTAATAAAAAGCCAACTTACAACACAACAACAATACAAAGGGTATTGTTGTGAGCACGTCTTCTAATACGGCTGAGCGTGCCCATCTGCTGGCTGTGGGAGAATAGGAGTCAGGCTTGTGGCTTCAGGCGCTCCCGTCATCCACCATAGGCACTATGATGGATGACTCAACGTTTCGGCTCGCTACGTGTCTCCGCTTGGGCACGCCTTGTGTCGCTCCGCATCGATGTCACTGTGGTGAAACTGTCGACAGCCTCGGGCACCATGGCCTGTCCTGCTGCAGGTGCGCAGCTCGTATAGCACGGCACGCCAGCATCAGCGATATTATTAGTCGAGCCCTTGTCACCGCCGGCGTACCAGCGGTATTAGAACCAAACGGCTTAGTACGTAACGATGGGAAGAGACCAGACGGCATGACGTTGTTGCCTTGGAAGGTGGGTAGGCCTCTGGTGTGGGACGCAACCTGTGTCGAACCAAAACAAATTGATCAGATAAATGTATTCAAATCATCTTTTTTTTTTTTCTTTTTTTGAGGGTGGCTTAAACCCACCCGTGTTCCTACAGTTATCTGTGCCAGGGGCTACGGTATCCCTCTCGGACTTTCCCACAACCCCGGCAGATTCATTTCATCTTGGATTTACATTTTGACCTCATTATCGGCTTTAGCACCCTCGAAAACCTATGAAAACGACACCCATGACAAACACTTTGAAAATTTTGCAGCCGCGATCTTGAATTTTCATTATTTCGATTTCACAATCGGCTTTAGCATCCTCGCAAACCATGAAAACGACAACCATGAACGAAAAAAAATAACATTTTCGTTAAATCTTGGATTTACATTAAGAGTGATAACCCTTTTTTTTTGAGGGTGGGAAGACATCAAATAACTTCTTCCGCTCTGGGCAGAGCCGGAGGGCGTGTCAGACTCTTACTGACTAAAACCCACCCGTCTTCCTTCACTTGCCTGTGCCAGGGGCCGAGGTAACCCTCTCGGACTTTCCCACAACCCTGGCAGGCATCGGCCCTAGCGGACCCCGTCATTGATGCTGACATCTCTATGAGGCGCGAGTGGAACACAACGCGCCGTCGACCCGGACCTGGTTCTTATCGAACGGCGAGCTGCCCATTGCTCGCCGATCGCAAGCCCGCGCCTACGGTGGCCGGGAATCGGCCTGCGATTCCCGACGCCCAAGGCGTCTCCTGCGGCAGAAGAGTGACAACCCTAACGCTCCAATGGAGCGCAGATAATTATTTCAACTAATACGCCTAGGTTCTATACATACCATATTTTTACTGTGGGGTTTAGGAGGAGGGAGCGCTATTCGATGCGCGAGTATGTTGCGCAGAGGAAAACCATAACGGCTTCACTTTTTGGTCACGCTTGATTTTACTACCCATATATTTTCATACCGTGGGCTCTATATGAAAGTAAACTCCAATAAAACCCTGGTAGTCTTCTACATACCTACATTTCATTTATAAACAACCATCGTCCAGTAAATTAACAAAACTTGCCTACTTCAACAAGAATGACACAAAAAAAAACGATTAAAACTTGACAAACTTAAATAAGCCGCGCGCGAAAAAAAAAAGACTGGGCTGAATGCCAGATGCGTCACCGGCGCGGCGGGGCGCCGCTCGGCCGCCCGATAATGTAAACAAAGCATTTTTACGACTTGGGTTTATTTGAATGGTGCTAACACTTGTGTTTTTTGTTATGGTAAGGAACGGGGCTTTAAGATAGCGGAGTTTCGTTTGAAATAGGATAGTATTCATGTAATCAAATCGTTCGTTAGTATGACGCAACCATAAATCATAACTTTGTTTTCAAATAAATGGTTATAGTTCGAAAAAACGAGCGATGACCTATATTGTTTAAGGTTTTAAATACATTATGTGTATATACTTAACGCAAAACTAATAAAACCACATAGCATTAGTACAATATGTACTATTTACGAGCGCCCAAAGTTGAAAAAATTTGCCGACGGCAAAAAAATAACAATGGCCGCCAAGACAATGGAAACAAAATGTTGTTTTATAAATATAAATCTGATACGTAGAATAAAAATATTGGTACCTGTGGAAAGCTTATTTAATGCTTCAACTTTGTTATAAAAGTAGTGGTATTAGAATAACACACTGTACTAAAATAAGGATCTGAAAACACATACACGTAATAACAATAAACATGAATCGGTCAGCGCCGGTTGTGGAATAAAACCGAAATTACGTAATATTTTTTCACTCACCGATCTTGAAATCCTGCAGTAATTCACTTCACTATAATATTTATCACATACTTAAACAGGCCATAGCACTTAAAACACTTGAAAACCCACTTAAAACACAAATTATTTATCACGTAAACAACACACGCGCGAGTCGTACGCCACTGACAAGACGTCATATTTTTTTAATTATTTGATTTTTTTGGTTGAACGCTTGAAGTGTTGTCATACATCCTAGTACGCGGCACAGAGTCAAGAAATCAACTAAATACACGGAATGTGTGTGTCCGACCTTATAGTAAAGCAATAAAGGTTGAAATAAAATAAAATAAAATTAAATTTAAAGGGAACTCGCGTTCACTCGTTCGTTAAACTTAATTGTTGGAGGGGGGCCGACGTGACCAGAGTACGTTCAAGCGGTTATAAATAATAACGCCGCCGAATAGTTCTTTCAGCATTTTTCTCAACGATGGAGCGAAGTAAACTCGTTAACTTGCTGAATAGATAATTTTCAAACACAATTTTCTTCACAACACTCACCCAGGGAGTATTGTGTTCAAAAACAGGGAGAATTCAATTTTCTACCTTTTTAAAGGAGGCCATGCTTGTTATTTAATTTTTTAATACATTATTATCGACAGCGGAATGGGTGTCATCATTCAAGTAGGTGCTCGTATTTTTTTAAAGGTTTATTGAGTTTTTTTTTATTGCTAATGGTTCTACTTTCAGATCTACCCATAATCATTACGCTTTAGTTTTTTCATAAAAGTAGCCTTCTTTATTTTTTTTTGAGGCTGTCGTCAAATAACATCTCCCGCTCTGGGCGACGTGGGCGGGCGCGTGTCAGACTCTTACTGACTAAAACTCACCCGTGTTCCTTTACTTGCTTGTGCCAGGGGTCACGGTAACCCTTTCGGACTTTCCCGCAACCCTGGCAGCCATCGACCCTAGCGGACCCCGTCATTGGTGCTGACATCTCTTTGAGGCGCGCGTGGAACACACGCAGAATAAAACTAAGTAAGGGGAATCATATTGTTATACTCAGATAACATAACATCTGGCGGTGGCGATCTCTCGCATCCGGCCTTGGTCCAGGCCATGGTACGGAGCGAGAGGGCTTGGGAAGCCGTCACCTCCTTCTGCGAAGCAGTAATGTTCGCGAAGGAGGAGGCGGAACGCGTGAGGGAGAGGCAAAATTTGCGCCCTCACGCCCCTAGCCGCCGCAGGAGACGTCCTGGGCGTCGGGAATCGCCGGCCGATTCCCGGCCACCGTAGGCGCGGGCTTGCGAACGGCGAGCAATGGGCAGCTCGCCGTTCGATAAGGACCAGGCCCGGGTCGACGGCGCGTTGTGTTCCACGCGCGCCTCAAAGAGATGTCAGCACCAATGACGGGGTTGCTAGGACCGATGCCTGCTATGGTTGCGGAAAAGTCCAAGAGGGTTACCGTGGCCCCGGGCACAGGCAACTGAAGGATCACGGGTGGGTTTTAGTCAGTAAGAGTCTGACACGCCCTCCTGCTCTGCCCAGAGCGCGAGAAGTTATTTGATGGTTTCCCACCCACAAAAAAAGATAACATAACATTACATCACACCTGTAATCCCCAGAAGAGTAAAGCAGAGGTGTAACTTGAGTATACTCGAAAGTTGAAAATATATATAGTGCTTTGTAAAAGTAAGTCAGTATTTTCTCATTCATCACTAGATATTATCTGTCTAACTCCACAACAATGTATCCAAAACAATGTCCACAAATACACCACAGCTAACAATCCCTCAATCCCCCGTGTAGACTAATACACTGCCGTAACCACAGAGTGTACAATTTGCGCTCGTGTTAATACACCAGAGCGTTGTCAACAATCGATACCAGGACCAAATATAGAACCAGTGTTGTAATGTACTACATGTTTACTTGCTTGAATACTTGAGCTTTTTTGTGATTTCAAGAGTGTTTCAGAATTGTTAATGTGATTCAAGTAAATGATTGCTTGGCTGCTTTCGATTTTGTTCGCATTTTCTTGCATTCACATGAAAAAAAGGAAGGACAGATGAGAGAAAAATGCAGCAATGGAGGTAAGGAAGAATGAAATACACAAAAAGAAAACTTACTAATTATACATGTTCGTTGGACGATATGGAACTAGCGAAATTTAACGAAACGAAAAAATATAAAATTTGAGAGGACCTATTCTAGATCTAATCTATCTATCTAGATCTTCTTCGTCTAATTCTTACTTATATTTTTGATATGTACGTGTCTATGACTAATAAACAAATTTTTCTTTCTTTCTGTCTACTAAATGACCATTTGCTTGACCACCAACTCAAACTAGCCTAGCCCTTTCCCGACTATGTTGGGGTCAGCTTCCAGTCTAACTGAATGCAGCTGAATACCAGTATTTTACAAGGAGCGACTGCCTATCTGACCTCCACAACCCAGTTACTAGGTAATACGATACCCCTTGGTAAGACTAGTTGTCAGACTTTCGGGCTTCTGACGACCCGTAACGACTGTCAAAGATCCACGAATGACAGCCGGGACCAACGCCATAACATATTTTCCGCACGGAACAGAATTTGTCTGTTCCGTGGTTTTCCGAGGCACGGAGGGGTCTTAGTATGTAAAGATACTCAATACTCAATATCTTTATTGCTTTACCATAATGTGTACTTAGGTGGTAACTATATAATTTAGATCATTATGGACCCTGTAGGGCACATCAAAAGGGTAGGAGAGAGGAAGCCTTGTATTAGGAGATTTAAAATGCTGACGTTTCTCTTATCTATTAGATAACTAATATTTTAACTGTACTTATATATTTTAGACTATTTTTACATTCCTGTACATAATTATGTTTATTCACCCATCTACGGACCAACCGCAGCAAGCGTAGCTTATCCTGATCGATCGATCCGTGCAGCTGTTATTAATTAGCCACAAGCCCCACCAACCATCAACTCAAACCATGCAACCAAATTCACTGTGCTATCTATAACTCATGATTATACTAGTACTTGGCGAATTCCAGATTCCCTTGATCGCCTAACAACACATTTACCGTAAGCCTAATGTGTCCTCAATTTCGCCTCTCCCTAATACCCCTTACAGCGCGTTAATAAGAAGCCGTTATCTTCTTTACGTCTTCGACATCAAAAGAAGTCACTTAATTTCGTTAGGGATACATTTACAAAATAATTTCTGAATTCAATTCTAAAAAGTTAATGGCGCGTGAAATGGCATTGATGTCAAGACCAATACAGATAAAAAGGCGAGAACGTTTTATCCTGCCGTGTTCAAGATAAAAATATCCGTTTTTATAAAAAAATAAACATTGTCATGCGAAAAAGGTGATAAGAGCAACTGGTAATAATTTATGAGGCTCCCGACGCCACCTTTATTAAATTTTTAATTCTACATTCAAAAAGCCTTTTCGCTTAAAAGGAGAAAGTTCGAAATTATTCTAAGGAACATCTGTGTTTTTCAATGGTAGAGCTATTAAGCTTTTTAAATCTTAAATTCTTTCGAAGTAAGAAAGATCTTTGAAGACTATTTTAATGCGGAAATGTGGGAATTTTCCCTTCGTATTTGGAGTCGTTACAGAAGCTTTTTTACATAATTACGTGATGTTTTGCGAGTAACACGGCATCTGGGTTATTATATTTAGAATCTATTTATCTCAAAAATTTCTTTGGCCTAGAGGCTGGAAGAACTTTTCTCTTTTTGTTTAACATTGGTTTGTGACGTGATCACTCGCGTGGTCCTAATTTCTGTATCCATTATGAATAAACGTATGACTTTTGAAAATGACTGTGAAGTCTTTTAGGTCATGTGTCCTGAAGGTCTTGTGCTTTCACAGATTAACTAAGTTAACTGGGACGTAAGCACAGGCATAAGCCTTCGTTTATGATTTTTTTTACTAACCAAATCGCCGACTAACTTCAAACCATTAGAGCATTCTAACCTACATGCAAAGGCGCTCTGAGATTACTGACATAATGTTGACTACTTCTTCCCCTTTCCTATACACTCATGAAGCACAGAAGCACGTAACCACCATCTTCTGTGGGGGTCACCTAGGGGTCATTTAGTGAACGCTCTATGCACACAAAACGTTAACGATCCCAGTTTCGTGTCTGTTCTGGGTTTGCAGTCAGAAGAACTTTCATTTAATAAATTTTTTAGTTTTTGTTTTCCTTTCCTGTTTCCAAAACTATAGTTGAATGCAAACTGCATTGCGCATATTAAAAGAGCATTTTTGTCTACAAACTAAACCAATCACTAATGAAAAGCTTGATGAAATGAGTAGTCATAATCATCATCATTATATTGAAATAATGATGATGCGCAAAACCGGTCGAAGTGGGGATGCTTGGCGGACCAAGCATCCCCACTTCGACCGGTTTTGCGCTTTTTGCGTTCAACGGTTTCCTGCGGCCTTCACCAGGTCATCGGTCCATCTTTTTGGAAAGCCTTCCAACGCTACATCTTCCCGTACGCGAAATAAGTAGTAAGATAAGATATTTATAGAATTGTTAGCTTGTGGTATGCGTTTTTTTGATTGATGAATTTGATTTGATTGATTGAAACGTTCGGTGTATTGCGTTAGTATGATTTTTTCGTGAGGCTAAAGTGTAACAATATTACTGGTTCTTTTCTACAATATGTAATAAATATTTTTTTTACAACAAAAAAAAAAAAACATACGACTACCAAAAAAAAAAACACTGCAAAGTGAAAAATAACTTTAATTTCGGAAATCGGTGTCTTTGCATCTGTATTTTAGTTTTTTGCACCGACTTCCGAAATTAAAGTTATTTTTCACTTTGTAAGTACCTAATGTTTGTTTATTTTTTTAAAAAGCTTTTTTGTTCACTTTTTAGTTATGGTACCTACCCCACACCAATTCGAAAACGATCGTCTTACACGGCCACGTCCGTTTGAAGCCGGTTTTTTTAATTAAAAAAATATTTATTGTTGATTTATTAAAAACCGCTCGACCGATTTCGATAAAATTTATATGGGACCACCTCTGAAGTATGATCTACCAAACAAAAAAATAATCATATTAATCAATTCATAATTAGCGGAATGATCGCGTAACAAACATATAAAAAAAAACATACAGTTGAATTGAGAACCTCCTCCTTTTTTGAAGGCGGTTAAAAAAGTAATCAACAGAAAAAACAGTAAGTATGCATCTACGTAGTGTGAGCATTTTCAGTTTCCTATTCGTTGAAACAGGCAGCGAGATAAGTGCTTTGCCTTAATGGCAGCGGTTAAAAGAACAAGTACATGATATTCCTTTTACATGCCACGATATTAAAGCTGCCGTTTATTTAAAAAGTTAGACCAGGCTCTTCTGTCCGTCCATGAAGTACCTAGGATTGGTGCTCGACAGCCGATGGGACTTCGGGCCCCACTTCCGACGGCTGGCGCCCAAGTTGCTGGGCGCGGCTGGCGCACTCGCAACGCTGCTTCCCAATCTGGGGGGCCCGAGCGCCGCCTGCAGGCGGCTCTACGTGGGGATCGTGCGATCCATGGCCCTGTATGGAGCCCCGGTGTGGGCCTCTGACCTGACGGCCGGCAGCATCGCTGTTTTGCGAAAGCCGCAGAGGGCGATGGCCGTCAGAGTCATCAGGGGGTATCGCACGATCTCCTACGAGGCGGGCTGCGTACTGGCCGGATCCCCGCCCTGGGACCTTGAGGCGAAAGTACTCGCGTCATTGTATCAGTGGCGCGAGGAAGCGAGGGCGCGAGGCGAGAGACCGATGCAGCGACACATGGAGCTGCGTCGGTCACGTCCTACCGCCGGCCTCGTCGCCATCGAGGCGGTCCGGCCGGTGCTCGAGCGTTGGCTTGGGAGGAGGCACGGCTCCCTGTCGTTTCGGGCAACGCAGGTGCTCTCGGGGCATGGTTGCTTCGGGAAGTACCTGTGTCGCATAAACAGGGAGCCGGACGCCCGGTGTCACCACTGCGTCGACTGCCGGGAGGACACGGCGTAGCATACGCTGGCAGAGTGTGCCGCTTGGGAGGAGCCGCGCCGTGCCCTCATCTCAGAAGTAGGCAGTGACTTGTCGCTGCCGGCCGTAGTCAAATCGATGGTCGGCAGCGCCGAGTCTTGGGACGCGGTGGTCTCCTTCTGCGAAACAGTCGTCTCGCAGAAGGAGGCTGCGGAAAGGGAGAGGGAGATCTCATCCACTCACCCGGCCCGCAGAAGGCGCACCGGGCGTCGGCGGAGGGCGGACAACGCCCTCTTCCAGCCCCCCTAAATGGGTCCAGGGGCGACGGACACGGGGACGGGGGACGTCCGTCGCTACCCACACACCAGGACCCGAGGTGGCGGCGCGTAGTGTTCCACGCGCGCCCCTCTTAGGCGTCACGGGGGGAGTCAAACACCTCACCCCCCCCCCCCAGACCCGAAGAGGCCCCCCGCACAGTCGGGGGTTGCGGAAGGATCGTACGTTCCCGCGACCCCCGGCGTAGGTGTGAGATGGAACACCGGGGTGGTTTTTAGTCAGTAAGAGTCTGACAGACCCCGCCACCCGCCCCAGGGCGGCGGACATCCATGAGGATTCTCTTCTGTCCGTAAAGGCAAAAAATTCCCGTATACATATTATGAAAAGCGAGCTAATGATCAAGGTTCAGAACCTTTTAATATCGGTCAAGGTTTCTTTAAACAATTCATGGTAGGAGTATCACTATCTTTCTTAGTGTCTTCAGTATTGGCGTGTGCTAGCTGTCGTATGGCAAATAAAAAGTTTTGTGTTTCGTAATGTTACTTACTATATTGTACAGCTCGTGCGATAAGAGTTTGGCTTTGATCTTCGGATTTTTGAACTTTTGATTGTACAACAGGAGTGCGCGGTACGTCGTATCGATGCGAGAGGCAGGGAACGACTGGAGCGCCAATCAGAGCACCGCGAGCGCCTACACACCCGCCCCGCACCCCGCTAATTGCCCGTTGATACCCAATTTCTGATTTCTGCGCAATAACGGTCAAAGCCAAACTCTTATCGCGCGAGCTGTATAATTACGTTGATGTCAGAGTGGCGTGATGGTGGGACGAGACGGAGAGAGGAGCGCAAGCGGGTGAGTGGGGACACCAGCAGGCATCGGTCGACCATCGGATCGGACGGACGTTCACTAGCATTTTTCAGTTGCGGTTTAATTAATTTTAGTACTAGTTCTTGTAGTATTAGTTTAAGTAGTGGTATTTGATATTTTGTAATCATATTAATAAATGTTTTTTGTTGGAGTGAACCTTTTTTTTTTCAAGCAAAAAAGTCAAGAACGCTAAATGTATAGAATCGATTTATTCTAACTGAACAGACAGCTGTGCTGCTGGGAAGTTTTTTGCGCCAATTCTTCTTTCTAGATAAAGCACTAGGAAGTGGTGAAGGGCGGGCGTTTTGGGGGACTGTCTTATGTAGTTATGACGTTCAAAAAGTACTGATTCTCAGCCTAGTTTAAATAAATGACTTTTGATTTTGATTTTTTCAGCATAATTTTGTGCTCTTCTACTTTTCGTGTCTATGGTACTTTGTTTTTATTTTGTTTGAGCTTAGTAGGTGGCCACGTTGATTGCGGCAATTGTGGCATTCTTTAGGTCTTCTTTAGTGCAAGTAAACGGGCATTTAGGACACTCCAGCTAGTTCATGTACCAGAACGACTGATCATTGTAAAATATTAACTAGTATTTCGTCAACTGTTCCTTTGGGCCATCCCAATACATCAACGCCTTATTAGATAACTTCTTTAAATCTAGGTACAGTTAAATTTTCATAGGGATATTGCTACAATCCAAAGTAAGTGGGTAAACCGTTGCTAACAATAAGAAAATTAAAGAGGAATTTACTCATCCTTTTGATACATTTGCAATAATCCAATTGAAGCCACGGAGAACATAAGTATCTATCTACCTGCGCAGTTTATGGTCAATTCCAAAAAAAATTGCATCAATATTCTTTACAAATTATTTGGGTCCAACCGATGCCAACATTTGTCGAATGTAATGAGCTTACATTCACGTTTGATCCGCAATCTGATCTCATATAGAGGTTATTCCCCCTTTGAATCGAATCATAGAGAGATGTGTTCATGGCCGCAATGGCATCCGGAACGGAACAAACTTTTTTATTTTATTTTATAAATGCCATCTCGCAGGTCAACCAAGGAGGTTGTCGGCCGCTTAACCGGGCTTGCCTTAATTAATTAAAGCCTCCAGTCAGGGCTTAAAAACTTAGAAACTAGGCGACTACACGCTAAGGGCAGCTTCTGTGGGGTAAGGCTTAGGGCGTCGCTAGGGGAGAGCAGCAAGGGACAGGCTGGATCGTAATTAACAGGAACAAACTGTAGTAGTCTTTACTTTTATCGGCTTTGACAATTGCATTATCACGAATGACCGTCAGAAAACTTTTAAGTAAAACCTACTTAATATAAAATTTTAAATCAAATAACATAACATACCATCACGCCTTTAACTCACAAAGGGATATCCAGAGGTGTCTGTAGTACACCCACATTGTAATAGGGGGTGAGCCTATTGCCATCAACCGGGCACTAATCCAGAATCCAGGCTGCTACTGAGAAAGTCTTGATGAAAAAACCCAATAACACTTTGCCCGACCTGGGAATCGAACCCAGGATCTCATGCTTAGCAGTAGCCCTTGCGAACACTAGACCAACGAGGTGGTCAAGTAAAAATGTCTAGTACCTACCTATGTTAATGTGTCTTGTTTAATATTGGGTTCAAATAACTTCTAAATGTAATAAAATATCAGATAGATTATAACCAGTGATCGGAATAGGTGGAGCTAATATACCTATAGTTCAAAGAACGGAGACCAAAAAATGTGGAGACTTCCTTACGACAATTTTTTTTTCGGAATTAAAATTTTCCGAGTTTCGGGACATCACTTAAGTACATTTAATATTAATGTTATTAAATACAGTAAACTAATTGAATTCATTTTCCTTTTTAACCGAATTCAAAAACAAGGAGAACGTTCTCAAAAAACCAGTAGATACGTTTTCTATTGTTATTAATTCAGGTCAAGAACCATGAAAATGAATCATTGTCATACTATAAATATGTAGCTATAAATTTCAAGAAAAAATATTTAGTCGTAAAGCGTCTCCACTTTGTCTGTTCTTTTTCGAAGTTTAGGTATTTTAGCTCTACCTATTCCGATAACTGATTATAACTGGAGGCTACTCTCTAAGTCCATCAACGAAGATGAGGGCCCGACCGAAAGCAGTTCGAGACTTCGGACTGAACTCTTCTACAGATGAATTAACTTTTTTTCAGACGCGCAGAAACAGCAGTAGTAAAAACAACAGTCAAATCGTGTTATCATTAATTGTTATTTAGTGCCCCGGACTAATGGTATGTTCATAAGTGATACGGACTATGAATCGAGCGTCACTTCGGCTGAAACTACGGACTTCGTGCTTAGGGAGTCATCATCATCATCAGCCTATAATATTCCCACTTCTGGGACACAGGCCTCTTCTCTGTGAGAGGGAGTGGGCCGTAATCCACGCGGGCCCAGTGCGGTTTACTAGATGTCACATGTCGTCGAATTTTTGGTTCTGGGACATACCGGTTTCCTCAGGATGTTTTCCTTCACCGTTTTGAGAGCAGTGGTGATGAAATAATTTACACAAAGTAAAGCGCCTGTCTGGGTCGAAAACTCGAAGGTCGCAGCCGTTACCACTGGGCCACCACCGCTCTCCGCTCTCACTTAGGGAGTAGGTCTCCAGAACTTTTCCTACAGAGTGGATTACAATATAAATGGATTACACTATAGGAAAAGGTCAAAGGAAGATTCGAGTGTCCAATATTTTTTCATCAGCTGTAAATTTCACGCGCGTGTAGATTTATATTTCCGTGATAATTTCTTATATTCAATACTACCTTCTATCCGTTACTTATTTATTTATTTGACACATAAAGCACACAAATGTACAGAGGCGGAGTTAATGCCATAGGCATTTTCTACAAGTCAGCCTTTGGGTGATGCAGAGACAAACAGTGATAGGTGCAATTTATAGTGATAATTTAGGAATAAATATTTTTAAATATAAAGACACGCATAAACCTATTAAGACTATAAATACAATATACATATATGTAAGCACAAACAAATGTACATTAATACAAGTATATACTAAAAACAATAAGGACAAATAATGAGAAAACATTACCGTTGTGATGATACTACCAGCTTCTTGCGATTGTGCTCGCGAACTTACTGACTTTCTTCCTTTATTTTTTTATTTAAGATGGGTTTGCTCTTGTCTCTAGTCTAGGTCAGTGGTGACAGAGACAGAGTCGCCGGTGGAGTGAGCTTACCCAGAGATTTTTTTTTTGACTTTTGTGACTTAGTTCGCGTGGAAGTCGTAAGATAAACAATATACTAAAATAACAAGCCACATTTTCACAAAACTCTCTCGTCCGCTGAAACACCGCGTCGCATCGCAGCGCCCACCCGCGTTCTTACTTCGTTTTCGCTTAGCGTTCTATCTGACTTCTTTTTATTTTGCTCGGCTCCCTAGGGGTGGTAGCATGATGTAACATAGCTTATAACCTTCCATTTGATAGCCCAATTCTCGAGAATTGGGCTATCAAATGCAAAAGGAATTTTTCAAATCCGAGGTGAGGGTTGTGCCAGAAATTAGGACGTTCAAACAAACTGTTCAGCTTTATTGTTAGTATAGATTATCCTAACATCCTAGATTATCCTATCTTTGTTAGTTGTTGTCCTTGCCAGGTATCTATCATTCCTTCATTGCTTCATTCGGCTCGGAAGCAGAGACACACCACCACCTACTGACAGTTGCGAACCATACTTTAGAAATTACAAAATACTATCATTACCTTGTTTGATCATATTTGAAGTAGCTGTGTTTGTAAAGACAAATCCGAGACGATTTAGACGACTATCAGATGTAGCACCGCGCAATAGACGCGATAATAGTGTCCTATGTCTGGAGTCGGCCAAGACAGCACTTATGCGCAAAAGTGTCTACTGCATGGCGCCAGGCATTTATAACAAAATGCCGAAGACATGGAAAGAGCTTCCGCTGTCATTATTTAAAAAGAGACTCCGAAGCTTTTTAGTGGCTAAAGCATATTAAATTATTAAGGATTTCCTATTCGAGAAAGACTTTTTAAGCTGGTGCATAATTGAATAAATTAAATGTATAATTAATTAATATTTTAAAATTGTAATTGTATTTTATGTGTAATATTTTAAAATTGTCTTTAGTTATAAGTTGATATTATTATGTTAAATCTTTTGCATGCCCTCGTGGTAAAATATGGCTGTACTATGTTTTTTTTTGTCATCGTTTGATGTTACCCAAGCTTGCAAAATAAAATTATCTTTTATTTTTATCTTTAATTTTACTATTATAAACTTAATACCAAACGAGTGGGTGCCTATACTACATCAGTAAACATATCATGTTACTGTGTATGCCTTACAAACTCAATCCGTCTTATTACAAAACACGATCTAACGTTAGCCTCAACCTACACATTCGATTTAGTTTTTGTATTTGGAACTTTATGCCGACTTTAGTAAAGTTCTTAATACAAAATTGACAATCTAAGACCGGACTAAGTTGACAGTTTTGTAAAAGGAACTGTATTTCGATTTCAGTTATGTTCTTATTTCAAAAACAGGCTCGATGGTTTAAACCATGTCAAAAGAAAAACCTTGTTTTGTAATAAGGCCGAAAAAAATCATTTTTGTTCCAGATATTGACATCAAGACACACAAAAATCTAGACTGCCTGTAAGCAGTGGCACTAAAGTTTAGTTTCCAATTGATGTTATTTCATACTCGTATTAAACGAACATCAACTTTATGCTTGTGTATAAGAGGTAATAAACATGTTTGAAGTTGTAGCGAAAACTGAACTATAAATGTAGGTTTTAAAGTTGCTTTTTCAAAACCTGCTGTTTCTTGTATAAAACGCACACTATACAGCCAAGCATATTATAAGTTGGAGGATTACATCGCTGACAACAATGCTTGGGTCAGCGCTGGTCCTGCTCCACAAGGGCGCATAAACTTATTGATTAGCATTCGAAAATATTGTTGGAGCTGATGAAGGTTGTACAATCTATCTTTGCATTGTATAAATTCAATCTATTAGTATTGTATAATTAAATAGCCTAGGTGTGAGCACTATTTACCTACTATAAAGCTTACTGGGTTCGTCTTTCATTGACTTGAATGTGCCCTGGCGGCTGCTCATGCTCACTCAAATGTGTTGCTGGTGGTGGCGTGTGTATTGGATCATTGAATTCCCTTCAAAATGGTTGAGCTGAATGTTGCTGATCCATACGTCATGTTCGTGAACGGGCGCCGTCAGTAGGCACTGGTAATTTCTTAGCTGCCACAGCTTAATTGAATTCCTGAATTCTTTTTATCTTTTTATTTCGGTCGCTTTTAACGTGCACGTCTTTCTACATTGTTATCACATGTATAATTTCAACATGAATGATGTAGGTAATCCCTTTTTTGTAACAATATTTTGATTTAAAAGAGTGTCCATGGAGTTTCTTGCCCGTTTTTCTCCATAGGTACCTACTACGCTTTGGAATGGGCAACTAGCTTCATCTTTCTGAATGACCGAGCCCTTGTCAATTCAAAAGTGCCTGTAATTGGTTTATTTGAAATAAATGCTTTGAGTTTGAGTTTGAAAGACATATTTTTGTTTACATGTTTGGAAACTAAATCACGAACGCAGTATACATCACCTATTGATGATTCCTGCCATGTATCGCCATCGTATCGAAACCGTATCGCCACTTCTAAATGCCCCACCGTATTGTCCCCCAAGCGACTCACACACCACGAAGTTGTACCGAATACTAGATAACGCCTTCGTGACTTCGATTTTATGCATAGAATTATATCTTCAAGTGTTATAGCTGTTCCGCCTTTTATTAAGCTGTGTATGACTGTTTTAATTGTGTTTCTGTAATAGGGTGGTGATTCGGGGTTATTATGCCAGGTGGAGTGGCATGTGGTTGCATCAGTGGCATGTGAGATGAGTTTGAATGTGGTTGAGTTATGATTCCTGTTGGGGAGGTCTGTAGAGCGAAACTACATGAAATAGTGTAAAGTATATAATTAGAAAGGTATAACAAGTAAAAGGATATATCTTAGAACAACGTGGAAAAAGAATCAAGTCAAGAAAACAATGTGTCACCAATGTGTCACTTTTATCTGGACAGTTTTCTATCTAGACCGTGCTAGTACATGCAGGTGATATATCTTCAACAATTCCGAGCTTAGACAAGTTGTTTTTGTCATTTAATTTGAAAGACGTGGAGATCTTTGCCCAGCAGTGGGACATTACGGGCTAACAGATACATACAATTTGATAGACTGTTTAGTGTTAAGTTAAATTGGACGTCGTCCCAATGATGCAGATTTTGCTGGTGTCAACGCTTTGTTGATAAAGTTGAATTTATGCAATTGGATTAGAGAGATAACTGGTAGAAGGTTTGCTGATCGCCAACATACAATTAATATGTACTATAAGGATGTGAAGTCCCTATTATCGGGTCGTTCAAATAAAATACTTATAATAATTATACCTTTTTTTTTTTGGGGGTGAAAAATCAACACGTTACTTCTCCCTCTCTGGGCGGAGCAGGAGGGCGTGTCAGACTCTTACTGACTAAGGGTCGAAACACACAACCGCGTTGCGACTACGCAACGCTAAAATCGGCGCTGACGCCACTGCCAATTTTAGCGGCGCGGCGCCGCAACGCGGTTTTGTGTTTCGGCCCTAAAACCCAGCCGTGTTCCTACAGTTGCCTGTGCCAGGGGCAACGGTAACCCTTTCGGACTTTCCCGCAACCCTGGCAGGCATCAGCCCTAGCGGACCCCGTCATTGGCCCTGATATCTCTTTGAGGCGCGCGTGGAACACAACGCGCCATCGACCCGGGCCTGGTCCATATCGGACAGCGAGCTGCCCATTGCTCGCCGTCCGCAAACCCGCGCCTACGGTGGCCGGGAATCGGCTTGGGATTCCCGATGCCCAGGGCATCTCCTGCGGCGGCTGGGGGCGTGAGGGCGCGAATTTTGCCTCTCCCTCACGCGTTCCGCCTCCTCCTACGCGAGCAATACTGCTTCGCAGAAGGAGGTGACAGCTTCCCATGCCCTGTCGCTCCGTACCATGGCCTAGACCAGGACAGGATGCGAGAGATCGCCAATGCCAACGACCTGCACGAGGACACGGCGGTGCTCCGCCCAAGCCGGGCAGACCTCCACCGTGTCCTCCATAATAATCATTCTATTATTATTATTATTTTATTATTCTAGAGTCGGTTTTACATTACTTTACTTAATCACGCGTTCTGTCTAGTACCTACATACCTACTTAAATCGCGTGTAAAATCCAATCTAAAAAAAAAAACAAAAGAAATCTAATAAAACGGACATAGGTTCTGTTGGTACGCTAGTGACATTTGTTCAGAGTTATCTAAGGGCGAGAAAAATGTTCGTGTCTAGAACCCACTGGCTGATATATTGCTCTGCAATAATGGCCACAAGGCCTACATCTAGTACCTGACTAGTGAGATAACGAAGTTTCTTTACCTTAAGTCTATATAAAGTTATGCCTGTGAATTCCGAAAAGGGTAAAGGGTTCATGGTAATCACCTTAACTTGTGCAAAGTTAGCAGGTGGTAATAACTGAGGTTTTGTCTGAATATATTAATGCCCGTTTTCACTAACACTAGGCGACACCTAAATAAATGCCTAAATAAAAGCGCGCAGTTGGATTTAGTGCCAAAAGTTGGCAATTCAACAGCGCGTTTTTATTTAGACATTCATTTAGGTGTCCGCCATTAGTAATATTATGGTCCTCCAAACCGAATGTCGGCCATGGCAGCCAGTCTCAGCGGAGACTAGCCGGAGAGATATTATAGCGTATAAGTGCATGCGCTGACACAGGTGCACTCTCTCTTCCCTCACTCTCATAGTCCGATGGGGCGGCAATCCGACACGACCGAAGATAGATCAGGCGCAAGAGCAACGGCCTTTTTTGTTTTTTTGAGGGTGGGAAGTCATCAAATAACTTCTCCCGTTCTGGGCGGAGCGGGAGGGCGTGTCAGACTCTTACTGACTAAAACCCACCCGTGTTCCTTCAGTTGTCTGCGCCAGGGGCTACGGTAACCCTTTCGGAATTTCCCGCAACCCTGCCAGGCATCGGCCCTAGCGGACCCCGTCATTGTTGCTGACATTTCATTGAGGCGCGCGTGGAACACAACGTGCCGTAGACCCGGGCCTGGTCGTTATCGGACGGTGAGCTGCCCATTGCTCGCCATCCGCAAGCCTGCGCCTATGGTGGCCGGGAATCGGCCTGGAATTCCCGACACCCAGGGCGTATCCTGCGGCGGCTAGGGCGAGGGCGCGAAATTTGCCTCTCCCTCACGCGTTCCGGTTCCTCCTTTGCGAGCATTACTGCTTCGCAGAAGATGGTGACAGCTTCCCAAGCCCTCTCGCTCCATACCATGACCTGGATCAGGGCCGGACGCGAGAGATTGCCACCGCCAATCGCCTCCACCAGGACACGGCGGTGCTCCGCCCAAGCAGGGCAGACCTCCACCGTGTAAGAGCAACGGCCTAACGTGCTTTCCGAGGTACGTGGGAATCACACCGTCAGCGGCCAAACCCAGAACCTCACGCACAGCAGTCGCGACTATGAGACCAACGAGGCAGTTCCGCCTTTACTGCTGTGATAGCAAAAGTATAAATATAGGGCTCGCTACTATTTTGGCAATGGAACAAAGTGAAATTAATCATTTTAGTCAGTAGGTACATGATTAACGCCTTTTTAAATTAGTTTAAATGTTTAAACTAATTTGAAAAGGCGTTAATAAGTGAAAGGGGTTATTTATTTTTATTTTCATGTGAAACTATTATGTAGTTACAGTAGACTTTGATCCTATTATTTGGAAGTAACCTTAAATAATTTCTCCAAATCATGATCCCTAGTATGACTCCACTGAAACAACCAATAAAATAGTCCAGAGAAGACCCCATGGCACGTAAATCAATAAAAGAGGCCTCCTCATTCGATAGGCTAATAAAAGGCATCCATCCCTATCCTTTGTGGATTGCAGATGACTTACGGTCTGGACCGGTTCAAGTAGATGTATAATTTATCAAGATCGATTGATTTATATGTTTTTTTATTGAGGAACGAGTGTACGCGTAATAATGGGGGTTGGGTAGAGGCGTACTTGTTGGTAATATATTGAGTACACGCTGTCTTTTTAAAGGTAAACAGGCTTGGATTAGGCGTATGCTTGTGATATTTGGATGGAAATACATTTATTTTAATACGTTAATGTGGTTTCTGAGAAAAAACTTCGAAAACATAAACTGGTCATAAAAACACACATGATCTCAAATGAAGGTAAATAGGGAAGAAGCAGCCTCAGAAAATGATGCTGGGATCAGTTGAACTAATAAAGAATTGGTCCAAAATTATAGTTGATTGGGAAAAGTGGATAATAATAGAGCATAAAAGAACACTTTCCTAGTTCAAATTTATTACAAAATGTATTCGAATCTATTAGAACACTTAAAGGTAGGACTTACTACGAAAATTGGGTTAGAAATATAACGAGATAAGAAATCATTATTTTCACCCACTATGATTCTATCACCTTCTTTAATGTGCAGGTCAAAGTCAAAGTCAAAGCATTTATTTCAAATAAGCACATACAAGGCACTTTTGAACGTCAACATTTACATTTAAATATTTGTTAATTGATTCTAGTCGCCCTTCCAAAAGGTAGTTTCGTATGGAGAAGAATGGGCAAGAAACTCCACCGTTACTCTTTTAAAATGTGTTAAAATATTTTGTATACATTAATTATATAATTATATGTGAAGACGATGCACCTATAATAAAAATTACCCTACCACAATAGGTAAAAAGAATTTAATAAACGTAGCAATGATAAATAAGTTAATTAATTGATACATACATGGTGTACATATTTACAAACATTGTAAAAGTATACGATTTCCCAAATTATGTAAACAAGTAATATGTCAGTGTGTGAGTTAAAGTAATCACAGAATGTAAATCAATGTCATAAAAATAATTAACTATACAAGTAGCAACAAGTTTAATTTTGTCTAGACCCTAGATTGTCCTATGGAGCTGGACCAGCATATTTCCAAGCATTCTTATCTTGGATATAATCCTAATATGCTTGTTTACACAGTGAACTTTTTATTTATGAGTTTTAAATTTTCTTTCTTTTAATTGCAATATATGACAAGGTATTTTGTTGTAGCATTTAACACAGTACCCCATAAAATATGCATGTACTTTAGCTAATCTGAAAATAGTTGATCTATTTTATCTTTATTTCTTTAATTGGCAAGGTACAGTCTGTCAAGAAAGTCATGAAAAGAATGTTTTGGGAACTACTGCTTTTCCTAATACTGGCAACACTGAATAATTGTCAAACTGAGTACCTCAGCTGTCACATCGTAGCTTTGTGGTTGATATTCTTTATTATTATTGTGCTATTTCGGGTTTTTTTTGTCGTGTAACCGTATAGAGATCAAAAATGAATCGGAATGTTTATAAGAGCAGTACCTACGAGATAAATTATATTTACAGTTTTTCAAGAGTGTATGGCCGAATTTCAAGCTGGGACGAGTAAAGACGATGTTTACGGTCGAACAGCAAAGTTAACCGGTACGTAAATGTATTTTAATGTTAAAACACAATAAAGGAAATATAATCTCTTGACAATGTTCTGTTTTTAAGTATAATTTATCTATTTTTATCATTGTTTATATTTCGTTGAGGTTATGAAATTTACCTACGATTTATTATACTACCACTCGACGGTTTTGATCCTTTTGTGTTATTTATTTAGATGTGTATAAGGTATTTGTTATTTAACATGTCTTTATTGATTTCAGGTGTTTCTGAAAGCACAATTCGGCGCATAGTGGACGAAGGCATGAAGAATGGAGGTAAATTGTCATTCAAGTGAATCTGAAGAGTCAGAAGTGGACCAATATAATTATGCAGGAGTTCGGATTTATTTGGAATTATGCAGGAGATTTGGATTCGGATTAATAAAGAATTATCTAATAAACTCGCATTTTTTTTTTGGCAATTGAGTTGATATTGATATTCCACTAGCGTCATGTTGAAACGGCAGTGCAGAGAGGCAAACCATCGAATTTTGCACTTTGTGGTAGATAATGTCAGTAGCTGACAGGACGAAAACAAGACTTGGTCAAAACAAATTTTAATAAAATCAGGTAATAAACATCACAAACAAACTACAGAATACATAACCATTAGGCACCAGTGTTGTTCACCATTACCAATTAAAGCCAAAACTTTTTTTTTGCTCCCTGTGTGTCAGATAATACACATGACAGTAAAGGGACCATAATAATAAATTAATAATAAAATTGTCAACTATTGAAAAAAAACGAGTATCCTAAGTAAGGCGCCCTCCCTTTTTTTCATGACTTTCTTGACCGACTATACCATCATAATATTAATCCTTTTAAATAGTTCCCTGCGAGATTCGCGGTGACGTAGACTAGAAATGGCTCTGACAGCTCTCTTTTGCAAAATAAAGATGGATTCAATGTCAGCAGCCCGACCCCACAGTAAAATGCCAAACGACATAATGCTGTGGAAGTAGCTAAAATAGACCAAACGCGCGGTTTCTACATCTGTTAACTGTCTTATCTTTCTAACAGCGTAAGCGGCCGAGCTTAGCCGCCCCGCAAGAGATGTTATATGAGGTCCCCATTGTAATTTATCGTCTAGCGTGATTCCCAGGAAAACCATGTGATTAATAAATTCCAGTTTTTCTCCATTCAACATGATGCCACACTCGCTTTTTCTTACATTCGGTAATTTAAATTGAATGCATTTGGTTTTTTTACCATTTAGTACCAAATTATTTACCGTAAACCAATCATGGACCTGAAGAATAGAGCTATTCACGTCGTCATGATTTTGTGACCGTCGGTCTATCTTAAATATCAATGATGTGTCATCTGCAATTAGCACCATCTTCGGTTGATTTTGAAGTAATTGGGGTACATCATTAATATAAACTAAAAAGAGGAATGGACGCAATATCGAACCTTGAGGAACGCCCATTGCCATTTCAGACCCTAATGAGTTTATGCCGTTTATACAGTTGTTATGTCCGTATGCAGGAATAAAAATAATTTATTTGCTTATAATACAGATATACAGATAAGATGTAATTTTTATAAATACGAAACCAGACTTTAATTTAACTGAAAATCATGACTGCCTGCACGAAGTTACAAAAAAATTAAACCTGGATATCATCCTACAGAATGCCAACAAAACCAAAGTTCAAAGAAGACATTTAATTTCCATCAAATGTTTGCACCCACTTCACACACATTGTACTGTCAACATCACAGTTTTAGCACAATCCTGTTTGTACATGAATACTCATCAGTGTGACAATACAAGCTTGCTAACAAACATTGGCAAGGCTTCAAGACAATTATAATTTGTACGTATGCCAATGTTTGTCTCTGTAAAGTGTGACTGATGGAAATGTACGGGATTTTAATAAGGGCGGGTATGAGCGTGTTTTGTATCGTAGCCTACATAGGCATCGTAGTCATTTGTTTTTGTGTAGCACGCATAGCATGAACATCGTAGAAACGGGTTTTTGCGACGCGTGACGGAAGAATAGACAAATGACAGATTGTTTACAGATTTCTTTATAATGTTTTCTATAATCTGTCAATTTGTCTATTCTTCCGCCGACAAAACCAGTTTCTAGGTGGTCATGCTACTTTGGCGGGATCTCATGGCGACATGGAGAGTGCGACTGTCGCTACCCAGCGCTGGGTACGCTACAATTGCGGCGATATGCCTCTCATTGAGGTTTAGAGGTTCTTCGGGAGGTTCCTGTTCCGGATAAGGCGGGAGGAAACGCCCGGGTTATAACGATCCCCAGGGGTTGACTACGACCTGTTGGTCGTAGGTTGTTTTTTTCTTCTACATCTCACTACAGTTAGAAATCAGTCAAAACACATTTAAAGTTGATGTATTTTCAAAAATGCAATAATAGCTAAACAGAGGACTACCCAACAGCTCGCCGTCCAATAAGGACCAGGCCCGGGTTGACGGCGCATTGTGTTCCACGCGCGCCTCAAAGAGATGTCAACACCAAATGACGCGGTCCGCTAGGGTCGATGCCTGCCAGGGTTGCGGGAAAGTTCGAAAGGGCTACTGTGGCCCCTGGCTGGCACAGGCAACTGATGGAACACTGGTGGGTTTTAGTCAGTAAGAGTCTGACACGCCCTCTCGCTCCACCCAGAGCGGGAGAAGTTATATGATGATTTCCCACCATCAAAAAAAAAAACGTGGTCATGTTACGCTTGTAGTTGAGTTGATTTTTGTTACACAAATGTACCGACATCAATAGGGGTCCCCTGGCTAGTGGCTTTGAGTTCACTAAAAGGCACCACAGTAAAGACCGGTTAAGCAGTCACGGCCTCTCATGGCCAACATCGAAATGTCATTAAAAAAAAAAAAAAAACAATCGTCAGCCAGTAGCTCACCAGACACGACACCCATCTGGTCGGAGCAGCCTCCCTTTTCTATTAAGAATGAGTAAACTTTACACCCTGTTCCTCAAAACTCTCTATACTGGTGACCCCAACGTGATGGACATTGGCGCAGCCTTCAAGTAGCAAGTTCGGTGTGACGTCATTAACATAATTTCCTCAAGCTTTCAAGCGGCGAGTCACACAGCCAGCTAGCACCCACGGAGTAAACAGGTATCCAGCCACGGATCTTAAATTTTTTTTTAGGCGGGACAAAAACTGTAAAATGCCGCCCCCGCCCACTTATATTTATTTTTACCTTTATCGTCTTTATAATTTCAGCTATTGATTGACATAATGGACGGAAAAAATGCATCCATCGCTGTTCTTTCTGAGCCTTAAGCCTATTTATTTACAGATATATAGACATGATGATGAACGTGTAGGATATATATTTCATACACAGCACAGGATAGGATTTAAAATAAAAATATGTTTAATAAAAACCAAAATCAAATTGTTCAGCAAATAAATCTATCGCCTTGTCATAATTTAGCTCGAAATTCGACTTTCTATCGCTAAGATTGCAAGACTCGATAAGCGTTCCTGGCTCATAGAAGATCGCAAATAATTTTTAATTAGTTTTAGTTTGCTAAAACTTCGCTCACAGCTTGCGGATGTAGTAGGAAGCGTGGAGTAAATTCGCAGGGCAATACAAATATTAGGAAAAGCATCCTGCAAATCATGCGCATAGATCTGTTGTAAGAGATAGAAACCGTTAGCTTTTTCTATATCACCAAATAAAATAGGAGCTTGCTCTTTAAAAACGTCGAGTTCCTGGCAGAATTCAACGGCGCTTAAATCTCGCTCGTATTTTTGAGCCAGATCTGCTCCATACTTTTACAATTCTTCAATTGACATTTTCAAACCATACCATTGAGAAAAGCAAAATTTAAATTCAGCATGGTAGCACAATCAAACCTCTTTTTAATTTCTGATATGATTCGATCAAATACCATCATTATTTCTTTAGAAAATAGTTGAACAGGTTGGAGTGTTTGTAATTCGTCTTCACACATCTCAACAAAATGTTTTTTACGTTTCGGAATTCGTTTGTTTTGCAAAATAGGGTCAACACTTTTTTCAGCAGGAAAATCGAACGCGGGCGGACGATTCTTTTTAAAAGGTTTTTATTGGCGGCCAGTACTGCGACATGGAGGACAAAGGTTTTGGTTTACCATGCTACAAAATAAAGCGATGCGCAGTCAGCCTGCGAGCGAGCTGAACGGCAACCTACAGGTGCCATTTGTAGCACGGTTACGGCTGCTTATTTGTTTTTAATTGAAACTGAACTGTATTGAATTAAATTTAAATAAAGTTTAAATAACGACGAATTGACGACGTAAGTGATAAAAGTAAAAGCTAAAAATAAAAACTTACCTAGAAAGGCGTTCGATCAGCTGTGATAGAGTTATTGATGCGACACTAATACAATCAGTATTTTACCTTCAGTGAATCGACAAGTACTAAATTTTAGTAAATAATAAACATAAAGAAATAAAAACACTGTCGTGGAGAGAGATGGGCGAGGGAGTTTTCGAATATAGCTTCATCCCTCTCTCACGCACGGTAACCAGACGCGTGCTGCGCGATCTGCGATTCCTGCGGGCGAGCGGGCGCGTATTTTGAACTATGCCTACGCGCCTCGCGAACAATAATGTTCGTGCAGAGGACTACATGGGTCTGGGTATCGGTCGAGTTGATATGGCCACAGTAAAACAAAAGTGAAATTTCTGTACTTGTACTATTATTTATTCTGTGCTCAAAGTTACTCGTAAGTAAATGGTGAGTGGTCCATTCGTCTGTAAAGTATAAATTTGGCCGCCCTCTGAACTTGCCGCCCGGGGCATAGGCCCCGGCTTGCCCCCCCCCTAGATCCGGGGCTGCAGGTATCCTGACCAGGCATGCAGCGGACCCGCATACCTGGTCATCACCCACAGCCCCATCACCAACCTTGGCACAGCGCAGCACTTTCGGCCGATCTACAAGCAGAGAAACTCCAAAAATCGTCTCGTCGTTTATCGTCGGGCAGTAGCCCAGACACAACACTCCTCTGGTCGGAGGACATTTTCTATAGAGATAAAAGAACTTTACACCCTGTTCCTCATACCTCTATATAAGTTTTTCCAATGGCTGTTTTAAATTTTTCTGAACTATTCTTCTAGCCACCACAATAGGTTTATCATTTCATTTAATTACTCTTTATTTTGCGCACCATATGGATTCAAGATATAAATGAAGAAATTTTACATAGGGTCTCACAATGCGTGCGTGTGTGATTACAGCTTTATCTTCCCTCTTTTGATTAACACAAGGAATATTGCAAACATGAACTCTTTAGCATAATTTGTAGCGCGTCTACTCCTTTTGCAAATCCGTATGTTTTCAACTTATCAGGGTATGCAATCTCATTGGTATAATACAATACTGAGATTTATTCTCTGTTAGACCCATGGCTTCGCTCATATTCTGACCACGCCTGAGCTGATCTGCTGCATAGTTATATTATTGAAATATGTTGTGTTATTGAGTGATGTTGGTGAAGAAAATATTTCTTATGATATTGGCAGTTGTATTTCCGTGCAGTGAATACTGATGAAGTTTTCTATAAATTCCTTGTATAGTTATTGTATCTTGTATTTTTTTATGGGATCGCCAACAGAGGCTACACAGTTACAGGTATGTTAACATGAAAAGGGACAAATACAATGTGCGCTTCCAATTATAGGCGACCACATCATTCACTTAAGATCTAGGTAGGAACAACCAGTTTGCAAGGACACATGAACACATTAAAATAAATCATAATACAATACACGAAAATCATAAAAAGGATAACAAAACAAAATTAAAAGCAAGTTAAAGGCAAAACAGTATGGTTACAAAAGGAAAATTGTAGTATTATTATTATCTGTTATTACTTGTATGTTTGACATATCAAAATTGGGTTTTGCTCAGAAGCCTCATTAATCATTCAAGGCTTGCTAAAAAATGGGGATATTGGAATTTCTTAACACTGCATGTGTCTCAGTTAGGAATTGTTGTAATATTTTGCGAGGTCTAACTGAAAATAGCATATCTACTTTGTTTTTTACCAACACTTGAAGTAAGCTTTGGTTTCCTAACATAGCAGTGAACGGTCACACAATAACGGGTGTCTAAATCATCAGTTGCCTAGCCTTTTTCCAACTACATATGTTGAGGTTGGCTTCTAGTCTAGCTGGATGCAGCTGAATACCAGTATTTTACATAGAGAAACTGCCTATCTGATCTCTACAATCCAGTTACTGGGTAATACGATACCCCTTGGTATGACTAGTTGTCAGACTTTCGGGCTTCTGACGAACCGTAACGACTATCAGAGATCGACGGCTGTCCAAATATAGAGCGTTTTTTGACACATCAATTTCGAATACTAGTGATAATGATAGATTTTCATGACGGCCGTTGATGGAACCGCTTTCCTAGGAAAGCCAAGCTTTACACTAGTATTGTTGATCGAATGTAATCAATGATACTATAAGATTATATAGTTTTTGCCCGAACCAATAGGCATTACGATTAAAACCTACTTATTTTTCGCTCTAATAAAACAGTCTTGAACTTGAACTATAGAACAGGAAGAATCTGATGAAAATCAACATCTGAACAGACAGACGAACGAAGATTTGCCTGCGTTATGTAAAGACTATAATCCATATCCATAATAATAATATATAATCCATATCCATATCTATAATATTCGAAAGTAACTCTGTGTGTCTGTCTGTATTTTACCTTTTCACGACTAAATCACTGAGAAAATTTCGATAAAACTTGGCAAGGAGATAGATGGCATCCTGGACTTAGGCTAGTTTTTTTGTATTCTGATAGGACGACAGTTTTATGTTAATCCTTGCTAACTTTTTTCGCGTGCCGTACTCTGTGTCCTACCGTATTATGCTGTACTCGCACGATCAATTAGGTCGCGTTTGTTCGTCAGGCCGCGTCCTAAACAAAAGCGATCGTCGCGCCCTTTTGTATCATCATCAGCTTATACTGTTCTCACTGCTGGGACACGGACCTTCTCTCGGTGAGAGGGATTGGGCCGTAATCCACCACGCGGGCCCAGTGCGGATTGGTAGATGTCACATGTCTTCGAATTTTTGGTTCTAGGACATATCGGTTTCCTAATGATGTTTTCCTTCGCCGTTTTGAGAGCAGTAGTGATGAAATAATTTACACAAAGCAAAGCGCCTATCTGGGTTTGAACCTACGACCTACAACTCGTAAGTCACGGCCGTTACCACTGGGCCACCACTGCTGCTACTGGGCCACCAACGCTACTCTTTTGTAAGAATATGATATACTCGCCCGATGAATCAAGTCGCGTTTGTACGTCATAATTCATAAAAAATATCGTGTCGGTCGCGTACTTGCGGGGCGATCGCTTTTGGGTAGGACGCGGGACCATAACTCACGTAAACGGTCGCGTGATCGCATATTCGCGCGATTGTCGCTTTTGATTGGGGCACGGATTTAGGATCGATTACGGTAGTGAACAAAGAAGATTTTTCTGAGGTTAGATGAAATTAAATGAAATTTATTTTGCAAGAATTGTAGTACATTACAGATGGTCGGATATTTTTTAAGTTCCTAAAACAATTTACTAAAACTATTGTCACATTAATTAAGTAAATGTAGCTAAGCAAATTGGTACCTAAATCATAGTTATTAAATTTAGAATGTCCAGTATTTGTCAAATTATAATAGAAAGATGTCAGTGTGAATATTTAAAGTCTAAATACTCATTGACAGAATATAATTATTTTTACATAAGCCATTTGAATAACGCTGTTTTAAATTGAGTTATTGGCAGTGCCATATATGATTTTGTATCCCTATAGCCATTGAAAAACAACTTCTGAGATATTTATATTGAGAAAGCGCCCTAGAGTGTCGCGCAACGTCGAACGAGCTGACGCTCCACCAACTGCGCGACCTCGCCCTCTTCTGCCCACCTTGATTGGTAGGTTCTCCTCGCTAGAAAAGAGGCCTATCAACCACGCGCGCCTCTCGTCCTCTCTGTGTGATCACATCCTTTCCAAAATTTGAAAGGACGCTCAACCATCTCATCCACAGTCCGCGAGCGTTTTGAGCTTACGCTCACCGCACTCGCCACTCATCCTCTCAGATGCGGTGTCAGAGTCTGACACCGCACCTGATAGGACACCCATCTGCTCGACCAACACGATCGACAATTCTTTCGTTTGTGTATTTTTTTTTAATTTTCATATTTTTTTATAATTTTTTTCATAAATTTCATACCCTCAAGCGGCGCAAATACTGTAACCTTATGGGTAACTACAGTTTTAAGCTGTTTGGGGTTGAAACGCTCGGTTCATGAGGCCCGAGTGCGGAAATTTCTCGCTGACTGGTCGACACTTCACCTGACCAGAGGTTTGGGTTGTTCTTTGGCCAAAGAATTAGCATTGCCATTCAACGTGGCAATGCTGCCAGTCTTCTGGACACTTTTCCGGATGACAGCGATGCGGACGAATACTTCGACGCCTACGGTTCATTTGTTTTTGTATTTAATGATAATATTATTTAATTAAATGTTTAGAATTTTAAACCTTAACTTATATAAACTTATTATGTAAGTACTTGATGTGGGTTTTACCTGAATTAAATGTTTTTATTTTATTTACAAGAAAAAAAAAAAAAAAACATCATCCATGTCTTATCCCACGAGTAAATATAGGTTTTTTATGTCCACCGGGCAGAGCCTAGATGCCCGGTAAGCCTACATACTGCAGAGTGCGGCAGGTGCTGTGCAGGGGAAGCGCTAATGACTGGACTCCCTCCAGCCATTCATCCTCTCACCGCGCTTCGAAGCTTAGGATTGGGTGGTTTTTTATCTTAGAGGTAGCCTTCCTCTGGGCCAGGCAATTAAGCCAAGCCCCGGCGGCGGCATTAGACATGCCTCCAGTTGCAGTCCGGCCAACCCGACCGTTCAACCCGAAAGTTCTCTCCTCGAGGAGAGAAACACGCGCCGCTTTGGTGCGCCTGCACCGCAGCGGTGGTCCTTCCCAGTTTACGCTCATTCACCTCTGTAAGCAGAGGAGGAGTGGACGTATTGACCGTCTGTAGCCCAGTTCCCTTCACCGACCATCAAAGCATGATCGGTGATTGGAACCATGACCTGTCCCCGTTTGTTGAAGATTAGCCGCCAGCCCCAATTGTCCACCAAGACGTGGTGGGCAATTGGAGCCAACGTTGCCCAGGGTACGCCACGAGGAGGCTCTTCAACATGCACCCCGGAAGACGCGCACCTGATCCAATAGTCGCTGGGCCGAGACGTTGACGGTTGGTTCTAGTTCCTGAAACAGAGACAGCATTCTATCACGGTACGCAGTGAGGTTAGTTCCCCCCTCTGTAGACCTGTAATACGAGTATGCATGCATGACGATCTCGTTCATAGACTGAGTCCATCTCATGCGCTGCACACAACCACCGTCAGCGGGGACCCGGCTCGGGGCCGGATGGCCCCTAAGTCCTAAGCTCCTCGGTGGCCGGCCTCTACCCTGCCGACGTACAGGTGTTGGCGTCGTCGGCGAGGAAAAATATTCGTCGCTCGAGCTCGACGCAACTACCGCGGCCGGTGTCGTCACAGTGTTCACGGTGGGGCTGGGTACCGGCGGCGGCGAGGCGGAGCTGAGCGAAGAGTCCGGAGGTGATGGGCGTGCTTGACGTGCGGCTTGTCTTGTCAACATGCTATTTTCATTTTCCTCGTTTAATTTGTTGTATTCATTGTTGTTCGGAGGTGAAAACTGTCAATTGTCATCTCCGAATCGGCCGTTATTGGTTTAATTTATTTCCATTTTGGTGTAATTAAAAATTTTGTAAAATTACGTTAACTATTAAAATTATAAAAAAACTGGAAAACAAGACGTTTTGTTGACATGGTGTTGCGACTTATTATTATTATTAAAAGCCTGATAAGTTCCACTGCAGGGCAAAAGCAACTTTCTTCAAACTTATCTGTATTTAAAGCTGCTAAGAACCTGTTCTTGTTAAATGAGACAAAAAAAAGAACTTAAAAATCTAAATAATATCAGCCCACAAGATTCTTAAGGCTTGCCTATAAAACACAAATTATTTTTTGAAATTGGTTCATAAATAATTATCTCCCAGGAGGAGGAAAAAGTGTAATCCTCAGAGTAAGATTGAGGCTATCGAAATATTGGGACTTAGTAAATAAGGGAAAAATATTGTATCTTTTTTTAAACGAGCTATGAAGTACTAAAACTTTCTTTAAATTCGAAAAAGTTTGTTATTTTTTAGAACTAATACAATCATCGAATGCCATTTATTTTGTAGTTGAAATACGTATGTAACTAAGTACATTGTTAGCTTGCATAGAATGTCACACACGTATGCCAACGCCCGTTTTTTGGGGGAAATTTTATTCGAAAGGTTCTTATATGGTACCAAAATTTTTTCCTAGTGCTTTTTATAGTTATTTAACCTCAGATCATATTAACACAGCATTTAACTATTCAATACGACAGTTTTATTTCTGGTATTAATACACGTCCTTTATACATGATTGATACATAAAATACATATGTAAGCACTGGAGTGGTGTCCATTTAAATTATTTATCCTCAAAATCGCACTAAAAACAAAATTAAATTCCTCGAAAGCGAACTAAGTATGAAACCAGGCTCCAGGTCTGAAAGAAGAACATATCTATCTACCTACTACGGCTATGATAACGGTCATTAGGGTGCACCTTCGGCGTGCTGAAAATATTGCTGACCATAAGTCACGTACTCTGACCCTACCATCCATCCCTTATCTTGTGGTAAGCAGAATATATAAGTCGACGTATAAGCCGAGCCCTGCATACCCCATTTATCAATGTCTGCATACCTACGTTGCTCTACTCACGTGGTTCAAATCTAAGGAAAGCCAAAATGTTTATGTAGATTTGGATTGAATAGGGTTTGATACGTAAGCACGTAAAATATTTCGGATTGGTGAGCGAGAAGTTAGTAGTGATTTTCACATCTGAAGTGTTATTCTGCGAAAATTTCACCGTCAAAACTTAAGCGAAGGGAGCGTGAAGTGAACTGTCATCAGATGTGATGACAGTTCACTTGAAGCTTCACCTTAGTTTTCAAGGCGAAGGGAGCCTGAAGTGAACTGTCATCAGATGTGATGACAGTTCACTTGAAGCTTCACCTTAGTTTTCAAGGCAAAGGTAGCCTGAAGTAAACTGTCATCAGATGTGATGACAGTTCACTCGAAGTTGCACCTTAGTTTTCAAGGCGAAGGGAGCCTGAAGTGAACTCTCATCAGATGTGATTACAGTTCACTTGAAGCTTCACCTTAGTTTTCAAGGCGAAGTTAGCCTGAAGTGAACTCTCATCAGATGTGATTACAGTTCACTTGAAGCTTCACCTTAGTTTTCAAGGCGAAGGGAGCCTGAAGTGAACTGTCATCAGATGTGATGACAGTTCACTTGAAGCTTCACCTTAGTTTTCACAGTGAGGTTTTTGCATATTAACACGACAGATGTGGAACATACACAGTAGTAAGAGAATGACTACAATCGAGCTGCCACAGAATTTATATAATTCTGTGTCAACTCGATTGTAGCCGGTCTTAAAACGAACTTGTTATTATTTTACATATATGTATTTAATTATTTATTTATTACTGTTAAATGCCCGTGACTTCACAGCGGGCCCTATCAGAATACCAGCGTTGCGGCATTTATTTATTTTTTAAATGTCGCAGCATCATGCTGAGATAGGAGCCTTTTGGCCTCGTATAGGAATTTCTGTTTCCTTTTTCTTTTGTTACTTTTTGTTTTTATATAGTTTGGTTTTTTCTTTTATAATTTAGTTTGTGCACTTCCTGTACGAGTCACAATAAACACTTTTTCTTTCTTTCTTTCTAATTTACGTGAATAGTTCATAGAAAGAAGTTGAAGTGGCCATGGATTTGAATTTGAATGTTTGCTCAATAATGAGAGCACATTCATCACCTACCTACCAAGGGTCGGCTTCCAACCGAATGCAGCGGAATACCAGTGTTTTAAATGAATATCCGTTTATTAGAAACAGCTTAGGTATAATTTAACAAAAGACGCGAAGATAGCTGCAAAAGTAAAATACTGTGGCGCCGCTATCAGCGCACAAAAAACATAGAAGACATTTGGTTCCAGACTTTCACGTCTTTTAAGGAAGTCTTGTAATAAATAAAGAATTACAAAAACATCAAAAATCACTAATAGTTTGTAATAATGTAGAGTGGAGTATGTGTGTATGTAAGATGTGCATTGTGCATTAGTCTATTATGAGAGAATACTAGCATGTGAATTTATTTACGATACCACAAATTGCTCAGTTGCATCAAAGGCTCATCGCCGCAAGGTCGCCTGCTAGTCGGTCTTCTACAGATTGTACTTCGGAGGGTGTGCCCAAGAACTCCATAACCTCATTCTACCGGCCCTCTTCTTTCATCGGTCATCTAGGCGCACTGCAAGTTACTATCCTTACCTAGTTGCTATTCGACCAATTTGCACTAAACGATTCCAAATGTCTTTCGTTATGCGCACAGCAAAAGAATGGAAATTTCTACCTGCGTCTGTGTTTCCGAACGCATACAACCCTAATCTCTTCAAAGTGAGAGTGAACAGGCTTCTTCTGGGTAAGCTCACTCCATCGTCGACTCTGTCTCTGTCACCACTGACCTAGACTAGAGTCAAGAACAAAACAATTTTAAATAAAAAAAGGACATGGACTTAAGCCAATCTGTCTTCTCAGTAAATTCCTTGTTAAAGGGTAAATTTTGAGTATTTTACATAAAGCGACGAAGTATTTTATCTAACCTCCACAACCCAGTTACTGGGTTACAAGATATCCCTGTGACTACTTGTCAGACTTTCGGGCTTCTGACGTAAGCGCATTATTCTACTAAATGCATATTATAAAGCTTAATTCTAGAGATTCACAGAAATGATACCATATAAGAAAATAATGTGCTCTTAGTATTATGTTGTGGCGGCATCTATAACGCCACATGCGAACTACCCATCATTTTGGCGTCTCGCAAAATCCTGCATCGCGCAAGCAGAGTTTACCGCGCAACTAGCATTTAAACAAAGCCCCGACATAAATCGTCGGGCAGTTGCCCACCAGACACGTTACCCGTCTGGTAAGAAGGTATGAGCGAACTTCATACCCTGTTCGTCTTGCCTCTATATTGGTGACCCCGACGTGATACGCCAGCGCAGCCTTAGTGCAACTACATCAACGTGGCATCATCCATCACTGCCTCAAGCTTTCGAGCAGCGAGTCACATTGCCAGCCAGCACCCAAGGCTTCAACGGATATCCTGACCATCAGCATGCAGCGCAAGCGCATATCTGGTCATCACCCTCAGCCTCATCAGCAACCTTGGCACAGCACACTGCACTGTCACCCGGTCAACAAGCGGAGTCCTTTTAAAAAGAACCCTCTCCTGGTCGACGCCAGCAGTCAGCCCCAACCCGGCGCTGTACCACATCCGACGCATTGGACCATAACGCATCGCCACTTCGACACACTGGGGAATCTTCGCAGACAGTTCCGACTCACCGCGAGCTATGCGACACTCGGTTCCGACTCACTGGAACCTCAACTGGCCTTGACAAACATTGCAAGATACAAGACTCAGCCCACTATCGACCTCCCGGTCTCTACAACGCTACAGGCGAACTACGCATCATCCTGACGTCACTCAAAATCCAGCATCGCGCAAGCAGAGTTTACCGCGTAACGAGCATTTAAACATCGCCCCGACATCAATCGTCGGGCAGTTGCCCACCAGACACGATACCCGTCTGGTCGGAGGATCCTCCCTTTTCTATGGAGGTATGAGCGAACTTTACACCCTGCCTTTACACCTCACCACCTTTTTACCTCCTCTATAGCGGAAACAGTTGAATTTAAGAATTGATACAGGCGTGTAGTTTGGAATCAAATCTAGATTACTCTCCAAATCCTCAAAGATTACACGAATGTATTCAAAAATAATTACATATTACACGGACAACCGAACATGTATTATTTATTCACGTTGTTTCCCTAAGCATCCCGTGAGAAACCTTTGATTTCGTCAACGTATTTACTCAAGGAAATTTCTTTGTACATCTTTATTTATGTATTTATTCATTATTCAGATAACAGAGATCCATTGGGTTTAACAATATCCTTAACCTATGTTAGTAGGTACTTAACTAATAACACAGACAATGTACAGGTGACAAGTGACGTCACCAACATGCTGTCATGTCTCCCGGTTATAGCACGTAGAATGCTGCTGGAGCTGCCACGGAGTCTGTTTAGCAGCGAGGCCGCTTTCTTACGCCGTACAGCTTTTTTTTTTTTTTTTTTTAATTTTACATTGAAGGAGTCGGTAGGGCCCTCAGCGAACATAGATAACGCGCTACAGAACCGAGGCAGACTCAACAGCGCACTTTATTTTGTGTCACAATACTGATAAATAAATAATAATTATGTTATTTTGGAGATTATTTAATGTTATTTTGGAGATTATTATACAAGGAGAAGCATACAAATGTAAGGATTATTTTCTGAGTTTATTTTGGTTAGATGGTGCTTAGTGTGGTTTTAATGGCTATGGTCGAACCATTTGTGAGGTTTAATCACCCTTGAAGCCATAACTTTATAATATATCAAATTATGCCGCCCGCATAGGTGTACAAAGAACACATAATCAATTTGGATACCTAAATATAACATTGCCTTGCCTCTTTTACTTTGAATCCGAATATATCAAATACCGTACTAACATATTGTATAGTTCAAGGACATTATTATACAAAAATAGCCTTTGCTATACCTGAAATATAGGGAAAAGTGGCTTAACATTTCTTTGGTAAATAATACTACAAATTATACTGTAACAGCTGGTTTGTTTCCGAGGCAATTAAGAAGGACTGACGTCATTACATAGTACATTATTAATTGGAAAAGACGTGTTCTAAGTGAATTAATTTGCTTTTGTGAATATTCTGCTTTTTCATGTTTTTAGTTTTTTAAAGTTAACGAAATCTTTAAAGTAAACCATAAACAGGAGATATAACATGCAGGTCAGGAAATTACACTGGTTTCGATAAGTTTAGCTTTTATATCAAGAAAGTTATGGGGAAAAAGAGAAATGGTTTCTTACAATGCCTATCCAGTGTGAGTTTTTATTTTATTTTGTCTGAATTGTTTTGATAAAGATATGATGCGCTGACCTCAAATAGATACAGATAGGGGCAGGAAGAAGATGAAAGATATTTTGAATGCAAAAAGCCCTTCTATTTCAACCATCAAAAGAACCAGTATTTAACCATGACATAAAAAATAAACAACATTTTCAAATAAAATTTCCAGCCAGTCACATTCTCAAAAATAGAACATGACCTCCATTTTTCAAAGACAATACTCCCTCTAATCTATATAAGGTGGGTACACAACAAAGGCGTCACCCAAAATGACGTCATATCTCAAATATGACGCGGCACTAAGGTGAATTTCTAAAGAGATAAAGCCGTGGGTACACGAGCGTAATAATACAAATTGTGGTATATCTTTGACCCTTGTCATTTGTCGCTTAGTCATCGATATAAAGTAGCAGGTTGTCTTGTCTTTTGAGGATGATGACCTGGAAAGGTTTTAAAAGTGAAGAATGGTAGTGTGGTAGGGGTTTAATACCTACAAATTTATGTGTCTGACGAATATTGCGTAAGGCTTTACAAAGGTACCCGAGAAAAGGGTCTCGCTGGTCTTGATTGGAGACGATTTGTGTATGAGCCACTTTCTCTGTTTGAGGTTTAGTTCCCTTCCAAGAAATTGCCAACCTTATTGCCAACCTTAGATATAAAATTATAATGTCTCGTGTACTAACTCGTAACACCAGCAGTCTTTCCCATTTAATTTATGACAAAATGTTTGTAATAATAAGACTTTAATTATACTTAAACGAAAGGTACCAGGAACCGTACGATTTATGGATACCAAAGTAACAATAAAATGCTATATTGAAACAAGGATCACGATGTTTACTTCCGGACATCGAATATTGGTAGATCCATTACCCTATAATGGTTTTATTGCATCCGCCAAAAAAACGTGACCGGTTTCCGGGTATTTTTCGAAGGTCGACCTCTGTCGAATGATCGGAAAGTAATAATATAACGAAAAAACCGAGCCAGAAGACTATTTTAAGGTCCGTAACCATCTAATGATAAAAGCTTTGATGTTCGACATATAAACAACACAGAAGGTGTTAACAACTTCAAAGTACATATGTTTTTAAAAAGTGCCTCCAAGATAAGCTTGTATACCAGTGTTACTATTATTTAGAATAATTTCTTGATGATAAGTTCAATAGCAATGCTTAGAAATAGCTAAGATTTTCATATTTATCCAATGACTCTCTATTGACAAAGTATCTTTGACAATTGCTATTTATAATAATTGCTGTATAATTTTCATGAACTTAATATTTTAGTAAAAACCATTTATTGTAATCTTCAGCAATGATTTGCACATATTAAATGTGCAACCCTACCTAACCCTGTGACTTCTAAAATCTATATATATAACTTCACCTACTTGTATTCTGGAAATAAAGAAAATTTTTTTACGTGTTCTATGCAATACGGAATTACCTACCAACCGTCAAATTATACATCATCCAACTCCACTCATATGCACACCACCTAACTCTCTTTGACACCGCGGTTTCCATCTCAGAGAAGACAGAAGCGTCATTAGATAGTAATTTGCTAAGACCGCTACAAACTATTAAGCCTACCACGAGCAGTCATTTGACATAGATTAACAGACTAGACGACGTTGTTGTGTAGGTAAAATAATACGCGCCATGCAAAGGGATTTCTAAGGTTGGTGTACTTAGCTGTCGAATTTCAAAGGATTCTAACACAGGTAGATATTCGGTAGCGTTATTTATATATCCGTGTTCCAGTTTTAATCATGTCCTGGCAGTTTGAGTAGTTTATTTGGTATTGTTCGTCGAACCGTTGAGCTCCTTAAGTTCTGAGTTGAGCTG
The DNA here is from genome assembly GCA_937001585.2 of Brachylomia viminalis. Lineage (NCBI taxonomy): Eukaryota > Metazoa > Arthropoda > Insecta > Lepidoptera > Noctuidae > Brachylomia > Brachylomia viminalis. The sequence continues at coordinate 5,231,499 of OW443305.2, read as the reverse complement.
CACGGTTACTAACAAATGCGTGCACTGACTGGACAGGTCCACTCAATCTGGGTGGTTCTTTCCTCAAAAGTCCATTTCAGACACCAATCTGCAAGATCCTCAAAGATTTTGATTCACATAATTATAATTATATAATTACAAAAAATACAAAGTACAAAATGTTTGTTGGTTTTGTTTTAATTACAAAGTATTGTAACACATTTTAAAAGAGTAACGATGGAGTTTCTTGCCCATTCTTCTCCATACGAAACTACCTTTTGGAAGGGGCGACTAGAATCAATTCTATTTAAATGTAAATGTTGACGTTCAAAAGTGCCTTATATGTGCCTATTTGAAATAAATGCTTTGACTTTGAACTTTGACTTTGTCCGGATTTTTATATATACATCGACATTGATGAATTTTATATAAAATATGACATGAGTATTCACTTTGTTACGTATTATAATATTATTTTAACTATTGTGAATGTGAGAACTATGTCTGCCGTAGCTTTTTTTTAAATTTTTATCTCTTAGTTTGACCATGATCTGGCAGTTTGAGTAACTTATGCGGCCTACTCAAATGTCCTTTCTTTGGTATTGTTCGTAGAATCGATGAGCTCCTTAAGTTCTCAGTTGAGCTGCACGATTGCTAACATTTGCTTGCACTGACTGGACAAGTCCACTCAATCTGTGTGGCTCTTTCCTCAAAAGAACATTTCAGACACCGATCTACATAGCCTTCACATGATCTGAACAAGAATCTGTCTGGGCTTTAAAAGAGATTGTGTACTCTGAGTTTGTTTCGGCCTTTCTTCTCAGAGTAGTCAGACAGGAAAAGCCGGCCTCATAAAGTAAAAAAAAATATATGATTGACGTGTAAAAGTGTTTGTACAATCCTACTTACAGAAATAAAATCATTTATTATTTATCAGAAGAGTCATGATTACGGGATGTCAATTGACAACGAAACGCAAGTGTGAAGTTGGCGCGCTTCGACAGAGTCTAGCCTGACGTTCGTGCGAGTCGACGAGAGCGCTACAGCGGCATGGCGCAGCTCTCTTAACCATCGGACATCGTACGGACAGCACGTGGCTAGAAACTGTCCAAGGTTTTGTTTTATAAATTTTGTGAAGTTCAAATATAACCTAGAAATCAATAATCATCTTCAGAGTTTTTCTTTACGCCCGCAACACACATCTACGCCCAGTAATAATGTTCAATTGTGAAGAATCCAGCTGTAATCGGCTTCCTGTCCCGACATATACATATTATAAACTAGCCTTTGCTCGCGGCTTCGCTTGCGTGGATGTCAGAAAATATCCCACGGAAACACACTACTGGGATTAAAAGTACCGTAGGGGAATTATTTCGTGATACATTCTATTTATATAACACTATTGGTTTACGCGAATTACGTAGACTACTGCCGGAGGACTCAAAAAAAAACGAATTCATTACAAGGTAATTTATTTTAATAGAAATTACAATTATTGGAAATTTACCAACTGACACAAAAACCAAAGTCACATTCAAATTCATTTATTTGTCCGAATATGGTACAACAAATGGTCTTAAATTAATAAACATGTTCTCCTCACATTCTGCCACGTGAGGCGCGCAAATATCAGGTACACAAATAAAACGTAAAAGGTACACAAATAGTGAATTGGTTTAGGTGTGTCCTAAATGAATCACTCCGTCCTTTGGTGAAAATGGTATGAAAAAGCGTCCGGTAGTTTTTGAGTTTATCGCGTTCAGACTGACATATAGACAGACGCGGCAGGCGGGGGGGACTTGGTTTTATAATGTGTATGTAAGTATTGATTGAATTCGCTTTTCATGTCTGTCTGTGTGATCGCGTTGTTCTTATAAGCTGCGCAACGGATTGTGATACGGTTTTCACCAAAATTTAGAAAAAAAATTCCGGAAGATTTATATGAAATAATACTTTAATATTAAACTAACAAAAATAAGTAAATCTCGTTTTGCCAAGGCGTAAAAACCGTGCGGTGCTTAATTTGGAGATGTGCACTAGGTAACATTTTCGGGTATTTAGGGCTATGGGAGGGGTATTAGTCCATAGGGGTATTACCTGCTAGACGGTATGGAGTGGTCTAGAGTAGACAATACTATGTTCAATCGAATTCCTGTTGCTATAGCTACGGTTTCCTAAAAGAGCGGTGACCGCGACATAGCGTTTCCAATTTACCAGCGAAAGACGGCACTGAAATTTTATTTAAAGAATAATAAAGAAGAAGAACAAATAATAAGAACCAAGAAGAAGAATAAATTATAATTTATTGTTTAAAAATCTGTCAACATGACGGGTGTTGGTGGAAATTACATTCGAATGCGTTGATTCCTGAAACTCACACTAGGATTCCCTGTGTCGTGAGATCCAGGCTCCTATATTTATTTATGAAAGTAAGTTGGCGTATTTCCCTACAGAGCATTTTTTGTCACCGTAAAGTCAAACCCCGGTGCCAACATTTATACCACTTAACATTATTACCACTGTAACTGCGGCCGTTATGTGGTGGCCGCCGCTCTTTTAGGAATCTGTAGCTTTTAACCCGGGAAGAAGGGATGCGCCCTTCGCTACTGGTTTTTTGCCATTATAGGCTACTGACAGACATCCTTTATTCGTAAACCGTATAGTACTGTAGCGGTATCTACATCGCCACATAGCGGTATTTATATCACCATCGCGAGCTGCGCGTCATACTAACGTCACGCAAATCCTGCATCGCGCAAGCAGAGTTTACTGCGTGAATATACAACTTCGCGACATCAATCATCGGGCAGTTGCCCACCGGACACGACACCCGTCTAGTCGGAGTACCCTTCCTTTTCTATGGAGGTATGAGTGAACTTTACACCCTGTTCCTCGTACCTCTATAATGGTGACCCCAACGTGATAAACAACAACAATCAACAACAACCAACAAAATACAACAACAACTCGGCCCACTATCGACCTCTGGTCTCCGGGGGGGAGTAATGTAGCGGTATATAAATCGCCACCAATCATCGGGCAGTTGCCGCCCCTGGCTGGAGGCTTTGAGTTAGCTCGAAGGCACCACAGGATTGACCGGTTAAGCAGTCACGGCCTCTCAAGGCCAACTGCGAGACGCCATACACAAAAAAAAAATCGGGCAGTTGCCCACCAGACACGACACCCGTCTAGTCGGAGGATCCTCCCTTTTCTATGGAGGTGTGAGTGAACTTTACACCCTGTTCCTCGTACCTCTATAGTACTTATAATTTCCTACCTGAAAATCAAACCAAAACTTTCATTATTATCAAACGCAGAAGGTCTTATAAACACATACAATGTTAAATCTGTAGTAACAGAGCGGCTACTACAAAATTCTGCAAAATAAAATCTCTAAATTTTAAAATAATTTTGACACACCTAAAATCAAATTTGGCAATTGCGACTCCACGTGGTACTTGTTTGCCATAACACGTGATTTTGTTTTAGAGCCGGAGGCGCGCATTATTTGCAGCATCGACATGTTTTGTATGGAATTTTTCACTTTTTATATGGAAAATATGAAAAATGATTACCAACACGTTGAATATTAGAGATGTACGAGTTTCATGCAGGGGGTCGAAATTTTAATTATTTTTGCGCTAGGACACACCGTTTTCGAGATATAAGCAAAAGAAAAGAAAAAAAGATACAGTACTGTTTTTGCATCTGAAGTCGAGGTGTTTGGTGGGAATTTTAGTTCATGACAAAAAAAAATCCACCCCTGTTTAATCGCGATTAAAAATAGTCAGATTTAGTTAGAAAATCATAATTTTAAGTGAAAAACGTAAAATTCGGAATAGCAAAATTGCCATTTTCACTAAATTATAATCTCAGTGCCATCTTAGTGCTGTCAAACTAATATATAGTTAAGTTGTGTCACTTTAGTCAATTTCAGAATAGGAAATCGTCGTTTGACAGGAATAAACTAAATTTTGGTGATTTTTAGTATACTTTAGAGGATTTTGTGACAAGAGAATCGGCACCAGTGTCCATGAAAATTTAATGGAAATTGTTCAACCAGAATCGCGTCGCACCGTCGCATCGCGCCTTTCTGCGGGAGCCTTCACCAGAAATATAAATAAATATCAATATATAACTGGAAACTTAAAAGTGTTTCAAACTCTAATTCATTAAATAATCAATAGCCACTCAAAACAGAAGATTTGTATACTAATACATCTTCTGTTTTATTGATTAAATCGGACTGGGTTTGAAAGCTTTTGTGCTAAAATATGCTATTTGTTTGTAGATACTAATCTACAAACAAATAGTATATTTTAGCATAACAGCTTATAAACCAGGAACTTTTGCAGTACCTACTCACTGCCATATTTATGTAATATTTATCTAGAAAACAACCCAAAGCGAAATCAGCAATAAAAACCTTTCAGACTAAGTATTTTTATACGATACAAGTAAATTAGAACTCAAATTAGCAATAGACAGACGAATATCTTGATATCCATAAAGAGCGGTCATGTGCGAGTTGGATTCGCACACAAAGGGTTCCGTACAGCCGTACAATATTTTAAAACAACTTTTTTTGTACCTCAAACGACACCGATAAAGGCACGTTTCTTGTATAGGTTCCCTTAAATTTGTAATTTTTATTGTTTGTTGTTCTAGCGACCATAGTATTACACACTCTGTGAAAATTTCGAGTATCTACCTATTACGGTTCAATAGATACAGTCCTGTGATAGACGGACGGACAGACGAACGGACAGCGAAGCCTTAGTCATAGGGTTCCGTTGGCACCCGTTGTGTACGGAACCCTAAAAATAAATGTCGAATTACAAGAAAGATACTTAGACATTGTGATAAAATTTCCCGTTACTGTGACGTCTGTATTTGTATTCTAATGCCAATTTAGAAAAATGGAGATATAGGAATTATAATAAAAGAAAATGGTATTGTTAGGAACATATTTTATTATATTTGTTCACGATGGAACAAAAGATTTGTTTTTGGTTCAGGTTACTTGAAATTAAGCACGTTGATGGTTTAAAAAAGGTACAATTACTTTTGGTCAATATATTGGTATACTTGAAGGTTAAAAATAGATTCTAATATCGTTGTTGGAAGCAGACCCAGTCAACTTTGTATAGGGCACAGAACAATAGCTATTGGGGATACCGATCTGTTGCCAGCAATTGTAAAGTATGATGACGGACCTATTAATGTAGGTCTATCATCATACTTTTCAATTGTATGGCAACATTAGCCCGTTACACTTACAAATGGCCGCCGTTTGTTGTTTACGACCGACTTTCGACTGTTTGTAGTTTTTTTTGAAAACAAAACGTTTTGCGAATTACCATTTTTCTTTTTTTCGCGTTTACGTCGAGTTGAACACGTTCTCCTCTGTAACTGTGTTGAATTAAAAGTGGTGTTGTCGTGGTTATGTCTAAAATGTTATAAATGTCTCTAATGTTCCCACATTTGAAACATTTACGTCTCAGGCTCACCTCGTGCAGACCCCCACATCAAATTGTACCGATTCCCTAAACCTGGGTTAACAAATGCACAGCGGTAAGAGCACATGAATCAATCTTAACATAACCTAACAATCTGTCTGGTTATGGGACCGATTGCTATAATAAGTTTTCATTTATTTTCATTTGTCAAAATTGTGGACTAAATTCTTTATCCCTGATGGAGCATGGTCTTCTGTAGACTTTCAGCTGAAGTTGTATGCTGAACACAGAATGTGGTGTACCTTACATTTTCAAAGAACAGTATTGACCGATTTTGCTGGGAAGAAGCTGAACAAATATGCCGTTCCTGACGCTGAACAGGTGGAGTAATTTCAATAAATATTATTTGTATACTCTGTTGGTTTAGGTAGTATACCTACAAAAGCTTTTCTATTTTTAGTACCTGGTGCCTACATTTTACATTCATTAGTAGATTTGTAAATTGTAGCTCTGTATTAGGTCGTATGTTGATCAAAATGTGATACGCAACAACAATGATAGGCTCCACTGCTCCACTTACTGAATAATTATGGTATAAATCATCATCATCAACACCTTTGATTTAACATATTTATGATAATATTTTTTCAGAAACAAACAACTCAGATAATTGATCATTCGATTGCACAACCTGGACCATCACACCATCCCACAAATCCCATTCCTGGGCCATCGCGAAAATTAATGGATATCACAAATATTCAGCAGGTAATTAATTGTTGTTATTAACCTAAACATCGATGACAAAAAACACACAAAAGACATTGACGGCCACAGTACATCCAATTTTGATGGATTTGGATTCGCTAATCTAGTCTATCTGTGTATAACTCTTAGTTGTAACTGGCGGTGAAGGGTAAAAAACAGTGACTATTAGAATACTGCTTTATTTCGTTTGTGTTCGGTCTTTAAAATAAGAAAAAAATAAACTTTTCGTACCACTTGCTCAAAAAAGTGACATTCTATGCCACAAAAAGCGAACATAACAATAGTCATTTTTAATCTGTTAAAAACAGGGAAAGAAAATTGTACTGAATTTCATTCATCCTCTAGGGGGAGAATGTGATTTAAATTTGGAATACTTACCGAAATTTATACTGAACTACGTCTGTGTTTACACCATTGAGTTTGTATAATAAAGCATTATACATCTTTATGAAAAAGGAAAACGCATTTATTATGCAGTTATGATTATTAAATAAAATTACGAAAACCGACGAGGCCGTATGAGCTTGATGCCTTTAATTTCCGACAAAAAAATATTAGTCTAGGAATTTGCCGCGTTTTTGTTTTCTTCAAATACATAAACGTTAAGTTTATTTTAATTTATTTTTATAAATAAGTTAATGTTCTTAAAATACGTTTAATTGTCATTATTTTTAATAAATGCTTATCTCATATTATTATTGTGTTAATTTTTTCGCAAATGGTACGAAAAGTAGAGTATTTTCCTCGGTGATAAAGCTGTCTTAGTCTTGGGTGAACTTAAATCCCTCGCTACACTCAGGACTCGTCTTAAATCCCTCGCTTCGCTCGTGATTTAAGTTTTTAACACCCTCGCTACGCTCGGGAGTAAACCTCGAGTCCTTCATTACGCTCGCGATTTAAATCATCACCCGCGACAGAAGACACTGCTTTATCCCCTTGGTTAATAATCTACTATATCTTTACTGCCACACAGTCAAGATTAAAGACAATGAAGGAGTTATTTTTATTCCTGTATCTAGTGATTCTAGGGTACTAAAATAATACTTGTTGCAACTATTAAGTAAATTTAAATACTTTGTTTGTTTTGTTTCAGTAAAAAGTTGTCTCTGTTCCTGAAGAATTTGTGCATAACATTCCTTTGGACACCTCCAAAGACTATGCAGCAGTATCTCAGCCTGGCCCAGGGCCCATCAGAGGTACTGATAAAGAGCACACAAAAATACCATGAAAATATACCGTTACCGATACCACTTCTGCTGAAAGATGGTTTAATAATCATCAACCCTTCTATTCAAATGTATGAAACTTCAGATGTTTTTGTTGTCAAAAATAAGTTACAATAACAAATCAGTCAATATCTGTGCATTAATTTTGTAATTTCAAGCAAAACATATATTTTATCAAGTTTTTTGAAGTATTGCAAGTATTCTAAGATGATATGCGATTTTTCTAAGTTGTAAAATGGATTTGTAACATACTATTTGCTAAAATGATAAAACTATAAAAAAATAGCTTTATTTATTTTAACCCTTCTCAGAGCTTGAAGAAATTGGGGACTAGAAACAATTCTGTAATTTCCAGTTTATTTTGGGAGGGCCTATATATTTTAAAAGTACTCTGTGTCCTTTCCGATGTAAAGTATATCAGAATTGTTTCTAGTCTCCAAATATGTTTTATATCACATGATTTGGTTAAAATTTTCCGCCTCAATTGTTGCACTGGGGCACTACAGAGATGGCGGTAGAGTCGAATTACGTTGGGAGCCCTTCTTTTCGCATAATGTTCTTTGTCCTAATATACTTCGGCATAACGATTTTGGCACAATTTGTTTTGGCATAATAATACTTCGGCATAATTTTTTTGGGCATACATTTTATGTTGACATAATCATCTTAAAGACTAATTTGTTTTGGCATAAATTTGATTCGCATAACGTTAGTAGGCCTAATGGTAGTAGGTTAAATAATATTGTTGGTTAAAAATTTAATATGCTGTGCAACAAAAGTTAGTGACAGAACCGAATTGCTGCAAAACCGACTCCACGTAGTCTTGTTTGTCCTACCCCTAGAGTGTAATTTAAAATCCGCTGGAGCCGTGACAGAAACCCTGCCTGCTGCATGTTGCATGCTCGCTTGAATGCTGCATGATGCATGCTGCATGCTTGCTTGCATGCTGCATGCTTGCTTGTTTGCTGCATGCTTGCTTGCATGCTTGTTTGCATGCTGTATGCTGTATGCTTGCTTGCTTCATGCTTCCTACAGCGAAAAAAAAACCCACAAAATTGTTCAATACGTTATATTATATTAATATGTTATATATTACCTGATTCAGGAGATATGGCTTTTTTCCAATCGTCGAAATAAATTGGTATATCTTCTTCGGGCAAAAAAGCTAGGGCGTATAAGCATTTAATTTCCATGGCAAATGATATATCATTAATTCATTACCGTATAGGCGTTGGAGGCCATTTTTCTGTACGTGGCGGTATATAATTTGTCCTAAATGAAAATTGCATCCTTTTATTGTTGTAAATTTATGCTTTAGGATATTATGCTTAAAAAGTTATGCTTTAGAACTTTATGCTTAATAAATTTATGCTTTAGAATATTATGCTTAATCATTATTATGGTTAGAGAAATTATGCTTAAAAAAATTATGCGTAAGCTGTTATGCATAATTATAATATGCGAAAATATAATTATGCCAAACAAAATTATTCTAAGTTATATTAGGTCTAAAAAAATGTATGCAAATGTATAGGGAACCAATTACGTTTCATTTTTCATTCTATGTAGTTAACATTCTTCCCGTCAGGGTATATAATATGTTCTGTGGATTGAAGGAAGGAAAGAAGTGAAGTGTCGCCATGGCGTTGCGCCCGCGCTAGTGCGGTCCGCTCGCTAATGATGTGCATTATTGCTTACGGTTCGGCTTGCTTAGTCGATTAGCTGAACGGAGCGCGAACAATATTCTTTATAACTTATATTGTATGTTACTCAATAAACTCAAACTCAACTGAAACTCAGCATTTATCTATGCAAAAAAATTAAATTGAAGCGTTTGTTTGTAATGTCAAAATATGACAGTATACAGGGTGGCAGGACCATCGGCGCGCAACCTGTCACCATGGATTCAGTACATGTTTCTGAACCCCCCTTTTTTTTTTTTTTTTGAGGATGAGAAATCATCAAATGACCCCTTCCGCTCTGGGTGGAGCGGAAGGGAGTGTCAGACTCTTACTGACTAAAACCCACCCGTGTTCCTTCCTTGGCCCTTTATGTTCCGGGTCAGCGGTACCCCTTATGGATGATCCCGCTTTCCCGGCAGGCTTTCGCCCTAGTGGGCCCCCTCTTCGATGCTGACATCTCTTTGAGGCGAACCCCCTTTACGTTGAAAGTTTTCGTCAGTTATTTAAAAAGAAATGCTGTGCCATACATTTTGACTGCGTAGGTATTGCACTTTACTATGAAACAGCACATTTTATCTGATAACCGACGGAAAATTTCTAAGCTTGGGAGTCTAGAATCAAGTGCTGAATTAATGGTTACAGTTATGTGTGTGATGATAATCGTATTTTTTAATTATAAAAGGACAGACCTAAAAACCGCTAGGATCACCCAAAAAAATAAAAAAATACAAATCCCTACATGATCTAGAATTAAACCAAGGCATTAGAATTAGAATTGAATTATTGTTATTGAATTAGAATGAATTAGAATTAACAAAAGGCTGTTTAAACACGAATTTCTATCCTAGTTGTAACTGGCGGTGAAGGGTAAAAAACAGTGACTATTTGAATACTGCTTTATTTGGTATTCGGTCTTTAAAATAAGAAAAAAATAAACTTATCTTTACTGCCACACAGTCAACATTAAAGACAATGAAGGAGTTATTTTTATTCCTGTGTCTAGTGATTCTAGGGTAGTAAAATAACACTTGTTGCAACTAATAAGTAAATTTAAATACTTTGTTTTGTTTCGGTAAAAAGTTGTCTCTGTTCCTAGAGAACTTGTGCGTAACATTCCTTTGGACACCTCCAAAGACTATGCAGCAGTATCTCAGCCTGGCCCAGGGCCCATCAGAGGTACTGATAAAGAGCACACAAAAATACCATGAAAATATACCGTTACCGATACCACTTCTGCTGAAAGATGGTTTAATAATCATCAACCCTTCTATTCAAATGTATGAAACTTCAGATGTTTTTGTTGTCAAAAATAAGTTACAATAACAAATCAGTCAATATCTGTGCATTAATTTTGTAATTTCAAGCAAAACATATATTTTATCAAGTTTTTTGAAGTATTGCAAGTATTCTAAGTTGATATGCGATTTTTCTAAGTTGTAAAATGGATTTGTAACATACTATTTGCTAAAATGATAAAACTATAAAAAAATAGCTTTATATATTTTAACCCTTCTCAGAGCTTGAAGAAATTGGGGACTAGAAACAATTCTGTAATTTCCAGTTTATTTTGGGAGGGCCTATATATTTTAAAAGTACTCTGTGTCCTTTCCGATGTAAAGTATATCAGAATTGTTTCTAGTCTCCAAATATGTTTTATATCACATGATTTGGTTAAAATTTTCCGCCTCAATTGTTGCACTGGGGCACTACAGAGATGGCGGTAGAGTCGAATTACGTTGGGATCCCTTCTTTTCGCATAATGTTCTTTGTCCTAATATACTTCGGCATAACGATTTTGGCACAATTTGTTTTGGCATAATAATACTTCGGCATAATTTTTTTGGGCATACATTTTATGTTGGCATAATCATCTTAAAGACTAATTTGTTTTGGCATAAATTTGATTCGCATAACGTTAGTAGGCCTAATGGTAGTAGGTTAAATAATATTGTTGGTTAAAAATTTAATATGCTGTGCAACAAAAGTTAGTGACAGAACCGAATTGCTGCAAAACCGACTCCACGTAGTCTTGTTTGTCCTACCCCTAGAGTGTAATTTAAAATCCGCTGGAGCCGTGACAGAAACCCTGCCTGCTGCATGTTGCATGCTCGCTTGTGTAGTGTAGGTACCTTCTTTATTAAGATAATAAGTCTACAATATTAATGTACTGAAGGTAGGCGGCAAGTGTGTTGGGACAATTATTCCGGAATAAATCTTGATGCGAATCGGCTGTGTTTCCCTTGTGCTCCCCGGACGCAGATATTACATTGGCGACGAGGAAAACTGGACGTTACATTAGTATTGTTGTGTGCATAATAATCCGTGACTCTAAGAAAGAACGATGTCAGTAGGCCGGATAAAGGAATTCGATGTGCGATCGGGTTTGTGGTCGTCATACGTGGACAGACTTGACATGTACTTTAAAGTTAACAAAGTGGAGGACGATTTAAAATTACCGACTTTGATCGCGAGCATGGGGGACGAGGCATACGAATTGCTCGTCAATCTCGCCAGTCCAAGGAAGCCGTCAGGATTGTCGTACAAAGAAGCCGGCGAACTCATGAGTCAGCATCTACAACCGGCGCCATCATCGCTAGCGGAGAGATTCCGGTTCAGGCAGAAACGACAAGGTGCCACTGAGGATGTTGCTGCTTATGTGGCTGAACTGAAAAAACTATCGCGCAATTGTAAATTTAACGCTAACTTAAATGAAAACTTGCGCGATCAGTTCGTGTGCGGCTTACGTAGCGACATTATTCGGCAGCGTTTATTCGCAGAGGAGGATACAATCACCTTTGCGGGGGCGATTAAATTGGCATGTTCTTTGGAGGCGGCGGAGAGGGACGCAGCAGTGGTCGAGGGATCAACGACAGCATCGGAAGCAAGTAGTGCATGTCCAGTACACGCACTAACGTCGGGCACGGGCCGTGCGGGGTGCGGGCGCGGGCGACGCGGTGGCAGTGGCGGAGCGGGACCGGCGGCGGCGGCAGCTTCAGGCCGCGCGTGGTCGGCAAGGGCGGAAACATCGGCGCGGGCCAAGGCGGCAGATAGTGGGAGCGTGTGTGCGGCGTGCGGAGCAACGAACCATCAGTATGCTAATTGCCGTTATCGGAACTTCGTGTGCAGCAAATGTCAGCGAGTGGGGCATTTGCGGCGGGTGTGCCCGGAGCGCGAGGGTCAAAGGCCACAGGAAATAGCCGGTACAAAGAAAAAAAGCGCGGGAACAATAATCTAGTGGGATGAATGCCAGATGCGTCACCGGCGCACGGCGGCGCCGCTCGGCCGCCCGATAATGTAAACAAAGCATTTTTACGACTTGGGTTTCGTTGAATGGTGCTAACACTTGTGTTTTTTGTTATGGTAAGGAACGGGGCTTTAAGATAGCGGAGTTTCGTTTGAGATAGGATAGTATTTACGTAAACACTACGTACGATACGTACGTACGATAGTATTTACGTAACTTTTTTTTCAAATAAATGGTTACAGTTCGAAAAAACGAGCGTTGACCTATATTGTTTAAGGTTTTAAATACATTATGTGTATATACTTAACGCAAAACACTAATAAAACCACATAGCATTAGTACAATATGTACTATTTACGAGCGTCCAAAGTTGAAAAAATTTGCCGACGGCAAAAAAATAACAATGGCCGCCAAGACAATGGAAACAAAATGTTGTTTTATAAATAGAAATCTGATACGTAGAATAAAAATATTGGTACCTGTGGAAAGCTTATTTAATGCTTCAACTTTGTTATAAAAGTAGTGGTATTAGAATAACACACTGTACTAAAATAAGGATCTGAAAACACATACACGTAATAACAATAAACATGAATCGGTCAGCGCCGGTTGTGGAATAAAACCGAAATTACGTAATATTTTTTCACTCACCGACATTGAAATCCTGCAGTAATTCACTTCACTATAATATTTATCACACACTTAAACAGGCCATAGCACTTCAAACACTTGAAAACCCACTTAAAACACAAATTATTTATCATGTAAACAAAACACGCGCGAGTCCGTACGTCACTGACAAGACGCCATATTTTTTTAATTATTTGATTTTTTTGGTTGAACGCTTGTAGTGTTGTCATACATTTGAATACGCGGCTTTTAAGCACGAAATCGACTAAGCAATCGGATACAGTGTGCCACAGATCTTTTAAAAATGAAAAATTGAATAAAGTTTATCGGATTTCGATTAATTAAAAGGTTACTTAGGTGAGAGCAAACATGCGGCGCCACTTTCTATGCGGCTACTTTTTATGCCTCTAGCGCTCTAGCGGATAGAGGACCGGAATCGAGCAGTGAGGCGGGAATTCCATTTCGGTGATCTCAGTAACGGAGATACAGATGAAGACGAGAACATCGAGGATTTAAATCTGTTATCGTTGAACAGTTATAAGGCGGTGAGTTTACCCATTTCGGTGGATAGTATAAATATAAACATGGAATTAGATACAGGGACAGCAATTTCTTGTATAAATATGTTTTATTTATACAAGAAATTGCTGTCCCTACATATCCCTACATATCCTGTATACGATTTAAATTTCGACCATTTGCCTATTGAAAGAGATAACACAATTTTGAAATTTTATGATGGTTCGAAAATAAAGCCGTTAGGTATAATTAAACCTGTAGTCAGTTACAATGGTATAGAGAAACAATTAGAACTATTTGTTATAGACAAAGGGACAACGTCATTAATTGGACGGCAATGGCTAGCAGAATTACAGATGCAAATACCCAAATTCCATTGTAATTTTATACAACAGGGCATAGTTTATATAGACACCGAAATAAGTAAAATGCTTGACAGGTATAAGGAAGTATTCAGCGGCGAGCTGGGACGGTACACGGGGGGCAAGGCGACACTGCGTGTTCGCGAGGGCGCGGCGCCCGTGTTCCACCGTGCGCGCCCGCTGCCGTACGCGCTGCGCGAGCGCGTCGACGCCGAGCTAGATGCAATGCTGCGCGCGGGCGTCATCGAGCCGGTGGACTGCTCGGACTGGGCTTCACCACTGGTGCCTGTGAATAAGGCGGACGGTACGCTACGTATTTGTGCGGATTACAAGTCGACACTTAACCCGGTGCTACTGGTAGATCGTTACCCACTTCCTAAAATTGATGATGTGTTGATGATGTAGGTCTTAATGGGGCTCAATTCTTAAGTAAGATTGACTTATCTAATGCCTATAACCAGATAGAATTGGATGACTCAAAAAAATTCACTGTCATTAACACGCATCGAGGGTTATTTCGCTATAATAGACTAGTTTATGGATTTTCATCAAGCGTAGGGATATTCCAACGAGTCATAACGAATTTACTACAAGGCATACCACATGTACAGGGATTTTTGGATGACGTCATAATAGGAGGTAAGACACGATCGGAGCATTTACAAGCTTTGGAGACTGTTTTAAAACGGTTAGCTGATTATGGGTTAAAACTTAAAAAAAGTAAATGTGTATTCTTAGTAGACAATGTTAAGTATTTAGGGTATGTAGTTTCCAAGGAAGGGATAAAAGCAGACAAAACGAAAATTGAAGCCATTTTAAAAATAAAACCCCCAGAAAACGTTTCAGTATTACGATCATTTTTAGGGATGGTTAATTTCTTTGCAAAATTTGTTAGGAATCATAGTTTTTTGTTAACTCCCTTGCATAGACTATTACGTAAGGAAGTTCCCTGGCAATGGGATAGTGACTGCAAACGTTCTTTTGAGGCGGTTAAACAAGCGTTAGTCAGTAGTGAAGTTTTGGCTCACTATGACCCCAAAAAACCCATAATAGTAACTTGTGACGCTAGCGCTCGGGGCATCGGCGGCGTGCTGGCTCAGCCGGGGACTCGCCAGGGCGAGCGGCCGGTGGCATACGTGTCACGAGCTCTGACCGCCGCTGAGAAAAATTATTCGCAGATACACCGCGAAGCCTTAGCGATCATATTCTGTGTGAAAAAAATCCACCAGTACTTATATGGGCGTAGGTTTATATTGCGAACCGACCATAAACCATTAGTGTCTATATTAAGTCCTCACGCAGGTATCCCAACTATGACCGCCAGTAGGATGCAGCGGTGGGCAGTGATTTTGTCAGCCTACGACTATGATATAGAATACATTAAGACGAACGATAACTGTGCGGACGGGTTATCTCGGTTACCGAGTTCTACTACCGGACTTGATTCCGGAACAAACTTATTTACATTTTGCACAGGATGCTTTGTTATTAGATCACAGGCAAATTAGAAGACAAACATTAAAAGATCCTATTTTAAGTAAGGTAATAACTTATGTACGAGACGGTTGGCCGGAAAAATGTGAAATAGTAGGTATGCAGCCTTATTTTAATAGGAGATCAGAGTTGTATGAGGAACTAGGTTGTGTGATGTGGGGTCACCGTGTAGTGGTTCCAGAATGTTGCAGGGATAAGGTTTTAAAACTCATACATGAGCCGCATATGGGGATCGTAAAGTCTAAAGCCATTGCTCGTAGTTATGTGTGGTGGGCCGGCATCGACGAGGCCGTCGAGCGGGAGTGCCGCGCGTGTGCCACCTGTGCTATGCTGGCGGACGCGCCGCCGCGCGCGATCCCACGGCCCTGGCCCTGGCCCCTCAGGCCATGGACTAGACTACACTTGGATTTTATGGGTCCAATAGATGGGAAAATATTTTTGGTCGTCATAGATGCCATGTCGAAATGGTTAGAGATTTTTCAAGTACCCAGCACGGCAGCGCGTACCACTATTTCTAGACTAGGGGAGTTATGGAGTAGGTTTGGAATTCCTAAACAAGTCGTGACTGACAACGGACCACCGTTTACGAGTAGCGAATTTGCAACTTTTCTAGGAAACGATGGAATAGAACACATTTTTACTGCACCATATCATCCCGCTTCTAATGGAGCAGCTGAAAATGCAGTAAAAACTCTTAAAAAGGTGGTTAAAAAGGCGTTAGCGGAAAATAAAAATATTGAAATTACTATTAATAATTTTTTATTACATTATCGTAACACAGAACATTGTTCGACCGGTGAGAGACCATCTATGTTATTAATGGGTAGACATTTAAGGACAAAGTTAGATGTTTTGAAACCGGACCGGGAAACGAGGGTTCAAGAAGCTCAACAGAGACAGATTAGGACTAAGGGAGGAGTAGATAGGAAGGTAGGAATTGGGGAGGATGTTTGGTATCGTCAGTATTTGAAAACAGAGAAGTGGCAACCAGGATCAGTAGCGGGATCGATGGGAGCTCATGATTTTAAAATCCTAGATAGCAAGGGTAACATGATTCATAGACATATCGATCAATTAAAGCGTAGATCTAGAGGTTCACTTGTAATCCCCACAAATGCTAGGCTATCACAACAGGATCCACCTGTCAGTGTGCCGGCTGAGCCTGCTGAGGTGGAGTCCGGGCAGTCCGAGGTGTCGAGCGGCGCGGATGGTCAGCGGGCGGAGACACAGTCTCCATCTGACGTAGTTCCGGATGCACCAGCAGTTGAACGGTTTTCTACGCCTCCAACAACCCCTGTACCGTCCCGGTCGAGACCGATTCGTAAGTGTCGCCTACCTAAGACGACAGATTGTTAAAATTAAGATTATCGGAAATATGTACTTAATTAAAGCATCGTTCACATGGGGTTATTATTGTTAATTAAGTGGGGAGGGATGTAGTGTAGGTACCTTCTTTATTAAGATAATAAGTCTACAATATTAATGTACTGAAGGTAGGCGGCAAGTGTGTTGGGACAATTAGTCCGGAATAAATCTTGATGCGAATCGGCTGTGTTTCCCTTGTGCTCCCCGGACGCAGATATTACAGCTTGAATGCTGCATGATGCATGCTGCATGCTTGCTTGCATGCTGCATGCTTGCTTGTTTGCTGCATGCTTGCTTGCATGCTTGTTTGCATGCTGTATGCTGTATGCTTGCTTGCTTCATGCTTCCTACAGCGAAAAAAAAACCCACAAAATTGTTCAATACGTTATATTATATTAATATGTTATATATTACCTGATTCAGGAGATATGGCTTTTTTCCAATCGTCGAAATAAATTGGTATATCCTCTTCGGGCAAAAAAGCTAGGGCGTATAAGCATTTAATTTCCATGGCAAATGATATATCATTAATTCATTACCGTATAGGCGTTGGAGGCCATTTTTCTGTACGTGGCGGTATATAATTTGTCCTAAATGAAAATTGCATCCTTTTATTGTTGTAAATTTATGCTTTAGGATATTATGCTTAAAAAGTTATGCTTTAGAACTTTATGCTTAATAAATTTATGCTTTAGAATATTATGCTTAATCATTATTATGGTTAGAGAAATTATGCTTAAAAAAATTATGCGTAAGCTGTTATGCATAATTATAATATGCGAAAATATAATTATGCCAAACAAAATAATTATTCTAAGTTATATTAGGTCTAAAAAAATGTATGCAAATGTATAGGGAACCAATTACGTTTCATTTTTCATTCTATGTAGTTAACATTCTTCCCGTCAGGGTATATAATATGTTCTGTGGATTGAAGGAAGGAAAGAAGTGAAGTGTCGCCATGGCGTTGCGCCCGCGCTAGTGCGGTCCGCTCGCTAATGATGTGCATTATTGCTTACGGTTCGGCTTGCTTAGTCGATTAGCTGAACGGAGCGCGAACAATATTCTTTATAACTTATATTGTATGTTACTCAATAAACTCAAACTCAACTGAAACTCAGCATTTATCTATGCAAAAAAATTAAATTGAAGCGTTTGTTTGTAATGTCAAAATATGACAGTATACAGGGTGGCAGGACCATCGGCGCGCAACCTGTCACCATGGATTCAGTACATGTTTCTGAACCCCCCTTTTTTTTTTTTTTTGAGGATGAGAAATCATCAAATGACCCCTTCCGCTCTGGGTGGAGCGGAAGGGAGTGTCAGACTCTTACTGACTAAAACCCACCCGTGTTCCTTCCTTGGCCCTTTATGTTCCGGGTCAGCGGTACCCCTTATGGATGATCCCGCTTTCCCGGCAGGCTTGGGCCCTAGTGGGCCCCCTCTTCGATGCTGACATCTCTTTGAGGCGAACCCCCTTTACGTTGAAAGTTTTCGTCGGTTATTTAAAAAGAAATGCTGTGCCATACATTTTGACTGCGTAGGTATTGCACTTTACTATGAAACAGCACATTTTATCTGATAACCGACGGAAAATTTCTAAGCTAGGGAGTCTAGAATCAAGTGCTGAATTAATGGTTACAGTTATGTGTGTGATGATAATCGTATTTTTTAATTATAAAAGGACAGACCTAAAAACCGCTAGGATCACCCAAAAAAATAAAAAAAATACAAATCCCTACATGATCTAGAATTAAACCAAGGCATTAGAATTAGAATTGAATTATTGTTATTGAATTAGAATGAATTAGAATTAACAAAAGGCTGTTTAAACACGAATTTCTATCCTAAAATCCCGTGACCCAAGGGCTGGCTTTAACCTTGGCCAGAAGCTCAGCACTGACATACGACGTGGCAATGCCGCCAGTCTCTTGGGTACATTACCAGTCGACAGCGATGTGGAGGAAGTTTTCGATGCCCTGTTTTAGTTTGTTAATAGTTTTATTGAACTTAGGGTATTATAAATAAGATCATTTTCATTTATCAATTCAATCATTATATTTATATTTTTTAAATTATTTCTAATTTATAAAATAAAAATATAATATTGAAACAACTTATAACAAAGTTGCAATTTATGTTTTCATCTTAATTCTGAATAAAGTTTATAATTATTCCTAAAATTATATACAAACCTAAAAAAGTAAATTCTTAAACAGTCTGCTCGTTACTCTTTGAGCTCTAAACGAGGTCAAAAGAGCGGGTGTCGTTAAAGTAGTGCATTTGGCCCGAGATGAGCTCAAAATAGCTGAGATCACGCAAACGAAGGCTCTCCAGCGTCCGGCTGACAAAAGACTAGATGCGCTGTACTGTGGCAAAATGTAGGTAGGTACTGTGGGTATATCAGTGCTGTAAAGTTGGATTTTTTGTAGCAGCTAATAACGATTGCATGCTGAAATAACTTTCACGAGTGGTGATACTTAAATAAATGTACGTAGGTACGTTGCAATATGCGCAGGCAGCCTCGGTACTTCTTTGCTGACTAGCTATTATTATTTTGATATCTGCATGTGCTGTTTTTATATGACAACAATTTTATAGGCAATATAAAATTAGGCACCGATAATTAGGTATGCTTGAGGAAATACATCATCGTTTCAGATGGCTTTTATTGTAGAAATTGGGCTTTAATAACGTTTACCAATTTGATTGAAGTTTAACGGACACTACGTAAGACTTTGGGGTAATATAGGATACAATTAGATTATAAGTTTGTGGAAAGGAGGTAATTCAGCCTTGTCTTATCAAAATCTTTCGAAAAAGAGTCGTGTCAAAATTCCATCCCGTCACAGTAAGGCTAGCCAAAATTTCGACTCTCGACGTATTGTCCCTTGAATTACCAGTACGATGTGTCAGCATTAAACACGGATTTAAATCACAATTCTATTGTACCTAGAATACTTTGAAACGCTACGAACTGCGACGTTAAAGTTTTACTCAGATTGTAGACGAGAAAAGATAAAAGGGGCGATAGTCAGCGAATTCTATAGAAGTATTTGCTGAATGATATAATGTCGAGCTACGTAGATTTTAAGATAGCACGCAGTCGATAGGTTTTGTTTATAAGAACTTCTCCTTAGCAGAACTAAGTCATAGTACTAATTATAATAGTCTAAAATGTCTATATCAAAACACAATGGATCTACGTATGAGCTGTCTAAGGTAAGATTACAGTTGTATTGGAAGTAATTTCGAAAACATGCAATCATCATCATTCAGGTATTTATAACCTACGTTATTATATTTGTAATAGTAGACACAAATCTCAGGATTGTTGGGATTTGTTTGTAAGGTTGTTATTTCGTATTATCAATAAACTTTTATACTTTATACTTTTATCTCTTATGCATGGCAGTCACGTACCGATGTACGTCTTACTTCAAACTATCTTAAATTGTAATAACATTTTTGTGATTATTATATCAAGTGTTACTACGTCATCATCATCATCATTTCAGGCCGAAATCATTCACTGGTAGGTATAGGCATTCCCCTTTTTCTACCATACTTCCCGGTTCCGTGGTATAGGTTAGGTTAGGTAAGGCCAATTGCATGTAAAAATTTAGAGAAATTATATAATTTTCTGGCTAGTCAATTATGAGTTCATAATTTTAATAATATATGTGACCCAAATGAGTTCTACACCCGGCTCTTTTCACTATTAAACACGCAATTGAATGACACTTTTCCACAAAAGACTAAAAGTATTTATAAAAAGTTCTTATTCAGTGATTGGGTGACAGGTATTCGTAAAAGCAAGGAAATACTTTTTGAACTTTATGGCAAAGGAACATACGAATAATAGTAATATAATCATTGATATATTCTACATCTATGAATATAATAATATACTCGTACATTAGCCAGTATGTTGCACATTCTAATTTTTTTTAGTGTGAGCCAAATAGCTAAAGCTTTATATTAGCAATGAAATAAAATCAGCTGATGATAAAATAAAAAATTTCTGGCAAATAATAAATAGTCAAACAGGTAGGAAAAACAGCGTAATACTGCATCTAATTTAGAGACTGTACGTGGCCCTATTAGCTCAAATGTAGAAAAATCTGAGGAGTTTGAAAACTTTTCTTACTAATACTCTCCTTAAAACTGTTGAAGCTTTTAATTCCTCATCCGCGCTTTCTGCTGCCTTACTTAGAAATAATATAATGGCATTCCGTTTGGAGTTAGGTTTTAGTATGAAAACCCCTGGGTTGTTATAAAAGCTTTTAAAGATCTCAACAGAATGTCTGTAAAAGTCTGTAGATCTATCATCGAAACCATTGAGCCCTGTTGAGCATTCTTATTTAACACGAAGTTCTTATTTAACATTCTTATTTCATTTCGAAGGAGCACAGCTGTATAATGACCTGCCACATGACGTAAAAGATTGTAACAACATTAACTCATTCAAAAGGAAACTAAAAAATCATAATTATAAATCTAGTTATACCGCATACCTATCAATTAATGTTAGCAACTTCTTACCTACCTAATATTTATTTGTATAAATTCACCAACACTGTATAAACTATATATATATATACTAAAATTTATTTCATTTAGATTTAAGCAATTACTTTGTATCTCATTGTAAGTGAACCTATATATTGTTCTTATGAGAATAAATTATTTAAACCTAACACCAATGTAGACCAAGGAGTATTTCCGGATCTCATGAAACACAGTAAAGTAGTTCCTTTGTTCAAATCCGGTGATAGTAAAAAAAACTGACAATTAGGCCTGTCAATTCTGCCAGTTCTCAGTAAGGTGTTTGAAAAGTTGATGCTCAATCAAATGCAACGTCACTTTAATAAAAAATACATCTTTCAGGAACAACAATACTGTTTCACTAAAGGGCGTTGTATTACTGACGCTGGTGTCGCCCTAATAAAGACCATTTTTAACGCCTGGAAAGAAGCACAAGATGCCATTGGAATCCTTTGCGACCTCTCTAAAGTGTTCGATTGCGTAAACCATCAGACACTTCTGCTGAAACTAGAGCAGTATGGGATTAGGAATACAGCTCTTGATTTACTAAGATTATACCTGAAAGATAGAAAGGTTAAAGTAACCGGGATAAACTTATTAGGGTCTGAAATGGCCGTTCCTCAAGGTTCGATATTTTTAACGGCAGTTTTTAGGTGCAGTGGTTAAGCGATTGACTGCTGCACTGCGTGTCGTGGGTTCGATTCCTGCACGGAACAAATATTTGTATGACCTACAAGTAGTTGTTCCGGGTCTGGCTGTTTGTGTATCTGAGTTAAAATGTTTGTAAACGCACCCACAATACAGGAGAAATTCCTAGTGTGGGGCAAAGTTTAAAAAAAATTGGGTCCATTCCTCTTTTTAGTTTACAGTAATGATTTACTCCAATTACTTCAAAATCAACCGAAGATGGTGTTATTTGTATATGACACATCATTGATCTTTAAAATAGACCGACGGTCACAAAATCTTGACGACGTAATTAGCTCTATTCTTCAAGTGTAAGATTGGTTTACAGGAAATAATATGGTAAGTACTAAATGAAAAAAAAACCAAATGCATTAGATAATTTATTATTTTTAAGACATGGATTTATATTCTGTGGTTACTTTAACTCACATACAGACTTAATAAAATAAAATAAAATTAGTTTATTTCAAGCAACAAGACTCTTATACACACAGAAACATAGAAAGATACAGACAGATAACAAGCATACTTACACGGAAACAATCTGCCTGCTGCAGCAATGCCGGGTATAAGGGCAATCCAGTCTGTTGGCGATCATCTTCAGGACGGTGTTGGCGCTGCCCCGCACTCTACGCACCAGAGAACTTGAACATGCCCGAGGCGCTGCAGTGGCGGGGCAGCCTCAACACCGCCCTGAACGCGTTATTGAACTGGACACGGAGGGCGCTGTATGCCGCACGAGTATACTTTGCCCACAGGCTGCACGTATGCAGGGATATGCAATAAGCTCTTAAGAGCGTAATTTTTACCTCCCTCAAACAACATAAACCTACGCGCTATCATATTCATTCTCACTGACAACGCCCTCCGCGGCTCCCGCTCAATGTCCACGTCGTCTCTTAGGTCAGCTGTAACAATGTGACCCAAGTATTTAAAATGTTCTACTTTCCCAAGTGGTGCATTATTTATACACACAGGGGGTACACACCGGACACGGTTGTTTCGGGAGGTTCCTGTTCCGGATAAGGCGGGAGGAAACGACCGGGTGTCACCATTGTGTGGATCGCCCGGAGGACACGGTGGAGCATACGGTGGAGGTCTGCCCGGCTTGGGCGGAGCACCGCCGTGTCCTCGTGGAGGCGATTGGCGGTGGCGATCTTTCACGTCCAGCCCTGGTCCAGGCCATGGTAAGGAGCGAGAGGGCTTGGGAAGCCGTCACCTCATTCTGCGAAGTAGTAATGTTCGCGAAGGAGGAGGCGGAACGCGTGAGGAAGAGGCAAAATTCGCGCCCTCATGCCCCTAGCCACCGCAGGAGACGCCCTGGGCGTTGGGAATCGCAGGCCGATTCCCGGCCACCGTAGGCGTGGGCTTGCGAATGGCGAGCAATGGGCAGCTCGCCGTTCGATAAGGACCAGGCCCGGGTCGACGCGACGGCGCGTTGTGTTCCACGCGTGCCTCAAAGAGATGTCAGCACCAATGACGGGGTCCGCTAGGGCCGATGCCTGCTAGGGTTGTGGGAAAGTCCGAGAGGGATACCGTGGCCCCTGGCACAGGCAACTGAAGGAACACGGGTGGGTTTTATTCAGTAAGAGTCTGACACGCTCTCCCACTCTGCCCAGAGCGGGAGAAGTTATTTGATGATTTCCCACCCTCAAAAAAAAAGTACACTATTCACACTTCTTACTCTAGCCCCAAACACCATGAATTTACTCTTCCCTGCATCTTCATCACTTCACAGGTCCCCATTAAATTCCTAAGACCGCAGACCGATGCACTCAGCAGCACCATGTTGAAGAGCGCAGGAGAGGTCAATCTCCCCCCCCCCCCCCCCCTGTCTCACCCCGCACTCCAACCTAGTAGATAGGTTCCGAAATTACACCCTCCCATCTGATTCTATTGATCTGGTGTCTGTACCAATATTTTAATATGTCCGAGAGTTCTGGGGGTAACCCGATACCCTCCAGTTTCTCACACAGGATGTTATATGACACCAGATCGAAGACCTTGGAATGATCCAGGAAACACGCGTACATAGGAGTTTTGCGATCCGTACAATATCTGACGACATGCTTAAGACTCACAGCTTCAGTGGAAAGTTTGGGCCGATACCCAAACTGATTGTCATGCAGTGGCAGATATTTATGAATTTATTACTTGTTAAAAAAAATGGGAATATCGTAAACTTTTACAATGTTGTCATTGCTTCATTTTTAATTATTTTTACCTACCGTGGTAAACTAATTTTATTATAGGTGCATCGTCTTCACATATAATTATATAATTAATGTATACAAAATATTGTTAAACATTTTAAAAGAGTAAATGAATTCAACGATGATCATGCTATAGGTTGCAAAAAAGGTGGTCTAACAACACGTCGTCATAATGAAATTAGAGACTTATTCTGTGACCTATGTCAACATGCATGGGTAAAAGTAGTCAAAGAACCCATCATCTCCGAAGGAGACTACGGACTACGCGGAGACCTTTCTTGCCGGGGCGTTTGGGATGCTCAAAGGGAGGCGTTATTTGATAACCGTGTCGTAGGCACTGACGCTCCTTCTTTTATTTCCCGCCCTGTCGTCTCTGTACTAAAATCCGCCGAAGATGAAAAAATAAGAAAATATTTAAACGCTTGTCAAATGCGACAAATTACATTCATCACTGTTGTTACATCCGTTGACGGAGTCTTCGCTCCACAAATGTCTACATTCGTAAAACATCTTGGAGCTGCAATCGCTGACCGCTGGAATAGGTCCTTTAGCGTAGTGATGGGTTGGCTAAGATCATAATCACCATCTCAATAATCCGTGCCACTAGCATGTCCATTCACGGCACAAGGCACATACATTATAAACCAATAACCAAGTTATTCTGCTTCGACGATGGAGCAGCCCTACCTAGACAAGACTGATGCAGATGTAGCCGACGAAACGAAGAGATGTCGATTGCAATAAATAGCAATGGATAAATAAGCTTAATTTATTAGTTATCTAATCAATAATTTGACAGTACTATAGATTAGGATTAGGTTAGATAAGATTATTTTGTATTGTATTTTATTAATGAATAAAGATTATAAGGTTTTTTTTAAATAGTAACGGTGGAGTTTCTTGCCTATTCTTCGCCATACTAATCTATACTTTTGGAAGGGGCGACTAGAATCAAATAAATTTTAATGTAAGTGTTGACGTTCAAAAGTGTATTTTATATGCCTATTTGAAACAAATGCTTTGACTTTGACTGAAGCGTTTCTACGTATTCGTAGTATACTTGAAAAAAGGCACAAGTTTGTAACAGTTTTACCATATTTCACTAAACTACATAGTTTAGAGTTAAACAAACCCTTAAGTACCTCCAGCTTAAACTCTGACATCTGTTATAAGCCTTAAACTTCGTCTAAGGACCTTCTAATCTCTAGTGGGACAGAAACAGTGGTAATAAACAAACAATTTAGACTGGACACTCGTCGTTACAGTACCCATTTGTACCAGGGTACCAGGAAGGAAGGTTTTAGGACGTGTCCTGACAAAGTAGGACGTTTTGTCAAGTTGGAAGTGCGTGAGTTAGGTTTAGGTTCTGCAGATGTGTTACGAACTGCTTGATTTAGCGGTTAAGTTGGCATGGGCTGGAGGAGTCCTTTTTGTTTCAGTTTTAATGTTGTAACGTTGTATAATATTAGCGACGTCATAGGTTACTAAACAACACAAATTAGCTGTCTATACTAATAACGCGCGCGGTTGGCATATCCGAAAGTATGAAGTGGACCTTTACCAGCGCGCGCGACACCGCCGTGTGCCATCGACTCACGGAGACCAGCACATTCGAAATTCTGCTCCGGGCAAAGACGCACGTTCACTTGATCCACAATCACCATACATACGTGGTCTTCATCATTTAAAAAAGGGTAAAGCAGGCAACAGTTTTTATTGATTTATATTAGTCAACCCTATTAAAATTTTTGTTTTTGTAACACTAACTGGGGACCAAAGTTCCGGCTAACATCTTTAAAGCCAATCCGGAAATATCGGAGACATCCGGGCGCTGAGTTCCGGGCCACCACCTGCCGGTGAATCAGGGCAACCACGAGCTCTGCACTGGGTTTATATTTTACCCGCGTGGCCGCGTCAAGCTCGCTACGGGTCTGGCAATTCCACGCACCGACCACCATCTTTCCTGGCTTCTGCAAAGTGGCATACCGCTACGGTCATCGTCACACCAGGCTGAACCAGGAGAGTATTGCGCTACTCGCAAAGGAATTTAAGGAAATTATGTGACCATAAACTAAGCTACCCCTTTTCTCATGTTTAGGGTTCCTTACGTCCTAATGAAAAAACGGAACCCTATAGGATCACTAGTGTGTCTGCCTAAGTGTCTTACCGGCTGTCACAGCCAATTTGCTCTGAATTTACTGGACTGATTAAGTTGAAATTTGGTACATATATGAATTTCTGTGACCCAAACACGGACGTGTAACGTGAATAAATGAATTTTGAATATGGGGTCACTTTTGGTGGACGAACTAGAAATAAAAATACCTGCAAATGAAAATACCTGCTGTAATGGTCTCAAATATATTTATTGTATATTTTTTTTATAAATCTATACCTACGGTTTTTATGTTGACGTTACGTGGTCTTATTTATCTCCACCACGTAAACCTTTTGAGTCACAATGTGTAATCCGTTACAACCTAATAGAATGAATCAGTGATTAAGAAAATTGCGGGGTAGCCATTTCTGCACAAACAAACAAAGTCAGGGAATAAACTGTTGTATGAATAACTATAACATGGCAAATTGACATAGTGCGGTGTGTCAATTTGATAAATAATAGATTTCCGTGACTGTACTATGTGAGCTACTTTCACACACAGTACTACAGGCTCGAGAGCGGAAAGCCGTAAAGATAAATGAACTTTACAAAACCACTTTCAATGGGGATCGAACTTAACAGCTAACTGTATCAAAAATAGAAATTCGAGGCAGGCAATCTACTTAGCCTTTTCCCAACCATGTTGGTGACGGCTTCCAATCCAACTGGATGCAGCTGAATACCAGTATTTTAGATAAAGCGACTGTCTATCTGACCTCCACAACCCAGTCACTAGGTTATGCGATATCCCTTGGTAAGACTGGTTGTCAGACTTTCGAGCTTCTGACGAGCCGTAACGACTGTCAAAGACCTACGAATGACGACACACGGAGGGGTTTTGATATGTTAAGATGGTCACCCATCCACGAACAAACCGGGGCGAGCGTAGCTCAACCTGATTAATCTACCCGTGCGGCTGTTATTACTAGGTGGCAGTATTGTAAGCAAAATGTACTGAAAATAAGGACATTAAGCCAGTTTGTTTGAGCCTCTATTGATGAAATAATTCAATCTTATAAATAACTTTCTCCGCGACCTATTTTGTAATAGAAGGGTGGTGTGTAAGTGCGTAATGGTTACGACGTCATAAATAAACATTTGTACTCGTAGCGTACGTCGCCGTAACACGTGAATCTGTGTGTAATGGCCCCGCGAGACAAAATATTCAGGACATAAATATAAATCACATGCAAAAACCACCTAATTTGATTAAATATGTACTAAATCTGAAGTAGTGGTTGGAAAGGGGTTTGTTCTGTAAATATGGTAAAGTCAGGGAAATTAATTGTAAACCAACTTAAATTGTCCGACTACCTATATTCAAAGTTGTAGGAAGTGGCTGTGACACGGCGAAATGAAGTAGGGTATCAATTTGCTTAACAATGAATTGCCCTGACTGTTCAGTCTACCACATAACTTAGGTATTATCACTTATCATGTGACTAGATACGTATTTTTGGCGTCAAAGCTTTTCTTAGTGGTGGTAACACTCATAAGATTATAAACTTATGAAACTTCTCAACCTTGTCGTCATAATCAACATGTTTGGCAAACAAATTTGTAATAGAAAAAAAAAGAAAGAAAAGAAAGAAAGAACAGAAAGAAAATGCATTTATTTACGGTAAACATGACGCAAAAAAGAAGATAAACACAAAAAATAAGAAAAGGTTGGGGGGAAACATGCGTCACATCCACGCAAAACGGCCATGGCTCAGCATTATGCTGCGACCCTTCGCAAGACAGCCCCAGCGCCGGTTTTCAGCGACAGCCGGCGCTGACGTAATGACGTAGCCCGGTGGAACAGACAATTATTAGGATGCTGTATCAGTACAGCATACTTACGGACGTCGTACATAAATAAAAATAAAATAATTTAATATAAATGTGATAGAATATTCTAAACAGGAATATAAAAAGAAAAAAGGAAATAGCAAGAGAATAATACAATAATAATAATAGGAGGAATAGCACGCAGAGGGATGCCACTGTTCTTCCAAACAACTCAGAATTTAACCAAAAACCCCAATAGAACTTAATCCAACCGAAAATCAAACCCTTTCCCTAAAAACCCAAAACAATAATACACAATGACATAAAAATATCAAAAAAAGGGTAACAAAACAATTTGCAGCCCCACTAAGTACACAGTATACATCAGTTTAGAGAAACACTAAAAAAAATTGAGGTAATCTCGTTCTAGTTCCAGTATTTATTACGTACACCTCATGTTCTGTGGATTTATATCCACGTAAAGTTTTTATTGCCAACATTTCTTGTAAGATCCCCCATTTTCTTTACTAAAAGCGCTTGAAATCTTTTTATCTAATGTTAGGGAGCATATACATAAACAGGCTTTCCACGTCAGCGTTGAGCTTGTAGCAGGGATTCTCATAAGAGATAAGGCAGTGTTAGCTTAAGTGTGTAGGTTAAGTTTACTAACATAGTTGTTAGAAAATATTGTTACTAACACATTGTATCCTTTGTATTTTTTTATTTAAAATGGGTTTGCTCTTGACTCTAGTCTAGGACAGTGGTGACAGAGACAGAGTCGACGATGGAGTGAGCTTACCCAGAAGAAGCCAGTCCACTCTCACTTTGAAGAGATTAGGGTTGTATGCGTTCGGAAATACAGACGCAGGTAGACAGTTCCAATCTTTTGCTGTGCGCATAACAAAAAACATTTGGAAACGCTTAGTGCGAATTGGTGGAATAGCAACTAGGTAAGGATGGTATCTTGAAGTGCGTCTGGATGACCGATGGAAGAAGGGGGCCGGTAGAATGAGGTCGTAGAGTTCTTGGGCACACTCTCCGAAGTACAATCTGTAGAAGACCGACAAGCAGGCGACCTTGCGGTTGGTTGTATTGGTTAAATATAAATAAATAAATAAAAAAAGGTGTATATTTCTGACTACAGATATTTTTATTAATAAGGCGATATTAACCTAATAGAACAAATTGAAAAATACTCTAAAGGCTTGTTTAGGATATTTTGTTATACTATAACCGTCTCATTACTCAACGATTAGCAACTTTAGACCTGTTAGTAAATTCTAAGTTGTTAATTTTGTAATAAGAATTTTGCCTTAGTTGGAATAAAGTTCGAAATCCAAAAATGGCTCCATGATTTATGGACCATTTTTGAATTCGGTTTTTAAGTCAGTTTTTTGTAATAACACCTTTATTAGTCGTAATAAAGTTCGAATTCTGAAAATAGTTCGATGGTTTAAACCTGGGTCTAAAGCTAGAGCTCATATAAGGCCGTAATTATTTTGTTTTGTGGTTAGTTATGAGTAACAAGAAACAAAAATTGCGTGTCACGCGAGTCTATTTGGGAAATAGCACCTGACATCTAATGCTGTACATATTATTATGGCTCATTTTTAGTTCCCCAACTGTAAAAGTTCCCCAGAGCCTTATACACGGTGACATTTGAATCACAGTTTTGCTAGAACAAACGTTGTTTACACCATGGTCTAATACCAATGATGATCCAAATCATCAAATCAATCAATCATCTAATGATTTTATTTCTGTAAGTAGGTTTGAACAAACACTTTTACACGTCAATCATATTTTTTTTAAACTAGATGGGGTCAGCGTTTCCTATCTGACTACTCTGAGAAGAAAGGCCGAAACAAACTCAGAGGTCACAGTCTCTTTTAAAGTCCAGACAAAATCTTGGTCAGGTCATGTGAAAGCTATCTAGATCGGTGTCTGCAATGGTCTTTTGAGGAAAGAACCACACAGATTGAGTGGACCTGTCCAGTCAGTGCACGCAATTGTCAGTAATCGTGCAGCTCAACTTAGACTCAAGGAGCTCAACGATTCGACGAACAATACCAAAGAAAGGACATTTGAGTAGGCCGCATAAATTACTCAAACTGCCAGATCATGATTACGTTGAGAAAAATACAAAAATAAATATAAATAAATCAATGACCGACATAGTTCTCACAATAACAATAATTAGAATAATATTATAATAATCTTTGAGGACCATGTAGATTTGTGTCTGAAATGGTCTTTTGAGGAAAGAACCACACAGATTGAGTGGACCTGTCCAGTCAGTGCACGCATTTGTCAGTACCCGTGTAGCTCAACTCAGAACTTAAGGAGCTCAACGATTCGACGAACAATACCAAAGAAAGGACATTTGGGTAGGCCGCATCTGTTGCGCATATGTTGCTCAAACGTGTAATAATGTTTGAAACGTTAACCGTAACATCAAAGTACTCATCACGGTAGCGCTAATGCATTCAAGACGCGAGCGCAGCGCGTCGCAGCCGCAATGTCTGTGTAACGGTAATCCGGACATTTTTAACATTGCCTTTATTGTGTTTTGTTTGAAAACCAATGACGTTTTTTTGTTCTATTGGATGCTATAG
The DNA here is from genome assembly GCA_937001585.2 of Brachylomia viminalis. NCBI lineage: Eukaryota > Metazoa > Arthropoda > Insecta > Lepidoptera > Noctuidae > Brachylomia > Brachylomia viminalis. Next base: position 5,200,777 of record OW443305.2, on the reverse strand, counting down.
AATGGTTGTAGACCATGGTCTGAACAACGTTTGTTCTAGCAAAACTGTGATTCAAATGTCACCGTGTATACATAGTATAGACAAAATACTGGTTGCGTGTAAATTATTTAGCACTAGCCGGAAAATACTGTTCGTCGTACAGAAATAACATTCAGGGCAATGGCCGACTCTCACTTGTGAAACAGAAAAAGAACACTGTTATTGATTATCCAGCTTGTTCCGTATCAATATTTGATTACACATAACTTAGTCCACGTTTCCTTGTGCGATTAGCATACAAAATTAAATCAATTATTCCTTGTAACGCTATTTTCTTCACTTTAAATTCTAAAGTAAATTTAGAAATAATCAATAAGATATTTTGCTACACAAAAGCCATGTAGGGATGGAATATAAATATCTACATATGAAAACGGCAAATAAAAGATAAAAAAATAGAACTGATTTTACGCAAATGTACACAGTCCCCAACAATACACATCTCGAAATACAAGAATAGAGATTTCTGTCCCACAAAAGAATAATAGATGTGCATGTTACGCGTGATTCATCGAGTTTACTTTGTATCCGACTGTACCACGTATTTTTATGTAAAGTGACCGGTTTGGCTGGGACTGTACATTACATATTATGTTGGTAAGGTTTGGCAAGATTTTCGCCAAGCTCTTTGATATTTTCAAGGAAATATGTGACAATTCATCGACCGTGCCCCATTATCCTTGCTATGGATCCCACGTTCGCTACAATATTTTTCCTGTATAGAAAAATCTTAGTCGTATATACAACGTCTAAGCTTTGACACTTTTACATTCTGGGTCCTGTCCGTTTCTTGTCTCATGCCATTTAAGAAAACGCTACACACACACAGTTCATAATTTATAATCTGTAATTCGTATTCTTAATAAAGAGTATTCTGTTCTATTTTATTGTATTCTAAATAGATTGAACTATAACTGTGTAGCGTAATATTGTTGTTTTTATTGTACCTGGGTGCTTATCGTGGAAGAATTATATGAGTAACAATATTACACACCTACAAGGTAATAATGCGAGGAAGTACCTTTTTAGGAAAGAGCCAACCGAAGTTTTGGCTTGACTTGTTTTGAGTGCCTGTCCCGATAGACAACTTCTTCATCATCATCATCATTTCAGCCGAATAACGTCCACAGCTGGACATAGGCCTCCACTAAGCATCGCCACTTCGACCGATTCTTTGCTTCTCGCATCCAGCGGGTTCCTGCGGCCTTCACCAGGTCGCCTGTCCACTTACACAAATAGACTATCATTATTTCAACACTTCTTACGACATCTATCAGAATATAACTGACGTTATACCTCTCAATAGACCATTTACCATCTAAATAAGTCGACAAACCCGTCACAGACTTATTTGCCAAAAACTATCATTTTGCCCACACCGTCCTTTCCACTTTTCCTCATCGCAATTTCACGAAACTGCAAAAACTAAAAAGCTCCGAAAATCGGCTTCCAAACACTTTTCATCTTCCGTCAAGGCGTATATCACAGCGTCCATTACCGGGTAACCATACACAGCGTGTATAAAAATGTGTGGTCGTATTTAAGGGTGTTTTTGGTATGAGACAGGTGACCAGTTTTTCGGGATTACGATGTTGGCCCCATTGAGAAAGGAGTTCAGTTTGATGGTCTGTACCATACTCTTAAATATGACCACACATTTCTGGTACAAGCTGTATACAGGTTTTGAGGAAATCGATTCATGAATGTGAACAGAAATGGATGTCGTACATGGGATAGATATCGCGAGAGCCCAGCGGTGTTAAAGAGGCTGTTTTTAATGGATGTGTTTGACCTACGGATTTGTCTTTGATTTCATAATTTTGTGTAGGTATAGATGTAGGTTTTTGTAGATGGTCTGTGATGTTTAAGGGCTTTTCCGTAGAATAAGGAAATATAAACAGATGTTCAGTCTAACTTCCGACAATTTTTTTTGTTACTTATAGCCGACAGGTAAGCCAAAAATTAAAAAGAGCCAAAGTCTAAAATCGCCAACCCGTCTTGAGCAAGCGTGGTGACAATTGTTCGTGCCTTAGCTAGAGGTTTTAATAATTCAAATGAATAATTCCAATAGCTTGAAAGAAAAACCAGAAAAAATCATCCCGAAAGAAACGAGAAATCCTAAAGGAGAATGGGCAAGAGCGTACCACCACACAAAATAATTGTAGCATTATGACCTACGTCGGTCTTAGTTGCCCTCATCGAGTGGTTTAATGAATCCTAAGACGTCTGAATTCAATTGGAGTAAAGATTTGTGAAGAAGTTAATTTGATTTAATAAATAGAATAAATCAATGAAATAATAATAATATAATATTTTTTATTGTTCAATTAGGACTAGACAAAAAAAAAGATTAACAAAATAGGAAAGTTCTTTACATACATACATACATAAATTCATGCCTTCTTCCCATGGGGGTAGGCAGAAACTATAGAACGCCACCTGCTACGATCCTTACATACTCCTGCAGCTTCGTTTACGTTCATACATCTGGTCATACACGTACGCCAGATGCGAGTACTCTGCACCTGACCTTTCTAAAGAACATCACCGATAAGGTCACTGTATGTCCTTTTGGGGCGTCTTTCAGTGCTTCCACTTATATCTGCCTTGTAAATACCCTTTGTTATTCACCTTTTATTCATCCAATTAACGTGACTAAACAATCTAAGCATACTTTTTTCAATTTGTGTTACTGCATCTTCTTTAAACCGGACCGTCGCTTTATAACATATATTTCTCAACAAAAAAACATAATTACACCACACATGCTTCGCAAGGAACGCATTTCCACAAGATTTATTCTACTTTCATGCTTCTTTTGTTACACCTAATATTCACTTCCATTCATAAACGTAGGCACCAGCACACCATTGTGAACAGCCAGTCGAGCCTTTTTGTACATCGACTGGTTTAAATCGCAAAACGCATGTATTCCATTCACTCTATTTCCCTCATTCTCCTTTCCGCATCTTCTTCAATCTTTCCATCTATCATAAACTGACTCCCCAAATATACAAGCTCGTTTACTTACTCCACACTTATCATATATTTTCACATCACCTACCGACCTATTCTCTTCTCTTTCAAACACCATGACCTTTGTCTTATTCACATCTATATTCATCCCTTTCACCATAGATGCTTCATTCATCACAGTAACCATGACTTGCAATTTTATTGTTCTGCTGATGATGCACGTAGAACTTGATCACCTTATTAGAGAAGGCAACTCATTCATCCACAATCCGCACTCATCCTTGTTTTGAACAGCTTTGGTGACACTACACAACCCTGTCTAACGCGCCTCTAGATGCAGAACCAGTCCGTGTATGCCCCATTTATCCTAACAAAAGCAATGGAATCCTTGTTTATAGATTTGAGTGCCCTTATCAAGTGCCAGTCCATACCGTGCAACTATGTAAATAGTGTCGACTATAGTTATTTAATGTTTATTAATTATTATAAATAAAATTATTATAATTAATATAGATTTAATTATTACGTATTAAGTATTTAATAATTATATTAAATTATTATACTTCATTAGGTATCCTAATTATCAACTATAATATCCTCCCACGCAATGGCTAGACCAACAAAAGGTTGATATCTCCCGTTGGCAGGTACCATACTATAATCATTACGTGAGCATACGTACCCACTGTTTTTTTTCTGTTTTTAATAACTATAGTTACTTAGGTATTATCCGTGTCTGGTGCCAAAAAGTCAATCGTTCCAAGATACTTAATAATGAAGTTTATTAATTGATATGATGAAGTTGAATGATGAGTTATAATAATAAATAAAAATAAAGAACTTTCCTATTCTTTTGTTTTAATGCAAAAAAAAATGTATTCTATTATATTCTGATATTCTATTTATTTATTTAATCAACTTAACTTCTTGACATTATCTTTTATCTCCAAGTTAATTCAGACATGCTGTATTAGATTAAACTACTCGATGAGGCCATAAAAGACAGACATACTCGTAATTCATAATGCTATAGTAATTATTTTGTTTTGGGTACGGGACCTATACAGTATTACAAATTGTCCTTTTATTCATATGAAAACAAAACATTCACCATCAAAGAATATTCGTTTTCAAGCATGCATATCCTATAGCAATGTTTCAAAGGATCTGATACCGCCTCAGGCTAACAGCGACTGTACACAAGACCCACGATCACCAAGATTCACGTATATAAAATACGCTAGACACGAAGCGTACATTCGAGTACAAGCTATAACTTTACGGCACACGTCTTCTTACGTAACTGAAAGATGTGCGTATATCTAAGACAAACATTATAAGGGTTTACATACTTCCGTCTTGTTTTGCGCGTTCGAATTTTTCTTAAGTACATTTTTGCACTTAACTGCTGTCGTTCCACCAGCGCCCAGTCATCATCTTGGCAGCCTTGTTTCACGCACTGCTGAGTATGTTATGAATGTTTATGATTTATGAATGAACCATTTTGAAGTTTTGAATTCATGTGCTAACAAATAAAGTATTGATGTTTTCCCATAGGGTAGACAAACGTTAGCGGACTGTCTCAATAACTAAAGGTAATGACCGAGTTAAGCCGGGTGTAAAAAGATACTTAACGAAGCCGAGAGTCACTTGTACTCCCCGTTATTGTAATCATTTTTTTGTACAGGACCATTATACCTGGGAACCTTTTGGTTACGGAGATATTGAAGGTCAAAAGTTCAACGTTTATGACGTTTTTATACGAAAACAAGTTGCTAATGTTTGAACACCTTTTTAAATACCCCCACGACCCTGTACATGCACCTCATACCCATGCACACATAAGCACAGTATTTTGTACTACCTTAAACAGCGAATTTTCACACCAATATTAAATTCGTTCCCCAGCGCTATGTTACTTAGTTTGATATACAGAATGCGTAGTTGACGGCTATGTGATGGGTCTTTTTACACCCTTTGTAACGGTCTCAAGTACTTCTATTTTCAGTCACATTTACAGGCCCAGGCAATACGTATGAGATTTAAAACGGGTATCATTTAAGCTATTACCAATTTAATTAGTTTTGTGTTTCTTAAATAATAGGGTTTGTCCTCCAAATAGTAGATCTGTCACCAAAATGTAGTCACCAAACAATGCAAAATCAGTTCCACAATAAATCACCTAAAATCCTGAGATATAAGGTCTAGTACCAAATAAATGTTTTTGTATGTATTATAATAGGTGTGTCCTAATAAGTATTTAAGCAAACTAATTTAAAGAGATCACCAATAGTAGTAGTTTTCTTATTCACCACGGATCGATTGATATACATAATATGTCGACGGTAGGGCTTGGTCGACGGAGCCCCGCTTCGCGGGGCTCCTACTTCTGGGTGGTTTATAAAAAAATAACCACGAAGGGGATGGCGGGGTCTCTCGACCCCGCCATCCCCTTCTAACCTAACCTGTCCGAGTCGGGGTGCCCTAAAGTCCAGATTGCATCCAGTTTCTCCTGGTAATTTGTCTCGGGTATCATTTAAGCTATTACCAATTTAATTAGTTTTGTGTTTCTTAAATAATAGGGTTTGTCCTCCAAATAGTAGATCTGTCACCAAAATGTAGTCACCAAACAATGCAAAATCAGTTCCACAATAAATCACCTAAAATCCTGAGATATCAACCTGGGAACAATTTTTGTTTATCTGAGAACGAAAATATTTCGTGGCGATAGATCTATTTATTAGGTGATACAACTTGATGACAAATATAAATTTTGGTGATAGAAAATATAGTTCCCATTTAAAACAAAAATGCTACCACATAAGTTAACTGAAATCCACCCAGAAGTTGTGAGACAGGACTCCCACGTGTGAGAAAGTAATAAAACAATTCATAAATAAGTAGCTAAGTACCTACTCGAAACACTCGAACTAGATTTAAGTACTCACATTATGTAAAAGTTAGGCTACAAAGAGATTTATTACCTCACAAAGCCGTAAAAACTAGCTCACATTTGTAACAATAGACTTCTAATAAGTATAAAGTTTTACTGCAACTAAAACAGGTACGTTTTGCTCATTTATTTAGCATTTTAAAAACTTTGTATTGTAACATTACTCAGATAATTGATATGAAAATAAACACTACATGTATGCTCACATAAATCACTCGACCTTAATGTTATGCGAAGACACTGCCGCCCAAGATACAGGATTTTCCTAGTTTGGGGGGCATCATGCGCGTGCGGGCCCTTACGACGAGGGATGCTGTGGCCCGGGGTGGGGTCAAAGGGTCATGGCCACCCGGCTGATCCGGGGATACCGTACGGTCTCCGGTGAGGCGGGAGCCTCCTTGCCGGATTACCGCCATGGGATCTGGAGGCAAAAGTCCCCGCGCACATATGGGAGTGGCGCTAGGAGGCAAAACGCCGGGGCGTAACTCCGCTGCCACGAGAAATCACTGCACAGCGGACAGAGCTCCGGCGGGATCTCAGGGCGGCATGGAGAGTACGACTGAAGCAACCCAGCGCTGGGCACGCCACAATTGCGGCGATAAGTCCCCTCTTTGAGGAGTGGCTAGAGAGGCGCCACGGCGTCCTCACCTTCCGCCTGACGCAGGTCCTCACCGGACACGGTTGTTTCGGGAGGTTCCTGTTCCGGAAAAGACGGGAGCAAATGCCCGGGTGTCACCATTGTGTGGATCGCCCGGAGGTCACGGTGAAGCATACGGTGGAGGTCTGCCCGGCTTGGACGGAGCACCGCCGTGTCCTCGTGGAGGCGATTGGTGGTGGTGATCTCTCGCGTCCGGCCCTGGTCCAGGCCATGGTACGGAGCGAGAGGGCTTGGGAAGCCGTCACCTCCTTTTGTGAAGCAGTAATGTTCGCGGAACGCGTGAGGGGGAGGCAAAATTCGCGCTCTCACGCCCCTAGCCGCCGCCGGAGACGCCCTGGGTGTCGGGAATCGCAAGCTGATTCGCGGCCATCGTAGGCGCGGGCTTGCGAACGGCGAGCAATGGGCAGCTCGCCGTTCAATAAGGACCCGGCCCGGGTCGATGGCTCGTTGTGTTCGCGTGTGTGTGTGTGTGTCGTGAGATGTCAGCATCAATGACAGGGTTCGCTAGGGCCGATGCCTGCCAGGGTTGCGGGAAAGTCCGAGAGGGATACCGTGGCCCCTGGCACAGACAACTGAACTTTCAACCTCACTACCTACCTTTTGTACCCAATTATTATCATTGTACTTCAAGTTTTTACCATTCTATAAACTTATTTGTCACAGTTTATGTGTTATTTTTATGGATTGGGTAATTTTAGTATGGTCTACTAGGCTAGGCAATTCAATAGGCTCTAAGCAATCCTATCAAAATCTATTAGGTGATCATCGTCTTCTTCCAGTCTAAGCTGATGCAGCTGATTGCACACTGCTAAATGACTTGCACAAATAGCCTAAATTCTACGGCTACATTAACTGTGTAATTATAGTTTTTGCTGAGTAAAGATAGCTAGTCAGCAAGGTCGGTAGCGGTGTTAACCGGCCACGAAATGCCAGACGTAATTTTGTAGCTACAATCATTTGCATACTATTTTATGCTGCTTAGGCCCTCTAGCGCGTTCATGGGTTATCCTAAATAACTCGGAGCAGCTAACTAGGGATTAATCAAATAGTTCATCTTGCGCCACCAAGAGTTAAAGGTAAACCTAGAGTTAAACTTTTAAACATTTAACCCTCTGATGTGTGAGAGTTAAGTCGTTAAACTCTGGGTTAGCGTTAGTAATGTTATGACTTTATGAGGTACCGCTGATAACTTATTTTTTATTTTATATTATTCGACGTTCTATTAAGTGAAAATTGGCCTCCTATAAAATAAATACAAATTAATAAAAAAAAAACTTAATAGTAGATTATGCACCGAGGGGCTAAAGTTGTGTCTTAGGTCACGGGCGTCATATTGACTCTTGAGCGCAATGAAGGATTCGGGATTTAACTCCCGAGCGCAGCGAGGGAGTTAAGAGTTTAACTCACGAGCGAAGCGAGGGACTTAATGCAAGAATCCTTCATTGCGCTCGAGATTCAAGCTAGCCCAAGGCAAAGACACCTTTAGCCCAGAGGAGGATACTCTACTTTTTACACCTACTGTGAGAAAATAATAGCCATAGTACGAAAAACAAAGTATATCCACGCGTAGTAAGGGTTTCGAGAATAGCTTTCCTCTTTCTGGCACCAAAGGGTGTTTGTTAGTACTATACTGCCAATTTAGCTGAGCATGTGAGATTCCAAATTCGAATCACATTATTGACCAGCGGGTCATAATGAAATCCAGTACAACATTATGGACCGGCTGTGCCCCCGGCCACTAATGACTCACTTTGGGTTAAGGTTGCTTGACATATAATTTGACATTTTCGAGCAGGTGGTGTGAAAAACATATTATCTTTCCTTATCTGACATTTTCGCCAATGAATAAACTAAATCTCTATGTAAACCACATATAATACGATTAAAATGAAAAGTCATGTTATAGAATTCAAAGACAAGAAAGTATTATGTATCGTAATGTAGTTCATTCATTTTTGGTTGGATTACTTATCAGGCCACAGACATTGCAATTCCATTTTATGTTTCGTCGAATGAACTGCAATATTCGCAACTAAAAAACACTAATATCAGTTTAACTAACCTAGTGTTACTTTTCAGTTGCGCAACGCGTAATAAGAGTTAAAATGTTAATTACTTAACTTAGATTTTACAAACTGTATATTTATTCATTTAATACGGCTAAACGTGCAAGTTGGCGTTTTAGGGGCTACATTGCTATCACGTGGATCGGCCATCTTGCAGTCGCTGCACTCAAATTGTGAAACAACAGGACCTCCGCGTATTTCACAGGCCACGTGAAATGACCCGTGTTGCTAATTGAATGCTCGCATACCGATCACAAACATGACAACCATAAAAGTACCTACTGGTTCTCCGCTCGTTGACCTTACAAATATAATTGGTATCACTGAAACCTGACAGTGGTTGCAGGACAGACCGCGGTCTCTTTTCATGCATCTTTTTAGTATGGAAGCCGACCCTAAAATCATGAGGCAAGTATCAATAATAAGAGCAATAATGGTAGTTATTTAGCGTAAAAATAAGTAGCTAAACCGTCTACCTCCATGCAAATACAGCATAAATTTTAGTAGTTAGGAGAAACTTGAGTTATTATGGATAGAGGAAATGAAAGAAGTTTCTTTATTAAGTCGATAGTGGATTTAAGAGCTTGTAATTAGTTCCTAGCAAGCACAGCTCAACTGATGAAACGCTTTGCACAAGTTTATAGAGGGAGAAACTAAAAAGTGCAATTCTATTGGAGGTGTATAATAACTGAGTCTGGGTGTACTATAGGTACAGAGGGCAATAGGCTCGCCCCCTATTACATGAGACTAAAACATAACTGACGAAGTGTGGGTGTACTGTAGGTACAGAGGGCAATAGGCTCGCCCTCTATTACATGAGACTAAAACATATATTATCTGACGGAATGTGGTTGTGCTATACAACGTGTTGTTTTGCATCCTCGTCAAATTTCAGGAGGCTGTTATGAAAGACATAAATAATCAAATAAAATTACGATCCTGCTCAATAATTAATACATACTTGTTTTTTAGGTATTTAAGTTTGACAGTATTTCAGAATACTCCACTTTCAAAGAACAAAATCGCCCCGTTGCGTATGCGGTAGGCAGTGTCGTACGACTTTGTCGCTGTGTGCATGCGTTACAGTTACAGCGCAGTTACAGGGCGGTATCACACGGGCCCTACACATGCCGATTTCGGAAAAATACAAAAAATAAAAATAAATACCTACTTATTTTATTATTGATTCGTGTCGAGAATCATTAGCATAGTTACCTCCTTGAATTTGACGAGGATGCAAAACAACACCTTGTAGGTGCAGATGGCAATATGCTCGCCCCCTATTACATGGAAATGAAAATTCTGTACACTTAGTTGGCAATAAAGAATTTGAATTTGAACATAACTGGCGAAACGTAGCTGGGGAGCAGTGGTAACGGCCGTGACTTACGAGTTATAGGTCGTCGGTTCTAACACAGACAGGCGATTTACTTTGTGTAAATTATTTCTTCACTACTGCTCTCAAAACGGTGAAGGAAACATCGTGAGGAAACCGGCATGTCCTAAAACCAAAAAATCGAAGACATGTGACATCTACCAACCCGCACTGGGCCAGCGTGATAGATTGCGGCCCACTCCCTCTCACCGAGAGGAGGCCTGTGTCCCAGCAGTGGGAATGATTATGATGGCAAAATGTGGGTGTACTGTAGGTACACCCCTGTCTACATAAATCTACGGGGACTATAGGCGTCATGTTATGTTACATGTTAATTAAATACGTACGGCTACAGTCGAGGATATAAATAAAACTAATATATAATTTACAAGAGTTAAGTTATGTATAAAATTGATAGAATTAATTCAGTAAAAAATAAGACGTGTGACAATATTGTTCCATGTGTAAAACAAGAGTGATTCATAATCACACCAAATAAATATTCGTCATTGAAATAGTTCGATAACATGGGAATGATGAGATGGCGATGCAGATCGGTGTGCAGTAGGTATTAGTCATTGTCGTTGTAAATTACGGTTAATTTAGGGTTCCGCAAGTAACAATATGTAATAATATACACACATCAAAAATGTCTCGGGATCGAGCACATTTTTGCTAATTACTAGAATTCAGGTTTATAAATTATATTTTTTGTTACTCTTAATACTTTTTTTTTGTAAATTTCTTCATTTGAAAAGGGAATAATAAATAGTTCTTGAATTTCGGTCAAAATATGAAAATCAAATCAAGTCGTATTCCTACTTAATCCTACAACGGGTATGAGGCCAAATCAGTAAAATTTGTGACATACTTCTGAATGCAATCAATACAAAGGAAAGTTGGAAGCTGGTTCTCGGCAACGTGCTGTGACAATCGCTCTGGGCACTACGCAGAGTTTTATAAGTCGACTTTGGACAAGTTACTGCATCACTGGAAGCGTGGCAGAGCGACATGGAGTACGAGCATGCATCATCACACGCAGACAAGATCGTTACATACAAATTACTGCTCCAACGAAATCGTACAATGACCGCGATGGTGTTGGTTACGAGGTTTCATAGGTCTTCAGGGATGTTAATAAGCGATCAAACCATAAGAAATCACTTGCATGAAGTCAATCTCCGTTTCCGAAGGCCACTATGTGTACCACCTATTGAGCTCCCCAATCGCAGAGCCCTTTTACAATGTGCTCGTGAACACAGAAATTGGGCAGAAGAAGAGTGGCCTTTAGTGAGTTTTTCTGACTAATCTCGCTTTGGTATGAGGCCAGATGCTAGACGTACACGGTATTGGAGGACCTGGATGCCAAGAACGCTTAAAACCATGCCAGGAAGACCATGCATACAGTGGTGGTACAATCATGATATTGGCGGGTATTTGTATCGGCAGAAGAATTAAACAGATTTGGATCATAGGCAATCTCAATGCACAGATTTACGCTGAAATTATTGTATTAGATGTTTTTAATTTCTTTGCGGACCCAAGTTGGTGCTTCATTTCCGCTTATGCATGATAATGCACGTCCACACTCTGCCAGAGTAGTTGCAAACACACTTGCCGCAGCTAATATCAGCGTCCTACCATGGTGTGCTCAATCGCCAAACTTGAATCCCATTGAGCACGTATGGAATATGCTTCGAAGAAGAGCTCAGTCAAATATGGATGCCGTACACACACCAAAAAATCTTTTTCACCTGTTACAACGGACGGCCGTGGGCGGCCATTCCGCAGCGTGATTTGGATGAACTCACTCATATTGAGTATGCATCACTGCGATTGTGTTATACGCGACAACGGCGGAAATACTACTACTAGTTTACAAAGACTACTAATAGTTTATTTTACGCAGCAAAAATCTTTAAAAACATATTTTTATCTATTTATCACATTTAATGTTAGGATCGTGAACTCTTTATTATGAAAAGCAAATAGTACTTCGTCGATCTACACATACGAAAACATTTTATTTAATCAATGTAAACAGACATTTTTATTTAATTTCAATAGGACCGGCAACATATTTAAATTAATACCTTGACTCCTAGACGCATTTGATGTGTGTAGTTTCATATCAAAAACTCAAATTGTTTTTTGTATTATTTGATAAAAACTATTTTGATCGTAACTTCGACGTGACTTGAAAATCAAAAAGATTAGATAAATTCAAACTGGCTTGCGTATTTCAGGGTAGCTTAAGAGCGTTTATACCTTATGAGTGGCAACGTCGCAATTTAGTGTCATATTTCGTGGTTTTAAATTTTTATCATTTAATCGGAGCTATATTTTAAAATCTGTTTAATTAACTTTTTAGAATTATGTGAAAACTGTGTAAAAGGTAAGAAATCGTTGCGTGTACAGTTCTATTTATATGCAAATAATACATTGGAAACTTGGAGGGCGTTATTTTCATTGTAAAATAACTGTAAGCATTACGGTTACTTACTTTTTAAACACTTTCACGTAATTCTAAAAAGATAATTAAACAGATTCTTAAAATATAGCTCCGATTAAATGATAAAAATTGAAAATCACGAAATATGACAATAAATTGCAACGTTGCCACTCATAAGGTATAAACGCCCATAAGGTATAATAATATGGCGTATCACTGTAAATTAGTGGCTAGCGCGAATAGTTGTAATAATAGTATGGTGTCTCACTGTAAATTATGTATCTCTAATATTAGCATAACCAGCCTATAACGTTCCCACTACTGGGACACAGACCTCCTCTCTGTGAGAGGGAGTGGGCCGTAATCCACCACGTGGGCCCAATGCATGTTGGTAGATGTCACATGTCTTAATTTTTTTTGGTTCTAGGAGATGCCGGTTTCCTTGCGATGTTCTCATTCGCCGTTTTTGAGAGCAGTGGTGATAAAATAATTTACACAAAGTAAAGCACCTGTCTGGGTTTGATCTTACGACCTGCAACTCGTAAGTCGCGGCCTTTACCACTGGGCCACCATTGCTCTTGTACCTGCCATATTTTATGCAAAATAAAGGAACTATATGAATTTGATATTTTATGTAAGTATACCCTCTAAAATGGGCTTACGCACACAGGGCTTTAATGCAAAAGCACTGGGATCGCATATTCATTTAAAAAATTTAAGCTAAAACAACAAAGCGTTTTCTCTTACAGCATGTGTCTTAAAGCAGTGAGCTTAGCAGCATCCTTATTTTGTATCATTTAGAATACAAAGAGCCCGATTACACGTACCAAAACCACAACACAACGATACCTCCTTGACGGGCGCTAATTTGTATGAAAATGAATAGTTTATTCACACTGTCGGTACACGGTATTTGACTGGCAAAATCAACCGTGTGGGGGATACCGACCACAAAGGCCGTCGACCACAAGGTCGCCGACGCGACGACACTGTTACAGCCGGAGTCAATCTGTCTACAAACACTAGCCACAATAACGTAGCCACATCGCAACTAGTAGCGACAACGCAACCACATCGAAATGTTTGCGCGTATGTATGTTCGGACCCTTAAGCACTGTAACATTGTACCTACTTAAAATATCATAATATTCGGGCTAAACTTGCCCCAGCACCCAAAACATAAAAAAAATAACGTCCTTTACTCAACGAGGAAGTACACCGCAGTATTTTACGTTTTACGATCACTTTAAAAAAAATCTAGAACATTCTATGCGTCGAAAAATTTTATGTATGGACACTGGCTACCGGTCTTGTGGCTGATATAGAGTGTTCCTTTTTTGAAGAAAATTGAGGCCGTCATGGATCAGGTTTTTGTATATATTTTTAATAAAATTTTAGTGATATTTCGTTTTGTCGCCCTTTTTTGTTGAGGCTTTAATTTTTTGTGCCTGTACTAAAAGGGATGTTGTATAATTATTAGCCAAGGACGTTTTTTTTTTGTGTCATTTGAAAATATCCATAAATATCTTTGGCATAAATACATTTGCATGCAATAGACTGCTAAAATACTAAAAAGAAACGTGGTTCTCGATGGAGATGCTAAAGGGTCAAAATACTATACAGCCCAGAACATCATATCAATCCAAAGCTGCCCGCCTTGGATAGTAAAACAGGATAAATTAAAAAATAAAACTATCGACTGATTACATGTGTCATGATTTGCAGTCATTTTAAATAATAAATATAAAATTAAATTTTAAAAGAATTTTGTTTCAGTGTAGTCATGAAGTTAGCTCTTCGATCCACGTCAGAAGTCTATATTGATGTTATATTGAGTACCTAATAAAATGGTTTGATAAATATTGCTATATAATGTGGGGACAACAATACGGCACAAAGTGAAAACACTGGCAACACAATGCATAAGAATATTTTGAACTAACCTAGCATCGAAATAAAAAAAAAATGCAAACAGACTAAATATGTAGTAGTGATGAGCCGACTATGGGTTTTACCAATCTTTGACTAGCTATAGTGACTAAATTATTAGATATATTGAATTGAATTATCGTATGCAGACTGGGAGCGGCATTGGATAATACGAAGTTTAACGACGACTCACGACCGACAACCGATGACGGCACGGTTGGGGGATTGAGTGCTGCGCTGCGTGTCGCGGGTTTGTATGAACTACAAGTAGTTGTTCCGGGTTTGGATGTTTGTGTATGTGAGTTTAAATGTTTGTAAACGCACCCAAAATACAGGAAAAAATACAAGTGTATAACAATACAAAAAAACATCGTATTGTCGTCTCCATCTTGTATACCAAGTTTGTATGTGTGCAAGAATATAAATACAGAAATATTTATACTGGAAAAGGCGTGTTGATTTCAAATATAGTAATCATTTACAATTTATTTATGAAACCGTTATTGTATGTTGTTGACGTAACTACTAACGCCATCTATCGACGCACCGGGACATCACATTTTTTATCTACGAATGAGAGCTCGCCATCGTCGGCGACCAATCACAGCACGCGTTTGTTCTCAATAAATCCATTTTATAGGATCTGTTTAAAATCTTTTTCATTACCTGATACACACTGCTTGTAAATAGACGAATTAAAATATAACGAAATCAATAAATCAATCATTGAAGAGCACCTGCCTCCTGTTCCTGTACTATCGAGGAAGTTCATAATATCTAAGCAGTTTTAAAACAAAATCCCGTGAACACGATGACCACATCTGTTTTATCTCTCGAACTACGACCGAACGAGGGTTCCCATTGATATTTATTTCCATTGAAAAAATATGCACCACCTCAGCTTGTTTTGTACTGTAATTTTTATTCATTTGCAAAAACAAGGGACTCATCAAAAATCTCATGGTGCGATGCTATCAGTTGATGCGATTTCTATAGCGGCCGAGGGCTGCAAGGAAACATAGTCCTTAAGGTGCATAGATATGAAATTCCTCGATAGTACATATGTTTAATGCCAAAGTGTAAATTCAACTGAAACCACAACATTTTCCTTTGAAATTAAACAAACTCTGACTGCACCATTTTTGTAGGTATTTTAGAAGTTGCTATGTTTGTAAAGCCAAATCCAATCCAAAAAATCGTTTTGAACGTCTAGTTTGACTTGAATGTGCCCTGGCGGCTGAGAGTAAGTATGTCATGCTCACTCAAATGTGTCGCTGGTGGTGGCGTGTGTATTGAATCATTGAGTTCCCTTCAAAATGGTAGAGCTGAATGGTGCTGATCCATACGTCATGTTCGTGAACGGGCGCCGTCTGTAGGCACTGGTCATTTCTTAGCTGCCACGGTTTATTTTAATTCCATAATTGTTTTTATCTTTTTATTAAGGACGCTTTTAACGTGCACGTCTTTCTACATCGTTCTCACATGTATAATTACAACATGAATGATGTAACCACTTTTTTGTAACAATATTTTGATTTAAAAGAGTGTCCATGGAGTTTCTTGTCCGTTCTTCTCCATAGGTACCTACTACGCTTTGGAATGGGCAGCTAGCTTCATCTTTCTGACTGACCGACCCCTTGACAATTCAAAAGTGCCTGTTTATTTGAAATAAATGCTTTGAGTTTGAGTTTGAGCTGATGTATTTCAAAGAAATAGGCGTGACAACAGTAAATTATGTCAATTACCGTGTCAAACTACTTTGGTGCGCGGAAGTGTTTACTGTATGGCCACAATAATGTACAATAAATTGCCAGGTGGTTGGAAAGACTTGACAACAGTGATCTATAAGAGTAGGCTACGTAAGTTTTTAATTAATAAATCGTACTACAGTGTGACTGAGTTTTTGTCACAGAGAAAAGTTGGCTGAATTGCTCTGGATTTGATGGATCTGGCTTTTGGTTTATTATAAGTAGGTAAATGATAAACAAATGTTTGCATGCTAAATGGTGAAAACTTTAATGTATACTTATCACCTATTGTGTATTACCCATATTTGCAAAATAAATGTCAATTCTATGTTTCGAAAAAAAAGCCATTTTTTTTTCGGCAAAGACGGGATTAAAAAAATATTTTTTTACTGAAATCATTTTAGTCTATCGGTTCAATTTACAAAGTGAAGACGGCAATAAATTAAACTACGTATGACTAATGACATTCCCAGTCTGCAGACAATAAATTCAAGTAAGTATGTCCAATAGTTTGGGCATTTTAGCTAGTCGAAGATTGGCAAAGCCTATAGTCGACCATATTTACTCGTAGTTTGTTTGATAAACCACTTTTTTATTTCGTTGCCAGGATTTATTTAATAGCTCTAAAATATTCTAATGCTTTTTACAGTTTTACATTTAAAAGAAATGACTGACTGGTCGACACTTCACGTGACCAGAGGGTTGACTCGTTCTTTTGCTAAAGAATTAGCATTGCCATTCAAGGTGGCAATGCTGCCAGTCTTCTGGGCACGTTTCAGGATGACAGCGATGCGGACGAGTACTTCGACACCTGAGTGTTCTTTTGTTGTTTGTGTTTATTTGCATATTTAATTATAATTATAATGATTTTAATGTAATGCACATTGCCAGTGTTTTCATTTATTAAAGTATTGTAGTTTCCACATTGTTTATTCGCAAGTCGATTATGATGACAAAATAATCAGACGTTTACAGACATTCCCTTAACTTCAAACAACTTTAATTTCCGATCTGCAGACATTAACCAATTCGTTCCTTACCAAGCAAAGAAGTTACAAAACTATTATAATGACAAATGCTCGTGTAAATATCAGAGAGCATTATCTCGGTAAAGTAGAAGTCTTATTTCAACCTCGAGTGATTTCGACTCAACGAACGCTGCGATTCGATTTATTTTAACAAACGATGCATTCTGCCACTGAAAAGATGTACATTTTGGAGTATTGCCCTCTTTCCTTAGTGGTGGTGTTCTTTGATGATAAATTGTTTTCGTAAAATTAAGGAAAATTGATTGTTTATCAAATTGACTAGCATTTAAATTGTCCGTATATTCAAATCACAACCGTTATTGTATAAAATGGTTATAGCGTGGCAAATTTACGTAAAGACGTGTAGAGACGTGTATCCGTAGTGTTCGCGGAGAAGAACAATCGCTGTACTAAAGTGGCAGTGGGCGGAGCACATTACTCACGGAACGCATAGCATAGCTGACGAGACTAATTAGTCCTTGTAAAGGCTAGCGCAGATTTAGGCGCGCCGCGCCGCATCCCAAAAATCTTCATCACTTGCGTACATTTTCTATGAACCAACGCACACTACAAGTGGGCTGGGCCGCACGTTTTGTATGAAAATGCTTTGCGCAGCGGCCCGTTGCGGCTGTAATGTAAGCGAACATTACAGCCGTAATGGCGGGACGGCGACAGGGAAAGCATAGTGTGGGTAGGCCCTTCAAGGTGGACCTGGAACCTAGTATAATATTGGATGCGTGCGAAACAGGGCCGATCGTTGTAGCCATGCTTTGCGGAAGCATTATTATGTCCCTTCGATCAACAATAGCACTAGATTAAGGAACAAAAACGCATCGCTCAAGTGGCCGCGATTGCATATAACTTGGTTATAAACCTTAACACTCAAACATAAAGTTTATTACCGTTTGCAATATATTTACTACTTCGATTGAAAAGTAAACGTATTTTTAAAATAAGAACAAAAATATTTATGGAAAATAAAACATAATTTCTAAGCAATAAGGTTGCACTATGTTGCAAAATAAGACCACAACATTATTTGTGGTCTTATTTTTCCGGCCGTTTTTGTTGCGTTCATCGGAAATCTAGTACTATTGTTGTTCGAAGCTAAGTATAGAAAAAGACGTTTTTCGGGTGACCTGATGACGACTCGCAGATAGATACAAGGTGGCGGGGACATCAACGACCTGTTACCATGGATTCAGTACATGATTTTGGACACGCCCTTTATTTTTGTGTGGGAGGGCGTGTCAGACTCTTACTGACTAAAACCCACCCGTGTTCCTTCAGTTGTCTATGCCGTGGGCCACGGTAACCCTTTCGGACTTTCCCGCAAACCTGGCAGGCATCGACCCTAGCGGACACCCCATGCTTTGAAATTTTTCGAAGGTTATGAAAAACAAAATTTGCTTTTCTATGAAATAGCGGGTTTTTTTTAATAAGCGACGAAATATTTTTGCCCTTGGGGTTCTAGAACCACGTGTCCCCGCCACCCTGTATTTTATTCGACTAATAAATAATTGTTCCACTGCAGATTATGTAGGTATGTGTATATTTTTAACCGACTTCAAAAAAGGAGGAGGTTCTCAATTCGACTGTATGTTATTTTTTTGTACGTTTGTTCACCGATTACTCGAAGGCGCTTGAACTGATTTGGAAAATTCGTTTTATGTTTCAAAGGGTGTACTTCCCAGGTGGTTCCATTTAAAATTCATCGGAATCTGTCCAGCGGTTTAAAAAACATCTACATTGAATTATTTTTAAATAAATAAAAAAACCGCCTTCAAACGGACGTGGACGTGTACGACGATCCTTTTCGAATTGGTGTGAGGTAGGTACCATAGCTAAAAAGTGAAAAATAAAATACCTTTTCGTACCACTTGCTCAAAAAAGTGACATTCTATGCCACAAAAAGCGAACATAACAATAGTCATTTTTAATCTGTTAAAAACAGGGAAAGAAAATTGTACTGAATTTCATTCATCCTCTAGGGGGAGAATTTGATTTAAATTTGGAATACTTACCGAAATTTATACTGAACTACATCTGTGTTTACACCATTGAGTTTGTATATAAAGCATTATACATCTTTTTGAAAAAGGAATACGCATTTATTATGCAGTTATGATACTTATGATTATTAAATAAAATTACGAAAACCGACGAGGCCGTATGAGCTTGATGCCTTTGCTTTTGCGAAAAAAAAATATTATTCTAGGACATTGCCGCGTTTTTGTTTTCTTCAAATACATAAACGTTAAGTTTATTTTAATTTAAATAAGTTAATGTTCTAAAAATACGTTTAATTGTCATTATTTTTAATAAATGCTTATCTCTTATTATTATTGTGTTAATTTTTTCGCAAATGGTACGAAAAGTAGAGTATTTTCCTCGGTGATAAAGCTGTCTTAGTCTTGGGTGAACTTAAATCCCTCGCTACACTCAGGACTCGTCTTAAATCCCTCGCTTCGCTCGTGATTTAAGTTTTTAACACCCTCGCTACGCTCGGGAGTAAACCTCGAGTCCTTCATTACGCTCGCGATTTAAATCGTCACCCGCGACAGAAGACACTGCTTTATCCCCTTGGTTAATAATCTACTATTTTACGTTTTGTTTTGTAAGAAAGTTTTTTTTATTTTTTAATATATATTATATATTTGCACACCTATTAAGGTAGGATTTGGTTTGAAGAACGTTTGTTGTGATTATGTATCATCTCATGTAGCTACCCATATTCAAGCAGATCAATTATTTGATTTGATTTGTGAATTAATTATGATTGGTCGAGGATTGAGAGGGCCAAATGTTCCACCGAAGGTCGCCTTCAAATGTTTTAGATGAAGAAACAACTTCATTATTCTTTTTATAAATATAGGTAGGAGGAATATAACATCACTTCTTTGATATATCTACGTAGCTGGTTTGATTGCAAGCTGTAAATAGGGAATGCATTGGATAAGGTGGCAAAGGCTGTTCTATCATGGGAGTTATAACATTACTGGGCCAAATGTGAGTGTACTAAACATATTTGAACACTTATTTTTGTGGAATACAGGTAGGGTTCGAATTCCAAACATCGACGCGACGCTACTCTCAAGCAACGTGTTACAAACTCATATCACCAATGAGTAGCCAGCGTGTCACAGCACTAGTATTTCAATAGCGGTCCGTTCACGACGCAGCCAATCAATCAATTTAAAAATCAATTAGTTCGCCATACCTACTCAACAGTTCCACTCCTCGCTCTATTATCAGGAACTTGAGTAGTCAGCTTACAATCTGCCGTTGCAGTGCAATATTCCTTACCATAAACTAAACTAAGACCTTACTAAACGCACATAAACGAGGCACTAAGATTAAGGTAATGTTCAGACGGGGGACTAAACGAAGCACAGTCGCCGCTCGACGCAATCCCAGCAAATGTTTCCCTCAAACTCATTTTAAAATCCATTTCGTTTCTATGTGCGGTACACGGTTATATAATATTCTATATTTTAGTAAATATATTTCGCTGTGTGTGCACGGTTGTCGTTGAATTGTAATTTCTGTTGCATTTTCTATGGTAGTGCGTGTTTCCTCATTCGTATGTTGATTCATAAAGTTCTTCAGTTCAATATTGCTTGTTATATAGTTCGATCGTGTTTAATGGCAATTTATTTAGACCACAGAGCACGGAATCGCTGCGCCAGCAGCATCTAGAGGTGGCAGTACTAATAAAATTCGTAGTCAATAGTCCTACAGAGCACGGAATCGCTGCGCCAGCAGCATCTAGAGGTGGCAGTACTAATAAAATTCGTAGTCAATAGTCCCACAGAGCACGGAATCACTGCGCCAGCAGCATCTAGAGGTGGCAGTACTAATAAAATTCGTAGTCAATAGTCCCACAGAGCACGGAATCGCTGCGCCAGCAGCATCTAGAGGTGGCAGTACTAATAAAATTCGTAGTCAATAGTCCCACAGAGCACGGAATCACTGCGCCAGCAGCATCTAGAGGTGGCAGTACTAATAAAATTCGTAGTCAATAGTCCCACAGAGCACGGAATCACTGCGCCAGCAGCATCTAGAGGTGGCAGTACTAATAAAATTCGTAGTCAATAGTCCCACAGAGCACGGAATCACTGCGCCAGCAGCATCTAGAGGTGGCAGTACTAATAAAATTCGTAGTCAATAGTCCTTATCATCAGCCCCTGGCTGGAGGCTTTGAGTTAGCTCGAAGGCACCACAGGATTGGCCGCTTAAGCAGTCACGGCCTCTCAAGGCCAACTGCGAGATGCCAACATAAAAAAAAAAATCCTTGTCATCATCAGCCTACAGCAGTCCACTGCTGGACATAGGCCTCTCCAATTGTACGCCATTCATCTCGATTCTCGGATACTTACTCGATATTACATCAATGGTCGTTCACCCAAAATAAAATATACCTATGTCTAATCTTTTTTTTTTGTTTTGTTTTTCGTGTTTCGATATCGATACCAATCACGCATGCGGATTTTTGATAAATAATTTAATATGACCCTGTATAATTATGCCGTTTGTGTCCTGGTGCGAGTGAACGGTAGCACGCTTGATTTGTACGAAAAGTATTGCCAGTCGGCATTGGCTCTAGAAGCGGTCGCCGAGGCGTCTACGTGCTCTGCGATTTAGACTTACTCCACCTATATCTGTCAATATACGTACTCGTTCTCACAATGTCTAATTAACTCACTTATTCTAATTTACTCACGGCTTATTAGATTTCTTCACCTGCTGCAAAATCCCTGTTCTTACCACCGACATATTAATTATCAAACAGTCTAAGCACGTAATTGAAAAGCCCTCAAAGTAATTCCTCCGTATTTTATATACGTTATTTTTCATTAAATTAAATAACAGTACTTGAACGCACGATTGTTGTATACAGCGAGGGATATTCATTGTTAAGGAAATGTGTACCCTACGTCAATTCGCATTAGAACACGATTGTGGTATACAGCCAGGGAAATTCATTGTTAAGGAAATGTGTACCCTACGTCAATTCGCATTAGCACATGCCTTCGGAGATGTTTCTCCGCTGTGCCCATATGAACAACGTACTCAATGTTACAAAATGATAACTCTGCGTGACCGTCGACTGGTCTGGTCTCATGTTCTTTTCAAGTCCCCCATAATTTACCCAGATATCCCATTACCCATTTATTCCCCACTAAAGCATTCAACAGAAATATAGGAGTAAACACAACTCTCAATAGGCTCAGTTGTGAGATGAATTCTTATATATAATCCTCTCCAGATGTTGACATATATTATGACTCAATAACACACTTTAACCCTTGTAAATGTTGAGGTCCCTAAGCACGCAACTCACACAATCTAAAGATTAATTTTATTGTATTAGTATGTAGGTATTTCTTGCAACCCCTGCAATCTTCTAACTTATGTCTTTTTTTTATATTTCTGTTTATATAATTGTTACCACTTAATTTTTATGCATTTAATTTTTACCTTAGGTTATCACTGTATTTGAGAATGTTGGTTCACCTATTATTGGCAACTGTATAAGCCCTCAACTATTATCTACTGTTATTTGATATTTTGTATACAGAAGCTGTTGGTGTACCTTTATTAACAAATAAATAAATAAATTCGCCATGTTATAGCCATTTCATGCAACTATCAAATAAAAAAAAATACCTATGGCTTTTCTATGGTATAGAAAATGCCTATGGCATTAAGTCCGCCTCTGTACATCTGTGTGCTTAAAGTGTTAAATAAATAAATAAATGACTGTTGTGATTGAATATACGGATGATCTTTGGCTTGAATGTTGCAATGTGTGTTGTAAAGGTAATTTTTGTTAAATTGATCATGGGTTGGATATTAGATCAAGTCACTTGAAATTAAAGAGTCCGTCACTTTGGAACGTCAAGGGGGTGTATCTCAAGCGCTCCCATGCAGTTTTAGCTGCCGGAGCTGCGACGAAATATTATATCCTAAAAATATCGGTAAATCTAAATATCGGTACTAGATTGCTTGAAACGGAACTTAAATTTAACTAAATTCTTACGTTTTTTATGTTGCATAAATCAAAATGCCTAAAAATCTGGTGTTCCACAGGGCTCAATCCTGGGACCACTACTATTTAATATATATATAAATGATATTGGAAAATGCTTCTTAAACACTAAATTTCTTATGTATGCTGATGATTTGAAAGCCGTCAAAACTATTACTACTATAGAAGACTGTTTAAAGTTTTAAGAAGACTTAGATAGACTATCAGCCTACTGTCTTGACAACAAACTTCACTTAAGCGTCTCCAAATGTAATTAATATATAAATTTCACAAAAAACTAATTTATCACAAATTTTATGTATACGCTAAATAATGCCTTGCTTAGTAACACCTCTATTGTAAGAGGTCTTGGTGTTCTACTGGACAATAAATTATTGCTTAATCTTGATACATAACATTTGATTAATAAAAATATTTTTTAATAGTTTTTTAATTTAAGATGTATGGTTTTGTAATGTGATCATCTACTGAGTTAAAACGGCCCTTTACCTATCTTTACTTATTATGTCGATGCTTGTACGCTCACAGCTCGAATATGCGGTCCCAATCTGGAACCCGTTTTATAAGAAATGTTATATGATCGAGAAAGTCCAGCGTAAATTTCTTCGAGCCATGTACTTTAAAAGGTGCTATAAAAGGTGTTTGTTGTATTCACAATTACTAAGCAAATATAATATTATGTTAACATTAGAATGTAGGCGTAAGTTTCTAGAAGCCAACATACTACATGGTTCATAATTATTTAATTTCCATTGATCTCAGGAGTCAGTTATGTTATGTGGTCCCCCGCACTGTAAATAAGCGTAATGTCCGTGCAGGTACTATCGAGGAAGTTCATATCTAAGCAGTTTTAGAACAAAATCCTGTGAACACGATGACCGCATCTGTTTTACGTTAGTTACTGTTAGCGCCCGAGCGCTACAGGGAAAAATAGTCCTAAAGGTGCATAGATATGAACTTCCTCGATAGTACATTGTTCGCTGTAAATACCTCTCGGACTAAATCGGGATTGCATTGCCCTGTTCATCGTATGGTGGAATCCTATAATCACAACTTCATTGATATTGATATTTTTGAATGTTCCAAATCGAAATTTAAATCCAATGGTTTTAAAATCTTATCTAAAGATTATAAGAAATAGTGTGAGTCCTTTATTCTAAATTTGTTTCAACCGTTTTAATTATTGTTATTAATTAATAGTATTGTACTGTCAATTCCTTTTATTTTTTATAAACTATCTAATTTTTTTTTGAATTAATTAATTGTATTGCATTTTAATAATCATCGTTTTTTATATATCTGAGTAATGCTAATCTAGTGGCACTTTTTCCTTATCTTAATTTTGTTAACATGCGGATAATGGGCTGCAATATTGCTAATAAGTACTACTTAAGAGCCTATATTATAATTTGTAATGTTTTTATATTGTAGCTGTTTATTGTCCCATAATAAATAAATAAAAAGAATCGCTAGGCCGCCATTTTGTTGACACTGAGAGTGACAGTTATAGTTGCCTTCGCGTCATTCCGATCTGAATCCTGTTTTTCGACGACTTCGCTACGTCTCTGGACACCGATTGCTTGCTATTTTTCGACGACTTCGCTAGCCGTTTTAACACCCTGGTGCTTTATTGACTTGTGGCACCCCGACTCAGACAGGTTAGGTTCGAAGGGGATGACGCGGACTTCGTGGTATTTTTTTTTAAACCATTCAGTATTAAAAGCCCCGCGAGGCGGAGCTCTGTCAACTACGTCATGTTATTATTGCTTGCTTCCCTCTCCCTCTAAGGCGATTTTTCACAGAAATTATTCCAAAAAAATTGAATACTTAACTTTTAATATAAAAAACTACGCACCTCCGGCGGCAGGGGGGAAATGTGGGAGGTGACTCTACACCTCCGCCCTCCTCCCTACACCACCTCCTTAGTCCTATTAAGGCGACTTGATTTAAGATGTTACCTTATTCGAATGGAATCAATAACGAGGGATCGGTTTTGTCAATTAAAAAACCGGCCAAGTGCGTGCCTGACCACGCAAAATGAAGGGTTCCGTAGTCGGGATGAATAAATTTACCAATTTTATTAACCAGGAACCAACTTAACATTGTAGTTGAAAAGCATGTTCCACCATACCCTCCAACTGCAAATGTAAGTTTGTACGCACAATATTGCAAAATTTACCATGTTATTTTAAGACCATAGACTTCTTATAGGTTTTCGTGTAATCTATAAAGTATAGAACTCTTATCTGATCGATTTTTAAATTTTAGGCTTAGATAAGGGCCACGGGGGGAATAAATTATTAACTTTCATCTATTTTATTAAATTTTGAAATCCTCATAGTAAGTATTTTCATTTGATATATCACACGGTACAGTTAGCAAAATATTTTTCTTATTTGCCTGTCAAAAGTGACCCCGATGTTCAAAATTCATTTATTTACGTTACACGTCCGTGTTTGGGTCACATAAATTCACATGTATTCTACTTAATCGGTCCATTAGATTCGGAGCAAATTTTATTGGCCGTGACAAAAGGAGTCTGTCCTTGAGACCGACACACGAATGATCCTATAAAGGTTCCGTTTTCTCATTCAGCCGTACGGAACCCTAAAAATAAAGACCTTTTTTAAAATGGTTTACTTCGTTTCACTTGTTTTTTAAAGCTTTAACGATTTTGCAAGAAAAGTTATAGTTATAATACCTACATACATAAGCTCCCGCCTTCTTCCCATTGGCATTGGGGTAGACAGAAACTTCAGTCGTGCGATTCTGTAACCATCTCACCGTGAAATCTTAGGTGAAGTGAGCGTGGAGTGAGCTGTCAGTGTCGTCCTACTGATGCTAGCGATTGACCAAGCATTACATTTACAGTCGTAATCGAGATTTTAATAATATTTTTTATGCAAATTCTATTGAATATTTTCTATTATTTCAAAGCTAGTATGTAAGTTAAGTGTCTAAACATTACTATTTTGAGGGTTTTAAAATAAAATAGCAAAATAGAAATTCAGTCAGAAGCTCGACGTTGTTTTTTTTTTAAATGTCATGCACGGACTTTATAATTTTATAATTTGGATCAACCATATTATTAAAATCTCGATTATGATTGTAAATGTAACGTTGGTCAATCCCTGGCATCAGTGGGATGACAATGACAGCTCACTCCACGCAAGTCTTCACGGTGAGATTTTTACAGAATCGACTGGCAGATGGCCACCTGCTACGATCGTTACATACTCCTTTTGCTTAGTTTACATTTGTACATTTTGTCATACACGCACGCCGGTTGCAATTACTGCAATGGTATTTAGTAAAATATTAATTTAGGTTAGGTAATATTAATTGCTTTAGGTTATAATTGCATGCCATAAACTCGTATAATTTGACGTAAGCGAGCAGGTGGTGTGAATAGATTTTTTCAAACCACTACAATACCATCCTTGTTTCTTGAATCATAATCATATAGTAACTTCAAACTCTTTAATAAACAAAATTAAATTGAGAACTACAAGTACACCAATAATTAAGAAAAAGTTTTACATGTAACATTTACTAACCACAAAAAGCGGGCAAAGCAGACAGGGAATAGTTTGCGTGACCCGAGAGCAGGTTATAACAATTTGACTTACATTTTACTATGAATATACACACGGGATTTAAAGACCTCGAGCTCAGCGACAAATTCTTCATGAATTAATAGAGATGCTACATAACATAATATCACGGCTTGTTTTAACAAAGGATTGGGCAGAGGTGTGCCTATAGCAGTGTTGGGCATTAATCAATTAATTAGTCAATTATTTGGTTAATTGACAAAAAAAGTAATTGCAATTAAATTAATCGCAATTAAACTTTTCATTGCACCTTGCAATTAAATTAATTTGATTAACGTATGTCAATTGTAACTCACAATTAAAATAATTGCAATTAACTTTTTTAGCTGTTTTATGAAACAATTAAAACTAACAATTAGCTTCATGTATCAAAACGAAATTAGTAAAAGGTTTACGAAAATTAAGCTGTAAGTCTCAGACGAATAAAAAAAGTGGTCAAAGGCTGTAAGTATAGCATTTTTTTTTCTAAATCTTTCTTTCTACTTAAAAAACTGCTTAAATAGATGGAGGGAATAGATGGAGGGCACTATTCTACTACCACTACTACTACCTACTTCTTTCTACTATTTATATATACCGGCTGTATATTATACAGCAGTATTGCTTTAATTCTTAGTTTTAATTAAAATTTACAAAACAATTGAAAATTAATTAATTGTTAATTGTAGTAATTTTTTTTAAAATTAATTGTTACTACTACAGTTAACAATTAAATAATTGTTAATTGTAATTTTCCACAATTACAATTGATTAATTGCTAGTTGTTGTGGTTACATTTACCAATTAATCAATTGTTAATCTTTAATTGTTCTTGCAATTAAAATTTGCCTATCACTGGCTTATAGATCACCCACATTTTGCCAGTTATGTTAAGTCTCATGTAATAGTCCCATGTCTAACTTACGGGTGTGAGACATGGGCACTCACCAAATCGCTCAGAGAAAAGCTTGCAAGTAAAAATGAATTTAATCAATCAATTTATTTTTATTTGTATTTAATTAATTCATATACAAAATTGTCAAATATTCAACTATCAAAAATGAAAACATAATAATGTCAACGTAGGTCCAAAATATTCAATACAAACAGAAATTAATTATTACAATACATACCTACATTTCAGATTCAATTAATTTATAAAAGAGCATGTCAATTTGAAACGAGTCCCATAAAAATTCATTCATATGCTCATTAATATGCTTTACTAGCTAAAAAACTTGATAAAAACAGTTGTATATAAAAGTAACAATGTAAGAAATAAAGGAAAAGCTTTTGCAGTCGGCCGTCGAGGGAATGTGTTCTTGACACCTGTCAGTGCGACAATTTTAGTAACTGATAAAGACCAAATTCGCCAAACGCACATTCGTTTGTATGAAACTCAGCCGCATTATAGTGTAATTTCTTGCCGGCTCTTCTCAATAGAAAACGAAAAATTGGTTAAGGAAACTACATTACCTAAACGCAAGTTTTATAATGTTTAAAATTATATGATCTACTGCAGTAAACATAATCAGAATATATGATATTTTATAGGATATAATTATGCTAGTGAGTTAGTGTGTTGAAAACATAATTTGGTGCGATAGAAAAAAGTCACGAAGATACCTCTAAAAAATATTTTAACGATTAAAAACCTTGCTAATATACATACAATCATTCTGTTTTTTTTCAGATTGTTCTCCAAGCAACATATTAACGTGATAGTGTTTTAATTTTTTAATCAATAGATTTTTTTGTAAATAGAGAATTGCTTCATATTTTGCAACATATTACCAGCTTTGTGTCATCGCGCTTCTCTTTCTTTTCTATGCAGTCCGACAGTGACCGCGCTTTAGCTGTTGTCAGCCCCTTAAGCTACTCTTGCCGAGGTCGGCCCGTGGATGGGTGAGAATCCATTACATATCGAGCCCATTTCGTGCCTCGGAAAGCACGTCAAGCCGTTGGTCAAGGCTGTCTTTAGTGGAACTTTGACAGTCGTTATGGGTCGTCAGAAGCTCGAAAGTCTGACAACCAGTCTTACCAAGGGGTATCGTGTTAACCAGTTACTGGGTTGTGGAGCTCAGATAGGCAGTCGCTCCATGTAAAATACTGCAATTCAGCTGCAATCCGTTAGACAGGAAGCGGACCCTAATATAGCTAGGCATAGCCGTGGCAGATGATGTCATCTGCCACGGCTTTGCCAAGCTTTGTTGTAATCTGACATTGGCACTTATGAAACGTCAGAGGTTAAGTGAATAGATACATATCTATTCACTAAAGGCTGATTTTTCAATAGTGAGATACTTATAAATGAGGAATAAATATTGTGGTTTGACAGCTTTTGTATAGAAAATATGTCAAACTCTCAGATTTATTCTTCAGATGAAAGTTATCTGACTATTGAAAAATCAGCCCTTAACCTCTGACGTTTTATAAGTGCCAATGTCAGAATATTTGAAATTAATTAAATATTTTGAATTTGCACAATTTTTAAGTGTGACAATGTCAACACCATCTGACTGACATCCAGACAACAATCATCAATGAGAAATCTAAACATAACTCTCAAGCGATGTTGATTGTCCTGAAGTTCTCTATGAATTTTGCGAATTCATCAAAGCGATTATTTTACCACCTATAAAACTCAAACTCAAAGCATTTATTTCAAATAAACCAATTGCAGGCACTTTTAAATTGTCAAGGGGTCAGTCAGAAAGATGAAGCTAGTTGCCCATTCTAAAGCGTAGTAGGTACCTAAGGGTAAGTGTATCAGATTTCAAAGAAAACAACCAATCGGTCCGAACAATAGATATCATGAAAGCTAAGAGGCTAAGACAGACAACTAATGATCTTTGCTGAAATCATAAATATAGGTAGTAATCGTTATCGGTAAAGTATCAGTCTAGAACTGAATTTTGACTCTTCAAAGTTCAGTTAAATAACTCATATAATATGAATAGTAATTAATTCAACAGATACGAAATTAAACAATTCACATGAAAATTTTTAACAGCTCATTAAAAGAAAATTTATTACCGAAAGTCAATCCCAGGTGCGACGAGTGAGTGAATTTTTTACGATCTTATTCAGAAACTGTGAACATAAAATGAAATTATTCATTCCGAATAATTTATTGCTTGAATTTTATCTTGAATTTAAATAAGATTGACTGCCTTTATTTGATATTGTTTGCCGTTAAGATAACATTACGCCTCACACTCCAAAAGAGTAGGCAAACCAAAACCAACATTTAGATACATGATAAAGATAGATAGACCATTAATTAAGTGCACACAAAATAAATAGCACAACACAGAAAAGCACAATTAATCGTTTGAAAGACACTGAACGAGACAAAATAGAAGTTTGTTTAGTATCCGTCAATGCGTTAAATAATGACCAATTGGGTTCATGGATATAAAGGAAATAAAAAGTAGCAATTTAAAAAATATATATATATATATAAAGTGACACTATGACACACTTTAAAGGATCCAGCAAACGGGCACAACACGCGACGTGAATCGCACGCGACAGGCGGTGCCTTCGTGTCGCGTCAGGTGTCATGCCTGAAATCAAATAACGAGCATATAGGTACAAAGTGTGGTGTTCGTCAGTTAGGTCATGTCCCGGGGGTGAGTCTTATTGTCAACCGGGCACCTCACCACCACAATAATACCTTGCCCCATCTAGAGATCAAACCCCCATGCAAATGCAATGTTCAAATTAATGTTAATTTAAATTAATTTGAACATTGTATAATTATGCAAATAAGATTAACCACTGATTTATCTGATGGAACTCGCTGTTAAGATAATGTGATTTATTAAGAAAACAAGAGTGGTGATTGGGGATGCTTATCTTTGTGATTCGTTTCCTTGTTTGTGGTGAGCTGAAAGTGGTCGGATTTGTTTATTCAACCCATTTTGATGGAAAGAAGCTGTGCCTTCTGGAGCACGAGGTGGGAAGATTAAATTATACTGGCTAAAAATTTAACTTATTGTCTCCTGATGAAAATCATGCCCTCTTTGTGTTGCTATGAGTTTCAGTATCTATTGTTCAATTTCATGGAATAGACCGTATGATATTTCGAATTTAGATTTTGAGGTCTTGGATATCAATAGGGTATATGCATGTATTTATTTTATATTTTTAATTCATTGTTTACACCGTTATAACATAGTAAAAATATAAATACTGTCAAAAATGCTGTAATTAAGTTATAAAAAATATTTAAACGCCGCCATTTTCGCGCGCTCTGTTGATGACGTCAAATACTATATCCAGTGACTGTCTAGTCCATTGTTTACTACAGGTGTTCTCGTTCTTACTTAATTCACTGTGAAAAAAGCTCAAAAGATAATTTATAAGTATTGCATTGTGCCTGAATGCAGAAACACTATCAGAAGTGCACCCGATAAAGTGTTTTTCCAGCCCCGATTGGTGCAAAAATACGTAAGGAATGGTTTACGATTATCCAAAGAGATGAAGTGTCTGCAATAACCATCGATCAATAATAAAGTTCTTTATTAGTGATCGATGGCAATAACATTGTTGTGAATCAAAATTTTACGTTGCAGCTTTCACTCCTTTTACTTCAGCGCACGTAAAATTTGGATTTGAAAGAAAATAAGACGACTTCATGAATGGATCTATTCACGGCAGATTATCCGGTTGTGCTTTTACAAAACCACTCACGTCATTTTCTTTCTAATCTCAAAAGAATTACACTTAAACAATAAATGAATACACAACACGTTATTACAATATTTTCTAATCAAAAGCTTGCAATGCCATACAAATGTAAGCAATACGAACTTGTTGACATAGTATTTTGACGTCACGTTTTGTTTTAACCAATGGTGTGGCGTTTTAGAAATTTGAATTTCCCTCGCTTAATTTGCACTTTTATTTATTAATAATTTTAAGTAATTAAAAATATATTAATTACAAAAATAATGAGTTGGTTCTAATGTCGGGCCAATAAAGATTCGGAATAAAATATTTGAACCAAATTTAATTTAAATAACATGCATATGGGACTATTCAAGAATGGAACCAATATCAACTCGACATACAAAACCATCACCCTACCATTATTTTGTATAGTTTGCTAAGTCAAAATTTGATGCTATAGCTCACACCAAAACGAGCCAAAACAGAAACACCCGTTAAGCTTTGGTTACCTTGGAAAGTGGTTCCGTCATATTAGAACGTCCATATTTGACATTATGGTGTCAAAAACCTCTCTGTATCGGGACAGCCTTTATTGAGTGACCGTTTACCGCTTTCCTACGAAACCGTTGCTTTACCAACCAATTTCCAAAACAAAACACTGTCGAATTCGAAATTACGTACCTACTTAGCTTAGGATTCAAATATAAGTTTCGTTTTCCAAACTCTTTGTCCGTATATCACGAATTCGTTTTTCACCCCGAAACGTTGGCAAAGCGAGACTCTCCTACTTAGCTAAAATTTAACCCGGAAATTTTACCTGGAGTCTAGATATGCAGTTAAGCACTGAATGTTACGTCCTTGGAATATTTCTGGAGTTTGAGTTACGTGGTCTCATAATTTGCCCCCATATTTTTTTCGTTTATAGAACTTGAATTTATTTCGTTTCGGAAAAGTCCAGACACCAACATGGTAAAATCATTGTGGTTATTCGATAATCGTTAACGCATCGTTTAAAGTATTAAAACCAACGTGAGTGTAGCTAATCCTTTGAGCTGCATTCATACACAAATCTGGGCCCGTATTCGTTCGGATTAAAAAAATATTTTATATTCAATAGAAAGTATTTACTATGTTCGATTCCACATCGAAACCAAAAGTTACTCAAACTCTTTTTGAGAAGATACCGTATTCCTAATTTGAACAACGCCAATGTAAAAAAAAACAAATGCGAATATGAACATAACCATACCCATCCCTTCAAAGGATTTATCGATACCATTCGATCAGACGCGCCGTATCGAATGACTATATAACGAGTGATGTATGGCAAACATTCGTCATATGTCCGATTATATTTATTTTAAGCCGATATCGAATAGGAATTGTATGTCAAGTGCAGAGCTTGTAGGATTTGTAGGACTGGATCCTGGTTATTTGTTTTTATTTTTCGTTTCTATACCTATTCTGATTTCGGTTCTGGTTTGTGCAGATGTGTAGTCAATGTTCAGTGGTCTTAAGTGGTTCGCCCTATCACTGGCTCTTTAACATTGAGAGACGAAGTATTTTGGTTTGGCATTTAGTATTTTACTAGAATTAAGAATACAACAGAACTCCTTTAGCAGACTTCCTTTTAATGATGTGCCTACATCATTAATAGGAAGTCTGTTTATAGAAATAAAATAGAACAATTTTCAATTTATCTTTTACCAGAAAAGCTATGAATTTTATTAATATTTTTTTATTGCTAAAGATAAAAAGTTATTAGAATTTATAGTCTTCTTCTTCAGTTATGATAAGGGTGAAAAAATATCGATAGATTTTAGGCGAGGTCCCTTTGCAAGCGAACATCACGAAAGACTGCTTGAATAAATAAATATTCAGTTGAAAATCTAAAGATACAACAACTATATACATATACATTATAAATCGCAATAGAATATTGTCCGCTTATGATAAATTAGCCTTTTGATTGATTTAGAATCTTTTGAAGCCTAGTTATCAATATTCTGTTTTCCTTATACCGACTCAGGGAGTCATAATGTTACTTTATAACTGCATAATAACTTTAGAAGTCATCGATTTCAAAATAAATCGTAAAGAATGTGTGCAATATGGATAGAGTTATAGAACTATGGAGAAGTGTCTTGGCGCTGCGTGAGCGTAGGTACGTGATCCATCGCCGCGCGTTCGATGTCCACCGCGCACAGGATGCATTGAAAGCAGCACATGAAATTATATTTTGCTCAGTTGGTGTAATTGCTGAATGGCGTTCCTTTATGAGGATAAATAAATAAATAAATAATTTCTTTGCCTAACTCATATATTAAGTGCACTGTTCTGTGTTCTTTATGAAAGTAAACTCTTTAAATCGAAGTTGAAGATCAAAGTATGTTCTTAATAAGGTAACCCGCAAAATTAAAATTTTCGTATGGTTATTTTAATTTGTAGGTCAGTGACAGGTTGTATGTTGATCAAAATATGATTCAACAAATATGTATTTACAGAATGCTATTCATTAGGATCAAATAAACACAAAACACCAGTCATTGTGTTCATCTACCAACCTAGAATACGTCGAGGAATACATCTACCTAGGACATCTCATTACTTTTAGATATTGGTACTGACAAAGAAATAGAGAGAAGAATCGAATGAACCAGGAATACCTTTAATACTGGACACAAAAATAAATATTTAAGAGCAAGATACCGACAAATATGGAAACATGCTTACTCTCTACACTTACATACGCTTGTCAGTCATAGCCCCTTACAAAACGAAATATAGGAAAACTTAAAAAATGCCAAAGACGAATGGAGCGGAGGCAGCGGTGCTACATGAACCATAAGCTAAAATGCAGAATGAAAAACAGTAAAATCAGAGGGAAGACCAAGCCAAAGGAAGGGGCCATGAAAGTGCTGAACTTAAAATGAAAGTAAGCTGGACACGCCCAACGAGTAACAGACGACAGATGGACAAAATCACCACGAACTGGTATCCAATAAACATAAAACGCAGACCAGGTAGACTACAAAAAAGATGGAGTGACGATATTGCAAAGATAGCAGACAGAACGTGAAGCAGAATTGCCAGAGACAGAACAGCTTGGAAACGGCTGGAGGAGGCTTTTAACGCTATCGATAGCAGTCCTTGTGCACCACGGTAATAAAGTCTGTTTTGTATGAACTAAAACATTTAGTTAATAATGCCACATACAATTAGTATTTGTAAAATAAGGAATAAGTGAGTAAGGAAAATAAAGCAATTTTTTTTTTTTAATAATTGGAATTCACATTTCATGAAATATTCATTTAATATAACAACTCTCTGATTTCAAATTTCCAATTAGACAGTTGTATTGATGATAATTGTGTAGATAATAAGAAAGAATATAAAAAAGCAAATGGAAATGCAAAAAAATGTAAATGTAATGTAATTAAAATGCAAATGGGATGTCCATTCATCGAACTTAATTCTTTTACTGATTATTTTGTATAAGGTTATTCAGCCACATTAGCTTTTTAATTATTAATACAACAATAACTGTGGTTAAAGATAGCCGCTAACTTACCCCACACATTCGCCAAAACCGAATCGCTAGGAATGACCTCAAACAACCTCAAAAACAAGGAAATTTGTGAAACTGCGGACGGTCCAAGATGAACGACGCAATAATAAACTTGGGCAT
This sequence comes from Brachylomia viminalis, assembly GCA_937001585.2. Lineage (NCBI taxonomy): Eukaryota > Metazoa > Arthropoda > Insecta > Lepidoptera > Noctuidae > Brachylomia > Brachylomia viminalis. Next base: position 5,165,543 of record OW443305.2, on the reverse strand, counting down.
TTCCGCCTTCCGTACGGAATGGGGGGGAGCCTGAGCCCCGATTTGCGTAAATTCGGAGTAATGCCAATTTTCCGCCGTTTTGCCCTTGAATGTACCAATTTCAGGCGTTATCATTTTGTGGCTGTGAATGTCCAGGGCCTCAAGTCTGCTATTACAATAGTGTCAGAATGGTCTATCATTGATTTCAAAATTGTTGATTTTAACAAGTTTGGTAATCTATTAATAGAATGGCGTCATTATGACTTTCCAATGGTCAACCACTGACACTCCATTGAAAGAAATAGCATATAATGGTAATCTCGTAAAATGAATGACTGACGTATGCGGCAATGAAAACAAAATGACTAATTAATGTTCATCTAAATAGTAGTTTTTCTAAAATCATTTCTACTAACGGGTTTTATAATACTGGCAGTACGACAATGTCATTCTACCACGATTCTGTTACGAGACTTCTGACCGACCAATGATCGACCATTATGAAATTTGCAATGTGAAATTTGCATAACTTTTAGCAAAATCACAATGGGATTGTGTTGGAATGACGAATTTATAAAAAATAGCAGACTTGGGGCCCTGACATGGACAAAGGACTTACAAGACGATTATATGGTCAATTTTGTTGTACAAGTCTTTGTTCCTTTAAGCTTGTCATACTTAGTTGTTATTGAATTAATTCATTTTGTTGAATTTTATTACCACCTGGTCATAGAATGCTCTAAAGAAAGACACCTACTCACTGTGACAAACTTACACGGTCTTCGTAGGACCTCTGCGTACTCGATGTCAGGTCATTTTGTCGTCATTGTCAAACTGAATCAGTATATTTCCAGCTCACGACTAGACTAGGGTAAATCGACACTAAAGTGAGACCTCTTTGAAAATATGCTACTATTTTATAAATACTTTAGAGTTATAACATTCGGCCCAGACTTTGATTCGTCCCAAGTCTTACACTACACTAAACACACATTCCTTACGGTAACCGCCAACGCATTACTTTTGTGAGAAATCCTGATCGGTCGTGCGTCCCAATTTGATCCTCTTACCCATTGTTGAACGCTAGTCCACTACAATAGTTACAGTACAAGTTCCACTTGAAGAAACTCCTGAGTTAACCGTTGGCACGAAATAGGTAGGTACAGAAGGCCAGCATCATACAACGTGTTGTTTTGCATCCTCGTCAAATTTCAGGAGGCTGTTATGAAAGACATAAATAATCAAATAAAATTACGATCCTGCTCAATAATTAATACATACTGGTTTTTTTGGTATTTAAGTTTGACAGTATTTCAGAATACTCCACTTTCAAAGAGCAAAATCGCCCCGTTGCGTATGCGGTAGGCAGTGTCGTACGATTATGTCGCTGTGTGCATGCGTTACAGTTACAGCGCAGTTACAGGGCGGTATCACACGGGCCCTACACATGCCGATTTCCGAAAAATACAAAAAAATAAAAATAAATACCTACCTATTTTATTATTGACTCGTGTCGAGAATCATTAGCATAGTTACCTCCTCGAATTTGACGAGGATGCAAAACAACACCTTGTATAACGAGCGAAGACAGGCGCGCGCTCACATAATGGTCTGTTCCAAAAGTTACTAATGACAATGTAAACAAATGGATCAGAAAATGTACCAGTGGGTGTCAGTCTGAAGTGCCACTTACAGTTTGAGGGCTTTGATTTGATTATTTCAATATTTAAACATAAAGATGTTTTTCATTTGACAACAGAATTTTATAACCTAAATTTCCGTCGAAGTTTTTTCAAATACAATTTAATAATCATCATTATCAGCCTAAATTCGTCCACTGCTGGACCTAGGCCTCTCCCAGTGAACGCCACTGAGCCCGACATTCGGTACTCGTCAAAGCAGATCATATAAGTCCAAACTCGAGGGGTTTACTACTAGTCACTGAAGAGTTCCACGGTCCACCTCCTGGATTCCTCATCAGATCAGTTCCAAGATACCAAATTATAGTTTTGTCATCCAAACTACATATACATACAAAGTTTCATTTCGATACGACAGTTAGAAGTGGGTTAAAATTTACTTCTAAGATTTGATTACATTGTTTGTTAGTTAGTTACAAGTGGAGCTAATAAAATCGTGTTAAAAATTGGTGAGATATACAGTTGAAACCTTCTAAATACTGATGAATGTATTAATAGTTTTATTAAGTATAGAAAGAATTTAACCTGAACAGGGATTATTTACACTTTCATTAGACCTTTGAAACAGACCGATCTTCCATTTCATCTCAAACGAATGCCAGTCGCGAGTGCGCATGCACTCGCTGTACGGGGACAGTGCGTGCGATTTCGCTTGATGTATGGAGCCAACCTTCTGTGCTTGTTTATTTTGTCTCGTTGGGTACATTTCGGTTAAGAGCTGTGGGTGTAGTACTGCGTACGTTCGTACGTTATATTTAGACAATTGTTTAGAAGTGTTATTGTTGAGTACGTATGTGTGTGTTAAGTATTTTGGGTTACATAATATTGAAGATTGTAAGCATTTGCTTAAGATCTTCAGGGAATATAAGACAGGAGGCTGCTGTGTAGATAGGATATATTTAGATGGCTTTGAAGGGTTATTCGCGTGATACAATTGTCGTGTGGCAGGGAACTTAAAGCACTATCAGCGATTCCATAAGCTCAAGATTTATCCGCTATTCTTTACCAATGACACCACACCACAGACCGTCCGGAATTTTCATCTAAAAAGTATCTCAAAATACTCCCCATTTTTAAGAACTGATAATGATCTTCAAAAGTGATTTTATGCTTTTAAGCAAGGTAATGAAGCGTCAATTTTTAATGTTCCGCTTATTATCTGTTCGTGAGATTACGAACGAGAGGAAGGAAAGGGAGTCACTACTTAAATCATTATCTCTTCCGAAATTGTCATTTGGTCCGAACGTTTCTTGAGATGTGTTGCATAAAGTACGGAACGGGAAGTCGGGACTTTTTCTTCTTTCTTATTAGCACAAAGACTTGATGGTCGTAGTAATTATAGGGTGTAGGTACTGGTCTATGTCCATAACTAGAATTTTAGAATTATCACTCGTTAGCGCAATTTTATATCAGTAGACAAGTGCCCAAAAGGCTGGCAGCATTGCCAGGTTGTATGGCAATACTGATTCTTTCGCCGAAAAATAGGCCAGCCCTCTGGTCGCGTGAAGAGTCGACTAACCGCTTGGCGATGTCTCGAAAAGCCAAGCGGACACTCGGACCCCATGGACCTAGTGGTTCTACCCCAAACGGCTCGAACATATAACTTCCAATAAGATTGGAATATTTTCGCCGTTTGAGGTTTTCCGCACCTGCAGCAGCCGCCCCAGCACTGCCCGCCGTACTAGGAAGGTGGGATGGCGCAAGGGAGTCGACACACGTTGCATCCCACACCAAATGCCTGCCTAACTTCCAGGGCATTATGGTCATTCCGTCTGGTCTCTTCCCATCGTCGCGTGCCAAGTCTTTGGGTTCTAAAACAGTTAATAGTTAGTTAGTTACTTATCATCATCTACCTAGCCTTTTGTCAACCATGTTCGAGTCGGCCTCCAGCCTTAACGGATGCAGCTGAATACCTACCAGTATTTTACATGGACTGACTGCCTAAATAATAATTGTGTAGTTAAATGATGTAGGTATTAAAAGTAATACTTAGATACAAAATACCGAGTTTATACATGCACTCTACATTTTACCACAAAAACTTACACTCATGCTCGATTTTCCCTTCAAAGGTAAGGAGCAACGACACATCGGGAAAAATTTCCCAAGAAAAGATCCAATTTTTTTTAGAACTAACATAAAATTGAGACATCTGAAAATATTGTTCCACCAAACCAATCGTTCTACCAACTCTTCCTAACAACCTTCCTTACTATTTTCCGAATTTCACCAGACATAAAGTTTCATAAATCGTTCCATTGAACCGTGTCCGGGGCGGTCGGCTAGACAGCCGGTTTCCGGATAAGATTCGCTCAACTGTATCGGCACTATCTAATTACGGGATAGTTAGTTCATTGTTCCAGAACTGTTTGTTGAATACACTTGGTGTGAGTAAATACTGAGTCTAGGATCTTTGAAGAGTTTCAGTGGACTTTGGTGTAGGATTTAGTAAAGAAAAAGAGATGTTTAATAAACTAAATAAAGCAGAAGAAAATATTAGAGTATTGAAGAAGTGATCACTCAAACACATATTATGTATAATATGTTCGCTGAAATGAGATTGGGACTTGAATTTTGAAGTTATTAAGCACGTGAATTGGTCTTCGTTTGTGTCTTAAACTCAATTATCTAGTGTTACCATTGACTTCTATGACAGATGGCGATCTTTCTGTGTATGAAAGATAGAAGATATGCTTTTTTTCCGCAGTTAAATGATGATATGATACGCTGATATTATGGATCCATCCAAAAAAAGATTATAGGACAAGTTATAGGCCGTGTTACAGTACATTTCCGCATTTTTTGCAATTAAAACACTTTCCATTTCCACCTTAAATGTTAGCACAATGTAAGTTTCTTAAGCAATTATCATAGTCATCACACACTAAAGTTAAGCCAAAAACAAAAAAGCTGTATTGTTCAACTAGGACTAGATTACATGGCAAGGTATAAAGCACAAGCATAAAGTTTTTTAATCTAGTTAGTGGGTGCCGTACTGCTCTCCTAGATAAGTTACAAAATATCCTGTGATTAGGAAAAACAGTTCCAATCGCCGTCATAAATGGTCGACGTTTAATAGCACGTGTTAAATATGTACGGGGGTCACAGTGAAAGGTTTTAGAATAGGCCAGTAAGAAAAGCAGCCGATAAAAAATCTATTTAAATTTCGAATGAGGAACTCTTTGAGAATCTTTAGAATAAAAATGTGTAATGAATTCATAATTATGTATGTTTCAATAATGTTTAATGTATTGTGTGATGTATATCGATGTCAAAATCTTCTAAATTTGGGTACACTATAAGTTTTTTCGGACGTTCCTGAAAATGCAGGCATTGCCCCTCTAGTGTTTACAAACCTTAGGTCAAAGAACTATGAACTCAAATCCCTAGAGGAATCTTCAATGGTTTTAAATTAACAAATAGCCACAACCTAGTCATCCATATTTGATAAGAGACGCAATACGAATTCATACACTGTTCGTCACACGGGATAAAATATAAATAATTTTGTTCAACAAATAATGGTCGGTTGCTTTTGTTCAACGGTTTGCTTAGGACCATTGTTTGATTGTTCTCCTATAGTAACGACACAATTATTATTGACACAATGCCGTGTGCGGGAACAATACCTAATTATTTTATAGTAGGTTCCTTCACAAGGAATGTGTCGAAAAGTTTTGTGAGCTTTTAATACATTCTAATTAACATTCATTTATTTGCCAGAATGTAGGTTTACAATGTATGTTTTATGTTGGGAGATAGTATTCAAACTGTACTTCGTTCACATACTTCTACTGCCTACCTTCACATGCATTTTTATAATATTGAACAATCATTTAAATTAATTTACATATACCTACAACCCCCATGTTAATTAATCAAGTTTTAGATTTCATTGTTTTGTATAATTATTTACTTATTTTTATTTTAGGTTCTTTAACAATAAAGAGAGAAATTAAAAATAAACACTATTTATTTCATTTTGAATCACACCATGACATAGGTACACAACTACACACATATAAGTATATTCGAACAGTGACGATTGATGATGATTTAATAGAATAATTTATCAATATAACAACACACACACACACATTAACATTCACTGTATTAATTGATATTTATTTACTTAATTATTATAGGTTTATTAGTCGTTACTTATTACTAGTATATTAGTTTATTGTTATACATGCATTCCTTCATTACTCTGCCGTAAAGTTAATTAATATTATGTGTACTTAAGTTTTAAATTAGCGGCTTGACATTTGAGAGCTTCAGTAGATTGTCCCCAGCGATCAGGAGGTATGACGCTAGCAGTAGCCGAGTTTCAGGATAAACGCACTATCTATCTTGGAACTTATCGTACACAGTCATCGCGTGGCTAGGAAGTCTTCTAAGTAAAAAAATAGACCTATGATATTTCTATTTTGCGTCTTCGAATCTATTTGATATTTTCAGCTCTATTGAACAGCGTTCACTCTCAGCTCAAAAAAAAAAAAATTGCTCTACTTTACTACATTGTAACATTCTCACATGAAATTGTTGATACTTTTTGATATTTCAGGGTTGGCCACATAGTATTAGTGGTTGATCGGGTTTACCTATGTTTATTGTTTCTGCGCAGACCATTTAAAGTTTAAATGGTCTGCGCACCTTTATCGTTTAAATTTTAAACGATAAAGGTAGAATAAGGGGCCATTATAGTTTTAAGATCATACGTTGTAAACCTACGTTCTGGTTAGTAAATGAATTTGAATTTGAAGATCAATCTTGAAAGTATTTAAGCAATCTTGCACAAATTCAAATTTACAAAACGAGTAAGTTACGTACGAGTAACAGAATGTTATAAGAAGTTGATTAATGTTCGTACATTGCTGTAAGGATAGGTCGCGGTTACAACGGCTTGGTTGGATGGCTGATATATTGGTACATACACAGTCTACGTATATGTTATTATACATAAGACTGTAATGTATGGCGCTTGATTTATTTCGTTAGAAGCTTGTTGAGAAATTACGTCGGCTAAAGTATTATAAATGGCTTTTGTTGGAGTAAACTGAGGTTACTGATGGTACCTATGTTATAACCAAGAATATTTATTATTAATTTTCTCGCAGTATTTATAAATGCCCTTATATTTTAATATCATTCAGCTATTCACAAGGTTTGTTTAATTTATGAAACATGTAGGTAATAGTTTGGATGACCCAAATGCTTACCGCTTGATTTAAAGTCTAAAACAGCCTCTGACAGTTTCACATAAGTAGGTACTGTAGAGATCAGTGGTAACGGCCGCGACTTACGAATTGTAGATCGTAGGTTCGAACCCAGACAGGCTCTTTACTCTGTGTAAATTATTTCATCACCACTGCTCTCAAAACGTTGAAGGAAAACATCGAGAGAAAACCGGCATGTCCTAGAACCTTAAATTCGATGATATGTGACATGTACCAACCCGCACTGGGCCCGCGTGGTGGATTATAGCTTACTCCCTCTCACAGAGAGGAGGACTGTGTCCCAGCTGTGGGAACATTATAGATTGATTAAGAATGAAATGATGACTGTAGAGGTTTAACCCTCCATGGCTTTCCTAACCAATACCACCAGCAACCTATACCTACGGGTATTTTATAATTTGATGGTTAATATTATGAGATAAACACTACTTTCACGTTTAGAAGATTAGAAAATGTGCTAGAGAGGATCAGCTCTGTGAGCTGGCATGGCGCGTCTAGATGAAAAATCAGTAGATTAATCAAACGAAATAATTATAATATGTTAATACTGGTTCACTAATGTTTCACCAAAACACAATTGACAAATTTTTAGTTTACAACCAAGTCTGTTGATCGCTGTAGTACTGAAATAACAAGTAATATTGAACCCCTAAAACTTTTCCTGTACATTAAAACAACTAAGCTACGCAATATAGTCACTAAACCTTCTTAGCACTATGCAATTTAGTCTATTAGTTCAAACTCATATATGTAAGTTAGGGGCAAATTTTAACGAACCATGCGCTGTTCTGGAGCGCACAAAATCCTATAGCAGCTGTAGGGTTTTGCATTATAACTGGAATTTGCGCGGCGCTTTATAACTTATTTACTAATAGGATCTCTAACAGAGGCTACAGAATTACACGTACATTCACTTAAAGCCTAGGTAAGTACAATAAGTTTGACAAGGAAGCCTTTTTATCCGATCAAAGCAGAGAAGAAGAAATCTAACTGTTTTTTTAAATAATCTGATACTGGCACGCAGATCGATCGAGCAGTGTTGACCCAGTGGCCACGGCCGCAACATACGAGTTGTAGGTCGTAGTTTCGAACCCAGTTAGGCGCTTTACTTTGTGTAAATTATTTCATCACCACTGCTCTCAGAACGGAGAAGGAAAACATCGTGAGGAAACCGGTATGTCCTAGAACCAAAAATTTGAAGACATGTGACATCTACCAACCCGCACTGGGCCCGCGTGGTGAATTACGGCCCACTCCCTCTCTCAGAGAGGAGGCCTGTGTCCCAGCAGTGGGCACATTATAGGGTGGTTATGTATGCAGAGCGTGTAGATTAAAGAGAGGCCTATACCATCCCGAGTCGGGATTATGCAAGTATTCAAAGTCACGCTGTGGACGATGATTGCATAATCTTGCAAGAAAATACAAGATCAAATCCTCTAGGCCATCTATGGCCTCGTTGGCCTAGTAATTGTAAGCTACTGCTGAGCATGAGGTCCTGGGATCGATTCGATCGACGGGGAAACCAGGCATGATGATAATTTATTTGATCCTAGGACTGTCTCGCGTCCATCTATGATATACAGGGTGAAATTGAATTCATGGGCATTATTTTAAAGGGTCATTGTACTCATCACTATGGACAACTTTTACTATGGGACCAAACCTGAAATCACAAAAAGAAAATCAGCTGTTCCCTACATTTTGAAGGGCTATGCAAACATAAATGTAGGGAACAGCTATTATTTTTTGTGATTTCAGGTTTGGTCCCATAGTAAAAGTTGTTCATAATGACAATGACCCTTTAAAATATTGTCCATGAATTCAATTTCACTCTGTTTAATATATGGTATGGTAATAGCTAGGACAGTACACATTAACAACTTCGAGCGAGTGAACATCAAATCGAGCTAAGCTTAGCTGCGAAATTGCCAATATGCAATCAGTGTTGCATTGCGTCACAGATTGTGCTTGATTGTCACTAACAAATATGGGTGTCGTTTCGACTGAGCTAGGTTCATTGTAATTGACAATGTTCGAGCGCATTTCGATCATGTGTTTGTTGCGTCATTATCTTCCTACTTTGACTCCGATCTACTTTGTTGGGTGCAACAAATTTATTTATTTTTCCTTTTTATCTCGTATAATGTTAGAAAGTGGTGGGAAGTGATGAAGGGTGGGCGTTTTGGGGGGACTGTCTTATGTGATTTTGACGTTCAAAAAGTTCTGATTCTCAGACTAGTTTGAATAAATGACTTTTTATTGTGACCGGTTGGCGCAGTTGGTAGCGAACCTGCCTTCTGAGCCGCTGGTCCCGGGTTCGATCCCCGGACAAGTCAAACATTTGTGTGCATGAACATGTCTGTTTGACGTGTGTCTGGGTGTGTATATGTATATAAGTATGTATATCAGTCATCAGGTTACCGTAGTACAGGCTCTGCCTAGTTCGGGATCTAAAGACCTTGTGTAGATGTTGTCTCATATTATTGTTATTTATATTTTTTTATTTTGTTATGATCAAACCAATTTTGAAAAGAGCTGGAAAATTTACGTATTTGTTGTCCACCATAGCTATAGGGATAACTATCTGTGTTCTTGCTTCATGATGATGGGTCTTTCGGTATAGGTAAATGCACAGACGCGTTTTATAGCCACTGAGCAGAGTAACCGTCATTACCCCTTCTTCCTGACTTAGGCGGGTGAAACATACCACTTAAAATTTAGTGGGCCGTCTGCTAGTTTTGCCATACAAGTAGGTCTGTACCTGTTTTGGGTGGTGCTGGTTTTTTTCTTTAAAATACTACGTCCAGTTAGCCAAGTATCTATCAAACCACGGTCCAGACACTTACTCTCCTTAATGACCAACAGACAATAATTATAAACATAAATAATCACCTGCACAAAACGAGCTAAAGAGAAAATATCTAAATTCGCGGCCTCACCCTAATTGTTCTGCCAACGGAGACAAATGGCCGGCACGTCAGCCCGTGACGTCATCCATCGCATTGATAACGACTTGCCAGGGGGACCAGAAGTTTTACTGATAATAATTATGATGTACGGTTTTATGAGGTCGAAAGTTTGACCTATTAATTTTGAATGGCTTGTGTCATAAAACAGGCTGTTTATTGGTGATGACCAAGTGATCCTTTAGAGAGATACGACACGGTTGGCGCAGTGGTTAAGCGATTGACTGCTGCGTTACGTGTCGCGGGTTCGATCCCTGCACGGAACAAATATTTGTATGACCTGCAAGTAGTTGTTCCGGGTCTAGCAATTTGTGTATGTGAGTTTAAATGTTTGTAAACGCACCCACGATATAGGAGATATTCCTAGTGTGGGACGTTTAAAAAAAAAAAGATATGAGCAATTTTATTTGTCGCTGAATACTACCACCGAGCTGTGATTAGACGAAACAAAGTAACCTCACGTTTACACCACAGTTTAAATCCTCTATTCTACATGTTGTGTCTACTCTTTTCGTTTATCGTTTACACCTAAATAAAGGTTTTGAAGACTATGTAGTTGTAAACAAAACTTGTAGAAAACCGTCAAAAATGTGAGCAAACTATTTAACAAAACATGTCTGAAACTATGTTAATACCTACATGTTATGATTATGACATGTTCATGACAAGTCTTTTACAAGTTTTGGTGAAGGCAAGTAGGTGTCACAACTTGTATGAGGATGTAAAAGCGAAGTTACAGAGTAAAAAGACGTCGGTAGTTCAACTGACGCTTTGCAACACTCTCGAGAGACTCGAAATTTTCCTTAGCTCTTACCTTCTAAATCTCATCACGCTTTAGTTTCTCACCACAGTCATTCAATCAATCTATTTCAACAGAAACACTGCATTCTACAGCTTCCGTATGGGAGAAAATAGGAAAACATCATTTACTTTTGTCACTACATTGTATTTCTCTAAAGCAGTCAATCTACACGGTCCTAGTATTTTTTTTTTTCTCTAAAAAAAACGTTGCCCCACACTAGGAATTTCTCCTGTATTGTGGGTGCGTTTAAAAACATTTAAATTCACATACACAAACAGCCAGACCCGGAACAACTACTTGCAGGTCATACAAATATTAGTTTCGTGCAGGAATCGAACCCACGACATGCAGCGCAGCAGTCAATCGCTTAACCACTGGGCCAACCGTACCGTCAATAATATCGAACCTTGAGGAACGACCATTTCAGACTCTAATAAGTTTATCCCGGTTACTTTAACTTTAACCTTTCTATCTTTCAGGTATAATCTTAGTATTTAAATCAAGAGCTTAATTATTCATCAAAAGAGATTAATTATTCAGGAAGTTGAAAGCAGCTCCCGTGGTTATTGTTATTTACAACTTTACATGGGTAAGTAGTTGTCTATTAGAAAGCACCTGTAAGCTTAGATAAGTATCCTATCCATACAGCGGTAAACTTTGGACATGCACTAAAAGGAAGATGAGTTACACAACAATTTTGTTGTGTGATAAAGAACACCGATAGGGTCAAAAGGTAAACATGTGCAATTTGGATACAAACAACATATATTTGTACAAAACTGCGATAAAAATTACTCTGTGTCCAACTTCTGTGACGAAGCGAATGTGCTGATTAATAATATCATTGCCTTTACCAAAAATGCTCCTCATCGAGCACCAGCAATTTGATTTTCCACATTACTGCCACATTTTCACACTTAACCTACTGCCACAGAATCCTGCGTTGTCAGCAAGAAAAATAGGCTTTCAATATCACCGGGTGCGATCGATATCTCAGAATTCACAGAAAATTTCTTTCGCTCCAGATTTGCACCTCAGAATAATAACTACAGAGGGTCGGCTCCACACAACGTGCGAAAATACTAACAGCGTACATACGGCGAACTCAAACAAATGCCGGTCGCTAGTGCACTTGCACTCGCTATACGAGAAGTGGGTAGTGCAGGGATCCCTAATTAGTTTCATTGGGTGTGTTCGGGCGCCTCCAACCACTCGGCAATCTTCGGCAGCTGTCGTGAGACAGTGGAAGACGGCGAGCGGCGGCGAGAGGAGCGGCGGCGTGCGGGGACATCGGCACTTCGCTACCGATCTCGGATGACGGCACGCGCGCGCATTCCATACGCTTACCAACATCGATATTATTGTACCTATTTGGATTACATTCTTTTTTATTACAGTCCATTGCATTTTAGTTTAGTCCTTAGTTAGGTCCCTAACAGGGTGTTTAAAAATAATATGTCTAGTATATTATATTCAGTTTTTAAAAATATTTTGCCTGCCGCGGTCCGTTTGGCAGACGATTAATAGCAACCAAGATTTAAAAAAAATCGTAAGAAAAGATTAGATAGACCATTATATTTTATGTACCTACACATACATAGACTCACACTTTTTCTTTTTTTATTAAGTAATAAACAAATATTAAAATTAACAGAGTAAGTACCTACCTAAGTGAAAATGATATTTTTTACTTTGAACTATCTGTCTGAAGTCTGGAATAAAGTTGGTGCAACCTTACTTTAGTTTAAATATTTTTAGATTAAGTTTTAGTTATTTTTATTGTTCACTCAAGGTCCGCACAAAATACGTCGGAAGTACGGATCCGGACCGCGGTCCGCCATTTGGTGACTCCTGGGGTGTGTATAATTGTATATGTGTACGTGCGTTTTCTGTCATTCTATTGGGCCGACCTTCTGTACCTATCTATCCTGTGTATGCAGGTTTCTTTCAAAGGCAAAGTCTGAGCCATTTCTTTCGTATCCAATCAGGTTAACGATCGCAGTGACGAAATAGGAATATTGCTATTTGCTCTTTGAGTTTGAGTTAAAAAAATATATTTTGATTTGTAAAATTTTTGAGTTGTGGGTTGAGGCGTTAGAAATGCTTTGAGCTTTAAACTTTTTTGCTTTTAGATAGGTCACTGTTATACCCGCAGTAAAACGTTTTCCAAAGGTAAGTTTCATAATTTTAAATAGAACAGAATAGGTCTTTATTTGCTTAGAATGTAGGTACACACAATTAAGCTGTTAAATTTAATAGCATGTACACTCTGCCTTAATAAACTTAGCATGCAAATGTAATACAAATTAGAGGTTAATAAATATATTACAAAACATTATCATTTACGGAATCCTGCACAGAATAATAACATTTAGTAATTCTGTGAAATGTTTTTAAATTTTTTGCAGCGGTAAGCTTTTAATTTTGTCAGGTATTTTATTAAAGATTATAGGAGCCATACAAATCACATTCCTTTTTAATAAGCTGGTTATGAATACGCCCGTGATTAATTGATTCTGGTATGGAGATCTCATAGCTGTACTTCTATTAAAGTTGCAAATAGACATCGATTTGTTATTACAAATATTGCTAATTCAAGGATATTATATAGGCATGGGAAGGTTAATAATTTATGAGACTTAAATATAGTTAGAAAGAAAGAAAGAAAGAAAAGAAAGAAAATTAAGTAATTAATTAAGTCTCAGGCAGCGCTTTTGCGCTTTTGGTGCTTTCTCGTTCACTACAGTGACCCCGTAATATTATAGGTACCAAATCTTAAGAGAGAGAAGTACAAACGCACTTCTCTAGTAATCACACACACATAACATAACATCACGCCTGTATCCCAAAGGATTGGGCAGAACTGTGGCGGCATCTACAACGCCACATGAGAACTACGTGTCATCTTGACGTCACGCAAAATCCTGCATCGCGCAAGCAGAGTTTACCGCGCAACTAGCATATATACATCGTCCCGACATCAATCGTCGGGCTGTTGCCCACCAGACACGACCCCCGTCTGGTCGGAGGATCCTCCCTTTTCAATGTAGAAACAATGTTCCTCATACCTCTATAGAACAATATAGTATGTTGTTTGTTATGCACCTACTAATGTAGTTATGTATAAAATTTTATAATTTTCAGGTTGTAGCAACAAGCATCCTTTAAAACAATACTTTATTAATAGACCTTTGACTAAAAGCCAAATGATGGTCTTTAAAAATATAATTCCACCATTATTCATCTCATCCCTAGTTCCACAAGACGAACATTTTAAAACTTGGAAGTGAAGCCAAGTCTTCCGCAGTACAGTTGGGTCGCGTTTGACGATAGTTACTTGATTGCGTTCTCTTCTTCTCCAAAGTTATAACACGTAGGTTCGCGGCGTCTTTGACATCTGTCGTCTGAATAAATGATTAGAGTTTCAGTTCAAATTCTGACTTCAGAATCGTGTATCATTTGTGGATCATAGTTGTTAGCATGGCGAAGATATTTTATTTGTTATATAGTTGTGGTATTTTCCAAAAGGGTTGGCAGAGGATGCCAGTTTTAATGACTATATCGCCCAAAGTTCCCTTACTCCTTCTGAGCTGTCACTGTCAAATTGTTACCATAAACAATGCTGTTGAAATGTACTTTTAGTGTTAATTTACTATACTTACCTAATTTATTAACATTGATAAAAAAGTGGGGGCTTATGGCTAAGTAATAACAAGCACACGGTTTGATCGATCAGATTAAGCTACGCTTGCCGCGGTTGGTCCGTAGATGGGTGACCCTCTTTACATATTTACTAACCCTCCGTGCCTTGGAAAGCACGTTAAGCCGTTGGTCCCGGCTGTCATTCGTGAATCTTTGACAGTTGTTACATGTCATCAGAAGCTCGAAAATCTGATAACCAGTCTTACCAAGGGGTATCGTAGTACCCAGTAACTGGGTTGTGGAGATCAGATAGGTAGTCGCTCCGTGTAAATTACTGATATTCAGCTGCATCCGGTTAGACTGGAAGCTGACCCCAACATATTTGGGATAAGGCTAGGCAGATGATGAAATCTCTATAAAAACGAATTACAACAATTTTATATTAATTATAATATAATTAATATATTTTTATTTAATATTTTTTATTTGTTTTTTGACTATATAGTCCAAACCATATGACCCACTGGTCCCGAGATTAATAATTAGGAAGTGAGAATAATTAGTGAGCGGGTGAGCCGTTTTAATAAAAGTCTAATGTACATAACACGAACCACGTGTGTAAGAGCTGTGCTCAATAATTTGTAATTTTCGCTAAATATGTGTGGGGGCGTGTGTCGGGAAACTCTCCAATAAAACTCCTTTTTAAGTAACGAAATATATTTTAAAGTTCTCAGATTTCACGTAATAATTATAAGATAGATTTCTTATTAGTTAGGTTTAATATATCAATGTCCGTTCCCACCGAAGTTAGGTAACGAAAAAGCGATGACAATAGTCGGTGACGGTGATATGCGGTGTCTCACAATAGTCGGTGACGTCGCATATGCGGTGTCATAATACGATCAGTCCCTTTCATCCTGATCAGTCCCCTCGTAACACGCTCACTAATGTTTATGTTTTTTATTTTATTTTCTGTTTTAAATTATATAATACGTTTTTAGTTTGTTATTCAAATTCAATATCATTTAATTTAATTTCAGTTAGTTTAAGCAT
Organism: Brachylomia viminalis; assembly: GCA_937001585.2. NCBI lineage: Eukaryota > Metazoa > Arthropoda > Insecta > Lepidoptera > Noctuidae > Brachylomia > Brachylomia viminalis. The sequence continues at coordinate 5,150,161 of OW443305.2, read as the reverse complement.
AACAGATTATTATTGAAATTAGTCCTATTTACATTGTACCTAGTCCATCTTCATATTAATTATTATTGTTTATTGAGATCTAAATAAAATGCTGTGCTTATCTTTGAATGCAATGCTATTGTATATTTTGTAAATGATATGTACAGACGACTACAAATCAAGCTATACATTTCCAGTTTACACTGACCTCTCATTGTAAAGAAATCCTACACAATGCGAGATCAGCTTATACTGGAAACTTATAGCTTGATCTGTAGCCGTGAGAGGTCTTTGTGTGTATTTAGTTGGTTTGCCTAAACAAATAAATAAACTAGACACGAAAACGAATTTAGACCCCAGACTACTGAGAATTTCCTTATCATTATATCCTAACTAATAATATAAACGTGAAAGTAAGTTTGTTTGTTACCTTTTCACGCCTAAAACACTGAACCGATCATCATGACATTTTGCGTATACGTTGTCCGGGTTAAAGAAAAAAATATCCACCTTTCATCCAGAAAAAAAGTACTGTTTTGAGCCCATTTATTTAGTATGTTCTACCACATTTAAATTAAATTATATTATTTTATTGATAGATGATAAATGGCTGTACTGGTACAGCGTCATAACTATTATTTGCTTCACCGGACGACGTCACTACGTCGGCGCCGGCTGTCGCTGAAAACCAGCGCTGGGGCTCTGTCTTGCATAGCGTCGCAGCGTAATGCTGAGCGATAGCCTTTTTTGCGTGGTTGTGACGCATGTTTCCCCCAACCTTTTCTTACTTTTTGTGTTTGTGTTATTTTTTGCGTCATGTTTACCGCTAATAAACGCATTTTCTTTCTTTCTTCTTTCCTATCGGTGCAACGGCCAAACAACAAACAGAGTACAACCCGAATTGATTGGCAAATTCTAAATTAACGCGAGCGAAGTCGCGGGCAAATGCCCGTGCCAAAAAATGTATTAGATAAAATTAAATACAAATCATTTTCACCGATCCGAGGATCAAACCCACAACCCACGCTTGGCAGCATTTATGGAAAGTTTTAGTGTAAGTAGTGTAAGAACATTATTGTAGGTGTTTTCCTTTTGAAAAGGGTGAAAGATATCAGAAAAAAATTTAGGTATTGCTCCACGTCTGGAAGGCTACTTTGAACTAAAATAATAAAATGTACCTTTATTATTTTGACATTTTAAGGGTTCTATATCTAAGAATAAAAAAACGGAACCCTTATAGGATCACTTCGCTGTCCGTCCGTCTTCCACCAGTCTATCTGTATGTCTGTTAAGACCCTTTTTCTCAGGAACGCGTCGAGATATCAAGTTGAAATAAATTTAAAAGCAAATACGTAAGTCAACATCCATTTGTTACACATATCTATTTAAAACTGATTTACATCCGTAAGACGTCCTCGTAACATAAGGACCAGTTGAAAACCATCGTCAGGTACTAGTTGTCTGGCATTTATGCTGAACTGGGCATATTTGGCGTGTTTGTTGATTTTCTGTTTTTGTGTAATATTGTGTGCGGGTCAAATAAATTTATTTTCTTTCTTTCTTTCTTCTTTCATAATAAATAAAGCTCTAGACGATTTCTAGGGCTTTTTCTTTCCTAAACATCCTTCAAAAGGATACCAAATGAACTGAACCAAGTTAAGAAGTTACCTGACCATTCAAAGCCAGCAACATTTGAAACAGAAGGGTTTTAATCAAGAATTTTGAGATGCAAATTAGTTCACAAGCCACGTGCATACCAGTTGAGTTGCAATATGAATAACCAAGAGTTTCCAATCAGATGCGGTTAGCCGGTGCTCAAGAATGCAGATCACTTGAGTTTCAGCTAATGTAGTCTAATCTTAAATGAACCTCCGGATGTAGTGCATTGTTCTGGTTCAAGGTTGGAATGTCGTAGTACCTGTTCTACAACTGTGGACAGGTAACTAGATGAGAAGAAAGGAGGCCAATTTGTTGTGACAAAGCAAATGTGTTCCTTTTTTCAAAGGAACAAAGTTATGTGTCCGCAAGCCTTATTTTTCAATTATTATTATTATTCCTACAATAATAACGCATAGAAGCCGCGTCTAGTACAAAACACGAGCGATATCGCGTGTCAAATTCATTTTATTTGTGTGCGTGAGCCGAATGTGTCTACGTTCCTCAAACGCACACAGATAAAACTATCAGTGAGACCATTACCATGCCGTTACCCACAAAAAAATGGGAAAACGCACTAATATGTTACTGGATCAAATCCAGACAAGTATTTTATGTTATCAGAATCTGGATAAGATGTAGATGATTTTTCATGTAATATGACATATTTTTACGGAAGGTAAAATTCAATTTATTTAAAAACTAAAATAAACTAACTAAACAAAAATAAGAACAAAATTTTATTGTAAGCAATATGGGTATTGTTTTCCTCACAAGTAGCAACACTGTATTGTGACAAGTTAGGTTAGGTTTAATTTTTGTTTAATGATCGATTTACGTAAAAATAATGTATAAAATGTGAGTACTTACCTGTGAAATGTAATTTGATCACATGTTTTATGTTTTCCTGAAGTGCTATGACATCCCTTTACGCTACAAACTGTCATTTTCAATTATTTTACTCGCGAGTTGTGTTCGACGGATCGTGACCTTGAGTACTGACAGCTCGCCAAGAGAAGTTTGCCAATTACGGCAAAGTTTTTGTTGCCTCACTTTTTGCACGCGTACTAGGTTTCTATGCGTTATTATTCTAAGTTATTATTATTCATTTATTCATTCGAGTTACAAAGACTCATAGACAATAGACAATACACACATACATCAAACAATACAATAAAAAACAAAAACCATCGTACCTTCAACTCTTACGGCCGACGACTGTAGCTGACGTGCAAGTCACTGCAGCGTCGCATGTATGGACAGTCGAACCTGTCCGCTATTATCATCAGCACGCTGTTAGGGCTGCCGCGCACCCTGCGCACCAGAGATGCGCTCCGCTTGCGCATCGTTGCATAGAAGCAGACGACGCTTGCTTCGGTATACATGCCCGAGGCACTACAGTGTCGCGGCAGCCCCATCAGTGCTCTAAAGGCGTTGTTATAATGGACGCGGAGGGCTTCGTAAAACAGTAAATATGTATTTTAGTTTTCCAGGTCCAGTAATGCGTTCCAATCTATCTAACTAGCCTTTTTCCGACTATGTTGTATTTTTTATTTTTTTTAAGATTCTTTGGATTTTGTGAATGTAAGAACGTTGTAGGCCTAACTTGTAAACTTAAGATTTGTAGACCATTTTCTATCTTGTTAAGTACCAGGTAACTGTCGGCAGCCCTATACTGTCCTGCCATACCCACACACACTGTAATTTGGAAACATTGTAAAACCTAATTATTTTTAAAAGAGTAACCGTGGAGTTTACTGCCGGCTATTCTCCATAGGAAACAACCAATTAGAACCATGCACCTAGCTCCTGACATTTCATAAATGTCCATGTAGGTTTATGCGAAATAAAATATTTTGATTTGATTTGACTGTCAAAGATCTAGGAATCACAGCCGCGTCTAATGACTTAACGTATTTTTCGAAGCACGCAGAGGTCCTGATATGTAATGGATGGTCGCCTATCCACGAATCAACCGCGGCAAGCGTAGCTTAATCTTCAATTGAGCCTTGCGGCTGTCATTATTTAGCCATGCGTTCCAATCAAACATTAAAAAAATGGGAAAAAAATTATGCAAAACAACTAAATCGGTGAGCAATTCATTCGCATTCCTAATGTCGTAAATAAGTTTATTTTCTATATTAATGTATAATTTAGATTACTTTAATCCCAAAATCTAAATCTTTATCTGTAAGCAAGGCAAGCTCATGCAATTTTCTTTTAATATGAACTGTCCTACTAACGGTGCCCCAGATTTACTTAGCAAAAGAAACCCATGCACCGTGGTGACAAATTAAAGACACTTCTCAGGTCTTCGTGTCCACGCCTCCAGAAATAAACTGAGATATGTAGGTGTCGGATACAGTGAACCACTAAACTTTTAGTTAATGATAAGGCAGTACAGTTGCAAAGAGGACTGTGTGTGCAATAAATTAATCGAATATGAAGGGGGAGTTTTGTTTTGTATATTGTCTGTATGAGGCTGTGCTATGAGGTCACTGGTACTGTTGTTAAAACTTGGGATAATTTATAGGTGTAATCACTTTAATCTCCATGACTACTTCACCCTTAAAAATACGTACCCTGCACCCGGTGCCCTGTAATATCCTAAGCAGCAATTACTTCAAGCAAATCATTGATGAGACTATTTCGTTTGTTCATTTGCACGCAAACCGATTTGACGCAGGTCTGCTTGTTCAGATTGAACTCTCCGCGTAGCTTTTTATCGCTAACTTCGTCGTCATTCGTACGCCCAGTAGCTTAGGTACGGTCTTCATACAACATGAGTAAGTATGTTTAGTATTCGTACTAACAGTAAACAGGACACTACCCTCGCTTAATTCTTACAATACACATGATCCATGTCCCTAACAGGGTGTCCTATTTGTTCAGGACAAATATTTACAGGCCTCAAGACATTTGTTCAGAGTCTGGATGTCTAGATGTTTGCGCACGTGGTTTGGAGTACTTATATATTAGCTATGCCGACGGGGATCCTTGTGTGTTTGAATGGGAGACGTTTACTTTATTTTTGTCCTAGAGGCTTTTATTTATATTTATTTATTTTTACTTTATTGTACACCAGAAAATACATAACCAAAAAAATACATTTGATACTATAAAACATACAATGGGCGGTCTTAACGCCTTCTGCGATCTCTTCCAGGCAACCTTCGAAAGGACATATAAATGGTGTTGTCATTGGTGCAAAATAATAAGTACCTACTCGTATATAGATACAATATATTCTACTAGATACGTAGATCTACATATATAAATGTCATATAACAGATACATAAATACATAGATACTGAATATCTGACTGTGCTACTGAACTTCTAAGTTTAAAATAACGATGTGCTGTATTCATAAAGTTCAAAAGTACGAATTACCTAAGTAACGAAAATAAATGACGACCTACAGATTATTACAGCTACAAGAACAATATCACAACAACAAGTAATGTTCCTTCACGAGTCTCTTAAATACAGGTAACGATTGAGCGCGTTTTATTTGAACTGACAATGCATTCCACAAACGAGCGGCCTAGACAGAAAATAATTTGTCGAAGAAAGTTGTGGAATGCATTGGCATTTTAATCTTCAAGTTATCTGATGACCTCAACATTTTAGTGTAGGAGTAGCAAAAATACTTGAAACGTTACCTTCGTTCGTACATACTTATAGAAGTTTTGTGACATTAGTGCTGTTAAATTTATGAGGAAGACTCAGAAATTGTGTGGCGCGCAACTAATTGCGTATACCTATTTATTGAATTATGAAATAATTATTAAATTTTTAAATACCGGTGAATGTTATTTATTTTTATATAAAGCTTAAACGTGACCATTTCTTACATGTCGGTGCTGCGCCATGCCTTAGAGTTGATACCCTTTACGTTACGTGTAATGGGTTAAGTTGTGACATTTTCTGGCAAATTGAAGGTATTAAAAGAAAATAAAACAAATAAATTTACAGAAATAATACATTTAATGAATAAACTAAAACTTTATTACAACGATTATTGATTTCAGTTTTCTTGTACACTTAATAACAAAGTAATATTAATTTTATGCGATACGTACGAGTAAGTGATGCGCCCATACGCGGAGCTGTCTCGACCAAAAAGTGAGTGTCGAACGATGTTACGAGTATGTTGGATCTGTCAGTTGATTTTGAAAGTTCGGCTAACATCGCATTGTTGATGTTTCCTTATATATTTATTAGATTTTCTTTGGCTGAGATTAGAATGCATTGCTATATAACGAGACTGAAACCAGAGTACAGCTACTTTATAATACCAACAGGACAAGAACAAACTATTTGGTACACAGGTGCCTGGGTACCAAATACCTTTTAGCTTGCAACTATTTGTGCTACACGTAAAATACTATAATTGCTTGAGTGTGCTGAGCTGTCAATTCTTGAACGTGTATGCCATAAGTACAAGTAACTTTTTTAAACGCTTAACCTTTTTCTTAAAGTTTATAGGTAATGGTTATTGTACCTTTTTTATCGTGCTTATTAGCGATCCTAATATTTCCATTATTTTTTCTGTTTTTACTTGTGATTGACTCTGTATTATCTTAGATACAACTATTATCCCTCTGTTATAGCTGTTGGTTCTCCTGTACATAAACAATTAAATAAATAAAAAGTTATGACGCACACCATACAAATTTATACATTGGCAATGTAGTGAATAGATGACTATTTTTGCGTGTATACCATAGATAATGAATATTTTATACTATATTTAGTAAAACAATGTGTTCGCGTATAATAATATACTAGGATTGACCTGTTTTCGTGTGCAGTAAGCTCAATGTTTCCGGAAATTGAAGCTCTGTTACATCAAAGCGGGTATTGTGGTACACCGCAAAAGCGATAAACGAACGAACTGAACAAAATAAATGGATAAATGATAGTGGAACGTCACTGGCATTGGCTAGGATTACCTGAGGTTACACAGAGCGAGCTGTGGTGACGTTTGGAATGGAAGTTAGCACTTTAATAATCAAATCATCAGTAGTTTAGCATTTACTATGATTAATTAGAGATTTCACTTGTTTCAAATGTGGAGTTTTGTTATTATGTGAGAAGCATAACGGTAACGGTAACGGTTTAGGACTGTTCGCTTTCTAATCTCAATTTGTTAAAAATACCTCTGATTTATATATTATTTTGACATCTTTTTGTCACTGGTTGTCGCAGAGATGTGATTGCCACTAGACTTTGAAAGTTAGTGAATACGGGAATTAAAAAATAATAATTGGCTTTCTGATTTTAACAGTTGGTTTTCCAGGAGTGATAGTTAAGACAGAACTAGCGTTATTCTAAAACTATATGTTATGTTATTGGTTTGATTTCCGCACGTAGTCCTTCAGGTGGATCATTGTGAGTGGGCCATGCCGGCGGTCAGTAGTTATTCTAACCAGCCCACCTCCTTCCAGACGCCTGTGCATTCAAAGAGCACATGGCCAACGGTTTCCTCAGCCTCCATGCAAGACCTGCATAGAGGACTGTCCGTTATGCCTATTGTGTGGAAGTGTTTGTTTAGCGAGCAGTGTCCCGTGATGGTCCCCGTCACCAGGCACAGGGCGTTCCTGTCCAGGCGTAATAAACGTCTGATGTAGCTGGTTGAAGGGGATGGGCACGATAGGATCGGGTCCACAGACCGACGCGCTTTTTTTTTTTTTTTTTCTGTGGTTGGGAAATCATCAAATAACTTCTCCCGCTCTGGGCAGAGCAGGAGGGCGTGTCAGACTCTTACTGACTAAAACCCACCCGTGTTCCTTCAGTTGCCTGTGCCAGGGGCCACGGTAAGCCTCTTGGACTTTTCCGCAACCCTAGCAGACATCGGTCCTAGCAAACCCCGTCATTGGTGCTGACATCTCTTTGAGGCGCGCGTGGAACACAACGCGCCGTCGACCCGGGCCTGGTCCTTATTGAACGACGAGCTGCCCATTGCTCGCCGTTCGCAAGCCCGCGCCTACGGTGGCCGGGAATCGGCCTGCGATTCCCGACGCCCAGGGCGTCTCCTGCGGCGGCTAGGGGCGTGAGGGCGTAAATTTTGCCTCTCCCTCACGCGTTCCACCTCCTCCTTCGCGAACATTACTGCTTCGCAGAAGGAGGTGACGGCTTCCCAAGCCCTCTCGCTCCGTACCATGGCCTGGACCAAGGCCGGACGCGAGAGATCGCCACCGCCAATCGCCTCCACGAGGGCATGGCGGTGCTCCGCCCAAGCCGGGCAGACCTCCACCGTATGCTCCACCGTGTCCTCCGGGCGATCCACACAATGGTGACACCCGGGCGCTTCCTCCCGCCTTATCCGGAACAGGAACCTCCCGAAACAACCGTGTCCGGTGAGGACCTGCGTCAGGCGGAAGGTGAGGACGCCGTGGCGCCTCTCTAGCCACTCCTCAAAGAGGGGACTTGTCGCCGCAATTGTGGCGTGCCCAGCGCTGGGTTGCGACAGTCGCACTCTCCATGCCGCCCTGAGATCCCGCCGGAGCTCTGTCCGCTGTACCGTGATTTCTCCCGGCAGCGGAGCTACACCCCGGCGTTTCGCCTCCTCGCGCCACTCCCAAATGTGCGCGAGGACTTTTGCCTCCAGATCCCAAGGCGGTAAACCGGCAAGGAGGCTCGCCGCCTCACCGGAGACCGTACGGTATCCCCGGACCAGCCGGGTGGCCATGACCCTTTGGGGCGCGTTCAACCAGCGGGCTGGCCGCCGCCTCAAGGAACGCGCCCACACCGGAGCCCCGTAAAGGGCCATGGACCGCACGACCCCCGCGTAGAGCCTCCGGCAGGAGGCGTTTGGCCCCCCTAGATTGGGCAGGAGCCAATTTAAGGCAGCCCCGGCCCTTTCCAGTCTGGGAGCCAAACGTCGGAAATGCTCCACGAAGTTCCACCGGCTGTCGAGGACGAGTCCCAGGTACTTCATCGTCGACTCGACGCCGATGTGAACCCCTCCTACCGTTATTTGGGAACCCGACGGTGGCGTGTTCCGAGGACCATGAAAACACATGGCCTCGGACTTGTGCAGGGCCACCTCGAGTCCCAATTGCCGGATCCTCTCGACGATTGTCGCAACCCCGCGTGTCGCTAGTTCGGCCGCCGCCTGGTGCGACCTCCCCTGCGCCAGGACCAGCGTGTCGTCAGCGTAACAAACCACGCTGACGCCGCTGGGGAGGTCGGCGCGCAGCACCCAGTCGTAGCCGATATCCCACAGATGCGGCCCCAGGACCGATCCCTGTGGGACACCGCACGACATCTCCTGCCGGTTCCATACTCCCTGGTGATCGGGATAGATGACGGCCCTGTCCGTCAAATAGGCCTCGACCACACGACAGAGGTAGGTCGGCATACGGTGATACCGGAGTGCCTCCCGGATGCAACTCCAGGGCAGGGTATTGAAGGCATTGGCGATGTCTAGAGACACCGCCAAGACGACCCCACCCCGGGCCACAGCATCCCCCGTCGTGAGGGCCCGCACGCGCATGATGGCGTCCACCGTAGAGCGCCCCCTGCGGAAGCCAAACTGGCTCTCCGCCAAATCCGGCCCCACCCGCACCAGCCGCCCGACGAGGCGGTCTGCAATGACTCTCTCAAAGAGCTTGCCCACCTCCTCGAGCAGCACGATGGGAGACTGACGCGCTGGATGCTCTTCTAGCTAGTTCGTCAACTGCGTCGTTACCCAGCAACTTTAAGGTCAATTAAGAAGCCTATTTTGCGTTTTGGATTTATATAAAGCTATTTTCACGAACTATTGCAAAAAGTACAAAAAATTTTTTTTAACTAGGATGTGTACTCCATTATGTTATTTTCAGGTGTGTTTTTTTTTGTAAGAAAATATTATTGTCTTTTAATTCCTTTATAATACTTTGCCTGAAAGTATAATGTATTTTTCCAAAACGTCTTACATGAATACAACACTGAGGACACCTAGGATTATCTTGATGGACAAATTGACACTTTTGACGATCGGGACCCTTGTCACACGACAAAGGCGTGTTAGGGGCGATATTGTGTACCTATCAGGTAGCGGGTAGTTATACAGGGATGCGGAAGGGAATAATGGACGTGTTGGTGTGGTTTCTTGGAACAGTTTTTCTTTTGGGGGTTTAGTGTTACATTGAAATGGCGTAAATGTAATGTGTGGCGGTAATATTTCTAATACCTACTTAGTCGCAGGCGGGTTAATAAAAAATGAGTCTGCCGAAAAACTCACGAAACCCATAGCCGGCTTAGGAAAATCCATGTGAAAATTCAAAACGTCAAAGTAAAGGCGCCGCTTCACAGGCCCGGTCGACGGCTATGCTACGCTCGTGTACCTACTGAGCTTTTTTTTTGTATGAAAATGTAGGTGGGACCGTCCACTTTGACACACAGCGTGGCTGGCAAACGAATCAACCGCACTGCTAACGTTTCAGAACTCTCCGTGCACGTTCTACATAGTAGTGGAATATACACTGAAAGAAAGAAAAGAAAGAAAATACGTTTATTTGCGGTAAACATGACCCAAAGAAAGAACACAAAGGCAGAAAACCTATTACTCCCCTCTGTCCTCCAATGAGAAGAACGGTGTTAGGATCTAACTCCCCACGTGCTAGGTTCTGTAGGCTTCTGAATGGTTGTAGTGATATGGTTGACTTTCACTTTGATTCTATCAATAAACAAAAATCTAAATTTCTGAACTGCTTATCAGATTTGTTAAAAAAGTAATTTTCTCCTTTATTTTTGAATGAAATTGTATGTTATTACGAACATAGTATTTTCGAATCCATAGGTTTTTGTAAAGTGTCGTATTTCAACGATGCATTCGTTATTTCATGAGGGAATCGCAGTTGAAGATTGCCAAGTGTTGGCATGTTGGCGTGCTTGTGACTGTACGTTTTTTTTTTTTTTTTTCAAGAAATGTTGCTTTTAATATTTTGCATTTAGTTATGTTATTTATACATAGATATATATCTAACTTAGTTTACTTGTGCAATATGTGGCTTACGAAATTACTTTTATTGTTTTCTTTTTTGTCCATGTGGTGTTTACCTTTAAGTAATTGTTGCACTGTGTAGAGTTTAAACGCATGTTTTATCTTTGTTTGTAAATTAGTGTAAACAATTGTTGGTAGACCTAATAAAATAAATAAATAAATAAAACAACATAAATGATAAATGATAAATGATAAATGATTTTATTTCTGTAAGTAGGTTTGAACAAACACTTTTACACGTCAATCATATTTTTTTTTTAAACTAGATGGGGTCGGCGTTTCCTATCTGACTACTCTGAGAAGAAAGGCCGAAACAAACTCAGAGGTCACAGTCTCTTTTAAAGTCCAGACAAAATCTTGGTCAGGTCATGTGAAAGCTATGTAGATCGGTGTCTGCAATGGTCTTTTGAGGAAAGAACCACACAGATTGAGTGGACCTGTCCAGTCAGTGCACGCAATTGTCAGTAATCGTGCAGCTCAACTTAGACTCAAGGAGCTCAACGATTCGACGAACAATACCAAAGAAAGGACATTTGAGTAGGCCGCATAAATTACTCAAACTGCCAGATCATGATTACGTTGAGAAAAATACAAAAATAAATATAAATAAATCAATGACCGACATAGTTCTCACATTCACAATAATTAGAATAATATTATAATAATCTTTGAGGACCATGTAGATTTGTGTCTGAAATGGTCTTTTGAGGAAAGAACCACACAGATTGAGTGGACCTGTCCAGTCAGTGCACGCATTTGTCAGTAACCGTGCAGCTCAACTCAGAACTTACATACACTTCAACTTTAGCTGTGAGTGACTGTTCCTCTTTTGATAAAATGTTCTAAAACGTACAATCAATATTAAATCTTAAATACCATGTAGATTATGAGTGTAGTTAAAGGTACATTGCTAGAATGAACCTTTAACTACACTTATAATCTACATGGTCTTCAAAGATTATGTCCGGATTTTTATATACACATTGACATTGATAAATATTATATATACGAGTATAATGACATGAATATTTACTTTGTAAAGAATTATAATATTATTTTAATTATTGTGAATATGAGGACTAAGTGGTCATTGCTTTTTTTATTTTTCTCAGTTAGTTTATTCATATTCTGGCAGTTTCAGTAATTTATGCGGCCAACTCAAATGTCTTTTCTATGGTATTGTTCGTCGAATCGTTGAGCTCCTTTTAAACTAGATGAGGCCGGCTTTTCCTATCTGACTACTCTGAGAAGAAAGCCCAAAACAAACTCACAGGTCATAGTCTCTTTTAAATTCCAGACAAAATGTTGGTCAGATCATGTGAATGCTATGTAGATCGGTGTCTGAAATGGTATTTTGAGGAGAGAACCACACAGATTGCGTGGACCTGTCCAGTCAGTGCACGCAATGGTCAGCAATCGTGCAGCTCAACTCAGAACTTAAAAAATATGATTGACGTCTTAAAGTGTTTGTACAAACCTGCTTACAGAAATAAAATCATTTATCATTAAGGTCAAAAATACAGTTCTGAAAACCTAAATTACAGAAAAAAAATCTTACTGCAAGCTAATACTACACTTTTCCATCTTCATAATTAACTTCCTTGACGGACTGAAAAATAAGTGCAATTACTCGAAAGTACGTTCCTTTCAGACGTTTCTTTCTGTGAGGAACTGCTCAAGATTTGAGAGTCTCGTCTCGTGTAGAACCTAAAAAGGAGTTCTCTGCACCGGTCCTTGAAGTAGTCGGGTAGTGCTCGCGAGATGAAATGAACAGTGCTTGAGAGGCATTTTTAAAGTATGTACGAAAAATGGTTTTGATATCGACCCTGCTTTTGATTTTGCTTTTCATGGAGCACATTTCTATTGATCGTGTTTTGAACCGTTAATTTCCCTAAAACAAGGATGTATCTATGATTTTTTTTTCAGGGTCTAAGTACTCTAATTCGACTGTTTAAATTTGATTTGATTGATTGATTGACACGAAATAAATCAATTCTTTAACACATGCTATTCGGGTAACCCCCCGTTAATAATCCTACATGAATTACAAGTTGATTATTATTCATTGAGCGTTCATATACGGAACTCGCTAAGTAACACTCATTCTCATCAAATTACATGTTCCTATTACTCCCTAACGCGCCATTGAAGTCTTAAGCACATTCATTCATAATCTCCATTCATAAATAAATTTGTTTACCATCATATACTTACATAATGAGATCATTACAAAACTTTTGTTGTAAAATCAAATTTAAATGCGAATCTTAATTAAAATTTACAAACAGAAGATTTAGGAACGAATTTGGAAGCAGGAGCGTTTCTCAGAATGTTCTAAATGAATTGCCTAATTTAAATGTCTGGTTATGTTTGTTAATACATTTTAGCAACGTAATATGAACGTAATGGAATTAAATATGATGTGGTTGTTGTTTACTATCCAATTGGAAGTTAAAGCTATTCTATCTATTTTCCTTATTTGCCTAATAAGGAAAATAGATAGAATAGAAATATTTAAAAACATTAAAAATTAGGGTAAAACATTTTTTTATGTGATCATTCTGTAAGTTTACTTGTGTAAAAACAGTGTCACTTTTCATCCTAATTATTTGACGGGTAATACTATCAACTATAATCTACAATAATATAATTTATAATAACACGTAAAATACTTTGAATGGTTGAAAGAATATGACAGAGGAAATATCTAGTAATAAATTATTGTTTCTAAGAAAAATGAATGGTTCTGTTTACAATGCAATGTCTGTAGAAACAATTATTGTTCGCAGAATAATGAAGATTAATTAGTCTCACAGCTGTAAGCTTCTATGATGGAAGAGTTTCTCTTGTAGAAAGTAATATTGAAATGCCTTGTTATTGTTTTTAATGGTTTAGTGTTCGGTCGGAGGTCAAATAATTGGCTACTTAATTCTGTATGTCAGTTCAAATCCTACAGTCAAATTGTCTTAAAAATATCTGCATTTTATCACTTATATCTGTAATTTATTCACCAATCAGTCTGCAATATCTAACAAGTACTCAAAAAGTACATATTAATTGAAAACCTGGCTTGTCAAATTGTCTTTATAATTAATATTTGCTATGCGGTTTTCAGATTGTTCCGTGTTTCAATTGTTTGTACGTGTGTGAGATTTGAGTTAACGCACCCATCGTCTATGAAAAATTTCAAGCGTGAATGTTGTGGCTATTGGCAACGTAGTAGTTTAGACAGTTTACACTTATCTTTCAACCAGCCTGCCTACCTAGCTTTTTCCTATATCCTGAATACCATTATTTTACATGGAGCGACTGCGTATCTGACCTCCAAAAACCAAAAGTTACTGGTTAACACGATACCCCTGGGTAAGACTGGCTGTCAGACTTTTGGGCTTCTAACTACCTTTCAAACAAACTAACAACATAAAATCAAACATAGCCATCAATTTACATGGTCCCTGTAACATGCAAGTTCACGTTAATACCATTATTTATTAATGTATTTGCTGTCATGCACATCACACCTTTTACAATAAATTAATGTCGGTTTTTGTACATGAACCCTGTCAGGGCACAGCAAAGCATAAATCGACTGTGAACTGGCAACCGGCCCTATCTCATATTTTCTGTTAATTTTAGATTTTCGCATTTTGATGCAATTTTATAAAAAAAAATATATTAGAAGGAAACGTGCAATGTTATATTTGTTTGTAATTACATACCTAATTAAAATGATTGAAAACTACGTGTTTTTTATGCTATTTATTCGACTTAAACAAGGTTTTTCTTCATCCTGTTAAGTTGTCAAAATTCAGATAGTACCGGTTGCCAGTACACAGTCGAAATGTTGGTTTGCTGTTGAGTTTGTGTAAACTTATCAAAACACAATACAATACAGTTTATGACACAATGTATACAATAACACTAATACAGTCATATTTAAATCAGATAGTATTTGAGGGATTGGGATTAGCAAGATACTTATACTCAGCTCGTATTTACGTACAGAGTTCTATGTAAACAGTAAGCGAGGCCGGAGCTATCTCTGATACCGCTACATTTGAGATTAGAGGACGAATACGGTACTTGCTTGTTTACCATCACTACACTCTAAAGGTACAAGTCCGTAGCCGACTGCAGGCTGCAGCAGCAGGCGATGTGTCGCCGCGACACTACTGGTTTCTATGTATTTCTATGAAATACCTTCCGTAGCTAGGACACGTCGGCGTCGTTTTCATAAACCAGTAGTGTCGCGGTGACATGTCGCCTGCTGCTGCTGCATGCAGTCGGCTACGGACTTTAAAAAAAGACTCCAATGCGTTCTCAATACAAAATTTATCAATGGTGCGACGTAAAATGCAGGACCGCTTTGATGAAAATTTGTTTTTTTGGAATTGCTTCGAAAATTTATAGTAAAATACCTGATAGCATAAAAAAATATTACCATATCAAAGTTTAAGAAGGCTCTCACCTCGCTGTTAATTGAAAATTTTTATTATACTGTTCCATATTTTATAAGTGATAATTTTTAATATTTTTTTAGTTTATTTTTTGTTTTGTTGTTTGTTTTATTTAATTTTTAATTACATTTTACTTAATATTTGTACGCCTTCACGGCAAAACGTAGCGCCCAAATTATGTAAACCTAACACCTTTATGTAAATACCTATGCTTTACAAATAAACATTCTGATTCTGATTCTGTACCATTAGAGTGCCCTGGTACAGGCAACTGAAGAAACACGGGTGGGTTTTGGTAATTAACAGTCTGACACGCCTTCCTGCTGTGCCCAGAGCGGGAGAAGTTATTTGATGATTTCCCGCCCTCAAAAAAAAAAAAGGCCTTCTCTCGGTGAGAGAGAGTGGGCCGTAGTCGACCACGCGGACCCAGTGCGGTTTGGTAGATGTCACATGTCTTCTATTTTTAGTTCTAGAACATGCCGGTTTCCTCACGGTGGTCCCCTATTTTTTTATTAACTTTGCTGGGTTGGTTTTTCATTTAGCTTCAATAATACGTCTTTGTTCCACTTGGTGTATATTGACGATGTTATAATAAGTTCCTGTCACTGTTATTTACACAGGAAGTAATGATAATAGAATTTGTGTGGGGTAGATACCACAACTAAAAATGGAAAAATAAAAGAAAAATTACAAAAAAAAAAACAACAGACTTCCAATAAAACAGTACAAAGTGAAAAAATACTTTCATTTCGGAAGTCGGTGACAAAAAACAAAAATACAAAACCAATTTTTTACTCAAACATGCATTCCAGAAAACAGTTGAACCACGTTTTTGCAACAAACATTGAGCAATAACACTCGCAAGTTATACTATTTTATGTTACTTAATATTTGATATGATACATACACACTTTTTTTATTACTAGTCAGACAGATATTATTTCAATGCTTTCTCGATACCTACTCACACAAAAAAAGTACACCAAAAGGCAATATAAAAATTATTTCTGATAAAATAATAATAAAATTGGGTCGAATTCCCGCAATAATTCGCGTGATAATGGATCACGACGTTTGATTGACACCTCTGCATTAGCAAAATGAAACAGTTATCTTTACTTAGGGCCCAGACAGATCATAAGAATTCGGCCTAGAAAAATTGGTATATACGTATTTTATAGCATGTTTTTTTTAGCAATCTCCCTCAGATCCTAGTAGCTGAATGAAGGGAGCGACTTGCACAACACAGGTGGGGGCTCGCCACGATAGTGGCGGTAATGCCTGTTACGGAGGACTGGCTGGAGAGACAGCATGGCGCCCTCAGTTCCCGGCTGAAGTAGGTGCTTACTGAACAAGGATGTTTCGGGAAGTACCTGCGTCACGTAGATCGGGAGCGGATGCCCGCTTGTCATCACTGTATGAACTGCCTCGAGGGCACGGCGCCACATACGCTGGAGGAGTGCTCAGCTTGGGCCCAACAGCGCTGTGCCCTCGTCACGACACTTGGTGCGGGTGATCTCTCGCTTCCGAACATGGTTCAGTACAAGGTCGAAAGCGAAAACGCGTAGGATGCTGTAGCCACTTTTTGCAAGAAAGTGATGAAGGAGGCGGCAAAAAGGAAGTCACATCTCCCACTCCACCCGCACTAGAAGAGCAGCTGGGCATCGAAGGGCTCTTAATAATCTACAGCCACCATAAGGAGGGGCCTGCGGGTCGCGAATGGGTCTGTATTGTCGCTCGGACAGTCAGGCCCATAGAAGTGGCACACGGTGTTGCATGTGTGCTTTTATGGAAGATCAGCCGCACTTGGTGACGGGGCCCGCTAGGCATGGCGGGCTGATACCTGCCGAGGGTGCGGCGAATGTACATATATCTCCCTGGCCCCCGACCTAGGGTAGTAGAATTAACAGTGGGGTTTTACTCGGTCCGAGTCCAACAAAACCCTCCGGTCTCCCCAGACGGAGGGTATCCGTGTTGAAATCCTCATGATTTCCCAACGGTAAAAAAAGAAGCAAATATGACTCAATAAAATAAATCCATTATAGGTAATTGTTTCACCCGACCGATAGCGCCAAAAGGTTGTGGAGTGGTGACCGCGTACCAGAAGGCGTAACGTTGGAATGCCTCCCATAAGATTGACCGATGACCTTGTGAAGGCCGCGGTAATGCAAGAACCACAGGGCTAGTCAATGTAGCTACGTTTAGGACAGGCCTATATCTAGCAGTGGGCGTCTTTCGGTTGAAATTCAAATTCAAATTCACTACCTTTTTTTTCATTCAGACATGAGTTAGTATTATAAAATTACTTAAAGACTAGTGTTAGTAATTCAAATAAGGGACCTCAACTGGTGTGGATCTTTATCCAGTGGCGCAGCAGAGGGGAGTCCCACCGATCTCGGAACACGCTCAGGAGACTATTAGTGGCGGTGCGCAACCGGCCGACCATGGATGCGATCCTTCTTCTTTTAATGGCGTAAATATCATCTGTGCGCGCTTCCGCAAACATACCGGACGCACTACAACGTCACGACAGCCCCAACAGTATCCTGAACGCATTATTGTATCGGACACGCAGATCGCTGTATATCCTCTGAATAAAACTGGTACAAAGTCTGCACGTGTAAAAAGACTGGCAGAAAGCTTTAAAAAGCTTTACCTTTACTTGATTTGTACAACGTGCAAATCTTCGAACCAGCATGTTACATCGAACAGCCAGCGACCTGCGCTCCCTCTCTTTCTGCCAAGGAACGTGCGCATGGGCGGTCCAGTTTCGTTTGTGCCGCGTTCCGATGCGGACGTGTTAGCATATTCGGTGTATTGACTTGCGCAGCACAAGCTGTCGCTCGTAATTTTCTCGCCATGAGAAATGAACTTGTGGCGAATGAGTTGCTGACGTTCCTGCAGCAGAAGCTGGACGTGATGGACGAGGTATCCGCTGTCCAAATCTGCGCAACGAACTTCAGCGAGGAAGACATAGCTGCTGCCAAGCTATTGTTGTTCAGTGTGCTAAACAAGCGCGACCTGATGGTGTCCAGCCGGCGTGACGGGACAAAGAGAAGCCTGTAAGACATTATCACGCTGTTCAAAGAGACCGACCCAGACGACGTGCCGACGTTTGTGGCGAAGGAACTGCACAAACTTCCACCTGTCACCTTCGACCACGTTGACGCAGCGAGCCTTCTGAAGGAGATTGTCTTTCTGAAAGCCCGCCTGGCGGATGTTCTGGCGAAGTTAGATGCATCCCAAGACACTTTCACCGATTTGCGCAAGGAATTTAGTGAGTTGCGCAACAGTGTGCAGGTAACTAGGTCATCGGTCGATGCGCCTAACGTAAGCATGTGTCGCGGAGCCGGCCTCGACGTATCGCCGTCAAATTCCGCGTCAGCAGTTTCGTTGCCGGGGCATCCGTCGTTTGCTGAGCTTGCAGAGCGCCCCGCCCGCGTGCTCCGCAGCCCCGCGCCCGTCATCGCGGCTCCTCCACGCAGCGCCGCTCGAGCCCCGCGCCCCGTCCCGCTGCCAGTGTCTGCAGCCCAGGCGAAGCCCTTACAAAAGGATTTCGCTAGCGTCACCGCAAGTGCACCGGGCGCTCCAAGTAAGAAGCCTATGCCAGAAAAGGCGCAGTATAGGCCCGAAGATGAGGGTCGCTGCCCGAAGTCAGCTTGCGCGCCGCTAAGCCGAACACACCGGTGTACATCTCCCGCCTACACTCATAGAGCAGGTCCCCCGGTGGTCCGTGTTGCTCTATGCCTACACTACTCCACTAAGGCGGAAGACATCGCAGAGTACGTGCGCCAGAAGACGAGGTACATGCCTAGGGTGCAGTTACTGGAGTCGCACCGCAACGTCAACTTCAAGGCGTTCGTGGTGCGCGTACCGAATTATTATCTGCCCGTTGTCATGGAAGAAGACTATTGGCCGCAGGACGTGGTGTTCCGTCGCTTCCGCGGACAAGTACCACAGGACAGCTCAAGGACATGCTAGTGAAGTGCTACTAACATAGTTTTAAGCTATTATTAACACAAATATTGTTTTATTTAAGTACTTTATATATGTTAGTTTGTAAGGTATATGTCTATGGGCCACTGTAGCCTGAAATAAATGTTTTATTATTATTTCCTTTATTTCATTAACATACATATAAATTACATTTTTAAATATTTTTATAAATAAAAAGATACCAAAAACATTTAAAAATATAAAAAATAGTAGCCCACCGGTATCGGGAACAGGGTCCAAGCTACCGACGGTCAGGGCTCCAGAGAGAGAAACTTCCTAACAATGCGGGCCGTGTCCAGAAGTACCGCTTTCTGAATCAAGCCCTTGATCCAGCTGCCTAACGAGAGCCTCCTTAGGTGTTGGTCGAGGCTCTTGGGTATTAGCCCATTGGCTGTCACGACTATCGGCACAATGACCGCTGAGCCCACATCCCAAATGTCGACAACCTCGTGAGCCAAGTCAAGATACTTGATTTGTTTATCTTTCTCGGCTTTCACGAGGTTCTCATCATGCGGGATGGTTATGTCAACAATCATTGCGCGTCGCTCCAATCGATCCACCACCACTATATCAGGCTTATTGGCAACAATAGTCCTGTCAGTGATGATGGATCGATCCCAGTACAATGTGATATTACCATTTTCGAGAACTGGGTCGGGCACATACCTGTAGTACGGTACCTCCGATTCCACAAGGTTGTATTTCAGAGCAAGCTGCTGATGGATTATCCTGGCTACAAGGTTGTGTCTATGCAAGTACTCTCCGTTAGCTAGACGAGAACACCCGGAGATGATATGCCTGATTGATTCTCCCGGCCGGTGGCATGCCCGACAGATGTCAACCGTGCCGTCTTTCACAATAAATCTCCGGTAATTGTTCGTCATCATAACTTCGTCCATAATTGCACAGACAAAACCTTCGGTTTCTCCAAAGAGGTCACCGAAACGCAGCCAGGCAACGGACGCTAGTAGATCTACATCCGGTCCATGTAGGGCCCGGAAAAAGCGTCCGTGGAGCTCCTTACTCTGCCATACCTCCATGCGATCATTAGTGTCAAGCACTACAGGTTTGCGCCAGTTCTCTTTAGCCAAGGAGAGCGGGGTGAGGCCCTTGTCCACCGTGACTACATCTCGATGCATACCCACGTCGGTTTCTAGGAAATATTCCCTGAGACTGCATATCTCGCGATTGTGGAGGGTCTTAGCGTTTAAAAAGCCTCGACCTCCACACTTTCGCGGGATATACAGCCTCATTACCGATGATCGTGGGTGATGCATTCGATTTGCAGTCAGCAGCGTACGGACCCTCCTATCCAGGGCGTCGAGTTCGGTCTGAGTCCATTTGAGTATGCCGAAAGAGTACATCAAAACTGGCATGACCCAACCGTTGAAGGCGCGCACCTTGTTTCCGCCTGATAGAAGACTATTAAGTACTTTTTTCAGGCGGCCAAAGAAGCGTTCCCTCAACGACTGCTTCATGTCAGTAACATTGATGCCTAACGCTTCCGACATACCCAAATACTTATAGGTTTCGGATGCGGAGAGGGCTCTAAGGTTTGTGGAATCCGAGAGTTGGGTCCCCACGGATTCAACAATCTCCCCTCGCTTTACATGCATGACCGCACATTTGTCCACACCAAATTCCATCCTGATGGCGCTACTGAAATTTTGAGTTACTTTCAGTAGCTCCATCAGTTGCAAATTGTTGGGGGCAAAGAGTTTTAGGTCATCCATGTAGAGGAGGTGCGATATAACCTGACCACCTCTCCTCAACCGATAGCCTAGACCTGAATCCTCCAGCAATGTGCTTAGAGGATTCAAGGCTAAGCAGAACCAAAGCGGACTTAAACTATCGCCCTGAAATATGCCTCGCTCGATCCTTATCGGTTCGCTATTCCCATGAATATTTCGACATCCTGGATAGTGAAGGACCGTCCTCCATTGCCGCATACATGACATTAGGAAGGTGCGAAGAGTTGTATCTACTTTATACAACTCTAACACCCTCACGAGCCATGTATGCGGCACCGAGTCATAGGCCTTCTTATAATCTATCCAACATGTCGACAGATCCTTTCGGGAACGACGAACCTGTTGGCTAATGGTCATATCAATGAGGAGTAGCTCCTTAGTACCGCGGGACCTATTCCTACATCCATTTTGAGAGGCAGACATGATGGAGTTGGTGTCTATATGTTTGTTAATTTTAGCTCTCAAAATGGATGTAAGAACTTTATAGACCGTCGGTAAACACGTGATCGGCCTATAGTTCTTGGGTTCCGCGGTGCTACCTGATTTATGGAGCAGGTGGGTAATTCCTGTCGTTAGGAATTGGGGTAGCGAACCAGATTCCAAAGTAGTCTGAAACTGAGATGCCAAGCGAGCGTGCGATCTTGTGAACCATTTAATCCAAAAGTTGTGCAGTCCATCCGGCCCTGGAGACTTCCAGTTGGGTAGTGGACGGACTGCACGAGCTACATCTTGGGGGCAGATGGTAATAGCCCCCATTTCTGGTATCGGATCGCAGGCTCGCTCGACTTCCCGAGTCCAATCACCTTCGGTGTGACTGACAGGTACCGACCAGATGCTGCGCCAGAAGGAACACATGGCATCATCATCCGGTAGGCACGTCTCAGTCACACCATGGTCCGGTCGCTCCCAACCCCTATAAACCCACCTTTCATCGCTCTGGAAGGTGCGATTCTGAGTGTATCGCTCTACTCGCCGCCTATACCGACGAATACGGTTTGCCCATGCATACACTTTCTGCTTCAGGAAGTCGATGCGCTCTGTGACACAAGACATATAGTCTTGGGGACTGATATCAGTCCCTGAGAATGCCCGTCTCACAAAGCGCATCACTCTAGGGCGAGTATTGCCCTCCTTAAAGCAGATTAGTTTGCCGATGAGCGTCCTGGCCCCACCAATACGGCGTTCAATTCTGCACTGCCAAGCTGGTACGTTTGGTTTCGGTCGTGTAGCTCTAGTGTCATTTGCAAATTTGACGTGAGCTACACGACATGCTGCTACTGCCGCGCAGTACAGAATTGAATGAATATCGGTGAGGTCTTCGCAGGTATCAAAATAGTTTGATAACTGCGAATCCAGGACCGCCACCAGCGCCCTATTTTTGTTATGCATGGGCAAACGAGGTAAGCGTGGCCTAAGTTCGGGCGGCATGAAGCGATATTCCTGAATCGCATCCTCCAAAGCACTCCTCAATTGCTCATTGCACTGGCTACTTACATTTGTAGCCCTATCATTACTCCCTTCGTCAGCATGCGTTGTATTGGGCTGCGGATGTACAACAGTCTGCGACTGGGGTGCGATGATATGGCCACTCTGCATTTCACTTCGCAGGCGATCAAGTACAGAGTCATCCAACATATGATTACGCTGGATGACTCGCACCTGATCCGACAGTCGTTGTGCCGAAACGTTGACAGCTGGCTCAAGCACCTGAAAAAGAGAGAGCATCCGAACACGGTACGCGGTCAGATTGTTTCCCCCCTCTGTAGCCCCATAGTATGAGCGCATGACATTTTCATTAATGGATCTCGTCCATCTCATGCGCTGCACACTTCCGCCGGGAGCTGGGACCCTATCAGAGGCCGTTGGGCCTCGAGGTCCTAAGCCGTCCGGCGGCCGGCGTCCTCCCCGTCGACGAGCAGGTGGTGGCGACGTGGGCGGAGAGAAATACTCGTCGCTCGAGCTCGACGCAACTGCCGCGGCCGGTGTCGTCACAGCGTTCACAGAGGGGCTGGATACCGGCGGCGGCGAGGCGGAGCTGAGCGAAGAGTCCGGAGGTGGTAGTCGTGCTTGACGTGCGGCTTGTCTCGTCAACATCTTCTCATTTTTCAATAATTTATTATTGAGTTATGTAATATCGGAGGTGACATGACAGATGTCACCTCCCGTTCGGCAGTTTTTTTATGAATAATGGTCCATTTTTAGATGCTGATTATATTTTTTTGGGTTTTGGTTGGGTTGGGTTTTACACTATATAAGTATAAAAACTGCATCAAAAAAAAAGGAAAAATTATTTATCTGAATAATATATGATAAAAATGATATGAAGTGTTGACGTCGGTGTTGCCAGTTATTATTATTATTTGTCTAAATTGTCTCTAAGATCCTCAGTGACCCAGTGACCCAAGTACTTATACTTAGCCACCCACGTTAAAGGGGCACCACAGAGCGAAACACTGGGGACATCCGAATAGTTTATGTCACGCGCTTTAAACATCATAACTTCGCTCTTCGTGACATTGTACCTGAGCCCATGAGTCACTGGATAGGACTCACAAATCGCCACAAGCGTTCTCAAAGCGCTGATTGATGGGCTCAGCCGCACCATATCATCGGCATAACTAATATTATTCATACAAACGCCGCCAATATGACATCCAACTCTGGTGCGGCTGAGGTCACCGATCAACGAACTTAACCCCCCTGTCTCACCTCGCACTCCAGCTCATACACATCCGATTGAGCCTCAGCCCATCTAACACTATTCCTCTGGTTGTAGTACCAGTAGCAAAACAAGGATGTAATTTCATTTGGTAGTGTAGTCTCACTCTGCAGTTTGTCCCGTAGTACCTCGTAAGCCACAAGGTCGAGCGCCTTCGACAGGTCCAAAAAACAAGCAAAAACAGGTGTTTTTTTGGGGGTATAATATTGAACAGTTTGCTTGAGGCACAGGATGGCACTCACCGTGCTTGAAGCCAAATTACGCATCATGAAGTTCAACGTGTTTAGCCAACTGTTCATCAAGCAAACTGTCCAAGACCTTGGCGACTATCGTGGCCAACGAAATAGGCCTGTAATTGGACACTTCAGCGACATCCCCGTCTTGTTTTTAATAACCGGAACCACCACAGTGTGCATAAGGTCTTCCGGCAAGTAGCGATGACTGAGACATAAATTAAAAAAACAAAGCAAGAACCCTACACAAATGTGGCCCCGCATGCTTCAGATGCTCGACGCTGAGGCCGTCGTGGCCAGGCGACTTACCTCTTGCCATTTTCTTAATAACAGTAGCAATTTGTTTAGCTGAGAACATAACTGCAATCTCACCAGGACCTGATAGTTCCCTTTCATCGAGCACCCACCTCTCTGTTTGCAAGGGAGACGGAACTGTAAACTGCCTTTGAAACAGATTGGCGATATCTTTTGGCTCACTCAGACCCGCCACACTCACAGGGAGACTCGGCTTAGAACTTAATTTGTTAGTTGACTTCCAAAACATAGCAAACTCTTTTTTGGAATTACTATTTGCCTAAATATCTAATTTAATTTGTTCTTGATTATTTTCGTGTTACACGCATTTTCTCATACAAATTCCCCTGAGTAGGTGCACCGTGTGATAGCCATGTTTGATAAAATGTACGAGCCTCCCTATGAGCGTCGCTTACATATTTGTTCCAGCCTGTAACATATTTTTATCGCTTAATGCGGTCACTACCTACATATCGCATCCTCATTTCAAAACCGTTACTAAAAATTTTTCACGAAATTGAGTTAATAACGCCATCTTACTTATTTATCAGCAAAATCTACAGAATGAATTTGACAGGTCAGCTTAAAAAGAAACCAATAATGCCAGAAATGTTCATTACTTTTTTATTAAGAGGCTCTCCTGTAAAATTTAGTTTTTTAGGTTAGTAACGGTTTCGAAATGAAGGTGCGAATTATGTACATTGTGAACCCTCTTGGAGAGTCGATACTATTTTCAAATACAATTTATCTAATAATAATGATGATCTTCATTATTACACATTTTGTGAGTACACGTAATACATTGTCCAGGAAAATCTATTAATTTTAATTTCTCTTTGCAGTACTCATCATAATTATTAATTTGTTACCCATTTATTTCACCCCAACGCACTTTAATACTAAGAAAATGTTGGGCCTATACCTTCTGATTAATTTTAGTTAAATTACACTCAAACATAACAGGATACCTAGTGATCAGATTGGTAAACCCCATATGAGACTGGTGCTTTAATGATCAAATTTTTGGCAGCGCTTGTTATCAAACAATGATCTAGCCAACGGCGCGAGCCGCTAGCCTGACAAACAAACGTATCCTTAGGAGAAACTCATAATCGGCGAAAAATCATGTCTGATCATTACAAACAGAGATAAGTTCACTAAAAAACCGCGAGCCAGGGTTGGCGTTAAAGTCCCATAGTACAACTACACACTCAATACTACTACTTTCAATTATAGCTACTTGAGATAGTAGCTTTAATTGCTAAGGGTTTTTGTAAATAAAATCAAATTGTCACTCTTACCATTATCGTAGGGCATATACACTGAACATATCAACATTGGACGGTTTTCGTTTTCAACTTTTATTGCAACTATTCTATCACTTAAACACTTCAATAATGATACAGATGAAAACACTGATTTTTTCCATAGTAGTGCCACTCCGCCATATCGTTTTCCCGTGTTCATTTTGACGGACGTGTCAATGGCTGACTTGCCGCTAAACGCAAAGTCGTCATCTAGGTTACCCAAGAACCCTATATCGTGCGGCCAAATCCAAGTCTCTTGGAGTGCAATGATGTCGGCACTCTTGCATACGTTTCTAACACAGTCCACTGACCTCTTCACACCTTTACAATTAAAAGTAGATATTGTTATTTTACTTTTGTCATTCAGAGCCATTATTTGTAGCAGTCTTGTTTGTAGATGGATGCTGAGTCTTAAAGGAATCCTTATTATTTTAAAAAAACATGAATCGTCTAAAGCGTATTCCTGCATGCCAAAGACTATCGTCTAAGAATGTGTCTAACTTATTTCTAGAGACGAATACTTTAAACGCATTGTATGCCCTTTCAGTCTTCATATTAATTTTCTCCAGCTTCACGTTCACCTGAGTCTTGGTTTTAAAATATTCACAAATATCGGTTTCAGTTGTGTGTAAAATGATGATGATGATGATGAATTGTTTCATTGTTTGCTGAATTCGTCTAACAATTGGTGAGACATAGCTTACAATTTCTGCTCGGCTGCGCAATTCATTTCAAACGCTGGATACTGGATGCTGGACTGACTTGACTTGTTCGTTTTCGTGTATTTGTTCGTTCTCTGCGTCATGTTTACCGCAAATAAACGTACTTTCTTTCGTTTATTTTTCTTGCTTTCAATTAAAGTGTTTACATTGGTCATATTCTATCGATCCAGTGTTACTGGATTCCAGCGCTGGATTGAAATACAGATTCAATGTAAATCAGCTACTAAATGCCCAAAGTTGTATTAATTTGAAAAAAAAATATATTTGTTTGATACTGGATGAGTAAATTTGCAAGCCCTTATAAAAAGTTATTAATGCAAGCAATAAATTATTTAATGGCTTATTTTTAATTCCGAAAAATATTTTGTAACTTTAATTACGTAACAAGATAGTGCTTGTAGAAAGTAGTTATTGAAATGTTTGTTATTTTCTCACCTGTTGTCAAAGAGCACGGTTTGCCCAAAATAAACTAACTACGGAAAAATGGCAAAGTTACGGAAGCCTCTATTATTTATGAAAAAAATATCGTTCACCCTATAGTAGGAAAATTAATAAAGTATCCGTTATTGACACTATGATTGATCGTATCAGGCACGTCACTGTTGATTGATCAGTGAGGACGACACTACTTTATGAACAGTGTTGGGATGTAGGGATGGAATTTGTCCAATTTGAAACTGTTAAGGTAGACTTTTTAGACAGGACAGTTAGCGCAGTGGCTGAAAGATTAACTTTTGCGCTTTTGGTCGTGGATTCGACTACTAAACAGATTTCAGAAAAATATATCTGCGGTGTAGTTGCTTTAGACACTATAGTTAGCAATGGCTTTTATTTTGACAGTTCTACAATATTCATTGCGTTATTTACGCTGTTGAGCAGACAAGTTTTTCGAACATATGAAGCAATGCATTACCAATATCCTTCAAAATAATTCAAATCGTGATTGATAGTCTGTTACGCAATTAGGGTGCAGGTCTATGTGCTTATGTATGTGATCTGTGTTAACTTTTATTTGTCTGTAATTCCACTTAATGTAAATGACAAATATATCAAAAATTAAAAAATATATATTTATAAATGATAAAACTTTATAGTTACCTAATTAATCCTGACATTTTATTAATTCTTTATTTTATTTATTTGACCATAATATAAGATTTTTCAAATTGACTGTATTTTAGACTATTAAGCGCTTGTACTAAATGTTTGCATGCCTAATTTAAGGTAGAATGTTTATGGATCTCTTATTATAAGACATCAGATTTTTTTTGTTCATACTTTCTATGTAAATAAATCATTATTCTATTCTATTTTATTCTAAAGATCATCAATTAAAGGTATCTACCTATTAGGCCCAGTACCTACTTTAGAAAAAGAAAACAATAACCATCGACTAGACAAGAAGAAAAATAACAAATTTCAGGTTACGAATAAAAAAGGTTGTTGGTTTGCAGTTTGTATTGGTTTTGTTGTTATTAAACTTTAGCCGCTCTATTACAAAACGAGTTCTAACTTTAGTCCAAACCCAAAACTTCGAGCCAGATATGTATTTTGAACTTTATTCCGACAAATGTAAAGTTCTTAATACAAATTTGACAACTTAGACTCGGGTTTGATGTCAGTTTTTGTATTTAGAATTTTAGCTTTGTCGGAATTGAATTCAAAAACGGCTCGATGGTTTAAACTAGTATCAAACTCAAACTCAAGCATTTATTTCAAATAAACCAATTACAGGCACTTTTGAATTGTCAAGGGGTCGGTCAGTCAGAAAGATGAAGCCCATTCCAAAACGTAGTAAGTACCTATGGAGAAGAACGGGCAAGAAACTCCATGGACACTCTTTTAAATCAAAATATTGTTACAAAAAAGTGGTTACATCATTCATGTTGTAATTATACATGTGAGAACGATGTAGAAACACGTGCACTTTAAAAGCGTCCGTAATAAAAAGATAAAAGCAATTATGGAATTAAAATAAGCCGAGGCAGCTAAGAAATGACCAGTGCCTACTGACGGCGCCCGTTCACGAACATGACCATGAGCACCATTCAGCTCAACCATTTTGAAGGGAACTCAATGATCCAATACCTATCTATATCTAAAGATAAACCTTGTTTTGTAATGAAGCCGAAGTAGTTTCTTTTAACTAAATGAGTTAGTAATGGCTAAGGAGACTACGCAAAAAAAATACCCGAAAACCTAGGTACTTAGAACTACCCTCAAAAGGGAAACCAGTTGGAAGTAATAAAACATTAATAACGTCTGAACTAAACACAACAAGAGTAAGCCCCGAGAGTTCTGTGTGCCTTTTGCCTTTGAAAATTAAATATTCGTTTGTGTAACATTTTAGTAACATACTATGTTTGAAGTTTTCTGTAACGAAAAGTTTCCGAATAAAAGTTAAATTCAACCTTAAGCTAGTATAAAGACAAGGTGTCTATTCGTATGCATGGCATTTTCAAGAAATATAAGAACCGTTGCTGTTGATGAAATATTATTATTTATTTATTTATTTTTATCTTTAAAGACATGTAAGTATCTTATAAACTAAGCCCCACAAAACCGTAGTGGTGGTTTGAATGTGAGGTCGGTGAATCTCTTATACATGCAATTAACTTCGTACTTAAAATTCATTACTTATTATTACACATTTAGGTAGGTAGCACTTTAACATATTTTTAAATAATATTTTTTTTATTTATTTTTTAAACTATTTTGTTCATTTCACTCCGTATGTCCGTGTAATTTTTGGTCTACCAAAGTGTGTGACCGACGTATATTTAATCCCTGGTGGCCAATAATTTGTGGCAAACGTGGTAATGTTGCCAATACTTCGGGATTGGGTCAGTTTTACCAATTAAGTCACACTCGTGCGTGCTATCATTTATGGATTGGCTCCTATGAATTTATGTTAGGGCGGGAAATATTATAGCAATATATAATTTTGATGGAAATTTTATATCCAGTTTTAGACAATGAAATTATCGTAATGAAGAGGTAACCAAATACTGTATAGTAGCGAGCTGAGGTTTTCAAAATTGTGCGTTTTAATATGTGTAGAAAATGAGTTAGATACTACATTATCGCCCATGACGGCACGGTTGGCGCAGTGGTTAAGCGATTGACTGCTGCGTTACGTGTCGCGAGTTCGATCCCGCACGGAACAAATATTTGTATGATCTACAAGTAGTTGTTCCGGGTCTGGCTGTTTGTGTATGTGAGATTAAATGTTTGTAAACGCACCCACGATACAGGATAAATTCCAAGTGTGGGGCAACGTATTTAAAAAAAAAAAAAAAAAAACATTCAAAATAGTTGCTGCAGAATGCTATTTTGATAGAGACTTAACATTATCACCATATCCAAAATAGCCACTAAACTAAGCACTAGGCAAAGATACACACGACCTGATTCCCGATAACGCTCAGTTAGTAGCGGGACCAGACACTTCCAACCAATTCCATTTACAATAACCGTTACCATAATGTTAATACGGAGATAATAAACATCAAATGTCACTTACGTCTGATAAAGTATAATTACAACGGAGCATTAAGGAACATTTATCAATTTGCGACTAGATATGACAAACGGACCCTCTTAATTTCATACTGCTGTGTGTGGGTTGACATGATAGATGTTCTGTGTTAAACAGGGGATCAATAGGGATGGGAGTCGTTTCCACTGAATTTATACCGATATATTTAATGTCTAACTTTTTATACAACATGTAACATAATTAACGCAAGACCTTATACACGCCAATTAGAGTATTGAGTTGAAAGCATAATACAATGACCAAAACAACATTATTTAAAGCTAACTGTTATTACTAAGATAATTGTGTTGACCCTAACATTACTTTGTGCATTTAAAAATTAGTCTTATTGCCTTGAAATAAGATTTAACTTTATTTGGCTCAATCGGCGGTCAGTCTTGTAATATACATAAAATTTGAAAAAAAAAACACCTATTTTAATAGTTACTGAAATCGATTCAGTAGTCAATATGAGCAAACTACTTTCAGGACTTGCGTTTATTCTGTTACACGTTGTATAATATTAATTGTGAGTGATATACCTACATATATGGTTAGAAAGGGGGTGTGGGACTAACGAGATGACGACTAATAGGTATGGAAGAAAAATACATGAACAAATAAATTGAGTTAAGGGCAGAATTATGATGATGTGTGATCGGGTTTCCGTAAATTAGGAAAATACTAAACATTATACTGGATAGCAAACAGTACTAATTAATGTACATTGCATAAGATTAAACCAAAACAGTATAATATATAAGTAGTCGGTATGTACGTAAGGTTATACATTGTTAAGTAAAAGAGCGTCTCTCGCTATCAAACGTAAAACTTTGAAGTTAGTTAGCTAGTTTAGAATTAAGTAACACCCCTGTGTTTTTATCATTCAAATAAAAAAAAAAAACTAAAAGAAACACATTTTTTCTTGTCCAATAACCTAACTGATACATTTATTTTTTCCATAAAATTTTGATCCTGTACTGTCAATTTGGAATGAACACCTCGATTTGTCTTGATCTGTCGAAATACAAACACGTTTTTATATTTTTTATTTCTTTAGTCCATTTTACGGTTTGAATTCATTTATTTCTAAAGATTACAAATCACTTATATAGAAATAAATACTAAAAAATATTAGTTTATACATTTTTGTTTTCCAGGAGTAATAGGAGCTTAGAGTGTTAACATTACGAATATTATGAAGGTAAATTGTTTAAAGTTTTGCATTGTCTACCGCCGTACGGCGCGTTGACGCGGTTGACGTGCGGTGACTCGTTATCTTTGTTTTTATGTTTGCTTTTTCTTGAATACAACTGTTTTTTTTTTTCAGGGTTCGAAAAGATTTGATGAGTCGTCCAGTACATAAAGAAGTTTTACTAAAAACTACGCTATGGCGTTGTTTCCATTACGCTGCGCTATTTCCATTAACTAGTCATAAAACTCGACTTTTCGCCTCCCTTTTAGATACGCTTCGCAAAAAAACACTTAGGACGGACCGCTAAATAATAGCTGATTTTACCCTAGAAAAGAATAAAGTAGAACCAGCACAGGCGTAGCTTTGTTCTGTCTACATACAATTACTGATATAAAGCTTCAGAATTTTCTCCCTCTCACCAAGAGGAGGCCTGTGTCCCAGCAGTGGGAAAATTATAGGCTGATGATGATGTGGACGAAGGAAAATAAATTAATGGGATCGTAGAACTTGATGTTCTATAATTTCTGCTTACCCTAATGACGTATTTTTATCTACAGGCTGTGGAGTAAATAATGGATAACCCTGTAAACTGTCGATCGGCCAGTTTATTATCTATCATTTACCCCACTTATATCGCCATATGCCCATAGATGACCAACTTATTGATATTTGAAACAAAAATCGTACTTACACTTGCAAAATCAGCTGCCATTTCTACAATTGGTGACTTGTTCTCGTTTTGTTTTTTTTTCTGTCACTCCTGAATATTTGTATTATCAGACCAGTATCAAGATTTTTTATTACAATCTAAGATAACATTGCAAAAAATACTTATTCTTAAATTTGAAAATTTATTCTACGGAATTATGCAATTGTGAGCCAGTACATCGAAAAAAAATGTACGCGTTTGTAGGCGATATAAATGGGGTAAATGATAGATGATAATCTGACCCATCAACAGCTTCAGGGCTATCCATTATTTACGCCACACCCCGTATATGTATAGGAAATCATTTTGAGTCAGTATTTATAATATTCATGGCCAAAAAGTGTAACCATAAGTCTTTCAGAAAATAATGCCATTTATTATTGTCTAAGACCACTTCTGTTTCCAAGCCGAATGTCAACATACGTTTCCCTCCCATTGTGTATAATCTGTATTTACAAGCGGCCGCCATCTTAAATAATGAGCCACTCAAGTTATGGGAAAGGACATGTGCCACTGTTTATGGTAACGCAATCAATAGACAAAGGACCGTAGTGTAGTTTGTGTTAGTAGGACACGTTTTGTTAACCGCCTCGTTAAGTCACTTATGGTTTATTCAAGTGGTATCAAGGGGTAAATTTTACATAAACAAAAGAGGCGGACATTTTCCTGTGTTTAAATTTTTGAAGTGTCAAAGTGATAAAGTTTGAGAAGTTATGGAGGTCGGCCTTTTGTCGCCTAATATATATTTGGTCATATTATGGTGGATTAAAAGAGTATTTAGGGGATAAATAGTGGATTTTGCTTATACAGAATTTTTGCATTTTTTTATTGAAGAACAGCCGATCTATTCTGTAAAGATCTCACCGTGGAGTGAGCTGACACAAGTGTAAAAATCTCTACGTGAAGACCGGCAGGTGGAACGACTGCTCACGGCACCTAAGTCCTCAGTTTAATACAATCTCATTTAAACGATAGACAGCAAAAAGTCCAAATAAAAGGTGTCAATTCACTTGATTTAAAAGTAAAAATAGGTGTTCCAGAAAGCTCAATATTAATGATCTGCCCATTTATAAAAAAAAAAACACCACGAATGGTGTTATTTGCTGGCGATACTTCCTTAATTTTTAAGATAAATAGACGTGCATCAAATCTTGACGACGATAATAATGCCCTACTACAGGTGTACCTATAATAGGGCATTATATTGTTATGTATATTTTTTTTTATTTTGTTATTGGTTCATTTGACATATGTTTTGAGTTCGAGTCTTCACGGTGAGATTTACTAGTGTCTATAACTTATAGAGAGAAACTGATAAACAGATTGCGGGACTCTAAACTCATACATAATAACAATGAAACTTCTATGGTGTCTGGTTCAATGTCCTTCAATGGAATAATAAGGTAATACCTTTTTCAACACATTTGCTCAAAAAATGCATTTACGAAGCCTGTATACTTTGTTCGAAAGTTAAAAATTACGCACCATACAACGGAACGGGCGGTAAAATAGGTACTGTCACCTAAGTACATGTTTTACCGCCCCCTTAGTTGTATAGCGCCGTGCGTATTCTTTACGGTTTTTTTTTATTACCATAAAACAATATAATAAGAATTCCACCAAGGAGTTTCAAATTACGAGAATAAATAAGCTGAATGATCGAACCTCCTTGGAAGCGCTTTTGTTCAATACGTTTATCTCACTTTAGTATTAAAGAGAAAATGAGACGAAAGATGCTTTTCGACTCGACTATTGTGATTCGACTTTTTTCGATTCTAATTTTCACCACGCGCACGTAGCGTCATTTGGAAATGGCACCATTTTCAAATTAGAAACGTCAAAGATTGCCTGCTGCTCCCCCCGCGAAGCCCGTGCCTGTAAAGGCAATGGATCGGGCTGTTGATGACGGCTTTGTGACGGTGCAACGGAGGAAATACCGCCAACGAAGCAGTAAGAACCGCTGCGGCCAGGCTCCTCTGGAGCCCAGCGTTAAACTGCGTGCAGCAAAACCGAACACTCCGGTGTATATCTCGTGCCTCCACTACACCACTGAGGCAGATGACATCGTTGAGTACGTGCGCCGAAAGCTGAACTACACGGCGAGGGTGCAGCTGTTAGAGTCGCGCCGCAATGTCAATTTCAAGGTATTTGTAGTGCGTATTCCGACGTGCTACCTCAACCTGGTGTTGGAAGAAAGCTTTTGGCCGCAGGACGTGGTGTTCCGTCGCTTCCGCGGACCTATTCCACACGACAGCACAAAGACGTAGTGCAGTGCTAGTGAAGTGTTACTAACATAGGCTTAAGTTTTATTTACTAACACTTATTGTTGATAATAATATGTATACTTAGGTTAAGGTATTTATCTATGGGTCTATGCAACCCGAAATAAATAATTTGATTGATTGATTGATAAACAAAAGTTTGTTTCATTACCTATTGTACTGTTTTCTCGCAAATGTGTTGAAAAACGTTGTATAACACACGCGCGAAAATTGGTATTTACAAACTCGTGACTATGGTAAGCCCTCGACTTCGTCTCGGGCTTACATTCGTCTACTCGTTTGTGAAAACCAACTTACCGTACTAGTATCATAAATAACTATTTACTTTTACATGCACTTCTTATTATTACTCGATTGCCATCTTAAATTTTAGCTGGGGTACCACAAAGTCAATTTTACCTTACCAAATAAACGAAGAAACTGAATTCCATACCCAGTTTAAAACCTTATCATATAATACAATCGTTTCCTTCGCAAAGAAACCGTAACCCAAAACATATAAAATCCCATTTTTAACACAACCTGCCATATATATATAACATACGTTGAACGTAAAAATACATTTTTAACCCCATAATGCGACGGAATGCTAATAAGATTGTAAGGGTTGTAATCTAAATTACACACCCCTAATTACGTTCTATGTCCCTCGTGAATATTAACACGCTTTACGTGTCTACAGGGTGTGAGTAAGTTATATTCACTAAGTGATGTTTAAATGTATGACTGAGGAGCTTGAAATTATGTTTTTAAAAGAAAACCTGGTGTGGTAGATTTTCAGGAAGCCATTTTTTATTTAAAGAGTTGAATTCTTCCGGATTAAAAATGGAACACTGGCTAGATGATCTAAAGGTAACTTCAAGAGGAAAGGTAATGCAACAGTGTTTACCTGTCTACTAACATACTGCGATTACTAAATCGTCTGTCAAACGTGGTCATTTTGGTGCACACATCAGCGTAGAATAATCAGCCTATTATGTTTCCACTACTGGGACACAGGCCTCCTCTCTAGTGGGCTATAACCCACCACGCAGGCCCAGTGTGGGTTGCTGGATATCACATGTCTTCGAATTTTTGGTTCTAAGACATGCCGGTTTTCTCACGATTTTCTCTCTCACCGGTTTGAGAGCGGTGGTGAGGAAATGAAATACAGAAACTAAAGTGCCTGCCTGGGTTTGAACTCATGACTTGTAAGTCCCTATAAATATATCTTTGAAAAACGAAAGCCTACATTTTCGTTTGTTTGGTGATTGGTCATTAAATAAATCGGCCTTGCACAGCGCAAATTGTCAAGCGTGTCATTTTCCATTACAAAAAAAGAACCACGTAACAATTATTGCAAATCAAACTACGAAGTACTTAGTACATTTGATATTGTTCCGAAATCATTTAATTGTAACAGTGTCAGATTGAACACAGACGCTTTTTTTTTAGATTTTCGAGGATGTGAAATCATCAAATACCTTCTCCCGCTCTGGGCGGAGCGGGAGGGCGTGTCAGACTCTTACTGACTAAAACCCACCCGTGTTCCTTCAGTTGCCTGTGCCAGGGGCCACGGTAACCCTTTTGGACTTTTCCGCAACCCTGGCAGGCATCGGCTCTAGCGGACCACGTCATTGGTGCTGACATATCTTTGAGGCGCGCGTGGAATACAGAACACAACGCGCCGTCGACCCGGGCCTGGTCCTTATCGGACGGCGAGCTACCCATTGCTCGCCGTCCGCAAGCCCTGAGTCTGGATTTGAGCCCGATGATGGCAATAGGCTCGCCTCTATTAAATGCCTGATTGAACACAGATGCATGAACCTGAGCTTCAATTTGTTAGTAATGACATGTTTTTAACCAATTTCCGAATTTAATTCTAAGAATATTCTAAAATTATTACAGCCTCGTTGGTCTAGCGGTCGCAAGCGCTACTACTGAGTTTGTGGTTCTGGGTTGGTATCCCGGGTCGGGAAGAGTGTTATTCGGTTTCTACATCTGGAATTTCTCAGCAACAGTATCCCGAAGTCTAAACGCACGTGAACATATCAACCATATTATTCCCAAATACAATATTTATGCACTGCCCATAGTAAAAATCTTCGTTCCACCAACAATCGTCTTCTACGATGTCCTTCTCACCGTTCTGGTGTCATTAATTTTTATTTCTTTGTCCAGGCGGTTTTTCTTTGGAATGCGCTCCCTCTGAAAATCAGGACAGCAACCAGTCGGTTATCTTTTAAAGTGAAGGCACGTGAACATATCCGTCAGAAGTTGGCTGAAACATCCCAGCGCTGAGTTGCTGGATTTGTTTTCTCCTCTACCGACCAAGGTTTATTTTGTTTATATGTATGTATCTATGTATCTATATATTAGTATTTATTCTTGTATTTTATAGTCATTTCCGAGCTATCTATCCCGTATGTTGCACCTGCCATGGTATATCTCTGCATCACCCTAAGGTTGACTGGTAGAAAATGCCTCAGGCATTAAGTCCGCCTTTGTACAGTATTATTTTTTACTTGTGCATAAAGTTTTAATAAATAAATAAATAAATAACATATCCGTCAGCAGTTTTTTTCTTTTAAACGGTTCCTCACAGTAGTACGTTCTCCTGTATAGTGGATGCGTTTACAAACATTTAAACTCACATACACGAACAGCCAGACCTGGAACAACTATCTAGAGGTCATACAAATATTTGTTTCGTGCGGGAATTGAACCCGCGACACGCAGCGCAGCAGTCAATCGCTTAACCACTGCGCCAACCGTGCCGTTGAACCGAAAGTTGGGCGCAACATCCCATCGCTGAGTTGCTGGATTCGTTTTCTCGTTTACCGATCGTTATTTCTCCTGACCAAGGTTTTTTTGCTTATAATATGTATGTATCTATGTATTAGTATTTATTCTTGTATTTTATAGTCATGTCCGCACTAAGGCGTAGCTCGGTCTGTGTTCAGATTCAGATAACTTTATTTGCTCAAACATGTGTGTACATACAATTATAAATAATGCATGCAAGGTGTAATAAGTACATGGAGTTGTGCTAACATACTTTAACTCTAACTTTACCATATTGTCATGGTGTGCACATATTAAACGAAATAAGAATTGTAATAAGAAGCGTTATAGCGTAGCTCGATCTGTGCTTAAGCCGGTTGCAGACCAAGAGCTAAGCTGACTTATTTTAGATTAGCTCGCATAGCTGAGGTAATTTTTCATAATAATTGTGTTCATAGTAACAGTTTGCTGTTTGCACATAAGTATGAAAAGTTACCTCAACTACGCGACTAACTTAGCTTAGCACTTGGTCTGCAACATAACATAAGGCTTAGCTCAGTCTGCGGTACGGCGTAGCTCGGTTTGCAGTACGGCGTAGCTTGGTCTGCGGTGTGGTGTAGTTCAATATGCACTATGGCGTAGCTCGGTCTGCGTTACGGCCATGTCTACCGAGTTATGGCCGTACCGCAGACCGAGCTATGCTGTACCGTATACCGATACGGTACAGCATAGCTCGGTCTGCACTACGGCGTAGCTCGGTCTGCACTACGGCGTAGCTCGGTCAGTGCTACGGCGTAGCTTGGTCTGCGTTACGGCGTAGCTTGGTCTGCACTACGGCATACCTCGGTGAGCGCTATAGCGTAGTTCGGTCTGCGCTACGGTGTAGCTCGGTCTGCGCTACGGCGTAGCTCGGTCTGCGCTACGGCGTAGCTTGGCCTACGTTACGGCGTAGCTTGGTCTGCACTACGGCGTACCTCGGTGTGCGCTATAGCGTAGCACGGTCTGCGCTACGGCGCCACTCGGTCTGAGCTTAGATTACCATTGCATTTTGAGCGTTATATGAAGCTCTTTTCATGGGATAAAATTTATAATGACATAAATGTATGATTCTTGTGGCGACCAAATGGCATATTTTTGCCTCTAAAACACTTTGTGAAAACATCATGTTGATATAGGTATATTTATCTTGGAATTTATCGTATTGTAGCTAAAAATATTTCAATGTCAGTTGGCAACCATTTGCATACAATAATTCTTGTACAGTATTACTTTATAGTAAAGAATAGAGTAGCCTTATGGCTACTCTATTCTTTTTGTTAAACCAAGCATTACATCATGATTAATGTTTGGTATGTATAAAGACATTTCAGCGTTTATTTATTAAATTCTAGTATTACC
The DNA here is from genome assembly GCA_937001585.2 of Brachylomia viminalis. NCBI lineage: Eukaryota > Metazoa > Arthropoda > Insecta > Lepidoptera > Noctuidae > Brachylomia > Brachylomia viminalis. Next base: position 5,112,168 of record OW443305.2, on the reverse strand, counting down.
TTCATTTTATTAATAAATTCTAGTAATCATTTTATGTGACTTTATAATAGTAATTTATATGGAGAGAGGACTTTTGTGCAACATTATGCATTAAAATAAGTTGTCGTTGAAATTTTATTCTTCATAAAATATTTATTCATGGAAAAGGCTTAACTTTCATGATGAAGTATCTTTGTATGAAATAATTACCGTAGGTCAAGCTATTTTCAACTTTAGTGAATGATAAATAGAGTTTAAAATCCTCTGCTTTGCACACACATATTTTTACTTACTGCTTAATATTTTTGGGAGATACAAAGTGTGGATGTCGGGTTGAAATTGTGTTGTATGTGAAGTTGACAGGTACAGCCCTTTTCCATAGTTTTTTTTTTAGGTAACAGCAACATTATTAAGGCTTTGTAGTCTACTGTACCTCAAAGACTATTTAGAAATGAGTGGTTTTGACAATAATAATATAATATCAGTTTGTCTTGAAGCCATTTTTCGAGTTTCGTAGTCAACGCCTTATAGTTTCACTATGTCCGTCCATTGGTCTATCTGTCTGTTCGCGGCTTAGCTCAGAGACTTTTAGTACTAGAAAGCTGTATTTCGGCATGGGTATACATATTAATCACGACAACAAATTGGTAAAAAAAAATATATGGGGACGTTTTTTGGGTATCTCCTTTATTCGTCTATCCTATTGTGTGAGCTATGGATATCTATCGTTGCATGCGCCGTTCTGCAAAATATTGTTGGTGAATGAAAACCATTTTTCGATTCAAGGAACCGTTTACGAAATAATAAGCCTAAAAGTACAAATTTTTAATAGAGTCAAGTGTCCCCCCTGCCAGCTAAATGATTGTTTTTAGATACGTGAAAAAATCACGGCAGTAGTATATAATATATAACGAAGTTATAAGGAAAACTATCACAGCTAAATAGGCTTTACAAATTAACGAGTCGACCAACTTACATTTACAGTCGGAATGTATGGAAAAACATGTTTTTCAGCGACAATGTTAAGTTTTTCCTTGGAATAAATTCATCCCAACCACGGAACCCTTCATCGTACGTGGTCCGGCACGTACTTGGCCGGTTTTTTAACAAAGTTTTCTGTTTCTCTTACCTGCGTCATGTTAAATTACACTGGGACTTTTACTGAAACGACGCATTTTCTTGTGTTACATGGAATTTTTTACCAATGTAAGTACTACTAACTTAGTAGTTCATACAATAAATACTCGTATTGCATTCGAAAGCAAGTAAAAATACTTAACAATATTTTTACTTCAAATATATTTACGAATTTGCGTGTTAGCTTTTTTTACATCTACCCTCAACCTCATGCATAATATGATGTTCCCACTGCTGGGAGACAGGCCTCCTCTCTTTGAGAAGGAGTGGCCTGTAATCCACCACGCGGGTCCTGTGCGGGTTGGTAGATATCACATGTTATTCGAATTCTTGGTTTTAGAACATGAACATGTTCCTCACGATGTTTTTCTTCACCGTTTTGAGAGCAGTGGTGATGAGCTCGACCTAATAATAATATGATAAGAGGCATAATTTTCCCTTGAAAATATTCCTACCAAAAATACATTTCAATCCGCCAGCCACAGATAACTCCCCAAGATATTCCGTTTAAAAATAACAGAAACAAATTTCTCTTAAAATAAAACCGTAGATACTGAGGCCGATTCAAATTACAATGTTTGGTTAAAGAATGCCAAAGGGGCTTGAAATACCTAACCAAACTGGAGGGGAACTAGGCAGTGGCGAGATAATTACCTAAATAAACAACTGAATTGAACATTTTCTCCTTTGTGAAACAGAAGCGGGTCTAAAGAGTTCGTTGTATAAAAATCACAGGAGATTTTATATAAAATTATTTTTTGAACAATATTCGGCAGTTTGGCATGGAACTGTCGAAGTTAGGATATTTGGAACTTCTTACTTTATGCTAGAAATAGAGGACGAAGTGCTTTGGATTGTGGGATGTTAATGACCTACAATTGGGTCGGGCGTTGAAATATTGTAACATTCAAATATTTTGACATTAAATAAACTCGATTTGAACACAACTCAATGATATTATTAGGTACACAATCTGGTGAAATTGGGCCACCTTGACGGTAAGGCAGTACGATATGAATGTGAAGCTGTCTCGAAAACTATGTTCCAGTTCTGTGCCACAAAAATGCAGCCAAAGCGTCCTCTGCGCTGCCACCGACGACGCTGTGGATGTGACAAAGTTTTGGAACAAAAAAAAATTATACGATGTCGTGCTAACGACACGAAAAGTAGGTATCCATATTCGCGCGATTTTTTTTTTAAATTTGCCCATTGGTGAGTTATGTGTGCCTAAAATTGATTGCGGTTAAATGTTTACTCACCTCAAGTTAGTTGGTAAATTACAAAGGTTTAAAATTTTATCAATGCGTATTTAAACATAAAGAAAGAAGAAATAAAGAAAATTGCGTTTATTGGCATTACAGCAAAATAAATACACCTTAAAACTATAAAACAGAAAACAACAATAATAATAAAAAGCTCAGCATAACAATACGTAATGCTAGATGAAAATTTTTTCAAAGAATTCTTCGATGATCATAACATTGTTTTACTTATTTACCTTTCTATCATCACCAAGCTATACAAAAACTGTAACAGACACAAATTTAGAACATTTGTCATAGGAAAGCAATTAAAAAAAGTCCTGTGGACACATTAAGCGGCCAGCTCTATCCGCAAGTTTGCTCAGATCCCACGCTCGAATCAACTGTGTTGACGTAATCATACATTCAGGATAGGTTCCCTACATATTCGAGGTATAGAAGGATATTGTAGAGTTTAATGCCTTCGTGCGTTAGAACTAACTTCTGGTTTGGTTGATTTGGTATATATTAGACTGGTTATGGTTTGGTTGTTGGTTTACGATCACTGATCTAATGATACAAAATAATATGGTCTAAAGCTATCTAATTACTTTGTGAAGTATTATATTATTTTAATTATTGTGAATGTAAAGTTTATGTGGGTCACGGTCTGGCAGTTTGAGTAATTTATGCGGCCTACCGAAATGGCCTTTCGTCGAATAGTTGTGCTCCTTAATTTCTGAGTTGAGCTGCACGATTACTGACAAATGCGTGCAATCTGTATGGTTTTTCCTCAAAATACCGTTTCAGGCACCGATCTAAATGGTCTTCACATGATCTGACAAGATTATGTCTGGACTTTAGAAGATACTGTGACCTCTGAGTTTGTTTCGGCCTTTCTTCTCAGAGTAGTCGGATAGGAAAACGCCGATCTCATCTAGTTTTTAAAAATATGATTGACTTGTAAAAGTGTTTGTACAAACCTACTTACAGAAATAAATCATTTACCATTTATATTGAATACTACAATTTATTATAATTATGAAATAGTAAATCTAAGCTAGATTAGCTCTAAGGTGGTTTGACCTGGTTTGGTTTGAGTAACGCGATTGGTAGTCGAACACGTACTAACTGGTATTTGTTGTGATACATGCATTTATGGAAATGCACGCAGGCAGAACTTCAAAAAAAAATATAATAGGGGGCGAGCCTATTGCCATCAATCGGGCACAAATCCAGTCCCAATCCAGCTTCTACTGAGAAATTTGACTTCTATTTACACAGGTTTATAATAATAATATTTTTTTATTTCAGATTATAGGATCCATAATTTTTTAAGTTTGTTCCGCCACTTCTTCTTCCCAGCTAAAGTACTAGGAAGTGGTGAAGGGCGGGCGTTTTGGGGAGACTGTCTTATGTGATTTTGACGTTCAAAAAGTGCTGCTTCTTAGCCCAGTTTGAATAAATGACTTTTGATTTTGATAATGTGTTAGTATTGCCTTAACCTATTGTTAATGAAAAATGAATTAAAACAAAACTGACATAACATTTGAAAACAATTAATTTTGCACATGTACGTCTGTACGCACATGTCTATCAGCCCAGTGCTTAATAAACGGCCCATCTATTTTGTCCGCCAGTGTACCCAAAATATTGTTCGGAATACCTCGGAATCGCCGCAACATAGATGCACTTCTCTTGCGCATGATTGCATAAAAGTCGTAATTAATATTCATTATGTCAGCCTGTTAAAGCTCTAAATCTTAATACTCTATTTAGACTTTAAAAGATTTATATTGAAGAATAAGAGACATAAAACGTTTTAGTGTAGACTGACGAAAATGCAGATAAATTGTAATAAACCGGAAAAAGAAAAGAGTTAAAAATCTAATTTAATACCCGGTAGACTTTAAAAAGAATAAACAGAATCTAACAACGCAAAGTCAAACTTTACTTTTACTTACCAAATAAAAACTAGACACATTTGTAAAACACAAGTGTTGTTATTTCAAAGTTTAAGCTTACCCTGAACAGGACCGTTTGCGTTACTTTTTACAAAATAAACACAACTTGAAGGGTTCAAGTAACGTTCAAACTCACTTTTCATGTGTTGATGCGTTTTTATTTGTACAGCTTTGTTGGAAAAATATGGTGCGTGGATATTTTTGGAGGTGATGACTGCAGTGTTTTGTTTAGAAAACTATTGATCTCAAGAGGGATTTACACTAGGTCGATTTTCGCTGTGCATTAATTAATCATGAATCGCCACCCCATTTACACAGTTGGACAAAAATTGCAGGTGACTAGTTTATTTTGAAAATCAAAAAAAATTCACGCGGCGGGCGATCGCCTGCGATCGAGCATTTTTAACTGACGGAATGTGGGTGTACTATAGGTACAGATGGCAATAGGCTCGCCTCCTATTATATGGGACATAAACAGAACTGTTGGAATGTGGGTGTACTATAGGTACAGATGGCAATAGGCTCGCCTCCTATTATATGGGACATAAACAGAACTGACGGAATGTGGGTGTACTATAGGTACAGATGGCAATAGGCTCGCCTCCTATTATATGGGACATAAACAGAACTGACGGAATGTGGGTGTACTATAGGTACAGATGGCAATAGGCTCGCCTCCTATTATATGGGACATAAACAGAACTGACGGAATGTGGGTGTACTATAGGTACAGATGGCAATAGGCTCGCCTCCTATTATATGGGACATAAACAGAACTGACGGAATGTGGGTGTACTATAGGTACAGATGGCAATAGGCTCGCCTCCTATTATATGGGACATAAACAGAACTGACGGAATGTGGGTGTACTATAGGTACAGATGGCAATAGGTTCGCCTCCTATTATATATGGGACATAAACAGAACTGACGGAATGTGTGTGTACTATAGGTACAGATGGCAATAGGCTAGCCCCATATTATATGGGACTTAAACAGAACTGACGGAATGTGGATGTACTATAGGTACATCTCTGCCTACAGTTTCGAAAATACAGGCGTGATGTTATGTAGACAAACGCAACCTTTGACATTTAATAACTGGTTTGTTTTTTGTTTTTTCATAATGAAATTTTCACTTGGTAGTTCTTAATATGTTCATATGAAGACAATCACGACCAGAAATCTTCAATCTTCGTTTTAACGAGAATGTTGCAATGAATGTTGATGTTACTAGTAGTCATAAAAAAAACTCATGTTATAATGTACTTTTATACACATAATGTGGAGGTAAACAGCTTTATATCTGGACTTTAATAAAAAATAGCAACGCAACAGTTTATTTTCTTGTTAAAGTATCATTACCTTTACGTTAAGCTATAATACACGTAAGTGAAGCTTTAGACCAGTGGTTCCCAACCTGTGGTCCGCAAAATATTTTACCTTACATTTATTTATTTTAAAATTTCTGTGGACTTTAAATATTAGTTTAACCAATGTTGAAAGTTTGTTTGTGATTAAAGAAACCTTGTTCCAGGTTGAGTTAGATGGTTACAGTTGGGTTTATTCTAGCTCCTGGTCTAATTAAGTTTGAGAACCTCTGCTTTGGCACATACATGTACCCCAACTACCATATTACAGAAAATGAACCTTATCGTTATTACTTGGCTTCAAAACTCCTGTAGGCCTTTCAGACTCTGCGGATTACTCTTAAAGGTGTAATGAAAAGAGCACATAATATTGTTTATGGTTTAACATGGAGATTTTTTACGGTTTTCCCCATCCACAGATAAGTGAAAGTCTAAGATGTAACAACATACATTTATGGTGTTATACACGTGTATATTGAACCATTTGTTTTTATTTTACGTAAACCTTTGTTATTTGGACACAAATAAGGAGGTTAACGTGGGATTATTTTAACTTGAATTGGCTGTGAGAATAATTTGATTTGAAAAGTTTTTTCTTTTAGGTCGGCTTACAGAGTTATGGTTTAGGCTTTATCAATGTACGTTCTTGTCGCTGGAAACCAGCGCTGGGGCTCTGTCTTGCATAGGGTCGCAGCATGATGCTGAGCGATAGCCGTTTTGCGTGGATGTGAATGTTTCCCCCAACCTTCTCTTATTTTTTGTGTATGTGCTATTTTTTGTCATATTTACCGCAATTAAAGCATTTTCTTTCTTTCTTTTCTTTCTTTTATTTTCTTCTTCATAATTTATGTATGCGATTGGGCCTTTTGAGTTTTTTTTTTAATTCACGGCCATTACTATCCTAAATTACAGTTTAATATTTATTTTATTTTTAGCCTGTGCTGTCTCACTGCAGGTCAATCGCCTGCCTTTCTCCTTTCCACTCCTCTCTGTCTTGAGCCAGTGTGGATCAATCCTGTCTGTAAGCGTCCAACTCGTCCCACCACGAAGGCGGGACGAGCTCCTGGGTCTGCCACGATGTCGCCAGACGTTTTCCAGTTTAATAAAAATTATTCAAATTAGTGCCATCTCATCGTGCCTTCTCTATATAAGAAGAGGCCTTTATCATGCAGTGGGGTAAGATACTGATATTATATAAGGACCATCATAAAATAAAACTTTCAAAATAATATTTAACAGTCTCTTTTTGGTTCAATATTAGTTATTCTGAACGTAGCGCCTCCAGAAGCTTACAATATCTCCAGCGTAAAATAATAAAAAAGTACTGACGATTCTTTAATACCTAGAACCTTAACTTTTCGGATATCCTAACTACATTTTGAACATGGTAACCCTCGAAGAACAATTTACTTCGTTTTAACGCGAATCTGTCTACTTCGAGCACAGATTACGGTCTGGGCAATATCGAGCAATCAGCACTTTATTTCGTCTAACATTAATTAATTTCGATTGTGTAACTTAACGTATTAGATGGTTATTTGTAGAACAACGCTCAGCTGGATGTTAAATAGTTTATTTTAATCAAACTATTCATGCATTTGTTGCTGTCAAAACTAAACTTGATGCATGGGTTTGATTATAGATACACATGCAGAGGGGGTCGATTGAAGGTTAAGCTTCGCTTGCCGCGGTCGGCTCGTGGATTGGTGACCATCCATTACATATCGAGACCCCTCGGTTTCTCATAAGGTACGTTAAGCCTTTGGTCCCGGCTGTCAATCGTAGATTTTTGACAGTCGTTACAGTCAGAAGCCCAAAAGTCTGACAACCAGTCTTACCAAGGGGAATGGCGTTACCCAGTAGCTGGGTTGTGGAGATCAGATAGGCAGTCGCTCCATGTAAAATACTGGTATTAAGCTACAAACTCAAACTCAAACTCAAAGCATTTATTTCAATTAAACCATTTACAGGCACTTTTGAATTGTCAAGTGGTCGGTCAGTCAGAAATATGAATCTAGTTGCCCATTCCAAAGCGTAGTAGGTACCTATAGAGAAGAACGGGCAAGAAACTCCATGGACACTCTTTTAAATTATATTGTTACATAAATATTAGTTACATCATTAATGTTGAATATAGGTATAATTATATGTGAGAACGATGTAAATAAGACGTACACGTTGAGTGTCCAGTGTACAGTAAATATAAATTTAAACAAAACAATCCATAATAAAATAATTAAAATAAGCCGTGGTGGCTAAGAGATGACCAGTCCCAACTGACAGCGCCCGTTCACGAACATGACGCATGGATCAGCACCATTCAGCTCTACCATTTTGAAGGGAGCTAAATGATCCAACACACGCAACACACTGCATACGGTTTGACTGGAATCTGACCTCATTAGAGTTGGGAAAAGGCTAGGCAGAAGTCTAAGTACCCAAAAGCCTCGTATTCGACCATAATATGATAGATTACAAAAAGTTTAAACAATATACCATAACTGGCGAAATGTATGTGAATTATACAACTCTGCCTACCACTTCTAAAAATAGGCGTGATGTTCAGATAAAAGCGATATCTATCTAGTTCAGTTAGCGTTTCAGCAGCGCAATCTATTCTTCCAACTTTATACGTGAACATTTTCTAGAATATTCGTTGTAAATGGCGGCCGCTTAGTTTCTGAGCCGTCACGGAGCAGTTTGGGACATGAAATTCTAGTTCCTCCGTTTTCATATTGAATGTTGTTTGACAAAAATGTCGTTTCAGGGATTTATTTTGTCACGTGTTTCGTTGAAATTAACCGCTGATTGAAAAGGTTTTATGCTTTTAGCTTTGAAATTCTAACGACAGCCTCGTTGGTCTTGTCTTGACAAAAAGTAGCCTTTGCCGTTCCCTAGGATGCTCTCTATCTCCTTGCTATATTTCATTGAAATCCGCTCAGTGGTTTAGGCGGAAAAGGGTAACATACAGACAGAATTACTTTCGAATTTATAATAATTAGAAGGCACGGTAGGCTCAGTGGTTAAGCGATTGACTGCTGCGCTGCGTATCGCGGGTTCGATTCCTGCACGGAACAAATATTTGTATGACCTACAAGTAGTTAGTTGCTCTGAGTCTGCCTGTTTGTGTATGTGAGTTTAAATGTTTGCAAACGCACCCAGGAGAAATTCCTAGTATGGGGCAAAGTTTATAAAAAAAAAGAATTATACAGGGTGTTCGGCAGAACGTTAAACATACGAAAGTTGCAGATAGGTGGGAGTCGTCTTCTATCTACCTAGCCCAATGATTTGACCTAGGCCCCATATATTTATTTATTTTGATTTTATGTTAATAACCGATTTTTATGAGTTTGAAAACTTTGAAGTAAGTATACTTTATGTAGGATAGACGAGACTGGTAAAACTTCTTGTTGGGTGCAGATAACAGCCAGACTAAAATTTATGAGCCTTCAAACATTACAAAAAGGGGTAAAACATGATTCTAAGCTTTTCTTTACATTGCATTAAAAAAATAACTAAAAGTGATTGAAGACTTAGGATTTCTTCGAAACATCCTTGATGTGTGGCCTTTCAAACGGTATGTTATTTGTTTAATAAAAAAAAACTTAAGAGTTATTGACCACGTTTTCTTCAAAAAGGGGATTTTGATGCAATTCGATTTTTGTGAATTGTAAAATGTTTTGCAAAATTCATCATGTAATCGTGGTAAAAATAAAAAATCGATAGTGTATTGGGTAAGTATCTGATTGGTAAAAGCCCCACGTGTAGAAAAATCAAACAAATTCATGAAATTCGGTTATTAAAAAGAAAAACAAAATAAAAAAATCTATGGGGCCTAGGTCAAATCATTTGAGCTGGGTAGATAGCACACGACCCCACCTATCTGCCATTTCCGTATATTAAACGTTCTGCCGAACACCCTGTATATAATTATGTAATTAGCCTTTGCTCGTGGCTTGGTCCGCGTGGAGGTCGGAAATTATCCCACGGGAACGTACTACCAGGATAAAAAGTATTCTTTGTAACCTAACCCAGGCCATGGTTGCCAAATTTCATCCAAATCCGTTCAGGCGATTTAGCATGAAAGCGTGGCAAACAAACAAACTTAATTTCGCATTTCTAATATGTATTATGTATAAATTAAATATATATTTTATTTCTGTAAGTAGGTTTGTACAAACACTTTTACACGTCAAGCATATTTTTTAAACTAGATGAGGCCGGCGTTTCTTACCTGACTACTCTGAGAAGAAAGGCAGAAATGAACTCAGAGGTCACAGTCTCTTTTAAAGTCCGGACATACTCTTGGTCAGATCATGTGAAGACCTTGTGCATTGGTGTCTGAAATGGTCTTGTGAGGAAAGAACCACACAGATTGAGTGGAGCTGTCCAGTCAGTGCATGCATTTGTCAGTAACCGTGCAGCTCAACTCACAACTTAAGGAGCTCCTTAAGTACTAAGTTGAGCTCGTCGAGCTTTTTGAGCTCAACGATTCGACGAACAATATCCAAGAGAGTATACATTTATGTAGGCCGCATAAATGACTCAAACTGCCAGATCATGATTAAAACTAACTGAGAAAAAAAAAAACAAAAAGCGACGATCCACGGACGTGATATTTACATAGAGTTCGAACGTAAGTCCAGTGCATGTCAAAGTTATGAATCGCCCCTCTTCGAGCGTCCTTAGTAAAGGACGTCCGTACGTGGGTAACGGACTGGCTATTTTGCATGATGTAATTAATGAGTATGAATGTGATGTAATTATTTATTACCTACCTACCCACCCTTATCATACAGGCATACTTATATATCAGGCACCCCTTATCATATTTTCTTTTGTTAATATGCCGATAATGTAGTGGGCTGCAGTATTGTTAATATTTTGTATTATCTTTTCTCTGTTCCAATATAATATTGTAGCTGTTTATTATCCCTGCATAAAAAAAATACCTACTATTGCAAGTTATGATTCGGTTTTCAATTCCAAAACTGGAACTTAGACTTTCCTTTCGAAACTAGGTTGCTATTAACACAAAAAATAGTACAAAACTTGTCTTTTAGGCTAAGTATTACATACCGAAGATATCTAGAATATTCTATACTTAGCTAAGTCATAACCTCCGTAGCTAGCTGAAGGGAATTTAATCTAGTCTACGCTTTTGCATTCAGTTGTGCTCTAGAAATTTGTCGAATGTTCTGTGTCTCCTGTAACGTAACGTTAGACTGGTTACATCATGTTGTTACGGGAGTCAAAAGGTTAGACTTCAAAACCGGTTTTACCGACCGGTTTGGGTATCTAAAAAACTTGTATGTCAGTTTCTCTGGTTCTCATAAAATTTGCATGATATTTAAAGGATGCATGACTGCGTAGGTAGGTCAAAAAGTGTTATCATAAATTGTTTATGTACCTACTAAAACCGGCCAAATGTGAGTCGGACTCGAACGCGAAGGTTTCTGTACCACAATTTTTATTTAGTTTAAATTATTTCAATTATTTGTTGTTATGACGGCAATGGAAATACACACTCTGTGAAAATTTCAACTGTCTAACTATTACGGTTCATGAGATACAGCCTGCTGTAAAAAGCGCCTAAAAAAACACGTTTCTTGTATGGTGACTCCTTTAATTTTTATTTATTTTATTTCTATTATTTATTTTTTGATGCCGCAATACTAACACACATTCTGTGAAAATTTCAACTGTCTACCTATTACGGTTCATGAGAAATAAAGCCCGCAGTCAGTCAGGCAGACGGACGGACGGAGAGCGGAGGCTTAGTGATAGGTTTCCGTTGGCACCCTTTGGGCACGGTACTTTGAAAAAGGAGCTATGTCTGCCAATAAATTGCTTTGCAGTTTGGCAGAGATAATTTATTTATTGTAAAATAATTATGTCTGTGAATAAACACTTTTCGTATGTCTTTTTTTTTCGTATGTTTTTGGTTTGGTTCTGCTGTGATGGAATATCTCACACTACGAGACTGTTCACTGTGGTAGGTGTAGAAATTCTTTAGTAATATAGCTTCATAAAAAGAGTTCGATCATACCTATTTTTTAATTCTTTTAATATTGTATTTATCATTAGTCTAGGTCAGTCGTGACAGAGACAGAGTCAACAGTGGGGTGAGCTTACTCAGAAGAAGCCTGTTCACTCTGACTTTGAAGAGATTAGGAATGTATGCGTTCGGAAACACAGACGCAGGTAGAGAGTTCCACTCTTTTGCTGTGCGAATTACAAAAGACATTTGGAAACGTTTAGTGTGAATTGGTGGAATAGCAACTAGATAAGGATGGTAACTTGCATTGCGTCTAGATGACCGATGGAAGAAGGGGGCCGGTGGAATAAGATCGTGGAGTTCTTGGACACACTCACCAAAGTACAATCTGTAGAAGACCGACAAGCAGGCAACCTTGCGGCGATGAGCCAAGCTGTGAAGCTTGGCCATTAAGCAGCTTTGTTGTGATCCCAGTTGGCAGTTCTTAGTGAAATTAAAGGCACATCAGACTTTACAGCTTATCCTATAATTGGGTTAAACATTATGTTTGAATTCTCACAACTTTCTCATTTGCCATCGATACGCTAAGAAGAAGAAGTTGGTGGAAGCAATGAATGACACGTATGCTCGACGCGTCATTTGATTCTATCCACCTTGTCTTGGATTGGTGTACCTAATATTAAGGGCGTTAAGGGTGCAATATTAAGGGAGCAATTTCTCAATTTTATCACGCTATCATACGCTATGATTCGCGATCACGCTAAGATATCATATATCATATCACGCAACTATCATAGGTTCGCGAATATTTTGTAATTAAGTCGTTCTATCAAGGCAATATACGATATCATTCATGTCCACTTGGGTTACCTAGAATGCCTATTTTTTCTCAGGGAATTAGACATAATGTCTAAACGTATAAAGTTTTATGTTACGTCGCCTTATCGGTACTCACAAAGACATTTTATATTTAAGATCTGGAAAAAACTTCCCACCATTACAATCTTTTTTACGATCAAGGAAAAAAATCAACATAAGAATTAATGACTGTTCCATGTGAAGCTACTTGCCTTTCCACTCTATTGGGTTCCCAACCTTATACATGCAGCTGTGGAAGACTCTACGCTCAAAAAAATAAGATGTACTTTACTTTGGCAGTGTAACAGGATAAGTTTGTAAGCTAGGGTGTCATACATGATTATGTCGACCTCAAAAGTAGGACAGTATAGTGCAGTATTTTATCAGAATTGCGTTTTAGGGACGTTTATGATGTTCGAAGTGCTTTAAACTATTCCAACTGCTTTAAACTATCGTTATGTTATAGATATTTTTATAGCCTGTGTATTTTTGATTACGATTGGTTATAAATAGAAATTTGTTGAACCGATCAAGAGAAATTTGTGTGGCAGGGTAGCAACCACAATTATTATCGGATTACCAACTAAATACTGTCTGGTTTGCGCCAATTGCTTCTAAGCTTACGGTTCTGGTCCAGAGGTGTACCTGTTCCTACATCTACGATTTTTATCAATACAGTTATACACAGTGGCGCGTAAAATATTCTGCTGTTCCATACATTTTGTTAGTCGTAGCTCGACAAAATGTATGGAACAGCAGATTTTTTAGTGAATGTATTTCATTCAAATTTCGTATATCGTCTAAGTAAGTATACAATTTAGTATACGTGGTATAATTTAATGTGATAAGGTACGCGCCACTTTGTACATGTATTGTTAGGTAATCAAATATCTTATTTTAAGAATTCTCAAAACAGCCTTCAGTTACAGCATTTAAGATCTCTGATGAAAGCCGATACCTACTGAATGCTTCGTTGACCTACTGGTCGTAAGGGCTACTATTGACCATGAGTTCCTAGGTTCCATTCCCAGGTTGGGCTAAGTGTTATTGGGTTTTTTAATTAGTAATTTTTCAGTAGCTGCTTTAAGTCTGATTGTACCCGGTTGATGGCAGTAGGCCCGCCCCTTATTTCATGGGACTTCCATAATCAGCCTATAATGTTCCCACTGCTGAGACACGGGCCTCCTCTATTTGCGAGGGAGTAGGCCGTAACCCACCACGCGGGCCCAGTGCGGGTTGGTAGATATCACATGTCACGATGCTTTCCTTCACCGTTTTGAGAACAGTGGTGATGAAATTATTTACAAAATGTAAAGCGCCTGCCGTCGGTAAAGTCGAGGCCGTTACCACTGGGCCACCACTGCTAGTGTAGTGTTGACTGTGTTATATTCTAAAAAGAGTTCTCAGAAAAACTATGTGCCGAATGGCGTTTCATATCCTCTGCGGCAGTTTCGGAGAATTTAAGGCAGATGGAGTTCCAAGTGGTTTATGAAATGAAAAACAATTGCAACAGTTGCAGAAACATTCTTCACAGATAAGTGTTTTTCAATAAAATGTAATGTGCCAGTATTTTCTTATTGACAACGATGCAGACGATTTTTTTGCTGACCAATGAGCTCTTCCCTTTTTTATATACCTATTTGTGTATTTTGGTATATATTGGAAATATTATAATGGGTGTAAAAAGACACTTAGCGAAGCCGAGAAACACTTATACTTCCCGTCATTGTTATCATTTTTTTGTACCGGACCATACCTGGGAACCCTTTGGTTACAGGTTATTGAAGGTCAAAATTTCAACTTTTACTGACGGTTTTTAATATTATAACACAACTTTAAATACTTAATATACTACTTGGTGAGTGTGCCCAAGAACTCCACGATCTTATTCCACCGGCCCCCTTCTTCCATCGGTCATCTAGACATACTGCAACTTACCATCCTAATCTAGTTGCTATTCCACCAATTCGCACAAAACGTTTCCAAATGTCTTCTGTTTTATGCGCACAGCTAAAGAGTGGAATTTTCTACCTGCACCTGTGTTTCCGAACGCATACAACCCTAATCTCTGCAAAGTGAGAGTGAACAGGCTTCTTTTGGGTAAGCCATAGACATCTTTTGAAATCATTGGGGTATGCTCTTTCCATCGTCGACACTGTCTCTGTCACCACTGACCTAGAGTCATTGAGTAAAGTCAAGAGCAACACATTTATAAAAAAATAAAAATAAAAGTAACAGAAAATCACACTGTTACCTACGTTGTATTTTTTGTAGCTACCACTGGTTGGTATTACACAGCTACTTACCTAATAAATAAAAAAGCAATTGCCTGTAAACATACGTAGTAAATTGTGTTGTTTCCAAGTAAAATATTTCATTGTAATTTGTGCAACTGTCTTTGACTTGCAATTGATAGAAGGATTCATTCCTTCAACTGTATTTCGTCACAGAACTCTTTGGTAACACTTTCACGATAAAACACTTTTCAAAACCTTATTAAATAGGTTTACTTGTTAAATTAGATCAAAAATGGTAATAGCTTTCTGAATGTTTACATTCCAAATGTCAATATGAGATATGAGAATTTGTCGAAAATATGTTGTGATAGCACATAGGCTAAGGACCGGACACATGCCACTCAACAAGTTTGGCTTCCTAATGAAAAAAGTGAGTAGGTAGTCCAAATTGTCAATACTGCGAGTCTGTGGAGGATGTTCACCACTTGTTGGTGGAATGTGTCCGTAATCGCAGAGAAAGAGATGCCTTATTGGCAGAGTTAAAAATTAGTAAGTTAGATTTAGGTGCTGTTTGTCATTCGGAATGGAAAGGTATTTCAACGCCCACATACTAAATTAGTTCTCTACAATAGCCTTATAAGAAGCATCCTGGAATACTGCAGTGTGATATGGAGACCTCACTACGCAGCCCACTCGCTGCGGATAGAACGAATCCAAAAAAGGTTTATCCGATACCTAGGGTACTCAAAGGGAAGGCAATTTAAATATCTCTCCTACCTTAATAAACTAGGCTGCTACAAAATGAGTACCTTGGAAGCTCGGAGGGAGCTCTTGGATCTGAGATTCGCATATAAATTGCTCAATAACACCATCGACTGCCCACAATTGGTATTTAGGTTCACCTTCAGGGTACCCCGTAGACCACCTCGCAAACCTATAACATCCTTAGCTCCACCAGCTCGCCGTACAGTGTCTGGTGCTAATTCACCTGTACCCCGCATGTGCAAACTCATAAACGAACGCAGCGACCTAGTTGACGTCCACGCAGACTCAATATCGACATTTGTCAGACGTCATTAGTATTAGTATTTAATCATTATTATCTAAAATTGTAAGTACAGTCTTTAAAATTTAATTTATATTTTCTAAAGAGCATTTTGCATGTGGTGTTTGCCTGTAATTGGTTGTGCAGTTAGTTTTAAGACACAATTACTTGTATGTTCCTATGTATCTGTGTAATGTCTGTAACAACTGTTGGTGAACCTTAATTAAATAAATAAATAAATATTTTTTGTCCAAACCCTGTAGTGAGGAGGCTAAGAAAATTTATATTTTTGTATGCAGCTATTTAGCTAGTAGAGCGTCTCTTATCTCTTAGTTCGTAAAAATATACACACATCAAAAGTGTCTAGGGATCAAGCATTTTTATGCGGATTTCTTGAGATTAAGATGTGGCTTTGTAATAAATTTATGATTTTATAAATTTATATGGATCCTTTTTGGTGCATTTCATAATTTGAATCAGGAACTGTGAATCAAATTCGAGTAAAAGATGAAAATCAGCTGTCAATATTTTCCCTATAAAAACATACAACGCATTGAAGACATTATTAGTGCTACTGTTTCCCTACTACTGATTAAAACCAACGTTATTATGGAGCGGCGACGTCATTTAAGCAGGGAAGAAATGCTCAGAGCCGTGGGAATGATAGAAGCTGGTTCCCGGCAACGTACTGTGGCTTTAGCTCTGAATACAAGTCAGAGTGTTATCAGTCGACTTTGGACACGTTACCGAAGCACTGGTACCGTGGCTGAGCGCCATGGAGGACGGTATCGCTGCACCATACGGAGACAAGACCGATACATTCAAATCTTAACTCGAAGAGCTCCAACAATAACCGCCATGATGTTAGCCGTGAGGCTTCATCACTCTTCAGGGAACTTAATTAGCGACCAAACAGTCAGAAACCGCTTGCATGAAGTGAACCTTCATTCCCGAAGACCGCTACGGGTACCACCTATAGCAATGCACAATCGTAGGATTCGATATCAATGGGCTCTTGAACACAGAAATTGGGCAGAAGAACAATGGCGTTTCGTGTGCTTTTCTGATGAGTCTCGTTTTGGTATGAGACCGGATACAAGACGTATACGACACTGGAGAACCCCTGGACGCCAACAGCGATTAAAATCCTGCCAGGAAGTCCATCCTTATAGTGGTGGAACCATCATGGTATGGGCGGGTATTTGGATCGGCGGAAGAACTGAGTTGATTTGGATCAACGCTCAAATTTATGCTGAGACGATTGTATCAGACGTCATCGTTCCTCTACAAGTGCAAATCGGTCCCTTATTTCAGTTAATGCATGATAATGCACGACCGCACACCGCAAGAGTTGTAAGACAGACTCTCGCCGCAGCTAACATCAATGTCCTGCCCTGGCCTGCTCAGTCGCCAGACTTGAACCCGATTGAGCATGCATGGGATATGCTACAGAGAAGAGCTCTGCCGAATATGGAGGGTATCCAGTCGCAAGAAGACCTTTTTTTGTTGTTGCAACGAACATGGGCGGCCATTCCACAACGTGATTTGGATGAACTCATTTTGAGTATGCCAAACCGATGTTCTTGTGTTGTTAGTGTTCGCGGTAGAAACACGGATTATTAATTGTTTAAGTTACCCAATAAAATTTTAAAGAAAACTGTTATTTCAGTCTTTTTTTCGAACTTTTGTGTTAGTGGTTCAAATGTCAAAAATCCCTTTATTAGGAAAATGGCAAATTTCTTTATTAATGCAAAGGTGACTTGGTTTATCGTTACTGTGACAAACGAAAACACTTTATTTTATGAATCCTTAAAGAAAATTTTAATTAATATCAATCAGGAGAAAAGTTATTGCAAAAATATATGTTGATCCCTAGACACTTTTGATGTGTGTAATTTTGTTATTAATTATGATGGGGCTGACATGGTTATGTGTGATAAGTTGATAACCAAAAGCCTCTAAATAAATAAAGGTTTAAAAAAAAAAAACCAAATGTCTTTCGGTTGAACGTCAGTTTTGACAATTATTAGAGGCGACACCTAGTGGTTGCCGATTCACAGTTGTAGTTTTAAATCGATATGAGTTAATTTTAACATTTGATTGGTAACCATCGAAATAATATCGTAAAGTCGAATCCTTAATAATTTTCAGCTTTTGGTAAAAGTTCATAATAAACTAATTAACCTGTGAAGACCCGTCATGTTGACAGATTTACGACCCGTCAAGCACCGGAACGCGCGGCGGCGAGATTTAAGTAGGTACTTTGGGTTACGCACAAAAAATGGACCTCCTAGATTACCGACGCCCTTTCTTATCGTATTCTAAACTGTTTTGGGTTCTTGAATACACAGAGCATGCCATAAAATGTAAACAATGCTCGTCTATCGAGATTTGTTATTGTAAACAAATTATAAATAAAGAGAACTAGCTGAAAGTGTGTTTGTTCCTGTGTTATGTCGATTTCTGATAAAACTACTGTATCAATATGCCTGAACTTTTGCATTTTACATTATGAATAAATAAGTTATCTAACAGCAGCGTTTTTTTGAGAGTCCTACCTTACTTTTTTATAATATTGAAACTCAAACTTGATACTGCGCGCAGCTGTTTTTCTGATTTCCGTATTGTTTATCGCACGACTTTGTACACGCTCATCTTAGTTATATTGAGTAGTTTCAAAAAAAAATTGTTACTAGGATACTAGTTAGACCTTTAGTGACTGATAACTACCTATATGTTATAAAAATAAGCCACTTTGAATTGTAAAATGATAAGAATTTCTTGAAGAGGGAACTAATCGGCAATTTTTTTGTGACTGCTATTTTCACTTGGTATTTTTGGTTTTAGAATTTGAATATTAGTCAAAACTACACAAGAACGAACTATATTTTCGTATTACTTTATATACTTACTCATGTTTATGAAAAAAAAACAAAGATATCAACCTCTCAATTACGTAAAATAGTTTAGGTATTTTGTATACTATGTAAATCGTTGAAATATGAATAGTAAAGTACGAAACGCCTCGAATGACCAAAATATATTGTTATTATTAGTTTTAGAACCTTACAAATCGTATAGATACACTCAATTCATTGTAAAACACAAAATTCGTCATCATAATATTACGACATTGGCATAACGGTTTTTTCACGTAACATTTCTTCACTCAAAAAAGTATTTACGATGTTATTTCGTGCAAATATTATCTACAACGATGTAATAACCACTTATAAATGAATATTCGCCCACTTTTCTTCAACTAGTCACAAAAAAACCTGCAAAATCAATTAAAAACATATGCGCACGTAAGCGCGACCACACAGGGATTTGACATTTGCGACGCGTCATCGGCGTCATTTTTTATCGTAGACAGAGAATGCTATAGACAAATTGATGTGTTTTTGGTCGCATTCACACAAGAAAAAGAGCAAGTTACGCCGATGTCGTGTAAAGAAATGAGACAGAACGATGAGATTTTTTGTTTCACGGTGCGTGCCACGATTTTGACGGTTTTAGCATAGTACTTTGCTAAACAAAGTTTGACAGATAGTTATCGTCTTCTTGTAAAATTCAGTTTGTGCTTTAAGTTTAGTAATTTATGTTATTTTATGTTGTGAACAATTTAGCCTTAATATTTCAACCATTAAATAAAAAAACATGGTGCGGTGTAGCGATATAAGGTGTAAAAGTGATAGGTGGAACGAAAATGCCAGACTTGTCCTTTCATTCGTAAGTATAGCACTTTTTATCAGTAACTAGGCTATCAATAACATTTTACTGTGTTCATACATTGTGAATAATGTACCCTAGACGTAAATTCATCGATAAAAAGCACAAAATTAACATTAATAAATTCTAACCTAAGGATTTTGGTGTTGCCAATTTTCCATAAATTATTACCCACTTTTATGGGAAATATGTATTCTGTAGTGTGTATCCTAATCCTAACTAATATTATATGTAAATACGAAATTGAGTTTATTTGTTGGTTTGTTTGTTACGCTTTCCCGCTAAAACGGTTGAACGGATTTGGATGAAATTTGGCACATCGGTAGATTACTTGGGTTAGGACATAGGATACTTTTTATCGCAATATTCTCACGGAACCGAGGCACATGCGGGTAAAAGCGCGGGGCGCAGCTAGTTAATTGTATATCTGAAAGATTAATGGCTTGTTGCAGTTTTCCTGAAGATGATAATTTACGTCGGAATTGGATCGTAGCTACAGGACGAACAGATTGGACACCAAAACCGTCATCAAAAATTTGCAGCAGACATTTTGATAAAAAAAAATGTTAAATTAAAACGAAACTAACACTGCTATTATTAGGCAATTAATGGGGACCTGTGAAGAGTATGCCTTGAGCCATGGGTTGAAATATAACGCAGGGAAAAGTAAATTCATGGTGTTTGGGGCTGGTCTAAGAACGATGAAGAGTGTACCTCCAGTGTATATAAATAATGCACCGCTTGAGAGGGTTGACCAGTTTAGGTACTTAGGTCACATTGTTGCTGACCTAAAAGACGATGTGGACATTGAGCGGGAGCGAAGGGCGCTGTCGGTTAGAGGAAATATGATAGCGCGTAGGTTTGTGCGTTGCTCGAGATAGGTAAAAATAGCGCTCTTTAGAGCATATTGTACATCCCTCTACACGTGCAGCCTATGGGCAAAGTATACTCGTGCAGCATACAGCGCCCTCCGCGTCCAGTTCAATAACGCGTTCAGGGCGTTGTTGGGGCTGCCCCGTCACTGCAGCGCCTCGGGCATGTTCGCGGAGGCGCGCACCGACTGCTTTCATGCGACGATGCGCAAGCGGTGCGCGTCTCTGGTGCGCAGGGTGCGGGGCAGCACCAACACCGTCCTGGCGATGATTGCTAACAGACTGGATTGCCCTTACATCCAGCAATGCTGTAGCAGACATGTTGTGGCCTCGTGAGTGTGCGTATTTGTCTGTGCTTGTTATCCTGTCTGTTCTATAATATTTTATGTCATTTTATGTATCTGTGTGTATATGAGTCTTGTTACTCGAAATAAACGGATTTTATTTATTTATTTTTTATTTATTACCGAATACAGTACCTATTTTGCTAAATATTCAGTTAATAACATATTAAGTTTCGATACAGGTTTTATATGTTTTTATATATAATGTTCAGTGTTTTTAAAACTTATATACAATTATCTGTTGCGAACTATTATTTTGTACATTTTATGTGCAATAAATGACGGAGACAGGCTTATCTTAAACTCTGAACGCGATTCAAAATATCGATCAAGAATTTAAAATATATTTTTCCGTAAACAACATCTTACATCTATTTTGTATTAACGTCTTAAAGATAATAATTTTTTTTAGCAATCAAAGGCCTGTATTCCATCATCTTCCTCCATCAGTTTACATGAAGAAACGAATATGGAAATTGAAAATAATTTAAGCATTCTTGTAAGTACAGTATATTATAATAATTTCTAAGTACACGTATTTGTACTTACAAATTACTATAATATACTTATTGAAATACGTTATTGACGGACAATTAAGGACAATAACGTGTAAAATAAATAAAAGCTAATTAAAAATAAACTTGTTGTATTATTTACTCACAAAGCCAGATACTACTATCATCTAAGAAAATGTAGGTATTTAGAATCACATCATCATCATCCATCGTCACTCTCTCCTGCTCTTAAGGGGTTGAGGGAGCATGCGTAGTTCATGCAAACGTAATAAGTACCAATATAATTTGTAAATCAAACATATTCCTGTATCTAGGAATCTGTAGCTAGGGTGTATTTATTCCGATTGTATTACAGAATATCTAGGTTCCCAAATATGTATTTTGAACGGACACTGATTTAAAGACGATTTATGAGAAAAATAAATTTTCTATATACATTTTAAATTGTGGGGTAAATTTTTCCTCACACGGTAACCCCAAAAAAATGTGTGACGTATTTTTGTTTTGTCTCTTTCTGCGACACGCTTTGCAGGCGTCTATAGCATTCTCTGTCTACGTTTTTTATAATGTTGTCAGGTCGTATTATTATTTTTAAATGGATGTATGGCACATGTTAGTACTACAGCCCATAGACTAAAACGCCCACAAACAATATTAGCTTTTATTTTAAGGGAAAAACAGATTTAAATCGCTCGGGGTGTAGTGGCACAAATTTGTGCCAGCGAGGCTCCACGGTAATACTTGTTTACCGGCACGTTGTTGTGCCGCTGATGCTCTGGAGGCGGATAACGGAAATTAAATATTTTTTTCACTAAAGACTTTTCTCTAGAAAGTTCTGTCCCAAAATCCGTATTTAATCTGTGGATTGACTGGAACCCAGTGTGGTAAGCTGTGTTTTTTTATTTTGCCGAGAAAATTAGCAAACCTGGGAAAATTAGCCAACAGGATAATTTTTAGTAGTAGAAATTACGTTAATAATTTGTTAATTAGTCTGGGTCTTGGAAGTTCGGATTGTTTCAGCATTTAAACGTCATGTTGGACAGTTGTCGGTGATTTTCAAGAAGTTTGTGTCATAAGTTCAATATTTAACTTCCGTGATCTTATCTTAGATGAATTTTACCCGAGTCAAGGGAGATTTTATGAATGTTCCCTCCAATATCGGTTGTGATCTATGACAGGACAGGATGATTGATGGGAGATGGCGTCTAATAGCCCGTGATGTGGACACGCTTGAGGTTAATACAAACCTTATTCCATGTTTTAAAAGGTGAGGAGTTTGGTCTATTAGTGTCTGTGAGTGGTCTTCCCTTGTTGTTAAAACAATACTGACGTGATCTATGGATATTAATTACAGGATTCCAAATTGCGCAGAGCCGCATTGATATCTAGCCAGTCGAGAGTCTAGCAGTCAAGTGATTCCCTCCTTCATCAACCGTGAGTATTAGACCAATCCCAAGTCTTTAATTTTGAAGGCATTCGCAATCTTCGCTTTCACGGCCTGAATCTCGTCAATGTCATGCCCAAAAATGTAGAAATCGTCTACGTATAAGGCAATTGCGAGAAATTTGCTTTTAACCTTCTTCAGGTATACGCATGGGTCATATTTTGACCTCGTGAACCCGATCTCAATTATGTGAGCGTGAAGCTTCACGTTCCAACATCGTGCTGCCTGCTTCAGACCATATATGGCCTTTTTCAGCTTGCACACCTTTCCTTCTTTCCCCCTCGTGATGAAGGCCTCTGGCTGTTCCATATACAGGTCTTCAGCAAGGTCACCATTAAGGAAAGTGGTCGTGACATCGATATGATGCACTGTCAGTCCAATTTCTGCCGATAGTGCCAGCAGTAGTCGGACCGACGACAGTTTAACCACTGGTGCAAAGGTTTCGTAGTAGTCCTCCCCCCACTTCTGGGAATACCTTTTAGCCACCAATCTTGCTTTGTGGCGCTGCACTGTCTCATCAGCGCCAATCTTTAGCTTAAATAGCCACTTGCATTTGACCACGTTCGCTCCTCTTGGGCGATCCACCAGCTCCCAGGTTCCGTTCTCGATGAGCGAGTTGTACTCTTGCTTCATCGCATCCAACCACAGGTCCTTATCTCCGCGGTCCATTGCATCCTGTACCGACACAGGATCGTGCGCGCTGAGAAAAATATATTCAAAATCTTCCTGTCTATTTGGAACTCTGGTTCTTTGAGGGTATCTAGGCCCTTCTATAGCTGGTTCAGCTTCTGGTTCTAAGCTTCTGTCCGAATCCGCGATGGAATCCATTGAATCATGGAACTCATCAGATTCGACTACAACGTTTTCGTGTGTGGTCGACCCGGTTGCTGAAGCTGGTACGCTCTGGCTTGGAACTTCTTCCTCAGTTTCCATAGCCCCGGTAGTCCCTCCTGTAATGGGGACTACGAAACATTCTTCAGGAACATCTACCACCGGCATCGTAGTTGGCGATTTGTTTGGAGGTCCGAGAAAATCCATATTGTCCTTAGACTGATTTGGCAACCTCTCATCAAACACGGCATCCCGAGCAACAATAATCCGCCTTGGATTATTCTTAACATCAGCAAACTTAAACCCCTTTTGATCCTCACTATAACCAAGAAATATAAGTTCTCGTGTCTTGGGATCAAACTTTTTGAGACTTCCATCCTTAATAAGAGGCCTTCATCACGAAGGGGAAAGAAGGAAAGGTGTGCAAGCTGAAAAAGGCCATATATGGTCTGAAGCAGGCAGCACGATGTTGGAACGTGAAGGTTCACGCTCACATAATTGAGATAGGGTTCACGAGGTCAAAATATGACCCATGCGTATACCTGAAGAAGGTTAAAAGCAAATTTCTCGCAATTGCCTTATACGTAGACGATTTCTACATTTTTGGGCATGACATTGACGAGACTCAGGCCGTGAAAGCGAAGATTGGGAATGCCTTCAAAATTAAAGACTTGGGATTGGCAAAGGACTGCCTGGGCATGGAGCTCACGCATAGGAAGGGAGAAGTGGAACTCAGCCAAAGAAACTATATAAAGAAGGTCCTCCAAAAGTATAAAATAGAAGATTGCAAAGCTGTTGCGACTCCCACAGAAACTAATCTGAGATTGGAGAAAGGCGATCCGACTGGAGATATGAGTTACCAGGAGATTGTGGGTTCACTCATGTATCTGTCCTGTGGCACACGACCTGACATCACATTCATAGTAAGCTACCTGAGTCAGTTTAATTCTTGTTGGAATTCGACTCACATGACTGAAAGAAAGAAAGAAAGAAAATGCGTTTATTTGCGGTAAACATGACGCAAAAAATAACACAAACACAGAAAATATGAAAAGGTTGGGGGAAACATGCGTCACATCTACGTAAAACGGCTATCGCTCAGCATTATGCCGCGACCCTATGCAAGACAGAGCCCCAGCGCTGGTTTTCAGCGACAGCCGGCGCTGACGTAGTGACGTCGTCCGGTGAGGCAAACAATAGTTAGGACTGCACTCAAGAGAGTGCTGAGGTACCTAAAGGGTACAGTAGATCACAAATTGGTCTACAAAAAGACTGGCAATCCTCTGGTTGCATATGCTGATGCGGACTGGGGTTCCAACGCTGGTGGACATTCGTTCACAGGGTATATGCTTGCCCTTGGCGGTGCTGCGGTTTCCTGGCAGACCCGCAAGCAACGTTGCGTCGCACTCAGCACGGCTGAAGCAGAGAATGTCGCTATCTGCGAAGCAGCAAAAGAGGTAGTTTGTGCCAAAGGTCTCTACCATGAACTGACAGGTCAGAATAATACAATTGATCTGTTCAGCGACAGCCAAAGCGCTATAAAATTAGTGTACGTGCCAACAGTCGGTAGGAGGTCTAAGCACATAAATATCAGATACCATTATGTGAGGGAATTGGCCGAGGCAAATGAAATTTGTATCAAATATTGTAAGACTGATGAGATGCCTGCCGATATCTTCACAAAAGGACTTACTAGAGTTAAGCAGGACTACTTTAAAAAATGTATAGGCATACAGTGGGGGTGTTAGAGGTTGTATGCTGGATACATTCTAGTCTATTGTAAGTTTTGGTTGCTAGGTAACTTTGTTATAAATATGTATGTCACTCTAAAAGTAAAAAATAAAAGTCAACTATCTTTTTGCGAGTTTTACTAAACTAGCTCTGTTTACAAGATATTTCCAACAAGATAGGCCATGGAAAATTCCTCAGTGTTGACCTCGGTGTTAAATTATAGTTCAAGGGAACCCAATGAGCCCTTGTTACGGAGTTGGTAGACGCCACGTGGGTAATACTCATTCTTATTTTTCCACCACGCCATGATAACCGGCTAAAGTTTTAGCCTCCTAGATTTCCAAGCTCGGTCACCTCTCTTAAACGTCAAGTAAAGTAATGTAGTTTCCCCTTATATTATGAGGTCTCCGTATTGTCGATTCCAGGAGAGGCACCTCGCGAGATTCGTCTCGCCGCCAGGATCTAGAGGAGTGTCTGGAGGCTGGACGCGAGACCCAATCCTCGAGTCAGCTAGAAGCAAAGAGATTAAATTGATAGCAATAGAGCGGCCATCAGAACAAATGTCATAGAAAAACTGTGATCTCATGTCTCAGTAACGCCATCTAGCTTTGAATAGCAACCATAAAAGTTAAATGTATTAAATTCAGCTATCATCTTGACAGATAGCCAGTGTGTAATAGAGATGTTACCAATCATTTAGATATCGACTATCGATAAATAAAAGTTCTATTTTTTTCTTCAATGAATAGCAAAAAGTTAGGAAAGCAATAAAATGCAGCAGTTTCAAAGTAAATTATTTATTTGGAAAATACCATTGATAAATTAATGTTTAGTTTCAAACCAACGTTTCGTATACTACTTATTTTATAAACACTCGCTTTACAAGAATTTAGTTCTCAAATGCTCTTTACAAATGTTTCGGATATTGCATCATTTATACATTTTTCATTTAATATTTAGATTCTCTTGGAAAAACCACATTCATACTAAATCACATTTTTTACAAAGCTGACCAGCGCGACTTCATTTGCGTCACATTTTTGCTGCTCCGCTCCTGTTGGTCGTAGCGTAATGTTATATAGCCTATAGCCTTCCTCGATAAATGGTCTATAGGATTTTTTCAATTTGAACCAGTAATTCCTGAGAGTTTAAATTAAAAAACAGGATTATGTTCAATTATTTACTTACCTCATAAAATTATATCGATAACAAAATCGATAAACAACAATATTATGGACATCTCTTACAAGAAAAAGTTAAGCTACTCCACAATAGAGGGCGTATATTACAAAATTACCAAATATTCTAGAACTTTTTATGAAAATTATTGAATTCTAATTAATTACTGTGTAAATTAAAAAAAATCTTACGAAAATAAACCGCAGTTAGGTCCAGTCATTTTACCGTAACGTGATTTACAATAACGCAACGCGCAACTCTGCATATTTACTCAGTAAATGTTTTTCTTTTGTTGAATAGAGTGGACACAAAAACGATTTGACACGCAGGAGTGCCAAACTAGACTGAGCGACTTAAGTCCACGAGGACTTAACTATCGGATTACGATTTTGTTCGCTATGTCCTGTCTATTGCTAGTATAATTTAATGTCTTTGGCTAGAAGCCTCGAGCGGAAGCGACTGTGCGGCTGGCAGAGTCCGTCTAGCGATAGCGCAGGCGGGACGGTTTTTTTTTTTTATATATCATTTTAATATAAAAACAAATTTAATACCAAACGGTTCCGGTAAGAACCGGTTTATTACCTGACAGGTTTCCATAGTTGGAAGCCGGTGTTCAATATATTTTAATTGAAAGACCCCGGGTTCGACACCTGCCTACCGGCTTATCTGGAAGAAAATTCAACATCTTCATCGGCTCCGGGATCCGGGACTTATAGTCCCTGGCGCCCATTCTATAGTTATTAACAACACATCATAACTGGAAGATTCCATTCCGGTAAGAACCGGTTTATTACCTGACAGGTTTCCATAGTTGGAAGCCAGTGTTCAATATATTTTAATTGAAAGACCCCGGGTTCGACACCTGCCTACCGGCTTAT
The DNA here is from genome assembly GCA_937001585.2 of Brachylomia viminalis. NCBI lineage: Eukaryota > Metazoa > Arthropoda > Insecta > Lepidoptera > Noctuidae > Brachylomia > Brachylomia viminalis. The sequence continues at coordinate 5,084,814 of OW443305.2, read as the reverse complement.
CTGGAATAAAATTCAACATCTTCATCGGCTCCGGGATCCGGGACTTATAGTCCCTGGCGCCCATTCTATAGTTATTAACAACACATCATAACTGGAAGATTCCAATTTAAGTGTTTAATTTAAGAAGGAACAGTACTGGGTTTATCTCCAACCCCCACGACCATAGTTCTAATACCGAACATAAAGCTGGCTGGCATATTGGGTGACATTTATCGTCACCCACCTAATGTATTTGGGGTTTTTTTTTCTATTTTTATAAATATATGTTGTTTCCAACAGTTTGTAGTTTCCTTACCTTTACAATACCTAACCACCTTGCATCTGGGCTTGGGTTCCTTTACCTCAAGAGGGATAAAAGCTCAATTGTAACAGTGGCGACAAACGTGTGTATTGGTTGGAGATAGAGGTTACGTCTATTGCTGTACCTTATAAGCCAGAGTACTGTTTCTAGAACCTTCGAATTCATGTAATTATTAAGAAAAAACCGTCGCGCGGTAATCCTTTGTTAACGTGTTCATGTTTATGTGTTTGTACTGTGTTATACACTTTTATTTACTTTTACTTTTACAATATTACCGCAATTCATACATTTAAAAAAAAAAATTACCTGTGTCGTTTAACGGAAGGATTTTTGTCCTTAGAAAATAAAGCCTGTATTATAATTCAAACTACGATACTGTAAATATAGTAACTGCGTTTACTATACATAATATTATTTACACATTTATATGAGATTGTAAATTGTGACAGCCAGTTTTCAGTTCAGTTTACTTTAAATAATTTAAAATTTACACAATGAAATGACACCTTGTATAGTCGTGTTATATAGTTTTTGTACAGTCGTGTATACGATTTTTATGTATACATTATAGTATAAAATTTATTTAATGGTACCTACTACTTTTGAACGCATTGTTTACACTTGAAGAGGTTTACCTATATTTTTTACGGATCTCGGTACATTTTTTTCCCGGATTTCGTTGTTTTTTGCTTCTGTGCTCGGAAGGTCAGTAGTGTTGTGCCGATCACAGGATGCATTTTTTTGTTCTGCTATTGTGCTCGGGAGGTTGGGAGTGTTGAGCCGATCACAATATGCATTTATTTTCGAAGGTGTTTGTTTTCGGAAGATTGGTCGAGTTGTGCCGATCACAGCATTCTTCTTTTTATTCTTGCATCTTTAGCGATGTTGAGATTTTAAACTGTGTCTCACAGTTATAATTCGTTATTGTTAGTCAGTGGCGATGTTGCCTAACCGCACTCAAATTGGTATTTTTTCGTAGTGTTCACTGGTTTCACAGGTTCTAACGGTGTACACGTTGGTGAACTATATTTTTAGTCATTGGTTAAGCCGATGGTTAAAAAAATGTTGTTGGTCTGTTGTTGTTACAGGATTGACACCCTTGAGTGTATAAACCCTCCGGATAGCTGGTAAGGCAGCATTATGATAGTCCTGAGATAGAAGGCCATAATGGCGGGCGTGTAGGCTGCATTGATGGAAAACGTTTATAAATGGTATTTTTAATGTACGGGGCGAATAACCGTCACTTTCCATTAAGGGAAGTCGGTTAGCCAATTTTCATTAGTTTGTAGATAGCATTTAATTTAATTTCTTTTGATGTATTATTTGTGTACCAGCTAAGCATTATTCTCGACGGTCAGCACCTTCAGGTATGGCATGTAAAGGGTGGTGTACGATTAAGTGAAATGGTCTCCTATATAATTATAGTAGGTCAGACTAGGATGTTACTACTTCAGCAGAAATTTACACATTTCTACTCTCTTCGAAGCTTGTCTTTTTCATGTTTGTAAATGGATTAGACTCGCTCAAGAAGTAACATATATAATATATTTCACATGTTACATGGATAATGAAAAATACGCCAAAAAACGGGCGGAATTGTAGACGCCGAGGCGCCCGCCAAGATATGCGTGGTGACGGCGGCGACGACGGCGGTCGAGGCGGCAGTGTCGGCGGCTGCGGCAGTGACGGCGGTGACGGAGGGCTTGCCCCTGCCCCATTGACCCATGCCCCGAGGTGCATTGAGCTCCCACGTGGTTGCCCACCTGGCAGCGGAAGCACCTCAGAGGTCTGGGTTCCAGCAGTTTCACCTGCGCGGAAACCCAGCCCACCAGTAGCCTTCGGTCCTCGGCTATTTTTTTGGCCGCCGACACGGGGCAGCTTACCGTAACGGCTTGCATCCCCTTGAAGTCAGGACGGATGGTGCCTGTCCTCACCTGCTCGGCAGAGCACCCCCCAGTCCTAAAGACGGCGGCCATCACATCTCCCTCCGTCACAGAGTCGTCCAGGCCCAGGATGCGCAAGTCAGCGCATTTGGTGGGCCTGGACACTCGGGCCTCGTCCGCATTTAAGGACGCCCTAAGCCTTTCGGCCAGAGCGTCGGCAGCCGGGCCGCTGGCCGCACCGGGAATCTCCAGCATCCGGGCCCCAGTCGCCGTGAGCCTTACCCGGATGCCTTCGGTGGCGCCGATCTCTTTGAGGCTTACCGCCTTCCCCACCTTGGCTAGCAGGTCGCGGTAGGACACGCCCTTCTTCACCGCTTCCGGCTGTAGTGTAATCACTACAGCTGCGGACTTCGGGGCGCGGAGCCTAGCCGCAACGCTTTGCGCCTCTGCTGCCTCTCCTTCCTTTTGGCCGCCCTTGCCAAGTGCCTGGCCTTCCTCTTCTCTCCGGCTACTTGCCATTCAGCACCAGCCGGAGGAGATATAGGAGGAGGAGGTGGGGGCGGCCGTCTTGCAGCCAGGGCCGGTGCCCTCGCCGTCTGTGTAGCCATCCCGCCCGCCCTGGGCATGGGCGGCCCCGCGGGTTTCGACACGGGGGGTGCCTTCATCTGACCCGACGAGCCAGGTTTGGCCGCGGCAGCTGCGATGGTGGCAAATGAGACCTCCTTCTGCCGGCCCGCAGCCGGCTAGCTCGCCGCTAGTGGGGGGCGCAGGACAATGGCCTCCAGATCGGAAAACCGGCTCTGGAAGGCAGCCAGCTCCTGCCGCACCAGGGTCAGAACCTGGTCTTACGCAGGCACGGGCCGTCCCTGCCCATGCTGCTGCGCCCCCGCCTGCGGCACCTCCCTGGGGCCGGCTGCTCGAAGCCCGGCCAGGTCTGCTCGGAGCTCCTCATTCTCCTTCCGGAGAAGCTCAATGGCGGCTGTCAGGCGGGCGACCTCCGCCCGCATTTCAGACATTGCGTCTGACGGAGACCCAGGTTGAATGGCCTCCGCTGCCGCCATAATGCGAGGCCGTGGCCGCGGCTATGGCCTTGTCTTTAGAGGATTTATTCCTCTTCAAGGCCACATCCTTTATAGCGGCGACCACGACCTCCGCAAACCTGGCCGCTCGATCCGAGTTTGAGCCGCCAGTGGCGTCCGGCTCGCCACTCGAGGACTCTGAGAGACCCGCCTTGCAGCTGGTCCTTCCAGGCTGGTTCCCTTCCAAAGCGAGTCTCTCAGTTTGCTGAGCCGTCTCGGCTGGGCTGACAGAGCGCAGCTCATTAGTCTCCTGGGTGGCGAGCCCTCTGCCCAAACCCTTCTCCCGGGCCCCACCCCGCCGGCTGGAGTGGCAGAAAAACATCATATGAGGTCTTCTTCCGAGAGAAGATGGAATCAAAGTAGGTGACGCTGTTGCTCAGGAAATCGCGGTCATAGATCATCAGATAGAAGACCAAACAAGGTATGAGCACATCCACTATCACAGATTTAAACTCGGTCAAGTTGAGGAAGGACGCATGAACGCTTTCAGATATGGCCCGGTTCTCCAGGGAGGTGACAAATTCCTCCGCTCTGATGTGGAGTATCCAAGCGGCCAGCTTATGTGCAGTATGAACGGTGTAGGACACACGGGGGTTATGTACGGCAGTTGTAGGGATGAGATGTCTGTCCTCCACCTGGGTAAGACTGTCTATAACTTTCAGTAAAGGTAGGCCTCTGTAGGTACTGGTGCGCAGTTCAAATGTTTCTGGAGGTAGCTCCCACACGCAGCATTTTTTCGCAAATACTGATGCCATCGTTGTTGGGAGATGACCATACTCCCGATACCATTCTGCCATCACTGCCAACGTGTATAAGAAGTCTTCCTGGAAGCAGATGTTATAATTGGTCCCCTGTTTGGCAAAATTAGTAGCAGTGTCGGACACAATCTTCAGCCAGGACAGGATGTTTGTACATCCGTTCCACATAGCTCCCCTCCGAAGAGCGGGACAGGGCAACCCGTGAGAGAGCATCCCAGAGTACACCTGTGAGGTGAAGGGTTCTAGCTCCTCTAATGTCAGATGGGTCTTTTCCTCCACCAAGACTCTCAACAAGTTCTGTAACCCGTCACTGCCTCTGACCCAGCTCTTGAGTTCCAATAACGTCTTGATGTTTTCCACCATACTGCCCACCTCCAGTACTTGTAGTGCAGATCTCCTGGTGCGAACCTTCGTCTGGGATCCTATATAAGGTGTGTAAGGCCCCCTTGCGTAAAATCCGTTTTTATCAGGCCACCTGCCCACCCTACCATGATGGAAGAGGGAACCATCTCCTCAGTGATGTGTCCAGGGTGTTATTACTAGTTTGTCGCAGGGACTGGGCATGGTGATACCCTCCATTTGCAGGCCTCATAGTGTCTCCCTGACTAGTTGTCAGGACGGTGACACATTCACATTCTTGCAATGTACGGGTGAATGACCTGTTTTTTCTTCTCATGTAATAGGAAGCTGTTCTTTCTTGTAGAGCATTGATGGTAGCCCCTAGGGACTTCTCATCTATCCAGACCCCCATAGAAGCACTTTGTATGGAGCGCGAAGTGGCGAACTTCCCCATTACCTTTTCTCGTACGCCTATGTTGGACAGCTGCCACAGCTTGCATAGTAGCTTAGGAATGACGGGTTCGATCGCCAGGAGATCCTTCTTGAGCCTTTCCTCCTCTTCATCAGCTTGTATTCCAAATATGGCAGCAACGCTCCTATTTTTGACAATTGCAGGCAGGCCTTCCTTCAATTGTCTTCTGAACATGTTCTCCGTTTGCTGTCCGGCCGATCCGACTCAGCGAACCCGCCGAAAGTTCTTTCCTCGAGGACTGCTCCTCAAGGAGAGAAACACGTGCCGCTTTGGTGCGCCTGCACCGCAGCGGCGGCCCTTCTCAGTCTACGCCCACTCAACTTCCTCTGTAAGCAGAGAAGGAGTGGACGTATTGACCCTCGATAGCCCGTTTCCCTTCACCGACCATCAAGCATGATCGGTGATTGGAACCATGATCTTTGCCCGTTTGTTGAAGATTAGCCGCCAGCCCCAATTGTCCACCAAGACTTGGTGGGCAATTGGAGCCGACGTTGCCCAGGGTGCGCCACGAGGAGGCTCTTCAACATGCACCGCAAGGAAGGCACCCTTGTCAATCAATCTGAGATATCCACTGTCTACGCACTTGTTTAAGGCAAGGTATAGAGTGGATCTCAGGTCGCTTCCCTTCCCAGATGCAGACAGTCCTGCCCAGGAGTAGAGCTCCCCAGCTTTTCCGCACGCCATGATTGTGTCCAGAAAAACATCATATGAGGTCTTCTTCCTAGAGAAGATGGAATCAAAGTAGGTGACGCTGTTGCTCAGGAAATCGCGGTCATAGATCATCAGATAGAAGACCAAACAAGGTATGAGCACATCCACTATCACAGATTTAAACTCGGTCAAGTTGAGGAAGGACGCATGAACGCTTTCAGATATGTCCCGGTTCTCCAGGGAGGTGACAAATTCCTCCGCTCTGATGTGGAGTATCCAAGCGGCCAGCTTATGTGCAGTATGAACGGTGTAGGACACACGGGGGTTATGTACGGCAGTTGTAGGGATGAGATGTCTGTCCTCCACCTGGGTAAGACTGTCTATAACTTTCAGTAAAGGTAGGCCTCTGTAGGTACTGGTGCGCAGTTCAAATGTTTCTGGAGGTAGCTCCCACACGCAGCATTTTTTCGCAAATACTGATGCCATCGTTGTTGGGAGATGACCATACTCCCGATACCATTCTGCCATCACTGCCAACGTGTATAAAAAGTCTTCTTGGAAGCAGATGTTGTAATTTGTCCCCTGTTTGGCATAATTAGTAGCAGTGTCGGACACAATCTTCAGCCAGGACAGGATGTTTGTACATCCGTTCCACATAGCTCCCCTCCGAAGAGCGGGACAGGGCAACCTGTGAGAGAGCATCCCAGAGTACACCTGTGAGGTGAAGGGTTCTAGCTCCTCTAATGTCAGATGGGTCTTTTCCTCCACCAAGACTCTCAACAAGTTCTGTAACCCGTCACTGCCTCTGACCCAGCTCTTGAGTTCCAATAACGTCTTGATGTTTTCCACCATACTGCCCACCTCCAGTACTTGTAGTGCAGATCTCCTGGTGCGAACCTTCGTCTGGGATCCTATATAAGATGTGTAAGGTCGCCTTGCGTAAAATCCGTTTTTATCAGGCCCACCTGCCCACCCTACCATGATGGAAGAGGGAACCATCTCCTCAGTGATTTGTGTCCAGGGTGTTATTACTAGTTTATCGCAGGGAGTGGGCATGGTGATACCCTCCATTTGCAGGCCCCACAGTGTCTCCCTGACTAGTTGTGTCAGGACGGTGACACATTCACATTCTTGCAATGTACGGGTGAATGACCTGTCTTTTCTTCTCATGTAATAGGAAGCTGTTCTTTCTTGTAGAGCATTGATGGTAGCCCCTAGGGACTTCTCATCTATCCAGACCCCCATAGAAGCACTTTGTATGGAGCGCGAAGTGGCGAACTTCCCCATTACCTTTTCTCGTACGCCTATGTTGGACAGCTGCCACAGCTTGCATAGTAGCTTAGGAATGACGGGTTCGATCGCCAGGAGATCCTTCTTGAGCCTTTCCTCCTCTTCATCAGCTTGTATTCCAAATATGGCAGCAACGCTCCTATTTTTGACAATTGCAGGCAGGCCTTCCTTCAATTGTCTTCTGAACATGTTCTCCGTTTGCTGTCCGGCCGATCCGACTCAGCGAACCCGCCGAAAGTTCTTTCCTCGAGGACTGCTCCTCAAGGAGAGAAACACGTGCCGCTTTGGTGCGCCTGCACCGCAGCGGCGGCCCTTCTCAGTCTACGCCCACTCAACTTCCTCTGTAAGCAGAGAAGGAGTGGACGTATTGACCCTCGATAGCCCGTTTCCCTTCACCGACCATCAAGCATGATCGGTGATTGGAACCATGATCTTTGCCCGTTTGTTGAAGATTAGCCGCCAGCCCCAATTGTCCACCAAGACTTGGTGGGCAATTGGAGCCGACGTTGCCCAGGGTACGCCACGAGGAGGCTCTTCAACATGCACCCCAAGGAAGGCACCCTTGTCAATCAATCTGAGATATCCACTGTCTACGCACTTGTTTAAGGCAAGGTATAGAGTGGATCTCAGGTCGCTTCCCTTCCCAGATGCAGACAGTCCTGACCAGGAGTAGAGCTCCCCAGCTTTTCCGCACGCCATGATTGTGTCCAGAAAAACATCATATGAGGTCTTCTTCCGAGAGAAGATGGAATCAAAGTAGGTGACGCTGTTGCTCAGGAAATCGCGGTCATAGATCATCAGATAGAAGACCAAACAAGGTATGAGCACATCCACTATCACAGATTTAAACTCGGTCAAGTTGAGGAAGGACGCATGAACGCTTTCAGATATGTCCCGGTTCTCCAGGGAGGTGACAAATTCCTCCGCTCTGATGTGGAGTATCCAAGCGGCCAGCTTATGTGCAGTATGAACGGTGTAGGACACACGGGGGTTATGTACGGCAGTTGTAGGGATGAGATGTCTGTCCTCCACCTGGGTAAGACTGTCTATAACTTTCAGTAAAGGTAGGCCTCTGTAGGTACTGGTGCGCAGTTCAAATGTTTCTGGAGGTAGCTCCCACACGCAGCATTTTTTCGCAAATACTGATGCCATCGTTGTTGGGAGATGACCATACTCCCGATACCATTCTGCCATCACTGCCAACGTGTATAAAAAGTCTTCTTGGAAGCAGATGTTGTAATTTGTCCCCTGTTTGGCATAATTAGTAGCAGTGTCGGACACAATCTTCAGCCAGGACAGGATGTTTGTACATCCGTTCCACATAGCTCCCCTCCGAAGAGCGGGACAGGGCAACCTGTGAGAGAGCATCCCAGAGTACACCTGTGAGGTGAAGGGTTCTAGCTCCTCTAATGTCAGATGGGTCTTTTCCTCCACCAAGACTCTCAACAAGTTCTGTAACCCGTCACTGCCTCTGACCCAGCTCTTGAGTTCCAATAACGTCTTGATGTTTTCCACCATACTGCCCACCTCCAGTACTTGTAGTGCAGATCTCCTGGTGCGAACCTTCGTCTGGGATCCTATATAAGGTGTGTAAGGTCCCCTTGCGTAAAATCCGTTTTTATCAGGCCCACCTGCCCACCCTACCATGATGGAAGAGGGAACCATCTCCTCAGTGATTTGTGTCCAGGGTGTTATTACTAGTTTGTCGCAGGGAGTGGGCATGGTGATACCCTCCATTTGCAGGCCCCACAGTGTCTCCCTGACTAGTTGTGTCAGGACGGTGACACATTCACATTCTTGCAATGTACGGGTGAATGACCTGTTTTTTCTTCTCATGTAATAGGAAGCTGTTCTTTCTTGTAGAGCATTGATGGTAGCCCCTAGGGACTTCTCATCTATCCAGACCCCCATAGATGCACTTTGTATGGAGCGAGAAGTGGCGAACTTCCCCATTACCTTTTCTCGTACGCCTATGTTGGACAGCTGCCACAGCTTTCATAGGAGCTTAGGATTGACGGGTTCGATCGCCAGGAGATCCTTCTTGAGCCTTTCCTCCTCTTCATCAGCTTGTATTCCAAATTTGGCAGCAACGCTCCTATTTTTGACAATTGCAGGCAGGCCTTCCTTCAATTGTCTTCTGAACATGTTCTCTGGTTGAGGTGGTAGATTTAAGGTTTTTTTTTTTTAAGAATTTATTTATAAACTCACATAAATCCTTAAAAAAAAACCCATATTTAATCTGTGGATTGACTGGAACCCAGTGTGAAATTAGCAAACCTGGGAAAATTAGCCAACAGGATAATTAGTCTGGGTCTTGGAAGTTCGGATTGTTTCAGCATTTAAACGTCATGTTGGACAGTTGTCGGTGATTTTCAAGAAGTTTGTGTCATAAGTTCAATACTTAACTTCCGTGATCTTAGATGAATTTTACCCGAGTCAAGGGAGATTTTATGAATGTTCCCTCCAATATCGGTTGTGATCTATGACAGGATGATTGATGGGAGATGGCGTCTAATAGCCCGTGATGTGAACACGCTTGAGGTTAATACAAACCTTATTCCATGTTTTAAAAGGTGAGGAGTTTGGTCTATTTGTGTCTGTGAGTGGTCTTCCCTTGTTGTTAAAACAATACTGACGTGATCTATGGATATTAATTACAGGATTCCAAATTGCGCAGAGCCGCATTGATATCTAGCCAGTCGAGAGTCTAGCAGTCAAGTGATTCCCTCCTTCATCAACCGTGAGTATTGGACCCGCTGACTATTTACCATAGATAGGCCATGGAAAATTCCTCAGTGTTGACCTCGGTGTTAAATTATAGTTCAAGGGAACCCAATGAGCCCTTGTTACGGAGTTGGTAGACGCCACGTGGGTAATCCTCATTCTTATTTTTCCACCACGCCATGATAACTGTTAACAGCTAGCTATTCTGTATTGTAATCTGTGGATAACGTCTTGAGTAGTGTATTTGTTACTTTTATTGCAAGTTTTATATTGTATGCCTACTGTGTAATATACTGCTGTTTGTTATTCCTAACAAATAAAATAAAATAAAATAAAATAACCGGCTAAAGTTTTAGCCTCCTAGATTTCCTAGCTCGGTCACCTCTCTTAAACGTCAAGTAAAGCAATGTAGTTTCCCCTTATATTATGAGGTCTCCGTATTGTCGATTCCAGGAGAGGCACCTCGCGAGATTCGTCTCGCCGCCAGGATCTAGAGGAGTGTCTGGAGCCTGGACGCGAGACCCATTCCTCGAGTCGGCCAGAAGCCTCGAGCGGAAGCGACTGTGCGGCTGGCAGAGTCCGTCTAGCGATAGCGCAGACGGGACGGTTTTTTTTTTATATATCATTTTAATATAAAAACAAATTTAATACCAAACGGTTCCGGTAAGAACCGGTTTATTACCTGATAGTTTTCCATAGTTGGAAGCCGGTGTTCAATATTTAATTGAAAGACCCCGGGTTCGACACCTGCCTACCGGCTTATCTGGAAGAAAATTCAACATCTTCGTCGGCTCCGGGATCCGGGACTTATAGTCCCTGGCGCCCATTCTCTAGTTATTAACACGGAGCAAATACAAAGAGGAGATGTTGTAATAAGGTTTCTGTATGAAACAACGGGTGACACTTTACGGGGTGAGGGGTGATCAGATCCCGCCCACTTCTTTATTTTACATCTACTGGTTAATAGCAAAACTATTCGCTCGTCCTGTTGATTTTACTTTGTAGTTATGTAACTATCTCACACTAGATGTCACTACATGCAGAATGAAGAACTATTTTAATAAATTACGCATAAAATTACTGACAAATGAAATGTGATGCCATCCATAGCATCAGAACGTCTATCCGAGTAGTTTTTACAAGATAAAACACCACACTTCATTCTTTTTTTCTTCTAGCGCAAATATGCTGTAAAAACGGAACGTTTACAGAGCTGTGCACAGGACGAACGCCAACAATACACTGACTAAGGCCACGCCTACATGATGACGTCAGGACCTAGTTGAGAATCACAGTGCACAGTTGCTTAGGTCGTCTCCTCTTTGTATTTGCTCCGTGGTTATTAACAACACATCATAACTGGAAGATTCCAATTTAAGTGTTTAATTTAAGAAGGAACAGTACTGGGTTTATCTCCAACCCCCCACGACCATAGTTCTAATACCGAACATAAAGCTGGCTGGCATATTGGGTATCATTTATCGTCACCCACCTAATGTATTTGGGGTTTTTTTTAATATTTTTATAAATATATGTTGTTTCCAACAGTTTGTAGTTTCCTTACCTTTAAATACCTAACCACCTTGCATCTGGGCTTGGGTTCCTTTACCTCAAGAGGGATAAAAGCTCTATTGTAACAACACCACAATTAAAAGTTGTTTTCCAGTCATTATTTTTGAGCAGTGTTACTTAGTTTGATGTACATAATGCGTAGTTGACGTCTATGTGATGTGTGTTTTTACGCTGTAATATGTTAGCTTGTATAATGTATTTAAGCATATTTCATTATAAAAGATAAACCTAATAAAAGTGTTTTATTTGAATATTGTGGCTTTACTAAGTTTATTATTTATTAAATTATTATTATTATTTTTTTATTATTTATTTAAGTTTATTATTTGTTGCGTTTGGAGAGGGGACTGCTAATAATAATAATAATAATAATTGTTCTCGTCTGGCTAACGGCGAGTACTTGCACAGACATAACCAAGTAGCCAGGATTATTCACCAGCAACTTGCTTTAAAATATAAACTTGTGGATACCGAGGTACCGTATTACAAGTATGCGCCCGACCCAGTTCTCGAAAATGACCAAGTCACGTTGTACTGGGATCGGTCTATCATTACTGACAGGACTATTGTCGCCAATAAGCCTGATATAGTGGTGATAGATCGATTAGCGCGCCGCACAATGATTATCGATGTTACCATTCCACATGACGAGAACCTCGTGAAAGCTGAGAAAGAGAAACAAATTAAATAGGTATCTCGACTTAGCACACGAGGTTGTTGACATGTGGAATGTGAGCTCAGCTGTCATTGTGCCGATTGTCGTATCGGCCAATGGCCTAATGGCCGAAAGCCTCGATCAACATCTTTCGAGGCTCTCGTTAGGCGGTTGGATCAAGGGCCTGATTCAGAAGACAGTACTCCTCAATACGGCTCGTATCGTGAGCAGGTTCGTTTCTGGAGCCCTAACCACCGGTAGCTTGGACCCTGCTCCTGATACCAGCGGACCACTATTGTTATATTTTTTAATGTTTTTTCAATGTTTTTTATAAAAAATATTGAAATACTAGATTTTTATACAAGGAGCTAAAATGACCCATTATATACGAGGTAGTTTTACCGTTTTTAGTTTTTATAGAAACCGAGTTTTAATGGGTTTTTAGCGCCGTGTGTTACACTCTACTTTTCACTACGATTGCGAGAAAATAAAACAATCCAATACAATATGAAATATGTAGTTTATTTTATTAAAATTATTTCTTTTCCTTTCTCTTCTATTTGCAAATTAGGGTCTCCATTCTCACTAGATGATGACATTTTCACTATTGTAAAAATTAATTACGGTCACTACCAATTCAATTTGCAATTAGAGAAAAATTATAAAGATTTCACGCCAATGTCCAATACGGGGTCTCGAATCATGTGCTGAAACAACATTTCTTTATTATTTGTGAATTCAATATCAATGTTTTATACTCATAACCCTTCCGGAATAAATTCTCTAAATGATGTTGAAAATCGCATCAAAATCCATTGCAAAGCTTATTAGACCAACGCGGTCACAGACAGACACGAAAAGCGATTTTCATCTAAACTAATAATAAAAAGAGAAAATATTTGATTTTTTGTATGTTTTATTTTATTTTTATTTAAGATGGGTTTGCTTTTGACTCTAGTCTAGGTATGTGTATTTCTTTTACGCTAAAACTCCTGAACAGATTTGGATGAAATTCGGCACATGGGTAGACTATGACCTAGATTAGGACATAGAATACTTTTTATCCCGATATTTCCTCAGAATCGGGCCGTATGCGGGTAAAACGGCGGGGCGCAGCTAGTTTTCATTATGAAAACTAACTTAGAAATCTCACCACCATCCCGTCATGTTCGATAACCTATAACTAGGTAATCTATAAGCAAGCATTTTTTGCTGAAACTCCTCGACAAACTCTATTATAAATGGGGCTCACTAACGACCTATTCTTGACTAACACTATCTAGAATAACGCCCTAATGACACTAGATGAAGTTGTCTGAAGCCTCTTTGTGGGGTGGATATGCGATAACATTTTGTGGACTCGTTTCTTTAGTTATTCGTTGCGGAGCTTTTTTTTTTCAATTTTCGTAACAAGCTACATACGCTAAGCTAAGCTACGACAGCTACATTCTCGCGAAACATCAGTTCTAGTGAAGTGAATCATGTGAAATTCCCGCGAAAGCAGAGCATAGTGGCTGACCGTCAGCCCAGTGAAGTGAATGTGATAGCTAGTAACGCTAGTTTAAATACTGTACATGATCAAGCAACGTCCCCTAGGCCACAAAGACGTAAATTTTACACTGGGGATGATATTGTTTAAATTTTTATTATCTTTTATATTTTTTAATGTGTCATTTTCGCCCGGGAGCATGTACGGCGAACCGCACATCGGTATTTTATTGCGAAAAGCTTAATCATCAGTTTTACGCGCTAACGCCAAACGACCCAAATTACATATAACTTAGTACGTGTTCAGATAGCAGCTAGTGCCGTCGCGCGTGCTCCCTCGCTCTATTAGCAAACATTTGTGACATTTTGAACAATACACAGTTTCTGTGAGCATTTCAGTCTATCATTTATAACATCCCAAACAGCAATATCTACATGGTCCTCTCAGCATGCTGTAGATTGACCTAAGGTCTGACTGTATATTGTCCACCGGTATGGTCACGTCTTTGGTCAGCTGCCCAGATATGAACTGTAGTTCATTTCTTAATTGATCAGGAGTCAATAAATGAGTGTTGAATTTGCCATGATAAACGTCTGTTATTGTATCCAGTAGAGTATCCTGAATTCCTTTTAGATTGTGAAGTAAATTGACTGCTGTTAGTGCTGGAGTGAAACCCTCACTATCGCTTAACTTGTCCAGGTTTTCTTTTATTATATTGGTTGCTCGATCTAGCTCGTTTAAATGCTTGTTGATGGTTTTGTGCTGCCGTTGTATATGTTGTTCAGTCCGTTTTAGCACGTTATACTCAGCCTCAACGATAGATGTTTGATTTTTAAGTAAGTTTGTTAGGTGATGCTCATTTTGTTTTATAAGTTGTATATCTTTTTTATACTGTTCGGCGAAACTCTCGTCTAATACCCCGAACAGTGCGTTTGCAATGCTGCCTATCCCATTGATAAGACCGCGACGCTGTCTGGCGTGCGTGTCAAAATGCTGATTCAATAGGAGTCGGTTGTAATGTTGTAATTCCGAGTACTCGTGATGTAATTGGAGTAGTAACATACCGCAGCGACTTGTGTCTGTTAAGGTGCTGCATGTTTGATCTAAATAGTTCAGGAACTTTGTTGCTGTGGTCATGCCATCCCAGTATGGAGACATATTGTAGTATACAACTAGGGTCCATTTATCGCTTACAATTTGCATGTTATTGATTAAGTCAAAATATAACGAAATGTTGTTAGGTAATGGTGATATTATTTCTGTTGTTTGCGACGTTGTTATCAATGACATAGCAAATATCAAAGACATTGCCATTGATGTAAACAATGATTTAGGTTTGCTTGCTTTTATCTTTGCTTCTCTTACGCCATCTTTGTTCTGGTCTTGTCCTTTTTCCATCTCTTCCTGCTTGCTAATTGGAATCGGTAGAATCGATACTTTGACAATAGGTCGTTTTATGACACCGTTTTTTGTTTTTAAAGATACTACACGAACGAGACCGTCCTGTCCAGGGTGGACTTCTATTACTCTGCCCATCATCCACTTCCCTGGAGGGAGATTGTCATCCTGTATAGTTACTAGTTGCCCAATTTCAATATTTTTTTGATTTTTCATCCATTTAGGGCGCACCGACTGTTCTGCTAAATATTCTGCTTTCCATTTTTTCCAGATGTCATGTGCAATTTTTGCTGATAGAGTCCACCTAGTGCGTGCATCTTGCTCTGTTTCGATGACTGATGTTCCTGCCCTTCCAGTTAAGAAATGAGCTGGAGTTAGTACATCCAAATCTTCTATATCTTCGGATAACGCACACAGCGGTCTAGAGTTTAGACATGACTCCAGTTTTGCTAAGATAGTTGAATATTCCTCAAAAGTTAGCTTCTGCTCGCCAACCACTCTTTTGAGGTGATGTTTCAGACTTCTAACGGCTCTTTCCCATAAACCCCCGGCACTTGGCCAGGATGGTGCATTAAAATGCCACTGTATTTGCAATTCCGTTAGTTCTGTTGATAAATTGTTGTTGACCATGCTTTGTAAATCGTGAAACTGCTCTTGTAAAACTCTGTTCGCTCCAACAAAGTTAGTTCCATTGTCACTGTATATGTGACAGGGAGCTCCTTTTCTGGCTGTCATTCGGTGTAGAGCTGCTAAAAACCCAGAGCTGCTTAAGTCGGACACTAATTCCAGATGAACAGCTCTGGTCACCATACACACAAATATTGCTATGTAGCCTTTTGTTGTTTTTATCCCGCGTCCTTCATTGCTTTTTACCTCAACATAGGCGGTATATATATCTACCCCGGTATGATAGAAGGGGGGAGCGGGTGTGCTTCGGGATTCTGGCAGATCTCCCATCAATTGATGCTGCATTCTTGGTGAATGTTTTCTGCAAATAACGCAGTTTCTAACTTCTTTCTTGAGAGCTCTATTACCTCCGATTATCCAATACTTCTGGCGGATGTTTGCTAGTGTTAAACGAGGCCCACCATGGTAAGTTAGAAGATGAGCTTGGTTAATAATAAGTGTTGTTAATCGGCTGTTGTTTGGTAGTATTGCTGGATGTTTCATCTCCATCCCAATATCTGCCTTTCTTAGGCGACCACCTACTCGAAGGATACCTTCTCGATCGATGAACGGATCTAGTTTCAATAGATCACTCTTGTTGTTTAGCTTACCATGCTTTTTTAAGTATTCTATATCTTCTAAAAATACTGTTCTTTGTACATGCTTAACAATTAATAACTTGGCGTTTCGCATTTCAAGTAATGTGAGATACGACGGCAATGAACTATGTTTAATTGTTGTGGCGTTATTATGTAATGGCATTGTTTTTGTAGCGCGTAATAACCACGCAAGTATTTTGACAATTTTACTGAAGGAGCTGTATTTATCCAACAGTTGCCCAATAATGCTATCTGAATCTGTCGTTAGATGCTGCTTTGTTAAAGTATTTGTTTTGTGACCTTGACTATATTTCGTTTTAAGTTCTTGGTCTGTTGTAAAAGAGATTGGTTTTGAAGATGCCTTTGCATCGAATGTTTTCAAGGTGCTAGGACCCTGCCACCACAGACTATGATTTTTTAGCTGAGATGGTAGAATTCCTCTGCTTGCTGCGTCCGCTGGATTTTCTTCTGATTTAACATATCGCCAGCAATCTGGTTTTATGACTTCAGTAATGCTTCTCGTTCTGTTTGCTACGAACGGCTTCCAGCGTCCGGGATCGCCCTGTAACCAGCCCAAGACAACCATTGAGTCTGTCCACCCAAATAACTGCAAATTAAGGTCTCCTAAACAGCTGATAACTTTGTTCATCAATCTTCCTAGTAGATGCGCTCCTGACAATTCCAATTTCGGCAATGACACGCTTTTCGAAACCGGAACTAATCGTGATTTAGCCACAACCAATACTACTGAAGATTTGTTATGTTTTTTGATACGCGCATAAATAACTGCAGCATAAGCTTTAGTCGACGCATCGCAGTAGCCGTGCAGTTCGATGATGTCATGAGGTTGATATTCGATCCATCGTGGTATTTTGTAGTTATTGATGTTTACTATGTCTGTTTGTAACGTATTCCATTCGTTTTTAATGTTTTCAGGGACTTCTTCATCCCAGTTCAGGTTGTTTTCCCATAGTCTCTGGAATAGTAATTTTAATTTTGTTGTTACTGGTGATATCCATCCTAACGGGTCAAATAGTTTGGATATCTCAGCCAAAAGCATTCGCTTTGTTAATGTTGTGTAATTTTTTGCTAAATTGTATTTAAAAGTAAATTCATCATCGGTTGCATTCCACCGTATTCCCAATGTTTTTGCTGTGTTATCTGTTTTGATATTAAATATAATTTCTCCTTCGCTCTGATTGCTATCAATGTTTGCCAGGAGTTCCGAACTGTTTGCTGACCATTTTCGTAATCGAAAACCTCCCGACTTTAGTAGCTTGTTGAGATCTGTTATAAGTAGTTTACCATCCTGTATTGAATGACTACCGTGGATCAGATCGTCCATGTAAAATGATTCTGTTAAGACCTTGGATGCTTCCGGATATTTCTGTTCTTCATCCTTTGCTAATTGTCGCAAGGTCATCATTGCTAAAAAGGGTGCTGATTTAGTGCCGTAAGTCACCGTTGCTAGTTGATATGTTTTGATTGTTTGGTATGGCGAATCTCTCCATACTATTTGCTGATATCGACGATCTGCTTCATTCACAATTATTTGCCGATCGGCGGTAAATGCGTATCGATATTGACGCCACTTGATGATTAGGTTTTGAAGGTCCTGTTGCATATTCGGACCCTTCAACATCAGATCATTGACACTGTGCCCGCTCGACGTCCTGGCAGACGCGTTGAATACGACACGAAGTTTCGTTGTTGTCGACTCAGCTCGTTGTACAGCGTGGTGTGGCAGGTAACACGATATTGCTTGCTTGTTATTGTTGTGTTCATTAGGAACCATGTGTCCTAATGCTTGATATTCCTTTATAAAGGATTTATATTGTTCTGCTAAGTTTGGCTGCTTTTGGAATTTTCGTTCCAGATTTAGGAACTGTGCTATGGCCATTTCTTTGGAAAACCCTAACTTTTCCTCGGCGTCTGATTTTAAAGGTAGTCTGACTTCATAACGCCCATCTGCAAGTCGTTTTGTTGTTGCTGAATAAAAGTCTATGCATTCTTGATCCTCTGACGACATCTGCGATTCTTCACTGATGTCTTCGATCTCCCAAAATCGCTGAATGTCTTGGTTGTTGCTCAATACAACATTGCATTGATATGACGTTGTTTCTTCACCACCTCCGTATATAATCCATCCCAGTTGTGTTTGTTGTAATATAGGTTGGGATGGGTTTTCGCCTCTAATTAATCCCGTCAGCAATATTATGCCATGGACGTTGGCATTAAGCAACAAGTCCACTGGCCTGCTTGAGTTGAATTCGGGATCTGCTAATTTTAAGTTTTCTATATGACACCAATTAGGCCGATCAAATGTTTTGATAGGCAAGTTATCAAGTAACTTGTCCATAATTAGCACATCTGTACTAAATGAAAAGTTGTTTTGTATTGATGAGCAGTGAATAGTTAGTTTACCTTTACATTTGTTGTTTTGTTCTCCTATACCCATTACGATCCCTTTGCATCGCGATTTTTTTAATCCTAGCCTTTTCACTGCATCTTCTTTGATTAGGGACACTTGTGAACCCGGATCTATCAGGGCTCTTAAGACTTGCTGAGACCCATCAATGGCTTCAACCTTGATTAAAGTAGTGGCTAACATCACCTCCTTAGTGCTTGATTTATTCCCAGTGACATGTGATGAAACAGACACTATTGGGTCCTCATTATTTAGCTGACTGTTGGCAACGGCTGCGCTGTTGGACGATGCTGATCTAGATTTTGTGCAAGCATCACGCATAATTGAATTATGCGTTCCATTACAATAGCGACACCGTTTTGTAGAAATGCACTGTCGACCATTATGATCGAATAAGCAATTAATGCATGTTTTCAATTTCGCAATTGTTTTTAGCTTGTTTTCATTGCTCGAGTCTAAAAACCTTTTGCAATTATATAGGCCGTGCGGTTGACCGCACAGCGGACACTTATGCTGTGCCGACACGTGTAATGCTTTGGAGAATGATTTATGGCTGTTGCTATGATAATTGTTGCTATGAGGATTTTTCCCATTCGATGTTCTTGTGTCTAGATTTGCCTTTTGCGCATGACTCTCATGTTTTCTACGCGAAGACTCTAGACTTGTAAACTTGCTCTCTAAGAAGTCGAGAAACTCTTGTAGCACCGGCAGCTCTCTTGCATTTTTCAATGAATCGACGTAATCCCCAAAAGTTTCCTGATCCATTTTTTGTGACAATAAGTTCACAAGGAGTGGATCCCATGTTTTGATGTCGACACCCAGATTTTTTATCCCGTGTATGCTTTCAAGGGTGACGTCATGCAATTTTCTAATTTGACTCAAAGATTGCTGTTGCATGTTGGGTAAACCGAGTAGGGTGTTAATGATAGAGTTAAAAATAAGCTTTTTGTTATTATAGCGGTGGTTTAAAAGCTCCCAACATGTGTTGTAGTTGTCACTGCTTATTGGAAGATGCTGTATAATCTTCTCTGCTTCACCACGCAGCTTTCCTTTCAAAAACTGCATCTTCTGTGCGTTCGATAATGACCGATTGTTGTGTATGGTTTCATTAAACAAATCTTTGAATGAGTACCATTGATGATATTTCCCTGTAAATATAGGAATATCCATTTGTGGAGTACTATGTTCTCTGTGTGAAACTGATCAGAGTTTTTTGTTGATGGATTTCTTGTGATTGATTAATGTTTTCTCATTTTCATTGTAGATGATGTCGTACTCTTCATCTACGCCACACATTTCTCCGTCTATTTCCCAGTGCAGCTCATCAACCTGCTTCCATTTTGATTGTAAGGTTTTGAGGGCGTCCTCTAGCTCCCACTTTTCATTAAGGTCTTCTAGGTCGATGTTACTCACGGCCCTCTTAAAGGCTTTGATAATAGCCGCTTGCTTGCGGACCATGTCATCGAGTTTACTAGTTGAGCCCTTTGAAATCATTGCTTGGCTAGTGCTCGGACCCCTATGCTGCTTCTGCACTGCTTCTGCTTGTTCTTGTTGACGATCTTCCTGTTTGGGTTGGGATCGTTTGTTCGGTGATGGAGGAATAACTCTCACTGCTAATCCCGAGCTTTGCTCGGCGATTAATGTTTTAATGCTAGCGTATAGCTGACTTGTTTGCTCATGCTCAGAATTTTGAAAATATTTATGTTCTCTGACCCCACTCGCACAGATACGCAAATGATTGTCCTGGTAGTCTGACCAGTAACTCTCAAGTAACTCCGAACGACGTCTGAAATAGTCATCCGTCTTTCTTTCGGCGCCGTCCTTTTTAATGTTGATTTTCATTTTCTTCATCGCTTCACTAATCTCCAGTTGTGAACCGTAAAGATCCTCCATTGTGTTAGTAAAAGGACTGCTTTGCTTATGTTATGTTAATTAAAAAAGGAAAGATCTTACGTGAGTTCTCCTTTCTTACGGCTGCTTGATAGATGTTGATGATTGCAGAAACAGCTCTGTTGCTGAAACTGTTCCCTTGCTGCTGGCGACGTACTGCTGCTGACGTCTTGCTAATGCTTGCTTGTTGCTCCGGTGCGGACTGCTTATCCACAATGTTAATAGTTCAACGAACGAGTGTCCTCACTAATTTTTGGTTTGATTTAGCACTAGTCAACTCCTTCCGGACGGAGGACTATCAAAAATTCGCGAGGTCCCGCCCGATGGCTCGAAGGACCATGTAGAGATTGCTGTTTGGGATGTTATAAATGATAGACTGAAATGCTCACAGAAACTGTGTATTGTTCAAAATGTCACAAATGTTTGCTAATAGAGCGAGGGAGCACGCGCGACGGCACTAGTTGCTATCTGAACACGTACTAAGTTATATGTAATTTGGGTCATTTGGCGTTAGCGCGTAAAACTGATGATTAAGCTTTTCGCAATAAAATACCGATGTGCGGTTCGCCGTACACATTGTAATATTTCAAATAGAATAACACACTGGGTACTGAACGTATCGATTTTGTTTAAAATATATCGATACGGGTCCAATGCCATACATTAGACCCGCATCCATAATCCTTGTCATGTCAATCAACTCAAATGTCAAATTATTGCACTCGCTCGCATTTCTTCGTGGTTACATAGTGTAGTGATTTCAATTTGTTTTATATAATACCAAACAAGATAGGTAAGTACATATGTACTTAAATGCTTTACTAAAACTCTTAGCTTAACTATCCACATACAGGCAACAGAAATAACATTAATGACAGGCATTCACTAGCGTGTATTTCTAAGGATTATTTCTTACTTAATATAACGTCAAAATATTTGTTTTATTTTTAATTAAATGCATTCTGCAACTTGTCCGTCATTAAACTTTGTCTTGATAGGCATACACTTGTAATCTAGAACACGCAAAGTAATTTTCTTTCGCTGTTGGTTCTGGGGCGAAAGATGTATGGATGCAGAACTATTTCCTTTCCAATGATTTTCAAAATCCTTACAGCAAAGCAACGCACCAATACTGTCCCAAATTATTCACCGAAAAACACACCCCCTACATCTACACAGCGTTTTGGAACCGCGAACACCTTCAGTTATAAAGGTGTGGCCACGTCAGCGTTTATCGGTCGCACGCTACTCATCAATCTTGCCTTCGTTCAGGTGATATGTCTCGCGTCCATTGAACACGATTTTGTGTGGGACGTATTCAACTAACGTTACAAATGACATTTTTGTGTTACATGAGCGGTTGAGCGCGTTTTCGATAGTGTGTTTAGGGTTTATAATAGTTTTTTCTTCTTTTGTTTCCTGTGATTGAGTACAGGTTTGGTTTTGAAGTGAAAGTAAAATGGACGTAAATATCGAATATGAAAAATCACTTCTATTTCTTTTTTGTATTTTAGGTTTAGTAACATTTTTTTCGGAGAGCCTAGATTAATTTTTAAGTATTAAGAAAATGAAATGCTGTTCGTTGGTCGCATCACTTCAGAACGACTGGACAAATTTAGCAACTTTTTGTTTTAGAATGTTCGTAATAGTCCAAATGAGGTTCTTACGGAAAGAAAGAATTGAAACATTCCCGATTAAATTGGAAAATTCAGAAAATTTTTAAATGCTTTTTCTATAGGAGTTATGTTGGACAGGTTGACGTCTATCAAGTCAGCTAGTTTACAATAAACATGTGAACCTACAAGAGGTTTGAGGTCAGTCTGCCACAAGCCTTGAAACTCATTAAATTAAACTATAACCGTTAATAACGATATCATAACCGATATAGCATTGTTATCCCCATGTGATATGACGTTAAGTTGCCAGACCAATACGTTATCAGACTAAGCACCGAGGAGACTAAGGATCGATACCGCGTTCGACTTAGTCATACTATTCCTTATTGCATTTCTATAATATGTCTATTTAGTGACTGTATTTAAGGGCGAATTTCACCAACTTTAACAGCGTTCAAGAGCTGTGATTTTCCATAATCACAACAACGAAGACACTGATAGCTCTTGAACACGGTTTATATTTGCTGATCAAGTTTAGTGCTATGGGTGAAATTCGCCCTTAGTTGATAGACGCGGAGTAAAGTTACAACTAATATTAATAGATTTACCTTTTTTTTGTTTTTTAATATATTGGAATTACCTTACTCCGAGCTTATAATTAAGGGGATAAGAGTTACAGAAAAATCTAAGTTTTAAGGAAACACCTTTTCGTTTTAAGAATAGCATCTGCCAGTCGATTCTTTAACAATCTCACCGTGATAACATAGGTGAAGTGAGCTATCATCTCACATTGACACTTTCGACAAGCTCACTTCACCTAAGATATCACGGTGAGATTGTTACAGAATAGCTGGGCTGTATTCAAAGAAACTAGAAAATGGCTTTTAAATTTAAAACAGACACACATTTTGTATTGATATTAAGAATTAATGAAAAAGTACATGATATCTATAAATATAGCTATCAATATTTCGTGAACCATTTTGCCGCTGACCAAATGGAATCAATGGGGTTCGAATTTTCCTCCTCGATCTAATTTTAATTCTTTTCGATCAAGAAACGTTCATCGTGAACTATGCAAACACTTCCTTCATTAAGTGGGCCTTTGTCTTACAGTGTGGGGCTCCGAGATTTAACGGAAGCTATAAAATTAAATCAAAAATTTTAACTGAGTAGGCAGATATATGTCAAGCAAGACATGCCCGATATTATTGCATACTAAGAGATGACACATCGAAGCCGATGCAGTAGCCAATATTTTGGGGTCACTTGTCTCGTCAGATAGCTTTGGTGTTCTTTCGATATGTGTGCTGCCACTTGTATATATACCTTCCACAAATGATCACAGATATTTCATCATTAAATCAGATATTATTGCTGAGCGGTCCATAGTAATATGCGGTTAGTCCCCCTATGCTTTAGTCCCGCAATGCTCGACTTGAAAAATACCTACTAAAAAGTTTCGCTATGCACGCAATTCTTCGATTCTACGTATACAATGGCAGGGACAGTTGGAAATAAAAGTGTTTGAAATTACTTTAATTTTAATGCCTGGAAAAACCTTCGCTGCTGCGTTAATTGCTCCTATTTCATAATCGAAAGTGCATTTTGAAGTGCATTCAGTTTGCCCGAATGGTGCACATCGAAATGCACGTTCGATTGGTTCTTGCTTCTTTGAATAATTCGAACATCTTTTCGTACTTTACACTTTCTCTATTGTACAAAAGTACATAGAACAAAGGTGCTACATTTTTTGACATGTCAGTACTTCCCATGTCTCCATAAATTACATAAACTAGTTTAAAAGGCATTGGTCAACCGTCGAAAGTACCGTCACCAAAGAAATGGGTAACACCTTTTGTGTGCTGTCCAATTTCACTTGAAGTAAGAATATTTATACGGTTCCCGCCTTCACAACAATAATCAACCAACACATTTACGAAATTCTTCTGGTATGATGACTTCAGCCGGGTTGTTAAATTGTGTTTATACTACACCTGCTTAGAAAGTACCTTGATAACTTTATCAAATTTACGGTAGAAAGTACGTCATTGCATATCGAACAAATATGCGGGGAGAAAACGCATCTGAGCGGGAGAGAAAAGTGTATGAAAATCCATTTCTTACGTGGTTTTTCTTTTTTAATTTTGGGTAAGACTATGCGCCGGTAACCTAAATATCAAAAGCCAAAAAGTTTTTACAGTGAGTTTTTATCTCCAAGTTCGCAAAATGACACTGGCCACTAGCTGTGTGTTGGATGGTGTCGGGCTGGCAGTGCGACCCTGCGGCGGCAGGATAAAAGATTTGAAAAAAGGACATGTGAAAATTGCAGACGCCATTGGCGCCATTTTCAATTTGTATGTTGTTTGAAGATTTAGTTTTTTATTTTCCTCGTAGGTGTAGTATAAAGCACTAGTATCACTTGAGAGAAAGTGCGATTCCCGATCTCGGGTGTTTTAAAGCCCTCGCCTACGGCTCGGGCTTCAAACGACACCCTCGACGGTAATCGGTCACTTTCTCCTCTCGGTGAACAATGTACTATTTTTTTTTCTGCGCTTTCAGTGACTTAATTCTGTATAATTTACTTTTTACTGATTTGTAGTCGCGAACACTTCCTGAAAGATGGTAGCCGATATCTCTTAATATTTGCATATGTATTTCGAAAGATTTCTGTACCGATATATAATTTGTACTAGCTTCTTTCTTGCACTCCCTAATGGCTATTTGAACCTCATTGCCTTAAAATTTGGCATGCATTGATAGCTGTGTTTATTTGCTTGGACTACTTCATGACTTCTATAGTCCAGAATCAGTTTCCCAGTGCATTTAATATTCCTTTTATATAAACAATGAAAAATAATTGTGGTATTTTTTTCGCGGAGCTTGAGGCATTTGTGTCCGGCATGTAATATTAGTTCTTCCACCACGTCTACTATCAATTATTTTAAAATTTACAACCGAACCACTTTAACAACTTGCAACCGACATTGCCATAGAAAAACTAATCGACAACTAACCTCATAACCCTTATCAGTAATTTGCAGCTGTATAATAATAATGAAATCATATTGTTTCTATCTATTCACGTAATAGCGAAAGAGAAGGTCCAGGTAATGATTCGCGGAAGGGCTCATTGTTATGGTTACCCTGAATAAATCAGTTCGCACATGCTTCTCATAACAAGCGTAAAGCTTGACCTGTTTTAATATATTTAATGAAAATTAAGAAAAGGATAACATATTAACATACTAGGTTTTCTTAATTTACTTTTTAATTGGTTAAATAAAATATTATACTGTAACAGTGTGTTGTGCATAGCGAAACTTTTTAGTAGGTATTTTACGAGTCGATCATAGCGGGACTAGAGCATAGAGGGACTAACCGGTAATATGTGTATGTTTTTCGCATCAAACGAGAAAAATCAACAGTGTATAAAAATATTTTTCCCAAGTGAAACTAATGAGTAATAACGGATTGAATGAATGATAAACACTGCCTCTGATCAAATAAATGAGAAGGATGCGTAATTTTTGTGTAAATAAAGACGCCTTCGTAGTCATAAAAGAGCCTTCTTATAAGTAATAGCTTTCGTGTTGGCAATTTAATAGTATAGCTCATAAAGCTAATAACTATTAATGTGTTATATTAATATTTATTACATAATTTTTTTGTCTTACTTCAGAAATACTCGTGACTGGATATTTAAAATACCAGAGCCATTAAAGGGAGGGTTGTTAGTGACAAATCTGAAATTCCTTCTATTCAACTAGACCACAGCAACGCTGCATTACAGCCGAAAATGGTATGGTGGCCATACTTCCTCGAAGGAGCGTCTTCAGAAAGAACTCTATTAATCTATATTGTAATACCTATCGTCGGTAATCAAACAAAATATCTGCTGTTTCATAGAAAATTAAAATACCTACCCGGTCATAATGTACAAAACAGTTTTTTTTTTTATATCCTACGAATAGTTCAACGGTAGGTGGTCTAGACTCATGTGCATGTGAATTAATTCACGGTTACACTTTACACGCCGATGACCCTGCCACCCAGTATATACAACGTGTAACAGAATAAATGATACAGGAGAAATTCCTAGTGTGGGGCAACGTTTAAAAAAAAAATGCAAGTCTTGAAAGTAGTTAGTTCATAATTGACTACTGAATCGATTTCAGTAACTATTAATATAGGTATTTTTTTTTTTAATTTTATCTATTTTGCCATACTTACCGCAAATCGAGCCAAAGAAAATGAAATTTTATTTCTAGGCAATAAGACTCAATTTTAAATGCATAAAGTAATGCTAGGGTCCACACGATTTCCTTATAATAATAGCTAGCTTTAAAAAAAATGGTTTTGGTCATTGTATTATGCTTTCAACTCAATACTCTACTTGGGGTGGGGAGCTCTTGCGTTAATTTTGTTACACGTAGTTTAAGTGCTCAGAACTCAAAAACTAGCTTTCCTAGTAACCCTCTGTTACTAAAGGTAAAGGAAATTACTAACTACTTTTCTCATTACAAGTTGCACTATCAAATAGCCATTTCTTATAAAGTAAATTCCGGAAAAGGTCGAATACCCAAAAGTTTCCTGGGTCTAACAAATAGAGATATTGCTCACTAATGAAATTGATAAGGCGTGGTCATAGCAAATATAATAATAGCTTCAATAATAGTAGGTACTCGTACTTTTAAATTCGAAGTTATACTGTTAAAGAAAAAATCTTACTACTCTAATAATAATAAATTTGAATACTTTTAAATCGAATTCAAGTTGAATAATATTGAGACAAATATTTTGGCATAATGATACTATGATACTAAAGCAGTTTTGTTTTTTTTTTAAGTAATTTATTTTTAAATCACACAACTCTTTTCACAAATATATATTATTATTGTTATTTATTTTATATTATTTTCCTCTTCAATTCGCTAGTGTCATAGCCCAACAAACTCTTGCATCAAACGAGAAAAATCAACAGCGAATAAAAGTATTTTTCCCACGTGACACCAATGAGTAATGACTGATTGAATGAATGATCAAAACTGCCTGTGATCAAAGAAATACCTAACAAGGATGTTATGTAAATTAATACAACTTCGTAGTCATAGAATAGTCTTCTTTATAATATAATAGCTTTTGTGATGGCAATTTAAAAGTTTAGCTCATAAAGTTATTAACTAATAATGTGTTGTTTTAATACTCATAACTATTAAAATATTTTTTTTTCCAAAATTGTTTTACTTCAAAAAGCTATAAAAACTAAAAGCAAACGGTTTAGATCATAAAAGTCTGAAAGTTTGACAATTTGCTATGTTTAATGATATAAATGCTGTTTTTTGAGCTATATCAAGGAACGTTTAATCAAAACTGTCAAAAAGATTTAGATGACGATATAATTTTCTTCAATTATGGTTCCGTACCCAAAGGCGCCAGACGGACCTGTCTGTCAGCGGGCTGTATCATGTACCGTGTGTGTGAGTCATGTACCGTAATAGGTAGACAGTTGAAATTTTCAAGTGTATATTTCTATTCCCGCTATAATAACAAATAATAAAAATTGGTTGGATATAAAAAATAAAATCTATTCTAATTTAATTTAATCAATTTTAATTTAATTCACTGTAATCAATTTAGCTTTTAATAGTTTTTATTTTTTTTCCAACTGTATTAATTGGTTTAATTAATTATTCGTGTAATTATCTGCGCATTATATAGTGCATGCTGTGCATTTTTGTAAGTGATGAGGCGCTAAGACTTAAGTTTGCAATGTACAAAGGGGAATGCCAAGGTTTCCTACAAGACTCGGCCAGAACCGACAAAGATGAGCTATACACGGTGACATTTGAATCACAGTTTTGCTAGAACAAACGTTGTTTAGAGCATGGTCTACTACCATTCTACAGCATCAAATATGTTATTAAAACAATTTAATCTAGGAGTTCTCAAATTAGTCTTATGTTGCTCAAACGTGTAATAATGTTTGAAACATTAACCGTAACATCAAAGTACTCATCACGGTAGCGATATTGCATTCAAGACGCGAGCGCCGCGCGTCGCAGCCGCAGTGTCTGTTTTGTAGGGCGTAACCACAATCCGACATTTTTAACGTTACCTTTTTTGTGTTTTTTTCGAAAACCAATGACGTTATTTTTTTCTATTGGATGCTATAGAATGGTTGTAGACCATGGTCTGAAGAACGTTTGTTCTAGCAAAACTGTGATTCAAATGTCACCGTGTAGGTATATCATAAAAAAGGAAAACAATTAAAAAAAATATATTTTCATCCCAACATCTCGGAAAGAGTATTTTTAATCTTCAATATCTGAGTGGAAAAGCCGTTTTTATTCTCTAGAGGATAAAGTAAATTGAATTTAGAACATCGTGTGCACTAAGTTTGTGAATTAAAAAAAACATTAAACCTATTTACTGCTACCTCTATGGTGCCGAATATATCATACAACTTTTTTTTAATTTGTTAAAAACTCAGACTCGGAACCTTCTTGGTGTTCTTTTTTCAATTTGCTTTGTACGCGGTTCTTTACGCGGCATTTTTTCACGTCATTGTTAAACATTATATTAAAAACAAGAAACTTGAAAACAAGTGAAAAAACTAAAATGAGTGATTCTAGCGACGAGGAAGTTTGCTTGACGCCAACAGAATTGACTGAAACTGTTAATAATGCGCAAATGAGCTTTCTCCCTCAACAATCACGCGAGAAGTATTTAAAACAGTACGATATGTTCAACACGTGGCGACTAGCAAAAGGAGCCAAAACTTTCTCAGAAAACGTTTTGCTGGCATATTTTATAGAATTATCCGAGAACAAGAAAGCAAGCACTCTATGGAATACGTATTCGATGCTAAAAGCAACAATAAAGATGAAAAAAGACAAACATATCGATACCTATCCTAAATTAGTGGCATTTTTAAAAAGAGCCTCATCTGGTCATCAACCAAAAAAATCGAAGGTTTTCACAGTATCTGATATTGAAAAGTTTCTTAACGAAGCACCCGATTCCGTATATTTGGCGGCAAAAGTAAGTCAGTTGCACATTCAGTATCTACTTAAGTATATTAATCTCAATTAAATAGTATACTTAGTAGATGTTGATAGGCATAATTATGCGTTCATATCAATTTTATTCATTTATCTACTACAATACTCTTTACGTTACAGGTTGTTCTTATTATTGGAATAAACGGAGCATGTCGAACTAATGAACTAACACAACTTAATGTCAAAAACATTGAGAAACATTCAGATGACTTACTATTAATTAATTTACCTAATACAAAGACAAAAAGAGACCGCAACTTCGTCATTCGCAAGGAATACGTAACGATTGTTGAGAAATATCAAGCCTTACGCCCGCCTAACACTCCAATCAATCGATTTTTTCTACAGTATCGCAATGGAAAGTGTGTTAGACAGCCTATGGGTACTAATAAAATTGGCAGTATCCCACGAGAAATAGCAACATTTCTTGAACTTCCAGAACCCCTGTTGTACACGGGTCATTGTTTCCGACGAACTTCAGCCACACTTTTGGCTGATTCCGGAGCTGATCTCCTGTCCCTTAAGCGCCACGGAGGCTGGAAGTCCAATGCAGTTGTAGAGGGATACATAGAGGATTCCATCCAAAATAAGTCTAAAATATGTGAAGGCATCGTAGGAGCCATTACACTGAAAGAGCCTCAATCGGATCCTTGGACTGGCCCTTCTACATCAAAAATAAGCCGTTATGAAACACCTAACCATCTCCCTCTCTCTCCAACATTCACGCCAAGGGAATCCGATGAATCGGTACAACTATTAAGTATGACAGATAGTTTACCGAAAAACAGTACACAAGTGACTAACACCAATATTACAGTACCAAACAAAAATATTACACTCAATTTAAATAACTGTAGCAACGTTACTTTAAAATTTTCTTAATTATACCTTAGTATTATTTTGTTATAATTTAAAGATTATTCTGTAATACTTACCTGTCATAATGTAGTAATTAATACCTAAACTGAAATAAAAGTGTACCTATCTTGTGATTGTAAACGTTTTTTTTTTGCATTTAGTCATTTCCTCGCTGAGGTGGAATGAAAAGTTACGTGCTGCACTCGAGTGCAAAGATTTTTCACCTCGTGCTCTTTTGATTCCCTCGCTAACGCTCAGGATTCTAATTTTGAATCACTCGCTGCGCTCGTGATTCAATTTTAGAATCCTTCGCTTGCTCGGTCATCAAAATTGAACACGCGGTTAAAAAGCAACTTTGCACTCTTGTATAACAAATAACTATTATTTTTATTTATTTAAAACTCTTATACTATCATTACAGGTTTTGGAACCTAATGCGATAGATAGAACTACTTATAATAAGTACTAACTATTTTAAATAACATCTATTAATATCAATTACCCAATACATTAATACAAAATTACTTATAACTAAAACGATACAACCTTATAATTACAATTACAACAATGTAATCTTCACACAAAATTAACTTAAGTATGTTTTACAGTCAAAAATAAAACAATAAAAGAAACAATAAACATAAGATAAACAATAAACAACAATAATATTTAATTATTAATAATAACAATTAGTGTAATTTTATTACACTATTTGTATACCTACAATATATATTCTAACAGTTTAGTAGGTAGGTTCAGATGGTCGGTTGGGCGAGCCGGGTCTGCAAGTAATAGAGGTTCAGTAGTACCTCCGCGTCGTAAGTGGTAGAAAAATCGGAGTCCGGAACACGGCAATAAACAACACAAAACTCAAAAAAAAAACACGGGAACACTTCGTCGCTCGTGATGATAACACGCAGGTAAAGTAAAATAAAAAAAAATTATAAATAATAAAACTTTTTAACAATAACAAATACAATTACTTACACCGCAAATCGAAATCAAAAGCAGTCCTAGATGATTTAGATACACTGTCATATTTAATTCAACGCCATCTGTGGCATACTCTAACTCGTAAAAAGTTAATTTAAGTTAAATATGCATCTAACATTTTGTAAAATTTATGTCCAAATAAACAGCCGAAATCCTAAATGCAAAACGTTTTTTTTGCGATTTGCCGAAAATCTAGTTTTTTTAATTCGGTCACTTTAATACTAAGCGAGCGAAGTGCTGTCAGCACTATAATAACCTTATTAGGAATAAACTATTCTAAACGGAATTGATAATCAAATTAAATTACTTTTAACTATTACATGATTATAAAATAAGATATTATGTCTATCCAAAAATATAATTTTAATTAAAAGAAGTACGAGTTATGACTTATGTTAGTAATAAATTCACTTATATTCATACTGATATTATTGTAATCGATTTGCAAGTGCAACTCTGTATCGATATTATTTTAATTTGGTATTGGCAACATTTCTAATTGAAATTGTACCTATGAAATGTATTGGTCAATTGAATAATTATTTAAAATGTCTTTTCAACGGTGTACTTCTACAGATTTTATTTATGCTATAAATCTTACTGTTTTCTGTTATGAATTATCATTATTGTAGAAAGTCTGTCGGACGCTAGATGATTGAAGCCTATTCCTGGCATTGTATTTTATAAAGTAATAGTGTACTCATTGTTGGAAAGCCTAATAACAAATAAATAAAGTAAAATAAATTATTAAAAAGGGAGTCCCCATACAAGAAACGTGTTAAAAAATGTAGTGTTAAATATTGTACGGTGCTACGAAACCCATCGTGTGTGAGTTCGACTAAGACTTGGCCGATTTTTTTCTTTGAAGTGGCGATACTGCAGCGCATACATTTTGCAAACGCACGGTTGTACTTTTTTTAAGTAAATTTTTGTTTCATCATCAGGCTATAATGTTCCCATAGCTGGGACACAGTCCTCCTCTCGGTGAGAGGGAGTGGGCCGTAATCCACCACGCGGGCCCAGTGCGGGTTGGTAGATGTAACATGTCTTTCGAATTTTTGGTTCGAGGACATGTCGGTTTCCTCTCGATGTTTTGCTTCACCGTTTTGAGAGCAGTGGTGATGAAATAATTTACACAAAGTAAAACACCTGTCTGGGTTCGAACCTACGACCTACAACTCGTAAGTCGCGGCCGCTACCACTGGGTTATCACTGCTTTTTTGCACTGCAATTTTTGTTTACCTACGGCTATTTCAACACTGGTCAGCGTTTAAACAACTTGTCTTATCCCCCTTTCTTCGACAATTCGTTGTACAATCAAAACATACGATATACTAATGATCAATGACTACATGTTACTTTTTATCTACTTATCCGCACAGTCGTAAATGTGTGTCGGCATTTTTTATATGGATGCGATAAACTTTTTATAAGCCAGTGTGGTACAGTAAACCACATGTCCCCATGATTACAATTTCGCATTGACAGCGTATTTAATGTCGTATTAGTTAAGGATGGTTTTCGTCGCGCAAGTGTTATTACAGACTTGCTGTTGGCTGTACGTTCCCTATGTTTATGTTTTAAATGTGGTGACATGTTTCCAGTGTTTTTATGTTTATTTGATAGTTTTGTAGAATGTAGACGCAGTTTTTATTCTGCATCGTTAGAAAGTGTGATAGATTTATTTTTTTCTGCGGGCGATACAAGAGGCATTGTTGAACAGTTCGACTCTGTCTTAAACAATGATGGAATCCAGTAAATATCTTCTACTGCTTGTAAAAGAAGTGGCTTTACGTCTTTAATATTGCAGCATTATGCTGAGATAGGAGCCGTTTTGGTCTCGCACAGGTCTTTTATTTTATATTTTCTTGATAGTGTAATTTTTAATAATAATTGTGTTAGTTTTGAATGCTACTTTATTTATTATTTTAAGAGCGTTTATATACATTATGAGTGGCAACGTCGCAATTTAGTGTCATATTTCGTGGTTTTCAATTTTTATCATTTAATCGGAGCTTTAAAAAATCTGTTTAATTAACTTTTTAGAATTACGTGAAACTGTCTAAAAAGTAAGTAACCGTAATGCTTACAGTTATTTTACAATGAAAATAACGCCCTGCTAGTTTCCAATGTATTATTTGCATATAAATAGAACTGTAAACGC
The DNA here is from genome assembly GCA_937001585.2 of Brachylomia viminalis. Classification (NCBI taxonomy): domain Eukaryota; kingdom Metazoa; phylum Arthropoda; class Insecta; order Lepidoptera; family Noctuidae; genus Brachylomia; species Brachylomia viminalis. The sequence continues at coordinate 5,051,925 of OW443305.2, read as the reverse complement.
AACGATTTCTTACCTTTTACACAGTTTTCACATAATTCTAAAAAGTTAATTAAACAGATTTTTAAAATATAAAGAAAAGAAAAGAAGAAAAGAGAAAGAAAAAATGTTTATTCTGCACAAACAAAACGCACATTACAAATAAAAAAAAAATAAAAAGAAAGACAAGTATACACATCCAACGTTGTCAAAAGCCTCATATTCAAGCATACATATTGCCGGAATATAGCTCCGATTAAATGATAAAAATTGAAAACCACGAAATATGACACTAAATTGCGACGTTGCCACACATATGGTATAAACGCTCTTAACTGTTTTTATTGCCTGTGCGTGTCCCAAATAAAATATTTTTCTTTCTTTCTTTTAATGTAATGCATGACGCATTTAATCAGAAAGTTTTGATTGGCAGCCTTTAGTCGCGAATCGATTAAATTAAATTAAAACTTCCCACGTCTAATTAACGGCCGCGACTTACGATTTGTAGGTCGTAGGTTCAAAACCAGACAGGAACATTACTTTGTGTAAATTATTTCATCACGACTGCTCTCAAAACGGCGAAGGGAAACATAGTAAGGAAACCGGTATGCCCTAAAAAAAATCGAAGACATGTGACATCTACCAACCCCCACTGGGCCCGCGTGGTGGATTACGGCCCACTCCCTCTCACTGAGAGGAGGCCTGTGTCTCAGCAGTGGGAACATTATAGGCTGATTATGCAGGTCTAATTCTGAAATCAAACTGGTTTCATTAACCTTCTTTGTGCGTATAAGATTGAATAATAATAATCTCCATCTCCAAATGACTTATTATGCATTTCGCACACAATAAAACTCTCGAAAACAACGTACAGCGATTACGAGCGAAGGTTTTACGTTGCCGGTGAAAGCCTAATTACATTAATTTATAGCCACTTAATCATTGCTGCCAGTTAAAGAAAACAGCTTGTTGGTTATTTGAATCGCGAATAATTAATGTTGGCAATAAAATCTTTGTTTCAGGCGCTAACAGGAATTCGTGGAAGGGTTTGTGACAATAAGTTATGAAAAGTTGATTTTTATTGCTTTTATGATAGCTTAGATGCTCTGATTTTTGTTACTTATTAGGGATAAGATAGAGAATAATTACTTCGGTCATCTTGAAAATCAAATAAATCTTTGTCCGTCTTGTCCGATATGTAATTGAAGTGCCACGTCTCGTAGCAAAGGCGTAGCGTATCGACCGGGCTCTACGAAATTCGTAGCGTCGTAGCCTCGTAGGTGATTGTGGTTGTGGGAACTTGATACTTATCCGTACGTTCCGTTGGTATTTATTTAGTAGTTGTTCATTGGGTCGGGCTTTGAACTTACGACCTGGACGGTTTAATAATTACTTAGCTTTGTTTGATGATTTAAAGGTCACACGCTGATGAGCCAGTAACAATGATGATAAGAATTATAATTTTTCATTATTTTGCCTATAGCTTAAATACTTCCTATTTAAGCCATACGCAAAATAATAAACTCAAGTGATTTTGACTAGGAATATTTTTATCTCCCATAAAACGGTGTTTGGTTAATGAGTAATCCAAGTTCAATTAGTATTACTAATTTGGTTTGGTTTGGTCTCCATGTCACAGAAAGTTGCAAACCATTTTTTAAAGCAAACAAAATCCTTACCCTACCGTCAATGTACATTTTGGAGACCATTATGTTTGTCAAATCGAATCCACGCCTATTCCCCTTAGTGTCAGATAAAGTAGTTCGAAATAGACGCGACAATAGTAAGTTATGTATCCCGAGATCCAGGACAGCCCTGATGCGTAAAAGTGTGTTCTGTATGGCGCCAATTCTTTATAATATGTTACCAAAACATTGGAGGGAATATACTACTGAAAAATTAAGAAATAGATTAAAAAGCCTTCTGATTGAGAAAGTCTATTACAGTACTGACGAATTTCTAAATGATAAATTAATTTGACTTTGACACCCTAATTTTATTATTAATTATTACTCTAGCATTGGATATATTATATTTTTTATTATGACTATTTGTACCTATTATTAATGTAGTATGATGAGCTAATGACACTATTTTATTGTATTTTATTGTGCCTGTTAATTTTAATTTTGCTCTAAATTGGATTGTTAACAAATTTATAATTACTTGATGATGCATGTGTAGCGTCCACAGCGTCCATCTCATATTTGTACGCCGTTCAGGCAAAACATGACTGTTTTATAATTCTATGTAACATCTTGCATGCCATGATGCCATGTGTGTGTTTACTCATGTTTTGAACAAATAAAAAAATTATCTTATCTTATCTTATCTTATCTTACTGCGGCCATAAGAATTAAGTTTCGATTTATCATTTTGGTAAACATAAATTTTAATAAGCAGCCGTTTGATAAACTTTAACTTAAGATTACGAATAATTATTTCAGGGTAACGTTGAAATAATTTTGAACAAGTTAAGATGGAAGTTTTGCCTACCTATTAAATTGTCACAGAATATTCTAAATAGTTTTCAAGTTATTTTGTTTGAAGTTATTAAAGCTTGAAATTATTCAATCTGTTTGAAATTCCTCGTTATTGAAACTGGCTTTTAAGTAATTTCGAAAGCAATCAATTAGGGATTTCTTAAATATGATTTCAAGAGTCTTTTCAGTTGTTATTATACAGCATATTTTTGAAAAGATATGCTTCTTGCAATTGCGGTAATTATGAGGACGTGGGTGACTTTGTAGATTTCGTAGGTGGTGTGATAGTTAGAAATAGGTAGTACGTAATAAGTCCCAAGTACACAAGAAGAAGAATGAAAGTTTATTTGATTCACAGTCACAGGTTTCAGTTCACACACACAAGAGTTCCACTTAGTTAAGAAGGAGTGGTAGAAATACAGATAGCAGAGAACAGCACGGATAAACAATTAAGCGTAAATGAGAAGGTTTCAAAGGAGTATCAGTTAGCGCGGCGAAGCTAGGATCGCGAGATTAGGATAGACATCATTGCACGCAGTGATCGTACTGTAATACAATATTTTGTACTTGTCTGTTTGTTTGTTGAACATTAAGCTAATTATTATTGTAAATAGTTACAAATGAAATGTCGATAATAAATAAGTCTACTTTTAAGTTCTTTTGTAAATATGTGTATATAAATTATAATTAATTTTATTTAAGAAATATATAATTTATATTTGACACGTTTGGTGTAGTGGCTACAGTGGCTAAGTGTAGTCAGCGAAACCAAATGGTCCTGGGTTCGAATCCCGGTAGGGGCAAATGTTTGTATGATGAATATGGACATTTGTAACCGAATCATGGATGTATATTTATAATTATTTACGAAAAAAAAAATGTATTTAAGTAGTGTATCAACCATCTGGTATCCATAACACAAGCCTTAAGTGTTAGTGCTTAACTTGGAACTAGATAGTGCTGTGTGCAATGTCAGACGATATTCAGACGATATTTATATTTAATTTTGTTTTACTTTTAATTTAGTTTTTTAATTAGACTTAAGTGTGTAGGCCACTACAACTTCATCGTGTTTTTGAAAGTCTCTTATAACGTAGTTCTCGGAATGAATATTCTTTCAAGGAATTATTACTCATATAGTAGAGTACACCTCTCTGCCCCGCCATCTCTTTTTTATTTTGCTTTTTTTTATTTTTATTTAAGATGGGTTTCCTTGTGCCATGCTTCCCTGGTCTGTGCGAGTCTAAACCAATTCTTACCCGCAATTTGTTCTGCCCAGCACCTTGGTAATTACTCATATGAGGCGTACTGCTTCTCTGCCTCATCATCATCGCCATTGGCAGCCTTGTGCCACCCACTACTGATTATAGGCCTCCTTTTGTGCCATGCTTCCCTCAGGGGTAATTCCCGTAATTTTAAGCACGTTCACAGTCTGATCTCAGTCTCAATCTGTCAAAAATACAATTAATTCACATACATTTTTGACAAGTTTTTGACATTGATTGTCGCTGTGATGCGATTGCGACTTGAATTTGAACGTTTTTTAGTACGAGAATGGCCCCTCTGGTCTGTGCGAGACTAAACCAATTCTTACCCGCAACTTACTCCGCCCAGCACCTTGGTAATTATCTAACCTTGTCAACCGACTGTTTCATCGGATAATCATAAAGTGCAATAAGATCTCAAATGATCTAACCGTTTATGTGGTACACAACACCATAGACTAAGAATGCATAGTAACCAAACTAGCTTCGATAGTGTTATATTGGTGCCGATTCCCTTGTTCACAAACTAAACTAAATTTAAGTTGAGTGCATCTTTTTCTTTCTATTTCATTATGAAAAGGACAGAAGATAAATATTAGTTTAGTCCTGTCAAATTAGTCAGCACCTGACGTAATTTGATGTAATTATAGTTGTCAACTTTTTAATCACGTCTAAACTTGTATGGAGTAGTGTCAGACGCTGATTAATTTGACAGGACTAAACTAAAATTTATCTTCTGTCCTTTTCTTAATGAAATAGAAAGAAAAAGATGCACTGAACTTAAATTTGGTTTAGTTTGTAAATAAGGGAATCGGCACCAATGACGATGATTTCGGATTTTAGTTATCAATAATTGACTATGTGCTATTCTGCCTATTCCAGGCTACAATATATCTATCTTTATATATAACTTTGCCAAATTTCATCCAGATCCGTTCAGCCGTTCTGGCAATAACAACAAACATCCATACATCAATCCATCCACCCAGTCTTTCGCATTTACAATAGTAGTAAGATGAATAGCTGTAATTTTGTAGCATGTCCTGACACATACTTTAAGAGGAATTTCTGTTTCCCCCGAAAGTGCTCCATACAAACGAAGTTTGATCATGATTTAAATAATAAATAACTGTAATTCTAGAGACAAATATCTATATCCGTGATTTATCAGATATCCGTTGAAATATACAGTTTTGAAGTTACACTAATTAATATTAGAAGTTAACTGGAAATTTGACAAACCACAGACATAGATATATTGTGGTTGTGGTATTGTATTTTATAGGCTCTAGATCATAAATATGTTGATCATGTTTATTATGGCAAAATTTTACTAACTTTAGTTAGTTAATATTCCAATTATGATCAAACTTTACTTGTATAGAGTAGCTATGTTCGAGGGAAACTCCTGTATCGTTTTATTTTCACATTTAATCAAATCTTTAGGAAAAAGAGCAGTCATTAAAGGTAACTGAATTTCATCGATTTTTTTCTATTATTACAACTTAACATCACTAGTTGCGTAACTTGCATATGTGTGTTTATTCTGAGTCCAGCTACAGGAAGAAGCGCCACACCATGTTCGCATGTGTTCTATTAGTGAGTTCATTAGTGTTACTCAAAGTTTATTTGTGTGCGGGAGAAATATGAGCTCGTGTGCTGTTCTTAGAGTTTTTGCTTTTGTGGTAATGAATTAAGTGGGACACCTGAACACGAATACATTGTTTACAAAGCATATCTCTGTGTTTATATGATCTGTAGGCATATATAAGGTCATTATAAAGAATGTTTAAGCAAATTGAGTACTAATTTAAATTATCTGTAAATTCAAACCACAACTGACGTTTCTATGAAATTACTATAATTCATCTTAAAAATTGACGCACGTCAATTTGTCGAGTTTTACGATACAATTAATTTGCCTGACTATATTATTATTGTTTATCTTATTTACTATATTCTTGGGGCTTGTTTCACTGTTCTGAGTGTCTTCTACCACCGGAAAACTACTGGAAGATGGTGAGACAAGTGCTTGGTAGTTTGTTACGTACAATATGATACTTACATTTAATTTTCTGCGAATATGTACATAATTAATTATATTATATATTTATGAAATATCGAATGAACAATGAATGTAGGTATACATTACACAAACACACACACACACACACCCACACCCCGGCACACACCCACATACATACGCTCACACACACCATCAACCACTCGCAATTCCACGTTGGCAACCTTTACTATGTGATATAATGGGGGCCTGGAGTTCTAAAATACAGGCCTAGGCTTAGTTTAGACTCCAGATCTCCCACAAATTGCAATATTTTTCGAATGATGTGTCAACTTAATATGTAAAATCTACCATAAGATTGTAATTTGTGGAGATGAATAGACATTTTTTTTTAATTAAGGTACGTGAGTTTCGTGTCTTCATAGATTTCTTATTCAATGACAATAATAATATACTCGAATCGTGGATTACGCGGGTTAGATGAAACCTCGTCAGTAATGGCTTATGGTCACTTAACCCAACGCCACCTTCAGATGATAAGAACGGTCATGAATGGGATAGCTGCCCGGTTGCTATGAAGGGTATTTCAGTATGTCGTAGGGTAATGACCTTTTCTTTAAGGAGGCTTAGGGATCAAGATGAATCATTTAAATTTTAAATGATGTGTCTGGTTGTATTTGAGACATTGATAATATTATAGCATTTTCTTAAAAAGTTGGAAGATATAATGAAGATTTGACTTAATAGGTAGGTATAACATCTTGCGGCATTAAATAGAGTCATGTAAAAGTGGTCGATTATTACTGGTTCACTAATGTTTCACCAAAACACCTTTGACCAATTTTTAGTTTACTACCAACGTTTTGTATACTATTTATTTCACATACAACTTATTCTGCAAATGTTTTATTTTATAAACACTCGCTTTACAAACATTTATTTGGCAAATGCTTCTGTAGCGGTATCTGCATCGCCACATGCGAGCTGCGCGTCATACTGACGTCACGCACATCCTACATCGCGCAAGCAGAGTTTACAGCGCGACTAGCATATATACAACTTCCCGACATCAATCGCCGGGCAGTTGCCGACCAGACTCGACACCCGTCTGGTCGGAGGATCTTCCCTTTTCTATGGAGATATAAGTGAACGTTACACCCTGTTGCTCGTGCCTCTATATTCTATCTCACTATATCTTTCTAAATTATATTTCTATATTTTTATTCTATTGTATTCTATTTACAAATGTTTCGGATGATATTTAATCATATAAACATTTTTCATTTAATATTAAGTATCTTTTAGAAAAATCACGTTTATACTAAACATCATTAAATTTTACAATACTTTTTCTAAACCAGTCACAAAGTGATTCCAACGGTATTGTTTTGCATAATGTTATTGAACTACAAATAATCCTACAGGGTGGCAATTTCTATTTGGGTCAAATAATTTACAGGCAAGTACTGAAGTTATTTACACCTACTAAAGTATTTTTTCTATATAATCTAGTCGTTTCTGGCACTCGCCGGCCGCTGCCGCGGCATCGCTCGCTTTTCTCGCTCGGCTCGTGCGTAGGGGTCACAGTTTTAACCTAACCATTTTTTTTCTAAATAATTAACCTAATTTTTAATTTTAGGACTTTGCGTAATAATAAGTCAATTTGTAAAACGTTTTTATTCCAAACGTTGATAGATGAGATTAAAAAAAAATTGTTTGTCAAATAATACGTTTAATAAAAATAAGTTTATCGGACAATCATTTTCTTAAGTGAAATATTTGGCAAACTCGCTTTTGTATAATGATGAAATGACAAATCATGTTTTTGTAAAGCAAAAATTTTTTTCTGGTGAACTGACAGGATACCATTATTTTTTTTTAATACAACCTTTCCTATTTTTGCTACCAAGTAGCGGCTATCTATGGATCATAGAACTATCTATGGGTGCCGATAAAACAGGCACTTGTGACATTAATAATACCTAAATCTGAAGCACGTCTTCCAATCATTTTTGTTCATCTTGTCACATATAAAACGTATATTGGCAGCTGCCACAATTTTTTTTTCTGACTCTATCGGGATAAATCTTTTGCGAACAAATCCGTATGTAAGTGACCAATCCTTGTCCTCGTAGAGGCGATCGGCAGCGGCGGCGACCTCTCACGCCCGGCCCTGGTTCAAGCCATGGTCCGGGGCGAGGGGGAGTGGGAGGCAGTCGCCTCCTTCTGCGAAGCAGTCATGCTAGCTAAGGAGGTGGCGGGACGGGAGAGGGAGAGAGTCTCCCGTCCAAGCCGCCGCGGTGGACGCTCCGGGCGTCGGGAGCCGCGTGACGACTCCCGGCCACCGTAGGCGCGGGCCTGCGGGCGGTGAGTAATGGGTAGCTCACCGTCTGATCAGGACCAGGCCCGTGCTGGAAGGCGCGTACGTGTTCCACGCGCGCCTCAAAGAGATGTCAGCATCGAAGAGGGGGCCCACTAGGGCCCAAGCCTGCCGGGAAAGCGGGATCATCCAAAAGGGGTACCGCTGACCCGGAACATAAAGGGCCAAGGAAGGAACACGGGTGGGTTTTAGTCAGTAAGAGTCTGACACTCCCTTCCGCTCCACCCAGAGCGGGAGGGGTCATTTGATGATTTCCCATCCTCAAAAAAAAAAAAAAAAAAAGTGACCAATCCTAATCCGTACTGCGACACGGAGGTACCTAATACCCGAATAGCTATGAATTAATGATTACGGTGAAAACACAAAATCTCGTCAGTAACAGCTTATTGTAACTTAACCCGTTTAATAAAGGCATTAACCCCCTGTAAAGGATTTGTTGTCGCGTGACAAAGGACGAGCGTGATTTTGGACAAAAAATGTTTGTTTTCAGTAAAAGTTTACATGGTGCGTGATGGAGTGTGTAGATAATGTGTGTGTTGATTTTTTAAGCGGGAATCGACTATTTAAAATAATGATTTATACAAAATGGACGATAAGTTCTTTTTTTGAATCTAGTAACTGCTTACTTAGCAAATCATCACGCCTGTTTCCCAAGAAAATAAAAAGCTGACCTATTTACAATTTAGTGCATCCACATTTGAGCATTACGTCTGTCTATGTTACAAGAGGCGATCTTGTTGCCAGTAACCAAGAAGGAATAGAGAATTCGACCTCCTCATCAGCCTATAATGTTCCCACCCACTGCTGGAACATAGGCCTCCTCTCGGTAAGAGGGAGTGGGCCGTAATCCACCACGCGGGCCCAGTGCGGGTTGGTAGATGTCACATGTCTTCGAATTTTTGGTTCTAGGACATACCGGTTTCCTCACGATGTTTTACTTCACCGTTTTGAGAGCAGTAGTGATGAAATTATTTACACAAAGTAAAGCGCCTGTCTGGGTTCGAACCAACGACCCACAACTCGTAAGTTGCGGCCGTTACCACTAGGCCACCACTGCTCCGAACTGCCACTGAGAAATTCATAATAACACTATGCCCGACCTGATAAATCCTTATGACGTCTGTGACCTATTAAGTTTCATATTTCTATTCATAACTACGTTCATAGTTATCATTAAACTTGGCAGCTGCGTTGTTTTGTGTACAACTTTAGATTCTCTGAGCTGCCGTTTTCAAGGAAGTTAAAGTGAGCTTTGCAAAGAAACAATTAGTTACTCTTAGTAGGTACCTAATAAAAAGTAAATTAGAAATAGATTAGAGAATGGTTTAGATAAAATGAAATAGAAAACAAAGACACTTAAACAGTTTTAGCGATTTCTTAGAAAACGTTTAACTTGAGTTGAAATGAAAATAATATATAGAGTTATGGACTAAGATAATAGGATATAGAAGATAGAACTGCCCTGTTGGTCTAGTCTAGCTATTGTAGTTGCTAGCAAAACTGCTGAGCACGGGAAGTCCTATGGTTTGACCTCTGGGTTGGACACGGTTGAAATCTTATTGGGTTATTCAATGATGATGTGATGGTTTTTTTGTTTAGATCTGATGATGAGTTTCGAAGTCGGTTGTTTAAAGTTTGTCTCACCTTTTACTAAGTGTTGTGTTAATCACATTACAACAGTATATCTTTTGTTTGCTTAAGTTTGCTTGTACCTAATTAAGTTTTTTTTTGTATTATTATGTGAATAACGATGCTGGTTGCGTTATTACCTAAATGTTCTATAATCTATCTGTACTAGTATTAAGCATTATTACGCAATTGTTTGTTGTCCTGAAGAAATCAAAATCAAAATAAAAATAAATAAATAAATAATTTACTTATTGGTTTATTACTTTAAGCACACAAATATTCACCAGCGGACTTAATGCATGGGCAGTTTCTACCAGTCAACCTTTGGGTGATGCAGAGGCAAACAGTGGTAGGTGCAATTTATAATGAAAATTTAGGAATCAATATTTTGAAATTTAAACATGAGCATATTAAGACTAATAATAAAATCAAATCTAATATTTTATTGAAAAAAAAAACAGTTTTTTTTTGTGTTCGTTAACAGCTACATTAGTTTTAAAAAATACTGTGTTACAGCCATTAGCGCCCACCTCCGAGAGGGGAGACGTCGGCGTTCCAACATTAATTTATAATATTAAAGCAATAACATAAAAATAAATTTAATTACCTACTTATTTAAACATTCAAAATAATTTAGGTTAAGATAATCCAGTTCTCTAGTGTGATACGTTTATGTATGTATATATATGTGTGTATGTATGTATGCGGGGTGTATTTGTATGTGTCCATGCTTGATTATTATACTACGGAAGATTATAACTACAGGAACATGAATGCCAGGACATATTTAAACCATAGGTAAGTAGGTGTCACCTGATTTTCTAAGTGTTTATAAGTCAGGCTTTGGAGCTTTGGAGAAAATGCTATCGAAATGTAGCTTTAAAGGATAATCGGTTGGTTGCCATCCTGATTTCCTGCGGGAGCACATTCCACGAACGAAGAAGGAAGAAAAGTCTAAGTAGCCAGAGTCCTGGAGTCTAGTTCTATGTCTTATTGTAATGGCAATAAGCTCGTAGTGTTGTACATGGAACTTATGACTGGCGAAGTGCATTATACAACTCTGCATACCCTTTCGGTATATACTGGCGAGATGTTATGCTAGGCGGTAAACTTAGAAATATTACTAAACACAATTTACTCGTAGGTAACGTTAAAATCCAACCCAACATATTCCTTTAATACGATGGTTAAGACGCCCATTCGCATCGGCGTCAATGCGCCAACCCTCTAACGTGATGGGGGAATAAATCAAGGCACGCAGGTACAAATGACCCTAATGTGCCGTGATGTGCAGGTGCCCCAGTAATGAAGGGTTAACGGTTTTAGTGTTACGTAATAGATTAGATTTTATGGTGAAATCTGTACGTGTGTTATATGAACTTGTGCATATTTAGGAACGAATATGTTTACACAATGTGTAAAGAGAATAGGGTGATATATATACGAGTATATATAGGATTTGGTAATATTTTGGTGGATTTGGTGATATTTTTAAAGAACTTTGTGAAGCTGTGTCCCAGCAGTGGGAAAATTATCAAATCAAATGATTTATTTTTGCAGAAAATACTATTACAATGATTTTATTGAGTATAGGTACATGGCTCAAGTGATTCGACCGTAAGGCATGCCAAAATCAATCATGATTTATCAAAATCAAAATTGACATTGGAACGTATAGAATTAGATAAAAGTATTTAAAAATATTAAATTAATGGAGGCTGATTATGCTTACGCTATTGTGTGAAAACATTATAGTTAGCCGATGATTCAATATAAACCTGAACACACAGTTGCATAGAAAACGCAAACACTATGACATTTAATCTGGAACAAAACATTTAATTCCAAATACGACAAAAACTACATACAATCCAAAATGCAGGATAAAACCGAAACGGAGGCTTAACAATAAATTGTAATGACAAAAGTAAATATGTTCGACTGATCTGTTTGTGCATCTCTACCGAACAACAAACGAATGAACGAAATGAACGAATGTATTTTTATTCTGAAATGAATGATTTGTATGCGAATGGGAAACAAGCATTCCAAATATATACGCAATACGTGAATATTAAATGCTTTGTGGATGTATAGTAATTTATGTGGAGATTTTTGGATCAATATTTCAATAGAAAGAAAATACGTTCATTTGCGTTAAACATGACGCAGTGAAAAACACCGAAATACAAAAAAGGACGAGTTGTGGGAAAATATGCGCCACATCCAGGCAAAACGGCAATCGCTGAATCGGACATTGAAAGTGGTGAATCAAATGTTTAGGGCACTATTGGCGAGCATTGAAAATGTGAGAAGTGGACCGCTTACTACTACGCAGGATGTGTATGGAGAGGCTACCCACGTTAAGGTTCCCGCAGACAGGCGCGACGCGACGTTGCGACGCAATTCTGGTAGAACAATTTCCACGAAGTTTCATAGAAAAATTCTACTAGAGTCGCGTCGCGAATGACTGCGAGCTACGCCGTTAATTTGTTTGCTGCCTTTTTTTCTGTAAGTAGGTTTTTACAAACACTTTGTACACGTCAAACATATATTTTTTTTAAACTAGATGAGGCCGGCGTTTCCTATCTGACTACTCTGAGAAGAAAGCCCGAAACTAACTCCAGAAGTCACCGTCTCAAAATCAGTCATTTGTTTCATACCTAACGTGGCAGTGGTTCGCTGTGGACCTACATTTTCATACACAACTCACGTGTAGCTTAGCCGCGGGCTGATGTGACTAATGTAATTAAATGTTTGGAATATTCATTGTTCGTTCGTTCGTGAACGGGCGCCGTCATTAGGCACTGGTTATGTCTTAGCTGCCACGGCTTATTTTGATTCCTGAATTGTTTTTATCTTTTTATTACGGACGCTTTTAACGTGCACGTCTTTCGACATCGTTCTCACATGTATAATTTCAACATAATGATGTAACCACTATTTTGTAACAATATCTTGATTTAAAAGAGTGTCCATGGAGTTTCTTGCCCGTTCTTCTCCATAGGTACCTACTACGCTTTGGAATGGGCAACTAGCTTCACCTTTCTGACTGACCGACACCTTGACAATTCAAAAGTGCCTGTAATTGGTTTATTTGAAATAAATGCTTTGAGTTTGAGTTTAATCATAGTAAGAAATAATAGTCCATTTTTGTTTTGAAGGTAAATCTTTTAATATGGTAACTCTCATATGTCTGCAGGAGCTATAAAACAATTACCAATAAGGTTGGTATCGAAGCTGATCGGCCAGATATGCTGAACCTACTAAGGTATCGAGATTCGTAGTTGCTCTTTTACTGTACTTCCTGGTTTGTCTGCTTGTCTGGTAGGTCTATGTTTAATGTAGGTGTATGGTTGTTGTGGGCGTTTATCGAAGTAATTTTCTGACCAATTTCCAACTCGTAGACAATTTAACCTATGTCCGTATCGCGGCTATGCGCATTTTCATCATCACAAATCATGGATGATAATATTAGTTCGTAAATTATTGCGATCTATATATATCGGGGACTATAGCAAATAATTTAATTTACTGTTTTGTCTTTCGTAATGTTAATTACTGACTACTGTATATAATCCAGTTCTTCTAACTGAACAGACAGTTGTGCTGCTGGGGAGTTTGTTGCGCCGCTTCTTCTTTCCAACTAAAGCACTAGGAAGTTGGTGAAGGGTGGACGATTTACGGGACTGTCTTATGTAATTTTGACAGTCAAAAGAGCTGATTTTCAGCCTAGTTTGAATAAATGACTTTTGATTTTATGTTTTACCGAATTTGTATTAAGCTTAGTTAGGATGGGAGTAGTTGCTTAGGCAATGCCTTAGATGCAAAGATTCGGACAGGCTTGGTATAGCATGCTTCGGGAAGTACCTGTGTCGCATAAACAGGGAGCCGGACGCCCGGTGTCACCACTGCGTCGACTGCCGGGAGGACACGGCGCGGCATACGCTGGCAGAGTGTGCCGCTTGGGAGGAGCCGCGCCGTGCCCTCATCTCAGAAGTAGGCAGTGACTTGTCACTGCCGGCCGTAGTCGAGTCGATGGTCAGCAGCGACGAGTCCTGGGACGCGATGGTTTCCTTCTGTGAGACAGTCGTCTCGCAGAAGGAGGCTGCGGAAAGGGAGAGGGAGATCTCGTCCACTCACCCGACCCGCAGAAGGCGCACCGGGCGTCGGCAGAGGGCGGACAACGCCCTCTTCCAGCCCCCCTAAATGGGTCCAGGGGCGACGGACTCGGGGACGTCCGTCGCCCCCCACACACCAGGACCCGAGGTGGCGGCGCGTAGTTTTCCACGCGCGCCCCACTTAGACGTCGCGGGGGGAGTCAAACACCTCACTGCCCTCCCAAACCCGAAGAGGCCCGCAGTGGCGGGCCGGCACCAGTCGGGGGTTGCGGAAGGATCGTACGTTCCCGCGACCCCCGGCGTAGGTGTGAGATGGAACACCGGGGTGGTTTTTAGTCAGTAAGAGTCTGACAGACCCCGTCGCCCGCCCCAGGGTGGCGTACATCCAAGAGGGTTTTCCACCCCGGAAACAACAAAAAAAAAACAAAAGGCTTGGTATAGCAGGGGATGATTAATTATTTTCTTATGTGGGCTCAAAGCCTTTAATTTATTTTAGGAAAGCCCATGAGTACACAGACACATCACAGTTGTCAAATGCTATACAAATATTTGTTCCGTGCGGGAATCGAACCCGCGACACGCAGCGCAGCAGTCAATATTATGGTCTGATAATCGGATAAAATGTTCCCTGGTTATTATTATTAATTATGTTAAACTTGATGGTCCAGTGGTACCGCCAACTTACGAGTAGAACGTTGGTTCGATACAGGTCAGGCTTATACCTAACTGTGTTAAGCATCTGGATAGTACAGTCAACAAAAATAATTGTTAAGCAAGTTGAACACTTACGTCAATTTGCCGTGTCATGGCCATTTCGTGCAAGTGTCAAAGGATGATGGTTGCAAATAGTAAATTTAACTTTACATTTTTAATACGAGTTGTCGGTACCTGGTTGATTTGATACGGCATGTACTAACTACATGTACTACTTCGATCATTTCTACACGGTGTAAATGAAAAACCGAACCAACTCGATTACAATGACGGTGCTTTATTTAAAGTTGTTTATAATAATGAGTGATAATGCTATACATATACAGGGTTAATTTTCTAAGACCTGCCATGTTTTCAAAGATGATTCAAAATAGATAATAAATATGTTCAATTTATGAAAAAAAACATACAACATTTTTAGCACATAGTAAATTTTGTTAAGTATTGTTATTAATTTATATAAGTAGTACATTAGTAGTACCTCATGCGCACGCGCCACCGCGCCGCGTACCCAGCGAGAGAGGTCTTTGTCGCGTATACCTAAGATAGGAAACTATAAGGACATTTTCCATAGAATTTCTCATTTATTATCATTATTATTTGATTGTAACGTTTAACACACAATAACGATTTAATTAAGAGATTTAAAATTAAAAACATTTTCTTTGAAAACTAACCCTGTATATGCCCCTTTTTAGTTTTCAATCATTTTAACTACAGGTACACCAAGTATCTAATGTTGGTGGAAAAGATTGTACCTATTGATCGGTAGCTAGTCTCCTCTCTTCATTGTATTATAGTGAAAGCAATATTAAACGACTAATACAACGCTTTTCTTTGACGTTTTCCGTAATGTATATCTACCTCCGTATGAATTGAGTTTTATTGGCATTTAGCATGATAGAAGCGATACTGAGAAGCCAAAACAAAACATCGGCATCGCCTCTGTCTCTGTCAGAGGTGAGTAAAAAGAATTTGGCCGGAGCGAAGTATGAGAAGAGAGAGACAAAGAAATTACAAGAACGTAAAGGACATGACAAGTACTGAACATTATTATTTTGTTGTCATTTTAATTGAATACGACGTAGACTTTTTAACTCGCTTGGTTGGTGGGGCTTGTGGCTAAAAAATAACATCCACACGGATCGATCGATCAGGTTAAGCTACGCTTGCCTTAGTTGGTCGGTGGATGGGTCACTATTTTTAAATATCAAGACAGCTCCGTGCCTCGGAAAGCACTTTAAGTCGTTGGTCCCGGCTGACATTCGTGGATATTTGGCAGTCGTTACGGGTCGTCAGAAGCCCGAGAGTCTAACAACCAGTCTTACCAAGGGGTAACGTTTTACCCAGTTACTGGGTTGTGGAGGTCAGATGGGCAGTTGCTTCATGTAAAATACTGGTATTCAGCTGCATCCAGTTAGATTTTAGGTACTTAGTAGTTAAGTGATTTGTGTATCTTTTATTAGTTATTAAGTATAATACACATGCAATTAGCCTCTATTTATTCATCGTAAACATAATGTTAGTCCAGCCAAACCGTTTATTTTATTCGCACCTACGCCACCATAATTATAATAAGATTAATAATTTATAGATTAGACACATTTATATCTTAATATATATTCAAGTCATCAAAACACAACCAATGCGTCAACGAACAAGAACGGTACCCAATGCAAAACTGTGCTGTAATATACATAATTCACGTTGCGGGTAGATATACTTACATTATTTCACTCCGCACATAACACTTTGTCACAACACCAATCTATCTCGTCCGCTCGACGTCCGTATGTCACTGCAGGGATCCAGCAGAATATCAGCGTCAGGTACATTTGCCTGACACATGCTGAGCTGGACTCCCATTTGGTGCAACCTTGAGACGCACAGCGCACTGTGTATATTCGCTATTTTCTGTCATAGTGTCAATTAATATCTACAGGGTTACTGGTAACTCAACGCATGCCTTGCAGGACGTCATAGCAGGGTTAACATGCAACAAATTAAGCCAATTTTTTTTTTCTTGTTCACTAGACGACATTTTGTAAAGTAACAGCAAAAATCACAAAAAAATAAATGTTTGTTTAGTGATATTTGCCAAGGTTTCTGGCATTTTTGAACTATTCATTATGAACAAAGATCTACTACGGCATCAACTATGATATTAAGTTAAATTTCAGTACAGTCGCGCTGTAAATCATTTTTAAATTGGCTCCAAATGATTTAATCTGGGATTTTTCATAAAAATACTGAAAATGTAACTAACTCAACGTCGAGTTACCAGTAACCCTGTATAATTATGTTAGTTTTTTTTTACTTTTTGTATGTAGGCACCTTGTTTTTATATTTATGTCATTTGCTATAATTTAATTGTGCTTTTGTGTATTGTGCCATGTCTTTTGAGTGCACAAAAAAAAATTGAAGCTGACCCCAACATTTTGGGAAAAAGCTAGGCTTGGGATAATGATATTCACTTTTAAAACTAAAATTTGCGGATTTGGCTAGAATGGAATTACTATAGTGTAGGTAGACTCCAAAATCAGTAGATTTTGACAATAGGCTGATTATAAATTTATAACAGGCGATCAGTTGTTAAAGGCAAGGTACATGATGGTGATGATGGTCGATAAGTTACCTTTTTGAAAACAGGGCACGAAGTGCCCGTTGTATTTAGAAAAAAAAAAAGAAAATACGTTTATTTGCGTTAAACAGGACGCACAGAAAAAACACAAACAAGGCGGGGAAAATCCCACAACCCCTATCCCTTCTATCTTTCCTTTTCCCTTTCTTTTACAAACTAGCTCAAAAATACACCCATTATTGCAAACCAATCGCACACTTTACCAACTCATTCCTTCAGTTCGAATTCGCATTCCGAAAAACTGATAAACACCTCTTTCTCTAAAATGCCATTTTCCTTTCAATATGCAATCACCTAAACACATAGATCTTTGGTGTCTAGTGGATAAGGCACATTTGACTGCATTTAAGTAAATAGAACGTGTAGACAAAACCATACGTAGGCAAATAATTATGACGTCCACGTCACGATAACACAGGGAAGTAAAATGTATGGAAAAATATAAGGACAGTTTTATATTTTCGTCCACAATAACGTACCGTATAAAGTGCACGTTTTTCTTTATATTGAACTCCGGTCCGCCGGTGGTCCGTGTTGCTCTATGATATTGAACGTCCACGATAATATCGTCACTTTAAAAATGATTAAAGTGCACAATAAGTATTTATTTCGGCGCTGTTTTGTTTTGTTTTCAACTTGTTCGAGGCCCGAATTTTGAGGTGGTATTTGTGTTTTCCAGGATGCGCCAAAGCCAAAGCATTGTTTATAGAACAGAAAATAGTTTGGCAAATAATTTTGTTGTTTGTTTTAATATTTAGTAGAACAGTTGGGTATTCCAAAATAATTTTATATAATACAACCTACATTTTTGGAGTGATAGAGTTGCTTTTTAACCGACGAAAAAGAAGGACGAGGTTCTCATCTCGAAGCGCATTTTATTTTTATATTTTTATTTGTGACCCCGCATAACTTTTTCCCGATTTTGATGATTTTGGATTATAATGGAAACAACACGCTACAGAGTTGGTTCCATTTAAAAATTAAAAACAAATCCACCTCTAAGTTTTTTTTTATTTTTTTATTTAATATGGGTTTACTCTTGACTCTAGTCTAGGTCAGTGGTGACAGAGACAGAGTCGACGATGGAGTGAGCTTACCCAGAAGAAGCCTGTTCACTGTCACTTTGAAGAGATTAGGGTTGTATGCGTATGTATAAATTTGTTGATTTATTTACCAACTACTGAATTTTTACTTGTCAATCGATTACGTTGAAAATTGGGACACATATGTAGTTCTGATTACGCTTAAACAAAATAGAGACTTGATCTGATGATGGAGGCGGAAAACATTAGAGAGGGCTCTTCAACAGATTTCAGCAGTTACATCGTGAACTTCTGACCTAGCCGGAGTATGACTGTCATCGAAGGTCTGATGATGGAGAAGGAAGGCCGTTGAGGGAAGTTCCAACTATTAGCTGTGAGATCATACTCAAAAAAATTAAAAGTTTAGATATTAACAAAGGTTTGGGCCCTGATGGCATACCGCCAATATTCATAACTTACAGCTTGCGTGGCACAGTTAGTGTGCCCACTTCTGCTCATATACGTGAAATCCTTAACTTCTGGTATTTTCCCTTTAAAATCGAAAATAGCAAAGGTGACGCCAGTACATAATTCTGATAACAATGACAACATAATTGAGTCACTGCTCTGCCCGCAGTTCTAAACCATCGATAGCAAGCTATTCATTACATTTGTTTGATCGCAATCAACAAGTACTAAACTGGTTCCACTTACTAAACTTTTATTTAGGGCTGTGAATACTGGTCATTAGGCTGACGCTATTTATACCGACTTCAGCAGGGCCTTTGATAAAGGTGCCCCACAAAATCCTTTGTTCCAGTTACGTGCTTATTGTACCACTGGCAGTTTGCTTGAATGGGTGATTTCATATTTACTAGATAGATATTTCTTTCTCATAGTAAACGGTTATCAATCTATGGTATACAATATCTCCTCTGGAATCCCACAAGACTTACATTTGGGCCAATTTTATTTAACTATCTCATTAAGAACATTCCCAATTCTTTTCGGCACTCCGAAGTTTTTATGTATACCGATGACTTAAAGCTTCTCAGAACAATAAAGTCTGTCAGAGACTCTTCGCATTGTCAGATGGATCCTTAGAGTATGATTCAATGGTGCAAAAAAAATGAAATTCATTTAAACTCAAGGACATGTTACTACGTTGAGTAAGCAAAAAAAAAATCTTATAAATACAGAGTATTACAATATTGAGGACAAAGTTAATTAAACAGCACAAATTAATTGCAGGCAACTTTGGGATGGCTCAGCAAAGTACTAACTTGCTGCGCTTGACTCGATGGAACGCAGAGCTAAGAGGCTCATTGGCGACGTAAAACTGTTGGATGCCAAGCTTCACAGCTTGGCTCATCGCCGCAAGGTTGCCTGCTTGTCGGTCTTCTACATATTGTACTTCGGTTAGTGTGCCCAAGGACTCCACGACCTCATTCCACCGGCTCCCCTCTTCCATCGATCATCTAAACGCAAGTTAACATTCTTACCTAGTTGCTATTCCACCAATTCGCACTAAGCGTTTCCAAATGTCTTTTGTAATGCGCACAGCAAAATAGTGGAACTCTCTACCTGTGTCTGTGTTTCCGAACGCATACAACCCTAAGCTCTTTAAAGTGAGAGTGAACAGGCTTCTTCTGAGTAAGCACATTCCATCGTCGAATCTGTCTCTGTCACAAGAAAATTTAAAACTTATATAAAAGGTTCACTGTGTAAACAAGCGTATTACAAATTAGAGGATTATATCCAAGATAAGAAAGCTTGGAAACATGCTGGTCCAGCTCCATAGGACAATCTAGGGTCTAGACAAAATTAAACTTATTGCAACTTTAATTACATAGTTAAGTTAGTTATTTTTATGACATTGATTTACATTCTGTGATTACTTTAACTCACACACTGACATATTACTTGTTTACATAATTTGGGAAATCGTATACTTTTACAATGTTTGTAAATATGTGAACACCATGTATCTATCACTTAATTAACTTATCTATCATTGCTACGTTTATTAAATTTTTTTTACCTATTGTGGTAGGGTAATTTTTTATTATAGGTGCATCGTTTTCAAAATTCGTATACAAAATATTGTAACCAATTTTAAAAGAGTAACGGTGGAGTTTCTTGCCCATTCTTCTCCATACGAAACTACCTTTTGGAAGGGGCGACTAGAATCAATTCTATTTAAATGTAAATGTTGACGTTCAAAAGTGCCTTTTATGTGCCTATTTGAAATAAATGCTTTGACTTTGACACCACTGACCTAGACTAGAGTCAAGAGCAAACCCATCTTAAATAATAAAAAAACAGGCACTGTGCGTGACATGGGAGTTCTGTTTGACCAAATATTAACCTTTGCACCAAACTTAGACCGTTTAACTAATAAAAAGGCACCCAAAATGCTGAGTTTTGTCTTAAGTCAGTGTCAGGGTTTTCTTCTAAAGTAAAACAAAAATCAATAGTATTTATCATAGTTTGGTACGAAGCATATTAGCATACCGTAGTGTGCTGAGGCAGCCGCACTATGCTACAAATAGTTTGCGTCTAGAACGCGTTCGAAAAACCTTCGTTTGGCGTATACATTTTTCTGTTGGCAAACCTTCTTACAAAAATAGATTGAGGATCTGCAACATACACATTTTAGAAGAACGATTATGTTTAATCGACTTTATTTATTGCTTTTCAATTTCTTTTTTCATCGGTTTTATTTTTTGTTGGCGTGGTAAAATATTAGCGATTAGTCAGCAAGTTGACCAGGATGCGTCCTAAATAAAAATTCACCAGTTCTTGAGGACCGAAATTTGTTACCTGGCTACAATTTTTACATCACCATGGGCCATTCTCGTATAGCTCTTGCCGATTCTACAGAAGAAAACTGTGGCGTGCACTCAGACTAAAATTTCCCATAGTACGTAGTGAGTCAAGGAAAATAATATATTATCAAATTCACTACCAATTTAAATTGTCCGTATATTCAAACCACAACTGTCGTTCTTTGACAGTTGTATGAAATTCTTATAAGGTGACAATTTGCTCAACAATTAATTTCCTTGACTGTAAAACTCGGCCTCAATTACCCTATTTATTTATTCACGAAAAAAAAAATATATCAGAATGTTTTATTCATTAAAAGCTACGGTAAAATGACCCAAAATAGACAGCAAATTAATTTAGACAAAGATAATACAAACACATTCATATACTCATAACTTCTGAAATTAATTAACGTGACATCATTCTAGACAATTAATTTTGCGAGAAACGAGCCAGCGCCATATTGGTCTAACCATGATAATATAATAATTTTAGAGAATACTTTTTTATATTTTTTTAATAATAATTTTTAAATGGTATTCTCTAAAATATTTATATCATATATATTAGGTATTCTATAATTCATTTAAATATTTTTAAATGAATTATTTTTGGACTAAAAATAAAGTAAAGACTAGGCGTGTCTCTTCTTTTGAACAGTTACTAAGTAAACAATTAGAGTTTACTTACACGAGGTAAAAAGTGACTTCGATTTTTTTTATTTTGTAGTTGTTGAATATGGCAGTACTTATAGATATCATTTCAATGCCAGTCCCTCCCATCTTTTAACTATCATGACAAATTACCATCGGCCTCAAAAGTAGTGGTATTAATGCCTGGCTAAAATGAGTGGATCGGTAGAATCCATCAGTTATTCAATTTGTTTTCATTACCACCACATAAAAAACAGTAACTGTCTTCATCAGTCTCTTTTCACTGAAAATTCCGACTTAGGGACTAACTACACTTATTCAGCTCAATTCAGCTTTTCTCCATAGACAACATCAGTTTTGTATGGAGATACGTACGCATCCTCCATACTTATAACCTATGCCTAGCACAGACTATCCCAATATAATTATAACTCGTTACGAAACCACCCTTTGATAATTAAAATAAATTCGCTTACAGTAACAGCCCTTCCTTTAATTTAAATCCTTTGAGAGATAATAAAGTTAGTGAAAAGGGGTGTAGCCGTCAGAAGTCAATTAAGATGTTGTTAGCGGCTGATGAAAGCGGTATGCGTCTATCAAAGATGGTGTGGTCCGTATTGTTGATTCATTTAATAGTTTGCGCCTGGGAAAATGAGTGAAAATAAGCTGAAGTAGCTATTTATATATTTATTTGACGGCGCTTCGACGTTTTGAGAGTGTTTAGAAACGTCAAGAATGACAGCGGATAATTTGACAAACGCGGGTTGACGTTTCTTCACTCTGACGAAACTCTGGGCTCTTTTGCACGCGGCCGTCAGACAAGGCAGAATCCGTTGGCATCGCGCTGAAACAAAACGTGTTCGGTGGAGCGTCGCTGTATTCCAATTAATTAGAAAGTGTTGATTGCAATTATTCTGTTAATATTTTGTTAAAATAATAAACGTGTATTGTTAATCATGATCAACGAGTGGTTTTAATTCTCCTCGCCCGTCTACCCACGATAGCTTGGCAGCCGCAAAGAACCCAGAATTGACTGATGATGGCCATGTGTCGTTATATTTATTTATTTATTCATTCAGTTGTTCACATAAATTTTATGCATTGAAGTTGGTGGCAACATTTAAACTCATTAGAGTTTTACCGTGCACCAAAATCATTGACTACATAATTTAAAGAACTTAAAGAAGGTACTTGGATAAAAAACAAAACAAATAAAATTCAAACGGGGGTGTAAGCGGAATAGTAACAGGTATATATTACTAACGAGCGAACATCGGTGACCAGAATAGAAGTCAATCCCGACAAAAGTCAAGCGGTCCTATTCACAAGACCGAGACACGGCCTCAGCCCCCCCCAACCGATCACTATGTCAGGCAAGCCGATCCCTTGGGAGAAGCGAGCCAAATACCTCGGTGTCATCCTCGATGAGCACCTATCCTTCGCAGAGCATATAAGGAAGGCCCGCTCGCGCGCCGCCTTCGCTCTTGGTAGACTCCACTTCAATCTGAATGCACGCAGCAAACTATCCCTCAGGTGTAAATTACGCATTTACACAGCGTGCATTCGCCCAATGACCTATGCTAGTGCAGTCTTCGCACACGCCAAACCCCATCACATCCATAGGCTGCAGGCCCTACAAAATCGTGTCCTTCGTAGGGCAACAGGTTCCCCCTGGTATGTCCGTAACGAAATACTCCACCTAGATCTCAAAATCCCCACTATCCATCAATTCATGAAACGCAACTCCAAGCGTTTCTTCGACACCTCCGACAAACATCGCAACCCTCTGGTTGTCAAGGCCGCAGGCTATGTCCCCTCTAAAATCAGCCACCTCCGCCGCCCAAGGCATGTCCTCACCGACCCCGATGACCCCATAACACTCCGCCAGGAGAGCAATAGGGCCACCAGTACAGTGCACAAATTACACAAACCGTCATTCCGTCCTCGCCGCCGAGGTACCTCGCGAACCCCCCGACTTAATCGTCCCCCCCGACCCTTGCCCGACGAAGCGCCAGCCCGCGCCGTAGCTGAGCCCGTAAATATAAACCCCCCCCGACTGTGACCTCTGAGTTTATTTCGGCGTTTCTTCTCAGAGATAGTCAATTAGGAAACGCCGACCTCATCAAGCTTAATAATAAGAAAAATCTGATCCAGCCTGTCCCACCTTGCTGTCCCCCCCCCAGCGACGCCCTAAGCCGAGGTTCGTACCCCACAGGGGGTGCCCTTAGGTGATAGTCGCTTAGTATGTAATAATACGCCCCTGGCTGGAGGCTTTGAGTTTCACTTAAGGCAACCACAGGATAGTCCGGTTAAGTAGTAACGACCTCTCTAGGTCTACTACGAGATGCCATAGTTAGGAAAAAAAAAAAAAACATCGGTGACCATTTGACCGTCCGTCCTTAAAACAATAATGGTGGAGGAATATTTTTTAATTGAAACAGGTTGTTCCTAATAGTATAAATATTTTGGGTCTTTTCAGTTTTTTTTTGTGTTGAATGATAATTATTGTTATGTGTTTTTTCTGGAAAAACTGTCCAATTCTCGTAGGGATATTTAAGAACATTCGCATTCAAATCTCCGTCGTAATCTGTCAAACACATTTTTACAAAAAAAAAAAACAACTGCCTTTTTGTAATTTATTTTTTATTTTTCACTTTTTAGTTGTGGTACCTACCCCACACAAACTCTTATACCACTATTTTCTACATCAATAACAGTGACCGGAACGTATTATAATATCATCAACATACACTAAGTGAAAAAACCACACTCACACTGAACTTCACACACAAAGTAGTGAAAATAAATCTGTTGCCTGTCTCGTTGGCTTAGTGGACACAAGCACTGCTGCTGAGCATTAGGTCCTGGGTTCGATTCCCGGGTTAGGCAAACTGTAATCGGGCTTTTCCATCTGGAATTTCTCAGTGGTAGCCCGGAGTTTGGAGTTATGCCCGGTTGATGGCAATGGGCGATGGCAATGTAATAGGGCGACCCCTATTACATAGGATAATTAAGAATTACTGGTAAAATGTGGGGGTACACATCTGCCTACCCCTACGTGGGTTACAGGCGCATGTTAGGTTTTGTTTATGTGAATTGCATTGGAGAAAAATATTTAAAAAAATGTCCCTCAGAGACTCGTCATTTTTTTTTTTTTTCTGTAAGTAAGTAGGTTTGTACAAACACTTTTACACGTCAAGTATATTTTAAAAACTAGATGAGGTCGGCGTTTCCTATCTGACTACTCTAAGAAGAAAGGCCGAAACAAACTCAGAGGTCACAGTCTCTTTTAAAGTCCAGACATAATCTTGGTCAGATCATGTGAAGACCATGTAGATTGGTGTCTGAAACGGTCTTTTGAGGAAAAACCATACAGATTGAGCGGACCTGTCCAGTCAGTGCACGCATTTGTCAGTAATATTGCCGCTCAACTCAGAACTTAAGGAGCACAACGATTCGACGAACAATACCAAAGAAAGGACATTTGGGTAGGCCGCATAAATTACTCAAGCTGCCAAATCGTGAAACTAACTAAGAAATAAAATAAAATAAAGTAATAAACCACATAATCTTCACATTCACAATAATTAAAATAACATAATACTTTACAAAGTAAATACTCATGGCATTGTATGTATAAAATTCATCAATGTCAATGTGTATATAAAAGTTCGAACATAATCTTAGAGGACCATGTAGATTGGTATCTGAATTGGTCTTCATTTTATTTATACCTGTGGAACTTTGCCTACAACCAACGTTTTCCGCGAGATGGCATCTAAAGCCATGACAAATAGGCAGAATATTTGAAAAATAACCCCGTGTTTATATTAAAAATTGTAGCAGACGAACCTAAGGAATGACAGTTCCAAACTGAGGAACAGAATCTTCTAAGAATTTTTTATTAAAATAAACAGCTTAATAAAATGTTGACTTACCTGTCCAGGAATATTATTTTAATTAAATTTGTGTCCCTTTGGAGGTTGTTGTGAATTTTCAAGCCGTATTTTTTTTGGGTTTGCGGTAGGTGTGATGAATAACAAATACGTTGTTGTTTTGATTTATAAATACTCGTTGTTCAATCTCCGTCTCTGTGATTATCGTTTTGTCAGCGGTTTTTTGGTTTTTTATGACATAAAATACTACAGTGTTCTTCGGAGTTTGTTTAAGGTTTCCCTCATTATATGCCCTGAACCTAATCTTATCATTTCGCTTGATGATAATGCTATTATAATCAAAAGAGGTTTCTGAAGATTAAACAATTTGCACAATATTTTGAGGGCCTCTTTGAAAGTAAATCCAAAATCTTGAATAAAATACACTGGGTATGTACATTTAACTAGCTTTATTTATTATTTCCATTTTTGGAATGGTTTTAAAACAATGCTAGGCTCGTTAAAATCCGTTCAGTAGATTTTGATGGGACAGACAAAGAAATAATGTAAAAAATACATCGTTTTGGCTGCGTTCCTAAAGATCTGAGGTCATCTTAACGAATATTTTTTGGAGTTATAACAACAAGAAACCTCTTTTCGACTAAACCTTGGTTAAACTTTGCTCACATTCTAATTTCCTCGAAAATGTTTATATGAGTTAAAAGTGTGTTACGATTTGGAAATAAGCGACTATTATTTCATTGAATGTTGAAAGTATATAATAAACAAATGAATCACACAATTTATGTTCAAATTCAAGGAAATTCATTATTGTTTTAACAATTAGCATTATATGCAACTAACTACAAGGAGACTCTTTGATCAAGATGACAATATAAATATTCTTGGAAACCCAAATTCCGTTCACATTTAAACCGTAGTCTAACTTCAATCGCGTGTCACAATAAACACCAAAACAGAAAACAAACCATTAAAATCTTTCTCATTTTTCAAATATTCTCATAAATATTCAAATTCAAGTCCCTCTGGGGTGTCCTCAGACCTCATACTCAGAAGAGGACTCTTAACTCAAGTGTCCCTGTTACAAGTGCTAGGATGAACACATCTTCAAACGGTCCACTTAGCTTTTTCATCTGTGGAGATGCGACAAATGCTAATTCCGAGTTCTGGGAATGTTTTCGATGTGTATACTTATGTACGTGAATAAAGGAGCCTATTGATTCGTTGGAAGGGACTTTTAGAATAGATAATAGAAGGATTATTAGTGTAGGAGTGCCGGGTTGATACTGAATGGGATGTAAGGGTATGAGAACGCCTTGTTTTGTTTGCAAAATATGTTTAGGTATCTAATTAATTTTACATTCACCTAATTTAATTACGATTGGCGCTAGCAGATTGACTAATAAGATACCTACTCGATAAGGTTTCTAGAAAACGGACGCTACAGAGTATTATAAAGCGTCCCTACTATTTATTTTTGACTATGGCATCTCGCAGTTAACCTTGAGAGGTCGTCACTGCTTAGCTGGACTGTCCTGTGGCTGCCTTACGCGGACTCAAAGCCTCCAGTCAGGGGCGAATTTCTTTAATCACTAAGCGACTGACTGCACGCCAAGGGCACCCCCTGTGGGGTACGGACCTTGGTTTAGGGCGTCGCTGGAGGGAGGACAGCAAGGTGGGACAGGCTGGATCAAAATTGGATGATTATTATTATCGGGGGCATTTAAAGCTACAGCTTCAGCTACGGCGCGGGCTGGCACTTCGTCGAACAAGGGCCGGGTACACTTGGTACTAATCTTACATAAAACAAACTCAAACATAAAACAAGTTAGTGTGAACAAAACAAAAAGCTGTGTTGGTTTCGTGCAGGAATTTAACACGCGATCCGTTTTGCAGAAATCCAATCGTTTCGACAGTGCAATAATTGAGTTGCCATACTTTTGTTATTACAAACCTATTAAAGTAATTAATTAGAGTGGTCTTATGCGTGTGGTTGCCCTGATTTATTGGTATTTACTAACGTGAAATAAAACACACTTCGATACTAAGTTTATCATTCCGGGGCAGTGGTCCAACTGCTCTGTACAACTAGTTGGACCATGGGTCTTTACTAAGGGCAGTTGTCCAACTTTAAAAATAGTTGGACACAGCACTTTTTGACAGTTCCGTGGTCCAATTCATTTAAAAAATAACTTGCGAACTCTAAAAACCTCAACTGCATCATTATGTGTGTGTATGGTACCCTATACCACAGAAAATAGTGCTGTGGACTACAAGAATCTGGCGCTCGGCGGCCGCTGCTGCGGCATAGTCATAGTTCTAGTCTAACCTAACCCAAATGATTATCCACAATACTATTATTTTTTAAATGAATTGGACCTGGAACTCTCAAAAGGTGCTGTGGTCCAACTATTTTTTAAATTGGACCCACATGGTCCAACTAGTTGGACAGAGCAGTTGGACCACTGCTCCGGACCTAATATTATTAATGCGAAAGTAATTCTGTCTGTCTGTTACCTTTTAACTCCTAAACCAGTGAACCGATCGGTATACAATTCGACACTTAGGTAGCCTGGGACCTGAGAAGGACAAAGGCTACTTATTGATCCTGCATATTTTATAAAAAAAGTATGAAATGCAAATACACGCAGACGAAGTCGTGGCCAACAGGTTTGCTTAATTTGTTAATGAATATTTCTTATTCGAATGAATAAACTAGCTATAGGCTATATCTGTAGAGCATCCTATTTATTTATTTAACACTTTAAGCACACAAATGTCCTATTGTTGAGTAATTTAAGTTCAAAATTAGTTAGAATCGTTACCAAGCACTAGAGACTAAATATTGAATTTACAATTTGTAGTAAAATAATTATGTTCCTATTTTGCGTTGAATATTATATTATGTTTGGTAAATTTTCACGCCTATTTCACCAGACTAATTGTGTAGCGGGGATACTGACCTAAACAAGTAGGTATATATGTACCTAACCTTATTATTGTGGATTGGACTTGTATAGAGAAAGGGCTAAAAACAGTTTGAGCAATCTTGGTGTCATTCATCGTATCCAAAGTTAATGTTACGTACACATGAAAATAAAAAACATCCTTTGTCTATTGCTAGTTTTTGGACCCCAGGGCCCTATTGATCTGACCAAGAGTATGTCTGGACGTTTAAGGAGACTGTGGCCTCTGAGTTTGTTTCGACCTTTCTTCTCAGAGTAGTCAGATAGGAAACGCCGACCTCATCTAGTTTTTTAAAGTATGACTGCCGTGTAAAAATGTTTGTACAAACCTTCTTGATCTGGCAGTTTGAGTAATTTATGCGGCCTACTCAAATGTTCTTTCTTTGGTGTTTTTCGTCGAATCGTTGAGCTCCTTAAGTCTAAGTTGAGCTGCACGATTACTGACAATTACGTGCACTGACTGGACAGGTCCACTCAATCTGTGTGGTTCTTTCCTCAAAAGACCATTGTAGACACCGATCTACATAGCCTTCACATGATCTGACCATGATTTTGTCTGGACTTTAAAAGAGACTGACCTCTGAGTTTGTTTCGGCCTTTCTTCTCAGAGTAGTCAGATAGGAAATGCCGACCTCATCTAATTTTTAAAATACGATTGACGTGTAAAAGTGTTTGTTCAAACCTACTTACAGAAATAAAATCATTTATCATTTACTTACAGAAATAAGTGTAAAAGTGCTGTTTGATAAAGCAGAAAATGTTTGAAACTATTGTTGCCTGTCACCTGTACCCTGTCGGTTTTATTAAATAGCCCTGTTAAAAACAATTCATCAATTTAATCATTAGCAAGGACTATGTTTCATCAACTCCATAAATCTACAGGGAACCCAAACGTAAGGAATTAAATTATACTAATCCCTTACAACTGAGAGAAACTATTGTGAATTGTTGAATAGTTTAATATTAACATGATTGTTCAAGGGTACGAGGTTAGGACCAGCCCAAAACTATCAAAGTTGAGGTAGGTGGTGACTTCCCTTTAATTTTCGGTTACACCACAATGCCCTTTTGATTTAGAAAAGTTTATTTTGTTGGTTCCGCACTGCCCTCTCACCGAAAAGAGGCCTGTGTCCCAGCAGTGGGAACAGTATAGGCTGCTTGTACTTGCGCTTGTGCTAATGGTTGAGTAGTCATAACTATGTTATTACAGACCTGTTAGAGACGGCACGGTTGTCGCAGTGGTTAAGCGATTGACTGCTGCGCTGCGTACCTCGGGTTCGATTCCCGCACGGAATATATTATGTATGATCTATAAGTAGTTGTTCCGGGTCTGGCTGTTTGTGTGTGTGAGTTTAAATGTTTGTAAACGCACCCACGATACAGGAGAAATTCCTAGTGTGGGGCAACGTTTAAAAAAAAAAATGATACGAGTGAGTGAGCCCACATTCCGTCAGATATGTTTAAATCCCATGCAATAGGAGGCCAGCCTATTGCCATCAACCGGGAACAAATCCAGACGCCCCAGGCTGCTACTGAGCTCGCGCACATATGGGAGTGGCGCGAGGAGGCGAAACGCGGGGGTCGTGCGGTCCATGGCCTACGAGGCACCGGTGTGGGCGCGTTCCTTGAGGCGGCGACCAGCCCGTCGGTTGAACGCGCCCCAAAGGGTCATGGCCACCCGGCTAGTCCTGGGATACCGTACGGTCTCCGGTGAGGCGGTGAGCCTCCTTGCCAGAATACCACCATGGGATCTGGAGGCAAAAGTCCTTCTGTGTACTGGTACAGCGTCCTAACTATTGTTTGCCTCACCGGACGAAGTCACTACGTCAGCGCCGGCTGTCGCTGAAAACCAGCGCTAGGGCTCTGTCTTGCATAGGGTCGCGGCATAATGCTGAGCGATAGCCGTTTTGCGTGGATGTGACGCATGTTACTCCCAACCTTTTCATATT
The DNA here is from genome assembly GCA_937001585.2 of Brachylomia viminalis. Classification (NCBI taxonomy): domain Eukaryota; kingdom Metazoa; phylum Arthropoda; class Insecta; order Lepidoptera; family Noctuidae; genus Brachylomia; species Brachylomia viminalis. The sequence goes on along the minus strand of OW443305.2, from coordinate 5,021,378 downwards.
TTCTGTGTTTGTGTTATTTTTTGCGTCAATAAACGCATTTTCTTTCTTTCTTTCTTTCTTCTCCGCTGCCGCGAGAAATGGTGACACCCGGGCGTTTCCTCCCACCTTATCCGGAACAGGAACCTCCCGAAACAACCGTGCCCGGTGAGGACCTGCGACAGGCGGAAGAAGACTTCGGGTTGCTTCTGAAAAATTCCTAATGGTACTAACACAACCTTCACCGCCTCTGCCTATCCCTTCGGGCTAAAACAGGTGTGTTGTTATGGAGCACTGTCTTAGGGAGCTATCTATTTTTAAACGATTTTTCTCCTTTGCGTCGATTTTCTGTTTAAAACTTTGTTTTTCTTTGCATATTAAGAGGTAAATGAATATCAAGGTCCAGAGATTAAAGATATGAGATTGCTATCAGGTTTGTAGTATTTCAAACGGAAATTCACGATCTGTTTACTGATTACATTGAGAAAAAGGATTTTTACTGTGAACACTTGTAAAGAACAAAAATAATATGGAAACAGTGATATGGGTACTAATAGGTACATAATATTTTAAATCCTGACTTAACTCGGCCTAATTTGTAGACAGTAAGATATTAACTATAAGTGTTTTATCAGGCGTTAATCTTACTGTCCTTGGATATATTGAATGTCAGTCTTGTCAATAAAAAAATACATACAAAAGGTGGACCACTGCGTGCTACATCCTGAGTTTTTTAATTCCCTAAATTCCTAAGAAGTTTCTCCAGTTTTTATGCAATATACGTACAAAAACTTACACATTCTTCTCACGTAGGCATAAACTACATAACACCACCTCCTACAATCCTTTCATACCTATTCTTTTTGCTTCATTTACGTCCTTACACCTGGTCATACACGCACGCCGGTTCAAGTACTGCGCACCTGACTTTTCTTAAGAACATCACCAATTAGTTATTAGTTTCCATACCGATCAAAAAAAAGAATCAGCCTCTACTCACTCCCAAAAAATCGAATATTAACGTACACGGCACGGTTTCTTTACGATACGGCGTCTATATACGCACCGTAGAAAAAACGTGTCTGTCAACAAGCTCCCATAATTATTACTATTTTTATATATTTTTTTAAACGTTGCCCCACACTAGGAATTTCTCCTGTATCGTGGGTGCGTTTACAAACATTGAAACTCACATACACAAACAGCCAGACCCGGAACAACTACTTGCAGGTCATACAAATATTTGTTCCGTGCGGGAATCGAACCCGCGACACGTAACGCAGCGGTCAATCTTTTAACCACTGCGCCAACCGTGCCGTCATAATGATTCATACAACACTGACGACCGTGCTAACACACGGCGAATAAACCGCGCCGTAAAAGAAACGTGTCTGTGAACAAGCTTTCATAGTGATCCATACAAAACTGATGACCGTGCCTACATATGTGCAAAACCGTAGTATTTCACGGCAAAAAAAAACGTGTGTTTACAAAGGACCTTACCCTGTCAAACTCACACAGGGAATGACCAAATAAGATACAACATTATCTGGCCTTTGTATACTAGAACATTGATATTAATCCCAGGACGCTCTCTTATGCCATGTCCTAACCTAAGTGGTCGCGTTCATTTTGTGTACCGAAACGTCGCGCCACTAGAAGGCGCCTTCCAGTTTTCCTGTAGTATCCTGTAGTTCCTGTATTAGTTATCAGTGTATACCTTATAAGATAACGATAGTCTTTGGCAGTCACTTCTAAACTGGTCCCATCTCACGTAGTCGGGTAAAACTTTGCAAATAAATCGTACCGTGACAGCCGTTTAGTAGGGGCCCAGTTGTAGGCTAACAACTGGGGTCAGACAAAAAGTTTGCATACACAAAAGAGATTGAGAAAGCATTTCTGTCTTGTTTACTATTGGATCATAAAAGTGCATCAGTCTCATTATTATTATTATCTAGTGACTTGTCTATTGCCATATTCTGTCTATGAGTTTTCTGAACTTGATTGTGGATGCGACGATCGTGTGTTCGTGCGACCGTTCGCTTTGGTTAGGACTCGGGGTAGTACCGATACGTCTTATAAATATCTGACGTTTATAAGAAGCGGCAACTTGACCTATATATACGATAAATAATCGAGGGAACACTCGTGTTTGCCCACGGATTTGTCTGTTAACATGAAATATTGGTATTAGTTCAGTATCGGGATGTTTACTGTTTATATTCAAGATTTGTTTAACTATGTTTTGTATGAATATGTTATTTGAACTGTTGGTTTGCTAAGGGACAGGGACTTGGTAGACATTTATTTGGACTTGTTAAATGAAAAAAATATAGAAAGGCTTATTTAAGGCTGTGCAAACACCTGAGTCAAGAGTTAAGACAGACAATCGTTCTATAAAAACCAATTGATTTTTAAATTTGACTCTAGTTCTGTTGTTTTTTGCAAATAAATGAATTTAATTTCAATCTAGTTCTGGCCTTATTTCTAGACAGATGTGCGTCTTACGGCGCCCAATGTAATTTATAGAAAATTATTTCGACTGACGTCAAAATACTAGGTATATAATAATATGTTTTCGCTTCTTCACTTGTTTTTCCAAGCTCAAACTCAAAGCATTTATTTTAAATAAACCAATTACAGGCACTTTTGAAATGTCAAGGGGTCGGTCAGTCAGAAAGATGTAGCTAGTTGCCCATTCCAAAGCGTAGTAGGTACCTATGGAGAAGAACGGGCAAGAAATTCCATGGACACTCTTTTAAACCAAAATATTGTTACAAAAAAGTGGTTACATCATTCATGTTGAAATTGTACGTGTCAGAACTATGTAGAAAGACGTGCAATTGGACGTGCACGTTAAAAGCGTCAGTAATAAAAAGATAAAAACAATTTAGGAAATCAAATATACCGTGTCAGCTAAGAAATGTCCAGTTCTCACAGACGTTCGTTCAGCTCCTCCGTTTCTTTGTCTCATTTTCTTCGACATTTTCCCATTTCGTAAAAAAAACGTTTTTTTATGTAAACGCGTAGACAGTACGTGTAAACGTAACCAGCGCGTGGCACAAAAAAGTACAATGATTTGACGGATGTCAAGCGAGTGCGCCAGCGACCGGACCACAGATAACATATTTTTTATGATGTAGGCTTTCATCTTATAATGTGACAGCGACTTATGCACGAGTGCAAACTACAAAGTACATGTAGCGGTATCTACATAGCTTTATGAGAACTACGAATCACACTAAGACGTCACGTAAAATCCTGCATCGCGCAAGCAGAGTTTACCGCACAACTAGCATGTATACAACGTCCCGATATCAATCGTTGGGCAATTGCCCACCAGACACGACACCCGTGTGGTCGGAGGATCCTCCCTTTTCAATAGAGGATGAGTGAACTTTACACCCTGTTCCTCATACCTCTATACTGGTAACCCCGAACATGGACATTGACGCAGCCTTCGAGTAGCGAGTTCAGCGTGATATCATCACCATCACTTCCTCACGCTTTCGAGCGGCGAGTCACACACACAGCCAGCATCCACGGCTTCAACGGGTGTCCTGACCACCACCATGCAGCGAACGCGCATTCCCGGTCATCACCCTCAGCCTCATCAGCAACCTTGGCACAGCATATTGCACATTCGCCGGCCCACAAGCAGAGCCCTTCACACCTCTCCGGGTCGACGCCAGCAGTCTTTTTTTTTTTTGTTACGGGGGGAAATCCTCATGGACTACCTCCGCCTGGGGAAAAGGCGGAGGGGCGTGCCAGACTCTTACCGGCTAAAACCACCCCTGTGTCTCCTCGCACGTGCGCGCGGGGCCGCGGGAATCAAAATTCTTCCGCAGCCCCACACTAGTGCTGGCCCGGTCTGTCCGGGCCTCGTCTCCTGCACGGGGTAGTGAGGTGTTTAACTACCCCGTGCATCGCCTCAGAGGCGCGCGCCGACACCCGCGCGCGCCTTTGCCTCGGGTCCATCAAATAGGGGGCGAGGACTTCCCCAAGTCCCACGCCCCTGGACCCATTCACGGGGGCCGGAAAAGGGCGTTGTCTGCCCTTCTCCTGCGCCCGGTGCGCCTTCTGCGGCCGGGGAAGGAAGTCGAGATCTACCACTCTCGTTCCGCAGTTTCCTTCTGCGACATCACGTCCTCGCAGGACACCACCGCGTCCCACGACTCTGCGCTACCGACCATCCTCCGCACTACGGCTGGCAGCGACAGATCGCCTCCTACTTCATTTGTGAGGACACGGCGCTGCTCCTCCCAAGCTACACACTCGGCGAGCGTGTGTTGCGCCGTGTCCTCCCCGCAATGGACGCAATGGTGGCACCGAGCGTCCGGCTCCCTGTCTATGCGGCACAGGTACTTGCCGAAGCAGCCGTGCCCCGACAGCACCTGCGTCACCCTAAACGACAGGGAGCCGTGCCTTCTCCCGAGCCAGTCGTCGTATTGCACATTCGCCGGCCCACAAGCAGAGCCCTTCACACCTCTCCGGGTCGACGCCAGCAGTCTGCCTCAACCCGGCGCTGTACCACATCCGACGCATTGGAGAATCACGCAGTGCCACCCTGACTCACTGGGGAATCATCAATCGTCAGGCAAGTTGCCTACCAGACACAACACCCGTCTGGTCGGAGGGTCCTCCTTTAGCTATGGAGGTATGAGTGAACTTTACACCCTGTTCTACATACCTTTATATACACAATGATGACGAGATTACGAAGCATAATCGGCAATCCGTTTGTCAAGCATACCTTCTCAAGGCAAATTCTACTTTCACTGTGGAGCCATTATTGTTGAGTCCTATATTCAGCCACTTCCAATGAGAAAGGGGCAAAAGTTATAATAGAATGAGTAATGTTCAATTTATTAAAGCGACAGTTTGTCACGTTTCCAGAAAGGGTTGACTAACATCAATCTATGACATAAACTAACTAAGTTTGACCCATATCCGGACATTATTACTATCTCACAATATTTGCAGTTAATCATTTACTTATCAGATGTATCTATCTAAACATATTGTTATGTATGTCTTGTGTAGATGATATAACGTTAGCTTAAATTAGCTTCTTTCAGTAATACTATAGGCTAGTCTTAGTAATTACTACAGGCACGAGATGGTACAGGTGTAGCTGCCGACATATCGGTATAGGGTTGGTGGCGTTATCTGATAATGGTTAGGTTTACAGGGCATTTTAGGTAATAATTTTAGTTCACTACACCGTAGGTACCATAAAGTGTAAACCTCATGTAATAAACTCGAACCTAAGAAAAACAAATTCAGTTGATTAACTGCAACTATTTTATACTGTGGCATAGATTTTCCGCGTGGTGGCAAATTGTAAATAAATACGTCGCGCTGCATTTGGGGGAGGCGGAGGTAGCGTTTCACAGCCCTGCAGGTCCTGCAGAAAACCTCGCCTTAATTTGTGAGATATGACAAAAAGTTTTACCATGAAGTCTTTGGCATTTCTATTACTCACTTAATTTAGCCTATCGCAGTCCACTTCTTCTCCCTTAATGGCATTAACTATATTTCATACGTGTGAGCAGTGGTGGCCCAGTGGTAACGGCCGCGACATACAAGTTGCAGGTCGTAGTTTCGAACACACACACAGGCGCTTTACTTTGTGTAAATTATTTCATCACTATTGCTCTCAAAACGGTGAAGGAAAACATCGTGAGGAACCCGGAATGTCCTGGAACCAAAAATTCGAAGTCATGACGTGACATCTACCGACCAGCACTGGGACCGCGTGGTGGATTACGGCCCACTCCCTCTCACCTAGAGGAGGCCTGAGTCGCAGCAGTGGGAACAATAGAGGCTGATTATGATGATTGATTGATATTTCATAGGGACCTATTGTAAATTAAATTTGTTTTTCGTGACTGTCTGTATGATCGCATTGTTCTTTTAAACTACGAAACGGATGTTGATGCGATTTTCACAATAATTTAGAGAGCATATTCCTAAAAGTTTATGTGTATAGGTAATATTAAACTTACATAAAATAGACTCAATGTTTTGTCAAGTCGTTAAAACAATACGAAGCGGGAGAGGGTCGCTATTAATAATTATAATTTGATAAATAATAAAATGAATTAACATGCCGTGGCCTGAGGGGCATCTCTTCATTGAAGTATTGCCGGAGGCTATTTTAATTACACAGGGTGGCAGGAATATCGACTTGCAAACTGAAACCATGAATTCAGCATATGATTCTAGACCTTTTCAAATATGCCATACTCTAGCTTATACATTTTTGTAGGTTATAAAAAAAACTGCTGCTTAATAGAAAAGTGTAACACTTACGTGGTCAAAATGTTAGGAACATATATATTTTTTTAAATAACCGACGAAAACTTTCAAAGCTTGGGGGTTCTTTTTTTTTTTTTTTAAATGTTGCCCCACACTAGGAATTTCTCCTGTATCGTGGGTGCGTTTACAAACATTTAAACTCACATGCACCAACAGCCAGACCCGGAACAACTACTTGCAGGTCATAGAAATATTTGTTCCGTGCGGGGATCGAACCCGCGACACGTAACGCAGCAGTCAATTGCTTAACCACTGCGCCAACCGTGTCTTCAAAATCATGTACTGAATTCGTGGAAGCAGGTTGCGCGTTGATATCGATTCCATCCTGTATTGTCTATCTTTAACTAAGATCGTTATTAATACTAACACAATATTTGTAGTTAATCACTAAGCTATCGGGTTTTCCAATACATCCTCTCATATGTCTTGTGGTGGCAATTTGGCTCTGGCTTGGATTACATATTGTGATTTGTATCTAGATACAAATATATATAGATAACATTGAACAGCCTTGGGCGAAGAACGGGCAATGAACTAAGTGCTTCCTAGAATTATTAGTAAGTTTTATAAGCACTATGTCAAGAATTGCGGCTAGGCTATTGGATTAATCCTAACTAATATAAGTACCTAAGTTTGATTGTTGGTTACGCTCTCACGCCAAAACGGCTGAACGGATTTGGATGAAATGAAGCACACAAATAGACCATGGCCTGGGGAAGGACATAGGCTACTTTTCATCCTGGATCGCAGACGAAGTCGCGGGCAACAGCTAGTAGAGGTAATTTTAACGATATCGACGTTTTTGCCCAATCTAAACATAAATTTAAAAAACAAATTGTTAAGCGCCTTGCTCAATTTTTTAAATTATTGTGCATTGATTATGTATGTATTAGCTATTTGGTTATAAGATTGCGAAATAATTGTATTGTTGTTATACATTGGTTTTATGGGAAATAATTACAGTTAACTATTTACACTAGGTACTAAATAACGAACTATACAAATAAATACAAAAACAAAAGGAAACTCAGGCGTTGAAGTATTCGTCCGCATCGCTGTCATCCGGAAACGTGCCCAAAAGACTGGCAGCATTGCCACGTTGAATGGCAATGCTAACTCTTTGTCCAAACAATAACCCAGCCCTCTGATCTCGAGAAGTGTCGACCAGTCGGCGAGAAATTTCCTTAAAAAGGAGACGCGCACTCGGGCCCCATGAACCGTGCGTTTCAACCCCAAACGGCTCAAAACTGTAGTTACCCATATGGTTACAGTATTTGCGCCGCTTGAGGGTCTCAGCAGCTGCAACAGTGGCACCAGCACAGCCCGCCGTACTAGGAACATGAGAGATGGCGCAAGAGTGTCGACACAGGTTGCGTCCCACACCAGAGTCCTACCCACCTTCCAAGGCAACAACGTCGTGCCGTCTGGTCTCTTCCCATCGTCACGTACCAAGCCGTTTGGTTCTAATACCGCTGGTACGCCGGCAGTGACAAGGACTCGACGAATAATATCGTTGATGCTGGCGTGCCGTGCTATACGACCTGCGCTCCTGCAGCAGGACCGGCCAGGGTGCCCGAGGCTGTCGCGCCGCCGTATGACATTATGGCGCAGCCCTGGCATCCATTGCCGTGAGAAAGCGCTGCGTCCAAACGTCAGTTGGTGTTTATAAATTGGAGCAAATTTTTTGAATTTTTTCTATTCATTAATATATAACTTAGCAGATATTCGTGCAGGAATGTTTCAATGATTTTTTCAGATTATTTGATTAACAGCTCCGTAGTCACCAACTCAACCAATCATAGTGGATGTGCTGGACTGACTAGTCCAGCACATCCATTATGATTTGTATATTAAATTCGAACTCAGTAGCACTGCATTAAACTATTTATTTACTTTTTGCACTATTTTTAATAAAGCCATTCGTTAGCACGCACAATTTGACGTACATTTCCGTTTGACCATAATTATATAGATTTTATTGAATTTTACCAAAACTGTATCTTTTATAATCTAGTAACATGTGGAAACGTAGTGGACTGTTCGTTTACTTATAGCATACGGTGTATTTTGATATAATTTACAATGTATTTATTTATTTATTTTTTTATTATTTATGTACACACAATAAAATACATGAGATAAGACATAATTATAAATTGAGTACAAAGGTACTGCTTATTTCTTAAGAAATTTCTTCCAGCAGACCTGCGAAAGGAGAAGTAAAAAAGAAACGTAGACAATAGTGCGTGAGAACAAGAAACAAGAGATGTACGCTTGTTTGTGTTCCCAAATAAAATAAAATTGATTAAAGGTACAATATTAGTTCAATATAGGTACCTAGGTGAGCAAATACGACATTTTGGGCGAATTTCACCAATGAAACTGTACGTGATCAACATCCAAACCGTGTTCAAGAGATGTCAGGGTCATCCATGTTGCGGAATATTGACACTGAGAGCTATTGAACGCGATTTAATAATAATAATAATAAAGGTTTATGGTTCAATTAGGCATTTATATACATGGCAAGGTAATAACGCACAAGCATAACGTTTCTTAATCTAGTTAGTGGGTGCCGTACTGTTGTTCTAGATAAGTCACAACATAACCTGTGTTTAGGAGAAACAGTTCCAATCCCCGTCATAAATGTTCGACTTATTATATCACGTGATAAATATGTTTATTATATGTATATAGTAATAATTACAAAAAGCTACAAAATGAGACATGACATGAGAGATTTAGATGAAATGAAATGTATAATTCTGTAAATAGACCTTTTAAGACACTTTTGCACGTCAATATTTTAAAACCAGATGGCGCCGGCATTTCCTAGCTCACTGATCCATGAGAAGAAATGCCGAAACAAACTCAGAGGTCATGGTCTCTTAAAGTCCAAACATTGTATTATTACGATTTTATGTGAGTCCAGTGCATCGCCATGTCTGGAGGGGCTTTTTGAAGAAAGAGCCATTGCAGCTTTGAGTTGAACTGTCCTAACAGACAACATGCATGCATCAGATGTTGATCGCGTTCAGTTTCGTTAGTGAAATTCACCCATGGAGTTAAGAAAGCAGACTGACTTCAGGGAACTATTTCAAACTACCAATACAATCAATACAATACAATCAACACAACAACAACAACAATACAATCATACCAATATAATCCTCCATTCGAACTAAGTAGGCTAATTCACGTAATTTCATGATGACTAATGTTGTTGCTCTGAAGTACAAGTTAAGGCTCCGTACACATAAAAAACCCTATTTTGTCAATTTCTTATCTAATTGTAACAAAGCTGGAAATCATTGAAACCTTATGTCTGTGTGACTACAAAAGTACAGTTTTCATGGCGCTAAACCATTCGTGTCAGTCACGGCACCTGTTAATAGTTTCATCACTTTTGCGCTCTCGAAAATATAGTTAATAATAAATAATAAACGTAGTAAAAAAATGATCAAACGTCAGTCTCGCGTCAATTTTTTGGAAAACTTGTTGCGAGTATTAGTAATTTTCCATGAATACTTAACTAATTTATCCCTTTCAGCTACATGCAAAACCAAGAACTCAAGATTTTGATTAAATAATGTTTCCCTTTCCTACAAATAATGCACAAAATGGATCAAAATCAGTCGATTTCGTGCACGGCCCCTTAGCCAAGCGCACATGATATAGCCGCGGTAGGCCGTAGCCCGCCGCGTTGCAAAAATGCGCCAAAGCACATTAAGAGCCGCGGTGGCCCGCTCCATAACGCAGTAATTGTTTCAGACAGATTTAAAATTCCGAATTTGAATTTGAACTCCACTCCACTCCAGTGCAACGAGGCTTGCGCACAATTTGGGCGGGCCGCGCTACAACACAACGCACTTTTAAAAATCCTCCTAGATCAGTTTCGTTCATTTTGTATGATGGTTCATATAAATGTGTGCGAGTTTTTAGACTCCTAAACCGTAGTCTTGTAATTTTTGTACTTCACTAAGCAATAGAATGTACTCTTATTCCACTCGCGTGACGCGAACTTGACGTGAGCGTATCTGACAGCGGTAGAAAATACCAAACGCGTTGTTTTGATCGAAACTTAACTGCGACTGAACTTCTTTAGTTAACGGTCAAACGGGGTGAATAGGGATGCAGGGATGAATATAAACTTTCGTCTCTATTCACCCCTGCATCTCTATTCACCCTGTTTGACGGTACTTGAATTAGCTCATCGTATCAGCTCTACGCCTTTTTCAAGAACATAAAAGTTTTGTAACTTCAAGTTCATAATGATCTGAAGTATAGTACGGTACGGTAGTAGTCTGTACGATATCTGTCAGCTCATTGATCAGTCACGGAACTTTTTAATAAGACAAAATAGAAGACTGACGTAAAAGTTTATTTCTAAATTCTCTGGTAGCAAACACATAATAGGTACCTACCTGAGCGGCAAGATTACTGACAAATGCGTGCACTGACTGGACAGGTCCGCTCAATCTGTATGGTTTTTCCTCAAAAGACCGTTTCAGACACCAATCTACATGGTCTTCACATGATCTGACCAAGATTATGTCTGGACTTTAAAAGAGACTGTGACCTCTGAGTTTGTTTCGGCCTTTCTTCTCAGAGTAGTCAGTTATGAAACGCCGACCTCATCTAGTTTTAAAAATATGATTGACGTGTAAAAGTGTTTGTAACAAACCTACTTACAGAAATAAAATCATTTATCATTTATCATTTACCCTGAGATTGCCGATAGCTAACGTCGTCTATCTAGTGGCGCATTAGCTACACTGCGACACAGACAAATTGAGTGCATTCATGACAAGGACTGACACTTGAGTTAGTACATGCTCTTAGATTAATAATATCTAGACTTGGAGTGAAATCAGTATCTGTAATTTTATTTTCTTTCTTGATCATTGCCAGCGCGCAAACCTGCACTGCAGAATTAAGTTCTGATTGTAGTATGTGGCAGTGGAAAAAAAAACTGGACTAGCGTTTAAGTGATCGTTGTATATCGTAATAGGTTTTGTTTATATTGGTACTGTTTACAAGCAAGAAATAATTATAAGAAAACATTTATTTCAGACTACAATGGCCCATAGACATAAACCTTACAAACTAACATATATAAAGTAATTATATAAAACAAAACTTGCGTTAATAATAGCTTAAAACTATGTTAGTAGCATTTCACTAGCTTGTCGTTGTACTGTCCTGTAGTATTTGTCCGCGGAAGCGACGGAACACCACGTCCTGCGGCTAAAAGTGTCCTTCCACGAGGACGGGCAGCTATTAATTCGGTACGCGCACCACGAACGCCTTGAAGTTGACGTTGCGGTGAGACTCCAGTAACTGCACCCTCGGCGTGTACCTCGTCTTCTGGCGCACGTACTCTACGATATCTTCCGCCTTAGTGGAGTAGTGTAGGCGGGAGATATAGACCGGTGTGTTCGGCCTAGCGGCACGCAAGCTGACTTCGGTCACCGTAAGAGCTTTGCCGCAGCGGTTCTTGTTCGCTCGCAATCGGCGCTTCCACCTTTGCACTGTCTTGAAATCAGCAGGCATCATCAGGCTTATACGGCGCTTTTACTGGCATAGGCTTCTTACTTGGAGCTCCCGGGGCACTTACACGCAACGCACGTGCGCGGGGCAAGACTACGTTGCTTGCAAACAGTAGGTACGAGTACGTGGGTTTTTCTGGAAAGTGAAATCGTTGTTAAAAGATAAATTGTGGAGTTTCTCCCTAATAGTTTTGCATAGATGATCATACTCGATAAATGGTGTTTTCACCACAAAATACCACACACATTTCAGGATTCATTGAACTTAATACACCTACATACCGAATGAAACAGTAACCCAAAATAAAATAAACTCGGCTCCCCAAATGTCAATCATTAAGATAAGTACCCTCAGACTCGAGGCCTCGGATGGCCTGCCGAGGCCAATCGTCCGTGAACGTGAATTTATGACGAGTGGAGACCTCTGGCCTCACGCAGATTGTAAATTGTTAATCCGTAATAAATTGCACGTAAAATTGGCCCCAACCTCGGATCACGGAAACAAGAGGGATAAGTTGTTTTGTCATAGGAAATTGAAGATGTTTAACATCCACTATATAGATAGTCCTATTTTCTGATGACAATCGAAACTGGACGTCTGTATGAATTTTTTTTTAAACCTTGCCCCACACTAGGAATTTATCTTGTATTGTGGGCGCGTTTACAAACATTTAAACTCACATACAGAGACCGTCAACATTTTGTGTAGGATATTTGCATGGCACAAGCTACCTGCTTGTTCATGCTTATATGGTAACTTCCACTCCTCACTCTCTTATGATGCTGCAACCGCTGATTGAATGGAATACCTTCTTTGATATGCAAACACCCTACTTGGGAGATGGATAGTTGGTCGCAATAAGTTGTTGTCTGTAGAAGAATGCTGCTTTGGTTTAGAAATAATCTATACATCACGTTTGTAATTCCTGAAGGGCCTAGGAGATTTAATCAACTTCCGGAGGGAGGTGGGCTGGTTGGAATAACCACTGACGGCCACCATGGCCCACGCACAATGGTATACCTGAAGGACTGAGTGCGGAAACCAAAGCCCCCTAACATAGATAGAACATGGAGAATCCCCGATGGGATATGCAGAGATGTAACTATAGCACAGTGTACACCCACATTCCACCGCTATAATATACTACTTCACTTTCTGCAAATAGTAAGTATTAAATGAACTACTTATGACATTTTTTTTAATCTTAGTTTTTATTATTATTATAACTATTTAAATGTTTTATTCAAATAAATCACAGTAATTTTTTTCTTGTCATAAAAGCATGTACCTGTGGGTGTATTGTCCGCCGCGCTCAGCGGCCTGTAGCGCTTTGTGAGTGCATCGTGGATGGAGCAATCTAGCTAGGTAATTGCTAAGAACAGGTTTTGCTGAATTAGCTCTTGTTGCTTTCGTTTTAAGTTGTTTTTATAAGTTAATTATATTTGATTACTAGTTTATTTATAAGTATAAAAATTATGTATTAGGTATGTATGTCGAAACTGTTTGTACCCCCCGTCACTTGTCCCTAAAGTTCCATTAGAAAGCCAGCGTTAGGCAGCATCTGTCTGGCATTAATGCTGAAATAAACCTTTTTGGCGCAGCCGTGAGGCACACACTATTGTTGTTAAAACATTGTTATCACTTTTTTATTTTGTTATTTGTATTTTGTGTTTCACGAACTGTGTCCAAATAAACGTTATTCTTTCTTTCACCGGCTATGTTTAAGTCCTATGTAATACGGTCACAATCACAATCATAGCTAGTCACAGTTATTTTTAAATTAAACATGTATCTGTACCTACCCAAGCCATTGCAGTACTTGATAATAAATCATTAGTTGGCTTATCTTCCTTCTTTCTATAATCTTTGGTTTCAACGCTCCGTTTGGTTTGGTGAGCTATTCGAATTGGCGTTGGATTCGATTTCCGTGTATGCTATTTACAAAAAATAAAAAAATATGCTCTTTATTTTGGAAGATAACGAAGATCATTCACAAACTGAAGAGGAATACTATTTATCCCTTTAGATTGTTCGCCTTTTACAAGTTGAGAGTGTTTATTTACTTTTCCCATCTCTCATTTCTTTCCTAAGTGATTAAGGAGGGTCGACGACATAATTACGCTTATCGGAAAGACTCGGACAATATTGGCACACACCAAGAAATAACGACATAAAAGAGGGTTTATGCGTTGCAATGAATTGAAGAGGGCTGTGGATGATGATCGATGGTGATCCTAAAAACGTGATGGATTACTATAAATAGCTGACTACCTTAAAAGCCGGCCAAGTGTCAGGAAAGAAAAAGAAAAGAAAGAAAAAGTGTTTATTGTGACTCGTACAGGAAGTGCACAAACTAAATTATAAAAGAAAAAACCAAACTATATAAAAACAAAAAGTAACAAAAGAAAAAGGAAACAGAAATTCCTATACGAGGCCAAAAGGCTCCTATCTCAGCATGATGCTGCGACATTTAAAAAATAAATAAATGCCGCAACGCTGGTATTCTGATAGGGCCCGCTGTGAAGTCACGGGCATTTAACAGTAATAAATAAATAATGAAATACATATATGTAAAATAATAACAAATAAAACATTATAACCCGCGCACGAACGGTGCTGTACCACAGGCAAGAAACGCCAAAAAAAAACATCCCCTTAACCCCGACCCCTTTTACTGTTTAACTTTATTTTATTTTTATTATATGTGTTACGGTTCATGAGATACAGCCCGCTGATAGACAGACGGATGGACGGACAGCGGAGGCTTAGTAATAGGGAAGGGTGCCAACTGAACCCTAAAAAGTATTTTTTTATATATTTCATGAAACAAACTTGTTGAGGCTGGCAGTTTCCTTATTGGTCCAATAAGACCGTGATGAAATAAAAACATTAGAGGTACCCAACCGATAGTCTATCGAGTTTACAAGGTGATGTACTGAGAAGGATCAATATGTAAATATTTGAAACTACATAATATATGTAAAGTACATATATAACACTATTTACAAGATGCAGGATTCTTGCTTGTGGCAACCATTGAAGCAGTAAATTACTTGCATCGTTTAAACACTGTTTAGACGGTGTAACTTTTAACTAATGGTTCGATTTTGTCAAAATATTGTGTTGATGACATCAACACATTTTGACAAAATTTAACTATAATTACAATTTTTAACTAATGATTGAGTTAATTATTGCACATTTTGAGCAAAAAAAAATGTTAACTAATGGTGGAGTTAACTAAAGATCCGCATCGTCGATTTTAGAGTTAAGAAAATTGCATGACTTGTAGTCTAGAAATCAGTATTGATTTCAAAGAGACTTTCAGTTTGTGATGTCCTGACAATTTTCAAAAGTAAAATTTAACGTTTACCTACCCAATGTACGCTTTTATGATTTCTAACGTAGACGTCCATGTTTATAACATGTACGTGCGCGTTATAACGTTATCGTGGATGGAAATTTAAAAGTGTCTTCATATATTTCTATACATTTTACTTCGGTTTAAAGTTTATTTCTCTAAAAGAACATACGTAGTTCATTTAAATATGAGAAACTTAACAAAATAATCTTAACTAATATGTACTTATCGTTCGACCTATCGATTACATACAGTGAGTAATGATTTATTATTGTTGGTTAACCAAATACCACTTTAACATATTTTTGCAAATGTTTACTGGTGAAGAATCTCTCTTATTTCTTTCGGTAACTTATTATAAAGCTGCTCTGACTAATTGAATAGTTCTTCTTCCGCATAAAGTCCTGACTGACGGCAGTTCTACGTAAACTATCCCTATTCCTAGTGTAGGAGTAACGGGTTTTGTGCTTGAAAGTAATTTGTGAGTGTATTTTGTTTGTTTGTGTGTTTTGTCCCTGTGTTATCGTGATGCCGTGCACCTCCACGATAAAACCGTCACGTTAGAAATTATAAAAGCGCACAATGGCGTAGGGCGTGATGATCGCTTTCATCTAATAACTTAAACACTCCCTGTGTCAACCAACCAATAGTAATTCTAAAATGTAATCGTCCCCATTGCATTCTGATCCAACGTCTAATAGATCGTGTTACATTCAGTTTAATTCAAATGGCTGTCGAGTTATGGCAAGATGGCGACGATTTATCTTAGAAATTCACTCCCTATTACTGTCAGCTCCGTGTTACGTCGAAATTATGCAAGATATTTTAGCCGATTAGTTGAGATTGGAGATTTTTAGTTAGTGGTGATCTTTTATTTAAGAGGAAATTGTGGAGCACTTCTCATGTAACTAATTAAAACAACATATATATAACTTATATTGGTAATATGAATTTATACACAAAATGCTTGAAGACTGAATGGTGGACATATATCTATATATCAAGACCAATTTATGGTGCTATTTTTTCACGACGAAACCTTTAGTCTTAGTACGAACGCGTGAAGTAAACATTGAATCGAAAATAAAACTAATATAAACCATTTTCTGAGCCGCTGGTCCCGGGTTCAATCCCCGGACAAGCCAAACATTTATGTGCATGAACAGGTCTGTTTGACCTGTGTCTGGGTGTGTATATGTATGTATGTATATCCGTCATCAGGTTACCATAGTACAGGTTCTACCTAGTTCGGGACCTGAAGACCTTGTGTGGATGTTGACTCATATTATTATTCCGTTTATTTATTTTCATACATATAAATACATTTTTAAATAGTTTTATAAAAAAACATTAAAAAAGACATATAAAAATAGTAGTCCGCCGGTATCAGGAGTAGGGTCCAAGCTACCGGTTGTTAGGGCTCCAGAGACAGGAGCCTCCTCACGATACGAGCCGTATCGAGGAGTACTGCCTTCTGAATCAGGCCTTTGATCCAACCGCCTAACGAGAGCCTCGAAAGATGTTGATTGAGGCTTTCGGCCATCAGGCCATTGGCCGATACCACAATCGGCACAATGACAGCCGAGCTCACATTCCACATATCAACAACCTAGTGTGCTTAGTCGAGATATTTAATTTGTTTCGCTTTCTTAGCTTTCACGAGGTTCTCGTCATGTGGAATGGTAACACCGATAATCATTGTGCGGCGCGCTAATTATTATTATCATTATAGATATGAATAAAGCCTTAGGGTAGGGTTTAAAAATGTGCTGCCTCGTTAGAAAGAATGTGACACTATTTTGGGGTTCTAGAGGGTCTTCTGAACCCTCCACAACAATTTTTTTTATGACGGAACGCGTAATAAAAAAATATTGTTGTAACAAAGCATAGTCATCATGCGGCGCACGCGGCTCCCGTTCCACGATGTTAGACGTCACCGAGGAGGCGGGGCCTACTCCCCACGACGCACATTGGTACAAGGGCGGAAAAAAGTCCTTTGTTTCAACCTTGTTTAAAATGTCTACAATTTGGTACACACATACTAGAATGTTAGTAGAAACAAGTCCTAAAATTAATACGGATAAATAATTATACAGTATTTAATTATATGATGCCAAAGTAGGGTGATCGAGAATTTACAAATTTCGTGCAAAAAATATTGTTATTTCAAGTATGAATAGAACCAAAATACTATAATTATCAACTTTCATTTTTAGTTTAGTCATAAGTTTATTGTGTGTACTAATAAAATAGTAAACATAATGTTATAATATAATGAATAATTACTTACTATTACATTTTTAGTGAAGAAGGTCATTTGGAACCTTTTGTTTTCAATCATGAGATCATAACTAATCTCCGTTATCGACCGATACGTAATAATATACTTTCGGAGATTAATTAGACCCTATAGATTAAGAATACATTAGTTTTGGCTGCGATAACCTGCGATCTTGGAAATACCAGGTCCTTAACTAATGACGCTCTGTAATTAAGAAAAAGTGCATTATATTAATAAGTGTTTCTAATGAGGGTAATTAACATTTTATCATATCGTGTAAGTATAAATAGCATTGAATGGTAGTTTTAACTTCACTTACAATTATTTTCTCTTACGATAACAGTGTTATTATAGTGATGGATAGCTTTACTATTGTCTATGCCGATTTAGTGGAAATCATAATATCAAGTAATCGTGAGATACATAAATGCCTCGAAAATTTAAAACTTATGTATCCACAGCTTACAGAAAGTGTTTGGAATCAAGTTTATGAAAAGTTAAGCCGTAATTTTCTACCCGTATTTACAAAAAAGTGGCAAACTGCAGCGAGAAATAAAAATGCTTTTATGGCAAAAAATGAACAGTGGCTGAAAAATATTTTTACCGTTGAGACATCTTCGGTGCAGACTGATGTGGTGAATTGTGACAGTAATGTTCCAGGGCCATCAAAACGCTCTCATAGAGGACGACCAGAAAAATCATTTGATGAATGTTGCGATCGAACAAAGCGATATAAAGTTAAAAGATTGTGTGAAAGCGTTCCTGAAGAAATGATTAAGAAAGCTGCCTCTAAGGTACTCGTACAAGAAGGATCATCGGATACTATCAAGTTTACTCCAGAAAAAGCGTTGGCATTATTACTTGATGCATCACTTTCGAAACATCAATATCAAGTACTGAGAAATGCAGCAAAAAGTATTGGTTGTGATATTTTTCCCGATTATCATAAAGTACTTGAAGTAAAAAGGCAATGCTACCCCACGGATATTGATGTAACGGAAAGCTACGCTTGTGTAAGTTTGCAGTCATTACTGGATCACACAACCAGAAGATTATTTGAAGTAATGTCTGAAGACGACGACCTTACACAGATTAGTGTAAATTCAACGTTTTTACACAAGTGGGGATGTGACGGATCATCAGGTCATGCTGAGTACAAACAGTCATTTATCGACGAAAATGTGTCAGATTCATATATGTTTTTGACATCATTAGTTCCACTGCGTCTGTATGAAAAGGAAAATAAATCTGTTGTGTATTGGACAAATGCAACTCCTTCTTCTACAAGGTGTTGTCGCCCGGTACAATTCCAATTTCAAAAAGAAACTACAGAATCTACGAAAAATGAAATTGCTAGAATGGAGTCTGAAATAGCAAACTTAAATGAAACTGTTATTAGTTTAAAGGAAAAGACTTACAAAGTCTACCATAAACTTGTGTTCACAATGATAGATGGCAAAATAGCGCAGACAGTTACGGACACATCATCATGTGCAGTGTGTTTTATATGCAAGTCAAAGCCATCAGAAATGAATAACCTTGACCAAGTGCGAAATAAAACTGTGGATACGGAGGCTCTCAAGGTCGGTTTATCCCCGCTTCACGCACGGATTAAATTTATGGAATGCATATTACATATTGCGTACAATATGTCATTTACCAGTTGGAGAACGAACGCAACTACCAAACAACAAAAAGATGAAGAGAAGAAAATAATCCAAAGTGAGCTGTTTCAACGTTTAGGTCTAAAAGTGGATTTTGTAAAGCAAGGAATGGGAACATCTAACGATGGAAATACGTCTAGAAGATTTTTCAATAATGCAGACATTGTAGCTGAAGTCACAAGAGTCGATAAAGAACTTATTCATCGGTTTGGTATAATATTGCAAACAATTAATTCTAGTGCATTAGTTGATTCGGATAAGTTTGGTAGTTATTGTTACGAGACTGCTGAACTATACGTAAGCCTGTACAGCTGGTATAATATGCCAAATACTGTGCATAAAATCTTGCTGCATGGCAAAGAAATAATAAGTGTTGCTGCCTTACCTATTGGGATGTTATCTGAGGAAGCTCAAGAAGCGCGAAATAAAGATTACCGCAATTATAGGTTAGGTCATTCAAGAAAATGTTCTCGTCTATCATGTAATGAAGATGTTATGAATATGCTCTTAGCTACCTCAGATCCCCTTATCAACAGTTTACGTGCAGTACCGAATAAAAAATACTATCCTCTTCACGATGATGCCAAAGCTTTATTAGTGGATAGCACCCATCTCTCAATCAATGTCTTCTCTATTTAATATTTAGTTTATTAATTTTTATTTATTTAAAAATGCTGATTTAATTATATGAAATTCATGTGAAAAAATTTGATGAATATTTTCATGTTAATAAAAAAAAAATACGTGTTATATCTTTCTCTTTGTAAACTGGTACATCCATTATATCATTTTAATAAAGTATTATGAAGAAACGCAACGTCTTTTCATTTAAAAATAATATTTTCCGCATGCCCGTACTACCTGCACCACTGTGCGACGCGCCCCGCCACACACCGGCCGCTATAAAACTCGACCACCGCCGCGCTCACATTCATCGTCCCCAACTCGACATCTCGCACTCTCCAAACCGCAGTCACCAAGCTTGGCGCATGGTTCAGAAAGTGGAGAATCGAAGTTAACCCCGACAAGAGTCAAGCGGTTCTCTTCTTGAAACCGCGTGTCAAACGCAGACATGACGACGCCCGCCCGATCAAGATGTTTGGCAAGCCGATCCCTTGGGAGAAGCATGCCAAATATCTGGGTGTGATTTTGGACAGACGTCTCTCCTTCGCAGAGCACATAAAGGTGGTTCATTCGCGAGCCGCCTTTGCTCTGAGTAGACTACATTCCGTCCTAAATGCACGCAGTAAATTGTCACTCAGGTGCAAACTGCGCATTTATACGGCATGCATCCGACCTATTATGACGTACGCCTGTGCTGTTTTCGCACAGGCCCACCCCCGGCACATCCACAGGATGCAGACCCTACAGAACCGTTTTAAATCACGGGTTCCCCCTGGTTCGTTCGTAACATTAACTTACATTTAGACTTGAAAATCCCCACCATTCAACAATTCATAAAACGCGCTTGCAAGCGTTTCTTCGATACCGCTGGCAGCCATCGCAACCCTCTGGTTGTGAAGGCCACCAGTTATGTCCCCTCTAGAATCAGTAAAATCCGCCGTCCAAGGCACGCACTGACCGACCCCGACGACCCCACCACCCTCCTCCAGGAAAGCAGTAGGGCCACCAGTACAGTATACAAACACAGACACAAAACGAAGTTCCGACCTCGCCGCCGAGGTCCTTCGCGTCCGCGTCCGCGTTCCTGCCCGATAAATACCTCTTCCCCTCCCTTCATCGTATCCACAGAGCTAGCTGGTGGCGTAGCTGAGCCAGTAGTTTTACCCATTAATAATAATGAACCCATTTTGATCCAGCCTGTCTCCAACTTGCTGTCCTTCCCCAGCGACGCCCTTTTTTTTTTTTTTACGGGGGGAAATCCTCATGGACTACCTCCGCCTGGGGAAAAGGCGGAGGGGCGTGCCGGACTCTTACCGGCTAAAACCACCCCGGTGTCTCCTCGCACGTGCGCGCGGGGCTGCGGGAATCCAAATTTTTCCGCAGCCCCACACTAGTGCTGGCCCGGTCTGTCCGGGCCTCGTCTCCTGCACGGGGTAGTGAGGTGTTTAACTACCCCGTGCATCGTCTCATAGGCGCGCGCCGACACCCGCGCGCGCCTTCGCCTCGGGTCCATCAAATAGGGGGCGAGGACTTCCCCAAGTCCCACGCCCCTGGACCCATTCATGGGGGCCGGAAAAGGGCGTTGTCCGCCCTTCTCCTGCGCCCGGTGCGCCTTCTGCGGCCGGGGAAGGGAGTCGAGATCTCCCTCTCCCGTTCCGCAGTTTCCTTCTGCGACATCACGTCCTCGCAGAAGGAAACCACCGCGTCCCACGACTCTGCGCTACCGACCATCCTCCGCACTACGGTCGGCAGCGACAGATCGCCTCCTACTTCATTTGTGAGGACACAGCGCTGCTCCTCCCAAGCTACACACTCGGCGAGCGTGTGTTGCGCCGTGTCCTCCCCGCAATGGACGCAATGGTGGCACCGAGCGTCCGGCTCCCTGCCTATGCGGCACAGGTACTTGCCGAAGCAGCCGTGCCCCGACAGCACCTGCGTCACCCTAAACGACAGGGAGCCGTGCCTTCTCCCGAGCCAGTCGTCGAGTACTGGCCGGATCGCCTCGACGGTAGCGAGGCCGGCGGTAGGGCGCAGAAGCCTTTGCCGCCATTCCGCCACCAAGACCTGACGGAGCTCTTCTCGGCGCAGCGCGATCTGCCGCTGCACCGGCCTCGAGCCCCGTGCCCGCTCTTCCTCGCGCCATCGATATAATGACGCGAGTACTTTCGCCTCTAGGTCCCAGGGCGGAGATCCGGCCAGGACACAAGCCGCCTCGTAGGAAATCGTGCGGTACCCGCGGACGACTCTGACGGCCATCGCCCTCTGCGGTTTGCGCAGAATGGCGAGAGTGCCGGCCGTCATGTCCATCGCCCACACAGGGGCCCCATACAGGGCCATGGACCGCACGATTCCCACGTACAACCGCCTACAGGCGGCGCTCGGGCCCCCCAAGTTAGGAAGCAACGTTGAAAGCGCGCCCGCTGCACCCATCAGCTTCGGCGCCAGCTGCCGGAAGTGGGGCCCGAATTTCCATCGGCTGTCGAGCACCAATCCCAGATACTTCATGGTGGACTCGACAGCTATCCGGGCCCCGCTGACCACGATGTGTGATCCCGGCGCCGGCGCACGTCGGGGGCCATGAAACACCATGGCCTCCGACTTGTTTAGGGCCACCTCCAAGCCCAGGCGCCGGATGCGGTTCACCACCTGTGACACCGCAGCCGTGGCTATCAACGTCGCTTCCCTGTACGAACTCCCCCGGGCAGCGACAAGCGTGTCGTCCGCATAACACGTCAAGTCGGCGCCCGACGGGAGCTCGCCTCTCAGCACCCAGTCGTAGCCGATGTTCCACAGGAGCGGTCCCAAGACCGATCCCTGTGGAACACCGCACGACATGAGGTGCCGACCGGCACCGTCACGTCCCCGATAGGTGACGCATCTATCCTCCAGATAAGCCCCTACCGTACGGCGAAGGTAGGGAGGCACGCGATGGTATTTCAGAGCCTCCCGAATACAACTCCAGGGTAGGGTGTTGAATGCGTTGGAGATGTCTAAAGACACCGCCAGCACCACCCCACCCTGGGACACCGTCTCCTCCGCCAGGGCCCTCACGCGCATGTTGGCGTCTATGGTGGAGCGCCCCCGACGAAAACCGAATTGGTGGTCGTCCAGGTCCGGCCCCTCCCTGCACAAGTGGCTGACGAGGCGATCTGCGATAATGCGCTCAAAAAGTTTGCCCGCCTCGTCGAGCAGCACTATGGGCCGATACGCGGACGGGGAGTCCGCGGGGCGCCCCTCCTTCCTGAGCAGGACCAGCCTCCCCTCCTTCCACACACTGGGAAACTGACCCTGCTTGATACATGCCGTGAAAAGCCCCCTCAGCTGGGGCTCTAGCTCCTTCAGAGCCAGGACGAGAGCTCGACCAGGAACTCCGTCGGGTCCGGGCGCTGTGTCCTTAGCCCGGAGTCGCGACATGGCCGCTCTCGTCTCTGCTTGCGTCACCTCGGGGACATCGGTGCTCTCCTCTTCTGGAGAGTCTGTGGCTGAGGGCGAAGCCATCGCCGGTGGAACGTGTCCCGCTCGCTCAGGGAAGAGGGCCGATACCACCGCCTCTAGCAACTGGGGTTCCATACTTTGCGTCAGTGGAGGCGCCCAGGGACGCAACTTGCCCCGTACCCAACGGTAGGGGCGCCCCCACGGATCCCGATCTAAGGACCCCAGCAGCTCCTCCCTGGCACGCGACTTAGAGTCGCCGATGGCCAGCCACAGAGTCTCCTTAGACGCGCGGTACACCTCATACAGCGCGTCTTCCTCGACGGAATCCCGTCGACGTCGTCTCCAGTATCGCGTGTACTGGCGGCGAGCCGCAACGCACTCAACGCGCAGCCGCGCGATCTCGTCCGTCCACCAGTACACCTGGCGCCTTGCGGACTGTTGGCGGACACGGGGCATGGACGCGTCGCAGATCTGCGTCATCGCCCCGCGAAACCACAGCGCCACCGATTCGACGTCGACGGGGCCGTCCGTCGTCGACTCCCAAATCCAGGACTGGACTAAGGCAGCTTCCTCGAGTAGTTCCTTGTCGATGCGCTTAAGCGCCCAACGCGGGCCGTCGTTAATCGGGGTTGTTGGGTGGCGGCCGCTCGCGGTCTGGGCAGAGACGTCGAACCGGATATACCGATGATCCGACAGCGTCTCCACCCCCACGGCGACACGCCAGTCGCGGACTCGGCTGGCGACAGAGGGGCTAGCGAGCGAGACGTCCACTATCGACCCGCCCCGCTGCCGCACGCACGTGTATTCCGAACCCCGATTCAGGACGACCAGACCAGTCGTCACCGCCCACTCTTCTAGCACCTCGCCCCGAGGGTCAGTGACCGGAGATCCCCACGCCGATGACTTGGCATTGAGATCCCCGAGCACCAGAACGGGACGAGGGTGATAGCGGCCTACGACGGCGCCCAACTCGACAAGGAAACCCTCAAAGTCGGCGAGACTCTTTTTGGGGGAGAAATACGCCCCCACAATGACGATGCCGCCCGAGACCGCAGCAACCCAGCCGCGGCCTCGAGACGGGTCGATCAGAGTCTCGCCAATAATGGCCACCAAACCGTCAGCGCACTCCAGCCAGTTGCCACGGGCGGGGATGAAGTACGGTTCGGCGACCACAGCCACGTGGATCGACCACTCTGCCATGCTCTGGAGTAAAAGATCCTGAGCTCTGGCACAGTGGTTGATGTTGCCCTGTAGGAAATGGAAATGTGCCATTATTGACATTCCATTCCCTCGGCAACGGTCCTGGGCCGGGAGTCGACTATGGAGCTACTAGCCTGCGGGGGCGGCGAGGTTTCCCCGGCAGGTTTAGCGCTCCTCTTCTTCTTCTTGGCCTTGCTGGCAGGCTTGCCACAGGCCCTTCCGCCCACTTTGTGTCCCGCTGGCTTCCCTGCAGCCGAACATAAGCTGCAGTTGAGCGCCGCGGAACACTGGGCCGCCTTGTGGCCGGGCTGACCGCAGCGATAACAGAGTTCACTACGGTCAACCTCAGCGGTGCACTTTGCCCGGACGTGGCCCTTCTCCAGGCACCGGAAGCACCGCAAAGCCCGGGGCTGCAGGAGTTTCACCCTCGCTGCAACCCAGCCAACCAGCAATCTGCCGCTTAAGGCGATCTTGTTCGCCGACGCCACAGGGCACCGAACCCAGACCACGCCGAGTCCGGTGGCGTCGGTGCGTATATCGCCGGCCCGCACCTTGTCCGGCTGACACTCTCCGCTTTGGGCAACGGCTGCCACCACCTCTTCAGAGGTCACGGAGTCGTCCAGACCAGCAATCCGCACCTCTGCGGTTTTCATTGGCCTGGAGACCCGGACGTCCTCAGGGCTGAGGACCTCCCTCATCTTGGCGGCCAGAGCGTCCGCCTTTCCGGCACTGCCACTCGCAGCACCAGCCACCTCGAAGAGCCGCGCACCCGTGGCAGCCTGCCTGATGGTGACGGACTGAAGACCAAGATCTGATAATTTGATCTTGGCCTTGGCCTCGGCAATGACCGACTGGTACGTTACTCCGCGCTCCGCAGCTCCGGGCTGTAGCGTGAGCGTCACAGCTTCGGAACGCGGAGCACGTATCGCCGGTCCTTTGCGACCGCCTTTGGCAGTCCGCCGCTCAGGCTGCGCAACCGCCTTTGCGGTTCGGCCGGGGGCGCGCGCTGTTCCTGAGGCCGCCTTGGTGGCTTTGCGGGCCTTCTTGCGGCCCACGACTGTCGCCCAGGTCTCACCCTTAGACCCGACAGTCGTGGGCTGATCGCTCGATGGGGCTCCCTCCACGGGCTTTTTCACACCCTCCGCGGGCTTCCCCTTCCGAGGCGCAGGTCTCGGCAGCTCCTCCGTCCTCCGCCGTGTATCGGCCGCTAGGGGCGGACGGAGGATTTCCGCAGGGAGGCGCCGAGAAATCGCCTCCATACGAGCATTGACCATGCTCCCGCACTGAAGCATGCAGAGCCGGACAATGCGCTCGACCTCGTCGTCGGTGTGAGCGCTTGCCGGTCTCAATGCGGGAGCCGGGGCCACTACCGATGCGGCATCAGTGGACGTGCGTCGCTGCTGCTGCTCGCTCAGTGCAGCGACTTGTCGCCGGAGGTCCTCCAAATCATTTCGGAGACGGTTGTTTTCCTCCTGCAACTTCGCGACCTCGTCTGAGGCCATCCTGTTGAGGAGGATGCCAACCGCCTCCTTAATGTCCGCGGCAGCTTCCTTCAGACCGCGGGTGAACGTGCCCTTCAGGCTGCCGGATTTGGTGGCAACCTTCAGGACTAAGTCCACCCCGTCCAAGGCAAGCTGACTTAGGGCCACCGCAGATGGTTCCCCCCCTTCCGCCGCTAGAGCAGCGCGTCGCTCGCGTGCGCGTCGGGCCATTTCCGACACTTCGTCGGCCGCGACGGCTTTGCGCTGCTCTCTTCTGGTGGCGTTGAGCTCCGCCTTTGAGCTCCCTAGCGAGGCACAACTTTCGCCACCAGGGTCCTCGGTAGTGACCCCCATGTCACTCTCTGCTTTGCTGGCTGCCGGAGTATTGGGGCGCACGAACCTACCCTGTGCGTTCCTCCGCGGCCGTGAAGCACTCACCCCTCTCGAAGCCTGCCGACCTCTCCTCGTGGTTGGCAACTTCGGGGCCAGCGGGCCTTCCTCTTCTGAGGACAGACCTCCCACCTGAGCAGGGTCGCGTGGACGTTTCCTAACGGAAGACGGTCCACGCGGCCCTCCGTCAATATTTTTAACAAGACTGCTTCCAGTAATATTATCAGCAACAGGGGCCTGGTCGCCTACCCCTGCGCGTCCGTCGGTAACCAATTTATCACTCGCAGGCCCGGGTACCTGCGAGCGCCGGGCGTCAGCCGGGGCGCATGACAAATCTCTTTCTGTTTCTGACATTTCCATTTTACGAAATGGGTGGTACGCACATCACTTCCCCAAGGCAATGCGGCCGCTCTTTTTGGGAGAGTATTTGATCCTCCCATGGCCCGCGGATGCCTCCGGTGCAGGATATACCGCCCGCTGCTCGGTATCTACAAACTATTGCTACTAACCTAATATTTTTTATTTTTTTAATTTTTTTTTAATTTTAATTTTTTTTTTTCCCCTAAAGTAACCTATAACTAACTTAACCTACCCACCACCCGGCACCGTGGCTCAAACACCTCGCCACGGATGCTCCAAGACCGCAGGTTGAGGAGCAACCCACGGTCTTCACCACCTCGGTCACTGCGACGTACACGCCGCGGAGACCCCTAGACCACGGACTGTAAAACGGCCCGCGGTCTACCCCATCTTGCTCCCTAATCGTGCACTCTGCAGCTGCAGAGCGCAGATAGAGAGCCCTCGGGAGCGACTCCTCCGCTCCGGCAGAAATTCGCCACGGACAACAATCTCCTCTTTCCCACCCCTCACGAGGAGATTGTTGCCCGCACCCAGGGTGCACCGGCCCAGCGCCTGCTCGTCCTCAAGAAAACAAAAGGACCAGCAGCCACTGAGCACTCGGGGAGGTTTTCTGCCAGGCACCCCCCCCCCAGCGACGCCCTAAGCCGAGGTTCGTACCCCACATGGGGTGCCCTTAGGTGATGGTCGCTTAGTTTATAATTAATATCATGCCCCTGGCTGGAGGCTTTGAGCTAGCTCGAAGGCACCACAGGATTGACCGGTTAAGCAGTCACGGCCTCTCAAGGCCAACTGCGAGATGCAAAAAAAAAAAAAAGCGGGTACATTCAGTATTCGCTGCGCTCTCGGTCTGCTTCAACCTTCCTGGTTGGACTGCTCTGAGAACCAGTACTTACTACACTAGCGCACGCATGGGGTCTCGCTCCCTGTACTGTACTAGACTATAAGTAGTTCTATTGTATATTTGTTCACAATAATAAACGACTACGTTAGTTGAAATAATAGTGTTTGTTTGTTCAAACCTGTTACATTGTTGTATTTTTTAGGTTAGGAAGGATTGGTACGCAAAATACGCGCATTGACGTGGAGTTGCGGACACCAGCCCGTATTACCTAGGTTAGGAACGTAAATATTTAACAGATTGGTAAGTATGTATTGCCTATAATAAAGTTCACAAGCAGTACAACATACGGCGTATACGTGTATGTACGTCAGCGCACATATGCGCGTGGTTGACGGCGGAAAGGTGCAGGGTGTCGTGGTACCGAACACGTACGAGACGCCCGCTGCGCGCGCTCCACACCACTCAACTCATAGACAGGCGCCACTACGGGCATTTTCTTTGTATCATTTTCGACGTCGGTTATTGTGAATTATGGTATTACAACTATTTTATTACAGTCCACTAATGCTTTTATTATAAAGTCCTAATTGAGCCCATTCCGGTCCTTCGAATCGAATTGGACGGCCATTCTTATCAGTACCACATCCTCAGGTGACTGAAGCCAACACCGCGCACCTGGACCGCTGGAAGAGAATCAGGCAGCATTTCTGGCGGCGGCGGGTCATAACGCGTATACTTCTCTGCTGCAGGAAAATCCAAGTGGTTTCATTCCAGAGGTGAAGTGAAGCCTGGGTCCTTAGTCCTGATAAAGGACCAAACAACGCCATGTCTGCTCTGGTCCCTGAGCCGGGTCACGAAGACCTATCCCGGTGTAGACGGGGTCACGAGAGTGGCCGAACTGAAGATGAGGCGTTCGTCATGCCTTCAACAGCATCTGGCCCCTTCCAGTCGAACATTGAAGACATCCCTTCAACCTTGGAATATGTCGGCGCACGACATAATATGCGCGTGATTGACAACGGAGAGGCACGGGTGACCGGGTTCCAAACCCGTTCGCGACGGCCGCTGCGCGCCCTGCACACCAATCAACTCACAGACACGCGCCACTACGGGCATTATCTTTGTAATATCATTTTCTACGTCGTTATTGTGAATTATGGCATTACACCTATTTTAATACAGTCCACTAATGCTTTTATTATAAAGTCCTAATGGAGCCCATTCAATGTACCAACACATACTCTTAGACTATATAATGTTACCTTCGTAATACCATTACATTTCTTGCAAAGATACGTTTGATTTGATTTGAAGCACAGAAGCTGTAAGCGAAAGTTAATGCGAGGGTTTAGGATAGCACATAGCACATTTTAATCTTAATGCGCTTTTTAAATAAATTTACATAACCGTAAACAGTAAGCAGATAGAAGCAGAACAGTAGGTAGCTGAGCGGCGTGCGCTCCGCGTCGAGGGAAGGTCACGACTGGGTGGGGGATGCGCGTGCGCCGGGCGTGTACAATGAAACCGTTTTTATATAATCTGTTCCAAAAGTATTTGATGACAGTGTAGAAAAATCCAGTTCACGGTAAATACTTACGCAATCACTCTCAAATGTTAAATAAAAATCACATATCTAACTCGAATGGGATGAAAACAGGAAAATTATACTTAATGAAATCAAAGCATTCAATTTGTAAGTGACACTACAAATCGGCATCCATATAATTAAATTAATCAACTCTGCTGCGACGTCACAAAACATGTCTCAATTCCTATCAAGCCTTCGAGGCTACGAAATAACCAATAAGAGAGCAAGAAATAAATTAATCCACGTTTACAAATTGAGATGTGGCTGAACGGAACCGAGCGGAGCGGTGGTGCGTGAACTACGCAAATAAAGCAGAGCGAGCGAGCTAAACGAGTCTAAGTTACAAGCTGCAGTTATTTGTACACACTATCAATACACATTGATGCGCAAAATGGTCGTCTACAAAATATAATTGAAGCGATTGACAACATTACTACGATATTGACAGCAAATGACTAAAATTTAGATTGATGGCAATTAACGCCGTGCAGCAAATGACAAACGTTATTTTAAAAATCGACCGCGCCAGCATACTTGATGGACGTAAAATGTTCTGTCTCATCTCAGTTAGTACCAAGTTTTACAACATTCTTCAAACCAAACGTTATCTTTTCTTAGTTAAAACCGTGAGAGTTATTGCAAGAAATACCTTATCTTATTGGCCTATGAACTCATAACGTTTTGAGTGACGCGACTTTTCTCAGCACAGTTCAGAAATCGAATGAGGCGTGCGCAAATGATACACCTGTCAATATAGTAGCTTCATTTGTCTATCATTTGAAATCTTCATTCGTGTCAACATTTATTTTATAATTGCCGGGGACCCTTAAACATTTGGACACTCAATGTGTACGTCTTATTTACATCGTTCTCACATATAATTATACCTATATACAAGATTAATGATGTAACTAATATTTATGTAACAATATAATTTAAAAGAGTGTCCATGGAGTTTCTTGCCCGTTCTTCTCTATAGGTACCACTACGCTTTGGAATGGGCAACTAGCTTCATATTTCTGACTGACCGACCACTTGACAATTCAAAAGTGCCTGTAAATGGTTTAATTGAAATAAATGCTTTGAGTTTGAGTTTGGTTATTGTCACGTAGAGTAGGTACAAATGTTTTGGGGAGATTTTTTAGTTCGATGTCTTTAATTTTTACGGATTACAATGAATAACTATAATGACCTTCAGAAATAGGTACCTAGTCATAATATATATACTCTTCTTCATACACAAAATATAATTTATTGTATTTTAAGGCATTAGTGCATCCTATTCATAAGGGGGGAGACAGAAACTGTGTCAATAACTATAGACCCATATCGGTGTTACCTGTACTTTCACTTTCTAAAATTCTGGAAAGGATACTCAACAACCGCCTTAAAGATTTCTTGGATAGGTTCAATATAATCGCTGAGAATCAGTACGGCTTTCGGAAAAGTATATCAACAGAACACGCAGTACTTGACTTGACGCAACATGTAGCGAAGAACCTGGATAGCAAAACTAAATGCCTAGGCATATTTCTGGACCTGTCCAAAGCCTTTGACACAGTTTCTGTTCCCCTACTGATCTCTAAGCTGGAGTTGCTTGGTGTGCGAGGAATTGCCCTTGAAATATTTAAAGACTACCTGAGAAACCGCACTCAACGTGTTAAAATCAGTACTCACCTCAGTGATGAAGAAGTTGTCTCCTTCGGCGTCCCGCAGGGTAGCATTCTGGGGCCCAGTTTATTCCAAATTTACATAAATGATCTATGCAATTTAAGGTTACCACAATGCAAAATTTTTACTTACGCTGACGACACGGCGATAATAGTACATGGACCTACTTGGGATAGAGTCAAAACAGCAGCAGAGTCTGCATTAAGTACCATAATGACATGGCTAAACACGAATCTACTTACACTCAATATACTAAAATCCACCTACATGCCATTTGCTATAAGACGTAATAACTCACCATCAGACACGTTCTCGATTACTGCTCACTCATGCCAGGTCCCTTCTAGTACGCTCATATCATGCAACTGTCCTAAACTTACCAGAACAATCAGCGTTAACTATCTAGGTGTACAAATAGATAGTGAACTAAGATGGGATAAACAAATTGAGGCTCTCACCACCAGAACCCTCCGTCTCTTACATATTTTTAAGTCCTTGAGAGAATCTGCTAATCTCGACACTTTGAAAATGGCCTGTGTCAATCGGTACTAGGATATTGTATTACGATGTGGGGAAGGGCATGTAAAATACTGCTTCTCATACTAGAGAGAGCACAGAGAGCTATACTTAAAGTTATGATCAGAAAACCCTACAGATACCCAACAACTCAACTGTATTCCGACTGTAAAATTCTTACAGTTCGTCAACTCTTTGTGCTCTACTCGGTCCTTAAAAAACATTCATCCCTACCCCCTCCCAACCAGAAAAAATGTACCTTTATCCCTCCAAGTACTCCTCATAGAACAACCTTTGCCAAGCATCAATATCTTATTCTCAGCTCTCTCATTTACAGAAAAATTCATAAACATCTAATTATACTTGATCTGACAAAATGGGAAGTTAAACAGAAACTCACTGAGTGGCTACTCCAACAAGATTATGATCACACGGAGTCACTTTTAACTTACTTAACCTAGCATTTGCACGCTCATGCACATACGCACACACATATATACACGCACTCACATACACACACACACACATGCATACACACTCACGAGACTATCAACAATTTAACTATTTAATTTTATTCTTCATTATCATTTTCTGATAATTGTTTTAATTGTGGATGGATAGATCGACAGTGTCCTCACTTATTAAATATGTAATATAAGAACTTAGCCTTTTGGCCGTCAACTGTCTCTTAAGATACAGGTATACTTTAGTTTAAGAGACAGGGAAACGTATATTGTCAACAGATGTACCATGTACTTGATAAATTTGTTCTATCATATATTCATAAACTTGTAAAACTATCTTGCTGTTACTAGTTTAAGTTCTTTTTCGCACCATCTGTACCTTCTTGATCAATAAACAATTATTATTATTATTATTATAATTAAAAACGTGAATTTAAAAGCAATTTTAGCCATGCATACATGTATTTAATATTTAGAAATTAAAACTAATTGTAATTAATTTTAAAACAAGCAAGTTTATCTACACTCGGCGTCAAAAAAATCGCACCTCCGCGAAAATTATTTTCAAGCGTTTATAACCCTTAACACACGCATTTACCCCCACCAATATTGGTATCATTTGAAAGCCCATTAAATAAACTTAAAAAAACAATTCAATTAATTTTTATTTTTTATTGGATAAGTGCAAAAAACAATAAAGTTTACAAAACAATAAAAATCCTTAACTAAGCCTTAATTAAAAACAGATTAATAAACATAAAAAAAAATACAAAAAGTTTCTTAAAACTAACCTAAAACCTAGTGTTACCCCCCCTTGCCCGGATGACGGCTTCCATACGCTCCCTCATGGATCTTACCAATTTTAGGAGCTCTTCTTGAGGGATACTGGCCCATTCCCCAATAACAGCCTCTTCGAGCTCCTGGAGAGTCGTGGGAGTGGGATCACGAGACCGAACCTTGCGTTTCAAATGGTCCCAAAGGTGCTCTATCGGGTTCAGGTCTGGACTTCTCGCTGGCCACTGCATGACAGAGATCCCAACCTCTTGAAGGTAGTCGCGCACAATTAATGCAGTGTGAGCGCGAGCGTTATCGTGCATTAATGTGAACCCCTCGCCAACAAAACCGGCATAGGGGACCACATGCTCTTCCAGGATCTCTGTGACGTACCGGTGAGCAGTCAGCGACCCTTGCCCGCGAGCACCTCCAGTCCGGGAGACGCTTACAAGGTCGGTTTTGCCGTCGGCCGACATGCCGCCCCAAAACATACAGGAACCGCCCCCGTATTCCACCGTCTCCTGGATGCAGGGTTGGGCGAAACGTTCCCCCTGTCTTCTGTACACTCTTCTGCGTCTATCGTTGCAAAACAGACACACTCTCGTCTCGTCTGAGAAGAGAACAGCTCTCCATTGGTCAAGGGTCCAATTGACGTGGTCGCGAGCAAACTGCAAGCGGGCTCGCCGATGCTCTGCGGTCAATTTTGGACCCGTAGCAGCTCTGTGTGCCGCTATCTTCTTCTCCCTCAATCTTCGTCTAACCGTAGAAATACTCACGGTTGTTCTGCGAGCGGCCTGGAGCTGCTGTTGCAACTCAACAGCATTAGAGAACCGATTTCTTAGGGATGTCGATACGATGAATCGGTCGTCTCTCTCCGAGGTGCAGCGACGTCTACCAGACCCATGCCTCCGGACAAGGCCACCGGTCTCCAGGAACCGCTGGTATACTCTTCGAACCGAAAAACGGCTCAAGTTCAGTTGCCGAGCGACATCACACTGACGCATCCCTGATTGCAGTAGTGCAATCACTTGAGCGGCTTCATCAGCAGTGGTATCCATCTTCAAGGTGGTTTTTTTTGTGAAAGTTCTTCTCGTGTGTCCTCTTCAACGGTTGGATAGCGAATGACCTCCATTGAACCTGTATTAACCCTTTTATACCCACTAAAGGTAGCGCAAGTTGTGCCCCTTGTGAGGAGCAAAATTGCCATTTTTTTTTAAAGTCACATTTGTGGTATCAAGCTTTTTTTTTTAATGAAATGAAATGTTTTTTTTTTAAAGTTTATTTAATGGGCTTTCAAATGCCATCAATATTGGTGGGGGTACATGCGCGTGTTAAGGGTTAATAACGCTTAAAAGTTATTTTCGCGGAGGTGCGATTTTTTTGACGCTGAGTGTATTAGCAAGACTAACAGTTTTTATAATTCTAGACGAGTGTTAGAATTCAAATTAATAGACTACATACTTTTTTATTTTGCATATTCTAGGTATGTTCTAGAACTCTAAATACGTGAGTAGTAAAATGAAATTGGGTCCGAAACGTGCATAACATTATAATATCGGCAAATTGTAGAAGTTGGCGAATTTGGTTTCATTACACCATGTGCTGCCACAGTTGGCATGATTGCGTGTCATTGCGCTTGTGCTTCTAGTTTCGATGAAAAGGCAAACTATAGCAATAGTGGTCCATAGCTGTTTCAGAAGTTCTAGTTCTAGAACTGTTAAGGGAGACGTCGTCAGGCAAAATACTGCTAAGATGGCATGGATGGATGCTCTTGTGGCGCAATGCAGCGAAATCCACTGTGTTCCATTTTGATGGGGTGCAAAATTACAGGAAAAACCTGTCGTTTCTACATCAGGGTAGCAACGGTTCACTAAAACCATTCTGGCCGTAGACGGTACTACCTACTTTCCATAACGCCTGTCGTCCACGACGCTACTCAAAAGTAACCAGTTCTTCACAACTCAATTCACCAATGAGTAGCCAGAATGTTACAGCACTCTAATAATCTATTTAAATGGCGGTGTCCGTATACGTCGCGTGGTACTTAACTCATCACTCACGATCCAAAGTGCTATTCACGCGTTATTGGTTTCGATTAAATTCAAAAAACTGTGCGGTGGTAACGATCGCATTCAGTTCGTTGTAATTTTTAGAACAAAATGTTAGCGTCGACGTGACGTTCGACTTAGAGTACCAATCAATTTATAACTTTGATTACTAACCCTAACGTCAGTTTGAGTAGCTTCGTGGATGACGGGCCTAAGCTACACGGCCTCTTTATAAACCCAAAACTTAAGTAATCTTCTGATCTTGAGTGCTATTTCTACCAATAAACCAACAAAATTCTCGTATTTTTACACGTACGACTTTCATTAACAGCAAACATTTCTAATCAAAAATACGAGTAGGTACGTTGCATAGTTTCAGTATCACCCACTCAATTTTATCACAGATTTATCTCCAATTCAGAAGTGTTTGGCTCGTCCAATATTTGCTGACTTGCCAAGCAATATCCTAGTACAGTATTTATTTGAGCATTGGATACTAAGAACGCAGTGTCTGGACTTTAGTCTAAGAGTAAGTAGGAAAATATTGGAGAGAATACTAAAATTGTGGGCATTGTCTGGAGAAAATGATGGTATATTTTCGTTAAAGACGGTAGGTACTCAAGTATCCTTCGTTAGTCGTTGTGTTCTTAGCCTAGTTAGTAGATATCGGTTTTCTAAATATGTAATGGTACCTACATCGCCACATAAGAACTACGCATCACACTGACGTCACGCAAAATCCTGCATCGCGCAAGCAGAGTTTACCGCGCAACTAGCAGTATATACAGCGTCCTGTCATCAATCGTCGGGCAGTTGCCCACCAGACCCAACACCTGTCTGGTTGGAGGATCCTCCCTTTTCCATAGAGTATAAACTTTACACTCTGTTCCTCATACCTCTATAGATGAACTGTTTTCGTAACTTCAATTTTCAATTGTCGCTCATAGAATTACGGTTTCTATGTTACATAGTGTGAGTGACGATTGACCTTTACAGCATTAAAAGAAACAAGTTGTTTTTAAATGAAGAAAGAAACATTTTCAAACCCTTTGGTAACTATTGGTAGGTAATAAAGGCGCACATTGGTTGTGCCTCATTGCAGAACAAATATAAAACAACATGCTCCATTTTATAGAATGTTTTCCAGCTACAACGCAACGGTGTGAGGCAGCATTTTGATATTTTCTCCGGTACCGTGGTATCAGCCAAACTTAAGATTAATATGAGTCCAATGGCATCATAATATGTATATTATTTAAAGCTTATTTATGATTAATTTAAACTAGCTCATAGATTGTGCATGCAGTGTTATGTGCATTTTTCGAAGTGTACCTAGGTTGTAAGTTATATTATATTGCCGGATTTACAAAGCAACAATAAAAAAATATATTTACCTATATGTTTTCCGATTGAAGCCGTCTAATGTCTATACCCGGCAAAATGTTTTGTTTTCGACTTTTTCTTGTTTTAGGATTACCTAAAAGTACAACTAGAATCTTGATCTCGAACCTTGTGGTCGATCGACGTCGGCCAGACGAGATTGATCGCCTCAAAACATATAGATGGGCGTTCGATTAACTTAACCCCGTAAATATGTACTTACTACACTGGATCGATCCTATTTCAACGATCGACTTCAGTCTTTACTTTAGTATCGTTCAAAACATTAAATATTCAAAATAAACAAAACCGTTCACAGCTTAAACTGACAAAAGCCGTACTAAGCGTCAAGTTGCAGTTCGAGCAGTCTTTTGTCTCATTATAAGTCTAAACCTAGCACGTGGACAGGTGGTGACGTAACTAATGGCGGTGACGTTGCTCTCGTTGTACTTGGTAGTGGTCGGTGACCTGCTGGTAAACCTTAACAGGTCTTCTCATAATGCAAGCTGGTGTATTTGTGAAAGAGCACCCTTTATACCCACAATATACCCCTTACATATGCCCACAATAAAGATACTTTGACTTTGACTTATAACATGCGATTTGCATTCTAAATATGAAATATCGCTCTCCAGTGCACGAATAATATTTATTTATTTAATTAAGAACTAGCTGCGCCCCGAGGTTTTATCCGTATAAGTCTCGATCCCGTGGAAATATTGGGATAAAAAGCCAGGTCATGGTCAACTAATGTGCCAAATTTAATCTAAATCCATTTAGCCGTTTTAGCGAGAATGCGTAACAAACAAAGATACAAAAGTCAAGTCTTTTCTCTTTATAATATTACTTTTAAAAAGCCACTTATGTTGACATTTTGCACCACACATACAAGTAATCGGTCAATAGTAGTAGTTATACATACAAAACAGCTTAAATATTTGATAGCCATTTGCGACGTTGCCACCATTTTGAACGCACTCAAAAATTTAAAAGAACAAAGCCGTTCAAACTGACAAAAGCCGTACTAAGCGTCAAGTTGCAGATCGAGCAGCCATTTGTCTCAATAAAAGTCTACACCTGGTACGTGGTAAGTCGGTGACGTAACTAATGGCGGCGACGTTGCTCTCGTTGTACATACTTGTTAGCGGTTGGTGACCTGCTGGTTTGAAGACACTATGGTGTTGTTTGAATATTATGGATGCAAGTAATTTTGGGTATTAAATATATTTGACAAGTTTCTTTAAAAAAAATCTATAGATTCATACTTCAAGTATTATAAATGCAAATGTAATCCTGTCTGTCTTTCTGTAATCCTTTCACGGCTTAACGGCTGAACGGATATGGATGATTGACCAAGACCTGAGTTAGGACATAGGATACTTTTTATCCCGGTTATTATTTATATTGTTGAACGAATTTTAAAAGAAATGCGCAAAACAAAATTCAGTTTTCTAGACGGTTTTTCAACGCCAATAACTTAGCTCAAAAGCAAATCCTGCTAAGAATCAAAGTAAACAAAACGTCGCGTGGACCAGCAATCCCGTCAACAATGTACTTAATAGAAAACGAATTCAAAATTGTACGTCTAGACGTAGAATATCCCCAAGGATAGCTTGATCGAATATCTTTCATTTTTTATTCAGGACAGAATTCAGAAGGAATCTTAAATCTCATTATAAAATCGAAAGTGGAATTGTTTGGTCTCGTCACGTTTTATTTGTTCTAGAAATCGCTATAAGCCGTTCATATATTGAAAATGACGTCAGCATTAGCCTGGTCGTACCGTTTCAAGCAGAGAGTGAAAACGAACTAGAGTGCGCACAAGATAAGTCTGCGCGCGTGTTTGACCTTCAAGACTTTATCCCTGAAAGCACTTTTATTCACTTTCGGCATAACGATGGCGGAATGGATAATCATAACTTTGGAAAACACGGAACACAGTCCACTCTCTTGACACCTGATATAAACGTCGAAATGGCGGCAAACGATTATTTCCGATTTCGAGCGAGCGCAAACTTATTTTGCGCGCAATCTAGCTTCTGCTTGCATTGTCTTAATTGAGACGGTGCTCTGCTGTCCTACCATAATTGGTTGCAGGACAGGTGCTGTGTAGGACATATCAAGGAGGCAGATAACCAAGTTGGAGCACACATGCTCAAAAAAAATCGTATGATTTTTCACGAATCGTTTAGTACTGACCCGTTTTAAAAAGTACCCTCTGGACTTACGCAAGTTCCTATTGCGTATAATCTATTAGCAAAGTTATTGTCAATAAGGGACTGATAGAAAGCCTTTCTAACAAAAAATACCAGTCACAAATATTGACTAGATAGTGCATCGCAACTTCAAAAGACAAAGGCGCAAATAAGTTTGCGGAAACTCCCAACAGACTATACAAATAATAAAACAACGCCATCCAATCCTATATTGTATCCTTAGTTCAAAGCAAGTTCAAACAGGGCGGCGGCGACACCTATCGTCGGCATCCCTCGGGAGGATTATCCAAACATTCCCGATGTCGATGTCGTGCAAAACATCGGTTCCTTTCGGGTTCTGATTTTAAATAAAATACGTTTGATTTCAAGCGTCTGTTTTTTGTTTTAGTTCGCTTATTTTTGGGTATAATTTAAATATTAAAACCGGTGGTAGGTAGTCTAACAGAACTACCTTAATACTAAGTGTAGATCCTTTTTAGATCTTTTTAGGTTTTTTAGGTACCTATTCTGTGGTTGAACACAGAATACCTAAAAAACCAAAAAAGAGTCACTGGACTTGATATAATTTAACCGTGAGTTATAACCATCACTTAACAAGCTGAAGCAGAAGAGGATTTTAGACTGAGTAAATAAGGATAAAACTGATGATCAAAATAGCAAAGACCACAAAACCAACCAACACAAAATATTAAAAAGATTGGAAAATCCAAAAGTGCACGCCTCAAATCATAATGCACATTTATTTTAATAAAATAATAAATCGTGTATTTGATTT
The DNA here is from genome assembly GCA_937001585.2 of Brachylomia viminalis. Lineage (NCBI taxonomy): Eukaryota > Metazoa > Arthropoda > Insecta > Lepidoptera > Noctuidae > Brachylomia > Brachylomia viminalis. Next base: position 4,982,462 of record OW443305.2, on the reverse strand, counting down.
GTAATATAAAAAAATCATATTATTATAGTTCTTATATTTTTGTACGTGTGTATCAAAGTGAATTTTAATAAACAATCATTAAAAAAAACTACGTGAACTAGGCTACTGATATGAAATACGGCACTAGTTTTAACCGAATTCTGGAACTAATAAAAAATGCCCGGTCTCGATATATAAATTTTTTCGGGAGTTATCGTTGGTGCATACAAAATCAGCGTACGGACGTCCACGTAAAAGAAATTTCAAACGTGTTTTTTTCAAAGTCGCAACTTAAAATGATTTATGGAATGTATAAGATGGTAAAATTTAAGGGTTTTCTCTATGTACAACTACTCATATTATTGTATGAATGCAATATAGGGGATATCGGGAGTAAAGCACTGCGTTATAAGGCGTGCAATTGTATTTACCGATCGCAAGTCCCAACACTGTTGCTTACTTACACAATATCAACCACAAAATATGTACATTGTACAATCCCCTTTCCGTCAACCTTTGTCATAACAAATAAACAAGACAATCAATCGAAGAAACCGAACTAAAACAATAATGTTGTAGACCGCTCACTAAACTAATTTTAAACGGTTAAACAATAATTTGGAAATACAAACCTCAAAATGTTGGCAGTCTGTGACAATTCCGGTGCCAAAAAGGATTTTGACATCTGTCAAATTGTTAAGAAAACAATTATGACAGGCGTCTACTCGTGATCGTTAACAAAATACTGGTGTTGAAAATTTACAGTATAATTAAAAACTGACACGTTAATTTTATTTGTGTCGTAAGTATTTAATTTATTGTTTGAAATGCCCGTTGACTTCAAGTGACGCTTTTTGCAGCGTTTTATAACAATCGTTAAGTTTAACTAAGCGTCTATCTATCTTAGATAACAAACAGCCTCACCGCTTATGAAATGAAATTGTAGTGCGTTATTATATTGTTCCCACACTATTATCTTATTTTGGTTTAAAATGATAAATTCCTAGCGAGCCGTCCTTACTTTGCCCGGTTATACAAACATAGAGATTTCTCCATTTTATTTATCAACTAGATTTATACAAATGGATAAAATTTATGTTTCTTATTGTAATGTCAAAATAACAGCTTTTTACTAAATGCATATGAAAGAATATACGGTACTTGCAAAAAAATATTTTTTTTTAAATTTTATCTGCCTGTCTGTCTGTTTGTTTCGGCTAATCTCCGAAACGGCTTAACCGATTTAAACGGGATTATCCCCGGCATAAAGCTATTGTTATAAGGATAGGCCTTTGTTACTTATGTAGTAACAAAGGCTACTTTTTATATCGGTAGCACGTTCCCGTGGGATAATTTTCTTATATCCACGAGGGCGAAGCCACGTTAGTGTTAATAATTATGTATTGTATTTATTTATTTTATTATGTATGTAAACACAGTAAAACAGATACAGATACGACATTATTAGTATTGCGTACAATTGAGTTTATATATATAAATCTTCCGGAATAAATTATTTAAACTTTGGTGAAAACCGCCTCAACTACCATTTTGGAGTTTAGAACTCAGCGGTCACACAGACAGATACATACAAAAAGCATTATTTTTAGAATAGATGGTGTTAAATTATAAATTAGTTTTTAGTAAATCAGGTAGTTAGCGGTAACTAGGAATTGTTTTCACTAACTGGCATGACAGCTTGTAAAATTGCCAACTATAATATAAGCATTTAGGTACAAAAAGTGCATTACACTAACTAAACGCATTTTAAAAAAAACTACTACTACTAAAAAAAATATTACTATATAAATGTTATTAAATGAATATTTAATTGACAAATCCATAGGAAAGACTTAATAATATAAATTAATATTACAATTTTAGATTAAATTAATAATTAATAAAATATTACCTTAAATTTTACTTAGAGTAAGTTAGTTTGCATGTTTAAATAAGTCCTCTTCCTTAATTTTTTTCTTTTGCTGTGCCCGGAACGATTGTTACAACAAATGTTTACTTACCACCTTAGCATATACATTTGGAATGCAACAAACGAATGAATATTTAGTATCTAAATTGTCGTGCAAGCGCTCAAAATATTTTTCAAAAACATTAAAGTCGATTCATCAACTTAGCCCACTGCAACTTACAGCCCAATACTGAATAGGCCAGTCCCAAGTTACGCCATAACACCCGCCGCAAAACTTATAAACTCAAGCAAGCACTAGAGAAACATTTCTCCTCTCATACGGAATCTAAGCATCAAACTAGAATATTCTTTAAACGGAAGTTTCTTCTCAAGTTATGCATAGTGGTAAGCTTAGACGCTACATTGTATATGCATTGCGTCGCTTAAGAGTCTGCTAACTTAGAGAATAAGTTATAATTGGACCATAGGGATACTGAGAGGTTTTGTCTTAAGTTTAAACTAAGTTAGAGGTGACCGTTGTTTCATAACAACAAGGCGTCTTAGGAATTATAAAGACTAGGCTAGCCAATGTTCTGCCAGGGTTGCGAGAAAGTCCGAAAGGGTCATCGTGGCACCTGGTACAGGCAACTGAAGGAACACGGATGGGTTTTAGTCAGTAAGAGTCTGAAACGCCCCCCACTCCGCCCAGAGCGGGAGATGTCATTAGATGAATTCCCAACCCAAAAAAAAAGAAAGGCTAGCCAACGTGGTCAATAAGAAGGTTATTCGTTTCACTAGCCTCCCTACCCGCCAGAGTCTGTTTCCCGAAAGTTACATTCGATATTATTCGATTCTTCAAGTCAAGAATGAATAGGGGATAATATTGATTTAGTCTGGGACCAAATGTTTTTTTCTTTATTTCTAAAAGAAAAAAACAAAAGGAAAAAAAAAAGAAAAAAAAAAAATTTTTTTTAGGCAAGCATGCACTATCGTCGCCAACCTACTAGCGGAGATATCGATGAAACGCGAGCATAAGCAGTATAAACTAGTAGAGCTACTTATCTATGAAAAGACTCGACTCAAAAATGATTACTACTCATACTTATATAAAATAATTATATATTTCTGAAACTATTTAAGCAGCTTTATTGTATTCCAGTTTGAAGGATTTAGATTGTTGATATTACAGGCAAACATACAACATTAACTGAAAGTTTTGTAATAAAAATTGGACACAGGATATATTATATTTTTGGCTCTAAACTAACAAAGAAAGCTACCTACAAAGACGCCAAAAAACTACCTACATCTAACTAGAAACATAATTTTGTGTCACACATAAACTATTATTCGCCTTATGACGAAACAGTGGACAAAGGCGTTCCATTTCTATGTCATGAGCAACGAATGTATATAACACGAACCAAATATAACACGATCCAAATTTCTGTCCCGGATTTTCAAAGCTTTAACCAGTTACAGAACACAATGAATTTCAAATATTATTTATTCAAACATTTGGTACCTACGTAGGTACCGAATGTATGAATAAATATTTATTAACTACTTTCATACAAATTTTATGATGTAGGTAGACTATTTTTAACTGTTTAATCTCAAACTCAAAGCATTTATTTCAATTAAACCATTTACAGGCACTTTTGAATTGTCAAGTGGTCGGTCAGTCAGAAATATGAAGCTAGTTGCCCATTCCAAAGCGTAGTAGGTACCTATGGAGAAGAACGGGCAAGAAACTCCATGGACACTCTTTTAAATTATATTGTTACATAAATATTAGTTACATCATTAATGTTGAATATAGGTATAATTATATGTGAGAACGATGTAAATAAGACGTACACGTTGAGTGTCCAGTGTACAGTAAATATAAATTTAAACAAAACAATCCATAATAAAATAATTAAAATAAGCCGTGGTGGCTAAGAGATGACCAGTCCCAACTGACAGCGCCCGTTCACGAACATGACGCATGGATCAGCACCATTCAGCTCGACCATTTTGAAGGGAGCTAAATGATCCAACACACGCGCCACCGTCAGCGAGACATAGACCAAAGAAAAGAGAGCAGTGGTGGCCCAGTGGTAACGGCCGCGACTTACGAGTTGTAGGTCGTGGGTTCGATCTCAAGAAGGCACTTTACTTTGTGTAATTAATTAATCGCTACTGCTCTCAAAACGGTGAAGGAAAACATCGTGAGAAATCCCGCATGTCCAAGAACCTAAAACTCGAAGACCTGTGACATCCACCAACTCGTACTGGGCCCGCGTGGTGGATTACGGCCTACTCTCTCTCACAGAGAGGGACTGTGTCCCAGCAGTGGGAGCATTATAGCCTGATTATGTGAAAGGAAAAAAACACAATACCCCAAACTCATCTAGGGGTAGGGATATCGCATTTTTCGCATCGGTGTGAACGGTAGTTCTTCTAAAGTCTAAACTATGCATCGGATTTGATGCGGATTTCACAATAACTTAGAAAATGTATTCCGGAAGGGTGTATAATACATTTATATCTATCATTTATTTTTATTTATTTATTTATTAATAAAGGTACACCAACAGCTTCTGTATACAAAATATCAAATAACAGTAGATAATAGTTGAGGGCTTATAGAGTTGCCAATAATAGGTGAACCAACATTCTCAAATACAGTGATAGCCTAATGTAAAAACGAAATGCATAAAAATTAAGTGGTAACAACTATACAAACAGAGATATAAAAAATACATAAGTTATATGATTGCAGAGGTTGCAAGAAATACCTACATAATAATACAATAAAATCAATCTTTGGACTGTGTGAGTTGCGTGCTTAGGGACGTCAAAATTTGGGTCTTAAAGTGTGTTATTGAGTCATGATATATCTAATTTACATGTAATAAGGAAATCTCGATGTTTTGTCAAGTCGTAAAAACCATGTGAAGCAGGGACGGGTCGTTAGTATAGAATAATAATTTACCGAAATAATAACGTTGTAGTGGAATAATAAATGTGAAAATAACCTGAGAACCATAACGAGATTATCACCTGTCTTGTAGAACATCTGTCTAATAAATTGTAGTTAATTTGGTTGTGTGGATCTAAGCTAGTAATTCAATACAATTAGTTTGTACCTTATCTAATTTAATCCTAATTAGCCACAGATATTGTATTGCTTAAGTTGTGGATCAAATAAACTATAATGTGGTAATTCAATGATGATACATAAAACATATTTTTTTGCGAGAGAAGCAACTTTTCCCATATGGTTGCAATTGCTATGTTCTATCTCTGCATCACCCAGTCCGACTTTGTACAGTATTTTTTTTAATAGTTTATTTTTTATAGTTAAATAATAAATAAATAAATATTTATTTAAACACCTCCGCCGCGAAAATAATGATGGGCAACCGCTTAACGAATTCCCCTATGAACCATTACCATTTATGTCGCAATTTGAGTTGCGGGACATCATGAGATTCAGTTGAATTGTTGTAATCGGAGCAAAATGTCGTCGGTTTCACCTTAGTAAATACAGCATACGTCTACGTCGGACCTCTTAGATTAGTTATTCCGTGAAATGAACATCCATTTTACAAAATAAAATAAGCATCGCTTCATAAACTTGCCGACTGCCACCGATACGTGCGAAACAAACGCGGCACCGCAAAAAAATAGCGGGCTGAGCGTGAAGGTTGGCCTCCGAGCAGATCGGCGAAATCACACAGCAAAGAGATAGAACCAATATCAAATCTGTGCGTAGTACAGGTGCAGGTGCAGTAGAACAGGCAGTTTCGCTTATCGTAAAACGAACCAGTCATGGCAAAACGACTGCGGATTTGCTACTATGGTTTTGCGGCGAGATGTGATTCCCGCAAAAAAATCAGCATTTAGCATGTGACATTTCAATTTTAATAAAATTACTTAATGAGCGAACTTTAGTGAAAACATATACATTTTTGAAATGTTAAACTAGTAGTTACTGGTTGAAGTGTGTGTGAGCCGGAAATGTTGCACAAATGCATCCGGAGAGATGGGCAAATATCATCACTGACTGGAGCCTCATAGATGACATCGCCGTCGAGGTAGACCACGGCGAAGGTGTTGTGACGATCTGATAACGTTTGCAGCGCCAATATGGCCAGAGATCGCACAAGACTTAGGAAGGGGCTTAGGAAGAAAAAGGGGAGGCCTTTGCTGAGCAGTGGGACACAATATAGTCTAAGAAAAAAAAGGCGAACACGAAAAAGAAAGAAAAGGAAAGGAATGCAAAAAAATAGGGGAAAAAAAGGGAAAAGGGAAGGAAAGTTATTTAAACACCTTATACTCACATTTTTAGGGACTTATGTGTTTGAGCCGTTTGGGGTTGAAACACTAGGGCCATGGGGTCCATGTGCTTAGTTTTTCGTGACATCGTCAAGCGGTTGGTCGACTCTTCACGTGACCTGAGGGCTGGCTTATTTTTTGGCCAAAGAATCAGCATTGCCATACGACGTGGCAATGCTGGCAGCCTTTTGGGCACTTTTCCTGTTGACAGCGATGCGGATGAATTTTTCGATGCGCTTTGATTTATTTTTTATTTTTTTTATATACTTGTACATATTATTATTTTAAGACTTAGCTTATTAAATTATGTAAACATTAGTTCAGGTTGTTTAAATGAATACTTATATTATATTTTAACACCTTATCAAGTTACATTGAGCGAATTTCACTTCAGAAATAAATTCATTCAGATCGTGTAATAGGTAAAAGGGGTATTGCAATTATGTAGATCACTTGAATATTAATTAACTTAGAGCTTGATTAATTGAATTAATTAATTGTAACAGTCAATTTTAAGTAAGAGTTACTTTCGGTACATTCAATTTTACACAAGTAACTTTATTTTCCAGCTTTTTAACCGACTTCAAAAAAGGAGGAGGTTCTCAATTCGTCGATTTTTTTAAATGTATGTATACCGATTACTCGAAGACGCCGCAACCGATTTGGAAAATTCTTTTTTTATTTCAAAGCCAGGTGGTCCCACTTAAATTATATCGAAATCGGTCGAGCGGTTTTAAAAAAATCAGCAATATATTATTTTTAAATAAAAAAAAACCGTCTTCAAACGCACGTGGACGTGTAAGACGATCGTTTTCGAATTGGTGTGGGGGTAGGTTACCATAACTAAAAAATAATAAATTTTTTTACAAAAAAAAAACAACCGACTTCCAAAAAAAAAACATTACAAAGTGAAAAATAATTTTAATTTCGGAAGTCAGTGGAAAAAATAAAATTAAGGTCCAAAGACACCGACTTCCGAAATTAAAGCTATTCTTCACTTTGTAGTATTTTTTTTGGATTTCGGTTGTTTTTTTTTTAATAAAAAATATCGTTCTACTATAGTACCGATTTTACTTGGTTAAGAATGACATTTGAATAATATCTGTATACGATATGATATGGTTGAATGTACAGTACTCATAAAGTTATTGAAATTGTACTACCTATGTAAAACTACATTTTCATCATTATCATTACGTATAGTTTCCTTGCTCTTGTTTAATGTTTATGCTGTATGATTATTATGTAGTTAAGTATATGTTCTTTGTATATATGTATTGATTGTATATGTAAATGGTAAACTACTGACTACCTGCAGCATTGTCTCCTTCTCCCTCTAATCCATCCAAAGGTTGTCTGTAAAAGATCGCTTTTAGCGATAAGACCGCCCATTGGGTCATCCTATGAAAAATTTCTACATGTATATCTGTAATTTTTATGACGTACATAATAAAGAATATTCTATTCTATTCTTTTAAATAAATCGATTCTGATTCTGAAGATTTTTCGTGGCAACAACCAACAATTCGTTCCATATGAGATTGAATCTCACCCCAGCAATACTCGTCTAGTTTCAGCGCTAGTTCTAGGGTCATAGAGGTTTGTTATACTTCCCAAGTACACCAACCAACACTCAATCGGCCTAGCCGTTTTCCAACTAAGTTGGGGTCGGCTTCCAGTCTAACCAGATACAACTGAATACCAGTTTTACATGAAGCGACTACACAACCTCCACAGCCCAGTTACTGGGTAATACAATACCCATTGTTAAGACTGGTTTTCCAAATTTTGGGTTTCTGACTACCCGTAACGACTGTCAGATCTACGAATGACAGCCGGGACCAATGGCTTAACGTTCTCTATGAGGCACAGAGGGGTTTCGACGGGTAATGACCGCGGCAAGCGTAGCTTACCCCTCCATTGGCCCGTGTCGGTGCCATCATTCAGCCACAACCCCTAACCAAATAACACTCCTGCTTGATTATTCTGTAACAATGACAAATCAATGAAAGCAACTATGGTTAGCATCTAGGTTTCTATCTTTGATACCGCGATTCCTACATACACCCATGTACCTTTTACAACGACATGGCCCCAAGCTCAGAATTGGTATTTAAAGCCCTATTTGTCTAGTATTCGCCCGTGTAGACTGTCTGAATAGCCTGTATAGGTCATTCATATTCATGAGCTATCTGGTAGATCGGGCTAGGAGCTCGAGATATGTCGCACAAATGCTCACGTTGTGGACAATCCTGCGAGGAATACAGATGATTTATGTTTTGTTCGTGTTATTTTCTGTATTTATGTGAAATGGATGTATTGAATATGGTCAGTTTTTAGATGCATGTAGGCATTTAAAAGAAATATCTCCAGGAGTAACTTATAATGGTTCATTATAAGTTGTCCAACAATCCGAGCCGGCCACCCTGTACCTATAAACCAATGTGATATTCAAACCTTTTAAAGGTCGAGAACACAATAGTTCCGAACTGTCTGCCTGTTCCGTGTCAAAGAATCGAGTTTCCATGATTCTGTAAACCTATCCTGTTCACTGTGCTGTAGAATCTCAAGTCAAGTGAATTGATTGGCTACAAGTCAATTTGGTAAACCAATCACAATGGTTAACAAGAGCTTGAGCATTAGACAGCTGATTCCTGATTGGAGAATTGATCAGGTCTTCAAAAACTTATGTTGATCATTTTGGATGTGGGTTCCCGTGTCTGTCTGTGTCCACGTTGTTCTTCTACACAACGCTTTTTGATGACCTAATATTTAGAGAATTTAGTCCGGAAGGTTTATGTGTATAATACACTTGCTGCGCCCCGCAGTATCACCCGCATAAGTCTAGATCATGTTAGAATATCGAGATAAAAAGTATCCTGTGAAAGCGTAACAAACAAACAAACATACAAAAAACCTATAGAGGTATGAGGAACAGGGTGTAAAGTTCGCTCATACCTCCATAGAAAAGGGAGGATCCTCCGACCAGACGGGTGTCGTGTCTGGTGGGCAACTGTGGGATGATTGCTGTCGGGGCCTTGTATATGCTAGTTTCGCGGTAAACTCTGATTGCACGATGCAGGATTTTGCGTGACGTCAGAATGATCCTTAGTTCGCACGTGGCGATGTAGATATCGCTACAAACCTAATCTTTTCTCTTTATAATATTAGTTTTGATTAATATTATACTTACATAAAATGAAGTCAAAGTCAAAACGTTTATTGCGAAGTTCGCAATAAACGTTTATGTGTGTTATATTATGTAAAAAAAAAAAAGTTAAAAAATCTCTATAAAGTAATCTCGATATTCTATCAAACTCAAAAGCCGTGTGAAGTACTAAATTGAGCCATCGCGGGACGACTGGCAGATGTGAAACATCGAAAAATAAAAGAAAATAACTATAATCAAAAACTAAATATTCAGTTTTTTTTAAAGATTTTTTTTACTTAAAATATAGCGCGGCGATGCGTCGCCACGCCAGCAATCGGTTTTACGTGCGGCTATAGATGTATCACATCAAATTTAAAGGAACAATAAAAATTAATATGAAAATAAAAGAACCGCACCGTCGCTTGCGCATGGCGACGCGACGCCACGGCATACGTGCGTTGCCACGCCAGCAATTGGTTTTACGTGCAGCTATAGATGTTTCACATCAAAATAAATATGAACATAAAATAATCGCAGTCGCTTGCACATGGCGACGCGTCGCCACGCCAGCAACCGATTTTACGAACGGCTATAGATGTTTCACATCAAAATAAATATGAAAATAAAAAAATCGCACAGTCGTTTGCGCATGGCGACGAGTCGCCACGGCATGCGTCGCCACGCCAGCAACCAGTTTGACGAGCGGCTATAGATGTTTCACATCAAAATAAATATGAAAATAAAAAAATCGCACAGTCGTTTGCGCATGGCGACGCGTCGCCACGGCATGCATCGCCACGCCAGCAATCGGTTTGACGTGCGGCTATAGATGTTTCACATCAAAAAACTTTGCAATTAACGTACAAGTATATTATGTAACCGTCAACGAAACTAGGTATTATAGAGGGTACATTGCCCATTGCCCGTAGCACGTATGCGTCATTGCTTTCCAATCGCTAAAGTATTCATTACAAGGGAAAAGGGTCGTCTATTTTTAGACGGAAACCACCTAGCTTAGGTACTACTTTCACTAGGTTTATGAAATGTACTCAGTAGGTTGACTTTAGCAGATTGAAGCCTAAGGGGTTTATTTATAAACGATGATTAAAGATAAGAGACGTTTAAACGTCAAAAATTTATCGTTAAACAGTCGCTAATCACAACTTAACGTTAAGCAACGTTTATAAATAAAAGGGTAACAGTTAATCCTCCGTTTATTGCTAACTGGCTTTTGCATGCGGCTTCGTCCGCGTGGAGGTGTAAATTATGCCTCAGTAACGTACTACCGAGACAAAAAGTACCCTATGCCCTAACCTTGGTCATGGTCTACTCATGTGCCAAATTTCATTCAAATCTGTTCAGGCATTTTAGCGTGAGAGCGTAACAAACAAACTCACTTTCCCATTTATTATATTACTACCTGTTGCCTGCGACTTCGTCTGCAATCCAGGATGAACCGTAGCTTATGTCCTTACCTAGGTCATGATCTATCTATGTGCTCACTTTCATCGAAATCCTTTCAGCCGTTTTGGCGTGAAACCGTAACAAACGGACAAACTTACTTTCGCATTTTTAAATTAGTTAGGTTAAGTCATTTGCAAATTAGTAATATTAATAATATAAAGTAATTTAATATTATAGTTAGGAGTTAGGATAGGATATAAGACGGCCCTTTACGCTGACCGCTTTTTTTACATATTGGTACAAAACTTTAAAATACATAGTTTAATCTTTAAATCAGTTTTAATTATTTGGTTCACAACATATTTTTGTATTAAAATATTGCCTTAATATGTTTGGTTTCCAGTCATTACATTTATTTGAACAAATAACTTTATTTTATTACTTGGATTTAATTTAATTTTAAAGTAACAATTTCCTTGTCTTTTTTCTAAAAAATACTACCTATTTAATAACACATTTTCCCTTTACATCATAACCGCTTTTGCTCCAAGCAAAACCGCTCAAATCAAATACGTTTTCCCAGATTTGAATATGGAAAATTTTCACAAACTCCTCAAATGTCCGGCCAAAACGGCTCCACTAGATTTGATCCGCTGTGGAGACGGCCATGAATTTTGGACCCGCATTCGAAATTTGAATCAAACGATCAATTTACGAACTTTGCATGAATATCAGTGGCCAGTCCTTTCCAGTTATAAGATGTATATTATGATGTGTGTAAAATTCGAATTTGGTTTCTCACCCTTTTGTTCGTTTTATGGATTTTTTTGGAAAGTAGCTTGTCAGTTGTCACTTGAGTTCAGTCATTGTTGAAATGTAACATTAATTTGCTAAACAAGGTTAAAAATTCATATCTAAGTGCAGTATTACTAAATACTGATAGAATACCTACTGCTTGGCGGTAGAAATAGATAGCTGTGAACTGGTAGCAATACCACTATATTGCTGACTTAAACGAACTCATTCACAATAATCCCTAACTACTCCACAAGACCAGCATCTAATAAATTCATCGTCTTTCTTTCATGAATAAATAACAAAGTATTGTATATTTTATTCGTAAGCAGTCCATAAATATTTCAGCACAAATAATTCAAGCTTTCACAGATAATGGAAGCCTTAGGAGTATCGCATATCTTCGGTCCAATCTGTCTGTGTATTGTCAATATCTAACATTATCTTCATAATCTCTGAGATTGGTGCAGACTGTACCTATACAGACATATTGGGTCCAATAACAATTCATGACTATAGAAACAATTCTTGGTTATGTTTATTGTTGATCTCTTTGATACGTTATATTATAAAGAAGTAAGTATCAAGAAGTTTTGATATAGAAACTGAACACACGGCGGAATGGACGCATAAACTATATGCATTGGCTCTAGACCTTATATCATGTCTGTTAGCTAGACTGGGAACGTAAAGGTCAGGATATAGTGTTAGAAGGCGGCGAAAATTGTAGTAGAATCCAAAAGCGTGCACTGACTGGACAGGTCCTCGTAATCTGCGTGGTTCTTTCCTCAGAAGACCATTTCAGACACCGATCTACACGGTCCTCAAAGATTATGTCCGAACTTTTATATACACATTGACATTTATGAATGTTATACTTACAATGACATGAGTATTTACTTTGTAAAGTATTATATTACTTTAATTATTGTGAATGTGAAGATTATGTGGTTTATTACTTTTTTTGTTTTCTCAGTTAGTTTTAATCGCGATCTAGCAGCTTTAGTAATTTATGCGGCCTAACTAAAAGCCCTTTCTTTGGTATTGTTCGTCGAATCGTAGTGCTCCTTAAGTTCTGAGTTGAGCTGCACGATTGCTGACAATTGCGTGAACTGACTGGATAGGTCCGCTCAATCTGTACGGTTTTTCCATAAAAGACCGTTTCAGACACCAATCTACATGGTCTTCACATGATCTGACCAAGATTATGTTTGGACTTTAAAGGAGACTGTGACCTCTGAGTTTGTTTCAGCCTTTCTTCTCAGAGTAGTCAGATAGGAAACGCCGACCACATCTAGTTTTTAAAATACGATTGACGTGTAAAAGTGTTTGTACAAACCTACTTACAGAAATAAAATCATTTATCATTTAAAGGATTTTAGGCATACGATACAGTCTGGTATCACTAAAAGACAATTTCTCTTTGCATTTACTTACGGTAAGTGATTAATATCGATCACTTTCGATGATTGTGACTGTGACTCGTGGTCAATTATTGTATCAAGGTGTATAAAGCTAGCTCTAGGTGGGTAATGCTGAGCGATAGAGGTTTTGCGTGGATGTGGCGCATGTTTCCCCCACCCTTTTCTTATTTTTTGTGTCTATGTTCTTTTTTGCGTCATGTTTACCGCGAATAAACGCATTTTCTTTCTTTCTTCAATTATTTAGAAGAAATATTTTCAAACGAACGGAGGATCTGAATCCATCTTGATAAATCCCTTTGAAAACTAATTTCACAAGTGAGATTGGTTATCCTTGGGGTGTAAACAAAGCGACATTCTATCAGCGATAATGATGATGGTGGTCAAAAATGTATCGGTTTGACATAAACTACCGAAAACCTTATTACAACAACTTTCAACTGGCAGTTGAAAGTTGTTGTAGAAATACGAAACGCTTTGAAAGCGTTTGCCACTTGTCTAAGCCCACTGCTCTAGACTGAAAATCTTATCGAGTCAATTCCGTAACAATATTTGTTTCTCATTCTATCTAAAACGTAAAATAAATACCTATTTATGACTGTTGTTAGCCAGTCACGACACTCATCCATCAAAACCTCTCAACATGAAATCCGCTTCTACAAATCGCTGTCGCTTATCCACAATGAACATAACCACCACCGTCGCCACATTGTCTAACATAAGCAGGGCGCGGATTTAACCGCCGCGCGGATAAACCCCTTCGGATATTCAAGGTACAGCGGATGTATCCAGCTATATTCCGTTTTATGGTGCCGTCAAGCCGTACGCTGTATACTGCATATTGGGAACACATATTGTTAAGCAAATATCCGATGCGACAGGCCATCTCTAGTTTATGTTTTCTCATTTTTGCAGCCTTTGCTTCGAATATATTATGACGGTATAAAGTTTTTTTGGCTGTGAATTTTTGGCGAAATGTTTTGTTTTTGTTTCGATTTTCTGCTGGCAAAGATGAGAAAAAAATATATTTTAATGTTTAGATGCCATTTTTTTGCGATTTATCAGTCACTTTTTAATCATTTAGTTTCAACTAAACTACATGGTGCTTTCTTTATATTTCCTCAAGTGCTATCATAATTATTCTAAAGAAAAAAAAAGTATTACACAAAAAAAAAAAACAGTATATAAAGTTCAAACAAGTAGGAACATTCTTTATTCAGCTTCTAAAATTATCTTTTGTCTCTATTGTTTCTATTAAAGGAACTACGTCAATATTTCGAATAATATTTCAATAAAAGCGAGACAGACAGTCTGCAAAAATATCATATATGTAAAGAAAGTTCACGTACTTCAACTTTATGTTATTTATATAAACAATATCCATGAATATCTCTATTTAAATTTATGAAGAGCTTTCACGAATCATGGCGAAGTAAAACTCGTCCAAATACACAAACAGATAGAAAAAAGAAGTCATTGACTTCTGAAAGAAAGAAGCATTTGTTCTGCTGCAGAGTATTGAATTAAATGTCTTGAGAAATTTTTTCAATAAAATATATTTTCTTTGAAGCATCAATCCATTCATATATTATCTATGCAGTAAAACGAAATCTTACAATCACTCACAAGAAATCATTAAAATAAAACACTATAAGAGGGCTAGATATTTTATCAAATGATAGAGATTTGGATATTTTAACTTGTATAGATAGAATAGTTATTTATCCAACATGTGAGGAAAGTTCGTTTTTCCTATGAGTTTTGATTTTGAGTCTTGAGCGATCGAAGGATTAAAAAAATTTATCACGAGCGCAGCAAGTGATTATAAATTTCAATCCTGAGTAAGCGAAAGGCTCAACAAAACGAATAGCAAATGAACTTGCTCACATGTTGCATACAAAACTTTTCACCACTCCCAGCAGGAAAGTATTCAGTCGTCATATTAAATAGTCACCAAGCAAATAATTAAAAATTAATCAATTTTTTTTTTAAATATCTTTAAAACATAACATAAAAAAATCAGGCAAGGTTAGTTTCTGAACGGGATCATTACTTTCCTCACTGTTCAAACAGTGAGGAAAAACCAACTTTCCTCACTGTTTTCGTAGAGGAAAGACACTTCTTACGTGCGGGAGTGGTGAAAATATATTTTAACTTGTATTGTTTGTTTTGGGTTGCCCAATTTTTTCAAGGTACATCTTAGGAGATGTGGACTTACTCAGATGATTATGGTCACATGCAATACCCACAATCTAACGATGCCGAATTGTAATGTCTTGTACCTACACCTGATTTCACTAATGACCTTTTCTCTGTTTCTACTTACCTAATTGACGGTAGGTCACCTACTTACAGTAGCTCTTCTTTCCTGGGCAATTTTTGCCACAAAAATAGCTGATCATCTAATTTTAAAAGGTATCTGCCGACCGTTCTTATCTTAAACTCCGTTCCTTTTATCAGCATCCTATGCGGTGACAATAGCGTGCATTGGCTTCGCTCTAAGCGATTCTTTAGTAAATGGAGCTTTGGAGGTGTCAATTTACACTGTAGTGCTAATGCTGGCCCGCATTGCCTTTATCCCGCTTTCATATCGGAATTTTTGTTCGACAGATATCAACTGGCGTGCAGGAAAACCGATCCAGTCCTCGTTTTCTTGGAGTCTTCTCTTTCTTAACCTAAAAACCGGACCAGCTGTGGATTGGAATTTCTTGCTTTGATTTTATTATTCACAAACCCGTTAACTACTCAAAAGTGACGTGTGACAAAATCAAATCTAAAATTTGTATCCAGAATGTCACAACACTAAATTTGCAAAAGTTGTCAGTACACGACTTGCTCACGCGTTTTTAACTAGGTGGTGATTGGTAACAATTACCAGGCTTTACAACTAAAATCATCAAGATTTTAGTTTGTAACTTACTTTTTAGTAAATTCAAAATCCAAAATTATTTGATGAAAGTATAAACAAACTCTGTTCAGATTGAATTCTCTTATTAAAGAGAATTAGTAACACATTCATCTGAAAGAAAGGTTTCACCACTTTTTTCAACGCAATTTTTTTTAATAACAATATTCCATTTCTATTAAAAAAACATCAGCGAAAATTAAAGTTATACAGTTAACCTTAATTTTCCAACGAAAAAAACATCTTCAAAGTGATTTAAAAATAGAATTTCGTGTTTAAGTATTCAAATAATTAAATCAAAGCACTCAATTTGTAAGCGGCACTACAAATTGGCATCCACGGGTATTCTTTAGTTAGGAACACACCAGAGTTTGCTATAGCCAAAAAGATGACGTCTCTGCCCCTCCCCTTGACAGAATTCTTAATTCATTCGACCTTTTACGATTAGTTTTATTAACATTGCCAACTTCGATAGAAAATTGCTTTTTTAATTACCAATTTCTTTCAATCTATCCTCAAATAAATGGGCGAAAATCAATTTCCTTTTTTACAAAGACTTTACATTCAAAGATAAATTATAGGCTATATTATATGTATAAAGGTACCTATTAAATATCACTATAAATAACTAATACAAGATGGAGATGATAATACGACAGTAAATGAAGCTTCGTATGTATACGTTATGTAACTACGTTTAACGTCGTTTTCAGTGTGCATACAGAAATTCAATCAAATACATCCAATAATTCAGTCACAATAGCTAATCGACTGATCGGCAAAACCCATAGTCGCTAGTCGGTCCAATACCAATAGGTATTTAGTTTGTTCGAAAAAACACTTTTATAATTTAAATGTTTGGATTTATTTGATAGTTTTAAAGCACTTGATGCCGATTCCCGGCCACCGTAGGCGCGGGCTTGTGGACGGCGAGCAATAGGTAGCTCGCCGTCCGATAAGGACCAGGCCCGGGTTGACGGCGCGTTGTGTTCCACGCGTGCCTCATAGAGATGTCACCACCTATGACGGGGTTCGCTATGGCCGATGCCTGCCAGGGTTGCGGGAAAGTCCGAAAGGGTTACCGTGGCCCCCGTACAGGCAACTGAAGGAACACGGGTGGTTTTTAGTGAGTAAGAGTCTGACACGCCCTCCCGCTCCGCCCAGAGCGGGAGAAGTTATTTGATGATTTCCAAACCTCAAAAAAAAAAAGGATTTATTTGATAGTTTTAAAACACTCCTATACATTAATTATTATTGCCAATGTCTTGTATAAACTACGGTTAGAATCTGCGTAACACGAAAAAAATCAATTGTTTTCGACCCAACTCGATGCAAGAATGGTAATGAAACCAATTGTATTCAAAATGGCCGCGGAACATAATACAGTGAACAGTAAATGGAAAAAATAATAGAAATGCAAATGTTACACACGGTTATGTAAACTTTATTAAAGGTTTTCAAATTATCTGAAAATTGAATGGGCTTTTTTATTAGGAACGAGATACTAATCGCTAACTGCATGGACTGCGGTCGTGATTGACATCTTCTTGAACATGCCGAAAAATGTGCAAAGGATCTTGTATGGTCAGCGGCAAAAGTCGGTTAAAACAAACCGGTGCATGTTGGTGAATCGCAGTAAACAAATTGTTAATCTATTTGGGAACATAATCTAAATGGGCATAAAATTATTCGATACATTATATTTCAGCATTGTATATAACTTTTTTAATTTCACTTCTGTTCCGATTTTAGTCCAATAATTAAGATTTGAAAAACGAAAGTGTTCATCGACTTTTGTCGCTAACTGTACACAACCATAAATAGGTATTTATTATTCGTACTTGTGATAAAAACCGATTTAGTGTAGTATTTAGTTTCGGAGTGTGAATATGTAAGTATGAAAAAATAAGGGCGATATAGGGGTATAACTGCCCAATATAATAATAATAATATAGCCCATATTTATCGCAGAATCCATGACTTGCAAACAGTGTATCCGTGGTCGCGCCTATATCTAAACAACGCTAAACAAGGATGTTTTGGCGTTCGAATGACGTTGACAGAAGCGCGCTGTTGGTGAACATATTATACTTCTTGACAGTTTTGTGTGAAAAGTATCGAAAAAACAAGATGGCGGTGCTAGTTCCCATTTTGGCCACGCTCCAAAAAAATCTTGTATAGCTATAGCTGTCGTGATTGGTAATCAAACTAATAGACAATAGATATGGCACCAGATTCTACTATTTTCAGAAACCAATGGCCAGTCCAATTTTGCAAGAACAAATACTGCCGAACAAACTACAGCCTTACCTACCAAGAAATTAGACGCTGACTCACAAAAGCTTTTCGTGTAACATTTTGCCAAGTCATTTAATTTCGTTTAGTTTCAATCACAAAAGAACGGGCACGGGAAAGTTAGGTTTTGTTGTAAGAAGAAAAAATACAAAAGTTTCTAGACCAAGACTGTTCAGATAACATGAACCTTCTCTTACATTTTCTACGTCTAATTAGACTGTAAGTATTCTAACTTGCATTGTAAGGTTTAAAAGGACAATGCACAAAAAGCGGCCAAGTGCGAGTCGGATTCGCCCATGAAGGGTTCCGTAGCAGCAAGTGAATGTTTTTATTTTTTATTTTTATATTTGAGTTGATTGAATGAAAGGTAAATTGCGGTTTATTAATTATGACGTATTAAAAAAAACTACTCACTAGATCTCGTTCAAACCATTTCTCGGTGGAATTTTATATGGTAATGTGCATCATACATTTTTTTTTAGTTTTATCATTCTCTTATTTTAGAAGTTACGAGGGGGGGGGGGGGGGGGCACACATTTTACCACTTTGGAAGTGTCTCTCGCGCAAACTATTGAGTTTAGAAAAAAATGGTATTAAAAACCTCAATATCATTTTTAAAGACCTATCCAAAGATACGTACGGGATTGATGAAAAAAAAAATGAGTTTCAGTTCTAAGTATGGGGAACCCCCAAAATTTATTGTTTTTTTCTATAGTTGTGTGAAAATCTTAATGCGGTTCACAGAATACATCTACTTACCAAGTTTCAACAGCATAGTTCTTATAGTTTCGGAAAAAAGTGGCTGTAACATACGGACGGACAGACAGACAGTCAGACATGACGAATCCATAAGGGTTCCGTTTTTTGCTATTTGGATATAGAACCCTAAAAATACCCAGGCTCGGCGTATACGAAATATATTTTGAAAGAAAGAAAATTGCGTTTATTGGCATTACAGCAAAATAAATACACCTTAAAACTATAAAACACAAAACAACAATTATAAAGCCAAAAGGTCAGCAGAATGTCAGATGACAACACAAGGTGACGCTGATTTTCAGCTGCAACCCACGAGTGCAATACGCTGGAATAACAAACACATAGCGAAGGGTGTGGCCGTTATAATAAATTAAGAGAATTAATTAAATGTGATAATATACAGGGTATTGCGCAAATAATGGATAGCCCTGAAACTGTCGATCGGCCAGATTATTATCATCTATCATTTACCCCACTTATATCGCCATACGCCCATGGATAACCAAATTATTGATATTCTTGATATTTTAAATAAAAATCGTACTTACTCTTACAAAATCAGCTGCCATTTCTACAATTTGTGACTTCGCTGGCCCCGGGCAATAAAGCGGTAATATCAAAAATCGATTTTTACAGGAGAAATAAAAGAAGCTAATTTGTTTATAATGCAGCGGACAGTGATCCAAAACAGGCGTTCAAAATGTCAAATGAAAGCTAATTTTTTTACCAATTTAATCTTTTAAAAATAATTGTAATGGTATAAATATTTAATGAAATAATTGAAAAAATGTATAATACAAATTATAGACGATATTGTTTCAATTGCAACATCATTAATGACTTTATAAACACACCGACCACTGAGATTCAGGACTGTAAGAATATAATACGACGTATTTTCCGCTTTAGATCTCGAGCGTACCAGCTGATTACCACCTTCTTCAGGGAAATTTTATAGCCAAAGCTTAGCTGTATCATCCACTAATCGCTATTTTAGAATCCTATCAATGAATCATATTTTTATGTAACCATTGTAACAGACTGACTTTATAATGTGATTTATTTTTATTTTTCACCATTTTACACAGTATTTTATGAAATTAATATTTTTTTTAGTGTTTCTACTACCTAATTTTTGTTTTAATACATTTTAAATGATAATGACTTTGTTTAAAAAAAAACCTTTCAAATCACATATTTTTTAATAAATATTAAACTTTGGATAAAAACACAAAACACTTAAAAAAGAAAAAATACTATGCTACCTTAATTTGAATAAAATCACATTTTTTTTTATTAATTATTAAACTTTGGAAACAAACACAAAAACATTTAAAAAAGAAAAAATATTATGCTACCTTAATTTGAATAAAATCACAATTTTTTGTATTAAATATTAAACTTTGGAAACGAACACAAAAAAACACTAAGTGTTTTAAGTCTTAAAAAAGAAAAAATACTATTCTAACTTAATTTGAATAAAATCACAATTTTAATTAGCTTTTATACTTTGGAAACAAAAATAAAATGGTCAAAACCTTAAAAAGAAAAAAAATATTATGCTACTTTAATTTGAATCTTCGCTTTCAATATCGATTTCTTCATCAGAGTTCCCAACACAATGCAAATTGTTATAAAATGTATGATAATGTTTCGGGATTGCTTCAGTTTTGCAGAGACTCATCAAATCATCGTAAAGTGGTTTTGGTAAGGCGATTGGCTCTCTGTACAAATTTCTCAGTTCATCTCCTGAAACATCAGTCACTGGCGTCTTTTTGGGTCTTCCTCTTGAAGATCTGGTGTTTGATGCAGTATTTAAAGAAATATATTCATCATCAAAGTTATACTTTAAATAAATAACATCTGGATGCGCTCGAGTAATCTTGATTTCGTGAATCTTTGTCCACATAACTTTTTCATTAGTTTGGTCTGCCCGCAACCAGTGTCTTTTGTCCATTATCTCCTTTAAATCGACGAAATTATGTTGTTCCATTTCCTTAAGATGAAACTTTTCACCATTGATCTTGGCATTCATGATTACGCCATACATTTGATCAGGAGTATAAATCGTGTGGTTCTTTTTTGCGCGTTCGATAAGAGAATGCATCGAATCTCCTTCAGACTGGCTATGGCCAGTTTCAAAGTACCTATGTATTATGTTAATTCCATACTTTTTGGACAAATATAGATAAAGAGCAAAGATAATCCTATTTTTATTCTGCCCAGCACAACCATCAGAATAAAATATAAAATTCTTGATACCGCGTTGGCTCTCAGTTTCAATGAAATTTAGGACGCAACTGCCGATTTCATTAGCACCCCTTTTGGCCAATTGATAGTGCCAAAGATAGCAGTAACCTCGTCCATTTAATGAGTTGTAAATCGTAAAGTTATATATAGGATACTTCCGCTTGTAATGAAAGATTCCTACCTCTGATTGAGGAATCGTCAGGACTTTTTCCAGATCATAAATAGCGACGACAGTAGTTGTAGAATCGACTTCTATTTTATCTTTAGTTTTGAGTTCACGAACACATTCCTTGTTTCTAATGTGCTTTGTGTAAACTTCTTGGAGTTGGTCTTTTCTTTCACCATCAGCTTGACGATACAATGTACATTGGCCGCACATATCTTTTTTAGGTTTGTGAAAGGAATAATTAAATTTTGTATTAAACACAGTTTCATACTGTCGTTTTGTGGCCATCTTTACATCAATTGGATAATTTGCACTCTTAAACCGTTCATCAGAATACAGCCTGTACATTTTGGAGATGTTCAGTGTTTCTTCTAAGTATAACTTCTTAGTATCTCTTCGGACATAATGTGATTCTTTTACTGGAAATTGTTTTATATGTGCAATAACACTTTGCTCGGTTGTAACACTCATTTTCCGTGGTCTATTTTCATGCTGACCCCTGTTATCTTTGACTTGTTCAGATTTCCCTTTCTCTATTGCTGTGTAAACTGTTTTTTCGCTAATGCTAAGGGTATTCAAAAAAATTTTTTTGCAAACGTCAATTGATTCTGTTCCATTTATCTTGAAAAAATAGCTAATAGTTTGTGTCCTGTTTTTTGTTCTAACTAGTTGCATTTTTTTAATATCTTTAGTTTTCACATGTCGTAAGATATAGTGCCACTGATCCTCGTGATCACTAAGTTTCCAAAATTCGTCGAATATAGCCTGCCGAGAGACTTGAGAAATCTGTTCACCGCATTTTTTGTTACATTTACAGGCATCCTTCATCGTTTTAGAATCAAATTTTTTTTTCGTATTACTACCAGTATAAGCTTGGCCTGATTTTTTTTGTTTTTTATTCTTAATTTTTTCCCAGTTTTCTTCGTGTCGCCTTTTTTTTCTAGTTAGTTCTTTGGTGGTTGATGGTACATCAGATACGGATGGAACACTTTCTGTCGTTGTAGTTTGGTTGCAATCATTAGATTCGACGTTAACATTTTCTATCGTTGTAGATTGGTTTTCAACTAAGAAATCTGCATCCAAGTTTATAGTATTATTGAAACCATTAGATTCAACGGCAGCTTTTTCACATTGTAAAATCAAAATATGCGAATTGTCATCATTATCGACCGGTGTTGTGTATAAAATATTTTGGTCTATTGTGAAATCTTGGCGTACGGTTTCCAGTGTTGTGTATTGTATATTTTCTTCTTGGGGTGTAGTTTCGCACGTTTCTGCTACTTGTAGTACCAATGTTGCTTGTGGCATCGTTGTGTCAGTTAGTGTTGTAAGGTCTGTCGATTCACACACATTATAATATTCTATAGACCGAGTGTCACGATTCTCTTTAAAACTGCGCTTCTGGTGACGAGGTGTGCTAAATACTAAAGTTGGAGAAGCTACAAAGTCAACATTATCGAATATAGCAGACTCGTATGAAATGGTAGAAGGGGATTGCAATAAATGTGATTGTAAATCGAAATTGGGAGACAGACATTGTAAAGTTGGGCTATGAGTTCCAGTGAAGTTTACGTCTTCCACACTCTTCGAAATGGTAACTTCTTTTGTTTTTTCATAATCACCGTTACAGGGAAGATTTATGGCATCTAAAACAAAACAAAACCTATTAAAATATCAAAGCTGTCGTAAAACAACATAAGTTAGTGACAACATTTTTAATATTCATTTTATAAGCTTATACAGTATGTTAATTAACAAAGGGCGTTCCCGTTAACGCACAATAGTATAGCGTCCATACATGCTAAAAAAAATATTAACATTAAAAAAATCGCGAAAAAAAAAAATCAGCTGTTCCCTACTATTTATGTTCGCTTAACTCGTCAAAATGTAGGGAACAGCTGATTTTTTTTTCGTGATTTCAGGTCTGGTCCCATAGTAAAAGTTGTTCATTATGACGAGTACAATGACCCCTTATGAGGTTAACGGTGATTAAAATTACACATTGTATAATAAAGGTTTTTTCAAATTAAGTAGGTAAGTAAGTAGGTAGGTAATGATAGCATATTAGTGGTTTAAAAGAGGTAAATATATTCAACTAATAGAAACAAGACGATAGGTATACATATACCTATCGTCTTGTTTCTATTAGTTGAATACTTACCTATCTACCTACCTACATAGGTAGGTAGGTAGGTAGGTATTACAAGAATAATGATAATCAACATCATACTTAATCATCTTACTGATTAATCACTTACCGTCAACCATGGATAACATTCTTCTTGCTCGAGATTTTGCTGGTAATTGTCTTGCCATTTTAAAAAAAACACAATTTATAGATCTAAGGATTATTAAGTTTAGTATAGGTACTCATAATATTCAAAACCACTTAATCGCACTAAAAGAACATTATTAGCGCAAGACGTCACACGCTGCACTGACACCGCCCGCCGAATTGAGTTATTATTTGTATCAATTGTTTACCTAAACATGGTGCTAGAAAGCATGCGGTAATCATTTATGCGTAGGAGTGAAAGGGATGGCGTTCAGCGTAACACGACAGTACGGCGCCGGGTTTACAACAAATTTCCGGGAAGAAAGGCGTAATAGCTTGTACAGAATAAAATCTCTTGTGATTACTTCGTATTAAATGTTTACAGTTTATTGATATAATACGATTATTTCCAAAAACGCGGTTAAATTTATTACTGTTACTCTTTGTTTAGAAATGTAATGTAAAGCTGTTCACCGGTTTTTTGTGTTATGTTTCATAGAGTAATGCAAAAATACATTTTTAGTCGTAAGAGAATTTTCCATGCAATAAAGCTGTTATTGTCATTTATTCTAAAGAAATATTAATTTAAAAAAAATGAAAAAAATAAGGGTGATAGACTGATACTCAGAGAAGCCAAAAATCAAATAACATTAAAAAGGGCGTAACCGGCGTTTACCGCTATATTGCCCGGGGCCAGCGACTTGTTCTCGTTTTTTTTTTTTACGTCACTACTGAATGTTTGTATTATCAGACCAGTATCAAGATTTTTTATTACAATCTTAAGATAACATTGCAAAAAATACTTATTATTATTTTTATGTTTTTTTCTACGGTATTACACAATTTTGGGCCACTATATATCGAAAAAAAAAATGTACGCGTATATAGGCGATATAAGCGGGGTAAATGATAGATAATAATCTGGCCAATCGACAGTTTCAGGGTTATCCATTATTTACGCCACACCCTGTATAGAAGCTCATACAAAATCAAATAAAATGTTGTGACATTACATGTGTCTGTGTATGTTGTATGGAGAATAATGAAAAACTAAAATAAATAACCAATATGTGCGTATTACCTACATAAAAAAGTAGCTTTATATGGCAGATAGGTCGGCTCGAACATTTTCAAAATATTTTTGATGGCTTAAAAGGAATTCTTTTAATTTCATTTTGAAAGTCCAGTCACTTTTACTATACTTTAGGGGAGGAGGTATAATGTTCCA
This sequence comes from Brachylomia viminalis, assembly GCA_937001585.2. Classification (NCBI taxonomy): domain Eukaryota; kingdom Metazoa; phylum Arthropoda; class Insecta; order Lepidoptera; family Noctuidae; genus Brachylomia; species Brachylomia viminalis. The sequence goes on along the minus strand of OW443305.2, from coordinate 4,957,599 downwards.
GCATTTGGTAGCTGCGTAGCGAAAACTTCCTCTAAAAGCCGCCGACTTGTGCTGTGGGATGGAAAGCTGTTGAGAACATTTTCTTTATTTCAGTTTTTTTGTAATCTATGTAATAAAATATTGTATACAGGGCATCATCGGTATCGATGGCTAAATGTGCTAAATTGCTATGTTTCGTTGGCAGGGTCGCCTAAAATAATATTTTCAAATAATTACCTTTAGCATACTAGGTTCTGTAAAATAACTAGAAATAAAAAAAAACCCCAAAGAATCAGCATCGCCATACAACGTGACAATGCTGCCAACCTTATGGGCACTTTTCCTGTTGACAGCGGTGCGGACCAACTTTTTGATGCCTTATGATACTTTTCCTTCTTTTTTATATACATGCACATATTATTAATTTTATTTTAATTCTGTTAGCTTATGTAATAAAAAGAGAATAAGTATTTTAATTTAAAAAAAAACATCTCTTACGTTTCTTCGCCTAATTAGACTGGAAGCATTCTAACTTGCAATGTAAGGTTAAACATTTAAACGGTCTAAGTGAACAATTTTATTTTGCGTAAATGAAATTCGCTGGATGCAGTGTAGTGTCGGTCATTGCTGCGCTTCTTAGAGTTATCTTTGCCCAGAAGCGGATGTCTTTTGTCGATATGAATACGGGATGTAAATATGATGTCCCACTATACGGTGTTTGTTCACCGCCAATCGCTAAAATCGCTAGTTTTATACATCATTCCGTCTCTGTCATCTGCAAACATTTGACAGAAAAAGAAGTATGTTTTAAACTCGTTTAGCGTTAACCGCGTTTAGTGATTGGCGGTAAAAGAGGGCATTAGTTACATTTCACAATTTTTCTGACTGGTCAAACCTTAAAGTAGCAGCGATGAAGGGTTCACATAAATAATGGCATCCTATCATATCAATAAGCAGCAGATTTATTTGCGAACTTCAAAATACTTGCTTTCACAAACCAATGGACAGTCTAATTTTGCAAGAACAAACAACAGTCTAACCTACCCACAAATTAGACGCTGACTCACAATAGCTTTCCGTCTAACATTTTGCCAACTCATTTAATTCCGTTTAGTTTCAATCGCAAAAGAACTAGCACGAGAAAGTTAGTCTTTGCTGTAATAATAAAAAAAACTCTAACATGTCTAGGACCAAGACTCCAGATTACATGAACCTTCTCTGACATTTCCTACGCTTTATTAGACCGGAATTATTCTATCTTGCACTCTAGGGTTGAGTGGTCTAAGTGCCACAACTCTTTACGTCCTTATTTTTTTGAAAATAAAGTCCGCTGGATGCGGGTAGGGCTGTAGTGTAAGACCGGTCTGGGTTGCCATTCTTAGGAGTGGTCTATGTTGAATGTGCTTTTATAATTTCTAACGTGAAGATATTTTTTTACACGTACTATAATATATAATAAACGTTATCGTGGACGGAAATTTAAAAGCGCCTTCATAATATTTTCACACTTTTTACTTCCCTGTGTTATCGTGATGCCGTGGACGTCCACGAAAATATCTTCACGTATCGACAATCGTGGAAATTATAAAAACGCACATCGACATTGGCAAAAAGATGAAGACAGTGTAGTACCTATAGGTTGTAACTGCCATTCTTCTACCCCGACCAAAAGGTACCTACATTGAGGCAGACCATGTGGTTTAGTTAATTAGAGTCTGACAGGCCCCTCGACTCGCTCAAGGACGGAGGTGGATTGGATGTGTTTCCCAAGGGATTTTCGACACGTAAAAATAACGTGTGGGCAATTATGTTCAGTAGGACGTGTTTTGACTATATAATAATGATAAGCAATGAACATGGTGCTGATGAAAGTCAAAATGTCATTATGTGTTTTTTTTTTTATATATTCTTTATTGTACACCACAAAATACATATCAAAAAAAATTATCAAACAATTTAAACACAAAGTTCTCTTAAAATCTCTTTATCTTATGTCTTAAAATCTTCATTGCAATTTATACACAAAGATCTATACATATAATAAAACAGTAAAAAAACTGTGTCTGTACATTGAAAATATTAAAAAAAAAATTGAGGGGGGTTTAGAAACAGTAATAGAGCACGAATCCAAAAAAAAATCTGTCTGTCTGTTTGTTTGTACACGCTAATCTTCGGAACTACTCGACGGATTTGAATGATTTTTATTTTGTATTATAGGTATTAAGTCTAGGCAACATATAGGCTATAATTTATCTTGGAAACTTGAACACTTGATGCAGAACCGCAACAGACCAGCTTAACTATAAGAGATACAAAAATGGTACCATAGCAAAAATGGTTTCACGTGATGAGCATTTTCTGCTAAGAGAATAAATTTGAAGATCTGGAACACCTGATGTGGAACTCCAAGAGCCCTGCTACACTATAATATATATAGGAATGACGTTTTAGTAAGAGTTGTTCAGCCTGATGAGCACTCTCTGTTGTCGTATAAAATTTTAAGATCTGAAACACCTGTTGTGGAACTCCAAGAGCCCAGCTACACTATAATAAATATAGGAACGACGTGTTAGCAAAAGTTGTTCAGCCTGGTGAGCACTCTCTGTTGACGTTTAAAAATTGAAGATCTGGAACACCTGATGTGGAAATCAAAGCTATCACTAATTTTACTGTATAATTATAAAATAACATAAGCTGGGAGTACCTCCACGCGGTGAAGGCGGTAACAGTTTAGGACTGATTTTCGATGAAAATTCGATGAATCATTGAAAATTTGACTCTACTGGCCAAAACTCCTATTTATTAATTTATTTTATCGAATAAATATGCCTTAGGGCTTATGTTATTTGAGTGTTTAATTTCTTTTTCCATTTATCTTCGTGACACGGTAGCCTACCCGGTAACGCAGGGGTGCAGTCACTTAGATTTTAATTGATCAGGTAAAACAAACTTCTGAATAAAACTATTACCATGCCTAGAAAGAGGTCAAATCTTTCTCAAAGTTCGTAATGAGGTTAAAGGATTGAGGATCATAAGATCCCAAGAATCTACCGAAGAGCGTCAGGAGAGACTTGATGCTGTTCGAGAACATCAGGCTGCAACTCGCTCCGTAGAAACCTCTTCGGATCGCGAAGCACGCCTGCGTTCTCAGCATATTTACGCATCTAGGTCTCTAGAGACCAGTGAAGAATATGATGCGCGACTGACCGCTGATCGTGAACGTCACGCATTGTCTCATTGTCCCCGGGCCTTAGAATTCTACATCAGACGTTTCAGATCTTCAATTTTGACGACCCCGTTGTCGCTGGCATAAGCAACAGGATCCGCGTACGAAGTCGCGGGCAGAAGCTAGTTCATAATATAATTCATTTAATTTATCGAAAACACAAACATAATTACAACCCTGTAAACAGTCAACCTTCCGAATTTCCAATTCAAAAAGCCAATCGCGCCATTGAGACCACAGAATAATAATAACACAAAGTGATACTGAAATTAAGGCTGACGTAGACGGCGCGGCGTAAAGAAGACGGTTCAATTAGTGGCTCGAACGAGTGGTCCAATTAACCCCGCTCTCCCGCGTGTATTGCGAGCCACTATATTAGCTTTTGATCTATTTGTTTCGTGGAACATTTAGGCTGTTGTAAAGGTCAGAAATCGAGTTTGTTTTAATTGAGGGTTAGAGTTGAATAAAATGTCGGATCGGTATTTAGTTTTTTATTAACGGTTTGTGTGTATAACGAAGAATGTCTACGTTTTAAAATTTCTCGTAATTTGGATAACATTTAGCGTTGTAAAGACTGGCAGTTACTCGTTCAATTTGACTTGCTTTCCTCTGGGTATTGTGTATTGTTCTCATGTGATATTCTTCACAGAATTTATCTTATAGAACACACATTTTAATGGCCGGTTCTTGTCAAAACACAGGTTAGTACTAATTAGTAGATGTTCTCTAGTAAAGAAGATAACAACCCGCCAATTAGGGATATTGCAGTTTGAGTTACAATGATGTACGTTATTACAGTTTACAAAGGCTTAATTTGTAACTTTAGATTCTTCACACAAAAAATTACATCCCAAATGAAAACGCACACAAATGTACGTATACATGTCTCATTTGTATACTACCACTACGTTTCCCTTCAGCCCAAACTTCAGTACTCCACGCAAATTAGGAAATACATTCTCTCTAGCTCAGTGGGACTAGTTCAGTGTACCACAATCCATTCGTACCACAGTTCGGGACGAAACCACATGCCAATAACACAGCTGGGGATTGTCCCACGGGGTGAGTTCAGAGACTAATCTAAAGAGACCTGGTTTTAGGAAAAGTGTTGTACTAGAAATGGCATGGGGAAAGGGTAGAAATAGTGTTTTCCAGAAAATTAGGAATTTTACTAATGAAAGTAAATGCGTGCACTGACTGGACAGGTCCACTCAATCTGTGTGGTTCTTTCCTCAAAAGACCATTTCAGACACAAATCTACATGGTCCTCAAAGATTATTATAATATTATTCTAATTATTGTGAATGTGAGAACTATGTCGGTCATTGCTTTTTTTTGTATTTTTCTCAGTTAGTTTAATCATGATCTGGTAGTTTTAGTAATTCATGCGGCCTACTCAAATGTCCTTTCTTTGGTATTGTTCGTCGAATCGTTGAGCTCCTTAAGTCTAAGTTGAGCTGCACGATTGCTGACAATTGCGTGCACTGACTGGACAGGTCCCCTCAATCTGTGTGGTTCTTTCCTCAAAAGACCATTTCAGACACCGATCTACATAGCCTTCACATGATCTGACCAAGATTTTGTCTGGACTTTAAAAGAGACTGTGACCTCTGAGTTTGTTTCGGCCTTTCTTTTCAGAGTAGTCAGACAGGAAATGCCGACCTCGTCTAGTTTTTAAAGTACGATTGACGTGTAAAAGTGTTTGTTCAAACCTACTTACAGAAATAAAATCATTTATCATTTATCAACACATCTAAACCGCGTTCAAGAGCTGTCCATGTCAATATTTCATAACAATGATGGTACTAAACAGCTTTTGAACGCAGTAGAGGATTGCCAAAAAACAAATTTAAATTAGATGGACCGAAGCTCTTCGATATTCATATTAACTAACATTCGCAACACATAATTTACGTTACCCTAAACAGAACTTTAATACCTGAGCCATTAATTAGGCAATTGTAGAAAACAAAATTATAACAACTTAGTACCATAGAAAATAATGGTAATGAAAATGACCTTTTTCTTTGTGTTTAGTTACGGTTATAGAGTTTAAATTGAATCCTCCAAACTCCACTCGACGATATTGCAAGAACACAATTTAAAAAGCAGCTGAAGAAATTAATTAATATAACAAACACCCTCAAAAGAAGACATTTTACTGGAATTAATTTTTTCCTACACCTACCTTCCTTCGTCTACACTTTTCTGCGATAAAATTCAACACATTTAATACCCAGCTAAAATGCTATATGGTTTATATTATAATTATATATATTTTTTAATATGCTATTATGGTCACTGTCTGCCCGTTCGCTAGAAACAATTTCACGAATAAAATACGGTACTATCGATATTGGTTAAATTTGGCAGACAGACATCCTGATACCTAGAAAAGAACTTAGGTACTAACTTTGTACTTGAGAGAATTGCGAATTTCGGAGACGGATTTTGGAATCAGTTAGTAGATAAAACAAGAGCATCTCTTGCAGTGATCAGTATGATCTAGAGTGCTGCAAGGATAGAATAAACGAAATCTATGGCTACAAGAATCCTGGCGCCTCGATTTTATTGTCAGGGTACAGGGACAGGTAAACATTTCTTGTCATTATTACTGTCATTGTGTATTGATAAAACAAGATGGCGGCAATAGTTTCGATTATAGCCACGCGCTAAAATAATCCCGTAGCGTTGCTAATGAATCTAAAGCATGGTCCAGATATTCTATTTAACAAAAAAATGAATTTGAATAACATTATTTTGAGATTCACTACTTTTAGTTGTCGCCGTCGTCCACGAAAATAAACAAAATGTTTAAAAATATTACGTTTCAAGCCGGTGACGGTAAATGGCAATGTGCTAAGAACATCATCGCCTTTTCCCAACAATGTTGGGGTCGGCTTCCAGTCTAACCGGATGCAGCTGAATACCAGTATTTTATATGGAGCGACTGCCTATCTGAACTCCAGCAACCCAGTTACTGGGTAATACGATACCCCTTGGTACGACTGGTTGTCATACTTTCGGGCTTCTGACGACCCGTAACGACCGTAAAGATGACAGCCAGGTAAACCGGCTTAACGTGCTTTCCGAAGCACGGAGCGTTCTTGGTATGTAAAGATGGTCACCCATCCACGGACCAACCGCGAAAAGCATAGCTTAATCTGATTGATTGACCCGTGAACTTAAATGGTTAAAATTAAAACAAAAAAGGTACGATTTTACGTGAAGGTGTATTCCACGTAAAATGATACCTTATAATACTCAAGCCCCTGGAACTTACGTAGAGGCAATAAATCAGGCTACCTACTCCAAAATACAACTAAGTTAATACGATACCCAGTAATATTTTTCACTCAGTACATCCATATCCGGGTTTTCCTTTTTACCCGGCTATATAATCCCATCGATGTCCAAAACCTCAACAGAGTGCTGAAAGCCCGTTTATCCGTGTGGGAGCGAGCCGGATATAAATGACAGATTTTCCGGATGTAGCGTCCAATCTGTAGGTGAGTTTCCGGTGATAATTCAGGTACAATTTGATCGTCTGATGTTATAAACTGATTACCTGACCCGGTTAACCGGATTGTATTTTACTTTGAGTGTGGTGATTTTGTAAATATTTTATAAAAATATAAGCTTAAGGGCATTTGGTACTCTTATATATTATAAATCATAAAATATACTCGTATTTTATTCTTTAAAATATAAAAGAAAGAAAAGTGGCACTTTATTAATTCAATAGGATACAGGGATCTTGGCTTAAATTTCGCCATATCAATATAATCTGATACTAGACATATGATCCTCATTAATATAATTTAATAACAAAAAGTTTTAGATACTGAAATAAAATCTCATCTATCTGTTAACTTTCAATATGTAGTAGCATCAAAAAGCTGTCTTTATTTAAATTGCGACTATTATTTTATAATAATATTTTATTTAAATTACGACCATCACTTTTCCAAATCTTTGACTACCGACACAGCATAAAACATAACTCGAAACGTTTTATTCTTTCCAATAATATTTTTATTTCTCATTAAGTACATCTTGAACTTACTTAAAATTCAATGCACTCTCCAGATGGCCAGCTAGACATAAAAAAAAAGAAAGCAATTTGAAAACTGTAAATCGCCATCTTTAATTAAGTAGGTTCTTAATTTAAATTTATCCCTACCGATAGCTATTGGCCATAGTTTATAGGTACTTTAAGGGGTTAAAGAGGATGTTAAACCCTGACTTGCCACCTAGTGTTAATCAATCAAGTCTAGATAGGATATTTCTATTAAGCGACGGTTTCCTAGAAGATCGGTGGCCGCCACATAACGGCCGCAGTGACGGCTGGCATGAAAATGATGGCAGCGGGGTTTAAATTTACGGTGTCAAAAACGCTCTGGGAAACACTCCAACTTACTTTCATAAATAGTGTTTTTAGGGTCGTAATTCACCAGTAAATTGTAAACCCAATGTGATGGCCACCACTCTTCTCGAAAACCGCAGCATTACGGAGAGCTTAAACATGACTCATGGGGTCATGTATTAGCTGCCACGGCTTATTTTAATTCCTGAATTGTTTTTATCTTTTTATTACGGACGCTTTTAACGTGCACGTCTTTCTACATCGTTCTCACATGTATAATTTTAACATGAATTATGTAACCACTATTTTGTAACAATATTTTGATTTAAAAGAGTGTCTATGGAGTTTCTTGCCCGTTCTTCTCCATAGGTACCTACAACGCTTTTCTTAGCTACATATTTGCATGCCACAAAGGCCAAACATGACGGATCTTTTTTTTTGTTTATGAACAACCTGCATGCCTTGTAATGTATGTACTCATGTTTCTACAAATAAATGTCTTATCTTATCTTATCTTACGCTTTGGAATGGGCAACTAGCTTCATCTTTCTGACTGACCGACCCCTTGACAAATCAAAAGTGCCTGTAATTGGTTTATTTGAAATAAATGCTTTGTGTTTGAGTTTGCAAACACATTCTGGTGCTAAGAAAAAGTTAGGTTGAGTTAGGTTCAATTAAATAGGTCAAGCGTCGTTTGAAGGGCAGACCTTTGGTTGTAACAAGGTACTGGCTGAATATTTTTTTTGTCAAATAGGAATATAATAGAGGAAAAAATGATTTTGTAAAAAATATAAAAACGTCAAACACTTGTGTTGGAATTATTGTCGAAACGAGTTCTAAATTAATGTCTGACAGTTTGTGACCCGTTTGTTAAGTTTAGAAAAGATAAATAATTAAACCAAATTTTTATTTAATCTTGCTGTTGCTTGTTGTTTTATGTAAAAACAACAATGGCAACAACGGTCACATTGAAATTGTAAAAAAAACAATCTCTATAAATAAATCAAATCGTTAGTAAACTAAGGCCCACCAATTCTTTAAGTACGTTCGGTGCTTCGGAGATTTGTCACCAAAATGCAAGATTAACTGCTAATTATAGTGATTAGAACCAAAAGGGGATTAGTAAGACAGAAGCTGATTGATTAGGGAGCACAAAAAATGTTCTAGTTTTTGGGAGGCTTGGCCGAAGTGGTCTTATCGGTTAATTAATTTCGCCGCTGATCGAAGAATGAGGGCCGAGTAAAACCGACTGATTACGTCAGTCAGTAGCTGAGATTTTGATTTAGATGTCTCTCTGAATGTGTGATCAAAATAACTGTCAATAGAAACTGAACGTTGAGACTTAACCGACTTCAAAAAGGAGGAGGTTATCAATTCGGATATTTATATTTTTTTAATGTATTTTCGGGCATAACTCCGTCATATACAGGGTTATTGGTAAAACACCATCAACTTCTTAAGGGGTCATTGTACTCAATGAACAACTGTTATTAAGTTTCACGGGTTTTTTTTTATTCGGGAAAAACATTCCTTTCCTCAATGGGATTTTTGTATAATCTATTGAAATTTGGGTAAGACCATGTCTGTTAGGTCAGCTAGTAGTTAATATAAGTCTGAAATTGCCAACCCTTCTTGAGCAAGCGTGGAGATCGATGCTCGTGCGTTCTCTGTACGACAAGAGGCCTTTGTCCTGCACTGGGACAATAATGGGGTGGTATTATAGATAATTGCAGAATAACACTGTATGGCTTCAATCTACATAGATTGAATGAAGTGTATACATACGAGAGATAAGAAATATTTTGCATATAAGTGCTTGTGACTGTATGTACAATCACGAGCACTTATATGCAAAATCAAAGGCGATTTTCTTATGAAATAACTAAATAATTTTATGACTCTTTTGTTCAGACACGTGCAGACTTAGGCTTATTGTAAATTTTCTAGGAATTAATTATTTAATAATTAATAACTACCTACTTATTTTCACGGAATATAAGTAGGTTATTTTGTAAATATATGGAAGAATAATCGAGAGCAAAATGTATACCTGATACGTATTTAGGTACTAGGGATGAGTATAGACGAAGTCCACTATCCGGCCTGTAAAGGGACGAGCGTTATCGCATAAAGATAGCGTTCTCGCCCATGTTTACTAAAAATGGGCTAACAAAGTCATTTATGATTTCATTCACGTATCTTTCTGCAGTTATAGTGCCGTTTTCTATCACCACTAACACGGTGCGGCTTGTAGATCAAATTCCAGCCCCCACATGTATGGAATCTCCGCCGTATGGCACCTTCTCTTCAATGCAAGCTTCGTTATAGCACTCTCCTGGTTTTCTGTAGACTCTTTGCCTCCCATCGTGCGTGTATAGCATGAACTTCGACTTGTCCGAAAACATTACTCTTGACCAGTCATCCAGAGTCCTATTCTTGTGTTCTCTAGCGTGGCTCAGCCTTTAACTTCGATGCTGCCTTTCGAGCTTTGGACCATTTGCAGGTCTAAATGATTTAAAGCTTGCTTAAGCAAAACGCCGCCTCACTGTACTCGTGCTCGGATTGCTCCCTCCGGCACGTAGGAGGTGATTTTTGACTTCAACAGCCGTTTGAAATTGATTTCTCAACATTGTTGGCACCATTATATCAATCCTCCCGCCCTGTCGTTAACCTTGTTTGGCCTGTTCTTGTCTGCAAATATTGGATCCAGTCTCTTTAAATTGCTGGAGCACTCTTTGAACGGTTAATAGCGACACACCAACAGTTCTGGCTGTATAACGCTGACTTCGCCCGTTTTCAAGCATTGTCAGAATTCTGGTACACTTTTCAGGGGTTAATGGCACGTTTTTAATTGAATTTGATCAGAATAATGAATTTCTGGGCAAAAAATGCCATATTTATAAACAGAAACAAAAGTAAAACAAATGGTTTCATATTTGTTATTTAAAAAAAAATCTACTTTATATTTTATTTATAATTTTTAATACAATCACCAAAAAGAAATAAAAAGGGTTTACTTCTACCTATATTTGTAATAAAATAAAATAAATTTAGTTTTTATTTAAACGGAGTGGTCTATCTAATATTTTAAAAGTAATCGCATTTTTATAACCTAACCGCTTTCTTTGCGGCCCAGTGTAATAAAGCTGAACAGTTTGTTTTTGTTTGAATACACTAATCTCTAGAACTACTAGTCAGATTTTAAAGCAAGCCCAATTTTAAGCATGGTTATAAGCTATTTAACATCACGCCACGACCCATAGGAGCCGAGTAAAAAGAAAAAGTGTGAAAGAACGCTAAGCGACTACGAAGTATTAGCGTGGTGGGAGGGAGCCGAGAGTTTTAAAAAAATGTGGCTGTTATCTTAGTATAGTGTATCTTACGACTTCCCCGCGAACGAAATCACGGGCAAAAGCAAGTAAGTGCATCCAACCCGGTTTTTAAAATGTGTATTTTTTAATGTGTGATTTAAATTGTATAATTGCATAGCACGTGTGTGAGCACTATGTACCTACTACATTGCTTACTGGGTACGTTTTTCATTGAATTGAATGTGCTCTAGCTGCTGAGGGTATGTCATGCTCACTCAAATGTGTCGCTGGTGGTGGCGTGTGTATTGGATCATTAAGTTCCCTTTAATACGGTTGAGCTGAATGGTGCTGATCCATACGTCATGTTCGAGAACGGGTGCCGTCAGTAGGCACTGGTCATCTCTTAGCTGCCAAGACTTATTTTACTTCCTGAATTCTTTTTATCTTTTTATTACGGACGCTTTTAACGTGTACGTCTTTCTACATCGATCTCATAATATATGTATAAATTCAACATGAATGATGTAGCCACTTTTTTGTAACAATATTTTGATTTAAAAGAGTGTCCATGGAGATTCTTGCCCGTTCTTCTTCATAGGTACACACTTCGCTTTGGAATGGGCAAGAAGCTTCATCTTTCTGGCTGACCGAACCTTTGAAAATTCAAAAGTGCCTGTAATTGGTTTATTTGAAATAAATGCTTGAGTTTGCTTGTTTGAGTTTGCAGTCACGAGCGTTAGCTTGTACATTTTAAAAACCGGCTACGTCCTCCCAACTGACGTAACAGTATTTTACACGGTCATGTCGACCGCCTCACAGTCTCTTACATTATTACTTTCATGTTAAACGCAGTGTTAAACTACACGTACACGATACAGCATGTTTGTACACCGTAAGCCGTGCCAATCCTTGAAACACTGTTTGGCATAACCTTCTCACTTTCATGCCAAATTCTGCCGCAGCATCTCTCTACACTACGCGACCAAACTGACCTAAAGAATAGCATTACATCACGTCTGTATTCGTAAAAAGGGAAGGCAGAGGCGTTCAGCATGTCGACCTCGTAACTGCTTTATCACCCTGACGTTGAATGTCACTTGCACGTCATAAAATTCCAAGGTCTATTGTTCTACCATATTTAAGTTTCAATTTACTGGGAATTGTTGTCAAAAGTGGTAGAGCGATTACGAGTTCAACTAAACCTACACCCAGTGCGCTAGTTATGTTTATGCCCCATCATCATCACCGTCAGCCTACAGCAGTCCACTGCTGGTCATAGGCCTCTCCAATTGCACGCCATTTAACTCGATTCTCGGCAACACTCATCCAGCTGCTACCAGCCACCCTGCGAAGATCGTAAGCCTGAGGGCTTTCTACCTTACGTTTTCTAATTCGTGGTCTCCACACAAGAACACGTCTACCCCAACGGTCATCGGTTCTATAGCTAATATGGCCAGCCCATTGCCACTTCAGCTTGCTTATTCTGTGAGCTATGTCGACAACTTTGGTTCTCTGCCGGGCCACTCTGGTTTATGCCCCATATATTTGTTTATTTATTATTAAGCTCTTCAACAATGAGTGCACTGTTACTTTACTATTTGTAGGTTCTTTTATGTACCGAATGGCAATATTAATATGAGAGATAGACTCTGGGCTGCAACTAAAAAAATACGAATGACTAAACCTCATAACACTTTCCACAACAAGAGAATCGCTCATAGGACGCTCAGCTGTCACGCAAGAACTACACCAACGAGACACCCAATGAATATATCACACTAAAACAAAAGTCCAGTACAACCTTCATTTGTTTCACTGTCCACACAGTAATAATTTTACACCGACAGCGCTTTTATTTCGTAGCAATAAAGTTGATTTTCGTAGGCCACGCGTTACTACTGACGTGCGGTTGTCCACGTAGAATCTGAACGGGCAATCTGTCACCCACAGGGGCACTTAATAAATTCTCCACGTGAAACAAAAAGCCCGATTTGATCTGTAAAGCATCGCCGTATCTTTCTCTGTTGGGGTCTAAAGTCAGCGATGTTCTTATTTATCAATTTTCTCCCTTACACAATTATTATATGTGCTTGAAATGCTGAAATTATAACTATTCCATGACATAATTTTGCCTTTTCATCTCATTCGTTACGACTTATATAATTTTAGCTTTCTTTACACAGATAATTGCTTATCTGTCCAGTTTGTAAATTGTTAAATTACTACGTTATGAAGCTTGCCTCACAGAATAACTTCCGACTAACATCCTTAAGTCCAAACTGTAAAATTATGGCTTTTGACGGTGCTCACAGTCATAACTGTATCCGCTCGGACGCAGAGCGCGGGAAAAATAATCGAGCCAGATGAATGCCAGATGCGTCACCGGCGCGCGCGGCGCGGCGGGGCGCCGCTCGGCCGCCCGATAATGTAAATAAAGCATTTTTACGACTTGGGTTTGTTTGAATGGTGCTAACACTTGTGTTTTTTGTTATGGTAAGGAACGGGGCTTTAAGATAGCGGAGTTTCGTTTGAAATAGGATAGTATTTACGCAAACACTACGTACGATACGTACGTACGATAGTATTTACGTAACTTTGTTTTCAAATAAATGGTTATAGTTCGAAAAAACGAGCGTTGACCTATATTGTTTAAGGTTTTAAATACATTATGTGTATATACTTAACGCAAAACACTAATAAAACCACATAGCATTAGTACAATATGTACTATTTACGAGCGTGCAAAGTTGAAAAAATTTGCCGACGGCAAAAAAATAACAATGGCCGCCAAGACAATGGAAACAAAATGTTGTTTTATAAATATAAATCTGATACGTAGAATAAAAATATTGGTACCTGTGGAAAGCTTATTTAATGCTTCAACTTTGTTATAAAAGTAGTGGTATTAGAATAACACACTGTACTAAAATAAGGATCTGAAAACACATACACGTAATAACAATAAACATGAATCGGTCAGCGCCGGTTGTGGAATAAAACCGAAATTACGTACTATTTTTTCACTCACCGACCTTGAAATCCTGCAGTAATTCACTTCACTATAATATTTATCACACACTTAACAGGCCATAGCACTTCAAACACTTGAAAACGCACTTAAAACACAAATTATTTATCATGTAAACAAAACACGCGCGAGTCCGTACGTCACTGACAAGACGCCATATTTTTTTAATTATTTGATTTTTTTGGTTGAACGCTTGTAGTTTTGTCATACATCTGAATACGCGGCTTTTAAGCACGAAATCGACTAAGCAATCGGATACAGTGTGCCACAGATCTTTTAAAAATGAAAAATTGAATAAAGTTTATCGGATTTCGATTAATTAAAAGGTTACGCGAGTGGACGCTAGCGTGCGGCGCCACTTTCTATGCGGCGACTTTGGTCACCTCATCCACTCCAGCGGGTATCACGACGCTTAAATATATAAATCATAAAAGACAAACCGTGAACGTTTAAATTCCAGTCGAATAGTATCTCATTAGTTTCATTTTTGCTAGCCTCTCATAAAAGCAGCTTCTTTCGTGGCCGCGACACGAGGGTGGGGTGAATATGACAAATGATAGCCAACATTACGATGGAAAAATTTATCTTTGACAGATAAAGGTGATCCCCGGTGGGGCGAAACGTGATATTTTCGGATCGAAATATAAAAAAGATACAATTTTAATGCAAAAAAATGAAGCTGTCTGAAAAAAAGAAACGTGCAAAGTGATTTTGAAACTAATATTTTATGTGTCGTTTTTATTTAAATAAATACGTGACTTGTCTGAATTTTATTTTGAGGTTTTAAATTATTCTATTTCTTTTCTTGTTCAGGTGTGTGAAAAGCAATTTTCAGTCGACAAAGTGTCAGTCATTTGCACATCGCTGTAGTATTTCTTCAGGGAAATTAGGCAGCTATTTGAAATTGTCTTTGACTCTGAAAATTATACTTTACGTGTATCATTTCAGTTAAACTTTATCTCTGTCTGTATTTTAAATTGTCCCTTCCACCTACTCTGTGACATACTAATCAAGTCAAATAATTAATTCTATTTAGTAAAAGCAAAACAATACTGCAATAAATGTTCAGATAATCCCATATACACCCACTGAATTCAAACTACCCACTTATCTTTAAACCCACAATCACTACACTGCAGTTCAAAAAACCACTTAACAACATCGAACAATACTGCATGAATAATTCAATAACGACATAGTATACGCAAGTTATAGAAGCATAATGTTCCAGTGCATAACATTTACATCGATTTAAATATATTTACAATATATTATGTTGAAAATATTTACGGTTTGAGGAAGGGAGCATGATAGCGATCAACCGATGAAGGACAGAATGACAGTTCATTTTAATAACACAGGAAAAAAGAGGATTATATTCTTACCGGTTATTTTTTCAGGAATCCGTTTGCGTTAAATTTTAGTAAAATGTGTTTCGTGTTTATTTTAAATTCCAGTGTTTTTTTGTAGCTAGAGGCTGTTTTTCGGTTTCCTCGTTTGAAAATGTGTAAAAAATCATGTATTTATTTAAGTAGATTTTTTGCTTTGCATGAGCGGATTGCCTGGTCTCTGAACGGAAAGATAACACGACGAAAATAACGACGCGAACCGCAAAAAAATCGACCAGTCCACAAATTTACCATATCGTAACAATTTTTGTTATTTTTATATAGTTTTTCTAACGTTTGTCTGTTGTTTTTGTAACGTTTTTTTACCTCAATTCTAACGTTTCTTTAAATTAATATTTATATCCAACACTAATTCCAATAAAGAACCAAGTTTACGTTGTCACTATTTTGCCAAGCGTAGTATATTAAAGTTTGTCAGAAACATTTCACACTAACAACATTATAGAGTTCAATAAAATACTTAACATTATCTTTGTGAGTTTTTATACCTAAGTCTATTTTATTTAACAATGCAGATCCTAGAGATACGAAACTATTTTGAATTTTCTTAGAAAACTGGCTGAAAATCTAAATATCTGGAATAATTTCTGCGTTAGTTCAGATTAGGATAAACGTGGAATATTTAATATGTATAACTAGCTTATTTAAAGGTAAACAACCTCGCGGAATGTTTGGATAGTCTTGACTTAAAATATAATTATATACAAGTCAGATTTTTTTATTTGTAAAATATTGACAACTAGCATTTGCCTGTGATCCATACGGTTGACTTCCTCATGTTGTATTTAAATACGTTGTATTGTGTTTGACGGCGTGGTTGGCACAGTGGTTAAGCCATTGACTGCTGCGCTGCGTATCGCGGGTTCGATTCCCGCACGGAACAAATATTTGTATGACCTACAAGTAGTTGTTCCGAGTCTGGCTGTTTGTGTATGTGAGTTTTAAATGTTTGTAAACACACCCACAATACTGGAGAACTTCCTAGTGTGGGGCAACGTTTTATCTAAATAAATAAAAAAAGTATCCTATGTTTTAATCCAGAACAAAGTCTATTTATTCCTGTTTGTAATAAACACATATGTCGACTAATATTGGTGACATTATGTTTCTGTTTAACGTGATCTATCAGAACTCCTCTCACAGGGAGGCCTGAGTTCCAGAGATTCCTATTGCTATTTATAACATAATTTTTATATAAGGTTCATTCACATAATCAGCCTATTATGTTCCCACTGCTGGGACACAGGCCTCCTCTCTTCAAGAGGGACTGGGCTGTAATCCACCACGCGGGCCCAGTGCGGGTTGATAGATGTCACATGTCTTCGAACTTTTTGGTTCTAGAACATGCAGCTTTTCTCACGATGTTTTCTTTCATTGTTTTGAGAACAATGGTGATAAAATTATTTACACAAAGTAAATGATTTTATTTCTGTAAGTAGGTTTGTACAAACACTTTTACACGTCAATCATATTTTAAAAACTAGATGAGGTCGGCGTTTCCTATCTGACTACTCTGAGAAGAAAGGCCGAAACAAACTCAGAGGTCACAGTCTCTTTTAAAGTCCAGACATAATCTTGGTCAGATCATGTGAAGACCACATGGTCTTCACATGATCTGACCAACCAATCCACACACCAATCTACATAGATTGGTGTCTGAAACGGTCTTTTGAGGAAAAAGCATACAGATTGAGCGGACCTGTCCAGTCAGTGCACGCATTTGTCAGTAATCTTGCCGCTCAACTCAGAAAAGAAAGAAAGCACCTGTCTTAGTTTGAACGCACGACCTACAACTCATAAGTCGCGGCCGTTACCACTTAGCCACCAGTGCTCTGAATGTTCCTTCAATAAAGACTAATTATATTATGCTAAAATTCAAATAAAAAATATTGCCATATTCGCCAAAAGGCGTTCGTAATATAATATGTAAAACAGCCTCTCTAATATCACTCGTCTTAGCCCGTTTTTTAACAACAATAATTATCATTCAAACCAGAAACACGACAACACAAAAAATACGCACAGTCGCACAACAGTCAATCATACGTAAATACGATTAATATTGTGCGTGTCTGTACCCATTGGAATTACTATATTTCATCGCGATGAACACCTGGGCTCTGTAAACAGTGCTTGTGTGCATAGCGACAGAACGTGTTTTCCTGTGTTTTTTAATATGGAGGATTTGGGTGGCGTGTTTCCTATTATTGCCACTCATTGTTGGATGAAAAGTGGTAGGTTTAAAGTGAGAAATAATAGCAACATTAAGCGATTGACAGGTTGGGTACGGATGCAGGTTATCTTGGTTCTGTTTCCATTACCTGCCTAGAAGTACCTCGCAAAGCTAGCTATGCATATAAATATATCTGAGAAATCAGTCATGATAACTTTAGATTAGTTGTGTTACTGACGTTCCAACTAAAACAAACTAGATAAAACGTTATAGTAATCCCCTAAATTATTTCTATGAACCTACCAAAAACATAGTCCCCCATTTAGCTAAACTGGTTAATGATTTAGCAAAATATGCATATCTCGTCGCAGTGCAGTACTACAGAGTACTTGCAATATCTACTGCAGTGTTGCAGTACAACCAGTAGGTACACCGAACTAGCTTTAATTTACTATGTGTGCGTTAGACGTGAGTTATCCTTTATAGCTGGGAGCGTTCTACAATTTTTTTTGGGTAGTTTGAAAATATTGGTTTAAATTATCATTTTATTGGTCTTTTTTGTTTAATGGTATTTATTGGTATTAGAGCAAGATTTTTAATTTAAAACTCTTTAACAGTTTAGTAATATTTAGTACAGTACCGCTTTCTTTTTAAGAGACAGAAATACGATTTTTATTGCGTTGTTGTTTATTGCGTTGTTGTTTACAGAAATACGATGTTTACTTGTTAAATATAGCGTATATAGGTATATGTAGATATGTAACTAGATGTATGTAAATATTTAATTTTTGTTACTTATTATGAAACTTATGAAGGGAAAATACAAACAATAGGATTCAATTCATAATAACATTATATTTACATAATTTATAAATATAAAAATGCAATATACATCATCGTCAACAAAATAATCAGAATATTATCGTACCTTAGATGTTAACGTCTTGAAAGTCGAAGAGCAACTGAACTACACCACTATGGCTCCGCTTTTTTATAAGTCAAACACTGGTTTGACTCAACCGTTGTGAATCATACTTGTTTGTTAACAACAAGTATGATTCACAACGGTTGAGTCAAACCAGTGTTTGACTTATAAAAATAAGTTTGTTATAAAAATCATTTAGTAAATTAACAACAGATAATAATTATATTTATAGGTATATTAAGTATTTATTTTTAGACACATACTAATTACATTTATATATCACACTCATACGACAACACAAACAGAACATTATTGTAGCAATTAATTTAATGACAATATTATACGCACAAGATCTCAAAGGATCAATCCATATGAGAAGATTTGTAGTGCCCATTTCTAATAATTGTTATGGTCGAAGGTGTAGATTTTTTTTAGTCCTAACTATTTTTAATAACCTTCCAGTCGATATAAACAGTTGTATCACGAAAACCGCCTTTAAAAATTAAATACATAAGTACCTCTTTAATATTTTTATTAAAGCCTCTCTGTACAAAGTACCTAAAAAAAAAACAGTAAAAAAATTGTATGTTTGTTTTATTTTTTAATTTAAGAAATGAAGGAATAGTGTTATTAAATCTTTATGTGAAAAAGTGTCATTATAAAAAGAAAATTAAAAAAATATTAATATGTACAAAAAAAGGAGCTTCATCTGCCAACAAACTGCTTCGCAGCTTGGCAGAGGTAATATGTATTTAAAAAAATTATGTCTGCGAATAAACACTTTATCATTTTTTTTTGTTTTTTTTTTTGATAAATCGTTAAGACAAAGTTAACAATTTCCGATAAACAAACATACATACTATTTGTGCATAAATTGGTTCTACCAAACTTGCTTATAAAAGTAAAAGATAACCGGAAATAGCACAAAAACGGCGGTACCCTTTTAAATGGATTGGGATATTCAAACCGATAGCCCTTTAGGTGTATGAGGTAGTATACGCAGTGCCATAATGTTTGAGCCTATACCGATAAAAACAAATGGAAGATTACAGCAGCTGTAATATGCTACGCGAAGGCCTACGGCGTAGCACTGTGCTACGAACAGTCTACGTGTTGAATACTTAATTATTTTAAAAGACATTTTCATGATACATGAAAATGTCTTTTAATTTATTTTCAGACATTTTCATTGTATTTTAATGCTTCGTCCTATAAACAGCAACGCTCATCCATTCTGAAAATGCTGCATATTGCGACTAATTTTTAGAACCTGTGTTTTTATGAATGTTCGCATTCTAATCTCAATCACTCAAGAAAACCTCAAATGTTTCTACATTTTTGACATTGATTGTTGCTGAGATGATTTTGCGAATTGAATTTGAATTGAATGATTTTAAGATACTGGCTGCAGTTGGATTTATATGACAAATGTTTACGTGCCCGTGCGGCCTCTGTCATATTTATACGACTGAGAACCTGGGTTCGTTTCTTTGTTTTTTATTGCATTGCAAGATCCTATTCGTCTTAGACAATTATTTGTCGATTTATGAGCTGGGCTCTGGAGCACGGCAATAGATATAAAACCAAGCGGTCAATCTGAAATTTTATTTATTTGCCCGAATATAGGTACTATCGAGGAAGTTCATATCTATGCACCTTTAGGACTATTTTTCCCTGTAGCGCTCGGGCGCTAACAGTAACTAACGTAAAACAGATGCGGTCATCGTGTTCACGGGATTTTGTTCTAAAACTGCTTAGATATGAACTTCCTCGATAGTACATACGTAATAACACGGTAAAATAATTTTAATCTCACTATATTCGACTTATCAGTCGTGCAAATATTTCTAGTAAGTACATGCATAATAATATCATGAAATTACACTCATTCACAACATAATCCTAATAAAATTTACAGTCTTGTTTCGTTAATATTAATTAGGATTTCATTATATAACATATTAAATTAGTTTATTATTATTTTTTTTTTCCAGGAAGTTAGTGTTTACAAAAATTAATTAATAATATTTACATTATTTAAAAAGTCTTAAAATTATAATATGTACAAGTATATAAAATAAATAAAAAGTTAATCAAAGGGCATCGAAAAATTCATCCGCATCGCTGTCAACAGGAAAAGTGCCCAAAAGGCTGGCAGCATTGCCACGTTGTATGGCGATGCTGGTTCTTTGGCCATAAAATAGGCCAGCCCTCTGGTCACGTGAAGAGTCGACCAACCGCTTGGCGATGTCTCGAAAAACTAAGTGGGCACTCGGACCACATGGCCCTAGTGTTTCAACCCCAAACGGCTCAAACACATAAGTCCCTAAAAGATGTGAGTATTTGCGCCGTTTGAGGTTTTCCGCACCTGCAGCAGCCGCCCCAGCATAGCCCGCTGTGCTAGGAAGATGGGAAGGCGCAAGGGTGTCGACACACGTTGCATCCCACACCAAAGGCCTACCTACCTTCCAAGGCATTATGGTCATTCCGTCTGGTCTCTTCCCATCGTCGTGTGCCATATCTCACAGTTAAGACAGTTCATCAATTTATTGATTAGATTTATAAATAATGGTAAGTAGGTATATAAGTAGGTAGGTATGGTAGGTAGGTAGGCCTTCTAATACACTTGAATACATATCCACCACCAGTATCCCTGCAAACTATGTACTCAGAGGAAAATATAAAACTGAAATAAGTAAATGGTGTTGGTGAGGGTCAACAAAAATGTACTCACAAACATATACAAATGTATCCTCTAAGATGACCGTTGTGGTTTTTTCTCAGTCCAAAAGTACGCGTACAATGGTCATGACGTCATTACACAGGATATTAGGGCCTTGACACATCAAAGTCAGCTGAAAAGGAATCACCGACATAAATTTTTAGTGATCTATAAATTGGGGTATTCGAGCAACGTGAAGTATGTTTAGGGTACTGCGGTCTGAAGTGTAAAACTATGCGCGAAGTTATTTAGGAGTATGATAGATAACGGTATTGAAGGCAATCTGTGTGGTTCTGGTATCAAAGTAAGTTGTTTTAGGAGGTTGGTTAATGAGTGCTTTGTTAAATGGGTTTTCGGATAATGTTTTATTCTGTGTTTATTTATGAAGTGGGACCTTGAAAGTCGATCGCTGAATACAGGTCTCGCTTTAAATTGTTACAAAAAATCGTTGCTAAAAATGCCGTTGATTATGCACGCTTTGTGTATTGATTGACGAAAGTAACATCACAAGATCGCTTTTGTATCACCTATACCCATTTCGCTAATAATACGAATTAAATTATGTAGCTATTAAAGTGCTTTATAGGATCATACGTACCTTCTTTTTTAAACTTGCTTAGAAAAGAAGGTCATTAGCAGGATCTGTTTGCTTTAAATGACAACGATAAAAACAAATGAATTAATTTACGAATGCTATTAGAAAAAAACCTGTATTTCAACAAACATTCAAAAGCCTAAACCTTAGGTTAGCCAGCGTGCAATGGAGCGCATTATTCTAGGTGTTAAAGTGACTGACCATATTCACAACACCACACTGCGCTTCAAAACAGAGATTACTGACGTTGCTCGCAAAGCCGTTAAGGTCAAGTGGGACTGGGCTGGCCACGTCTGCCGTAGGCCCAAAGAGCTCTGGGCCAAAATAGTATAGAATACTCTTTATAATGTCCACTATACAAATTACATTGACACAATGGGCCGTCTTATCGCTAAAATCAAATGTTCACTATGTGCAGCCTTTTTGTTTGGGTTGCAAATCATTCAATAATTTCCCCCGTCATTGGTTCTGACATCTCTTTGAGGCGCGCGTGGAACTCAACGCGCCGTCAATCCGGGCCTGGTCCTTATCGGACGGCGAGCTACCCATTGCTCACTGTCCGCAAGCCCGTATCTACGATGGTCGGGAATCGGCTAGGGATTCCCGACGCCCAGGGCGTCTCCTGCGGCGACTAGGGGCGTGAGGTCCCGATTTTTTTTCTCCCTCACGTGTTGCAAAATCAAATGGTCCACATTAGCCCTAGATTAAAAGAGCAGGAGGTCACGGAGAGAGGCTACCTCATTTTACAGTTTTTCATCACAGTCTATATCAACAACTACTCAACAAAAAAATAAAGTATCATCAACTCAAGCACGTCTGCAGTAACGCATTAGTAACGCAGTAGTGCATTATATTATGCAGAGCACTAGACAATGAAAGTGTTAAAGTTTATGACAGCTCCATTTTCTTCAGAACCATACATCTTAGTAAGATTCGCACTTAACCCATGTTTTATACGTCTCATGGGCTGCGGCCATAACATTCTACGGGGAGCCGTTAGTAATGTGTACCAAATATAATTATATTTATTTTATATCAACATAAATCATGGTAACGCATGAAAGAGGACAAATATGACAATGTTTGGTTCTAAGCAAATGACGGCGCAAAACGGTTGTGTGGCAGCCATATTGTTGCGTTCTTAATTTGAAAATGTGTATATAAAATCCGTATTTGAGCCCTGGGCTAAGGCGTCAGATTGGCGAGTAAGTGTGCAAAACAGAGCAGATCCTTCATTTAGTTGGAATTTATAGGAAATCTACAGAGGAAGGTACGGAGTTCTACTTTTTTAGAAACTAAACCGACTATGTTATTATTTTGGGTATTCATAAAGAACACATTCCCAATAATTACTTATTTAAAGTCAGGGAAATTAATTGCTTAGCAAATTGACTACCAACTTAAATTGTCAGTATATTCAATTTACAGCAGCTGTCATTCTTTGACAGTTGTATAGAATGGCTATAACACGGTAAATTGACGGAGAGTCAATTTAATATACAAGTAATTTCAATGACTGTACCCACCTAAGTTTCTAAGACCGTCTCCCACTGGTATTTTTTTCTAATGGTAGGTTATAATGAACTGGGAATAGTTGACCGCATTCAAAGTGGTGGCGGCAAATGGATCGTTAACAGTTCTTTTATATTTTTTTGAACAAAGTTTACGTAGGTTAGTAATTTTGCATATTTATGGACTGTACAGTCACGAGCATAAAGACCTTACACTTACGCAAGCTCCATAAGCGATTCGCCTTAAATATTAATAAATATTTTTTGGTGTTAAAAACACAGTATTATTATTAAAATAGGTATTTTTTTAAAGTCGTAATTTTTTATTTCACGACATAAAAGCTTTTGAATTGGACGTAAATGCTCCTGTCAGTACGACTAGAAGTATTTTTAGATTCTAACTTTTTTCTCGATTTTGTTGGTTACTGTTAGCCATCACTAACACCCGTTTGTTTTTCCCACAGGCCATCTGTGTCTTCATTTACACAAAATTAAAAAAAGAGTCGCTTGTTCTATTTTCAAAAGAACGTTGAAACTTTGTTTGCCTGGAGCGTGTGTGTTAAATATTTTTTATTGTGCTTTTTCCAATCTCCAACCAGCCATTCAATTGCTGCTGAAATATACATTGTATTTATTTACATAACCTACTGGTTGGTGGCTGGGTCCTACTATAATATTATAAACTAGCTGCTGCCCGCGGCTTCATCCGCTTGGATGTCGGAAATTATCGCACAGAAACGTGTTACCGGGACAAAAAGTAGCCTATGTTGCTGCTTATAACATCTGAGGGGCGATTCCCGTATTTTTAACAACGTTTGCATTCTAATCTCAGTCTCAATCTGTCAAAAATTGTATAGCGCTTACCTACATTTTTGACATTTGATTGTCGCTGAGATTAGATTGCGACTTGATTTTGAGTGGTTTTAATTACGGGAATTGACCTTCAGCTATCTGCTAGTTAAAGTCCCACCAAAATCGGTTCAGCCGTTTCGGAGAATAACCGGAACAAACAGACTGACAGACACATTATTATTATTTTTTTTTTATAAGTACCTACCGTGTATACTTTTATATACATTTAGTGAAACAGACACTTCAATTTTATTTATTTGTATGTAGTTTGTATAAAATAAAGATGTGAAAGTATGTTCGGATGTTTGTTACTCAATCACGCAAAAACGCCTAAACGATTTGGATGAAATTTGACACACAGATAGACCATTACCTGGACCCCAAGTCTGCTATTTTTTATAAATTCGTCATTCCAACACGATCCCATTGTCATTTTGCTAAAAGTTCGAAATCTTCAAAATTCATAATGGTCGATCATTGGTCGGTCAGTGGTCTCGTAATAGAATCGTGGTAGAATGACATTGTCGTAATGGCATTATTACCTATAAAACCCGTTAGTAGAAATGATTTTCGAAACAACTACTTAAATTAACATTTAGTAATTTTTTTTTATTACCGCATACGTCAGGCATTCATTTGTCATTAGGTATGTATGAGATTACCATTCTATGCTATTTCTTTCAATGGAGTGTCAGTGGTTGACCACTGGAAAGTCATAATGATGCCATTCTATTAGTAGATTACCAAACTTGTCAAAATCAACAATTATGAAATCCATGATAGACCACTCTGAAACTATTGTAGTAGCAGACTTGAGGCCCTGGGTCACACATATTCAATATGTTTTACTTCGGTAATACGTTTCCGAGGAATAATTTTGAACCCGGGCGAAGACACGGGCAATATGTTTTAATTAATAAATAAATATCAGAAAGAAGCTCTTTGTAAGCTTTTATTCATTCTCACAGTAAATTTCCCTTTTTCCATAACCAAACAACAAACATCTTTGCACAGATAACTAATAAGCAATACAAGTCAATTATAAGTTCGCGCTTTGTCTCCCGGGAGGTAATCACGTATAGATAGTATAGAAGCTGAACAAAAGATGAATGGCGCTGTGGATATCGACTCGGAAGTAATTTGTTAGATGCCAGTTGCACGAGACCTTGGGTGAGAATAGTAGAACATACTGTTTTGGAGATACATCATACTTTTATCGTATAGATATTTCTGTACTAGCTTCTGCGTGCAACTTCGTTCGCATGGAAGTCGTAAGACACATACTAACATTTTTATTAAACACTCCTGTATACTACGTTTGTAGTTTTGGTCTTAGCAGTCAAAATATGAAAAAAGTCAGGACTGGTGACGCAAGAGCTAGCAACGTACAGTTTTTCGTGTGAGAATCAGCGTCCTGAGGTCGACACCCGCAGCCTTCGGTAGTAATTTCCCAATCCTTGCGCAGTTTTACGGTTTCGGTGAATTAATGAACGCCTGCGTTCCTGTGTTTAGCTACTACCGTCTTTTTTTTGTCTTTGGGTAATCGTCAAATAACTTCTCCCGCTTTGGGCGGAGCGGGAGGGCATGTCAGACTCTTACTGATTAAAACCCACCCGTGTTCATTCAGTTGCCTGTGCCAGGGGCCACGGTAACCCTTTCGGATTTTCCCGCAACGTTGGCAGGCATCGGCACTAGTGGACCCCGTCATTGGTGCTGACATCTACCTACCTAATAGCACAACACTGACTGATGCTTTCTTACCGATAATTCCTGACGAACAGATCTAGCACTAAAATAATATAAAAGTAATAATATTACACACGGGTTTCCTCATTCACAGTTACCTAACCATAGATATTTATTTTTATTATAAAACAAAGATGACAGAAGGGGCCTATACTTTATGTCTTTCTGTGTACGTTTTACGAACTACCATAATATAATATTTTAAGAAAATGTAAAAAAAGGAAACACAAACAATATTAATTGTTGGGAATCGACCATAGATTAGCAAAGCTGTCGTCGAACCGTAAAGCTACTTTCTTTGTTGAAAATTGACTAAAATAGCCGTTCTCATAATGTATTATGTTATGAACTTATGACTGACTGCATGGCTCCTTAAAGATATAGCGGGATTATAATCATTTAAAAGGTTAAATCTTTAACTATCTGTTAAATTCAGCCCAGTGAAGTAATGGAATAATTTGACTGCTGTCATACACTGATATATTGTGTTCTCTTTCATCTCACTCTCATGTCTTATGAAATGTATGGGATGTGATTTATGATTTCTGACTTTTCTTGTACTCAAACTTATTTGGTCAGATTGAGTTTTCTGATCCTTATAAGAAACAGGATAGATAGGCATCAACATTTAATTTTGTGAAAATTGCCCGTTTTCTTGCTGACTGTATTTTTTCAAAATCTGTGAACGCAGATCAAAATTTAAAAAAAAGTAAAAAGACCGTTTTCTTGTAGCGACAACGATTAAGGTACCTGCCCTTATTGCCCCATCTCAAAAATCCACCCTGTATATGTCATGATTGGCTGCTTATTTCCATAAAGGTTTAGCGTAATTAAACCATATAAAAAGTAAAATCTCTAACTATCTGCAATTACTTAACCGAATGGCTCATCTTTTTAAAATGTGCGGTAAACTATAGAATAATACAAACCAATTGCAATATTGCTCATCCCCGATATCAAAAAGCGTAATAATTTATAGTCTCCAGACTGCCTAGACTTTTGGGAATTATCTACAAAATCTGTTCGATAGTTTTTGCGTAAATAATAATAATAATATACACTCAGACAAACAGACAAAAATTATATTATCGGCAAAAGAATCGTTCCCAGACCTCGCAAAGATTACTTATAAAAAAGACAAAGTACGGTTTTGACTTTACTACGATTTTAAGATTTTTTTGCAGTTATTCTTGGTTGTGTTCACTGTTTATCCACTCCGGCGCGGCGTCGTCGGGTCCATTTATTGCGCGAGATGTTCTGCGTCGGGGGCCTTTTGGATAACGTCATGCGCTATCGGCGCGTGTTATTAAAACGCCTCCTTAAACAACAACAATCCCTCCAACCAACAACCTCAATTTATGTTGCTGGAATGGTTATGAAATAAGCTATCACATTTGAAATGCTTTAGTTGAATGTTGCATTGTAATATATTGTTAATTCAACTATGAAATCAGTGTAAGTAAAATTTTCCCAGGTTATTGTACAAAAGTAAATAGAAATAAAAAAAATACCATTATTTCACAAAGTATTTATTGTATTTTCATTAATAAACCTAAATTCACAAAAATCCATTAAAAGATCACACCGCCCAATATATTTTTTTCACTCAACAAGCATTACAAACATATAGCTAAAGTCAACGACCCCCCACGGTGACAAAAAAATTGGGTGAGTGAACACTTTAGTTTTGGCACTTGAGAACGCCCTGTGGTTTACGTTAATATCTTATTAGAAAGATTGGTTCATAATCTTATTGCTGACTGAGTGTCACAGTTTAGAATTGCTTGGTTAATGAACAATGACTCAGATTGAAAACACTTAAAACAAAGTCATAAAATAGACCTGTTCATAGTTTGGGTCACAGAGGAAGTACTATTGTACTTATTTGAAATATTATTTCACAATTCAGAACATGACAATATTTACTAACGTGACGGTTTACAGGGAAGTATGGAACAAAAAAGGTGTTGCGCCGACCCCAAGTAACATGAGACAACGAGAGGAAGGTGAAGATGATGTTATACTGGGTTATTTGTAATACGTCGGCAATCCATTAGGGGGATGTAGGAGAGGTTATTACTCCTATGACCTCTATCCAAATGTCAACAATTTTCCAGTAATTTGATATTTTATATTTTTTTGAAGATATCTGGTATTTTATTGTATCTCGTTGGATACCTGAGAAGTTGTAGATTAAGCTATAAATTTCCAGTATAAGCTGATCTCGCATTTTATAAGATTTCCTTACACTGAGAGGTCAGTGTAAACTGGAAATTTATAGCGTGATGTGTAGCCGTATGTAAATCGTTTTGGAATGTTCTGTCGATAAAGTATATCCATGTTTTTTTGCAGAAATCAACCATTTTAGTCAAATAACCTGCTCAAAAGGATGCAAATTGTGTGCTCTAATTTAAAAAAAATATTAAATATAAGTAGGTAGGTAATTGTAATTTTTTGTTTGATTATTATGTATTGAACTAGAAGCAGATAATAATTAATTTTAAAATAATCTTGCATTGTTTTCTTTTTAACATTTTCAAACTTGTATACCGCCAAAAAAATATAAATGTCAAATTACTCGGAAATAGTAGACATTAGCATAGGGGTCATAAGGGGTAATTTGGTTGAAAATGACCTCCCCTACACCCCTTAATGGATTGCCGATATGTTACCAATAACCCTGTATAAGTGAAGTCGGTTGACTGCTTAAGTTACGTAACTAGCTAAGCACATTGGTCTTATCTATTTTACACTATAGAACAACTATTTCAATGTGTTGTAAAAGAAAAAAAAATGCACTTATCCTTGCGTTCCATTAGGGAGTTCTTGGCTCTATAACTTCTACGTAGATAAATCGATCCAAGATCGTGCTTTGAATTAAATACAGTGCTTTAAATATCAAGACCACTTTGTGTCTGGGAGAGCACTTTAGGCTTTCGACCCAGTTGTAATACCAATCCATAAAACCTATTGTGGATAGTATAAGTCTTTCTAAATGCCAACGCTGAGATTGTAACGTTCAAGGTCGAAGAAGGTAAAATTATAGTATATACGACCTCGCCATTCTTTATAACAGTTCCTCGTAAATTAAAACTTCACTAACGTTGAAACTATTTATCTGGCACGTAGTCAAATAGAGCTTGTCGTTTTATTTATTTTTTGTCGTGTAAACGACTTTGATCCTTAGGGTGATAAATCATGGAGGTCTGCCCGGCTTGAGCGGAGCATTTCCGTGTCCCCGTGCAGGCGATTGGCGTTGGCAATCTCTCGCGTCCAGCCCTGGTCTAGGCCATGGTACGGAGTGAGAGGGCATCGAAAGCTATCACCTCCTTCTGCGAAGCAGTAATGCTCGCGAAGGAAGAGGCGGAACGCGTGAGGGAGAGGCAAAATTCGCACCCTCACGCCCCTAGCCGCCGCAGGAGACGGCCTGGGCGTCGGGAATCCCAGGCTGATTCCCGGCTGCCGTAGGCGTGAGCTTGCGAACGGCGAGCAATGCGTAGCTCGCCGTCTGATAAGAACCAGGCCCGGATCGACGGCACGTTGTATTCCATGCGCGCCTCAAAGAGATGTCAGCAACAATGACGGGTTTCGCTAGGGCCGATGCCTGCCGGGGTTGCGGGACATTCCGAAAGGGTTGCCGCGGCCCCTGGCACAGGCAACTAAAGGAACACGGGTTGGTTTTAGTCAGTAAGAGTCTGACACGCCCTCCCGCTCCGTCCAGAGCGGGAGAAGTTACTTGATGACTTCCCACACTCAAAAAAAAAAAAGTTAATAAATCAAATACTAGGTCTACTATAGGTACCTACCAAAATCGACAACAATCTTCATATCCCCTTATTGTCTTCAAACAACCTATTATTATTCAATAAAACCTTAGACATATCGCAATCCTTACATCACTTAACGCACAAACTCGATCTCCCTTTCTGGCATTACATTATGTAGATTAGATTATCTTTTGATATATTTATAAAAAGCGAGTTCTGTTTGATGCGAAAGCGACACCATCGGAGTGTGAAACCCGGGTATTGTCGGCAAATTGTCTTACAATTGAATTCAGCTCGCGAACCGGTTTGCGTCAACCACTACACAAAGCTATACAGAAGAGCTATTCATAACTCGATTGGTACTCTTTTGCTGCATGTGTATCAAGACAGAGTGCATGCCCCATGTGGCATGTCCCAGAATCAAAAATTCGACGACATGTGACATCTACCAACCCGCACTGGGCCCGCGTGGTGAATTGCGGCCCACACCCTCTCACAGAGAGGAGGCCTGTGTCCCAACAGTGGGAACATTATAAGCTGACGATGAAGACAGAGTGACTATACGGGGTGGCTGGGCACAAACTGTAACCATGAATTCAGCACAATCATGATTCTAGACCTATAGAAATAATAGGTAGGTTATCAAAAAAAAATCTGCTGTTTCACAGAAAAGTGCACTATCTACGCAGTAAAAATGAACTGAACAGCATTTTTATTAAACCTACGAAAAATTTCAACTGTACTTCAGAATCTGACTGACCGGTTGGTGCAGTTGGTAGCGACCCTGCCTTCTGAGCCGCTGCTCTCGATCCCCGGACAAGTCAAACATTTGTGTGCATGAACATGTCTGTTTGACGTGTGTCTGGGTGTGTATATGTATATAAGTATGTATATCAGTCATCAGGCTACCGTAGTACAGGCTCTGCCTAGTTCGGGACCTGAAAACCTTGTGTGGATGTTGTCTCATATTATTATTATTTATTTTTATTATTAATCATGTATTGAATCCATGGTTACAGATGTGCGTCGATTTCCCTACTACCCTGTATATTTTGATGTTAGTATGAGAGTAAAGAGATAAAGAGAGAGAGAGAGCGGTAGAGCCGTTTTGCGTGGATGTGACGCATATTTCCCCCAACCTTTTCTATTTTTTTGTGTTTGTGTTATTTTTTGCGTCAGTTTACCGCAAATAAACGCATTTTCTTTCTTTCTTTCTGTATAAATAGATATTATTAATACTCAGTAATAGTACTGTTTCTGAGTAAAATGACACGGAAGGTGCCTTAGCCTATTACACTTATAGAGGTATGAGGAACAGGGTGTAAAGTTCACTCATCCTTTATAGAAAGTGGAGGATCCTCCGATCGGACGAGTGTTGTGTCTGGTGGGCAATTGCTCGACGATTGCTGTCGAGGCGTTGTATATATGCTAGTTGCGCGGTAAACTCTGCTTGCGCGATGCAGGATTTTGCGTGACGTCAGTATGTTGCGTAATTCGTATGTGGCCTTCTAGATGCCGCCACGCACTTAATGTACTGAACACGACCACGTTGCATCTTTCGGATGTTATTGCCTACATGAAACCTTGGTCACCTCCCAAACGACTCAAATAATTGTGTATTCCGATAGTAACATAGCGTTATAGATGGAAATTGGCCGAAGAATGGACGTTTGTGGCCGCTTTTTGATTGATATTTATTTGTACTGAAGCATAGTGTGACGTAAGCAAATAGATTTGGAAAGCGGGATCATCCAAAAGGGGTACCGCTGACCCGGAACATAAAGGGCCAAGGAAGGAACACGGGTGTATTTTAGTCAGTAAGAGTCTGACACTCCCTCCCTTCCGCTCCACCCAGAGCGGGAGGGGGACATTTGATGATTTGCCATCCACAAAAAAAAAAAAGCAAATAGATTTTCTGTTCTTTTCTTTTTTGTGGTTAAACCGACATGAATCGTTTTTCGCTTAGCAGTAAAATGCGTGGCGATATAAATGTGGAGCAATTTAATGACATTTTAATTGAAAACCTCCGTTTTAATTTTGGAAAACCCCAAAATTTCAATGTTTATAAGTTTATCGTATATCGTCAATTGAGAATCTCGATTTAAATATAAGTATGAAGTTTCTTGTAATTGCTTTTTTTTGTGTGTGGTAATAAAACTCGTCTGTGGGTCGTGTAGATGAATCTACGTGTAGGTAAAGTACCCGCTACTTCGAGTGCCATCCGAGTCACAGATTTTAGGGCTTGTAGGGTAGGTATGTACATTGAATACATAATAATAATTTATATTTATTACCTATCTAGTGACACTCATTATCATATTTTATTTTGCTAATATGCGGATAATGTAGTGGGCTGCAATCAAAGACATTAAATTATACAATTTAATCTCTTTGGCTGCAATATTGTTCATATTTTGTACTATCTTTTTTCTGTCTCAACACATATTGTAGCTGTTTATTGTCCCTGAATAAAATAAAATAAAATATTATATATGCGAAAGTAACTAACTATTACAGATGAAAGGCATGCGGATAGATCATGACCTGGGTTAGGACATAATCTATGATATTTTTAGTACGTTTCGTTACGTGAAGCCGCGGGCAAAGGATAGCCAATAATAAATTACAATATCTGATAATCAGTAAATAATCAAAATCACCCTATATTGGTAGCTGTTTGTTTGTGGTGTTTTACTGCAGGACAAAACCCTCATTTTCATTTTACCCGACTGCGCTACAGTAAAGATAAGATTATGGTTGTTTCATTACAGATTCTCGATATTTAGATCTGGTAGAAAATATTCAACATTATACTCTTAAATAGAACATCGTCATTATCTCCCACCATCCATCAACCACAAGAAACAACCGAAAATAGAGCGAAACTCATTACTTAAAAATTGACGCTGAACAATCAATCAATTTTCAATTCTATTGCATCTCAATAAAATTGAAGATCGATTGCTGTGCAGTGCTGAACAAAAAGCACATACCTAGATCATGCCTTTTATGTTACATTAGTGGTAAGCGATCCGGGTACGACATTATGCCACTTCAATAGAGCTGAGAATTCGCGTGAGGCACGCTAAACGTTTCAAGTTGAGGGGGATATACGGGACCTGAAAGTGTGCGAGCAAGCTGAAGAGGATTATCCACGTTGTTCTTTTTTTGAGGATATCTTCCTTCAGTTTGGCGACACTTACAGAAATATTTTTTATTTTTTTATTGTCACAGCGCATTATTGGTGCTGCACACTATAAAGACATACTCGTATAATTTGGTCCTGAATAGTCCTGTGTGCCATGTCCTAGCATAAAATTATAATTACGTTTATCTATTTACTTATGCAGTTAAAGTCTGCATTACATGTGCACCCTAAAAGACGTATAATTTAGTCGTTAATTGAATACTTTGTGCCAATTTCTAGCACAACATTATAATTACATTTATCTATTTGCTTTGACGTGTTTGAAAAGTGTTTGTATGGACATGTAAAAGTGTTTGTACAAACCTACTTACAGAAATAATAGTAAACTGTATCATAAGGGAGCAAAATAATATTTTTACGGCGAGGGCACTTTTTTGAATCCAGAGCGCAGCGAGGGATTCTACTCTAGAATCCTGAACATAGCGAGGGATTCTAAGTACGTCGCCCGAGCCAAAAATATATTTTGCGCCTGAGTGATACACTCTGCTTTTCATCACCCACTATGAGAAAATAAAAGGCGCCTCATATTTTATTGTAATATTATTATTTATTAAAACATAGAGTAACAACTAAATTGAAATTAAATACTTAGTATCTAATAATAAAACAACTATAAACTTATATTTACATTTGAGACATTTTCGCAATTATGAAAATTTATTGTTACAGTTTTATTAGGAATAGAGATTATATATAATAATAATAATATGAGACAACATCCACACAAGGTCTTCAGGTCCCGAACTAGGCAGAGCCTGTACTACGGTAACCTGATGACTGATATACATACTTATATACATATACACACCCAGACACAGGTCAAACAGACATGTTCATGCACACAAATGTTTGACTTGTCCGGGGATCGAACCCGGGACCAGTGGCTCAGAAGGCAGGGTCGCTACCAACTGCGCCAACCGGTCAGTCAAATTCAGTCGGTCGGTCAGTCAGTATTCTGCGTGTTTGAAATAATGTCCGAATCTGGCTCATTTTGAAGAAAATGTGACTGTGAATCTCGTTGTTTGGATATAGATGGGCGCGGCGACAGTGGCACGGATGGATTAACTGAAGGTTGCAATTGAATGTTTTCCACGATGCGTTCTCATATTTTCGCCTTGTTCTCAATGGAGAAGGCCAAAAACACAGATTCTGAAAAATTCTTGCCGCCTCTTGCATTTCTCCATTCAATAAAATTACCATAGGCTTTCATATATTTCTCCCGGGATTTTGCAGATAATATATTATCCATCACATTTCTTGCGTCAGTTCTAATACTTTCAGGAGTTAATTCTATACTTTCACTGTCACTTGAAGAACTCGTATGACGTAAGAAGTGCGAGATGCTCGTATGACGAACGAATATTGTTTGCGGAATATTGTTGACGGTTCTTTTAAATCTGTCGGACTTCTCGAACGCATTAAAATAAACGTACCTAAACTTAATGCTCGAAGAAAATGCACGTCCTTTTCCAATGTCCCTCGTTATCGGCTTACGTCGACGTACAACAATTTTTGCAATCATTATGATTTGGATATCTTCCACGACCATCCCAAGCGTTTTAGATCTAAGATCATAAATGAGGGGAAGACTGAAAACAAAAAAAAAAAAAAAAATTGTCAATGTTTATGTTGATGAGGGTATTCTCTCTAATACCGAGATTTTAGCTAGAGCTTTAGTTCTTATATTGTTTTTTATTTTTTTTATTTTACTAACGTGAATACCGTGTTTTTTTTCTTCTATTTTGTTGTGAATGCTGTGCACGTCTGTGATTGACGTAAACACTAGTCCATTCTTCTGTTCTCTCTTATTCGTAAATGTTTGTGTTTGTGTTGTTGATGTGCCTTAATAATAATAAATAAATAAACTCATTTTTCAAAACAAAACCATGAATTTCTAACAATCAGTGAAAATAGTCGAACACGCGAGTTGTAGTTCACGCGTTTTTAAATTGATTTCTTTTTTTTTTACTAAGCCGGCGGCGGTGTCGCGCGGCGCGACTAGCCGCGACTAGCCAGTCTTTTTTCAAACAATAGTTGCGTTCGATTTCTTTGGCGCTGAACACTAACATGTTCCAAATTCAAAAAGTGCGCGGCAAAGATAATTGCGGCTCACTTATAAAATCAAGAGGATTCTAAACTCATAATACTGCCCGCTAAAAGTTTCTTATAGAAAACACCACCTTTGGGTGCACTTAAAGGCGAACCAAGTAGTCCTTTTCAAATATATGGGATGAAAAATAACGTATCATTTATGCAGTTAATGTCAAAGTAAATCACTTTCGAACGACAAAATTTACAAGAAATATAGAACTGATTCTAGATACCCCCTTCTATAAGGTAGTTTCGTATAGAGAAGAATGGGCAAAAGGTCCGTAGTCATGCTTCTAAAAATGTTTTACAAAATTTTGTTTACACTATAATAATTATAATCATGTGAAGACGATATACCTAGAATAAATTACTACGATAGGTACAAAGTATACAAAATTAAGCAATGACAGATACATTAATTATGTTGAAACATGGTGCTCACAAATATTGCAACCGTCACAAAAATGAACTACTTGTTTTTAGTACTACTTTCTCTTCAGCGGGAGGCCGCTAAGCAGGATCAGGACAGAGATATCCCAGTCGGACACAAAGGCATCGAGAAAGCGACCACTTTAGTTACTATACGAGCTAAGGCAACGCACCGAATCTCTTGTGTGGCATTTTAATACCGAAGAGAATCTAGTCACAAGCGTAACGACTGTGATGCAGCATTTAATTTGCAACATTTTGTTAATTTAATTAATTGTTTTATTTAATTTTTATTTATATCTGACATTAATTGATCTGATCTGACATGTAATGTTTAATGTTTTCATTATTTTATTTCTTCAGTTGGCAGTAAAATGTGACCGGAGTTTTGTATTTAAATTGTATGTTTTGTATTTAATATGGGTCAATGACCTGAAATAAACGAATTTTAATTTTTTAATTTTTTTTAATTTAGTGTTATAGAGGTACGTGGAACAGGGTTTAAAGTTCACTCATACCTCCATAGACAAGGAAAGATCCTCCGACCAGACGGATGTCGTGTCTGTTGGGCAACTGCTTATTGATTGATGTCGGGAATTTGTATATTATGTACGCTAGTCGCGCGGTAAACTCTGCTTGCGCCATGCAGGATTTGCGTGACGTCAGTGCGACGCGCAGCTCGCATGTGGCGATGTAGAATACCGCTACAGTGTGTTGTCGGTGGAAATTGGTTCTGTTTTACCCGGGAGACGGAAACAGAATAGCAGAATCAGAATCAGAAAATATTCATTTGTCAAAAAAAAAAATTTTTTTTTTTTTACCTAATAAAACATTATAAAAGAAAAATCTAAGAAAAAGGAAATCTAAAAAAAAAGGTACTCAATCTAGGAAAAAGTTAAGATTTTATAAATAGTATTAAGTGCGCTATGCTTTGTAAACAATGAAAGGAGTACAAAGGAACACGGAACATTCCACGAAATACCCCAATGTTCAATACAGGGCGTACAAACCCATCACATAGCCATCGTGTACGCATTCTACAAGGTGTTGTATTGCATCCTCGTCAAATTCGAGGAGGTAACTATGCTAATGATTCTCGACACGAATCAATAATAAAAAAGTAGGTATTTATTTATATTTGTTGTATTTTTCGGAAATCGGCATGTGTAGGGCCCGTGTGATACCGCCCTGTAACTGCGCTGTAACTGTAACGCATGCACACAGCGACATAGTCGTATGACACTGCCTACCGCATACGCAACGGGGCGATTTTGTTCCTTGAAAGTGGAGTATTCTGAAATACTGTCAAACTTAAATACCTAAAAAAACAAGTATGTATTAATTATTGAGCAGGATCGTAATTTTATTTGATTATTTATGTCTTTCATAACAGCCTCCTGAAATTTGACGAGGATGCAAAACAACACGTTGTATAATGTTACGGTAAATGTGAATAATATTAATTTTCATCACTTTCAGCAGTTGTTATTAATAATTGTCTAATTCGAATTCGAATTGTGTTGTCGGTAAAAGTAAAAAAATAAAATAAAACTGGAAGTTATTTGTCCAGAAGGTATTTATTTATAATACCATAGTACTTACAAATATATAAATAAAAGAAACCTATTTTTCTTTCTTTCTTTCTCAACTTACATGCGAAATCGTTTATTCTTTGGTTTTGCTTAAATCAAACAAGAACAGATAAAAATTATACAATCATAGACTCCGTAAAATCAACATTAAAAACTAAAATCTTTCTTATATTTCTTTGTTTATTATGTATTTATTGATAATGCCTACCACAATAATTATAACTAAAATACGAAATAAACTAAAATAAAATTAAAATGAAACAATCATAGACTCATCATAAAATCAACATTAAAATGCTAATAACAATATTTCTTTCTTTTTTAGAAAGGCTTTTGTGGCACTTATAATTGCAAAGAACGCACACTTTTCTGCATTTATAGCGGTTGGAGTTGCAGTCGCCAGTACAATTACAGTGTTGAAAAGCCTTGTCCTCCCAATTTTGAGTCCTTGCGGGCACATTCTCGCAGACTGCACGTTGTATTAGAAACCTCGTCAACAGAAACAAAATTTTCCATGCAAATGGTAAACTCATTTCGTGGATACTGTTGATTTAACACGCCATAATTTGTTCCCAGCTTGTATAAGTTAGGTATTAACAGTAACAAACATAATAACACCGATTATGATTAGGCTATCTGCCTTGGCTCGATCTACTTCTGGTACCCAGGGTACGGGTACACTGTTCCCTATTTTTGCAACTGGAAATTTTGTATAGGATCGTTTTAACATTTTTCAGCTTGCCTCTGGAGACTCCCTTGCAAAACCTCGCACTTCTAGATTTTTTTTGGAAGTGGTGGCGATTGATAAGGCAGCTTCTTTATCGATATCTTGACTTTCCGGCTCGATAATTATTTCTTTCCTATCGACATTGCCGCCAGGATTTTTTTTAGAATCCTCGTGGCTTGAGGTAAAATGTTAGGGTCACTTTGCGATTCAGGTTCAGGCTTTTTTTTTTTTTTCTTTTTTTTTTTTATAAAAATTTTGAATCAAATTTTGAATCAGGTTCAATTTGCACAAAATGGGTAGCAACCAGGTGCACGTCCGAAGAAGGCGGCGAGGGTTCAGAGATATCGGCAACGGTAATGGTATCTTGAGGGTCTTGAAGTTTGTCTAAATCTTCTTCACTAGTAATATGTGAAACGTCAACAGCGGGCAGAAAAGTTTTTAAGCCAATTTTCGGTTTACAAAAATTTATTACGTTTATCGGTACTATGGTTACATTATTAATAATCACCGATAATATGATTAATTTCTCACTTTTAACTTGACTTTCGGTAATTATTAATAATGATAGACAATTATTATTAATTTTCAATTAATCACACTTACCATAACATATTATACACTTAACTTGTACAAAAATAATTTTTGCGAAATAACTTTTATTTTTAGTGCGAAAAATTGCATACGAAAGGACGCAATTTAACGCAGGCAAAACATTGTGTTTACGGGTGCATGCAAAAGTACGGGGTCGTGGGGGTATTAAAAGTTAAGATAAAAAAATATTCACCATTTAAATTCGTAAAAACTCCAAAAAAATGGGACTGTGTCGGTCAATATCTCCGTAACCAGAAGGTTTTGTAAGGTATTGTCCAGTACAAAAAAAATATCACAATGATTGTAGAGCAAGTGACTCTCAGCTTCCCTAAGCGTCATTTTACACCCGCTCTGTGCTGATGTTGACCATAATTCAAACATTAGAGTCGAGTGTCGACCTGCTCCAAATATACCCCTGTATGTGCTAGCGTGTGTGCACGAGAAAGGAATTCAGCAAAGTAAACTCAAGTAGTACGCTTTTGTGCGCGTGCCAGTGTTTGCGTGAGCAATGTTGCCAAATTACACCGAATATTATATTTGGCACTAGTTTCACATAACCTTCAAGAAGTTACCTACAGCTACAACTAAGCATTGTTTCTTCGCACAAGATATCCAGCCTTTTTGTCTGTTTTGTCTATCTTCAAAGGAACACATCTTACTTTAAGAGTACTGTAGGCCGCACGTTATTGTTTACAAAACTAGTAAATAATGGCATCTTATTTTATTAAAATTCCGCACTACACTAGGCCATGTCAAGGTCAAAGTATTACCACTGACATGCGGCCTACTGTACCTACTAAACTATACTAAGAATCGTTTGGTCAAAAAAGTTTTTCAATGAAGGTAATTTGCGGATGCTCTCATAAATACCCTAGGTCGGGCCTAGGAAAATAACAATTTAGTGAAGAAGAGACCCTGAAACGTGTTCAACGATTCAAGTGCGTCACTGCAGGCTTAACTTGGCCTTTTGGGGATACCCTGAACAGTCGAACTGCGACCACATGATATGTAGATGATGTCATCAACAACTGCCTGCCTGCTGTGCATTAACACCTGCGCTTTTATAGATACGGCGTGAGGTCACCAAAGGTGCTATTGGCGTAACGAAGTTGAACCAACAGTAATTTGAAATGACGGCACGGTTGGCGCAGTGGTGAAGCGATTGACTGTTGCGCTGCGCTGTCGCGGGTTTGATTCCCGCACGGACAAATATTTGTATGACCTACAAGTAGTTGTTCCGGGTCTGGCAGTTTGTGTATGTGAGTTTAAATGTGACTTAATGCACCCACAATACAGGAGAAATTTCGAGAGTAGGGCAAACTTTAAAAAATTTAAATGTGTGTATATTTTATAATGTGTGTCTTATTTGTGCAGAATAAAAAAATATTATTACCTTTCTTCTTTTTTTCTAAAATCTTTTCGATGATAAAAAAGGATTTCTCCCTAAAGTAACTTTGCGAACAAAGCCATGCAAGGATAAGTTTATCGGAATTTTAAATTACATGTTCATCCTCATTTCTATCCAAAATGCTTGCTAAATAAAATGCTGATACAAATAAACGATTACCATACAAAACACTTAAACAATGACATTCGTTTACTGAACACGTTTCTTCAAGGTCACATCCCATAATGTCGAGTCGATATAAACATAAAACAGAACTTTCAGTGGATGATTAAACTTAATCAGGCCATATTTTTGTCAGCATGATTGGCGCAGTGGTTGAACGATTGGCTTAGAAGAGGTACCTGGGGTCAATTTTCGATAGAAACAAATATGTATATATTATGACCAATGTGAACCAAGTGAATTGGCTTGGGTAGATTTGAGTTTAATGAGGAACTTTTTTTTTCTTCGCTTCTTATTGGGCACTTTCTTCTGTGATGATAAGAGGACGATGATGCTGCATACTTGATTCTCATCGTTATCATCATCAAGAGCCCGACTTCACCCACTGCTGGGCATATTCTTTTTTCTTGTGCCAATCTCCACGCTCCTCCGGGCGGCGGGGTCTGACAGACTCTTACTGACTAAAAACCACCCCGGTGTTCTATCTCACATCTACGCCGGAGGTCGCGGGAACATACGATTCTTCCGCAACCCCCGACTGGTACCGGGCTGCCGCTGCGGGCCTCTTCGGGTAAGGGGAGAGAGTGAGGTGTTTGACTTCATCCCCGACGTCTAAGAGGGGTGCGCGTGGAATACTATGCGCCGCCACCTCGGTTCCTGATGTGTGGGGGGTGACGGACGTTCCCGGGGCCGTCAGCCCTGGACCCATTTAGGGCCCATTTTTGGCAAACTCATTTGTGATCGCAGTAAGAAATTACTTGCGTCGGGAATCCCAGGCTGATTCCCGGCCACCGTAGGCGCGGGCTTACGGACGGCGAGCAATGGGTAGCTCGCCGTCCGATAAGGACTAGGGGCCGTACTATGAAAAGAAAGAAAAAAAGAAAAAATGTTTAATCTGCACAAACAAAACGCACATTACCTTACCTACCTTACCTACCTACCTTACCTTTGTACCTATTTTTCTGTTTTTTTCTTCTTGTCTGTTTATATAAGTGTGTACATAATTGGTTAAATAAATAAATACAAATAAAAAAAAATAATAAAAAAGAGGACCACGGGTGGGTTTTAGCCAGTAAGAGTCGGATACGCCCTCCCGCTCCGCCCAGAGCGGGAAAAGCTATTTGATGATTTCACAATATCAAAAAAAAAAAAAAAGATTGACATTACTTGCATTCGATAATTTATCAACTCAGACGATAGCAGTCTACTACTAGACATAGACCTCTCCAAAGTATCACTTGGTAATCTGCTTTCCACATACCGTCGTTGTAAAGCCTAGTGAATCGGCGAAAGTACCGTAGGACACGTCTGCTCCAATGGTTATCTGTCCTGCAAAACACGGCTACTCCATTTCCAATTCAGCTTACTAGCCCTCGTTAGCGGGATCTTAACACTAAGAGTAAATACTTAACTAAACTAACTAACGTTTGTTTACTTCCCCATTGGGAACTAAACAAAATAAAATAAACAACCCTGTTTTCGCTTATGTCTTCAACCATCAGCATCAGCCAGAAATACTCAAGAAAGTCTACGATACCAGGTTTTCTTAAACGTTTACGTTTAGTCTTGAAGCAGTGTTCAATTTGTATAATTTGTCACTAAAATACCTTATTCTACATTGGTCTTCTTGTAAAAGCGTGGGCCTATATACAATTCTAAGCTACTTAGACATAGAATGAAATAAAGTATTTTGTTACAAGTCGTTTTTTAGGTTAAATTTGTTGTTATTGAAACAAGTCATATCAAATCAAATCAAATCAAAAGTCATTTATTCAAATTAGGCTGAGAATCAGCACTTTTTGAACGTCAAAATCACATAAGACAGTCCCCCCAAAACGCCCACCCTTCACCACTTCCTAGTGCTTTAGCTGGGAAGAAGAAGTGGCGGAACAAACTCCCCAGCAGCACTGCTGTCTGTTCAGTTAGAAGAACTGGATTCTATACATATAGTAATAAATAAATTAACATTACGAAACACAAAAATATTAAAATTATTTGCCATATGTCAGCTAGCACACGCCAATATTTAAAACTATACTCAAGCATAAATAAATAATAAAAACAAAAACGCAAACAGAACTTAATACATAATAAAAAGCCTCCTGGCATAAAGGGCGTGCCCGCTTACATATGCAATGCTGCATTATGTTTATATGTATATAGCTGTAACTAGTAGCCACAAATGATAAACTAGGACCTTCGAAGTAAAATAAAGAAACATTAATTTCTAATAACAATAACAAAACCATAGTCAGCAAGCTGACCTGTCACCACAAGCAGCACCCGTTCACGAGCATAACGCAAAGATCAGCCATTACCCCCCTCGCCATATTTGAGGGAAGGAGGCAACCCGACCCCCGACGCTACCGCAAGCATTGACATCTAAGGGAGCATGACGAACTTGCTGCCGGTTGCTCAAAAGAATAATATGATGAACTGTCGAGGTCGCTAGCTAACTATATATTGCAATACAACTCATTAAAAAACATTGAAATGAGTAGATTATGTCAATAATAAATAAAAATTAAATTAAACTAAGGTGACTAATAAATATAGTCAAATAAAATAAACAATTATATGAACTCGTATAACTTGTCAGTAGGTAAGCTAATTTTGGAGAAAGAACATAAACATTGTCTTGAGTTAATCACAGCGACCAACTATTTTTATCGTTTAAGTAATCGTTGATTGAATAGTATGCCTTTGAACAAAGGTTGGATTTTACTTTAGCTTTAAACGCATTAAAAGGCAATTCTAACAAAGAAGAGGGAAGCTTGTTATAAAAGTTTATACCAAGCCCAACAAATGAGTTATGGACCTTATGAAGCCGGTGAAAGGGAGCACGTAGTTTCTCCTTGTTTCTAGTGTTAATATTATGAATATCACTGTTTTTTGTGTATAAGTGTATATTTTGCCTAATATATAAGATGTTGGCGAAGATGAATTGTGAGGCCACCGTGAGAATACCAATCTCTTTAAAAAAATCTCTCAGAGTAACTCTAGCACCTAGCTGGTAAATTGCTCATAATCATAATCAGTCTATAATGTTCCCACTGCTGGGACACAGGCCTCCTCTCGGTAAAAGGAAGTGAGCCGAAATCCACCACGCAGGCCCAATGCGGGTTGGTAGATGTCACAAATCTTCGAATTTTTGGTTCAAGGACATTCCGGTTTCTTCACGATGTTTTCCTTCACCGCTTGAAACAAGTACAAAAGCCTTATTATTATGTTTTCTTTGAGTGTTTATTTATAACTTAATCGCGGCTTGGCAGTTACTTTTAAAAGTATGTAAGTATTCTAATATGTGAACAAATATAAATGTATATTTTGTATGGTCCTGGGTTCGAATCCCGATAGGGGCAAATGTTTGTATGATGAATATGGACATTTGTACCCGAGTCATGGATGTATATTTATAATATGTATGTATTTACGAAAAAAAAATGTATTTAAGTAGTGTATTAACCATCTAGTATCCATAACACAAGCCTTAAGTGTTAAGTGCTTAACTTGGAACTAGATGGTGCTGTGTGCAATGTCAGACGATATTTATTTATTTATATTTGGCAAAAATTACTTTAATACCTACACATACCGTTCAGTTTGCGCTGCCACTTTTTTCAATAAATACTACCTACTAGTCATTCTAAAATCCAATTAATTTCCTTTCAATAAACTTGATATCTGTTTATGTGAAAATAACTTCAATTGTAAAGAAGGATTTGA
This sequence comes from Brachylomia viminalis, assembly GCA_937001585.2. Classification (NCBI taxonomy): domain Eukaryota; kingdom Metazoa; phylum Arthropoda; class Insecta; order Lepidoptera; family Noctuidae; genus Brachylomia; species Brachylomia viminalis. The sequence goes on along the minus strand of OW443305.2, from coordinate 4,914,055 downwards.
ATAGACTCTAGGTTGTCCATTTTCAGCTTTCCTACATATTCTATAAACGCGAAATAATTGGGCCTAGTCTAATCATCATGATCGTAACTTCCCACGCAGGTTTAACATTAATTATAATGGACATCAATTTTCTTGGCAGCGTTGGTCAAAGCTTATCAGTTCTTGTGTCAACGCCATAATTAGGAATAGTGTAAGATCATCTTATTAATTACCTTCCTAACGGGTTTTCTTAGGAGAGGGACGAAATTAGAGGTGTTAACTTTGCGTGGTTTGTTGGAAATCACTGGAGCGTGAATGATTTTGGTTTAATAATCTTTCATCTTAATATCAGTTATACTTAATGGGTTAGATCGCCCATTAGGTACTTTGAAATTCGAACCGTTTCGAGGTGTATATCTGCGAAGATAATTATCGTTCCGGCACAAAGAGTTTCAAAGTAAAGTTTGTTGCGCCACTTCTTTTTCCCAGCTAAAGCACTAGCAAGTGCTGAAGGGCGTTTTGGGGGACTGTCTTGTATAATTTTGACGTTCTGAAAGTGCTGATTTTCAGCCTAGTTTGAATAAATGACTTTTGATTTTGAATTGGAGTACAAATATGAAGAAAGCTCATGACAAAGTATTAGCAGTCTGCAAGGTGGTGACGACGAGTCCAGCATATAATAATAATAACTCCACTGTCGTATCTCAACATTGACGTCGTGGTGGGGGTGGTGCGCTCTTGAACGCTGGGTCTGTGCCGGTAGAGTTTACTTTGCCTAAACAGGTTTAGGGTCAGGAGCCAGACCAAGAGAGATACATAAACCCGCAGGGCAGCCTGTGGCGAACAGTTGGGCAGTAGCGACCCCACGGACCCTATCTCCCGGGAGAAGTCTTGTTCCTCACCTCTGGCTTGCCTTTATTGGCCGGCTGGAGTGAACAATGACGAGGAATAGAGCTTCCACCTCTTTCTTGTCTTTAATGGCCAGCTTGAGTGAAAATTCGCAAGAGCAAACGGGGTCTGAGGAAGGAAGTATTCCATTAAGATGCTGGGATCTTGACCGTATTTCCGAGATTGTCCTGATAGGCATGGAATACCTCTCCACTCCTCATAAGCACTTCAGGACATGTTGCCCCGTTGTCACTACGACACTATGTGCTAACGACCGTTTTTGGGAGCCCGTTATTGAGTGCGCAAGTCACCCCCTGCCATTTTATCTGTGTATTTTATATAAAACATTGTATTATACAGTAAACGTAACGGAAATTCAAATTTAGAATTTGAAAAACGATTTTAAAATTTGATAATACTCGTTACGAACACAATATTTACATTTTTTTATGACCTTTTTCTTATTTATAATTATGTGGTGCGTCTTTTGCTTGTCAACACTTTTTAAATAAAAATGATAAGGAATACGTAGTTGCAAATTAGATTTTTATAAATCGTTCGAGTTTACGTTATCTTTACGTCGCGCGGTCTTGCCAGTGCCTCTGAATACGTTTTGCACAATAACACAATTACGAAAAATATCGATCCAGACGGGCCAAGACAGGCACAGGGCAATCCCTTTGTTATTCTGGTCAAACCTACTCGAGCCCGCATCTGTTGTTCGTCCAATGTGTCTTGACAAAGCTAATCGCGGTAAGGAATAATCTGATACCACTTCATTAAACTCAAACACTACGCCACTTTCTCCTAAAAGGATGCGTACCTATTATTAGGTATTCTTCTTAGCGTGTCGATGGCAATCTAATTGAGCATACGAGTTTGGCACCTTCTGTAGCGATAGCAGATCCCGTAACGTGCAGGCAACAGGACACGCTGGATACGATATTAAGTGTAAGACTAGGTAGTAAAGCTGAATAATACAGGGTGTTTGGAAGCTGGGAGCAAAGCCTTAAGGGGGTGATAGTTGACAACATTTGGAGCATTTTGAACATGTTTTTAAAAAGGTTTGAAAATAAAGGTATTTTATAAAAAATTTGAATTAGCATAAACTAGGCAGTTTAAAAAAAAAAAGTTTTCTACGACTTCAAAAGTGTCTAGTATTTTGTTTCAATAACACATGCTTGTAACTTTTTTTTATAGATTATATACCTACACACCTGGATAAACCATAAAAAAGAACATACTAATTTTAACTGGGGCACTGTTGGCAATTAACAGTCAGAAATTGGATTATATAAAACAAAATTACTAAATAAAACAGTTCAAAAACGTATACCATCGCATAAGCATAATCAGCCTACAATATTTCCACCACGTGGGCCCAGTGCGGTTGTGGTGGATGTCATATAATGCCTTTGAATTTTTTGTTTTAGGACATGCCGATTTCCTCACGATGTTTTCCTTGAAATTAACCGAGAGTCATAAAACAAATCTGCTGTTTCATACAAAAGTGCAATACTTACGCGGTCAAAACGTATTTAGAATTTTTATGAACAGAGTTTATTTAATTTTTATGTAACTTACGCGAACTTTCAAAATCATGTACTGAATCCAAAATTACAGTTTGCGAGTGGATGTCTCTGCCACAATGTATAAACACATATTTATTACTTTACTGAATCACTCAATCAATCGACTAGAATCAATTCTATTTTAATGTAAATTTTGACGTTAAAAAGTGCCTTTTATGTGCCTATTTGAAATAAAGGTTTTGACTTTGACTTTTTGACTCTATAAAAAAGAGCTAGTATTAACTTTATTATTTAGGATTTGTTAACGTTCTTGGTGGTTTTTTTTAAGATTCCTCGCGATTGAATCGTCGCTGTAAAACATTTTATGCGGTAGTAGCCGTAACTTCTAAATTACGACTTGGTTAGCAATTTTATTCTGTATTATTTTAGCACTTGAAGTTTCCTACGCTATAACTGGAAAAGAATAAGCGAAACCGGTAAATATAAAAAAAAAACCTTCAGTTGTACAAAAACACTTGTCTAAACACCATGCAGCGTTACAACTAAGGGCAAGAGTGTTTGCGATGAACTCAGGCACCTAAAGTAAGATTTTACTTGTGTTTAGGATGCCAGCGTCCTCGCCTATAATTTGAACATACATCAGTAGTTGTAGGACGAGCACGGCTTATTATTATTAAGATGGCTATCACAATTTTTCTTGTATTTTAGTGTTTGAAGAGTCACACACTCAAATACAAGAAAAAAAAAATATTTATTTAGAACACTCCCGAGAGAAATAATCAAACTTTCTCGGGTATATTTTTTTCTAAATTTTGTGGCCATATCTAAACCATAATAACACAGCAAAACACAGTTTGATGTGTGATTATGGTTTCACTCACACTGGTTTAGATATGGCCACAAATTGTGATAGCCCTCTTAAGATAACTACTTACTAGTAAATGCATATATGGTGTGGCCTTTTAAAGTACCTATGTGGGGGTATGTGTATGTATATAGTGAGAGATAAATATGGTAAAAACTTGCGAAATAGTTGATATTGGTTTCATAGTAGCTAGTAATGCATTTAGGTGTTTTCCAATGTTAGTGAAAACGGGCATAAGGCGACTAATTTACGGTCAAAGTAAACTAAAACCTTTAATTATTTGAAATTACAATAATACGCAGCGAGCAAGCGCGGTAATCAATGCTCATTATTGCTCATTTCATTTATTATCTGTATAGAAAAGACTTTGCTCTGTAGCGTGTAATTAGAGTATTAATAAATTCAGCCGTGTAAAAAAATTGTTCAAAACAATCTCGTCCGATAAATAATGTATTAAGCATTAAATGTAGGTATTAGTTTTATGTATTTTGTACCTAGCTTTAACTTGAATAGTAATGTCATTCAGATACGTTAAATCATGTCTCAGAAGAATGAACCTGCAACAAACTTATGTTTGTCATACTTATCAAAAGATACAACTTCTATGATTGTGCATTAAATAAAGTTCAGGATGGGCTGGCAAACTCTTTCGAAGCTGTCAATAGGAATAGACATATAATTTACTTAACTTGAGAAATTGAAGTCAGTCAGAGAAGTGTTATTTTTTTTTTTAATATTTTAAAGCGTATGTAATTTGGCTGTTGGTTTATATTATATTAAAAAATATTTAAATTATTATGTGATCGACGAATAGTTTAATTAAAACATTAACTAAAGCTGAATAAGCTTTGATGATAGTGACAATGGCTGTTCATATCAGTCACAAGAAAATATAGCATATTAAAAAAAAATATAAAAAAGTAAGTGAGATTCAACTGTGTTCGCTTTAAAAATACTAGGCAAACATGACTTAACGATGAAGAGAGGTGTTGTAAACTTCCAAACCACTAGACGAGGATATTAAGTTGCTTCGTAATATCAACTTAATAGCCGTACTAGGTGCTATAAACTCTTTCGAATTTCTGATATCCTGGTAACAACAGGGAATACTTTACGAACTTAGTTTAAAATATATAAAGCGTATGATGATGTATTTTTTTGCTTTTTATACAGCTAAGGAGGAACTTCGAATTTTATAGAATTTGGCAATATCGTTATGATGAATTATTCCTCTGAGATGTTTTACGTTTTTGACGTTTACGTACGTTTACGATAAACGTTTCCATTTATATTTATAACTTCAATATTTTAGAAACCTTTTATTTTTAGAAACAGTTCAATGATGAGTTCAAGTGCGTTCTTTCTTCTAAACGAGAGATCGTGACCGCATGATCCTCATAATATTCATCATCATAATCATCATAACATCACACCTTGTTCTCTAAAGGGTTGGGCAGAGGTGTAAATTAGTACACCCACATTTCTCCAGCTACGTTGAAGCCCCATGTAATAGGGGGCGAGCCTATTTACATCAACCGGCCACAAATCCAGACTCCAGACTGGTAATAATGTACCCACTGCTGTGACACAGGCCTCCTCTCTGTGAGAGAGTGTGAGAGTGGGCCGTGATCCACCACGCGGGGTCAGTGCGGTTGCTGGATGTCACATGTCTTTGAGTTTTTGGTTCTACGACATGCCGGTTTTCTCTCGATGTTTTCCTTTACCATTTTGAGCGCAGTGGTGATGAATAGAGTAGAATAGATTACTTTTTATTATGTACACCAAAAAATTACGGATTTTACAAAAATTACAGTAGAAATTTTACATAGGGTGACACAATGGGCGGTCTTATCGCTAAAAGCGATCTTTTACAGACAACCTTTGGATGGATTAAAGGGAGAAGGAGAGACAATACTGCAGCTAGTCAGTGGTGTACCAATTAAATAATATACAATAAATACATATACAATGTGTAACAGAATAAACGCAAGTCCTGAAAGTAGTTTGCTCACAATTGACTACTAAATCGATTTCAGTAACTATTAAAAAAAAAAATTATGTATTTTTAATACTGACCGCAAATCGAGCCAAAGAAAATTAAATCTTATTTCAAGGCAATAAGACTCAATTTTAAATGCGTAAAGTAATGCTAGGGCCAACTCGAGTTTCTTAAAACTCAAAAAAAATAATGCTTTGGTCATTGTATTATGCTTTTAACTCGATACTCTAATTGGGGTGTATGAGGTCATGCGTTAATTATGTTACACATTGTATACATACATAAAACATGTACAATAATAAACATGAGACAAGAGCAATGAAACCATGTGTAATGATGATGTTTAACGAGAGAGGAAGTGTTTGATGATGAAATAATTTACATAAAGTTAAGCGCCTGTCTGGGTTCGAACCAACGACCTGCAACACGTAAGTCGCGGCCGTTACCAGTAGGCCACCGCATTACAGTGCAATATAATGCATACACAATTTAAATAGTATTTTCTCGAAATTCGTTCTTCAGTTCCTCAGTGCCCTCGGAACAAATAAAGGACAGCACATCTCGCTTTCAACGTCTCTATTTGTACGAACCCGGAATCTGATTTAATCTTGTCCTTTATGCCTCTGAGCTTTGTAAAGACGTACCCCTTTGGTCTTTTCATGTCCTTTGTGAAAGGAAAACTATTTCAAACTTCTGCAGTCTTAGATGTAGCAAGGCCGTTGAGGGTAATTTACATATTACAAAGTGTAGAAAGTTTTCGTTAGTTTAAAAAATCGACCAAGTACGAGTCGGACTCGAATACGAAGGGTTCCGACCCCCGTACAATATTTAACGATATATATATTTTTAAACACGTTTATAGTGTAAAAATTAAAGTTGTAACTTTAATAACCCGCATCAATAAAAAAAGAAGAAAAAATTCACATATTTTTAAAAAAACTTACCCAATTTTTTATTAATAAAAGCTACTATTCGCTTAATGAATATCTAAATGATAGATTTATAAAGTCATAATTTTAGTACCTAGACGAAAATTTAAAATCATCTCATCATCTCTCTTATAAATACCTATTTACTTATATTTTATACTGTTAATTTTTCTTAGAAAGTACCTACCTACTATTTTATAATTATAAATTAAAAGTGCTTCCTCTCTCCTAACTCACTTATTTTGCTGTGCCCGACAGGGTCCATGTGATCTAATTTTAATTTTACCACCTAAGTTTACATGTGGAATGCAATAAAGTATTGAGTATTGAGTATAATTTATTTGTATTATTTATTTGTTGTTTTTTTATGTGTTGCTCTATAGCGTTCTATAGCGTCAATAGAAATACGAACTCTATGAAAATTTCAACTGTCTACCTATTACAGCTCATGAGATACATCCCGCTGACAGATAGACGGACAGACGCACAGCGGAGCCTTAGTAATAGGGTTCCGTAGGCACGCTTTAGGTACGGAACCCTAAAAAAAAACTGTTTCCTACAAAAGTGCTACACCATATTTATTTTATATTAGGGTAATGAGACCTTACTTTGGCACCCCACTATTTATTGGCACTTCTGTGAATTAATCTCTTTCATAAGAAAACACCTAATCTCTCGGTGTTGCAACTTATTTAAATAGTTTAGTACAATCCTGAGTCATATAACTGACAACACTGAAAAAAAAAGAAATGTCAATGGCGCCAAAACGATAACAACAGCTGAACGCGTCTCGATTATACCAGTGGAAACTAATTTTTTGCTAAGGTAGGAGCTTTTTTAATATCATCGAATCTTAGTCATATAAGTGTTTATAATGTGATATATGATGTAAAGCAAATTCAGCGCGTATTATTCGAGTCTTTGACAGTTTATTTTTAAGAAATGTATTGTTTTTTTACTACTTTATCACGGTGCCAAAAATCGGTATTCAAAAATGTCCGTATTCTAATTTATTGGCACTTGGGACATAGAGTGACATGAAGTTGAAATAGAGAAATTTTTGACTGAATTTGAAGACTAAGATATTTAGACAATGGTGCCGATTCCCTTGTTCACAAACTAAACTAAATTTAAGTTTAGTGCATCTTTTTCTTTCTATTTCATTATGAAAAGGACAGAAGATAAATTTTAGTTTATTGCTGTCAAATTAATCAGCGCCTGACACTACTCCATACAAGTTTAGACGTGATTAAAAAGTTGACAACAAAAGTTACATCAAATTACGTCAGGTGCTGACTAATTTGACAGGACTAAACCAATATTTATCTTCTATCCTTTTCATAATGAAATAGAAAGAAAAAGATGCACTTAACTTAAATTTAGTTTAGTTTGTGAACAAGAGAATCGGCACCAATAGCTTGGAAATATAACCCACCTACTATTGATCTCTTACGTTTAAGTTGTTTTATAGTTGTAAGAAATAAGTATATTTTTATAATTGTTTTGTTGCTAAAATATTTCTTTTTCTAAAAGATTATCTAACGTTTATTGGTACTCTATGAACCAAATGTTTGCTAAGAGGTTTGTTCTGATTGTATTATTTTTATTTTTATGTGTCTAAAGAGCTACCACATAAATTAATGTGATTCTTGACTGAACTTTTTTATTTTGACTTTGTCCTAATCCTAAATATCCATAATTTTCATTAATTTACTGAACAATCCGAAATGCCAATAAATGGGACGCCTATATGCTGATAGTTGGCCAAAGCATGCCAATATTTGGGAAAAACGTGTGTATAAAAAATAAAATAAAAATAATCCTAAAAATAATGAAATAGTAGAATTTTCATATATTCAAAACGTAGATTAACTCTCATTCTGTCATGCTTATAAATTTCTTATGCTGGCAACATTTCTTATAGACAGTTTTCACGATTTAAGTGGCAAGTGATCCTTAAAGTGCCAATAATTGGGTACTTTACCCCTATATTAAAATCCGCTATCACTTTGTCTGAAAGTAAAACGGACCATCCTAGGAGTGAAATTCGTACATCTGTGAAAAAATTTATTTTTATTTATATAAATAAGTTGCATTTTCTGAAACTTTTTGTTTTTTTTTCCACAAAAACAAAACATTTGCGCAGTGTGAAATTTTGCGAAAGTGTTTTACATAAAGACATTTATACGCTATACAATTGTGAAGCTATGCACGCGTGGGTGTGTACTGTGGAGCCCTTAATTGTCGATCAGGTTGTCATTCGACATAGGGAGACTGGTTGCTAAAGAATATGTACCTACTTACCTAATTAAATGAAGTTTTTTTTTCTTTATTAAACAAGATTTAAAATTGCATTTATTTAAGATAAAACTGTACTGTATTTTGTCAGCAAATACCAACTTGAATTTTATTATTATACTACTTAATTGTTAAAGAGCAAGCAAGCAAGCAAGCAAGCAGCAAGCAGCTTGCAGCAAGTTAGTTCCTGGAGACTTGTGTCCATGTATAAATTAGTCCATAATTCACATCCTAAAATGCTATCAACACTTTGAGCTTTGAAAAAAATATGATCAACGTAATCATATCTTTGATCGCCGGTTCACTTCGAGCGCCTTCTTTTTTAACTTAAATACCTTTACCTAGCTCAACCCATAAAACACAAGACACTAAAAAATGTACTTAACCTTGATAATCATAAAATTCTTAGTATAATATGTATATCTACGTGTGAGAGCATGTGGAGCTGTGCTTTGAATATGAATGCGAGACATATTTATAAGATAACGCACGAAATTCAATTACGAACAGCGTTTTCTTAGAAGTATTTCCAAAACGATATAGCGCTGGAGTCAGAATATTCTTAGCCAACATACATAGGTACAGTCGACAAATTTGAATTATCACATTTATCACCCACCATAAACTTATTTTCTTACTCACATTCAAATACAATTAGGTCGACAATCGCGTAAACATACATTTCCATGGTAACGATCTTGTTATCTGTCATTTAATTACATAGGGAATTATAGAGCTTAAACACAAAAGTGCGGTATAAAGCTGAATGCACATACAGTACAAACCGCACGCCGTATAAAATAAATGCGGCGCCTACGATGCGGATAAGTTTGAGAGGTTATTTTATAAGCAAATGCAGACATTATCGTACTAAAATCAATGTGTTCTTGTGTGTGTTTCTTGGATCAAAAACACATAGATTTTTTTTACATGTGCGCTTAGCTTAAAAGTGCTCAAACGAGATTCAGCCATCTTTGCATACGTCTTCACTGAATCTGGTTTGCAAGGTGCTTTAAGGCAACGATAAGAAGTGGGAAAGTAAAAAGCTTAAAAAATAATATATATTATTATATTGTTGAATAGATGACACATTATTATTTAAAATCGAGTGTTACCACCATTGCTTGCAATAACATCCAATAGTCTCGAACGTATTGATCCGATAAGGCGACTGCAAATATCACTTCCTCTCATATAATCCCAAATTTCTTGCTCAATTGCTTGCTTTGTCCTCTCGTTTCTGTTATCCTACATTTGGACCATCAGACCCCATACATTTTCAATTGGATTTAAGTCCGGGCACCTAGACGGCCAGGGAATTAGAGTAACTTCTGGAAGCTGGCTAAACCAGTTAGACACAACTCTGGCCGTATGCACTCTACAGTTATCGTGAACATAACAAAAGCTTGGAACTTCTTCTCGCGGGTAAACCGTTCGCACCGTTGGTAACATAGTTTCTTCTAATAAATCCACTTACCCCATTGCATTCGCATGAGAAGAAATCTGAACCAGCTTGCCTACACCTCCGGCTCCCATCCAGCCCCACATGTTAGCTGAGATTCGGCCAGATAATTGATTCGGCACAACGTGGTCTTCGGCGTATCTTGTATTATTGTAACGCCACAAAGTTAAGCGACCGTGCTGAGAATATCTAAAAGATTTCTCGGCTGAAAAGATAACGTAAGTCCAGTCGAAGTTTAAATATTTACGTGCAAAATTTAACCTTGCAAGTTTGTGTGTATCCTAAATTTTATGTCAATTTGGATTAATATTCTGAAACAGTCACACGTACCTACAATCAAAATGGAACTTTAGTAATGATTTATTGGATCTTGTTCTTTCCATGTACAAGACAGTTACGTAATTGTAAAATTTTCGCTCGATTCTTTTTTTATTCGAAAAACATTTCTTTTTTACAGTTTTTCTCTAAATCAATTCTTTATTTATAAACGAAATAAGAATTGAGACTTACGCCATTTAGTTTCGTGGTGAAAAACGATCAAAAACCGCACGTGGTATGCAACTTTATTACTGACGCGTTAGCGTTTAGCACACAACGGCCTAACCGGTTTCTTAGTGTCGCGCTGTGCTCCGTCGTGAGAAGGTCTGTATCGCTCGAGCGCGCGGAAAATAGGATCTTTCTTTGCGAGTTAATCTAATAATATTCATATTAAAACGTATTGCCAATCACGAGAGAAGCAAAGCAGTACCTAAGTATTTATACGTATTTATTTTTAATACTTTTCATACATATATATTATTTTGAGGAAACATCCAATACCTACCCAAAAATTACCACAATTGACAAACATACTTCTAGATACCTCTATGATCAGATACATTTGATTTGATTGCAGCCGCCCTAAATCATACCTACCGCTAATTATTGCATGCAACTACAACCTAGCGCGTGGCTTCAAGGTCAGCTTATTACAGTTGCGTTGGCGATTGTGAGAACATAGAAAGAATTAGGAATTTATTCGAAAGTTCAAAATTAAGATTTGAGCGCAGTACTGACAAATTTTCAATGTATAAAAAAAAAATGGGGAGATTTTGGGTTCAATCAAATCTTAATTTTGAACTTTCGATTAAATTCTAAGTAAGTTCTGCAATTCCTAGATAAACCATATTTTTTTAGGATGTTAGGTTAGACTATGCTAATTAGTTATCACAAAAAAACTGAACCAGAAATGTTCAACCGAACGAGAAAAAAATCGAAAACTGATGTTAGGTGAAAATTACGAAAAAAAAACATTAAAAAAATTCTATCTCGAAAACTACGAAAAATCGTAGAACGTACATGGGAATGATTCGGATACTCCTCATCATAAAGTATCTAAATTTTACGTTTGAACGTCAACTCTCCGGCCACCCTGTATACCCTGTAGTGCGTGAGTGTGTGCATGCAGTATCCAGCTATATTTATATAGTATTTAGTGTTAAATAAAATATCATAATTGAAAAAACTATTTTATTTCATGAAATAAATAAAGGTGTCTCCATTCCTTCTATGTTCGCTATTCTAAAATCAAAATAAATAAAGTTAAAATTTTTAGCCGACGCTCGGGTCGCTCGCGGGGCTTGAAGAGCGCGCGGTGTGGCGGGGTGCATGGAGGCGGAGCTTGCGTGGAAATTATTTTAGAGTGCCTGGTCTTAAGTCGACTTTCTTAGCGTGATGTCTATAGTGCAGTCCAGTGGAGTGCAAATGATTTCTTATCGTTTGTAGAAAAACGTCGTAACGTGCTGCAAAATACCGAATGGGAGTAAGGGGATGTTCTTCGTAATGATGACGCATGTCGGTTTTCTGTTGGTTCGTGATAATTATGACGAACGCCATGATTATATCGTCGTCTGTCTTCCAGGGTACCCTCTTCTTCATATCGTCTGATCCAGGTTCTCACTGTGTTTCAAGATATATTTAACTTTCGAAATATTTCTCGTATACCGTAGCCTTGCTCATTGAGAACTATAATCTGGGCTCTTTGTTCTGCCATTATATACGGTTTAAATAAAAACGAATTATTTTATATTCTCATACAAATTCTCATTTATCACATTTGACACAATTTCAGAGTGCTGATTTGGTCTCTTTGGGATTTTATAATCGAAAGAGTTCAGAATATGGATGTGAAAAAAAATACATTTGTTCTGAGTTAAAGTTAATTCCAAAGAGCATGGATTCAAAATATGATAATTACTGCTTTATCTAAAATATGATCTGCTGCAGTGATGACAAAGGTCCAAATTGCATAGATCTCCGACCCGTATTGACGTAGCTCGCTTATTATTCAAAACGTCCTAAGTGCGGCATGCACTGTAAAGGAGGGAAATCTTTGTTGTTTTGACGGTTTCAAACGATTTATCGGCAAAGTGGGTCATGATTCTTGTTTGTCCATTGTACATATAATGACTCTCATGGGGATAGGCAATAACCACAAAATGGCATCGCCACCTGCTACGATCCTTAGATACTCCTTTTGCTTCGTTTACGTTCATACATCAGTAGCACTACCATGAGTTTACACAGCCAAAACTCGGTAGCGTCTCCGTAAATGATATACGAGTATAATAATTATGAGATATTGTACAGGCGCCCCTGGTGGTCATAGAAGGAATTAAAATTCATACCAAAAGCACACACACTGACCCCTTATGACCCCTATGCAAATGTCAACAATTTCCGAGTATTTTGACTTTTATTTTTGGGGTGTTCATCATTGAAAATTCATAAAAAAATTAACGCGTTTTTTTATTTTTTATTATCTGCTTCTTAATATTTTTTTTATTCAAAGATCACATTTTTCATCATTTTGTGCAGGTTATTAGACTAAAATGGTTGATTTCTGCAAAAAACATGGATATACTTTATCGACAGAACAATCCAAAAATATGTACAGCTTCTCAGCTATCTAACATGATATAATAAGATACCAAATCACTTCAAAAAAATATCCAATGTCTATTAATGGAAAATGGATGACATTTGCATAAGGGTCATAGGGGGTCACTTGTTTGCAAATCACCTCCCCTACATCCCCTTAATGTATTGCCGGACGTATTACAAATAACCCTGTATATCATATCACTTTTTTCAACAATTATTGTTTTAAACATTATTAAATTGTAATTGAAAATTCATCGATGAACATTGAGGTTATAAAATTAACCTCAATTGTCAAATGAAAGACATCTCTAAGGTAATTTAAAATAAGAATGTCGGGTACCTATTCAAATAATGAAATCAAAGAACTTTTGGAGATTGGCGAGTTGGGTACCTACCTCATCAAATCTAAACGTTTCAAAATCTACTTATATGCAAATTATAGGTCTTATATCCGTAGTTATTTTCCAAGCTAAAATGTTTAATAGTTGTTGGGAGTAATTAAAAAAACATGATTTTAGGGTGCAGTCCCGTTACGGAAACAAAACGCATGAAATAGAGCCAATTAAACGTATTACGTCAGTGTCGCTATCAATAAACCCAAATAAAGTAGGACTCAGAACCATGGGTTGTTGTTCAAATGTCATGAGTGTCGTGTGGTATTAAGCTTACGCTCGACACGAAGAAACAACCCGCCTGCGGTATTTCTTGACAATGTATTGTTAACATTAGAATAAAAAGTTATACAGTAAGATTAAATACTATGGTTTGATTTTAAATTGTTCATTATCTTTTATTCTGCTGACGACCATCTTGTGGGTGGACCGTGGACCATCTTGTATGCGGATTTGAATCCCGCAAAAGGTACGTTATTACTATTATAAGTGACGTCATAGCAATTGGATGGCTCAAAATAAATCAAAATCTTCTTATCTATAATTTCCGTTTTCTTATCTCAACTTAGAATACCCTACATTAAAATCTTACTAGACAAAAATCCTTCTATAGTCATTAAAGTACAATCGGATAAAGTGGATACTTTATCTGAGTGAAATGCATGATTTATAAGGGTCTGCCTTGAGTTACATAAGTAGGTAAGTGTTATTTTTGGTGGTCCATTTTGAGATTATGTATAAATCAATTTAATATCCCCAAGTCTAATGTATATCTTACTATTACATATTTTGTTATACTCTATTGTTGCATTCAAATTCATTTATGCATTCTATGAAATGGTAAGCCTGTATATAATACTGAAAATACACGGGTTTCTGCCAATCTCCTTTGTGAGTGGCACTACAAATAATTGTTATCCACAGGTAGGTTTTTTGATCCATTTATTTACATTTTCATCAAATACGTTTGTACCATACGATCATACGTTCCATATAGCTTTCTCTCCTAATAGTGTTCAGTATGTGTTTAGTGTTTATATATCCCATTGCTTGTCTTCATCGCTTTTTTTATGTGGCAATTAGAACTGTGACAACCTGTAAAAAAACTGTGAAAAGAAATCACGAAGGCTGGAGGCAGGTAAGCTATTTCTTAATCGTATTCCGTATTTTTCTCCATCACGATATTAATACCGTACAGTAAACCGCACGTCGGTGGTAACACTTTCACCTTGTGCAGTGCTAGCTTTCAACAGACTAAAAGGCTGGTTTTGTTTCCACCGACGTGCGACCTAGTGTACCTAGAACACACAGTGTTGTGTATTTACACAACTATTTTTCCTGTCTTACAAATAATGATTTGACTTTGATTTCTTTACTGTCCTTAGGCTCGCCCCCTATTAAATGGGACTTCAAAATATCTGTTGAAAAGTTGTACTATAAGTGGACCTCTGTCTAACTCTTCGAGGATTACAGGCGTGATGTTATCTAATGTTATAAACTTTTGATCCAAATAAATAAAACATAGAGAGGTAACATTTTCAAATAAAAATCTTTGCTTTTGATGTACTTCTATTTTCGTTCCAAAGGCCATACATTACTATGACGAAGCATCAGCCAAGATTACTTGAAAAATATTCGATATAAAAATAAAATATCGGCGCCGATCCTTTGAAGTCAGTGGAAACGATGATCCTTCAGACGCTAAGGTATTTTATAAATATTTTCATATTATCTACTCAAGTGCCTCTTTCAGCTTTTCTGTTATCTTTGCTCGCCTTATACTAAAGGCGTATGTTGCGCATAAGAATGTTGTGTAGTGTCAAGATTTTTAGAAAAATAGACCATCACCACCACCTCACCACCTCCTAGTGACTTTAAAGTTTTAATTATTATTGGTAATCTTAGAACAGCGTTGTGGGCTACATAATTATTTATGTAAGTTATTTTTTTTTTTTTTGGGCAACAAACAGCTACATTGTGCAATATTAGCATAATTTAGCTGTTTGTTGTTCTTATTTAATAAAATAAAATAGATCAACTTGGAAAACACCAAGTCAGTGGAGTCTCTTGCCCATTCTTCTCCATACGAAACTACCTTTTGGTAGGGGCGACTAGAATCAATTCTATTTTCATGTAAATGTTGATGTTCAAAAGTGCCTTTTATGTGCCTATTTGAAATAAATGCTTTGACTTTGACTATTGCTTTGCTCCCTGTGATGCTACAAGAATAAAGAAGGGATTTTTAAACCAACTTTCCTATTTCTGAATTTCAGCCAGATAGGTACTTAGAATAGAGTTTTGCTTATTTCTTTTTTGAGTACTCAACCGCTGCTCCAACTTTATTACCAAAGTTTTAAAAGGTTTTGTTGAAACCAAGTTCAGGTCAAGAGTTATTCTAGAAGTTAAATCGTAAAAATTTGGAATAGATAAAGAATCTGTGGTTTTAGAAAAGTTTCGAATCTGTTAGTGGAGATACGTAATCTAAAAATTTACTTGTATTTTCAAACAAAATAATATAATATTAACATTAAATATACGCTAACAATTTTAAAATAATAATATTAATATAAACATGAAGGTAACTATATCGAAAACAGAGGAGAAAGAATCAAATGGCATAAAAAAAATCGTCCGCATCGCTGTCAACAGGAAAAGTGCCCAAAAAGCCTCACATTCTGACTTAAAAATTGTAAAAAAAATATTAGGTAAATCGAATACTTTTACAATGTTTGTGAATACATAATTATTATGTGAGCACCATGTATCTATCACATAATTAACGTATTTGTCTTTGGTTCATTTTTATTTGTTTTAACCTATTTTTTTTTATTATCTTTAAGTTAAGGGACTTTTGAACTTAGTTCATGCCAGCCCATTGTGGTAATTTAACCTATTGTGGTATAGTAATTGAATTCTAGGTGCATCATCTTCACATAATAGTTATATATAATTAATGTATGCAAAATAATGTAACACATTTTAAAAGAGTAACGGTTGAGTTTCTTGCCCATTCTTCTCCATATGAAACTACATTTCGGAAGGGGCGACTAGAATCAATTCTATTTTACTGTAAATGTTGCCGTTCAAAAGTGCCTTTTACGTGCCTATTTGAAATAAATGCTTTGGAATTAGACTTCTTTGACCAAATAATAGGCCTCTGGTCACGTGAAGAGTCGACCAACCGCTGAATAATAAACATAATATAAGTAATCTTTTAAGGAACTGCAGATTCTCGTATCTTCAGCTTTCAGGTTCATTCTGATGTGCTCGAAAGGCGAGAAAAGATGGCCGTCTATTCGCACAGTACCTAGTCTAGTCTCACCTTTGTTGACAGATTATAGGCAAAGAGAGGGCTATCAAAAGCAGCAGCTATACCTTCCACCTTCTCACTACCTCGTATACTTTGGGTAATCCAAATAAAGCGGTAACTGATTCAAGGTTCCTAAATAAAACAACCAAATTATACAATGAAATTTTATTTCCCAAAAACTATTCATAATTTATCTTCATAGTCAAACATATATTTACATGTTTCTAAACGCTTTTTATCACGTCGGTAACAATATATAAAGTTCATTCGGTGGGCCTTGGGCCTGTACAATGTGAGCTGATGCTGTGAAAGTAATCACAGGTTTGAAGAACAGTGTTCCTTCAGCTAGGTAAAGTAGGGTAAGGAGTAAAATGAGCGTTGTCACTGACGGCGGGTGCAGTGACTGGGTCCCGGCGTGAAGCTCCGCTAGGCTTTCTTCTGGAACAAAGGGGTATGTGTTAGTGGAAGAACATGGAAATGTACTCTCTCTACCAGCGTCTGTGTTTCCGAATGCATACAACCCTAATCTCTCCAAAGTGAGAGTGAACAGGCTTCTTCTGGGTAAGCTCACTCCACCGTCGACTCTGTCTCTGTCACCACTGACCTAGACTAGAGTCAAGAGCAAACCCATATTAAAAAAAAAATGTTGTAATGGTTATGTCGGTGATTTTTGAAAGGGCCAAAATCATATTCAAAACTTTCTTTATGACTAGTCCCGCATCGCATGCCAATCAACTGATTTCCACACAAATATTTGGTCACGGTCACAGTCACTACTATTAGACTTCATCTAACATACAATTTTGTTTTTTGTTTTATCACTTAATGGGTTTGGTTAAATACTTATACATATAATATCCGTCTTACTTAAAATTTTCATCTTAGCTGCATGTAGCCTTTCAATCATCATCACCTTCCTGCTTTTGTCCCATGTCACTTGGGGTCGCCGCAACTCGTTTTTATTTCCATTCTCCCCTGTCAACCATTACGCTATCATTCAATCTCTTCTCTTTCATTCCTTTTATGTTTGTGACCCAAATTTTGCAAGTAATCCTCGATATCATAGATTACAAAAACAATAATAATTGCCAATCAAAAATGAGCATCCTTTAGTCAGTCAGCCCCCAAAAGATAAAACAAAGTAGTTTCAATAGCTTGTTTTTATTTTCCTATCTTTTTAATATTTCAATAGTACTCCTAGAAAGGGGAGCATTATTATTTTAGGCGTGACTGAGACTTTCAAGTTTTCTTTTGCTACTTAAATCAGTTTCTGTGATACTCGTATAAAAGTTCGGTGTTCTTTATTTGCATAATAATATCGTTTGTGAGTTGAGATCAAACTTGGAAATATTTTTTTGGCTCAAACCTATATCAAAGATTGAATTTTGATATTTGATGTTTGATCTTTGGTTACGTTTATTTTATTTTAGAACGTTTGGTGTTCAAATATGATTGATTTAATATGTATTTGCAAATTGAATTGATTCGTGCATATATATGGTTTGCTTTTATTTTCCAGTATACATATTTGTGCAAAGTTTTCTTAGGAATCGGCAAATAGAAACTGTTTTCTTATTTTTTGCGCCAAACAAAAATACATTGAAACTATTGGTCAAAGATTTTATTAATTATCTCGCCACCTTTATAGTACACTCATATCATGGCGACTTAGGGTAGGAATTATGATCATCCGTATCTTTATTTCGCCTATATATAATAATAATAAAGCCTTTTATTCCGAAATCAGACAATTACATTAACAATAATGGTTTAAACAAAAATCACAAAATGTCTCGAATTTCGGTGTGGCTCTTGGCATAGGGCCTCCTCTAACAATTTCCATTGACGTCTATCGTGAGGTACTCTCCTCCAGTTTGGATCTGCTGTCAGCTTTATTTCTTCCTCCCAGCGGGTAGGCTGCCTTCCCCGATTTCTTTTGCCATTCTGTAACTCTGATACCACTCTGTCACTACCTTGCTCCATTTGCCTTTAGCGTCTCGCATCATGTGGCCTGTCCACCTCCACTTCTGTTGGTCTATTCTTGTTAGAATATCGGTCAGTTTTGTTTTGGACCGGAGATCTGTGTTCTTAATTCTGTCCTGTCTTTTTGAGCCTACCATGCTTCTCTCCATTGCTCTTTGACACTTGGCAAGCTTTTCTCTGAGCGATTTGGTGAGCGCCCATGTCTCACATCCGTAAGTTAGACATGGGAATATACACGAGTTAACGGTCTTTCTTTTCAAAGTCATGCCTAGGTCTTTTGACTTCATGATCTCCTTAAGGGACCAGTATTTTTTCCAACCAATTGCAATCCTCATATTAATTTCCTGGCTAGTTCGGTCTTTGGTGGAGAAGACTTGAACAAGATATATGTAGTCCTCTACATAGGCCAAAACATACTCTTTTATATTTTTAGTTTTAGAGTTAGTCAGTTTTGTTTTGCTGTAATTTATTTTCAGACCAATTTTTTCGCTTTCTTCGCTCAGACTTTGTCATGATACAAAGTCTGAGCGAAGAAAGCGAAAGAAATTGCAAGTTTTCTGTGATTTCTTCGAATAACACTAAGTCGTCGGCAAATCTGTGGTGGTTCATTATCAATTCATTTATATTCAGACCAAACTTTTCCCCGTTCAAGTTGCGGAAGATGTTTTCTAGCACGGCAGAAAACAATTTTGGAGATAGTGGGTTACCTTGCCTCACCCCTCTTTCTACGTGGAATTCGTTTCCCAGAGATTCCAATTGGATTCCATACTGCTGGAATAAATAGTTTGGATAATGTTGATTTATGCTGCTGGTATTCCTTGTTGCTTTAGAGTTTCCCATGTGTATTCATAGCTTAAGCTGTCAAAAGCTTTTGCGTAGTCAATGAAGGCAATGTATATTATTTTATTATATACCTTATACTTTTAGATTACCTGTTTGACTGTAAAGGTATGGTCAATTGTCGAAAACCCTTTTTTGAAGCCTGCCTGTTCAACCGGCTGTTGTTCGACCAACATTGGGCTTATTATATCCATTATGACCTTTACAAATACAAATATAATACACAGTCGACATCAGGCTTATTGGTCTGTAATTTTCAATGTCCTTTTTGTCGCCTTTTTTGTGTATTAAGATGATGTGAGACTTTGCCCATTTCTCAGGGATATCCCCGCTCCGAATAATCTCGTTAAATATTTGAGTTAGAATGGGTACCACTTCTTCCATTGAGCCCTGCAGCAGCTCATTTGTGATTTGGTCTGGTCCTGGAGATTTTCCCACTTTTTGACTCCTGATTGATTTTTCTACTTCTTCGGGTAAGCTTGAGGGGACGGATTCCAGAATGGCGTCGAGTATTGATTCGGTATGATTCCTACATTTGGTGCTTGTTTTGCGTATAGACGACGATAGAAGTCTGTTGCCAGTTCTTTGGTGTTCTTCCTCTGTCCTTTGACCTTCTTTTAAGTTTTGGTATCCATTCTTTTTCTGCTTCCCGTAGTTCCTTTAGAGCTTTTTTGATACCGCCAGTTTTACGATCCCTTCTAATACTTGCTTTTAGTTTCTTACTTGTTTCTGTTATCAATTTTATGTTTTCTTTTTTGATTTGATTCTTTATCAGTTCTTTCCTTTCGTTATTAAGTTGCAAAGTTTGGTCGCTAAGTTGGTATTTGTTACTTTTTTCTTTCCTGTTTGCGATCAAATGGTTTTGAATTTGTTTCTCTAGCATATCATATTTCTGTGCTCCAGTTGCATCCTTTGTTGTAATATTTTTTTGTTTCGTTTGTTGTATACGTTGTGTTATTTGTATTTTGTAAATTTCTGATCGATTAATGTTTATGTGATTTCGAGAATTTCGCCTATATACTAGTTAGTATACTAATATAGTTTCACATTAGATACCTACTCGCGCCGTACATGTCTTTTCACTAAGTCGTGCAGTTCCTTGAATAGGACACAAATTACAGACAGCCAATTCGTGAACCCTTGCTTCAGAAACTCGGAAAACCTACAGGTTTCAAACTATTTCTCGCACTAATACAAGATTTTCCACGTCAAAAAGATCACGAAATTTTTAAAACGTTACAAAATATATTGTACAAAAATATACAGTTTATTGGACACGTAACTTCGAGTCCATCGCACTCTATCGGATTTAATAAAAATATATAAATGTATGAAACGGTACTGAAATGCACGTGTATTTTAATAGAGCCGTTTTGAGCAGAATTCCTACGTGTAACCAATATAGTGCCTACCCCTTCTGCATTTAATTTCACAATTTTGAACCGGTTTTAAGCGTAGTGCGGATCTATTAATAATTTAGAACATTCCTATTCATAAAAATACATAAATAAAACCAATATTTTCTATATTTCACCAAAAGTCATCACAATTACAATATCCAAAGACTAAGAGCATAAATACTTATAACTAGGTCACAATAATTTTAATACTTTGACTCCTAAACTAAGTGTAGGTGTATTCATGATAAAATATTACCATAAAAATATATACATAAAATCCTGTAGACTTTACTGTATAATTACAGGCACATGAGACATTTCAACTTTGACTCTAGAAAATCAACGTTCCCACGATACCTTTTGTATTTCAAACATTCATATCTTGCATAAAGCAGGGGTTTTCCGGTACAGATCGCTGCAGGCTGATCTACGGAAAGAAACGGTTACAATATTTTACCCGTTTGTTTACGTGTGTACGGGGCTATTTTGTCCGCAGCGATCGGTACCGACTTGTCTTTGCCGGGAACCCGCGTCATTATGCCCGCAACCATAGGCTTGACAATCTACCATCAGGAGGCTATCTTCTTATTTGCCTACTAATAACATGGGCGATTCATCATACTATTTTCCATAATATCCCCGATACGTACCGTTGAGCACGTGCACCGACACGGTGTGGGATCTGGCGCCTCGGACCGCGCATGTGTAGTTGCCAGCATCGCTGCTGTTGACACGCGCCAAACGCAGCTGACTATCAGCGCCCCCTGGCACTTGTTCTGTCTTCACGCTGTGAAGGAAAACGGTTGATAGTTTTGATAGTTATAAAAAAAAATTGCAGAATCTTGAGATGAACATAAAGACTATAAACTTTCATATGTTATGGGGTCTCTTGACAACCTCCTGTCAAAAAATGTTTTGTGTTCAAGACGTCATATTATTATAATGTCTAATGGCTCTAGCTCTAAGTTAATATTTTCCAGTACCTTCGGGTACATTAGCCATAGTTCAGTATAAGAGAAAAAATAAATAATAATAAAAAAGAGCCATAAAATGGCTCTTTATTTATTTAAATAAATAAATAAAGAGCCATTTCGTGACATTCAGCAACAAATACAAAATGGTACACGATCGTAAGTACTGTGGGATCGATTATAAAAGAAAAATGAAGTAATATCATTTGCAACACTGATATTGCAAAGTACATGTACGATGTACCTATGTATAGGTGTTGAGTGTGATATGTATCTTAGTATAATGTCAAGTGGTTGACAGCTGTCACTTGCATGTATAGATAGATGGAGGGAAAAAGTTATAAACGAGCGATTACAATGATTATAAAAGTCATTAGTGACCGAGATATCAGTTTCATAGACTAAAAAAGACTTTCGCACAGTTTTCAAGAAACTATATAACAATATTCACAACATCAACGTTCTATTAGGTTGTTGTCAACAAGCGTGCTTTTGAGCGGGATCTATTTAAAATTTCATAAATGTCTGGCCCGGCTTCAAGTTTCACGTTTGCGTGAGCCGCCCCGTTTACATTGTATATTTATAAGCAATCCGGTTTGCTTCCTTTTTCTGTACACTATAAGTACCGATAGAATGTGAAATAAACCATTATTGCCGTTTGGACGGTGACTTGAATTCTTTATGGGGTAAAGTTATAATTTAAAGTGAGTGAAAGGGGTTGGAGGGATTATGTATTCATGATTTGAGCAATTTTGTTTAACTATAATTATGATTGTCTATTGGACTCTAATGTATGGTATAGCTGTTGGAGCTTTATGATACATTAGAATCAATTTGATAATAATATTTAAATATGTAATATAATATTTAAATAATGGGTACTTGTAGAGGTTCGACTGTTCCACTATTTTGGCCCTCGCTACGTAGATGTTAAGTTACTTTATCATCCAACGCCCATTCATTATGTTTTATAGTCTAAAATAGCAAATGCCACCGTCTAGTCAAAGGTCATTGAATAAGTTCAAAATGGCGTATCCAAACACGCAGCCTAGGTACTTGATAATGTCACAAAAAAAATTGTAGGTACAAATGTCTTGTACAAAAGAATTATGTAAAACACAAAACACTACTGTTATATAAATTCATATAATTTAGTGTCTTATTCCACTCAAGTTTAAGATATCTTGTAGGTTCCCTACATAAGAAGTTTTATTTTGTTTATTTGACCCTTTGTCTGTCATCAAATTATAAGCTAGAATATCTGTCTAAATTATTTTTGGTAGACAATAAAATGACACTAGGGATCTTTTCTTTAAAGAGTCTAATATGAAACTTATTTTATGTTGTAGTTTAGAAATTTTTGTTTTGAACTCAAATAAAATAAGACGTTTTGAGTTGGTGTCAATTTTATTAGTCTCATGATAACGACATGACATTAATTAGAGCGTAGGTTGACATAAAGGTCAATCCTTTAAAGAAGTTATCGTATATATTTTTTTTTTATAAAACAGTTGTAGTATTTATGTCACCCCAAACAGTTTTCAACTACACTTTATCTCATTTACATTAAAATCTTGTAGCAGCCAGTAATTTTAAGTTTAATTTAATTTACTCACAAGCTTACCCTCAAAAGCATAGTTGCAGCAGAATTAATAATCCACACATATTTTGACAAAATTTTCTCTCCTAAAATACTTCACCAGAACTTAAATTGAAATAGTCGAGACCTCATTATAACAGTGCATACGGGTCTAAAGAACTTGAAAATTCGCTGACAAGAGTATGCTTTGATGAACATGATCAGAAAATGCTTGAGCGTGCAACTAAAGCGCAAACTATATCAGGGTGCAATTATTAGAGAAAATCATGTCAGAATCTTTGACAAGATGAGGGATTTTAATGTTAAAGGCTGGGTTCAGACAGCCCTGCAATAACGCGTATGAAATAAGTGATGTATTTAAGTATAAAAGTTGTAATGTTCAATTATTGTTAACATGATTGTGTAGTCTTAAGCCTGTTTGGTTTTTTTTAGTGTCACTTCTTAATTTTGTCTTTATTTCAGTCAAATAATGATAAATCCTGTGGAGATGTCCTGTAGCACAGTATGTCTACTACAAACATATTTTTTCTCTTGTCGTACTTCACCATTCCTAATTATTTCTAAATCGATATGTAAGAATAACTGAAAACTTTATACTAAAAATGAATTCTCTGCAGAGTACCGCTAGCGTCGACTCAGCTCCCTAGGACTTCTCTAGCAGGAAGACATCTTGTCTTACCTGATCCCTCCTCGAGTAGTATCAGCATTCAGCGCCCTTCCTTCGTGCAGCCACGTCAGCAGCGTCGGAGTCTCGACGTGCCGCGCTCTACAAAGCAGCGCGAGCGTTGATTCAGCTTCGTAGTACTTTTCCAAGAGAGGGGCACCAGCCTCGTCGACTACCCACACTTGAGGCGCTGGGGAGAAAAAAAATTAGTTTTGAACTTGATTTGAAGAATTTGCTTTTACAAGAAGTTTTTTTTCAGATTGTTTTTTTTCAGATTGTAGATTTTGAGATTGAACTTTTTATTC
Organism: Brachylomia viminalis; assembly: GCA_937001585.2. NCBI lineage: Eukaryota > Metazoa > Arthropoda > Insecta > Lepidoptera > Noctuidae > Brachylomia > Brachylomia viminalis. Next base: position 4,889,716 of record OW443305.2, on the reverse strand, counting down.
AGATTGTAGAACAGCCTTTCTAATATGACTAACGAAAGACTTGAGAATTCCATTTAACGGTAGGTGCTGTATCCGCCTGCCTCTATAAGGAGACACTCAAAGGTAGCCAGCGGCCGATAGGCAACAAAATAAGAGGCTTGCACGATAATGTATGAAAGTATTGACCGTGCACTTATTAACACTGCATAGCAATCTTTTGCATGTCGCAGATGGATTGTCGCTACCGTTGTTTTAGATAACCGCTAGCCATTTTACAAAACAGCTGAAGAACGTTCAGCTGGATAATCATTGCCTTACGTTTAACAAAACTGCTACCCACGTTTAGACGCAATGTAGAATGGCATATCTGCAGTCACATTAAGCGTCTGGTATGACTTCTAATGCCGAATCAGTCGCAGTAACTAAATTTGGGCACCCTGACCAATGAGTTAAGGTTAGGTTAGAACTGTGACCAAACGCACACGAGCCGAGTGAGCGCTACTTCCAAGTCGGTCGCAGTTACTTGGCTAATTAGTAATTTTAGGACTGACTTTTATAAAACTCTGAAAATATTCTATATACATTTTCCTTAAAATCACTGTTTTCAATTTCACATAAATTACTCGTTTTATTTATTTCTGTTGCAGACGCCATTATTGTTTTTAAAACGCACAGAGCCACGAGCGTCAAAATTTGAACTAAAATCAACAATCTGACGTTTCGTTTCACGCTGTTTTGTTACACAACCTCTCATTGTAGACTCACTGCGTTGATAAATGCATAACGTTTATGAAATTCTGCGTGTTATTGTTTAGTAATTATGGAAAATTGTTATACGTAATTTCGCTGTTTTTCATAACGGAGCTGTTTTGTGAAATGGCTTGCGGTTATGTAAAACAGCGGATTTGACTATCCATCTGTGACATGCTTACTAAGTATTTCACACACTTCGAAAGGTAAGGGTTGCTATAAGCACACTCGTTTGGGTCGGTTTGGCACAATTCAATTTTGCCGGTTGTGACGAATCATGCCGAGCTGAGCAAGTGTGAAACACTTCTAAAGTTAAACCATAATAAAGTCTTAGTTTTGTCAACGCAGTAGAAACGTGAGCTCATAGTTAAAAGTACAACAAAGTGACGACATCCAACTTCTTAGCGACGCATTTCAATGAATTCTCATTTGAGTAACACTCATAACTTTATTAAATAACCCTTGTATCTACACTTCGTACGACTCACCAAAACTTCCATGTTACTTATGATAGAAACTCAGGAGTTCCGTATTAAATTATGTTTGGATTAGTTTTTGTTTGAGGAAGGGCTCCAATTAATAACGATGCGAGAAATATCATAATCGAGTTTGTGATAAAAGAGAGGGTTGTAAGCTCCTGTTGGATGTATTTGAGACAGTGTCTGACATAATTATTTGTTAAACGATATAATAGAAATTTAATAGGAAAATTTATTTGAAAATACGATCCAGTAAAGTATATATTACAAAGTGGTCCTTTTGCTAGATTAATTTTGATTTTGATATTATGATTACCGGATATAATTATTTAAAGAACTCAAAAATCCGCATAGAATTACCGAAGGACAGACTCCTAAAAAAACAGTTGGAATTAAAACCACCTCTTTTTTGAGTAAAAGCTGCAAGTTTTAAAAGAAAATGTGCTTTCCGTTTGATTGTATGCTTTTTCAGTTTTTTTATGACTGTGTAATAAATGATTTTGAATTTGTTTTTTTTATATATACATGTAGGTCCCTACATATTATTAATATTATTTCAAGTCTGTTAGATTATATACTACAGTTTGAACTTTTGTTACCTTATTTCCGCGAAACTGTAAAACATAGCGGTCGTGTGGAGATTCATATTTAGCTGTCAAAATATTTCAGTCTGATATTAAATCATTAGTAGGTACCTAGACACACACGCCAAAATTAACACGATGTCAAACTCCTAGTTAATGATGCACAGAATACTCATTACTACCCTACAAACATAGCAGAATCTTCCACTGAATATCTGGTACGGAATAACGTAAAATCCTAGACATTAATAATGCCGAAATATCGGTTACGGCCGACAATCTTTCGGAAACCTTCGTGTCTGGCTGGAGGCCCAGAATAATTACAGTACAGAAGTGGAGCTCCAAACTACGAGGGACAACGCACCCACCAGAGACATGCTTCATGTGAAAACAGGGAAATTAATTTTCAAATTGACTAACAACTACATTTTCCGTATACTGACATTCTTTGACGGTTGTATGAAATTCAATTCACTTAATCAAAATTAATTTCCGTAACAATACGTAGAGCACAAGCGCACTCACGACCGACATTCGATCGAGATAGACTGAGATCACTCTTTCTCTTTTTTTTTTTAAACGTTGACCCACATTATGAACTTCTCCTGTATTGTGGATGAGCTTACAAACGTTTAAACTCACATACACAAACAGCCAGACCCGGAACAACTACTTGTAGGTCATACAAATATTTGTTCCGTGCGGGAATCGAACCCTTGACATGCAGCACGGTAAGTATAACACGTGTCTACGCTTCGCATCTGCGTGCGCCTGTTTTCACTCCATGTATGAAACCGAACCTCTGTAGATACTATTCTGTGTCGAAAGTAGAATCTCTAGATAATAATTATCTCGAATGTTAGGAGATAGACCAAAATTTGGAAGCGACAATTTCGATGAAAAAGGTGCCTAGGTTTTGTCCTTGTCAGGACAGATAGGGGCGATCAATCGAATGTATACTTTGGTGGTAGGCCTTTATTTTAGGCGTAGAGGGAAATAAATGGGCTTAGGTATCTTTTGTGTATAGCTCCGAAGCCTGCTCGAGAATTTTGGGATAGTTGATGACAACCATCCCCTAGAATATTTTTAGATACAAACACGGTACCATACCATGTGTGAGCAAAAATAATGTAGTACCAAGTTATAAATGTTATCCTAGATCATGGATAGTTAAGAAGATAAAAGAGGACACTTATTGTGCTAGACTGATTTCCATTTGATTCTTAATCATATGATAGTATGAGTAATGCATGAGCTGCACGATTGCACTGACTGGACAGGTCCACTCAATCTGTGTGTTTCTTTCCTCAAAAGATCGATTCAGACCGATCTACATAGTCTTCACATGATCTGACTATGATTTGGTCTGGACTTTAAAAGAGACTGTGACCTCTGAGTTTGTTTCGGCCTTTCTTCTCAGAGTAGTCAGACAGGAAACAACGGCCTCATCTAGTCTAAAAAAATAAAATTGACGTGTAAAAGTGTTTGTCAAACGCAAGTACTGAAATAAATTATTTATCATTTACATACACTTCGTAGGTAGGCAGAAACTTCAAAACGCCACCTGTTACTATCCGAACGTATAGGTACTCCTTTTGCTTCCTATACGCTTATTTATCAGTCATACATGCACGCCGGTTGCGAGGACTACGCGATATGAGCAATCTTTGTCATTAAGTTCTCTCATTTAAATTGATGGCCAAAAAATAACATTTTCAATAGCACCATTATTCAAACACTCACAAAAAAACATATTCGATAACCTTTATGTAATCCAAATTCTTCTACATCAACTAAACCATTTGTTAATGTCCAAAACATACGCCGTAACTGAAAATTTTAATACATTTTTATGCAAATACCCACCAGACCGAATCTAAATCCTTTCCGAGAGCAATCTCGAAAAGATGATTAATCGTTTCACTAATCATATTCAAGTATTTGAATACCTACATTATTGAAATATGGCCATATAGCTTTTGTGATTTTACGTTTAAATTTTTCATATGATACTGGCACCGGGTGCTGGCCTATTAAAAATTGATACCAAATTTAAAATAAAAAAAAAAATCCTACACGGTTCAATTAAATTGAACCAACAGAGTAATATAATTATTGGCAGTATACAAGTTGTACTAAAACCTTTTCAGTACTTTTGTTTTTTAGAAGTAGCAGTCGCTATTAAAAAAATGTTGATGCAGCGCTATTAAATTCTTTTTTTAAATAAATGGTAGACTAAATAACATATCATTTGGCCCAACATTACCGTTATAACCTCCCTAAGAGCATGAAAGGTAATTGGTTTTAGGGAGCTCATGTTAGTACGTGATCTTGTTTCTCAGCAACATCAAAGGTAACGCTTTAGGCAATTTAATGGTAGCTATAACTACAAGCGCGGGTATTAGATCTCATTGAACATCCTGTCTATTCTGTAAAAATCTCACCGTGAGAACTGAGGTGAAGTGAGTTGTCCTTTGACCTGATGCTAGGGACTGACACTATTGACAACTCACTTCAAGCTCACTTCACATTGGAAACTCACGGTGAAATTTTTACAGAATAGACCGACAGATATCTTGGTTGTTATCAAGATGTTTTGTGTTAAGAATAGGTCGAACTGCGAAGTACTTATTTTTATACCAACCTATTTTGATCAGATTGAAGCTTAAGTTCAGCATCGTTCTTGGTGTCTACCAAGAACGATGAAAATACTACCTTATGGGTTTTAAGTATAGGTTGGTATTTTCCAATCATTAATGCATCTGGATGAGGGACGCACTATACCGCAAAAAAGGAGACCTACTCGTATACATACCGAGCAGTGGGGATTCCGGGCTGAGATATAGGTTTACGGTGCAACAGTGGCTGGTGAAACATGCAGTATCCAATAATTTGTTTGACGCCATTCAATAGATATCACTTTTTCAAAGATCTGAAGTTAACACAATCACAATAAACGACCGTCTAAACTTTCAAACACAATCTTGTAGCATCAGTGAGATTTTGCATTTCCCAAATGGGCCTCAAAGAGATTCATTGTTGACCTTTACGTCGGATACGCCCGTATTCCGGTAAAAAGACCGGTGAGGGATCGTACAACGTACATTATTTATGAGTATGTCCTACAGATGATGGAGGCGGCAATAGGTACGTGATTAGCTTTATAATTGCTTTGCTATGTAAGACTTATGTCATGCCCTTGGGATTAAAGCTGAGCTGAATTTTAAGTAGGCTATTTTCATATTATACCGTCATATTTGGATCGTGTGTAGAATTTGTTCGACTTGAGGGAGATTAACGAAATTTATCCTGAATTGTGACGATATAATTTTCTTAAAGAAGAACAATAGCAATTATTAGGGTTAGTACATTGAGTCTTGTGATACCGGCAACTGTGACTGTGTAGTGATTTAATCAGCATCATGAAGACTGATTTGACAACAGCTTCACTGTTGAACGTGGGCCTCATGAAGATCGATGAAATTAGCGGTTGCAAGGAGACTCTTGAACATTACGCTTGGCAAGAAGTGCGATGCTAAAAATAAACTGGTGAATTCTAGTCGCGAGAAATTTAATTGTAAAGACACGTAGAGAAAATGTCGACCGAACTGTGGTAAAACTTCAGCCCTTCATAACATTGAGATATTTATGTCTGTGGCTGTACTAACATGTTAGTTTTTCTTTGTAGTAGGTATTATTAAAACGACGATTACAATACCAATTAAATGCCCTCATGTTAGGCTTTTTAAATAAAAATCAATAAATAAATAACTATGAGACAACATCCACACAAGGTCTTCAGGTCCCAAACTAGGTAGAGCCCGTACTACGGTAACCTGGTGACTGATAATATACAGGTACACACCCAGACACAGGTCAAACAGACATGTTCATGCACACAAATGATTGACTTGTTCGGGGGCTGTACCCGGGACCAGCGGCTCAGAAGGCAGGGTCAGTACCAACCTGCACCAACCGGTCAGTCAACAAAAAAAAAACAGTCAGTAAAACTTATATTGTAATTATTCTTGTACGTGTATCCTTTAACATTCATCACATACAGCCTCTAAGCTATAACAGTAACAGTAACTTAGTTCACTTAGTTAATCGGCTTTCGCCTAAGAAGGTAAAACAAATGATACATTCAGTTTTATTTGAGGGTAGTGCCGAAATAGGTTCAGACATACTTAAGCTTTAACCATTTTCTTACACAATTGGTGAATCACTTAGCCTAAAAAGAAACTGTATATTTGCAATATAAAGGCAAACAACGGCAGAGGTTTTGTTTGGAACTATTAGCGATGAAATTCTAGTTGAGAGCTGGAATTGGGGGCTTGGTAAATGGCTCAAGAAGTCAAGACAACTTACTTCTTACTAATTAATTCTTAACGTCAAAGGTGCTTGGTATAGGGCTTGCATTTCATCTGTATTTGAGTGTAGGTACTGATATTGTATTATGAAACTGGAGACCTCTCATTATATCTTAGTAGCTGACATTTGCTTAGACACCACACTATATATTGGTCGATCCTGAGTCAATGCCCGAGGTAATGAATGTTGTAATATCTTTGCATTGTATAAATTCAATCTCTTAGTATTGTATAATTGCATGACTCGTGTGTGAGAACTCTGTACCTACTATAAAGCTTACTGGGTTCTTCTTTCATTGACTTGAATGTGCCCTGGCGGCTGAGAGTATGTCATGCTCACTCAAATGTGTCGCTGGTGGTGGCGTGTGTATTGGATCATTAAGTTCCCTTCAAAATGGTTGAGCTGAATGATGCTGATCCATCATCATCATGTTCATGTTCGTGTATGGGCGCCGTCAGCAGGCTTTGGAATGAGCAAGTAGCTTCATCTTTCTGACTGACCGACCCCTTGACAATTCAAAAGTGCCTGTAATTGGTTTATATGAAATAAATGCCGTGAGTTTGAGTTTGCGGGCATTGATAGTAAAAAAAAACTCAAGTTTTAAATGTCTTAGTTGCGGGTTCAGCGCTTCTCCCCCATGACCCATTTTCATAGTTACTACATATAGTATATACGAGTACGTCAATTAAGCCGATTATTATAAAATTCAGCAAACCACTGCCCCGTATAACCGTGGTTGATCCGTGGAATATTTTATCCCACATTTCGAAATCTACAATTCTAATAATATACAAAACCACTTACTATTAACATGCAAATAAGTCCTGCTAACTCTAGGCGGATGCGTCGATATCTGGCACTCGTATACTCCCTCGTCATCAGGCTTGACTTCCCTGATGAGTAGCCTCCAGTTTCCAGGGTACCTCCGGGCTACAGACACCCGGTTGTCATGCGCGTAGGTCACGGCTCCTACTGTGAGGAGCTCTGGCATTTCATCCTTGCCTCTGCGACGGACCCAAGATACCTGAAACAAAAGAATATCATTAGGTGATAATAGAGTAAATATTGGATTCGGGCTATTAAATGGGACTTAAACATAATTGTCGGAATGTGGGTGAACTATAATGATAACTCAGCTTAATAACTAAATAATAAATCAATTCTTTATTTCACCGAAAGCCATCACAAATTGCAATATCCAAAGACTAAGAGCATATAAGGCTATAACTAGGTCACAATCATTTTACTACTCTGACTCCTAAACTAGGTGTAGGTAGTGATTCTTCGTTACAAACAAAGCCGTATTAAACTAAATCGGGACAAAATAGATATTTATTGTCTAGATAGGTAATGTATTTTATTCGAAGACTGGCTGCACCACTGTTTCACCCGCATAAGTCTCGATCCCGAAGGAATATCGGGATAAAAAGAATCCTATGTCCTGATCCCGCTCATGTTCTACCCATGTGCCAAATTTTGATCCAATTTTGTTCAGCTATTTTAGCGTCAAAGAGTAACAAACTTTAAAAAATCAAATCTTTTCTCTTTATAATATTACAAGGTGTAGCCCGCAACTTCGTCTGCGATCCAGTATGAAAACTAGACTATGCTATGTCATTAAATGACATCCAGGACATGGTACAACTGTAATAAATAAAACTATAAAGGAATGACCGTTCATCTGAATCCATCCTATAAAGAACGGCATTTGTTTATGGCAAAGTATGACTGGCATATTGTATAGATAAAATGGCGTATACCTATTTAACTAATACATAACAATCAATCGTTAAACCTTTTACCGACAAAATAAATTCCAATAATGCTTTTACCAGTAAAACGATTCACCGATTACATGAATAAATATGAAAATCACTACGTTTGTGTTGTTAATTCTCAGGTGATTAACCCATCAACCAAACGAGGCATCAATTGTTGTTCCCCGCTAAATCTCCTCTTAATGGTCCACCATGACATTTCAAAATTTCTCAAATGAAATACTCCGTGAAAAGTTAAGTGATTAGTACCCGTTTGCGTCTTTATCAGCTGCTCGGCAGCATAGTTTGAATCTGGTACTAAATTGAGTAATAAATTGGGCTGTTAAAAACATTTGGGCCTTTGATTATGGAACTAAGTACCTAGTAACTCATTTCCATAAAATGGTTTTATAGTTACAGCGCAGCTTATACCGCATTGAAAGAGCAACTAATGCTAAAGTAACTGAACATCCAGGGTACAATGGGTACCGAATTAGTTCCACTATTAAATTGCTGGCTGGTCAGTCCATCCACAGTTATTTAACCTATGACAGTAGCAACCGTATTGTAACGAGTATAAAGATCATTGAGAATTTGACAGACTTGTCAATGGCAGCAAGTCAACCCAACAGCAACCTTACTGCGGCAATGAAGATCACTGTGATTTTGACAATGGTGCAAATTCAGAGGTAAAATAACTATGAAGGGACTTCAAACAAGGATATTTTGGCGCTTGAATGAAATAGACAAGGGTGCGATGTTAATAAACATTTGTAAAATGGTTTTAAAAAAAAACAAGACAGTGGCGTTAGTTCCGATTTCGGCCACGCGCCTAAAGATCCTTGTACAGTCGACAGCACATTCATTAGGTTATACGAAACTGTCAAATTTCTCCAAATGATTTTAAACCTTAAAATGTTGAAGGTTAAGTTCAAAATCGAATGAGAAAATTTGACAGCTTGTGGTGGTTTCAATGATTGAGTGAATGATGTGTGTACCTACAGCTATAGATACTGCTTACACGAGACAAGAGAAGGCAGTTATAGAGACAATGCAGGAAAGTCCTGCGTTAAATATATACCAATGTCCAAAAATCGGTTATCTTACAAATACATATAAACGTGCGTTTGCTTTCGCACTTCCAAGTTTCATTCAAACTGTTTCTTCTCGCAGAAGTTTTCTTACATTATGGGGACGCAGCCTCACAAACACTCAATTAGTTTTGACCTCCTAGACCTCCAACCAACCAACTCTCCGTGTATTTCGTAGTAGGTACATAATACTGTTTCTATAAATAAATTATGAGTTAAACCCCAACGAATCAAGTTAGTTCCCCCGGAATAACCATAACAACCCGTCACGGCCGCGTGCGAGTTTTGTACAGCAGTAATTACGTTTTTCTAAACAGAAAGTTAAAGTTTTGGTACAGTATTTTATATACTATATTCGAGATAAATATACAAATTTTATTTTCATTTGAATATAACAACATTTTCAAATATAATAAATTGTGGTCCGCTGGTGTCACGAGCAGGGTTCAAGCTGCCGGTGGTTAGGGCTCCAGAGGCAGGAACCTGATTATTTATATTATTTTTATTAAATAAGCAGGGTTAGGCAGTGTTTAAATTACTTGTAATTTAAATACTAATTTGGTATTTGTATTTCAATTTCTTCCTAAAAAGATAATATGTATTGGTATTTTGGTACTTGACGCTGAGATATTTTGTAGTAGTAACTATTTCAAATACTTTTTTTTGCCTTCTAAATACATTTTAACATAAATGCATTTAGCGATCGTATTAATGCTAACGAACAATAAGCCGACTCATACATAAACTAAAATAGAAACTGATCAATAGGCAGAGCTTTTTTTTTCGGCGGTGGGAAATCATCATTTAACTTCTCCCGCTCTGAATGGAGTGGGAGGGCGTGTCAGACTCTTACTGACTGAAACCCACCCGTATTCCTTCAAATGCCGGTGCCAGTAGGGGTCACGGTAGCCCTTTCGGACTTTCCCGCAACCCCGACAGGCATCGGCCCTACCGGACCCCGTCATTGTTGCTGCCATCTCTTTGAGGCGCGCGTGGAACACAACTCGCCGTCGACCGGGGCCTGGTTCTTATCGGACGGCGAGCTACCAATTGCTCGCCATCCGCAAGCCCGCGACTACGGTGGCCGGGAATCGGCCGGAACAGGAACCTCCCGAAGCAACCGTGTCCGGTGAGGACCTGCGTCAGGCGGAAGGTGAGGACGCCGTGGCGCCTCTCTAGCCAATCAATAGGCTGAGCTGGATTAATTATATTTACATTAATTAAAGTCGAACTTACATTAGAGCACTTACGACAATTCATTATAAATAATGAAAAGGCTTTGCATGTATTTTGTCGTTTTTATTTTAAATAAGAAGAGTTAAAATACTGTATTTTATATTTTAAATACATGACTTCAAAACATTTTGTATTTTAAATATATGCGAGAAAGTATTTTGTAATTTGTATTTTAAGTAAAACAAAGCGTATTTTGCCTAGCCCTGTTAATAGGTATATATTAGGAAAATATTGAAATATACTTTGTCTACCGTGGCTATAAAGCAGAGACTAGCTAGTAAATTAGTAGCTTAATTAACGCACTGATTATAGAAATATGAAGGAATAATATTAATTAGTATCCTTGGCTTACTATAATTACGCTATATTGGTCCCAAAAACATGTATCGCTGCAACTTTTACTGTTGCTGTTTATGCTGAGATGGGATCTATTTTTTACCGAGAAAAAAAGGAGGAGGTTCTCAAGTCAACGCCTGTATATTTTAGTTTTTGGCAGTGCGAATTTATATTTTTCCCATATTTTTTAAACTGTGCGGCCAGTTTTCCTGAAATGCTTTTATTAAAAAAGGCGTTTTCGAATCTAGATAAGCATTTAAGGCAACAGAAAGTACAAAATATGATAAAAAAGTATTATTTTCTTAAGTTTACAGAATGTCACATAAATTATCTTGGTCACGTCTTTTGTAAATTATATGGTATAAATTAAACAGTATTGCAAGATACTTGCTAAAACAAAACACAGCGTTAAAGTCAGCGGTAAGTTGACGGTAAAATAGAACATAGTGACAATACAGACAAGCTTGTTAATAATGGGTGAATTGTAACAATCTCCAAGTGTTTGTGTACTTGTAGGTAATACTGGGGAAACAATACTCGAATATTTGAAGGAAATTTGTTTTGTACTTCGACTCACATATGCGAGATTTAAGCAAATTATGGTGGGTACTTGTGCAAGCAAGTGTTTGCTTTAATTAATTTGGTTCGTCAAAGTTTTAGGTGATGGGTTTACCTACTCAAATTCATGAGACTTTAATATGACAGTCACTGATTGCTTTTTGGAAAATGTCTGAAAATGTCTGAATGAGTCGTGTCACGTATCTAATCGCTTTTACCGATATTATATTTGCACTTAACTTTACCATCTATCCCACAAATACTAGTAACGACATTCATCTTATCCTCTCGGAGATTAACTCTAAAATATTAATACACACAACCCTTCGGGACTTAATCCAGCCAATATTTAAAGTGCGGATAATTTTCTCGTATAAATTTTAGCAGCCGATTAATAATCCTTCCTAATAGCTCCCAGGACGACCACTTTGTAGACAATGGATGTAACAATTCCAATAATGAGTCTAGGTGGCGCCACTGTCTCAACAATGGCCGCTCTTGGTGCCATTAACGAATTTTAAGTCGTATTTCAGCTGATCGCTCCATTAAGTGTAGATGAATGGAAACTTCTATGCGATGATTGAGTGAATGGCATTTGTGGGGAATAGTAACTTGAGTAATGGTCAGTTCTTTATTATTTTGACTGTTTTATTAATCGTAAATTCGCCTTCAGTGGCGCCAATGGCGCCACGAGTATGGGGTAAGATACAAAGACGAAACTTAACGTAAACTTACACTTTGATCTGTCAAAATCTGTGCATTTTGGCGTGATTTTGGCAGATCGAACAGTAAGTTTACACTGAGTTTCGTGTCTTTATCTTACTCTTACCCTTGATTTCTTTACCTAAGCTATAATATCGCTGTAAATTGAAATAGCATAATGTGCCTATAATGTTCCCACTGCTGGGACACAGGCCTCCTCTCGGTGAGGGGGAATGGGCCATAATCCACCACGCGGGCTCAGTGCGGGTTGGTAAATGTCACATGTCTTCGAATCTTAGGTTCTAGGACATGCCGGTTTCCTCATGATGTTTTACTTCACCTTTATGAGAGCAGAGGTGATGAAATGATTTACAAAAAGAAAAGCGCCTGTCTGGGGTCGAACCTATGACCTACAACTTGGTAACTCACATTTGAAATAGACCGAAATCAAATTTGATAGGTAGTCGTTTGAAAAATAATACAAATGAAGAACAACCACAAACCGCCGTAGATGAAATGTATTTTGGATAGACACATAGTAAAATTTCATAAAAATTTTGCAACATTGTCACGAAATTAAGTAGGCACTTTAATTTGTGGTGAAAATTCCCTCAACTACTTAGTTTACAAGTTTAGAAAGTGTCGTAAACGAAAAGCCTTGGAATGAGATTTCGTAAAATGTCATGTTGTTTAATGGAGGCGACTAACGAAGTGTGTAAACGTAATAGTCTGGGGCGCTCGGCTAGCTCCGTATGCCGTCGGTTAACTCCATATCTCCCTATAAAGCACAAAATAGATAGGTACAGAAGGTTGGCTTCATAGAACGAGCGAAAACTCACGCACACATAGACACGCTTCATGTAAGTACAGCGAGTGCAAGCGCACTCGTGACTGGCATTCGACCAAGACATATTGATCAGATCACCGTACATACCTACGTGTCTATGTGTGCATGCTCCTGTTATCGCTAGTTGTATGGCGGTTTCATACCTTCTGTACTATTCTTTGTACAAAGGCTGGTAGCTAAATAAATAATGGCTGTATACATAATTAATTACATTTCGTTCAAGCTGATTTGGGAGCGAAGGAAAAAAGAATATGGCGCTCGATTATCCTGTTGTGCGGGTCGTATCTTCGATAATATTCAACTTCAATATAGTACAGACCGTTATTGGTTAAGATTGCCACTCGTGGGAATAAAAACTAAAAAATATATGTTTTTTTTTTATATTGGTACTTAGCAATCTGTTTCCTTGAAACACTAATCTAATATGCTATCAGATTTTCATCAGTAGATACAGGGTTACTTGTAATTCGACGTATATCCATCAGGAGCTGACAGGGGGACCACAATGCAACAAACTGAACCCCCATAGTACGTCTGGCTGAAATTCAATAGGTTTTTTTTTTTAATTTTACAGGTTTTTCGATATTTACCGAAACATTTACTATAATTCCAAATAAATAAAAACTACATATTGAATGGGTAGGTACTATTAAAATGATATTGTAGCTGGCACGAACATAATTAAAAGTACTTAATTCAACAAAATAATTAATTTAACAATAAATTTGTTGTTCTATCGGTCATAGTACACACTCTGTGAAAATTTCAAGTGTTCACCGATTTCGGTTACAAAGATACAGCCCTGTGACAGACGGACCGTCGGACAGAGGAGCCTTAGTTATAGGGTCCCGCTGGCTGCTTTTGGGTACGGAATCCTAAAAAACGAGTAAACTATTTACTAACGCAGTCATAGGTTGGTACTATCGACTGGTCATCATCGTAGGAGCAAAAGTATAGCTAAATAAAGCATTAAAATAAATCGACTTACTACCCTGAACGAACCAATAACTCATCATCAGCCTATAATGTTCCCTTTTCTGGGACACAGGCCTCCTCTCTGTGAGAGGGAGTGGGCCGTAATCCACCACGCGGACCCAGTGCGAGTTGATAGATGTCACATGACGTCGAATTTTTGGTTCTGGGACATGCCGGTTTTCTCACGATGTTTTCCTTCACAGTTTTGAGAGCAGTGGTGATGAAATAATTTACACAAAGTAAAGCACCTGTCTGGGTTCTAACCTACGACCTACAACTCGTAAGTCGCGGCTGCTACCACTGGGCCACCACCGCTCTACACCGCTCAACAAACCAATAACGTCCTATAAAAACAATATATATAACATACATACAATATATACATAATAATTTATAACAATAAATATATAATAACAACATAATCCGCCTATAATGTTCCCACTGCTAGGACACAGGCCTCCTCTTTGTGAGAGGAAGTGGGCCGTGATCCACCACACAGGCCCAGTGCGGGTTGGTGTATGTCACATGTCTTCGAATTTTCTCTTCTAGGACATGCCGGGTCCTTCACCGTTTTGAGGGCAGTGTTGATGAAATAATGTATACAAAGTAAAGTGGCTGTCTGTTTGAACCTACGACCTACAAAACGTAAGTCGCGGCGGCAGGAACAGTGGTAGTCCAGTGGTAATATCGCCTTACCAAACACAAAACCATCGGCATGCAAAATAAATTACTTTTACACAAAAGCCGAACAACTGAAATGTAGGTAGTCGTCATTATGTTATCAAAGTACGTAAAGTTCTAAACAATTTTATGTTCAACAATATAGAAACCTTCTAAGATAATAGAGGCTCTTATTTCCGTCTACAAGTTCCATTAAAAGCTCGGAAGGTATTTTTTCCGACAATACAACAGGAGGAATATTTATACAGGGTGTTTTAAATGTAATTTCCTTAAATATTTGATCTGCTTCCGATAAAGGTGATTATTCCTACATAGTACAACTCTTCATTGATTAAAATATACATAGTTTTATAAGCTGAAAAGTTTTAAAAAAGCGTTAATTAAACGTTAACTCTGATTGTGACCAGGGCTTGGAACAGGTACCAAAAGTACAGGTTCTGTACCGGAACTTAGCGGTTCTTGGTATTACGGTACCTGGGTACAGGTTCCAGACGTGTACCGTTACTCCACCGAACAAAAACCGGTACCAAATTCAGGTACTCGCCACGTACCAAAAATCTTGTATTTGTACCTTGAAGTAGTTTTTTTAATGCTTAGTAAAACTATTCCTTTTAACTTAGGTACTATATCAGATTTATCACTGTTACTTACGGAAATGTTTGTTTGGTACCGGTACCAATAGTACCAGGTACTACTCTAGTACCGGTATCGCACACAAGGCCCTATTTTTTTTTTTTTTTGTTGGTGTGAAATCATCAAATAACTTCTCCCGCTCTGGGCAGAGCAGGAGGGCGTGTCAGACTCTTACTGACTAAAACCCACCCGTGTTCCTTCAGTTGCCTGTGCCAGGGGCCACGGTAACCCTCTCGGACTTTTCCGCAACCCTACCAGGCATCGGTCCTAGCAAACCCCGTCATTGGTGCTGACATCTCTTTGAGGCGCGCGTGGAACACAACGCGCCGTCGACCCGGGCCTGGTCCTTATCGAACGGCGAGCTGCCCATTGCTCGCCGTTCGCAAGCCCGCGCCTACGGTGGCCGGGAATCGGCCTGCGATTCCCGACGCCCAGGGCGTCTCCATTGCTATCGCACACAAGGCCCTGTGGTACTGTTTCCCAAAAATACCGGTATTTCAAGCCCTGATCGTGACTGTATTAAAAACGGTGTAGAACACAAGCAATACAAATAAATGAAAAGGAGTGAGCCAAGATAGTTGAAGTTTATGGCTCATAGAGCTATAGTTAAAAGGTTTCGTTATTGAAAATAAAAGGAAGAAGTACTTATTCATTTTATAGGTATGTTGCAGGTACATCTTAAATGTTTAATTACACACATCAAAAGTGTCTAGGGATCAACATATATTTTTGCAATAACTTTTCTCCTGATTGATATTAATTAAAATTTTCTTTAAGGATTCATAAAATAAAGTGTTTTCGTTTGTCACAGTAACGATAAACCAAGTCACCTTTGCATTAATAAAGAAATTTGCCATTTTCCTAATAAAGGGATTTTTGACATTTGAACCACTAACACAAAAGTTCGAAAAAAAGACTGAAATAACAGTTTTCTTTAAAATTTTATTGGGTAACTTAAACAATTAATAATCCGTGTTTCTACCGCGAACACTAACAACACAAGAACATCGGTTTGGCATACTCAAAATGAGTTCATCCAAATCACGCTGTGGAATGGCCGCCCATGTTCGTTGCAACAACAAAAAAAGGTCTTCTTGCGACTGGATACCCTCCATATTCGGCAGAGCTCTTCTCTGTAGCATATCCCATGCATGCTCAATCGGGTTCAAGTCTGGCGACTGAGCAGGCCAGGGCAGGACATTGATGTTAGCTGCGGCGAGAGTCTGTCTTACAACTCTTGCGGTGTGCGGTCGTGCATTATCATGCATTAACTGAAATAAGGGACCGATTTGCACTTGTAGAGGAACGATGACGTCTGATACAATCGTCTCAGCATAAATTTGAGCGTTGAGGTTGCCTCTGATCCAAATCAACTCAGTTCTTCCGCCGATCCAAATACCCGCCCATACCATGATGGTTCCACCACTATAAGGATGGACTTCCTGGCAGGATTTTAATCGCTGTTGGCGTCCAGGGGTTCTCCAGTGTCGTATACGTCTTGTATCCGGTCTCATACCAAAACGAGACTCATCAGAAAAGCACACGAAACGCCATTGTTCTTCTGCCCAATTTCTGTGTTCAAGAGCCCATTGATATCGAATCCTACGATTGTGCATTGCTATAGGTGGTACCCGTAGCGGTCTTCGGGAATGAAGGTTCACTTCATGCAAGCGGTTTCTGACTGTTTGGTCGCTAATTAAGTTCCCTGAAGAGTGATGAAGCCTCACGGCTAACATCATGGCGGTTATTGTTGGAGCTCTTCGAGTTAAGATTTGAATGTATCGGTCTTGTCTCCGTGTGGTGCAGCGATACCGTCCTCCATGGCGCTCAGCCACGGTACCAGTGCTTCGGTAACGTGTCCAAAGTCGACTGATAACACTCTGACTTGTATTCAGAGCTAAAGCCACAGTACGTTGCCGGGAACCAGCTTCTATCATTCCCACGGCTCTGAGCATTTCTTCCCTGCTTAAATGACGTCGCCGCTCCATAATAACGTTGGTTTTAATCAGTAGTAGGGAAACAGTAGCACTAATAATGTCTTCAATGCGTTGTATGTTTTTATAGGGAAAATATTGACAGCTGATTTTCATCTTTTACTCGAATTTGATTCACAGTTCCTGATTCAAATTATGAAATGCACCAAAAAGGATCCATATAAATTTATAAAATCATAAATTTATTACAAAGCCACATCTTAATCTCAAGAAATCCGCATAAAAATGCTTGATCCCTAGACACTTTTGATGTGTGTATTTCAATGGATATAGGCCTCTCCCAGGCTGCGCCACAACACCCTATCCTCCGCCGTCCGCATCCCTTTTGATTATTTACAAACACGAATTCAGAAACACCCTGTATAGCTAGAAAAAATCTCATAACTTGTTAACTCTTCAAGAAGAAAAGAGCTGTAACTTATTTTCGGAGGTAACATTTTTATCTAACCGCTCATAATATAATTTAAGTTGAAGTTGAGATAAAAACCTTGAGCATGGTTTTATATATTCTTCCTAATATTATGATATACAGGGTTATTGGTAAAACACCATCAACCTCATAAGGCAATTTTTTTTTCGCGATTTCATATTTTGTCCCTTAGTTAAAGTTGTTTATAATGATGAGTACAATGACCCCTTATTATTTTATTATTTTCTAAATCCTGAGAAAAAAAGAGGTTTACTTTTATATTTATGATTGTTGCTTCCTGAAAATAATAGAGTGCCTCTCTAATTTGTGATAGAATAGAGTGAATACTCTTTATTATGTACCTACACCATAAAAATTAGAGATATAAATGTAGAAATTTTACATAGGGTGACACAACGGGCGGTCTTATCGCTAAAAGCGATCTTTTACAGACAATAGGTAGTTAAAGTTTGATTTCCTAATTATTTATTTTGATAAAAAATCTGAACGTATTGCGGGTCTTTTCCCGTGTACGAGATATAAGAATACAAGAATAGCCTTTATTGTGCCAAATGATAAACCTGCAAACAAAATTGGTAGCGACCGGCTTATCGCATAAAATATCGCCAACACAAACTCAGGGAAATTATAATTGCTTAGCAAATTTACTACCAACTTAGATACATAATAATAATAATAAATAAATATGAGACAACATCCACACAAGGTCTTCAGGTCCCGAACTAGGTAGAGCCTGTACTGCGATAACCTGATGACTGATATACATACTTATATACATATACACACTCAGACACAGATGTTCATGCACACAAATGTTTGACTTGTCCGGAGATTGAACCCAGGACCAGCGGCTCAGAAGGCAGGGTCGCTACCAACAGCACCAACCAGTCAGTCAAATGGTCCGTATATTCAAATCAAAACTCTGTTTTCTTTCACAATCGTATGAAATAACTTTAAACTCGGCAAATTGACAGTACAATTGTTTGCACACAACTTAAAATCTAGCTTCTCAAAAATTTAGGCTTAAACACTGTGTAACAAAAACATGAAAACATCCACAATTAATTTTCTTCAAAGTTAAGTGAATTAAGCGGTTTTTAAAAAAGTGAGTAAAAGGTACTTGGTTTACAAAGCAGCTGTTAACACGCTAACAGTTTTATCTACTTAAGAAAATATAGGGTTCCGCAATCTACATGGTGTCCGTTTAAAAGAAAGAGCTTGCCTTATCTTGTGTGAGGAAACACACGCTAGCCAAAGTGGCTAAAATAGTGCTATCCCTCGCAATATGCTCGTTGAGCTTTCAGTACCTACTTTAAGCCCGAAAGAGGTTAAAAATAAAATCACTTGGAATCACGTTTGGAGTAAAAGAGTCGGTAAGAAACTGAACATTTGCGACCCGTTATTAAAATATGGCATTTAAGAACATCATTTTAAAAAGATGCCAGAAAAATTAACAGCATAATTATTTTGTTTCTGTATTTAAAAATAGCAACTTAGGAGACATCAAATCTGCCAGGGTTGCGGGAAAGTCCGAAAGGGTTACCGTGGCCCCTGGCACAGACAACTGAATGAACACGGGTGGGTTTTAGTCAGTAAGAGTCCGACACGTCCTCCCGCTCCGCCCAGAGCGGTAGAAGTTATTTGATGATTTCCCACAATAAAAAAATTATAATAAAAAAATGGAGACATCAAATGGACCCCACACATGGAGCTCTTAATTAAAGTGGTTAATAATGAATTAATTATGACCTTAGTTCTAAAAGCCTATAAGTCAGAACAAAAGCTAGACGACAAGCAGCTAGAATAGACATCGCCGAAAATAATAAAATAGTTTCAGCGCACTCACCGTTTTATCCTGCAACAAACTAATCCTGCAATTCAAATGCGCATCTTCCCCCAACTGCACAGTTATCTTAGTTATATTACCATCAGGAGCATCTTCAAAACTCGGCCCATACTTCCTATCGTGGTCAAAGTACGTGTTCTTCAGCACCACATGCGGTACCATGTCTGCTTTCATAGGTTTAGAGGTCGCAGGGTCCTGGGAAGGCTGAGGTACTTTGAAAGACTTGGTGCTGTCAATGGTTGAGTTGCCAAGTCTTAGCATCACTGGCGCGGGGACTATGCCAGTGCTGAGCGCGTAGAATGTTGTCACCGTTTGCGTTTCTTCTGTTGTCGTTGTTTGTGGGTTTTCTGGGGAAGAAGGTGTTTGAATTTAGAATCTGATAATATTACCAAGTCTGAATGTCATACACGACAAAGTTCAAATAATAAAAAACATAAAAATCGTTTATTTTGGAGCAAGAACAGATACAATCATAAAAATAGTTAAACGATGATAACTGAAAAAGTTAATAACTGTGGCGCAGCTATCAACAACAAAGTTCAAAGTCCTTTGGTACCAAAAGTTGGACCTTTTTTACGAATTGTCACTCAAAAATCCACTAAGAATACATTACGCTAAAGTAGATTGTTGAGTAAGTGGCGATGGAATATAAATTATCTGAGATTGTGAATTCAATTATAGGTGTAAGTTGCTAAGTTGTAAATAGGATAAAGAGAAATGAGATTTGTAAGACTGTGTTGAGTTTCTGGGATGAGAAACCGTTTCGCTCATTAGGGGACTCGAAATTCTGTGGTTAAATAGTAGGTACGTTTTACGCGTGTAAGCCACCACGTAAAATAATAGTCTTTTCAACACATTGTTCGAAAGTTAAAAATTACGCACCATACAACGGAACGGTCGGTAAAATAGGTACTCTCACCTAAGTACATGTTTTACCGCCCCCTTCGTGTATAGCGCCGCGCGTATTCTTTACGGTTTTTTTATAATTACCATAACAAATTACATAAGAATTCCACCAAGGAGTTTCAAATTACGAGAATAAATAAGCTGAATAATCGAACCTCCTTAGAAGCGCTTTTGCTCAATACGTTTATCTCACTTTAGTATTAAACAGAAAATGAGACGAAAGATGCTTTTCGACTCGACTATTGCGATTCGACTTTTTGCGATTCTAATTTTCACCACGCGCACGTAGCGCCATTTGGAAATGGCGCCATTTTCATATTAGAAACGTCAAAGATTGTTATTGTAGCGACTTTCTGACTGATATTTTTATAAACAAAAGTTTGTTTCATTACCTATTGTACTGTTTTCTCGCAAATGTGTTGAAAAACGTTGTATGACACACGCGCGGAATTTGGTATTCACAAACTCGTGACTATGGTAAGCCCTCGACTGTAAAAACCAACTTACCGCACTAGTATCATAAATAACTATTGTGTTTCAAGGTCACTCTGTTTGAGGACACTTTAAAATCCGAACACATTTTTTAGAGTGCATTCAAAACAAATTCCCTAATTTACTGAACTGTGTGATTGGTCATATTACTGTTTAATTTTTTTGTCATAGTGCCCTATGTTCGGCAATGTATTTCTACAGACAATATAGAAAGAGTTATAAGTAGAAAATAGAAAGTTCTAGAACTAACCTGTAGTAAATTGACAAACGACTATCTGTGTAAGGAAGAACACGCTCGCACTCCACATAGCGCCTGGACGAGGGTCTGCCCCCCGCAGGGCTTCATAATCTGAAACAAATAGAAACATTCATTAAAATAAAATTCATGTTACTTATCTTTTGCCTGAATACCTTAGCTGCTGGTGCGATTTGATCTCCCGAGCTGGCCAGCTGCAGCAGTTATATGAGTATGGGCACTCATATAACTGCCAGAGTCGGTTGCCCATTTAATTTTGTCCTTTTGGCCATTTTTATAAACGTTGCCTAAACTTAAGTAATGGTTAACGTCTGTTTTAATTTTTTTGACGTTTATAAGAGTCTTTTAGTTCTAAGCAACGTTTATAAATAAACCATTTGATCACCAAGTTGGTGCCAACCGTGATTTAACTAATGGATCGGAGGATACAAGACCGAACTACAAGAGCTCGGGATAATAATTTCAGTCACATAGGAAAAGTCAACCTCTTCTGAGCGATGCTGAACTAGGCTCGTGGCGCGTAACTTTTTTTACATTAATGATTCCTTTCGTTTAATAATGTGCCACTTCAGTAGCCCCCACAGATCAGAAACCGAGGTGGCGGTGCGTAGTATTCCATGGGCGCCTCTCTAGGACGTCGCGGGGGGAGTCAAAGACCTCACTCTCCCTCCCAGACCCGAGGAGGCCCGCAGCGGCGGGCGCACCAGTCGGGGGTTGCGGAAGGATCGTACGTTCCCGCGACCCCCGGTGTGAGATGGAACACCGGGGTGGTTTTAAGCCAGTAAGAGTCTGACAGACCCCGCCGCCCGCCCCAGGACGGCGGACATACATGAGGATATTCCAACCAAACAAAAATAAAATGGCTCGTGGCGTATGATTTTTCCAATTTTTTTTACATCTATTTTTCCTTTCGGCTAATAGTGCGCCACTTCAGTTGAAAATAAATAAATTTACCCTCTTATTCTTTCTAAAAATAACAACTGAAACGACTCCTTTATCTCCAATTTAGTTAACGGCTTACAAGCTATGATAAGCAAGTACAGCCTTTATTCTTGTGTTGTACTTTGAGATTAACATTAAAGGTGTACTCTGGAACAAAACATCGCCAATTAGGGTAATTGCCTTATCTCTCTTGTAGTCCCCTTAAAGTTCACGTTGAATATTTTCCTTTCAAGAATTCTTAGATGTTGAAGACATTATAAGTTTAGGATAACAAATGATGTGTTTTTTTATCTTAGCTTATTTGTATTATGTTTTCATATTCTTACTAGCTTTGCTACCTTCGCCCGCGTGGTTGTCACAAATGACAATGTCTTTAGGATGCTGATGTGGCTGCCGAGGTACTGCAGCGCGACGGGCATGTTTGCTCGCATTGATGGCTTTCATGTCATCTTCAGAAATAAAGCAATGCATCTTTGCTTAGTCGTGCCCGTGGCGATCGCAACGGCACTCTTTAGCGTTGTGGCTGGCAAAATCGAATGTCCAATATTCACTGAATGTCCACTGTGTGCAGTTTGCATGTTGATAAGAACAGTAGGTATTTGGTAGAGTAACGGAGCTAATGAATACTATATAGGGTTATTGATAAAACACCATCAACCTCTTAAGGGGTCATTGTACTCATCATTATGAAGAACTTTTACGATGGGTCCAAATATGAAATCGCGAAAAAAAAATCAGCTGTTCCCTACATTTATGCTGGCAGAACTCGTCAAAATGTAGGGACCAGCAGATTTTTTTTTCGCAATTCCATATTTGGTCCGACAGTAAAAGTTGTTCATAATGATAAGTACAATAATGTATACTATATATACTTACGAAATGATAATTGAGTTTAATTTGAATGACTAATACTGAATATTAATAAAAATACGTAAATGATTTTTAAGACTTTAATTAATTGTTTTGGGATTCTTCTCCATACGAAACTACCTTTTGGAAGGGGCGACTAGAATCAATTCTATTTAAATGTAAATGTTGACGTTCAAAAGTGCCTTTTATGTGCCTATTTGAAATAAATGCTTTGACTTTGACTTTGATTTTTGGGTATAAATGATAAATGATTTTATTTCTGTAAGTAGGTTTTTACAAACACTTTTACACGTCAATCACATATTTTTTTAAACTAGATGAGGTTGGCGTTTCCTTTCTGACTACTCTGAGAAGAAAAGCCGAAACAAACTCAGAGGTCACAGTCTCTTTTAAAGTCCAGACAGAATCTTGGTCAGATCATGTGAAGGCTATGTAGATCGGTGTCTGAAATGGTCTTTTGAGGAAAGAACCACACAGATTGAGTGGACCTGTCCAGTCAGTGCACGCAATTTTCAGCAACCGTGCAGCTCAACTCAGAACTTAAGGAGCTCAACGATTCGACGAACAATACCAAAGAAAGGACATTTGAGTAGGCCGCACAAGTTACTCAAACTGCCAGATCACGATTACACTAAGAGTAAAAATACAAAAAAAAAAAGCAATGACCAACATAGTTCTCACATTCACAATAGTTAAAAATAATAGCATAATACTTTACAAAGTAAATACTCTTGTCATAGTATATGTATATAAAATTCATTAATGTCAATGTGTATATAAAAATCCGGACATAATATTATATAAAATATAAGTTTTTTTAAATTTATAAGTAATATAGTAGTAATTATTACAAGTAAAATTAGGGATAATTTGGATTCGGGGAATCAACATGCTCTCTACTTTAGGTGCTCCCGTAAGAATAGTGGCCTTTATAACGTGTAGATGTCGGAAATAATCCCACGGGAACTTACTCGTACTTCCGGGATCAAAGGCATCCTATGTGTATTGTGTTTCAGGCTATAAATTATCTGTGTGCCAAATTTCATTCAAATTCGTTCAGCCGTTTTTGCGTGATTGAGTAACAAACATCCAAACATATAAACTTTCACATTTATAATATTACAAGTCTCGATCTCATGCGAATATCAGGATTAAAAGTATCCTATGTGCTAACCCAGGTCATGGTCTACCCATGTGTCAAAATTCATCCAAATCCGTACAGCCATTTTGTTGAGACCGCTCCTCTCAACATTGCCGCGCGATGGCGGCAGTGAACGAGGAATGCGGGGACAGCGGGGTATCAGCCGGCCGACGGCCGAGCGCGGGTCCCGCACCACACAAGTCAGCTGTTGCACGCCTCCACGCACGGCTGCGCTTGCGCATTTTATTAACGTCTTTAGTTAATTTCTTGTTTCCATATTAAATCGACCTTTTACCTTTGTTATTCATCATTTTCTTATTATACTTGTTATACAGTCCACTCTTGCTTTAATTTTACTATACCACGACCTATCGTCGCGATCACATTTTAAAGTGAAACCGTAACAAATAAACAAACAAACTTACTTTCGCGTTTATAATATTAGTTAGGATTATAGTAGGATTGGCAATAAAAAACAAAGGGATACATCGTGTATAACGCAATTATTTGCCTTTTTCAATAAGTGCACTTTAGCCTAACCTTTCGGGGATTCGTGTTTTATGCTTATATGTATAGTATGGTCATTAATCTAAATGTACCACTATACTCTCCTGAATTTCACTAGGTAACCAAACCGTATAGACCATTGAAATACAATTCAAGTGTTTGTTAAAATAAGGATAATGATTGTTTTCCTCTGATTTTTTTTTATGAGACAAAAAGTTTGTTATGGCCTTTCTTCTCAGAGTAGTCAAGTAGAAAACTTGACAACTCAACCGGCCTCATCTTGTTAAAAAATATGATTGACGTGTAAAAGTGTTTGTACAAACCTACTTACAGAAATAAAATAATTTATCATAAAATCACTCAAAGTAATTTATTTTATTTATTTAAAATTTATTTGTTAGAATATTGTTGTTACAAAGGTGTCACACATAATTTATGACGTCCATAATATTCTGCTGTTTCCAGCGTACAAATATTTCAGGGAATTAAAATTAAATGACGTAATACAATATGTATGATGTTTCAAGGAAACGCGGGTAAAATATTCTGATATCTTAAAAGTAATGGTCCTTGTCGCCTGCGACTAAATTATGTCTCATAATTATAATTATAACATTACTCAAGGACTCATCAGAATTTTAATAACAGTAGGTCTAGCATAAAAAAATTGAAAATTGAAAATACGAAGATTATAATAACATAGTTTTAAGACTTTAAAAGGGAAGCGCCAGGGTAGCTCGCGAAATTCAAATTTTTTCACGTTTTTTTTTGCAATTTGCAGGTCAGTGTGAGGTTGTTTAATGCACAAAATAAGATTAGCTACCGTAAAAACCTTTGGAAATTTGTAAAAAATAAAGGATTTGGGATGTGATTAAATAATAAAAAAAACAAATATGTTTTTACAGAATTATAATCAATGAATGGCTATTTCATGAAACAGTCATTCGCAAAGGTCGGAATTAGGTAGAGTTATTGTACTTACACTGATTTCATACAGCGAAAGAATAAAGTGGATATGCCTCAAATCCCGAGATTAATTTAAACCTCAGAAAAATCCCGTGATTTCTTAAATAAGAAAGTTATACAGTAATGGCGGAAACGAACACTTAAAATGTTAGTGGTACTTTGAATGGATCGGACTAGGAAAATGATTCTGATGGGCCGTTTGAATAAGCAAACCCTCAAAAGCAAAAGTATTTTCTTATTTATAAAAAAGGCGAGGTATAAGTATGAGAATCTGCTTAAGACTATTAATAGTTGGTATTGTGAATTTGACACGCGGGATCTTGTCCATTTGAAATCCCGGTAAGATCCATATTAATATCCGTGAATATTTGTACGCCTTCTGGTATAACATAGCACGCTTGTAATTTCTTATAACAACTATTTTATTGTACCTTTGTTCAAATGATTAAATGAATTATGAATTAATATCAACATTTCGATGAAGTACATTCATAACTCTACTTAATTCCGACCTCTGGTCATTAGTTACAAAACGTAAGAAAATTTGAATTTTGTGGGCTATCCTGCTGCTTTCCCCTTAAGGTCGTCGGTCTATCTAGCCAGGGGGTATCCTACACTACGGTTGCTGTTACGTGGTCTACGCGGTTTCTCGCCGGGACAGACTGGATGCGGAAGGCGGAAGTCAGGGTCACGATAGCGGCGCCTACCGCCTGACACAGGTCCTCACCGGACACGGAAGTTTCGGGAGGTTCCTGCACATCATCAGGCGGGAGGAAACGCCCGGGTGTCACCACTGCGATGATCGCCCCGAGGACACGGTGGAGCATACGGTGGGGGCCTGCCCTGCATGGGCGGATCACCGCCGTGTCCTCGTAGAGGCGATCGGCAGCGGCGGCGACCTCTCACGCCCGGCCCTGGTTCAAGCCATGGTCCGGGGCGAGGGGGAGTGGGAGGCAGTCGCCTCCTTCTGCGAAGCAGTCATGCTAGCTAAGGAGGTGGCGGGACGGGAGAGGGAGAGAGTCTCCCGTCCAAGCCGCCGCGGTGGACGCTCCGGGCGTCGGGAGCCGCGTGACGACTCCCGGCCACCGTAGGCGCGGGCCTGCGGGCGGTGAGTAATGGGTAGCTCACCGTCCGATCAGGATCAGGCCCGTGCCGAACGGCGCGTAAGTGTTCCACGTGCGCCTCAAAGAGATGTCAGCATCGAAGAGGGGGCCCACTAGGGCCCAAGCCTGCCGGGAAAGCGGGATCATCCACAAGGGGTACCGCTGACCCAGATAACTAAAATACTATAAGAAAGTTGTTATTTTTTTTCGAATCTAATACCTACGATTACGTCGCGCGTTCGTGCTAAGGACTCCGTCTTTCCCTGACTGTCCTCAAATTGTGCCGAAACTTAATTATAAAAAGAGCGTTAAAATACTTTGTAGGCCAACCATCAATCATTCTAGATAAATAGACCTGCCGTAAAAATTAACGAGTATTTTTTCTGAAAGTAACTTCTTTACTGTCTTTGGGCATAGCAATTAAAAGTTTGAAAAAGTAGTCGCCGTGTTTTTGTTTCGACTTTTTTCACTTTTAACTGGTCCTTGAGAAAACTCGTGATGAAAAAAGTATTGCTCAAATAATGTAGGTAGGACGTAGACCTTGGACAAAATTGAAAATAAAATTAATAGTTGGCAGTTCATTTTTAAGTGGTTTAACGTGGGCTATTTTAAGGGAACATATACAGCATAGGGAGTTTGTTGCGCCACTACTTCCCAGTTACAACACTAAGAAGAATTAGAATAAATGACTTTTGATTTTTTACAACGACTAAGTTTCCTCGTCCATTTGGAAAGTAGTTACATAAAGTTGAGGAAAATGTTTACCAACTGATTTGTGACGACTGATGTGAAATTGCTTGTGAGTAAATTAAGTAAACGTTCAGTTATATTTATAGTTGTAAAATCACAGTGAAACAAAAAAAAAATTACGGAGCACTTCGTTTGATTTATTGTCAAATACTCAGTTCTTTCTAAATACCATCTTAGTTTATATGGGACACTCAGGCAACTCGGTTTGCATAAGATAAACACACCAATTATGGACAATTTAAGAACGATTTTGTAGTATTTTTGAAATTTCACTAAAACCTCTGAAAGTTTTAACACAAAACGAATTGAAGATTGAAAGTCCAGCGTTTATCCTATATTTCTGCTGTGTTTTATGTAAGATACTGCGCTCAATTTTAAAATAATTAACAAATAAAAACTTTATTTATTTATATATATTCTTTATTGTACACCACAAAAAACATAACAACAAAAATTAAACTGAACACTACTTAATATACAATGGGCGGACAACTTTGTTTTTTTTTAACCAGCCATGGACAGCAAACAAACTAGTTATGGACACCCAGTAATGAACACGAACCTAGTCATGGACATCTAGTAATCGACAACCTATGGTGAATCAATAGATGTGGCGTATTTAATTTAGAATAAGTATAATAGTACGAACTTTTATTTTCAACCAGCTTTTTAATGTCAATAATTATGTTAGTTGTAAGTCTTGAAAATTAAGAATGAGATCAGCATTGAAGAACTGAACACATTTTTGTTATTCTCTATAAATAATTAATCAAAAAAAGTCTGTATTAAAAATCCTTTTAGGATTTTTCAGTATTTCAGTCAGCCCTCTATCTTTCAAATCCCCTTCAACTTCCGAAAACCACTTCTCAATGTCGTCTTGAGTAACATTATCTCTTGCTGTATATACATTTTGAGCAGTTCGTTCAGTAATCGTAGGATGTCGTCTCATACATAAATGATGAATACCATTTTTTTTAAACTTCATACGAATCAAAATCGACACCTATATACGTACATTACATACTGCCACTAGTACGAATGAAGATATTTGCACCGACTTCGCCACCAAAGTCCAATGTAGGACCAACTTTAATTAAAGTCAATCCCTTAAATTGCGACGAAGCTTAGTTCAAATCGGACCCGCAAAAAATGTACGGTAAATTTTGCAAGTCCTCATCAAGGGTGAGGAGCGTATTATCAACAGTAATACAACCGTACAGGGTTTCATTTATAACTGTAGCTCGTTCCGGTCCTTAACTTCTAGTCGTCTTTTGTTCTAACTCTTTACAGCTCGCTAGGTTGTTGGGGGAAGGGATAAGAGGTAGCGGTTCATAAATGATAACAGGGGAATTGGGACAGTGGTTATCACACATAATAAAGTATTTCTGGACTTTACGCTACTTTTTTATACTGTGTTAAAAGACTCATGATTCTGAGGAAACGGGGTGCAAAAAGTGCGCAAAATACTCAGTTAAAAATTCTGGAAAAAAATTGGAGAGATGTTGTTATCCAAATAATTATGTCCAATTATTGTCTTTTTTATCCTCTCACTTGTAAGTATATTACAAAGACTTGTCTTATGCTGTTTGGTTGATTGCAACTACACCTAGGTATATTGTTTTATCATAACCTAAATTTCCCTTGTTTATTCATCCTCAGTCCGACCTGATTCTTATTTTTATTGCATCACTTTAATTGTCCCAGATTAAAATGTCTTCTACTAAATCACCTGCTTTGTCCTCAAAACTCTTAAAACTTGTGACAAAGGGGTAATTATGTTAGCATTTAATTTCTTCAGGAAGCCAAAAGTTTAATTCTACGAATGTTTGAGGAAACGCCTGCGGACCAAATCTGAATGTGAAATTCCGCAATCACGAGGCATAGGCCTTTTATGCATTATAATTTTTGTGTGGACTTTTTTCGTCATTTAGAAGAATTGTGATGTGTTTGTGATATTTACATTCAACTTTTAGAGATAAATAATTAATAAACAAGAAATATTTGTATAAAGTTTTAATGAAATATAAGTGTTTTAAAAGTTGCCTGATAAAAAAATAATGAATTATTATTTTGATTTTACCTTTGCTGCAAGCTATGTATTTTAGACGTGTATTTTTTTCTGTAAGCCCTAAAAATGCTTGACAAGGTACAGAATTAGAAAAAAACGAGCGGCAAAAAAAAATACGAATGAACACGCCTTGCTTTTAAAAATCAAAGGTTTTTTGCATAATTAATTTTAAGTGAAAATATTTTGTTTTAGTAAGGCATTTTTTTCATTTACTTAGATGTTTTCTGAATTACAGCCGTGAGTTGTTGTTTTTGTGAAAACCAAAAAGAATTCTCAGTTAGAGATGAAAATAATGGAATAAATGTCTTTCACGGTTTCAAGGAATTAGAAAAATAATGAACGATGACTTCTTTGTCTTATTGTAATAATCAAAAGAATCTCGGTTTATGTTTTTGATTAAAATGAAAGAAGATTTCTCTTTACGTGGGTGTTTCCGGAAATTCAATTTGATTCCCTTCTGCCTAAGGCTTCGGTGCCTAACGTCATTGTTTGTTTTATGTAGTATGGACGTTGGTTTTGTTTTATGTAATAGGTAAAATAATAATGAAAATATACGCGAAGCTGAATTTGATCTGTGTCATTGATATTTCAAAAAAGGTGCCCATATCCCTTTAAAAACTCTTTATCAAAAACCTCTATAAATATGTACATTCCAAAATTAAAGTTTCAACCCGCCACATTCCAAAAAACAAAAGACGCCATAATTATTATTCCCCCTTCTTTTAAAAGGCGTCTAACTTTAGAAGGAGCACGTGCCCCCATAGAAAAGATAACTCGTAAATCTTTGGAAACTTTCAACGGCGTTCAAGGCTGTTGGAAATTCCTAGGAACGGTACAATACGGGCTGGTAGGAAAGTATAATATAATGGTCCAGCAAAGTTGGTGGAACAGGAGAGCGTGGCCGTTCTTTTAAAAGAAAAAGGGAGTTTTGACATTTTATTTAATGTTTGTAGCTAGTTTCTTGTGGCTTTACTGGACACACACAATTCGTTAGTATTAATGATAGTAGTTTTTGCCTCTCGTCCTTTGAGATAGCCTTGCAACTTACCTGAAATGTATCGAGGATATGAATTAATGTGTAGATGAAGATTCCAGTTCAATATTGTGTCAAAAAGGGTATTAAAATGTGGCTGGCTTATGAGCGTTTATACCTTATGAGTGGCAACGTCGTAATTTAGTGTCATATTTCGTGGTTTTCAATTTTTATCATTTAATCGTAGCTATATTTTAAAAATCTGTTTAATTAACTTTTTAGATTTATGTAAAAACTGTGTAAAAGGTAAGAAATCGTTGCGTTTACAGTTCTATTTATATGCAAATAATACTTTGGAAACTTGCAGGGCGTTATTTTCATTGTAAAATAACTGTAAGCATTACGGTTACTTACTTTTTAAACAATTTCACGTAATTCTAAAAAGATAATTAAACAGATTTTTTAATATAGCCGATTAAATGATAATAATTGAAAACCACGAAATATGACACTAAATTGCTACGTTGCCACTCATAAGGTATAAATTAAAAGATCACGATGTTTACATATTTTGAAGGGGCAAGTTAGGGTAACATTTGTACAGATAATAAATGAAGAGACTTAATTAATTCCTACTTCTTATTAGAAAGAACACCTGCAGTATAACTGCTAGCTGTTTTACTACTCTCAAACCAGGTTAAAAATGTCTGTTAGAGAATGTTTTGTACTTTTTGCTTAGCTAATTATAATTATACTCTGCCAAAGAAATAAGGAAAATGAAACGTGATATAAGTACCTACGTTAAAAGTATAATTATGTAAATCGGTAGGACGTTTTTGAGGGTAGCTTTTTCTCAGTTACAAGGGTACCTGATTTACATTCTGAAGCCAAATGCGTGCGGTCAAGCCTTTCATAAATTTTCTTTTTCATCGTAACGCGCTTATTATTTCTCAATTAACGTTAATGAGATTTCAAAAGATAGAAACTTAGAATAAAGATAAATGAAAAAACGTACAAGGTGTAAAAAATTGAAATAAATGAAGAACCGAAAACAAAATACCTTTTTTTGCGATTTCCGAGTTAGTTCCATAGTAAAATTCATCATCATCATGATTTTTTTTTTTTTTTATATTTAATTAACACGTCACAATACCAATTACACTAACGAACATAGAAAGGAAACAAAACTGTACAATGCAGACAAATATGTCATAAGTAAACAATTGACGGCACGGTTGGCGCAGTCGTTAAGCGATTGACTTCTGCGCTGCGTGTCGCGGGTTCAATTCCCACACGGAACAAATATTTGTATGACCGACAAGAAGTAGTTCCGGGTCTAGCTGTTTGTGTATATGAGTTTAAATACACACATCAAAAGTGTCTAGGGATCAACATATATTTTTGCAATAACTTTTCTCCTGATTGATATTAATTAAAATTTTCTTTAAGGATTCATAAAATAAAGTGTTTTCGTTTGTCACAGTAACGATAAACCAAGTCACCTTTGCATTAATAAAGAAATTTGCCATTTTCCTAATAAAGGGATTTTTGACATTTGAACCACTAACACAAAAGTTCGAAAAAAATACTGAAATAACAGTTTTCTTTAAAATTTTATTGGGTAACTTAAACAATTAATAATCCGTGTTTCTACCGCGAACACTAACAACACAAGAACATCGGTTTGGCATACTCAAAATGAGTTCATCCAAATCACGCTGTGGAATGGCCGCCCATGTTCGTTGCAACAACAAAAAAAGGTCTTCTTGCGACTGGATACCCTCCATATTCGGCAGAGCTCTTCTCTGTAGCATATCCCATGCATGCTCAATCGGGTTCAAGTCTGGCGACTGAGCAGGCCAGGGCAGGACATTGATGTTAGCTGCGGCGAGAGTCTGTCTTACAACTCTTGCGGTGTGCGGTCGTGCATTATCATGCATTAACTGAAATAAGGGACCGATTTGCACTTGTAGAGGAACGATGACGTCTGATACAATCGTCTCAGCATAAATTTGAGCGTTGAGGTTGCCTCTGATCCAAATCAACTCAGTTCTTCCGCCGATCCAAATACCCGCCCATACCATGATGGTTCCACCACTATAAGGATGGACTTCCTGGCAGGATTTTAATCGCTGTTGGCGTCCAGGGGTTCAAGTGTCGTATACGTCTTGTATCCGGTCTCATACCAAAACGAGACTCATCAGAAAAGCACACGAAACGCCATTGTTCTTCTGCCCAATTTCTGTGTTCAAGAGCCCATTGATATCGAATCCTACGATTGTGCATTGCTATAGGTGGTACCCGTAGCGGTCTTCGGGAATGAAGGTTCACTTCATGCAAGCGGTTTCTGACTGTTTGGTCGCTAATTAAGTTCCCTGAAGAGTGATGAAGCCTCACGGCTAACATCATGGCGGTTATTGTTGGAGCTCTTCGAGTTAAGATTTGAATGTATCGGTCTTGTCTCCGTGTGGTGCAGCGATACCGTCCTCCATGGCGCTCAGCCACGGTACCAGTGCTTCGGTAACGTGTCCAAAGTCGACTGATAACACTCTGACTTGTATTCAGAGCTAAAGCCACAGTACGTTGCCGGGAACCAGCTTCTATCATTCCCACGGCTCTGAGCATTTCTTCCCTGCTTAAATGACGTCGCCGCTCCATAATAACGTTGGTTTTAATCAGTAGTAGGGAAACAGTAGCACTAATAATGTCTTCAATGCGTTGTATGTTTTTATAGGGAAAATATTGACAGCTGATTTTCATCTTTTACTCGAATTTGATTCACAGTTCCTGATTCAAATAAATGAAATGCACCAAAAAGGATCCATATAAATTTATAAAATCATAAATTTATTACAAAGCCACATCTTAATCTCAAGAAATCCGCATAAAAATGCTTGATCCCTAGACACTTTTGATGTGTGTATTTGTAAACGCACCTGAGAAATGCCTAGTGGGAGCCAAAGTTAAAAAAAACCCTAATTACTAACATGAAACAGTGGACACCCAATGATGGACGATGACTTCAATGACTCTCTTTCAGGTCTTCAGGTAAATCACGTTCTGATGAATGTTCATCAGTACATTCAGATCCTTATTTTACAAAAAAATATATACCTACACGTGTCATAGTGTTCCTTTTTTACTGGTTTTATTCCCGTGCGTGTCCCAAATAAAATATCTTTCTTTCTTTTCCTTGTATTTGGAAGCATAATTATTTATTTTTACGCATCCCAAATTTTTTCTTTCCTATTTTTCTTTTTTTACTAACATAGTTTATAAGCCCCTTTTGTTACTAACCATAATGGATCATATTATCTGACAAATATTATAAAAAAAAAAAAATACACAAACGAAATTGTTTCTGACATAAACAACACCCAAACTGGACTCTTAAATTTAACTAATGTTTTGAAACTTCATCAAAGTTGGACAGTTCTTATTTGTGTAACGAAAACTTTTCCAATAAACTACTAACATGCCTTGTATTTGTCCAAACTAATAGAATTTAGTTCAGCGGAATTTTTTAAAGTTTCGTCTGAAATTGGTAGAACAAAGGGTGTGTACGTGTTGTGTGTTCTACACAAAGTGTGGTGTCAGGAGGTGTATACACTGGGTGCGTTTGTTGTGCTTGGTTTCATAACTGAGAACAATTACCAGCTTAAAGCTACGGTATAGTATTTTTATCTTACGAAGCGACGCACGCTTTACTTGTGTGCGTGAAGACGAGCAGCGTCAGCACAAAATACACACGCACACACTTCCGAGTTCGTCACTGTCTCGGATGGTACCGAAAGCTCCTGCGCTTGCACACACATTCACAGCGTGTTTGTACACTTAGGTACTCTTCTAGTATATCGCTTCATGCGATAAAAATATTGTAACATAAAATCATAGCACCCCCGGGCCCTGCAGTCTCGACATAGTTAGCAATCGTTTTCGGTTGCTAAGTCCTAACAATCCAGATGTAACGATATTTGGTGGTCTCCACACTCAAATTTATCGGTTGTTACTGGTATTTTAGGTAGGTACCGGTAGGTAACAACCGATAAATTTGAGTGTCGAGACTACCAAACATATACATCAACATTTACATCTGGGTTGTTAGGACTTAGCAACCGAAAACGATTGCTAACTATGTCGAGACTGCAGGGCCAGGGCTCCCCCAAAGAGTAAGCAGGTATACCTACTGCACCTAGGTTTTGCAAATTATTTTCATCGTAACGAAATTTCCAAACGAGATCAATATAACACGCCACATCACACCACACCAGCGTACGGATTCAGAATAGTTCTACAACGAACTGAATCAATGGTAATTAATGTCAAAGTAAAATATATACCTACTCAGATTTTAAAAATTTCGATAAATGAACACTTAAACGGAACACACCTTACATACATAATCAGCCTATATAATGTGGCCACTTCTGGAACACATGCCTCCTCTCTGTGAGAGAGAGAGTGAGTCGTAATCCACCACGCGGGCCCGGTGCAGGTTGGTGGATGTCACATGTCTTCGACTTTTTGGTTCTAGGACATGCCGGTTTCCTCACGATGTTTTCCTTTCCTTCATCGTTTTGAGACTTTGAGAGTAATGGTGATGAAATAATTCACAGTAAAGTGCCTGCCTGGGTTCGAACTTACGAGACAGGCCACAGCACTGCGGTGCGACGACGCACCGTGTAAATCTAAGACATCAAACTACGGATCGTGTTTTGTAGTGTGACGTCATTTTTGCGACGCGTTGTCGCAACGCAGTGTTGTGACCTGGCCCTATGACTCGTAAGTTGCAGCTGCTACCACTGGGCCACCACTGCTCTTAATCAAAAACACACCTTATTAAAGATTTATTAATAAATAACAAAGGAACGAGTAAGTGAACCCACCAGGGATATGTCAGTAGCCATCTGGATGTGTGCTCGGTGTTGGCAAAAGGCTGGCCTCCTATTACATGGGACTTCAACATAACATTTTATAGGTACACCTCTGCCGTTCCATTACAAGATAACGGGCGAGATGCAATATTACGTTTTGAGTCAAAACAACAATGAAATGCCAAATGATTTTCTCCAACAATTTAAATCCCGGTGAGTAAGCATCCTAACCTAGATTTAATAAGTGAAACCTAGGGATTAAACAAAGTTTGTAACTCGACCTAATTTATTGTTAGTTAAGCCGACTCTGGCTTAACGATAACAGTTTTCGTGGCTTACTAACATATCTGTTAGGGCTCTCGCAAACAGGCTCTGGTAGAACAATTTCAATGAAATCATAGAAATTGTACTACTAGAGTGGCGTTGCGCTGTCGGGTTGTGCCTGTCTGCCGGGAGCCTTTAATCTAGCTAGGTAGTCACGGTGAAGAATAGCTATTCAGTTTGATCAATTAGGCACAAGGATTCATCAAAGATCACGCAAAAAAGTGACCACACTGAAAAGAGTGAGCTCACACATTATCATTAGAGGTTCCAAGACAATCAAGCCAAGTCACTGAGTCAGTGTGACTGTCAGAGGTGTCAAAACGAAACAGAAACACGACTTTTGACGCGTTTGGGTGAATCTAATTATTTAAATCTTTAGTTAGGACTACGGGATAAGTGTGTAACACTAAAAGTAGCAATAGCTTTCATTTTGACAGTTCAACAACATTCATTGCGATATTTACGTTACTGAGCATACAAATTTTTCTAACATATGAAGCAATGGATTAGCGATATCCTTCAACGTATTCAGATTGTGATTGAAAGTGTGTTACGCAATTATGGCGCTGGTTTAACCCAATTTCGGGCATGCGATTCATTGGTCGATTAGGATCTGTCGATTTACTAATGCTTTTATTAATTCAATTTAAGTACTGATCTAGTAACAGCCTGGCTCCAGGCTCTGATTAGACATTTATAGAAGTATGTGGAACGAGATGTAAAGTTCACACATACTCTATGGAAGAGGGAGGATCCTCTGACCAGACGGATGTCGTGTCTGGTGGGCAACTGCCCGACATTTGATGCTGAGACGTTGTAAATATGTTATTTGCGCTATGAATTCTACTTGCGCGAGGCAGCGTTTTGCGTGACGTCAGTGTGATGCGTAGTTCGCATGTGGTGTTGTAGATGCCGCCACAAACACATCGAGTCATTTTGTTTGGAAAACTCAAGTTAACACAAGGCTTAGTATTTAAGCGCGTTAAAGTGAGACATGAAAAGTATGAACGAAGTATGAACGTGTTACTCACATGGGCTGTTCAAAATCAAAATCAAAATATTGTATTTCAATTAAACCTACATATACACTTATGAAACGTCAAAAGCTAGGTGCACGGTGCCAATTGGTGGAAGAAACTCCACGGTTAATCTTTTAAAAAGAATTGGCTTTTACAATGTTTTCAAATTACAGTGTTTGTAGGTATGGGAGGACAGTGACAGTGTTTTGTTAAGTAACAAAATAGAAAATAGGTAAATATTTTAATAAAAAATAAAAGCCTACTTAAACTAAATGACATGATTGCCATTAGAGCTATAACAAATCTGGATAATGTCAAAGAAGTACGTAAAAAAAAACATCGTAAATTGGGAGCAGTTAATAGACATTTACATAGTAATGCCGTTAATAACATGTCCCGTTGCCAGAAACAAACAAGTATTAATTACCTCTTGTACGTTCATTGCTAAATAGAGGCATCTAACAGACAAGAAGACCAAGAGTCCAACAGATTGGTCACCGCAATTTGTTATAACAAAAAATGATGATTGATCATGAGACAAAACGATTCAATACAAAACTGCAGAATAGAATTTTAGCTACTTAAAGATTAGCAGATGAATGTAGCTTAAACTAGAACAAAACATGTCCTAACTACTTTAACATACTATTAGAGACCCAATAAGACAGCCAACTCCTTAAAATCTTAACACCAAGAATTAAGTATGAAAATGTAACTACAGCGCGGTTCACTCGTGCTTTTGCGTTACCCAATTATACTAAAATTACTCCTTTAATAAATGAAAATCCTTGGGAGCCTTCATTTTAACCTGCGCCGTGCAAAATGCGAGGGTTATTTGAATAATTCAAACTCAGTGTACGTTACAAATGTAGTCGTTGCGAATGGGCAATGGTTCTCAAAGTTTCGAGGTAGGCGACAGCAGCTAAGCTGTGGCTGGATCAGTAACTTTAAACTTAACATGTGGGAACAAAAAAATGGCATCGTAAGGTGTTTATTGCCAAAGTCTGTTACAGAACTTAGCGATGGAAAGTTCAAAACCCACATCAAACGTAACCTTATCAAAAAAGCATATACTCGTATGTATAAGATTAAAGACTACGTTGAAGACAAGGAAGTTTGGTAATAATTCCTTCTTCACATGTAAGCCACATGTGAAGAAGGAATTATTACCAAACTGGTCCCTCATTAATGGCATCACTATGTAAATGTTTATCAACTGCTCCCAAATGAAGATGCTTTTTTTACTTACTTCTTTGACATAATCTTCTCATTATTTGACATTAATATAATTCTAATTTCAACTCTTTACCCATAGCTTTTGTAGACAGGATATTAATTCAGATTTGTTACAGGTGTAATGGCAATCATGTCATTTGTTTTTTTTACTTTTTATTATTTTATTTATTTTAAATAATTATAGATTTTTTGAGAACTTTTGTATTTTGTGAATGTGCGAAAGCTGGAGGCCTTACTTGTAAACTGTAGATTTGTAGACCATTTTCAATTTTGTTAAGTACAGGCCTACACTGTCCTCCCGTATCTATAAACACTGTAATTTTGAAAACATTGTAAAAGCCGATTATTTTTAAAAGAGTAACCGTGCAGTTTCTTGCCGGCTCTTCTCCATAGGAAACGACCAATTGGAACTGTGCACTTGGCTTTGCTTCTGAAGTTTCATAAATGCCTATGTAGGTTTAATAGAAATAAAATATTTTGATTTATTGATTGCCAGATAAACTCAAACTATAAATAAAAAAAAATTAAAAAAAAATTGTTTTAGCCTTTTCCCAAGTATTTTAGAGTCGACTTTCAGTCTAACTGGTTGCAGCTGCTTACCTGTATTTTACATGGAGTCACTGCCTATCTGACGTCCACAACCCAGTTACTGGGTAACGCGATACCCCTTGGTAGGACTGGTTGTCAGTTTCTATAAATTCAAAAAATGGTTACCAATTTTCATAAATTTCATTGATTACTTTAAACTACTACGATTTACGGAAAACTTGCTTAAAGTCTCCAAAATTAGCAACCAATTTAATCACTTAAACATAGCAGGATCAATTTATTATATTAATCATTTCAATTACAATTAGTAACTAACAACGTTACGAAATAATTATGTAACTTAGCATTATTTCACGGAAACCAATTTCCTGTGGCATGTTTCCCGGAAAATAATGAATTTCCATTTTACTTTAATACCTGCGCAATTAGCCAGTAATTAATTACTTGATTGTTCCACGAAATCTTATATTGAGTACAATAAATGTCAGTCTTAAGTGCTAAACAAAGATTAGTTGGGCTAACATTTTGATAAACTCGATTCGGATAATCAATCAACGTTTATTGTTTACTAAGGGATCAGGAGATAGTTTTGGGTCAAATAATACCAAAGTCGATTATTAGTTTGGCTTCAACTTTGTACTGCCTTGGCTTGCTAGTTTAGATTACAGTTTTGAATTAAAGGACCCGGTATACGTTCCCATTTTTATCTCCCGACACAAAAGAGATAAGGCTGATTTTTCTGAATAAATATTCAGATTTCACAGCTTTTGTTTAGAAAATAATATTAGGTCGGGAAAAAGGTTCTTTCGTATTTTATTTATATACAAATTTAAGACTTAAGAGTTCGTTTGGCTCCCAAATATCGAGCCTTTTTGTATACCCAGACTTTTTCAAATGGGTCAAAACTATTTTGTAGTCAACACCCCCTAAATCTTCAACTATGTCGTAACTACTTAAATCTATCTTGCTCCACTTTTTCAAAAATGGCATCGACTATCCGTAACAGGGCGATCAGAGCGAGCCGCATCTTGGACATCGCACTGAAATCGCTTGAACCAACTTTGTGCTACTCTTACGAACACTGCGTTAAGTCCATAAACGTCACATATATACATTTTTGTTATTTATTCGGGGAAACAAACAATTACACATTAAGAATTAGAAAAAGATAGGATATAGAAATTATACCTACAAAATGTGAAATCAACCACGTTCTCCACAGATACACAATGAGACAATTTGGGAAATTTTAAGACTAGCGTTGTAAACAATAAAAAAGAGGAATATTAATATTAAAGTATCAACAAAACATACAGCTGTCAATAGTGCCGCATAAGTGGAACAACAGTGTCTCGTTATTTTTTTTAATATGTTAAGTCTAAACTTTCTATGCGGTAAAGCAAACAGATTCAAGCTGCAGAAATTCTTATTAAAATTGCTCGTAAGGCGACGAAGAGGCGCACGCAAGCCGGCATTTGTACGACGGGAAGTAGTGGCGAATACAGGTCTTGCGCGCACCTCGCGCCCCTGGCATGTTCTGGGAACTATATACTCGTAACACAACTTGTTACTAATCTCTAAACAATCATACTTACGAGTTACTGCGTAAGTCACACAAAAAACTAGTTTCAAGAAAAGTACGCCTTCTTTTTTTTAGGGTGGAAAGTCATCAAATAACTTTCTGCCATTCTGGGCGGAGCGGGAGGGCGTGTCAGACTCTTACTGACTAAAACCCATCCATGTTCCTTTAGTTGCCTGTGCCAGGGGCCACACGGTAACTCTTTCGGACCTTCCCGCAACCCCGGCAGGCATCGACCCTAGCGGACCCCATCGTTGGTGCTGACATCTCTTTGAGGCGCGCGTGGAACACAACGCGCCGTCGACCCGGGCCTGGTCCTTATCGGACGGCGAGCTACCCATTGCTCGCCGTCCGCAAGCCCGCGCCTACGGTGGCCGGGAATCGACTTGGGATTCCCGACGCCCAGGGCGTCTCCTGCGGCGACTAGGGGCGTGAGGGCGCGAATGCGGCCTCTTCCTCACGCGTTCCGCCTCCATTGCGAGCATTACTGCTTCGCAGAAAGAGTTCCAAAAACCCCTGAGTTGAAATTATTCGTCAGTTATTTTAGAAAAAAAAAAAGTTGTTCCATACATTTTTGACCGCGTAGGTATTGTGGTTTTTTTATTACCAACGTTAAATTTCTACGCTGAATTCATGGTTAAGTACAGTATGCGAGTCGATGTCCCTGTCGCATGTCGCCCTGTATTTCTGTCTCGTTTACTCTTCCTACTAGACCTAATAAGGGCTTTGTCCATACTGATCCCTAGTCCCGATTCGCCCGGTCCGTATAATATACTCGTATCTACCTACATGTACAGCTATAAGGCGCAAAAGTACTGATGGTCTTGTGACCTTTTGCCCGCTGCGGTTATTGAATTGTATGACTCTTTTGTTCGGACTAGGCTTATTGTACAATTTCGAGGCATATATTATTTAAAAATATATATAGGTATATAGAAAAATATCAAGAGCAAAATGTAGGTATACGTGACGAGTATTTTTTTCTAAACTGTAGCACTTTTCCGATAAACTGTACCCTTGCAGCTAAAAAGGCATATAAAAAAGCGGGCGAGTTGGGACTAAGGATCCCCCTGGCTGGAGGCTTTGAGTTCACTCAAAGGCACCACAGGGAAGACCGGTTAAACAGTCACGGCCTCTCAAGACCAACTGCGAAATGCCATTAAAAAAAATGGACTAAGGATCAGTATGGACGAAGCCCTAATAAGTGTCATAATCTCTTTATAATTATTATTTAGTGGCTTGCCTATTGCTATACTCTGTCTATGCTAACGATACCGCCAAATTTTCATTTATCTCCTGCCAATCTAAATAAAGTAATAATGAGGCAGTAACCGTACTGCCTCCTCGTAACTGGTTATCAAAGAATATCTGACAAGAATAGCTTTTAGTACCAGATGGCCGTTATGGTGTCGCTAAGGAGAAAAGGGTACACTTACAGCCAGCCAGCCGCGGGAAAAATATGTCATTAACTGTGGGTTGTCCCATAGAATGTCTTGGCCGAAAATAACTTTTTGGCTTTTATTATAGTCGGCCGTGTTAGGTATTTTTGTTGAATACCAGTATTATGAATGTATGACTCTCTGTGAGCCTAAAAAAACAGACAAAAAAAAAATGCCTGTTAATTTTCTTATTAACCGGGAAAAATTTGCTAAATATTTTTTTTTTTATATTTAGCTTTTATAATATTTTTTACCGTTTACGAAAAATAAAAATATAAGGAATCCGTCATCGGTTTAAGATTTCATCTCTGCAGTATAAATTCACATTTCCTCAAGTATCAGTAAAGGGGCGTATTTATAGTGCAATGCATGATTTCTCACGCGTCAATCCGACGAATAATAGTAATACCCACAGTGCACGGAATCGCCGCACCGACAGCATCTAGAGCCGGTAACGCACAACTTCTGTCACGGACCGCCTTCAAAGCTGTCAGTTTGTAAACATCATCAAAAGTATTGTATTAAAACGGTGAAGGAAAACATCATGAGGAAACCAGCATGTCCTAGAACCAAACATTCAAAGACATGTGACATCCAACAACCCGCACTGGGCCCGTGTGGTGGATTACGGCCCACTCCCTCTCACGGAGAGGAGGCCTGTCTCCCAGCACTGGGAACCTTTTTCGCTGTGTCATATTGGATATTAAAACAACACAAAGTCTATCGCTAGGAAGATAATAGGAAACAATGTTTGATGTTATGATTTATAATATAAAATACAAAGAAGCTACTTAGGGCAGTAAAAGGGTCTGATAGACCCATGTCCCGCGTAAGACCTCAAAAGACCTTGCATTATAAAATCGATACCTCCGGGTCTTCCATTCTGGTAAGACATTAGACAAAATATCAATAAAGGCCATGGAATTATAATAATATAACCATTAGTATTTATAATGTATATCGACCCGGTAATTAGAACTGTAATACAACACTTTGAGCGGAGCAACGTTATAATACATAAAATTTGATAAACGCTATTTGACACAACGTTTAATCACGTTTAATATGTTTTAATTTAAAGAACGTGTCTAAACGGCTGCGGCTTATACAAATTTCTTCAAGTTACGTCATCGCGCCGTATCACTTTAAATTTTCGGACTGATAGCGCCGCTGAAAGTGTTAAGCCATCAAACCTTGTTGATGTCGAATTAATGCGTCATGCTTAAAAGCGAAACAAATAAAATGTATTGAAACGTATAAAATAGAAAAACCCGCATAAAGGCTTCCTACCAGAAACAGGTGCGATGAGATTCTAGAAGAACAATTCCTATGAAAACTTCATGGATATTGTTCAAAATTTTCATCCACATCGCTGTCAACCTGTGAAATACTCAAAAGACTGTGGGGTTATTGAATAACACACTTTCAATGCCAATACCATTCATTTTGGCAGTTCAACAACATTCATTAGTTGCGATGTTTGCGTGGTTGAGCAGACGAATTGTTCAAGCATACGAAGCAATGATTTACCGATTCCCTTCAAATTCTTTCGGATCGCGATTATAAAATTATGGTACTGGTAGCCATCGTGTATCACAGCAATGATCTTTTGAGCAAAGAAAATCCAGCCTTTTAGTCACTTGAAGAGTCAGCCAATGGGCGTTTTTATAATTGACGATAGAATTGATTAACGTGCCAACATTATCGTCAGAACACAGGGAAGTAAAATGTATAGAAAAATATGAAGACGCTTCTAAATTTCCCTCCACGATAACAGTATAATATGCACATATTTTCATAAATCCTAGTATTATAAAAGTAGTTATTATAAAATTAAGTTTTTCATAAGCCTAAAGTTGTTATCAAAGTAACCCCGTAGTATCAAAGTAACCCCATTTGACGGTACTGGCTGTAGAAAAAAATATTGCGTTTATTTTCGTTCAAATTACCTGGTACTAGTCATAATCAGCTATAATATTCGCACTGCTGGGACACAGGCCTCCTCTCTGTGATAGGGAGTGGACCGTGATCCACCACGCGGGCCCAGTGCGGGTTGGTGGATGTCAGATGTCTTCGAATTTTTGGATCTAGGACATACCAGTTTCCTCACGATGTTTTCCTTCACCGTTTTGAGAGCAGTGGTGATGAAATAATTTACACAAAGTAAAGCGCCTGTCTGGGTTCGAACCTACGACCTACAACTCGGTAAGTCACCTTTCTTTCTTTTAATTCTTTTGTTGGATATACATGTAAGAGGGGGATTTTAGTCTTAAAATAAACATATTAATGTACATTACTGACACAATGTCTTTGACATCACTCAAATGAATGACATTAAAGACTTGACACAACAAAGCGGATAAAGGCACGGTTTCCTTGAAGAGCGGTGTTCGGCATATTAAAACGGGCGTTGTGATCTGTCATTGTCACCAGTATTTTACATTAAGGTGTCATAAACGCTCTGTATTTGGACAACCGTTGCTATGTGACCGTTCACCACTTTCGTAGGAAACCAAAGCTTTCAAATCAAATCATTTATTGGTTTGCAAACATGGGTATTAGTTTATAGATATTATTTAGTAAGAGTCCCCCTTGCTCTGCCGTGACATGGGCTTGCAAAACATATATTTTTTTAATTTACACAAGATAATTATTATTATTTAAAATAACAAAATAATTAGTAGAATAAAATAATACATTCACATTAATGTCAAATCGTTTCAATTACAGTAAAAATGTCACAATAATGTCAAATGTCAACTAAGGCTACAGTTATATAAAACAATAAAAATAAAATGTCAAATGGTAGAATAGTACGTCAATCAGTCAGTGATTCATCAATAAGGAAGAATAGCTAAACAAATAAAACAGCTGCTAGAATAATTAAATGATATTGATCAATGATTTTATTTCTGTAAGTAGGTTTGAACAAACACTTTTACACGTCAATCGTATTTTAAAAACTAGATGAGGTCGGCATTTCCTATCTGACTAATCTGAGAAGAAAGGCCAAAACAAACTCAGAGGTCAAGGTCAGCTCTTTTAAAGTCCAGACAAAATCTTGGTCAGATCATGTGAAGGCTATGTAGATTGGTGTCTGAAATGGCCTAAAGTCTATGTTA
Organism: Brachylomia viminalis; assembly: GCA_937001585.2. Taxonomy (NCBI): domain Eukaryota; kingdom Metazoa; phylum Arthropoda; class Insecta; order Lepidoptera; family Noctuidae; genus Brachylomia; species Brachylomia viminalis. Next base: position 4,845,351 of record OW443305.2, on the reverse strand, counting down.
AAGGTTAAATGGTCTAAGTTAAAGTTATACATGTTGTATTGCATACTTATCTCACCCGTGGACTCTACAAAGTACAATTATTTTTTCTTAAGAAAACATACAATAGATTTATCTTAAATCTCTCATATTTATCATTCATAAATATTATTTATTTCCTTATAGGCCGACCATTCTTACGCACATAAAACGACGAAAGATATTGCATATAACTCTTCTTTATTTAGAGGTCTTTATTTACGAGGGACAAGTTATTAGGTCGCATCTGACAGTGAACTAATACATGAAGATATATTTTATTGGACAAACGCTATTAAGGCAGAACTTGGTAATGCTTTCGCTAGGCAAGTATGCTGCAAAATTTTACGTGCTTTTATGACGGTGTCGAAGTTACTCAGCCTGTGGTCCTGCGTAAAATGTGTGGCCTTTTTACGGGGCATTAAAATAACGCGAGTGAAGATAATGTGGGTACCACATCATGTAGTACTTAAAATAAATATAGAATTGCTAGCTTTTGTTCTCGGCTTCGCCCGCATGGAGGTCGAAAACAATCCTGTAAATCCTTCTTCAGTAAAAATATATATACAGGGTTATTGGTAAAACACCATCAACCTGTGAAGGGGTCATTGCACTCATCATTATGAACAACATTATTCATAATTATGAGTACAATGACCCCTTAAGAGGTTGATGGTATTTTACCAATAACCGTGTATAACCTATGTGCCAACTTTCATGGTGTTCGGTCAAATCGTAATAACGTGTATTTATTTTAATTTCTCTTACCACACTACAAAAATTTCTAATAAGTAATATAATTAATCATGATTTGAAAGACACGTAGCGCCATCGAGCGTCCAAAAGCGATAGTGACCGTTGAAACTTATTGTTATTGCCCTCGGGAACAGTACTTTTTTTATGGATGAAATGTACCCTATGTCCTATTCTGTACCCCTGACAACGTATATGCAAAATTTCATGATGATCGGTTCAGCCAGATCGGTTTTGACGTGAAAAGGTAACAAATACACTTACTTTCGCGTTTATTTGTTTACTTTATTCTAGTCCAGAAAATAAATAACAAAAAGATACATTTAACACTACAAAACATCCTAACTAATATAATAATGCCGCGATAAGGCCGCCCTATCGTGGCATTATAATAGATATTAGCTAGGATCAGAATTCTGGGAAATAGCAGAGATAATAGAGATTTCTTGTTTTAATCTCGCCTTACCTAAATAATATCTCAGTTTCTCTGTTAAACTGTGTTTAAAGCGATACAATAAATAATCTAGCTAATGAGCTAGTGTTCTGTGAAGAATGCTATTGGAATATGTGGCTAGTTTATACAATTTCTAGGTAAACCAAAGCTCAATAAGAATAAATGCAAAAAATACAGGGTGGCATATTGTCATCGACATGCAAACTGAAACCATGAATTTAGCACATAATTTTAGACGTCCATTTTTTATTTGGGGTGGGAAGCCATCAAATAACTTCTCCCGCTCTGGGCGGAGTGGAAGGGCGTGTCAGACTGTTAATTACCAAAACCCACCCGTGTTTCTTCAGTTGCCTGTACCAGGGGCTACGGTTACCCTTTCGAACTTTTCCGCAACCCTGGCAGGCATCGGCCCTAGCGGACCCCGTGGTTGGTGGTTTCAGAATCATGAAATGAATCCATGATAGTAGGTTGCGCTTCCATATCTCGGCCACCCTGTTTAGTACCTAAATTTCTCGGCTTTTCAAGGATACACTCACTACCTAATATTTAGATTTCCGATCGTTATCATTTTTGTATGAAAATACAAAAATGATGAAGATCGGAAATCATTAGCGACCCGTCCCAGCTTCGCAAGGTTTTTGCGAATTGAGAAAATATCGAGATAACTTTACTATATGTAAGCTTAATATTAATGTCTTACGTACATAAACCTTCCAGAATAAATTCTTGAAACTATTGTTACATTCGCGCTTTTGTCCCTCTAGAGGTAATGGAACCCAAGCCCAGATGCAAGGTGGTTAGGTATTAGAAGGTAAGGAAACTACAAACTGTTGGTAACAACATATATTTATAAAAATAAAATAAAACCCTAAATACATTAGGTGGGTGACGATAAATGTCACCCAATATGCCAGCCAGCTTAAGGTTCGGTAATAGAACTAGGGTCGTGGGGGGTTGGAGATAAACCCAGTACTGTTCCTATTTTTCAAATTAAAAACTTACAACTAGAATCTTCCAGTTATGATTTGTAGGTAAACTAAATGAAAGGGCGCCAGGGACTATAAGTCCCGGATCCCGGAGCCGACGAAGATGTTGACATTTCTTCCTGATAAGCCGGTAGGCAGGTGTCGAACCCGGGGTCCTTTATTAGGTATTGAACACTGGCTTCCCACTAGGGAAACCTGTCTGGTAATAAACCGGTTCTGACCGGAACCGTTTATAAATTAAAATGATATATATCAAAAAAAAAAAACCGTCCCGCCTGCGCTATCGCTAGACGGACTCTGCCAGCCGCACAGTCGCTTCCGCTCGAGGCTTCTGGTCCACTCGAGGAATGGGTCTCGCGTCCAGGCTCCAGACACTCCTCTAGATCCTGGCGGCGAGACGAATCTCGCGAGGTGCCTCTCCTGGAATCGACAATACGGAGACCTCATAATACAAGGGGAAACTAAATTACTTTTCTTGACGTTTTAGAGAAGGGACCGAGCTTGGAAATCTAGGAGGCTAAAACATTAGCCGGTTATCATGGCGTGGTGGAAAAATAAGAATGAGGATAACCCACGTGGCGTCTACCAACTCCGTAACAAAGGCTCATTGGGTTCCCTTGAACTATACTTTAATACCGAGGTCAACACTGAGGAATTTTCCATGGCCTATCTATGGTAAATAGTCAGCGGTTCCAATACTCACGGTTGATGAAGGAGGGAATCACTTGACTGCAAGACTCTCGACTGGCTAGATATCAATGCGGCTCTGCGCAATTTGGAATCCTGTAATAAATATCCATAGATCACGTCAGTATTGTTTTAACAACAAGGGAAGACCACTCAGACTCTAATAGACCAAACTCCTCACCTTTTAAAACATGGAATAAGGTTTGTATTAACCTCAAGCGTGTTCACATCACCGGCAATTAGACGCCATCTCCCATCAATCATTCAGTCATAGATCACAACCGATATTGGACGGAACATTCATAAAATCTCCCTTGACTCGGGTAAAATTCATCTAAGATCACGGACGTTAAATATTGAACTTAGGACACAAACTTCTTGAAAATCACCGACAACTGTCCAACATGACGTTTAAACGCTGAAACAATCCGAACTTCCAAGACTCAGACCAAATAACAAATTATTAACGTAATTTCTAATACTAAAAATTATCCTGTTGGCTAATTTTCCCAGGTTTGCTAATTATCTCAGCAAAATAAAAAAACACAGCTTACCACACTGGATCCCAGTCAATCCACAGATTAATTATGGATTTTGGGACAGAACTTTCTAGAGAAAAGTCTATATTGAAAAAATTATTTAATTTCCGTTATCCGGTTAATTTGTTTATTATGAACTTTTACCCAAAGCTGAAAATTATTAAGGATTGGACTTTACAATATTATTTCGATGGTTACCAATCAAATGTTAAAATTAACTCGTATCGATTAAAACTACAACTGTGAATCGGCGACCACTAGGTGTCGCCTCTAACTGTCAAAACTGACATTCAACCGAATGACAATTGGAATGTAAACATTCAGAACGCTATTACTATTTTTGATCTAATTTAATAAGTAAACCTATTTAATAAGGTTTTGAAAAGTGTTTTATCGTGAAAGTGTTACCAAAGAGTTCTGTGACGAAATACAGTTGAAGGAATGAATCCTTCTATCAATTGCAAGTCAAAGACAGTTGCACAAATTACAATGAAATATGTTACTTGGAAACAACACAATTTACTACGTATGTTTACAGGCAATTGCTCTTTTATTTATTAGGTAAGTAGCTGTGTAATACCAACCAGTGGTAGCTACAAAAAATACAACGTAACAGTACCTCCCCAACCACCAGAGATTTGACCGACTAGGGCAAATCTCGACGCTGGCCCTCCAGCGTCAAAGCAGACTCTAAAGGACGCTAACAAAAATCTACAATGTTCACGCCAGAAATCAGGAACTGAGAAAGAAAAGAAAAATAATGTAGAAGCCGGTGTACGATTTCTATATATATATATACAACAGCAATACTATATTCATGTTACACTTCAAGTATAGAGTAACAGACCGCTCTATTAGGCGACATTGTAGTAGGCTTTGGTTGTCGGGTCTACAATTCCGCCCGTGTTTTTTGGCTTATTTTTTATTATCCATGTAACATGTGAAATATATTATATATGTTACTTCTTGAGCGAGTCTAATCCATTTACAAACATGAAAAAGACAAGCTTCAAAGAGAGTAGAAATGTGTGAAATATATTATATATGTTACTTCTTGAGCGAGTCTAATCCATTTACAAACATGAAAAAGACAAGCTTCAAAGAGAGTAGAAATGTGTGAAATATATTATATATGTTACTTCTTGAGCGAGTCTAATCCATTTACAAACATGAAAAAGACAAGCTTCAAAGATAGTAGAAATGTGTGAAATATATTACCTATATATGTTACTTCTTGAGCGAGTCTAATCCATTTACAAACATGAAAAAGACAAGCTTCAACGAGAGTAGAAATGTGTGAAATATATTATATATGTTACTTCTTGAGCGAGTCTAATCCATTTACAAACATGAAAAAGACAAGCTTCAAAGAGAGTAGAAATGTGTGAAATATATTATATAAATGTTACTACTTGAGCGAGTCTAATCCATTTACAAACATGAAAAAGACAAGCTTCAAAGAGAGTACAAATTGGTAAATATCTGCTGAAGTAGTAACATCCTAGTCTGACCTACTATAATTATATAGGAGAGACCAATTCACTAAATCGTACACCACCCTTTATATCCCATTCCTGACGGTGCTGACCGCCGAGAATAATGCTGAGCTGGTACAAAAATAATACATCAAAAGAAATTAAATTAAATGCTACCTACAAACTAATGAAAATTGGCTAACCGACTTCCCTATGGAAAGTGACGGTTATTCGCCCCGTACATTAAAAATACCATTTATAAACGTTTTCCATCAATGCAGCCTACACGCCCGCCATTATGGCCTCCAATCTCAGGACTATCTTGATGCTGCCTTACCAGCTGTCCGGAGGTTTATACACTCTTCAAGGGTGTCAATCCTGTAACAACAACAGACCAAGAACAAATTTTTTTTTTTTTAACCATCGGCTTAACCAATGACTAAAAATACAGTTCACCAACGCGTACACCGTTAGAACCTGTATAACACTACGAAAAACACCAATTTGAGTGCGGTTAGGCACCATAGCCACCGACTAACAACAACGAATTATAACTGTGAGACACAGTTTAAAATCTCAACATCGCTAAAGATGCAAGAATAAAAAGAAGAATGCTGTGATCGGCACAACTCCACCAATCTTCCGAGCACAAGCACCTTCGATAATAAATGCATATTGTGATCGGCTCAACACTACCAACTTCCCGAGCACAATAGCAGTACAAAAAAAAAAAATGCATCCTGTGATCGGCACAACACTACTGACCTTCCGAGCACAGAAGCAAAAACTACGAACCACAAAAACAGTGTAAAATATATTTAATAGATATGGTTCTAGCACCGTCGCATATACAGCCACCAATGCTAAAAGAAAACCAGCAACCCTAAGGCATATACAGCCCTCTAAGGTCACTGCGACCAACTACTACAACTATCTAAGTACTAATTTAAATTTAAAGTCTAATAAACTATAACCCCCCCACGCCCCACGTTGCCCCACGTTGGGCGCCACTGTTACATTCGCGCTTTTGTCCCTCTAGAGGTAATGGAACCCAAGCCCAGATGCAAGGTGGTTAGGTATTAGAAGGTAAGGAAACTACAAACTGTTGGTAACAACATATATTTATAAAAATAAAATAAAACCCTAAATACATTAGGTGGGTGACGATAAATGTCACCCAATATGCCAGCCAGCTTAAGGTTCGGTAATAGAACTAGGGTCGTGGGGGGTTGGAGATAAACCCAGTACTGTTCCTATTTTTCAAATTAAAAACTTACAACTAGAATCTTCCAGTTATGATTTGTAGGTAAACTAAATGAAAGGGCGCCAGGGACTATAAGTCCCGGATCCCGGAGCCGACGAAGATGTTGACATTTCTTCCTGATAAGCCGGTAGGCAGGTGTCGAACCCGGGGTCCTTTATTAGGTATTGAACACTGGCTTCCCACTAGGGAAACCTGTCTGGTAATAAACCGGTTCTGACCGGAACCGTTTATAAATTAAAATGATATATATCAAAAAAAAAAAACCGTCCCGCCTGCGCTATCGCTAGACGGACTCTGCCAGCCGCACAGTCGCTTCCGCTCGAGGCTTCTGGTCCACTCGAGGAATGGGTCTCGCGTCCAGGCTCCAGACACTCCTCTAGATCCTGGCGGCGAGACGAATCTCGCGAGGTGCCTCTCCTGGAATCGACAATACGGAGACCTCATAATACAAGGGGAAACTAAATTACTTTTCTTGACGTTTTAGAGAAGGGACCGAGCTTGGAAATCTAGGAGGCTAAAACATTAGCCGGTTATCATGGCGTGGTGGAAAAATAAGAATGAGGATAACCCACGTGGCGTCTACCAACTCCGTAACAAAGGCTCATTGGGTTCCCTTGAACTATACTTTAATACCGAGGTCAACACTGAGGAATTTTCCATGGCCTATCTATGGTAAATAGTCAGCGGTTCCAATACTCACGGTTGATGAAGGAGGGAATCACTTGACTGCAAGACTCTCGACTGGCTAGATATCAATGCGGCTCTGCGCAATTTGGAATCCTGTAATAAATATCCATAGATCACGTCAGTATTGTTTTAACAACAAGGGAAGACCACTCAGACTCTAATAGACCAAACTCCTCACCTTTTAAAACATGGAATAAGGTTTGTATTAACCTCAAGCGTGTTCACATCACCGGCAATTAGACGCCATCTCCCATCAAGGTAAGGACATACTGAGCCCACGTATGCAACGTATGCGACGCATTATGACATCTAAACTCTTAAAATTGTATGAAAACAGATGACTTAGAAACACACTTGTTATACGCAACGCTGTGACATGTGTCCCACACAACGTAAGATCTGTCGATCCAGATCGGCGTGGGCAGGTGGAGGGGATAATCATACGCTATCCCACGCGTAGGACCAGTGTGTTTCTAGACCTTATGGTCGCAGCGTGTCAGACACGAATTGGACGTAGCGGGTTGTACGCTTAAAATGGGAGACGAACAACTTATTGATTTGGTTAGGCGATATGGAGCCGTTTATAATATTAAATGTATAGAATATCGCGATTCTACATTACGCAATGCAGCATGGGAAGAGATAGCAAAACTGCATGGCAAGCCTGGTAAGTACTTACCTGTTTATTAATTATATTTTTTGTATGCCGTGGTCTCTGCCTACTCCTCTGAGAAAAAGGCGTGACGATATTGTATGTACGAGTATGTATGTATTTTGTATGTAGGTATGTATTTGTATTAAGTAAATGGACAGCGTTGTAGTTTTTTAGTTATTTATAAGTACTATTTTAGGGTTTAAAAGTCAGACAAATAAAAGACAACTTTCATTTAGTAAATGCTATTTATTATTTTCTAGTAGGTACTACTAGCAACTAATCATTTTCGTTTTGTGTACTTTGCATTCCTCTTCTCACCATATTTAATTGCCATGGCACCGAACCCTCGCGTGAAACAAAATATTGTTTGAATTTTTCTCTAATGCTGTAAGCATATCGCGTGTGGTTCCTTCTAAGGCCATCCAATGTAAATAATGATCGTTGTGTTGTAGATTCTGTAGATATTTCACCTTGTAACTCAAAAGTTGTGCCCAAATAGTTATGAAGGCAGCAAGCTGCTAGAACTATTTTATCCACCATTTCTGGTTGTACCTGAATAGGCCCTTGAAATACCCGCCATCTTGCTCTTAATATCCCGAATGCGTTTTCAACAATTCTTCGGGTGCGAGACAGTCGATAATTGAAAATTTTATTGGATTCATTATTAAGCAAAGCATTTTTGCTGTAAGGTCTTAGTAAATAATGTTCAAGCGGAAATGCTTCATCACCGACTATAATATACGGTAATGGTTCTGATCCTGGCATAAGAGGTTGATCTTCTGGTATGTTTAATTTCTTCTGATCTAATAGTTTACCTAGTGTCGATTTTTCAAAAATACCTCCGTCACTATTTCTTCCATAGGAGCCGACGTCTACCACTATGAATTTGTAATGGGCATCAACCAAAGCCAAGAGAACAATAGAATTTTGACCTTTGTAGTTCCAATAATCTGAGCCGCCATTAATTGGACACTTTATGTTTACGTGTTTTCCATCCAGAGCGCCAATGCAATTTGGAAAATTCCAAAAGCGTTTGAAATCATTTGCTACTTGTTTCCACATAACTTCTGTTGGTTGCGGCAACACAATAGGACCAAGATGTTTCCAAATCGCTTCACAAACCTCCTTCACTATTTTACGTATAGTAGAAAATCCCATGCGATAACTAAATCCGATACTCCGAAATGAATTACCCGAATCCAGGAATCTGTAACATATAATACAAGTTCTTAAATAATAGGACTACAGGATTTTATCTTTATTGTTGCAGTTGACGAGTGTAGAGAAAATTGGAATAAGTTGCGTAATTGCTATAATAATGCTATGAAACGGCGTCAAAAGAAAAGTGGCCAAGCGGGAAAAATAATTGCGCCTAGGCGGTTTGAAGAACAAATGTCATTTTTGAAGCCATATTTGGAGGGCCGTCATACGACAGGAAACCTAGATACTAGTGTGTCTAATGAAAATTCTCCTCTTCCATCCCCGGAAAGTCCATACGCTGGAAGCCAACCATCCCCTGAAAGCATTCCATCCCGCACCAGTACTCCTACATCGAATACATCATATAAAAGAATGGCAAGTTGTAGTACTGATAATTACTTAGCTGATATGATGGAAATGATAAAAAGCTCTCAAGAAAATAGAAATAAAAAACAGGAATTGGATGATCTAGATACATTATTTTTAAGTATGAGCAAAACTATGAAAAAACTCCCAAGACTGGATCAAATTCGAATTAAAATGGATTTGCTTAAAGCTATAAGTGAAGCAGAGATCAAACAACTGGAGTCACAACAAAATATTTTGAAAACACCATTTACTATTAGGAGTGACAAAAGAAGCCTAAACCACCGTAATGTAAATTCTACTTCTGATAGTTTGGTACAACCCCGCACATCATATTCTTCCCCAGCATATACATATAGTTGAACTGCCCAATACCCAATTTTCATCAGAAGCGGCTAATGATGTGGAATATTCTTCCCCACCTTATTCACTTGAACTGCCCCATACACAAATTTCATCAGAAGCGGCTAATGATAATGAAGAATCGAATGAGGTCGACAATATTCGCTACGAAAATACCAAAAATATCAACGAAAATACGAAAATATCAATATGTAATAAAAACATCCTTAACCATTATTATTTGTAATTTTTTTATAGTAGAACCTATCATAGTTATCTCTGCAATGAAAAACAGATAATACATACCGTAGACAAACTGCTAGTCGTTCTCTGGTACTAATTGGCTTCCAAAGACGTGTATGTTCTTTTTTTATGTCACATTCAATAATATCTCCTCAAACTGTGCTTTAGACATGCGGAAGTACATAATGAATCGGTCTTCATCACATAGCAATTTCTTTAATAATGTATGGTATTCACCAGCATTTTCTCTTTCTTTATTTATTTCATGAACCCAATATCTCCTCTTCTTAACTCTTTTTTTTTGTTTTTCTGGCGCGGAAATATACATTTAAAAATAACAAACGTAATAAATCGTCCTCATATTCACTCTCAGAATCAGAAAACATTGTACACCTGAAGAAATTACAACAGCGTCTGATGTCAATATGCGTTGCATACACGGGACAAGTGTGCACACCAACTCTACGACGTTGCGTCGCATACGTTGCATGTGTGGACTCAGTTTGTCCTTACCTTCAATCATTCAGTCATAGATCACAACCGATATTGGACGGAACATTCATAAAATCTCCCTTGACTCGGGTAAAATTCATCTAAGATCACGGACGTTAAATATTGAACTTAGGACACAAACTTCTTGAAAATCACCGACAACTGTCCAACATGACGTTTAAACGCTGAAACAATCCGAACTTCCAAGACTCAGACCAAATAACAAATTATTAACGTAATTTCTAATACTAAAAATTATCCTGTTGGCTAATTTTCCCAGGTTTGCTAATTATCTCAGCAAAATAAAAAAACACAGCTTACCACACTGGATCCCAGTCAATCCACAGATTAATTATGGATTTTGGGACAGAACTTTCTAGAGAAAAGTCTATATTGAAAAAATTATTTAATTTCCGTTATCCGGTTAATTTGTTTATTATGAACTTTTACCCAAAGCTGAAAATTATTAAGGATTGGACTTTACAATATTATTTCGATGGTTACCAATCAAATGTTAAAATTAACTCGTATCGATTAAAACTACAACTGTGAATCGGCGACCACTAGGTGTCGCCTCTAACTGTCAAAACTGACATTCTACCGAATGACAATTGGAATGTAAACATTCAGAACGCTATTACTATTTTTGATCTAATTTAATAAGTAAACCTATTTAATAAGGTTTTGAAAAGTGTTTTATCGTGAAAGTGTTACCAAAGAGTTCTGTGACGAAATACAGTTGAAGGAATGAATCCTTCTATCAATTGCAAGTCAAAGACAGTTGCACAAATTACAATGAAATATGTTACTTGGAAACAACACAATTTACTACGTATGTTTACAGGCAATTGCTCTTTTATTTATTAGGTAAGTAGCTGTGTAATACCAACCAGTGGTAGCTACAAAAAATACAACGTAACACTATAATGAAAGCCACATCAAAATGCGTTGCGTAGTTTAGAAAAAGAACGCAGTCACGCAGAGTAGAAAGACACGAAAAGCGACTTCGATTTATAATATGTTTAGTTATCGTAGACTAGTTTTCTCTGTCTACGATAGTTATGTTTAGATTACGTTGTGCCAATTTAAAAACAGTTCGCTCCCGTTACTCAAAGATCAACATTGACAGGCCACTTAAAAATGTCGGCTCCATTCGATCGAGTTCGTAAATTGGACCCAAAGAGGGTAAAAATAAAACCAGACTCTTTTATGGGCTTTTAGACGCCACCATTTAACAAGTAACCCGAACGGTTCCCGAACTGTTCCGATGTGAAACCCGAAGGTTATTTCAACTGTATGGGGAACTTGTAAAAGAGCGGCTAAGTGGGAGTCGGACCCACACACGAAGGGTTCCGTTCCACCGTAGGTACAATATTTATCAATATTTTCTAAAAACGCAAAAAACACTTTTCTTTTATGGGGAGCCCCTTTAATTATTAGCTTTTTTATTTTTTATTTGTTGTTATAGCGGCAATAGTAGTAAACACTCTGTGATAATTTGAAGTGTCTACCTATCGGTTCAAAACATACAGCCCTGTGACAGATGGACGGACTGACGGACGGATAGCGGAGTCTTACATTTATACGAACAAATACGAAACCCTAGAAAGTAAAGCACATGGTTTCCGGACAGTTCCGATGAGAAAACCGAAGGTTATTTCAACTGTAAAGAGCACTTGTCAAAAAAGAAAGAGGTTTTTACGATAGGTACTTAGAGCTTTAGGTAATAGCTATGTTTTATCACTGCGGCATACAATAGAAGTCTTTGCATTTAAAGCGGTTCTGCGGAAGAGGGATTTTCGTTTGATCGAGCGGGACAATCTGCATTGCATTCTAGGCTAGACTGGTTTGGTCCAGAATTCTAGATTCTTGCATCGGAATATTGGCTTATTAGTCGATTCGCACGAATTTATTCGCCCGAAATGGGCGATTCGACACTTTTAATTAAAATTATGTTTTCTGTAGAAACTGCATTTACCAACTGTTATTGTGTACTTTTTTCTTAAATTTATTGCATAAAATAGAAAATGTGCCATATTTTGCCCAATACATATTTCTGGAGTTGTCGATTCGTCCACAAATAAATTAACTTTAAGCGAGTCGCCTGCAGAATTCTTTGAAAGTGTCGATTCGCCAGTTCCGGGCGAGTAAATTCGTGCGAATCGACCAATAAGCCGGAATACTGTGTGGGATTTATTTGATTGTAAGGGCCATCGCACACTAGAGACACGACAGTCGTTAGTCAGACTTGTTGCCGTGCAGTTGTTGTATGCATTGGACAGCTTTGACTATGAGACGTTTTGTTTCAAATGTGCGCGTTTAGTACTTTTTATTATACCATAGTCTGTCTTGAGACTGTCGTGACTATAGTCTGCTCTCAGCCTAAGTGGCAGTTATTTTACATTATGCTGAGCTGAGGCCCTTTTGGCATATAAGCATTGTTTTCTTACTGCTTTCATAGTTATAAGGTGTATTCTGTTCTAATGCCAATAACGCCGGCGCGTACGTGTTCCACGCGCGCCTCAAAGAGATGTCAGCATCGAAGAGGGGGCCCACTAGGGCCCAAGCCTGCCGGGAAAGCGGGATCATCCAAAAGGGGTACCGCTGACCCGGAACATAAAGGGCCAAGGAAGGAACACGGGTGGGTTTTAGTCAGTAAGAGTCTGACACTCCCTTCCGCTCCACCCAGAGCGGGAGGGGTCATTTGATGATTTCCCATCCACAAAAAAAAAAAAAAATGCCAATAACGCTGTCTGCATCAGCACTTGCTTGAACCTTGATTAGATTGGACCCCCTTCTTGTATAACCAGATTCGGTTTCTTGTTCGGCACCCCCCCCCCCCCCCCATCGCGGCGCAACGCCTAGGCCTGTACGCACTATTGCTTCGCTTTCGTATAGCGTTGTTTCTGACTTTTTTCCTCGGCTACTAAGTGTCCTAGTATGATATTAAATAGTCTATAGCCTCCCTCAAAAATTAGGCTATCAAATGCTAAAAGATTTTCAAATCCGACCGGTAGCTCCAAATATGACCTCCTACATACAAACTTACAAACAAATAAATTTTACCTCTATAAAATATGATTAGGTATACATCAATCGTATCTCCTTCTGACGACACTATTACTGGCTAGCCATTCTTTAATGGTAAGACGTTGGTCAGATTCTAGCCTCTGGGGCTGTATAAACTCTGTGTTATGTTTAAGTTATCAAAAATGAATTATCTATAGACAATTTTTTAAATATATATTATAATAAAATATACAAATTCACGTTATCTGCGTATCTCACTAATTCATGTGTTCACATATAAAAATTACAAGCACACTCACAAATAGACATACCCTCTCACACTCACTCATTCACCATATCACATAACACATAGAGAGGTTCAGACCATTAAAACAAACTTAGACTAATAATATTCCTATATTTTGTAAAATGCTAGCATTTAAGAACAGCTCTAGTCTAATGTAACTCAAGGGGATTGGGGCTGTTAGCCGAAATACAGATTCCTCCTAGTTCGGCTCTAGATGCTAAAACATTTGTGTACTTTTGTTTTATCATAGCACCTAATTGTAATTTAACTGTAATCTAAGTACTGTTTTTATGCAATAAAGCTTATTTATTTATATTTATTTGTTTACTAACACAGAGTTAGACCAGCCCCGATGGTTTTACGTGTTCTCGATGATTAAGAATATTATTTCAACCACGAACGGTCTGTGGCAAGCAGATTGATTGATCCTTGAGGTTGTTATCAAGTCACAACTCCCCTATGTAGTATTAAAATTAATTTGAACTTAATATTGAGATTGGTTTGCTCTCTGGGAATACGAACGGTACAATATTATTACGTTGTAAAACAGTGGTTTTCTTCCACGACTTCAATTACTTTTTGCTGTGTTTCTCACAAGGGAAATCGTGTAAAGCAATGCACCGACTGAGGCAAACCAATGTATTACATACCAACTGAGTATAATGTTGATTTTAATTTCATATTTATATTTATGGCCTTTTGTATTATATTATTATTATTATATTATTATACCATATTATATTAGGGCTGTTTTGTTTTTGCATGGAAATAAAAACAAAATGCTAAATTACCTACCACGTTCCTACTGCCGTTGTTATTCGATAAATTAGTTTAAGACATAGCTATGTCAAAATTGTAGATTTATATAATAAATACCTAGTTTTGCAGCCTGAACCGCAATGAGTAATCACCGTGAGAGCATAAAATACACGATTGCAGTTTTGGGTGGCCCTTCCAGATGGTTGGATGCATTTTGTCAAATTAGCACTCTAAATAGCGGTACGTCGTTATAATAGAATACGTTTGAAGACATTAAATTCGAGTATAAATGCTTCTGATCAAACGTATTTCTACTTTTATATTTAACATAAAGCTCCCATAACTTGACTGCCTTTTTTTTTTTTTTTTTTTTTCTTTTTGTGGGTGGGAAATCATCAAATAACTTCTCCCGCTCTGGGCAGAGCAGGAGGGCGTGTCAGACTCTTACTGACTAAAACCCACCCGTGTTCCTTCAGTTGCCTGTGCCAGGGGCCACGGTAACCCTCTTGGACTTTTCCGCAACCCTAGCAGGCATCGGTCCTAGCAAACCCCGTCATTGGTGCTGACATCTCTTTGAGGCGCGCGTGGAACACAACGCGCCGTCGACCCGGGCCTGGTCCTTATCGAACGGCGAGCTGCCCATTGCTCGCCGTTCGCAAGCCCGCGCCTACGGTGGCCGGGAATCGGCCTGCGATTCCCGACGCCCAGGGCGTCTCCTGCGGCGGCTAGGGGCGTGAGGGCGCAAACTTTGCCTCTCCCTCACGCGTTCCGCCTCCTCCTTCGCGAACATTACTGCTTCGCAGAAGGAGGTGACGGCTTCCCAAGCCCTCTCGCTCCGTACCATGGCCTGGACCAAGGCCGGACGCGAGAGATCGCCACCGCTAATCGCCTCCACGAGGACACGGCGGTGCTCCGCCCAAGCCGGGCAGATCTCCACCGTATGCTCCACCGTGTCCTCCGGGCGATCCACACAATGGTGACACCCGGGCGTTTCCTCCCGCCTTATCCGGAACAGGAACCTCCCGAAACAACCGTGTCCGGTGAGGACCTGCGTCAGGCGGAAGGTGAGGACGCCGTGGCGCCTCTCTAGCCACTCCTCAAAGAGGGGACTTATCGCCGCAATTGTGGCGTGCCCAGCGCTGGGTTGCGACAATCGCACTCTCCATGCCGCCCTGAGATCCCGCCGGAGCTCTGTCCGCTGTACCGTGATTTCTCGCGGCAGCGGAGCTACGCCCCGGCGTTTCGCCTCCTCGCGCCACTCCCAAACGTGCGCGAGGACTTTTGCCTCCAGATCCCATGGCGGTAATCCGGCAAGGAGGCTCGCCGCCTCACCGGAGACCGTACGGTATCCCCGGACCAGCCGGATGGCCATGACCCTTTGGGGCGCGTTCAACCAGCGGGCTGGCCGCCGCCTCAAGGAACGCGCCCACACCGGTGCCCCGTAAAGGGCCATGGACCGCACGACCCCCGCGTAGAGCCTCCGGCAGGAGGCGTTTGGCCCCCCTAGATTGGGCAGGAGCCGCTTTAAGGCAGCCCCGGCCCTTTCCAGACTGGGAGCTAAACGTCGGAAATGCTCCACGAAGTTCCACCGACTGTCGAGGACGAGTCCCAGGTACTTCATCGTCGACTCGACGCCGATGTGAACCCCTCCTACCGTTATTTGGGAACCCGACGGTGGCGTGTTCCGAGGACCATGAAAACACATGGCCTCGGACTTGTGCAGGGCCACCTCGAGTCCCAATTGCCGGATCCTCTCGACGATTGTCGCAACCCCGCGTGTCGCTAGTTCGGCCGCCGCCTGGTGCGACCTCCCCTGCGCCAGGACTAGCGTGTCGTCAGCGTAACAAACCACGCTGACGCCGCTGGGGAGGTCGGCGCGCAGCACCCAGTCGTAGCCGATATCCCACAGATGCGGCCCCAGGACCGATCCCTGTGGGACACCGCACGACATCTCTTGCCGGTTCCATACTCCCTGGTGACCGGGGTAGATGACGGCCCTGTCCGTCAAATAGGCCTCGACCACACGACAGAGGTAGGTCGGCATCCGGTGATACCGGAGTGCCTCCCTGATGCAACTCCAGGGCAGGGTATTGAAGGCATTGGCGATGTCTAGAGACACCGCCAAGACGACCCCACCCCGGGCCACAGCATCCCCCGTCGTGAGGGCCCGCACGCGCATGATGGCGTCCACCGTAGAGCGCCCCCTGCGGAAGCCAAACTGGCTCTCCGCCAAATCCGGCCCCACCCGCACCAGCCGCCCGACGAGGCGGTCTGCAATGACTCTCTCAAAGAGCTTGCCCACCTCGTCGAGCAGCACGATGGGCCGGTAAGCGGACGGAGAGTCCGCTGGGCGCCCCGGCTTCTTGATGAGGACCAGTTTCCCCGTCTTCCAACGAAGTGGGAACTGGCCCCTCTCCATGCATGCGCTTAGGAGCCCCCTTAGTCGAGGCCCGAGAGCCTCCGAGGCCAGGACCCAGGCTTTCCCAGGTAAGCCGTCGGGTCCTGGGGCGGTATTTTTGGCACTCAGCCTACGTACCGCCACTCGCAGCTCTGCCTCGGTCACCTCCGGAGCATCGTCGTCGTCGTCGGCGGTGTGGTCCGCATTCAGCACCGCAGTAGGCGGAGCCATGGGCGGGGAGATATAGTCCCCTCTAGAAGGGAACAGAGTGCTCACCACGTCCTCCATAACTTGACTGCCTACGGTGGTATTTTTTGTTTCACGACTTAGAAGCTGTAATGCATTCTATTTTATTCTTAATATCCCGAACCACTCCTAAATCTAACCATAAAATAACATATAAAAACAAAAATAATAAACCTTTGCTTTTACACCCGCTATTCGAACGGGTTGACGTTTTAAAAGGCAAACCAATCTCCATTACAGTGGGGGCATGGACGGAAGTCCATTCCGATACCCACGTACGGACGTCCTTTACTAAGGACGCTAGAAGAGGGGCGATTCATAACTTTGACATCCACTGGACTAACGTTCGAACCCTATGTTGTATCGACATTTTTAAAAGCTTCTTTCGATGTGATGTCACGTCCGTGGGTGGTTGGTTTTGTTTTTCTCGGTTAGTTTTAATCATGATCTGGCAGTTTAGGTAAATTATGCGGCCTACCTCCTCTATCCTACGTCTAATCGTTGAGCTTCTTAAGTTTTAAATTGAGCTGCACGATTACTGGCACATGCGTGCACTGACTGGACAGGTCCACTCAACCTGTGTGGTTTTCCTCATAAGACAAATTCAGATGAGTTCAATTTACATGGTCTTCACATGAGCTGACCTAGATTAGGTATGTCTGGACTTTAAAAAGAGACTTTGACCTCTGAGTTTATTTCGGCCTTTTATCTCAGAGTAGTCACGTAGGAAACGCCGACCTCATCTAGTTTTTAAAATAATATTAACGTATAAAAGTGTTTGTACAAACCTACTTACAGAAATAAAATAATTTGTCATTTATCATTTGTCCGTACTAAACAGGATGCCTGGAACCAAAGAATTTTAGAAGCGTCTGGCTCCTAGAAAATTCATCATCGTTTTGTACAGAGTAGGTATGTTTTCAAGAAACTGTGAAGAAGTGAGCTGTCAATTCACCTAATGCTAGGGATCGAGACACTTCACAGCTCGCTTCAAGCTCACTTCACATAGGTATTCACGGTGAGATTATTGTAGAATAGATCGGCAGGTATTTACAATATGACACAGACAAAGTCAAAGCATTTATTTCAAATAGGCACTTAAAAGGCACTTTTGAACGTCAACATTTACATTAAAATAGAATTGATTCTAGTCCCTTCCAAAAGGTAGTATCGTATGGAGAAGAATGGGCAAGAAACTCCACCGTAACCCTTTTAAAATGTGTTACAATATTTTATTTACATTAATTATATGTAAAGACGATGTACCTATAATAAAATAAAAGTAAGTAGTAAGTAGATAAGACAGATAAGTAGTGTCTTCGTGCCCAGAGAACACAACATACATTCTACATTGCATTTCAAATTCTATGATTAGAAGCAACGAACTAAACCTTTACTTAGTTTTCACCTTTAATTAAGACAGACATTTTTAAACCACAACTTCATCTATCTAACGGCAACATGCACGAAAGTCCATGTCACCGCACGTGAGTCTAACCTTAATTCCGAGCGACAAACGAGGCGATTTGTAATGTCTTATTACAAAACAAGGTCATTCTTAAGATGCAGATTTAAATTATTGAGCCATTTTTGAATTTTGAACTTTCTTCCGACTACGTTAATGTTCTTTATACAAATCTGACAACTTAAACTTGTAATTTTTTGTTTAAAGAATTGTATTTCGATTACATTTACGTTACAATATGAAAACCAGAACTTGGACGGGAAAGGTACTCACAGTGGATAACTTCTTCGACAGCTCGGTTGCTTGGTTCTTAATTTGTGACTTCCCACACCAAGTCAATTTGTATTTAACCACCACACAACACCGGTATTCTCTTATTTGCCCGTTTTAGAGAGTTTTTTTATAGGACCGCCTGGTCGACGTGTCCACTAGCGGTAGATTAGTTACGGAGCGGAGTTTGAGTGATGACTGATTTATGTTGAGTGTTGCAATGCGTAAAATGAAAATCACGCACAATGGTCCACCTGAAGGACTAACGCCCATATTTCACCGGGGCACCAACTAGCCACCGCCACCAACCAAATATATGGTTGGTTGCGCAACCGGTTGGACGCCTGGTGGGATACCCACCATAAAGTTGTGTATATTTTGCTGGCAGCTCGACAATGGTTGCGCCACCATGGTGTCCTAGTGAGATATGGGTCTAAGTGTGAAAACCAAAACCCCTAACATAGAACAAAGAACATTTACGTTCTTAATTCAAAAACTGGCCCAATGATTTAAAGCATGTCAGAAGAAAAACCTATTTTTTTTGTAATAAGACCGATAATATTGAGAAACGCTGGACACGCAATGTACACAGAGTATACAAATGTAGCCGCTAGCACTTTCTATGCTGATCTGGTTCATACCGCATGGCAAATGCAGTACCTACTCGCATATGGAAGTAGGTTAATGTTTTGTTGTAGTCCCATCCACTTGCCACTACAAAGACTTTATACGGAGTGTACCTACACTAAATACTGCCGTAAATACAGACCTAATATAGACAAAGTTGACCTCTTTAAACATGTACCACTTATTTTTACAAAAACTACCCGTAAAGCTTTACTGAGGTTGGAACTGTTAATTAAGGTACTCGTAAGGTAGGACGCCCTCAGGCTAGGTGGAGCGACGATCTTCGCAGGGTGGTTGGTAGCAGCTAGACGAGAATTACCGAGAATCAAGCTGAATGGCGTGCAATTGGAGGGGTCTATGTACAGCAGTGGACTGCTGTAGGCTGATGATGAAGGTTAAAACTATCGAACTGTTACGTTGTTTTTAACGATTTGCAGGACACTAAATGCCCCTCGACGTAATAATAATAATAAAAAAACTAATGCATCTCGTTCAGTGTTCTTCAGTGGGTTAAAGCAAAAATAGACCTTTTTTTTTTTTTTTTTTTTGAGGATGGGAAATCATCAAATGACCCCTCCCGCTCTGGGTGGAGCGGAAGGGAGTGTCAGACTCTTACTGACTAAAACCCACCCGTGTTCCTTCCTTGGCCCTTTATGTTCCGGGTCAGCGGTACCCCTTATGGATGATCCCGCTTTCCCGGCAGGCTTGGGCCCCAGTGGGCCCCCTCTTCGATGCTGACATCTCTTTGAGGCGCGCGTGGAACACGTACGCGCCGTCCAGCACGGGCCTGGTCCTGATCGGACGGTGAGCTACCCATTGCTCACCGCCCGCAGGCCCGCGCCTACGGTGGCCGGGAGTCGTCACGCGGCTCCCGACGCCCGGAGCGTCCACCGCGGCGGCTTGGACGGGAGACTCTCTCCCGACCCGACCTCGAATACCCCTTGATGACTCCCGACCTTGATGTTATAATAATGGTGATGTGCAACATTCAACTTTAGGGTAGTCAAGCAATTACGAGGTTGAGGAATTATGGAAGAATGAATTATTCTAATGTTTGATTATAAAAAACAGTGTGAGAGAGAATAAACAAAAGAAAAGCAAATAAATGGAATTAGAGTAATTAAGAGCCAGAAAGTTAATTGCAAGCACTTTTGTTTCTCGTGATTAAAACATTACCAGAGTTTTAATTTAGAAAAGCGGAAAACAACCTGAGAAAATTATTTTAAGTAATTAAAATTAGCCACAGAGCTTCTTCTTAAGTACGCCTTTAACAATGAAATAGCAATAACAGCGGCTTAGGCAGATAAACCAGTTGCTTACTCATCAACAGATAAAGGAGATAAAAAATCTGAAATAATACTGCAAAGCTAGACCTCAAACATCAGCCAATTTAAATTCAAAATCAACAAGTTTTGGAAATAGTAACCTTAACGTCATGCTACACAGTTTAATTTCCATTGCTACTTAAACATAATTTAATGATATCTTCAAAATGTCGATTCATTTTGAAATCAACTTAGTTCTCCCTGGCATAAAGTTCATTATTGAGTAAATTGTAATAAAGATATTTTTCACGTACCTCTCTGATTACACTGGGTAACAAAGCCAGTAATTTATAAACTTAACTGAATTTGTTAAGAGCTTAGATTTGGAGATGAATAACGACATTCCGATAATTTGTGTAAAGTGGAATGCTCAAGAATTTCTCGTTTCAATTTCCGTGGAATTCGAGGAGGATTTTATGGAGACATTAGCAATAAGTGGAAAAAGACTACTACATATGTAATGGCCCCAGAACGCAGTTTCAATACACTTAGCCCAAAGCTTTGCATCGAATCTCTAAATTTTCAGTTTCGCCAATCTGATGAAAATGTTTACAGTTTTTCCCGTTTCACTGAAGCTGTAACAAAGCTTACCGATTCTTGACAATATTTTATTTTCTCTTCAATGTTTCGTAAAGAAATAAGTAAGTGAACAGACAATGTGAAAGATTCTATCATTTTCTCATGACCCAACCAATCATTTGAAAACGGGACCTTTTCATGACCTTTTCATGTGTTTTTTTTTCATAGGCTCCAAATACGTATTTGAATCACTTCATCCAAAAAGAAAAATATACACCCTATTTACCTTTCCTCACTA
Organism: Brachylomia viminalis; assembly: GCA_937001585.2. NCBI lineage: Eukaryota > Metazoa > Arthropoda > Insecta > Lepidoptera > Noctuidae > Brachylomia > Brachylomia viminalis. The sequence continues at coordinate 4,823,970 of OW443305.2, read as the reverse complement.
TTTACACTCAGATGGATTGTCGGTACCATTGAGATCGCTCGTCCCACCATTTTTCTTCTCCCAACCGATACAATGGCAGTAATTGGTGCGTATCGAAATTGAATAGACGTTTTAAGGGTCCCACAAACAAATGCCATCAATTACTGCCCTGAAACCAATCTAGACATTTTGGTTACCTTCTATTGTTGTTCTCATTACCTTAGATTAATTTATTTCGACTTATATTGAAGAGTGATTTTTTTCTTGGATATTTGAACTGAATGGGAACGTCTTTCTTTGTGCGTTGATTGGTTCAAATTACGTATCTTCTGTATACTTTTGCCACTGAGTTAGCGGTTATATTCAGAAACCATTATGTCCGTCTACTGTCTACATTATACATAATGTAAACGTTTCTCTGAATTGGCCAACTAATGCTGTAGGAATAGCTTTCTCGTGCACACGCAGGTAGCGTATATGTTTTTTGTCATTCCGAGTGAGTATGCTCTTCAAATAAGATGTTTATGATGTCTTAAAGTGCGCGATATATATCTTGTTAGTAAACGCGACGAACCGAATATTCATGAGGACGACAGTGAATATGACATAGATATGAAAATGTAGTTAATCTTTAACCGGGATCATTTACGTTTTGAATATGAACTTTTGGCCGTTTCAACCACTTATTTCGACTATTATTTTACTACGCGAACTATGATGGCAGTTAAACTATGGTTTCCTAGAACCGCGGTTCCATCTTATATTAACGGTTGTCATGAAAATCTGTAATTTTCACCAGTGTTTGAATTTAAGGTGTCCAAAAAGCTCTGTATTTTGACCGCCGTTATTGTATGACTGTTCGCCGCTTCCCGAGGAAAGCAAAGGTAAGGTATATAGGTGATATATAGGTATAAGGTTCATATTTACGGGGGATGATAATAATCATTCTACAAACTTTAAACAACACTGATGTACGTAAAACCATTATCAAGAAAATCGAGAAAGTAATTTAATTAATTTGAAATTTTTAATTTGATATGTAGACAATTCTTGATATACTACTTTTTTTTATTAAAATTTAATTATTTTGTTTAAATTGATTAAATTAGAATCATTATTATTGTCACAAAATTTGCATGCCGAATTTAGTAGGCGGAATATGAAGAACTATTGTGTGTTAAAAAATCTGTAAATTACCATATTTCGTGCAAATAAATGAATCTATCTATCTATCTAAGACTTTCTATCAACAATTCAACACCGCTATCGCTTCTACTACTAGAACCGCTAACTTCAAAGCCTCTTCAAAAGCTTTGTATGCAGTAAATTCGTCATTCCGAGAGAGTGCACGTCAAGTTAAATGTTTATGATGTCATATGCACTCTGGAACTTGCAACTGAATTTATTCTTGATAGTAAATTTAAATGCAAGGAAGCTTTTAGTCTTACTACGGTACTTGCAGTTGAAAAACTTAGTATTGTGACAGGAGAAGTATGGAAGCATAATAAGACGATCAAAATATTTTAAGCTGAGTTGGTTGTTTGGGGAACGGTACTTTCCATGGAGAAGATTGTCCAAATCCCTTGGGTGTCGTAAGCAGCTATGTCGGAAGAGATTAAAATTAATTAATTAAGATGTCGGGATTAAAATTTTGGGGTCTTACCGAGGTGAATTTGTAGTAACATCGTAATGCTTTATGATATTATGATACTGTAAAACCCATTAATATTCCATCATGTTGATGAATTATCGGTTGATCTCTATTACTGGTTGCATATACACGCAGCTGTGGGCCACATTATGGTACATATTTTGAAAAGGCGACCCTAATACACAAGACGACCTAACTGGTTTCAAAGAAAATAATCATATATGCACATAACACTTTGTTACGGCTTTCAAGTTGCCTAAAATTGTTACGGTTTAATCTAATTTCAGAGACATGATGACGATCAAATTTAAACAAAACGAAAGAGGCAAAGCTCATGAAGATGCTAGAATTAGGACTTCCATAATCAATAATATTGAACACCTATCAAAGAAACCACTCACAACTCACTCAAGTGCAATATAGTTTAAGAGTGTAACACTTGTGCAGTCATTGGTTGAATGACTTTCCTTAAGCGCATTAGACGATGTCAGGTCGACGCCAGCAGTAACAGAGAGGACAGTAACCTAGTTCCTTTGGCTTGAAACTAAAGCGACAGTGGGAATTAGCAGCTGACTTTGAGTTTTTCTTGGAAGAAGTTAGAATGGTAAAACGGGAAGTTTGCACAGAATTATGTTCGTATAATATCTTGGTTTCAGTAAGATTTTAGTTTTGTTAGGTAACTGTTAATTATTTATAATTTATGTAGTGGAATTACTTTAAATATACTGCAGTTAGCTTTCATTTGTTCAAAACTAGTATTAACGACTTACATAATATTTTTTCTACCATCCCTAAGAATTGAGTAGATTGGTATTTTAAGTTAACGTATAGGTACATAATATTTAGTTTAAAAGTTTAATCACACTTTAATTTCTACATGACAAAATACAAAAATTCATTCATGTTTTCCAGAATCAGAGTTCTAGGTTGACTACTTGAAAAGTAGAATATGCTTAGATGGTTTGGTCATGTTGAGAGGATGAATGAAAGGCGACTAACAAAAGGTATTTACAAGGCAGATGTGAGTGAAAACGCGGGTGACGGGGTCCGCTAGGGCCGATGCCTGCCAGGGTTGCGGGAAAGTGCGAAAGGGATACCGTGGCCCCTGGCACAGGCAACTGAAGGAACACGGGTGGGTTTTAGTCAGTAAGGACCTGACACGCCCTCCCGCTCCGCCCAGAGCGGGAGGAGTTGTTTGACGATTTCCCACGCTCATAAAAAAATACTCATCTCAGCGACAGGCAAATGTCAAACAGATTGAGACTGAACTTAGAATGCGAACGTTTTTAAAAATACGGGTGTTGCACCTCAGATGTCTAAACGAAAACGAAGCAAAAGGAGCATGTAAGGATCGTAACAGGTGGCGTTCGGTAGATTGTGCCTACCCCCATGGGAATAAGGCGTGAGGTTATGTATGTATGAACGCGTGTACTTGAAAGGTCAGCAAAAAATCTGCTCCATAATTTTTCTCGTTCGCTTGTGAAAACTACTGCGCTGTACAGTCGACTTCTTCTATATCTGAGCATTTTCAGGAACAAAAATATATAGGTAATGGTAAGTTTCATAAAACTCTAATCAGCTTTGTCTTACAATAAATTGTAATTAATCTGTGACATCATAAATATGTATAATATAATTACACACACATTGTTAATTGTATTATTATGACATTATATCAATAATATTGCTACAGACAAAGACTCTAAGAATCGTGCGCAATCCCTTGTACATATTTATTAAGCGCAAAGTTAGGTACACAAATATCTATGCAATTTTTCTCTGAAAAATCTTGACAATTTGACATGTCTCTTTCTCTTTAAAGAAGTATATCCTATTGTAACTTTTTTCTTTGAAAGAAATTCAATTTGAAGATGTCAGATATGAAATCCTTCATTCGAATACCTACTGGATGGCATCCTCTTCGTGTATTGATATTTTAAAATAATTTTCCTTATATGCAAACAAACATTAATATTTATGTATCGAATAGACGAACATACGAAACATGTTATCCGGTACAAAGAAAAAAAGCGCGGGAACAATAATTGTCACTTTGAAGGAACAAGGGGATTTCATCGCCGCATGTCGCTGAAGAGTTGGATATTTCAGTTAGATGAATGATGATGGTTAATGATGAATTTGGGTATTTATTTTGTTTTTTTGCACTTACGTTACTTTTGATTTCGAATTATTTGTTATTTTCAGTGAAATACAGTTGATTTATGGTAGACAAGATGGCAAGAATAGGGGGCTATTATCAAGCACGTGTCTCGTGGTAGACCTCGAAAGACAACTAGAGAACAAGACGAACAGATTATTACTAGAGTTCGAAAGCAAAGATTTTGATATTTTTTTCATTTCATTTCATTTCGTTTATTTATTTTGTGAAACATAGGTTATTACAGGTGTTTTTCAATATAAATCTATTGTACAAACCATGTCCCGCCGATAGGCATACAAAATTAGATTTATATGAACAATGTCAAAGTTACATAAGGATGTCAAATTATAAAGTTGTCATAATAATAAAGGGAAAATGTCATGAAAATAGAAAAATATAAACAATGCCAAAAGATTACAAGAACACAACGCAAACTTTTTTAAAACGTTGCTCCACACTAGGAATTACTCCTGTATTGTGGGTGCGTTTACAAACATTTAAATTCACATACACAAAAAGCCCGACCCGGAATAAGTACCTGTAGGTCATACAAATATTTGTTCCGTGCGGGAATCGAACCCGCGACACGCAGCGCAGCAGTCAATCGCTTAACCACTGCGCCAATCGTGCCGTCCATTTAAACAGACTTCGTTTTTTGCCGCCGAATTATCTGTGTCAAAGTTAACCGTGAGGAGGATGCTTAAAGGGGCCGGGGACTCTATTAACGCCAACCTGGCCGGAAACCTATTTGAAATGACTGGCATAAAATGTTACGATTGAATTTCGCCAACAGATATTTACAGTATAATTTTGATAACGTGGCATTTATGGACGAAAAAGTTTTTGTGTCTGATACAGATAGAAGAGATAGAAGTATGGACGCTTGCACAAACAGTACTGGCAATGTGAAGCGGCGCTAGTTTATATTTCACATAAACGTCAGGTGCTCTCTCGCCACGAGCTCGCGTCATGTCATTGTTAGCTGTTAGTTAATATTTAAAATAAATATTAGTTAAGTATAATTTGCCTTGCTCTTCGTTTCATCACGTATATCTCTTTATCGTACTAACAACACTAGATACAATGAAGAAAACATTCTTCCTAACAGACGAAGTGGGCGTATCTCATGCGGTTTTTGGGGGTGGATAAATGCCGCTGGTTCCATGGAAATATGCGAAGTCACTGGTCGTATGACAGGCGTCGATTACGTGGACATTTTAAAAAATGTCTTTCTTCCGACCAGTGAAATTGTTTATCGCAATGGCCATCGAATCGAATTAGTACAGGACAGAAGTTCCGTCCACAATGCGAGAAGGGTCCAGGAGTGGAAAGCTCAACAAGAAGGGTTAAATTTAATTATACTCTCGCCAAGAAGCCCTGACCCAAACCCCATAGAAAATGTATGGGGTTTAATGGTACAAAATTGGGACTCGACGCGAGTTAGATCAGTCAACAATTTAAGGGTCTACGTACATGAGATTTGGGAAGTCTTTAGAATTAGCGCCGCCTGTTCAAGCATGATTGCATCAATGCGTGAACGTTTGCAAGATGTTATTGATGTCAAAGGTAGATATACCAGATTCTAAAACTGGAAGCACTGTTGCTTTAACCTTGCCTGGAAGTTCCCTACCTTATTTTAAATGCTAGGTTTTCAGAAGAACAAACTAAGAATTTAAGAATAGTAAAATAAAAATGAAATACTAATGTGCTTAAAAAAATATATTTTTATTTTTAAACCGTCTGAAATGTTTTAAACAAAAAGGTAGGTACAGTCTGCGTTGACCCTAAGATTTCCCTATGTGTTGACCCAAAGATTGCCTAAAACTGAATTAATCAAATAATACAGCTGTCTCGACGTTGTCAGATTGATATAGTTCTATTACGAACGGCAACATTGCATTATTACTCGTAGTTCTGCTCCGGCAAACAAAAAAAAAATTAATGGTAAAGGCCATTTACTTGAATATTCAAATCGGTATATAGATATTTACGAATCCTAGGTTGCACCAAATATATTTAAATTTAGAGTATATAAATATTTATGTTCCGGAGAGTAGTCAGATATTTTTGAATGCATTACCGTAACATTTTTAGGAACAGTTTATATGATAACATTTTATTGATGTCTACAATACACTCTACAATATTTTGAAACATTGTCACGGCCAATATATTAGTGAACTCGACTGTACCACTTGACGCTACCATGTGAGTTTTGAACTATTCTACTTCAAAAAAATCCACCAACATTTGAAAATCAACAACGTACGAACAACCCTTGAATTTGGAGAGCCGAATATTTCCACAGTCGAACATTTACATGCTGGCACAAAACCAATGTTTACTAGACACACCGCTAGTTTACATTTTTCGTGGTTGCGTAAAAACTCCTTGCATAAATGCCTGGAAGAATAGGTGCTGTAAATATTATACATAGGGAAAAGAAAGAATATCAATAGAAAAGCTGCAGATACCAAGGTAAATAAAAGAGCAAACAGTGTAAAGTAAAGCGCGGTTTGACACGCAATGGGGAATGCCCATCAGCCACACAAAAAAATGCTTGAAATGAACAACAATGAAATATACGCCAAATTACACTAAGGAACGCAATACAATTTCAATAATTATCAAAAAGCTAGGTGGAAGTCAGTTCCAACCATTTTTCTAAAATATAGGTTAATTCAAGGTCAAGTCATATAAATAGGCAAGAAAACTAAGAAATCTCAATACTAACAGCTTGTGGTAAATGCCATGGTCCATGCCTGTGTTAAACAACGTAGGTACTTCATCATTTTGCACTGTTATGACTTATGAGATTACGTCTCATCATTGCAATATCAAGAAATAACACAGTGTACGTTTCTATCCATTTTAAATGTACACGGGGCACAAGTCCAACACAGTAGCAGCGTCGTATGTAAAACAGGTTCAGGTCCGTCGTCAAAAAACCAAGTCGTCGTTTAGGCGGGTTCAAAAGTCTGTGTTGAAAAATGGGTAGATAACGTGTGCAGAAGTAAAATCAAAATCCTTAAAAAATGGGCACAGTCTTCGTTAAATATCCTAAAAAGCAATATGTACATAACTCAAGTCGCAAACGCAAAACCATGAATCAATCGAAAAACTGTACCCCGAGTGTGAGTTTCTTGCCGTATCACGAAATACGTGACGATCAAGTTAATCGAGCGAATTAATGAGCGATGGTGTTTAAAAATGGTACGAGTGTGAGTCGAAGTATGTCAAACGAACCACAGCTCGTATCGTCAGTTGTCCGATAGTATGCCGAACGTTTTGTTATTTTTATTATGTTGCCTATATTGAACTTAGAATGGTTTCGGCGAGATAATACGACTAAAATACAAATCTTATCGCAACCATGTTAACAAGGGTTATGCGTGCCCTACGTAATTTAGACGAATAATATTTTTTAAGAATGAGGTGTTCCTATTTCGTTTTACCGTGTAGTGAGTAAGGGAGATGTGAAATAAGTGGTGTGATGTCATCATTCAAATGGCGGGCGTCATGTAACCATTTAAAATTCGTTCTGCTTCTGCCATCAGTTTTTCGCGCTTGTGTTTCATTACTTTCGATTTCGATAATATAATAATATCGGGTTTTTGACTGTAAACACCCAACACACTCACACTATCATTTTACCTCTCCTTGGACTCCACAGTCATGCACATTACACACGTATTACATCTCGATCAAATTGTTATGTTTTATTTCCTTCATCAATACATAATTTGTCGTCTTGAGTTTAAAAATTGACCACTGTAATGTTAGTCAGATTTAATGCGCGGTGAGAGCCTGGTGATCCCTCACAAAGGGTATCCTAGTATTATGGACCCGTCTCTCACAAAGGATCATTAGTTTGTGCATTGTTGTCAAAACGCCATAATTTTTGTCTCCTATGTTTATAACTCTATGAACCTGAAGAAATGTTTGTGTGTGCGAAATTAAAGATAAAGATATTAGTAATTATTTTTTTGCGTTTGGTAATTTTATATTGTAAATAAAGGCTACCATTAGTATGTGTAAAGTATGTTTTATTGACCAAATAACAATTCTATTTGACGTCAGTGTTTCATTATTCTAATGATTTAAATGTGTTATGTATGGACTAACGTAGTTCGGGTATACACATAGGTAGAATGAAACAAACACTCGGAAAAAATATATATGATAAATGATTTTATTTCTCTAAGTAGGTTTGTACAAACACTTTTACACGTCAATCATATTTTAAAAATTAGATTAGGTTGGCGTTTCCTATCTGACGACTCTGAGAAGAAAGGCCGAAACAAACTCAGAGATCACAGTCTCTTTTAAAGTCCGGACATAATCTTGGTCAGACATGTGAAGACCATGTAGATTGGAGTCTGAAACGGTATTTTGAGGAAAAACCATACAGATTGAGCGGACCTGTCCAGTCAGTGCATGGATTTGTCAGTAATCGTGCAGCTCAACTCAGAACACCGATTCGACGAACAATACCAAAGAAAAACTGCCAGATCATGATTAAAACTAACTGAGAAAATAAAAAAAGTAATGACTCACATAATCTTCGCATTCACAATAATTAAAATAATAAATTATACTTCTCAAGGTAAGTATTCAAGTCCTTGTGCATATAATAATCATCAATTATTGTCGGTGTAACAGAAAATAAAATAAAAAAACAACATTCAGAATGCCGAAAATTGGAGCAACTCAATCTCAAGCCTTTTTGTCCTCAATATAATCTTTAACGGTTTAAAAGGCTTTCTGGCACAACTTACATTTAATAAATTCAAAACATTAATTAAGGCTTAGATTTTGAATGTATGCAGAAATTACCAATGTAATTGTCGGGCAATTTGATCATGCAATGCTCATCCTCGGATTAAATTGGTGGTTGCTCTTTGATCTCTGTCATATCTGACATTGTCTGTTGCTGGTTGTTCACATTCGTTTTGATCTGAAAATAAAAATGAGTTAGTAGATATAAATAAAAAGCTGGGTGACTGAATTCATTGGCAATCTTTTAGGGGGTGAAAGTACTAATGAATATGAACATAAAAGTTGGGATGGGATCAACCCTGGAATCGCTTTTCCATACCCTTTGTCAAGTTATTTGAACAAAAATCTATGCAACAGCTGATTTATTCACCCAGTAGTATCCAAGTAATATATATTATATTATATTCTTACCAAAATCATCCGGTTCAGGTACACCATAATCTAACGCTATGTTATAGAGCACACAACAGGCTTGAATAATTTGTGCACATTTCTGAGGCCTTTAATGTAATACTCTGTCTTTGCATAAGCAACACCAACAATTTTTCAGTCGACCAAATGTGTTTTCAATCAGAACTCTTGCAACTATATGTTGCTGATTAAACATAGCTTCTGAAGATTCTGCAGTGGCTTCTAAGTATGGTGTCATTAACCATTGGCGCAATGGATATCCAGAATCACCTGAAATAATGAAATTACTATGTATATGTAACTTTAAAAAAAGCAATCCCGTAATGATGTTGGTGTTAACAGATATACTTATCTATTAAAGCAAAACACTCCTAGTTGGAACAAATGTCACTCATATAGGAATAAAACACAAGTTCACAACCACAGGTGTATACTTACTAATGTTTAAAAAATCGGTGAATTGGTACATACCCAGCAGCCAACACATTTCACCTTGTGCATGTAAAGATTGCATATAATTGTTGACTTGACTGTTCTCCCAAATAAATGAATCATGGTTAGCACCACCAAATTTAGGATTGACATTTATTATTCTACTATCATTGTCACACACCTAAAATATAGTAATTATTAAAATTAGATTTAAAAACGATTGAATATGTAGTAATTAGCTCATTATGGCATTTCAAAATAAATCAGTATAAGTAATTATTACCATTTGTACATTTATTGAATGATAATGTTTTCTACAGTAGGTAGTATAAATGCTCCTCTTCTACTGGCGGGCCATGTATTCTAAAATGACTCCCATCGATACACCCAATTACACCAGGTATTCCAAATTTTGAGTAATATCTGTAACAATTTATTAATACTATACCTACTTAGCTCTAATTATTATTGTTAGGTTCTGTAATTGAGTAGGTACCTACTTAAGTGCTAAAATAAATAAGTACTAACCTCTGACTTACTGCCTGTCGAGCAGCACGAGTTTTTGGGAATTGTATATACTTTTCCAACAATAAATCATGAGTCAAAGCTTGGGTCACTTTTTGAGACAGATTTTTGGCTACTCCCACAGGACGTTGATACGAGCCTGTGTCATAAAAGAATAGAGCGACGAGTACCTAAAAAATAAATGAACAAAATTAAAACTATGTACCTAGTTTCCTAAAAGAGCCTACAAGGAATTAATTAAGTATTTTAATAGTGCGTAGTATTTTAATACCTTGGTTTAACTCGTTGGGTCGACCTTAAATTTGTCAATTCTTCTAGTTCTTGGCAAAGAAATAGAAAGGCTTCCTTTGATTAACGATATCTATTCCTTAATTCAGGATCGTTGACTGGATTAAAACAGGCACGAAATTCGGCTCTTTGTTTTCGGAGATGATTCCGTTCATCTTGATAATGAGCAGTCATCATCATTTTCCAGGCGAAAAAATTACGTGCTGTCATCATTTAACACAATTTACCACAAAATTACACGCAAATAATACGAACGTAACTAATAAAAACAACGATTCACCGGACACACAGCAAGTGAGTGACTTTACTACAACGTTTACGTTTACAAACGCTTGAACACTGTTAGAAACGTCAAAATTTAAACTCACACTCGCAACAACCCGCGAAATGTTCTTCGAAACGCTACTATGCACGTCACGTTTAAAATACCGAACTATTGTAGTACCGTTAAAAAACTTACACTCGCTGTTTCGGTTTACAATACTTTCCGCCAGGGGCGCTTTTTACGTTTTCATACATTTAGTACTCGATACAGAAACGTAGTAGTAGCGTTTTCTGTATGAAAAAACTCACACTCGGGGTACAGTTAACTCAAACACATAATGCACGATTTCAGGTAATGTTCATAAACATTTTTGCTATAGAATCTGTATACTATCTCACATTGATTGACGCGTTCAGTAAATTAGGACAAGCAATAGAAATATCGAATAGAACTACATCCGAAGTAATACCATACCATAAAGCCATGAATTTTTAGGCATTCGTACACAAACGGATTATCTAAAGCATATGAATATCAACAAATTTGAGCTACTTGTACCAGTTAGAAGATTTAAGCGAGACCTAAATTGATTCACTCGGGTTTATCATTAAAATTATTACAGGTCATAGTGACGAAATCCGATATGATTGCCTCGTTTCTCAATTAAGAAGCAATCAATTAATAATAGGTCTAATCTAAAATCTATTGGTTTTATCTTTGGTCTCCAAAATGTTAAACAATTTTGTTCCAAAAACCAAATCTAACAAAATATACAATAAAACAAATCTTACATAACAATACATTAATTTTAGTTGAACGTTTAAACATGATTCAAAGATTAGTTAAAAACTTGATTACCAAAGAAAATTCTTTTTACACTACTTTTCTAATTTTAAGAATGTTTAATATTAACATTCTTGTACAATTTATTCAATAGAAAACTAAGTATCTATAAACTAAATGACTATAACTGTAAAAAAAGTATAATTAAATATTTACTAACCATTGACTATGCACAGACAGAAGACCTACTTATTGTCTGCAAATAGAAATACTAATATGCTAATAATTTACTTTTAATTATTTAAGTTTTAATTTAGTTTTAAGTTGTACTCATTGTTAATTTATTTTATTAAGTATTTATGCACTTTTTAGCCTGAAGCACAGGTTCAACCTAGTTCAGGCAAATTAGCAACTGTGCGCCATTTTAATTGTTAAGATATTCATTGTAAATGTATCCCTTTTTAAAAATAAACGTTTTATTATTATTATTATTATAATACGGTTGAAACTCATTTTAGAACAATTAATATAATTTTAAGTGAGATTGTAACGGCCTTATCCTTTAGCGAGGTGTCTGTACTGCATCGAGCGATTGCTTAAAGCTTTTATTAAACAAAACCAGATTACATTCATTATAGAGATCCCACTAATTGAAAACAGTAGTTATATTTATTTTAAACTTTACTCTTTACCAGTTTTTAACACAGATCTAAACGAAACAATAAAAGGAGTTCCTAAATAATATTTTGGTGAAAGACTCAGATTACTTACCAGTTGTGAGAGCCTGTATATAGATTGCAATATATGACAAATTCTTGTGTACTGATGACGATGGTGTTAACTCATCTAGACCTACTATGTGCAGAACAGTTGATGAAGTTCCATTCTAATTCTAGTGCATGCGAGCAGCATACAGTTGGCATTGATTTGAAAGTTCAACGAATTGGCCGCGAAAGTTGGATTCTATAAACAAAGATAGCAAGTAGAATATATGATAATAGATGCTATGATGATGTCATGAGCCACGAGTTTCTGCATAGAACATAGATAGTTACACTGGGCGATGCTTGTGAGGTTAACGTCGGGAAAATACATCTACACAACTATCAATTTTCTCTAACACATCTGAATTATTGAATAACTCCAATATTTACCCTAACAGAGTCGAAGCCTGAAGAACGTATCAACAGTGTCAGTGCTGTGAATATGAAAGTTATCAAATAGGTTGAGCTGAAAGAATTACCGCAACTGGTGAAAATGAGCAAAGTGAAACATGGTGTAAATGATAGTGCAGTTAGCACGAAAAACATTAGTTTAGGTACGGTAATTGTATATGTAATTCTACCTTTAGGATTCGTAAGCTTTCTTGTTTTAGATATAAAATCAAATTGTTAAACTGTCGGAGAAATGACCAGAATCCTAACAACACTGATAATTTAAATCTTGAAGAGGGAGGAGTTATGCAACCTGAACCGCAACGAGTAATCACAGTGAGAGCTTAGCATGCACGATTGCAGTTTAGGGTGGTCCTTCCAGACGGTGCTCATGCATTTGGCAATTAAGTACTAAGTAGCGGTGAGTCCAACCATGTAGCCAATAGGATTAGTTTTGAGATTATTACATTAGAGCTTAAGCTTTTGCTCACAAGTATTTTAATTTTTTTATTTACGACAATCCCAAAAACTTGACTAACTAATTGTGTCATAGTGTCCCCACCATCGCAGCCTGAATTCTATTTTTTGGAACTTTATGTCCTAGAGTAGATTATACTGTTTTACACATCCTAAAAACTATGTGTGGTTGTTATCTTCATAAATGAAAGGGGTTGAAAATCTAGTGTTCCACTTCTGATATTTTTTTCCTAGTTTATTTCCCACGAGTGGAACCATCGATCTTCCACATAATATTAATTAAGATCGATCCTCGTTCCTGACATACACTATAATTTCGTTCTAAACTCGATCCATTACTCATAAATGATAATGTCAACTTTTACTCGCTCGCTTTAGGTTTGTGTATTAAAACAGAAGGTTTATTAATTTTTTTTGTTGAAAACTTTAGTTTTAGTGTTTTTTTTTAAATTAATCTTATTTAAAATGGTGTGTTGTGGAATTTATGTGAAGAAAAAAAATCCCTGCTCAACTAAAAACAAATAGCACGTCACGTTTTCCTGATAACGTAAACAGATTTTATGAAGGTAAAGTAAAAGTTCAAACAGTAGGTAAGAAAAGCTATCAATCACCAAGTCTAATAATTTCAGCGATACAACAATAAAAATAGAATTTGCAAAAAGAACGAGAAAAGTTAATTTTAATAAAAAGAGTTTTGAGCGAAACCGAGTTAAGTACGCAATTAAAAGCAATGGAAAATCTCACTGACTATATAAAAATATCACTTACAAACAATTTAGCGAAAATTCTATGCCATTTCGAATAACACCGAAACAAAATTAATGTTTCATTGAAAACGGGGCTCCCATCACGAAGTTGGCAAACTTTGGATTCAAATGTTATTGGACTAAAACAATGTTCAGCACAACAGCACACTGTAGCACTGAATTTCAGTGAAATTGTTTTCAACAAAGTTTTTCAGTGATACACAAAATGGACATAGATTTTTACGAAATAAAAGTGGTTTGAAAAGTTTAGTCCATAACTTCTTAACTTTAGACTTTATCGGAATCAAATCCAATTCCAAAGTGAGAATGAATGATTTTGCTGCTTTATTTAAAAATTATATTTAAAGAGAAGCCGGGGCATTGTGGGCCCCCGGGGTAAGACGGACACCCCTTCTCCTTCGCAGCATAATAAAATAATTAACTACATAGTTGCATCGCGATCCAGTTGACCTCGCACTTGAGAGGCAAGTGCACAGACTACAATATATGTAGTGCAAGTGGTTTTGTTTGCGTATTTGCGTAACTGCACGTCGCTCGTAGACAAAAAAAAAAAAAAAACGTAAGTTTTTTTTTATTTTTTTTTATTTATTAGGGACAACAAACAGCAGTATATTAAATATTACACATGATTGGAGTACTATACTAATAGAATTAACAAATACACTACTCACGACGTTATCCACAAATTACCATATAAAATAATTAGCATAAATGTAATGTTAATAATAACAAAACAATAAGGGCAAACTTAAAGATACTCATAACAAAGTTAACATTATTACTCGGTTTGTCATTTTAAAGGTGACGCATTTGATATATTTTTTTGAGTTTTATGGCTGTGTTGGAGGTAAATTGTGATTGTGTTAAATTCTTAGTTCATAGGTAAATTACTACGTTCAATTATGTGGCTCAATAACTAGAAAAAGCTGTGAACTAATTATCAAATATTCTTGAGATTTTGGAAATATTTGTTTTTATATTTTGTTTGGGGCAAAATGAGCAAATAGCCCGTTTCACCTCGAGTAATTATGTTAAGTTTATCTTTTTTTTGCAGATAAAATTATGTTTCGCCACGCTTTTTTTTTTTTTTTTTTTTTTGAGGATGGGAAATCATCAAATGACTCCTCCCGCTCTGGGTGGAGCGGAAGGGAGTGTCAGACTCTTACTGACTAAAACCCACCCGTGTTCCTTCCTTGGCCCTTTATGTTCCGGGTCAGCGGTACCCCTTTTGGATGATCCCGCTTTCCCGGCAGGCTTGGGCCCTAGTGGACCCCCTCTATGATGCTGACATCTCTTTGAGGCGCGCGTGGAACACGTACGCGCCGTCCAGCACGGGCCTGGTCCTGATCGGACGGTGAGCTACCCATTACTCACCGCCCGCAGGCCCGCGCCTACGGTGGCCGGGAGTCGTCACGCGGCTCCCGACGCCCGGAGCGTCCACCGCGGCGGCTTGGATGGGAGACTCTCTCCCTCTCCCGTCCCGCCACCTCCTTCGCTAGCATGACTGCTTCGCAGAAGGAGGCGACTGCCTCCCACTCCCCCTCGCCCCGGACCATGGCTTGAACCAAGGCCGGGCGTGAGAGATCGCCGCCGCTGCCGATCGCCTCTACGAGGACACGGCGGTGCTCCGCCCATGCAGGGCAGGCCCCCACCGTATGCTCCACCGTGTCCTCGGGGCGATCATCGCAGTGGTGACACCCGGGCGTTTCCTCCCGCCTGATGATGTGCAGGAACCTCCCGAAACTTCCGTGTCCGGTGAGGACCTGCGTCAGGCGGTAGGTGAGGACGCCGTGACGCCTCTCTAGCCACTCCTCAAAGAGGGGTCTTACCGCCGCTTTCGTGGCGTGCCCTGCGCTGGGTTGCGACAGTCGCTCTTTCCATGCCGCCATGAGATCGCGCCGGAGGTCCGTCCGCTCCGCCGCGATTTGCCGCGGAAGCGGGGTTTCCCCCCGGCGTAGTGCCTCCGCGCGCCACTCATACAGGCGCGCGAGGACTATCGCCTCCAGATCCCACGGCGGCAGTCCGGCAAGGAGGCTTGCCGCCTCGCCCGAGATCGTGCGGTAGCCCCGGATCAGCCTTACGGCTACCACCTTTTGGGGCGCGTTCAGATAGTGGGCGGCTCTCCGCCGCAGTGAACGCGCCCACACCGGGGCCCCATATGTAGCCATGGACCGCACGACCCCCGCGTAAAGCCTCCGGCAGGAGGCGTTTGGACCCCTCAGGTTGGGCAGGAGCCGCTTGAGGGCGGCCCCAGTCCGTTCCAGTTTGGGGGCCAAACGTCGGAAGTGCTCCACGAAGTTCCACCGGCTATCGAGCACGAGTCCTAAGTATTTCATCGTGGACTCGACGCCGATGTGAACCCCTCCTGCCGTTAGTTGGGATCCCGATGGTGGCCTGTTCCGGGGCCCATGGAAAGACAATGTTTCGCCACGCTTACAAAGGAATACAGAACGTGCTAGACAAACGCACGTGCACACAAACTTTGAGAGAAATGGAAACCGCTGTAAGTGCTTTATATATTATGCCAAAACCCGAAGCACAAGTCCAAAAGCAAACCACTAGAAGACCACCTAATAAAAAATCCGGAAGAAGCCTAAACACAGAAACTAGCTTTTGAACGAATAAAATAAAGAAGAAATAGACAAAAGAAAATAAAAAAACAAAAAAAGAATCACAGAAGACGACATGTAGTGTGTGTTTGTACCCAGGATATTGATACCCGGAATCTAGAGAGCGTATTGGTCACTTTCCGTGCAAGTTACAGATGAGCCCACTGTTCCTGGGCCGGTAAAAAGGATAATAATAACGAGATCCTTCACATTTGCTAGTTTTTTGCTCGGCTTTGGACGTACTTAAGAGTATAAGCCTATAGCGTATGCCTATTTTACCCCGGATATGTAGCTTTTCAGAATTCTGGCAGACAAAGATAATGAATTTAAGTTAATTTTAAAGAATATTAATGACTATTTGACTTTTTTTATTAGAGGTTTTATTCAAGATTTACATAAAGGGCAATGCCCAGGCTTCCCCTATTTTCCTTAGACCGTTACAAACCACAGATTACTTGCGCTGCACAAGATAATGCCACTGCCCGTTCTCCGGACACAATGTATATTATTATTTTACGATGTACGAGCAAGCTGTAATAAGAGGAATATTCATGAGGAATTATGATATTATTAGTTCGGAAGTGTACCTTGCTGCTAAAACTAATAATATTCCAAAATTACCTGTTACGTCAGTCAAATCAAATGATGTATTAACATTCATATACGAAACAGTGGAGAAATTAATATCAGCTTTTTGCAAATACTTTAGTATATTCCAACGTATTAATTTATGGCCCCACTTTATCACCAACCCCAAAACGAAACCTGTAAATAAATAACATGCTCGACCCTTTCAGAATACCAGTAATTTCATATCGCTCGCAATTAATACGACACTTATCGGTCGAGTGCCTTTTCCCAGTATCATTGTCTCTCTCCTACATACTCGATTTAAAGGAGACAGCACTTCCAATTACCTGGAAAATACCGGCCGGAACGGGTAAATACCAGTTTATACCGGTAATATCTGGAGAGCGTGAACCTTAATCAAGCGGGACTTTATCAACATTTTATTAAAGGGGCGATTCTTTTATAGGCTCTTTAGGTTCTTGGTATACGACTGACCTCGTAAATTTCTTCTTCCATCTATCATCAGAATCTGAATGCTGATGATAGATGGAAGAAGAAATTTGGAATAATTGTCCTATCTTCAACGTAGTCGGTAGTATTGGTAGGTAAGGATCTGAAAACATTTGGATTCAATTTCCTGCTGAAAAAGGAAAGAATTGTGAAGCGGTTGGGAATTGCCACGCTTGATGATAGAATAACATACGCTGATTGGATGCCCTACAATTGAGTAAGCTTACTAAAAACAGTGCTATTTGAGAGTGTAGGCGATGGTCAATTTAGTTTTGAAAACAACGTTGAATAAAATTCACTTGATATTGTTCAATGCTGATTAATTAACGATCTTCGTTAGGGAGTGCCACAGGGAACTGACGGCACGGTTGGCGCAGTCGTTAAGCGATTGACTGCTGCGCTGCGTGTCGCGGATTCGATTCCCGCACGGAACAAATATTTGTATGACCTACAAGTAGTTGTTCCAGGCTGTTTGTGTATGTGTGTTTAAATGTACACAGAACCGATACATGAGGTTTAATCTGTTCTGTGTTGTAAACGCACCCACAATACAGGAGAAATTCCTAGTGTGGGGCAAAGTTTTTCTTAATAAACTATCATCGGTTCATGTCGCGATTGGCAGACAGATTAATGAAAGTGACATATGGCAACTAATTTTGTCCTCACTGCTAATGTCTAAACTCGTTACGAATAAGGATTTGTCTCTCATTAAGGTCACGATAGATTGTGAATTGGATTCACATTGAGAAAAAATGGTTCACTACTGAGTGTGATAAAATATGAATAGTTTTACAAAAACGCACTTTACACATTTCGTACAAAAATGAAATTATATAGCAGAGTCAAATGGGTAAATTCTTTATAATACATACCTAATTATGTTGCCGAAATTGAGGACGTTTGTTGCATTCAACACGCAAAATGTGAGCTAATTAAACGGTTCATATAACAGCAACATGAAGTTCTAAACAAAAGCATTATTGTTCGACAAATAGCATGCAGGTTTAATATTCAGTTCATTTGCACATTAAATTGGTACTGGTGTAGAATTTATGTCGTATAATGTTCATTCAACGTGTTCATATTGGAAATTGACGTCCATTCACATAGAAATGTTATAACATTACATCAAATTGGTATCCCCTAAAGGGGTTAGAAGCGTTATATGAAATATTTCTGACTGACCGACCACTTGACAGTTCAAAAGTGACTAGTGTAAATTATTGAAATAAATGCTTTGAGTTTGAATACACTCCATATTTAGCCAGTTTATGTGTAAGCAATAAATGTAAAAGTGGGTTCTCCAATTGCCAAATCAGGCAAACATCCATATACCAGGCTGCGACTGAGAAATCCTTAGAGGAGAAGTCCAATAAATCCAACAACACTTAGCCCGACCCTTAACGAATTGTGAAAAATGTACATAGCGTTTGCTCCTAAAATATTATTTGAAAAAGTAATCTGCAAGGGATTAATGTAACTAAATTCGAACTATAAAACAATTGCCAGAGCGAACGGACCGACAGGACGAAATTGTAAGGGTTCCGTTCTTGCCGTTTAACGGCGGAACATTAAAAAGCAAATAACGAGTCATTCTGTCATAAAAAAAAGTTTTGGACCAGTCGCTGCGATTTATTTATTAATTGTATTATTTATGTACACACAGTCAAATACATAGAGATACGACATAATTATAATTTGATTGCAAGGATACTGCTTTTCTCTTAAGAAATGTCTTCCAACAGACCTGCAAAAGGAGAAATTAAAAGGATATGAGATATGATATAGTGTGTGAGAACAAGAGAAAAATAAAAATATGTGTAGTCTTAAACTAAAATAAATTGTCGCGGTTCTTAAATAACCTATCTATAGTATACTGTTATAATATTCAAACAACCCGAGTCAAAGCATTTATTTCAAATAGGCACTTTTGAACGTCAATATTTACATTAAAATAGAATTGATTCTAGTCGCCCCTTCCAAAAGGTAGTTTCGTATGGAGAAGAATGGGCAAGAAACTCCACCGTTACTCTTTTAAAATGTGTCACAATATTTTGTATACATTAACATGTGAAAACGATGCACCTATAATAAAATTACCCTACCACAAATAGATAGATAGATAGATTTTATTTTCTCTTTTACTCTTACACACGCTGTCTACATCTCTAAATCTACTATCCTATCGCAGGTATGCTGGAAGAGATTTCATTAGAAATAAGCATCACCTTTGTACCTATTTTTCTGTTATTTTCTTCTTGTCTGTTTATATAAGTGTGTACATAAATGGTTAAATAAATAAATAAAAGGAATTAAAAAATGTAGCAATGACAAATAAGATAATTATGTGATAGATACATGGTGCTCACATATTTACAAACATTGCAAAAGTATACGATTTTCCACATTATTTAAATAAGTAATATGTCAGTATGTGAGCTAAAGTAATCACAGAATGTAAATCAATGTCATAAAAATAATAAACTATACAATTAAAGTAACGACAAGTTTGATTTTATCTAGACCCTAGATTGTGCTATAGAGCTGAACCAGCAGGTTTCCAAGCATTCTTGTCTTGGATATAACCTATTGGTACCTAATATTGTTACTATTTCTATTAATAACGATATGCAAAAACAGCTACCTATCTACAAGACACTATCAAACGTTACCCAAGTCACAAATAGCAGTGATTTATTTAAAAATGAAAGCCCAAATCTACTAAAACCCTTCCCCGCAAAATTATGGTAACTTAAACTCAGATCTAGTAGTGATACAACCAATTTATTATTAGAAAATAGAGGTCTATTGCTCGATAAAGCGACCTTACGTTTAGGATTAGGATCACGTATTTGACCCACTCCATCGGGTTCGTATAAAACTATTCCGTCTTGTTTCTTTCTTCTGTTTCTAGGTCAGTTTCTGTTTGAAGGTCACATTCAACGAGGCTAATTAAAAAAGTGGAAATAGTTCGGAATTTAAGATAAATTTGAGGGTCGTGCTTGCTCGATTGATTTTAATGCCACAGTTAGGCCTCAATGGTACCGGTTAAAAAAATCTAAATCGATACAATTGCAATGGATTGTAAATAAATCAGTGACAGACTATTAATAACAAAGCATTCGTTATTCTAATTGAATATACTATACCTAGGTAATAAAAGGATCTTGGTTGTTTTCCATTAAACCTAAAAAAGAAATCGATTAACTGCTAAATTTCCAACGAAACAGAGCGGCAACATGTGTTTAAATTGACAGCAAATCATGAATTATTTTCACCTACGACGAAGAAGTAGTATATAGTTTAAGGACAGAACACACATCGGAACGGCAACATCGCACTGTGTAACTATCACACTGTAAACGATACTGGAAAGTCTAGAATAATAAAGCCATTTAAAGATAGGGACAGAAAATAAATTGCGACGAAGTCTGTTGCTTGGGCCAGTATTAATTTCACGCTACTCACACTAGAAGAAAGTCTAGAATTTACTGAGACATGAGCTGTCTAAATAAATGTAGAATTTTCATATATTACAGAGTATATAATGTACGGTTCTCAGTTAGTAGCAGCCATCGGATTTGTGCTCGGTTAGTAATAATAGGAATTTGCCGGATATTAGGTAATAGGGCAAAATGTAAATGGTGAAATGTGGTGTACCTTACGAAAACGTTGATCACTTTTGTACTTTTTCAAATGAAAGTCGTTCGTTGACGCGTTACATTTTTGACGTCCGTATTTTGCATTGTATGATACGAGTTATCAGTGTACCAGCGCCCTTACGGGTGAGGTCCATCTGAAGGATCGTCAATTTAGACCAGCTTGGGGATAACTGGCTTCCCTCGAGGAGAGATGGAGCCCCTGTATGATACGAGTATGACAAGGGTAGTTTATTTACGCGTTACGTAGGCCACGTAAACGTAACGTAAATTCGAACGATTTTTGAATCGAAAATAAAACTATCCTATAGCATTTTGGTTTAAATTTATACGACAAGCGCAATTAGTGTCACAGTTAAAACTAACATTATGAGCGTATGAGTACCTATTTTAAATTTTAAAATCGAATTCACATTACTTTATTCCGCGTATAATACATAAACACAGTACATAATCATAAATTTCTAGATGTCAAGTGAATGTGGCTCCACCAATGACTAAAGACTAAGTCATTGGGCTCCACTATGTTGCACCAATTCAGGCATGCAAAATTCCTGCCAGGGTTGCGGGAAAGTTCGAAAGGGTTACCGTGGCCCCTGGCTCAGGCAACTGAAGGAACACGGGTGGGTTTTAGTCAGTAAGAGTCTGACACGCCCTCCCGCTCCACCCAAGGCGGGAAAAGTTATTTGATGATATCACACCCTAAAAAAAAAAAAACATGCAAAATTATAATTAAAATTATACTTTGACATAAATTCCAATTAATACCTTATACAATGACATTGACTCTAATTAATACCTTACAACATGTCATAAATTACAATTAGTACAGTATACAATGTCTTAAAATCATTATTAATACCTTATCTATGTTCAGGTTCATAGTATGGTAAAGTTTTCGTAAGTCAAACCTACCGAATTACACGAGTATACCTATAACTACAGGTACACCTCTTACTCCATCGGGGAATAAAAGCAAGAGTTATGTATATGATTCACGTATATGCTAAACCAGGTTTGACTCTCCAAAACTTTTCGTCTTGTATTGCATCTGGGAAATATTTGAAAATAGGAAAGTTTACCTGAGCTGGGATCTCAAGAATACACGTAACTGCATACAACTCGGGCGCCTGTGCAAGTTAAAATAAAATTTTCAAGCGATAAAGATTGTTGGTGTCCGCCATTGAATGTAGTAGACTACAGGGACTGGGGGTCCTATAAACACCGGTCTTTAGAGGATAATGTCGTATCCATAACTCTCTGCAGGCATTTTAATACTTTGCTTAGAGCTTCACTTGGAATTAAATAAAACTAGATATAGAGTTGACTTGAGTATACTCAAGATGCTCAATACTTGTGAAAGCAGGCAAAATTCGCGTGGGCCGGCAGTATTACCAGCTTTTACTGCTAAGCAGATATCGGTCGTTATAAACCATATGACGAGAGGTAAGTCCCCAGGACACGATAGCATTAGTATCGAGCATTTGCTTCATGCGGGGGTTCATCTGCCGAGGCTGCTAGCTATGTTTTTTACATTTTGTTTAAGACACTCATACCTGCCAGATGAATGTATGAAGACCGTGGTTGTACCAATAATCAAAAATAAAACTGTTGATGCGTCAGATAACAGCAATTATAGGCCCATTTCGTGGCCCAGTGCTGGACAGTCTGCTTGATCGTATTTTTAATCCATTATCACAGCAATGAGAGTCATCCACAAAAACATACGACAACACTTAATATCTTCGCAAAGGGACACAGTAACTAACACGCACGCGACATTGTAAGTAGCTGTTAAGAGGAGCAGGTGTTGAGAACAGCTCTAGAAAGCTTTTAACTTAAGAGCTCTGCACTTGGTGGCTGCTACTTACCATCGTCGGTCGCTTTATGAAACTTTGATATAGGGAATAATGAAAAACGTTTTGTTCGGTGCTAAGGGGATATCTTCAGATCATTTTTTGGAGGCTCAGGACAATGCCTTGTTAGACTTGAGTAAGAACGAATAAAGTTCTCTTTGAATTTTATCCCCTCGGCACACTCGTTTGGACTTATATTATACTGAAACCTAGCCCGAGAATGTTTCTATAAAAAAAAAACTACCTTCGAAAAAATGGACTAGTGGATCTCAAGTATGAAATAAACACAAACACGGACAATTATAAAGATAAGCAAAAATCTGTGAAAGTTTATTACAAAAACGCATAGATCTTGCAGGAAACCTTGGTTTGAGAGAAAACGTGTCACGAGCCTATAATGTTTTTCATAGATTATTTAGGTACCCACTACCAGGCATTAACGCTTACTGTCTAAAAGTTTAAACCTACCACTTAGGCGTTTTGATAAATTGCAGACCTTTGTGATCCGATAAATTGTAGACCTTAGCTAAAAGTTCAGCAAAGTAATTCCACCCCAACCTATTAGTGTTAAAAATGGAGCACAGAAATGCTGCTTGAAAGCCGAAATTGTACCTGCTCGTTAAAGTTAGTACAAATAATATGTATTTTAACAAACAACGTAATAAGATCTGTTAGTACTAAATGGAACTTATATGTTTTAAATTAAACTTAGAAAGACTCGCGTTTGACTATTATGTTAATAATTATATTTCTGATAGTTAGCGATGATGTGGTTTAACGGTGCACGCAACTATTGATATTAAAAAAATATTAATGGTTTCCAATTTATTTTTTAGCCTATACTGTCCCAGCTGGGTAAAGCCCTCCCGCAAATCCTTCCAGGAACTCTTTTCCCGCCCCACCTCAAACGAGCTTTATAAAAATAATAAAAACGTTTTGCTGTGCTCTATAGGAGCCGTAATTGTGCCTTAGCTTTAAACTATTGTAAGATATTGCTAACATTATGTAACGCAAATAAAAATATGAATATTATGAAGTTACCTGTTCACTCGAGACTTGAAGGCCCAAGTTATATTCATCGGAAAACATAGACAGCTTAGCTACAGGCATGTCCAAAAAAAGTAAAATTGTATCAGCCAATATTCTCATTACTTGTGTCCTTAAGTACCTCTAAACTTTTTCCTTCAAGCTCTATAACTGAAAAAATATCGTCGTCATTCCACTCAAATTGCGACTTTTTTGGTCATTATTAGCAAGAACGGTCCTCTTTAGTAGTCAAAAACGTTTGTGACAAAAACCGTCATCAACATTCTATCCACTTGTCCATCAAGAAGGATAATCATCGAGTCTCGTTTTTCTAATATTGTTGAAAATGTATTTATCATTTGCCTAGCCTATTTCCAGGTTTATTGGGTTTGGCTGCCAGTCTAACCGGATGCAGCTGAATACCAGTGTTTTACATGGAGCGACTGCCTACCTGACCTCCACAACCCAGTTACTGGGTAATACGATACCACTTGTATGTTACTGGACTTATTGGATGTTAGACTTTCGGGAGTCTGAGGACCAATACCGACTGTCAAAGGTTTACGAATGACAGCCATGATCAACGACTTAACGTGCTTTCCGAAGCGCGGAGAGCTCGAGGTATCGAGCGACCCGTGCATCTGTTATTACAAAATTAATTTAATTTAATAGAAAATTAAAAGAATATCTGACACAAAAATACTTCTACTCGGTCGCAGAATACCTAGAACAAAATATAGCTAGATAAATAATTACATAATTATTATATTGCATGTAAACTCATACCTTTACTATTAAGTTATTGTTATTATTATATTAAAATTATTATTATGTTGCTGTGCCCTAACCGAGCTTCATGTTGGAACTTACCTAATATTATAACAACTAAATGTGCACATTATTGCAATAAACAGGTTTGAGTTTGAGTTTACTTACCCACAATCTTCTCTATGAGTGAACATTTTACGAGTATGTACTACTTTAAAAACATTTTTTTGTAGAAAGTTGGCCATAAAAATTGTTTATTCCGGCCTTTTAATTACAAAAAGCTTTTGTCTAAAAACTAATAACTTTCTACAATGGAGGAGCTAGCCTTTTTATTAACGGCGAGGAAAGTTTTAAGTTTGACGTGAAGTAGGTATTCTGTTCGACTGGGAACCTTGGAAAAACCTTTTTGTTTGAGATTAATGACATAAAATTAGGGCTGGCCATGATTTTGGTTAAATATCTTGGGTCCCTATTCTAGAAGGCTAGACTTCTGCATAAATACTATATGAGTATCTAGCGCGTGTTCCGATGTTTTTAAACCTACCAACACACCTAAAGATCATTGACCTCAATAACACAGTATAAAAACCATAAACAATTTCTTCTTAAAACGGTCCCCAAAAATACAACCGCGATAATTTTGATCACCACTCAAACTTAACTGCTTTCAACGCGTTTAACGCGTATCGCAGTGAATACAAACTTTATTACCGTCGCCAAGTCACCGAAGTGGTGACGTCATTATTCCATGGATGACACGCTGTATAAATTCGTGGTACATTCACCGGTTATTGCGGCCATGATTTGAAGAAATTCAGGATTTGTTTTTGGGGCGAAACGTGAGACAAAGGGTTGATTCATGCAGTTTTTATTGTGTTCATGAAAATGGGTTTGCCTTTGATTTATAATGCACAAGTTTAACGATTCAATGCGTCAACCAAACTGTTATATTATAACCTATAACATTTCACCACTAGGCAAGCGGATTGTTTTCTTAATGTTGGAACAGTATAGTTTTGCAGTAGAAATGTTTCTATAGTCAAATGCTTAAACATTGCAAACGTATTTCATACTTCGGATAGTAATTAAAGCGGGAGTCTGACGCACTTTCCAGAC
Source organism: Brachylomia viminalis (assembly GCA_937001585.2). Taxonomy (NCBI): domain Eukaryota; kingdom Metazoa; phylum Arthropoda; class Insecta; order Lepidoptera; family Noctuidae; genus Brachylomia; species Brachylomia viminalis. The sequence goes on along the minus strand of OW443305.2, from coordinate 4,798,184 downwards.
ACATTTTTCGCTGTCTCAGTACCTGTAATTGATTTCCAAACATTTCATTTGTTAACCATTCTTCAAGCTAAGGAGGCCACTACCGCCTCCTTGCTCGAGGGTGTCGTTAACAGTGACAAATGACTTTAATCAGTTAGTTGGGCAGCATCTTACTTACAACTTTGTGCAACGCAAAGACTATACCTAGGTAGTAATTTGCTATTGGTGGTGGAGTTTTGAAAGCAGTATATTACGTGAAAGAAGTAATTTTTAAGAGATTAATGCTGCCAAAAGAAAGGCTTGAAAAATTGCTGTCACATAATTTATAAAAATTTGTAACTACGCGCTCGAATGAATTGAGTTATTTATCCTGAGTTATTGGTTAACTTGAGTTATCATACCCACCAAACTTTAGAACAAAAAGTGCAATGGAAGAGAAAAACAGGTTTTCTGGAGTCACCAAAAATTATCAAGTGGCTGATATATCGGGTTTATATAGATATATTGTAGAGGCTATTCTTAAGTACAATAATATATAGTCACCATATCGACTATACGGGGTAATTCCGACCGCATCCTAAGTCTCGAAACGAATTTGTTTTTCACGTATCACGACACTTTATTGTACACCCTTCTAATGATTGGACGTTTTTAAATTTTTAAACAATTTGTTTTACGTTTTTGAGGGCCGAATTTTTTCGTTCAATTAAAAGTTCACATTTCGCAGTGATTACAGGGATTGCTCGATGCCATAGTAATGAATTTGGAGCGTTTATTGGATTACAGTTTCCAATTTAGTAACATTTAAGAGTAAAATTGAGATAAGGTTAATGAAGAATTAAATTAATAGATTGAATTACCACCTACAACCCTATGAATACGGTATGAACGTATTAACCCCTAATTCAATTGCAGTGTTCAGCCTATGATGTGGGGTTATTCGGACACCTCTCTTCGAGTGGAAGTGGGTAGAATATACCACGCGGGGCCAGTAGGGGTTGGTAGATGTCACATGTCCTCGAATGTTTGGTTCTAGGACATGCCGGTTTCCTCACGAAAAATACCTTCACCGTTTTGAGAGCAGTGGTGATGAAATTATTTACACAAAGTTTGGCGCGTGTCTTGGTTCGAACCCACAACCTATATCTCGGGACCGTTACCTAGGCCACCACTGCTCTCATAAGTTTTTAGACGAATGCTGAACAGTTCTTATTTTATCAGACCCAACAAACAGAAATAGAAAATTAAAGAAACTATTAAATCAACCACAACCAAATCTCATTTCCCCGGTACGACTCTTAAGCAAAATATAAGGCAGAATCAATTGAATGTTACCTATTTACAAATGCTACCCTATTGTTTACCAATCCAATCGATAGAGGGAAAATCATGTTCACTGTTCATTCGCGGGTGTTTTCCGGGTGATATGACGAATGCAAAGCGATCGTTTTCAATCGAATCAAGCTATTCTGAAGGACTTACGACCCCTGCTTTGAGGGGCTTACAACAGTTTAATTTCGTGTACTGGTACTTGTTAGATAACTTTCCTTGACGTGATTTAAAATAGTACGGTCTTACAGTTTTTTATTTATGTAACAATGCAATTCAAGCCTGCAAACGTTAATTACTCAACACTGATGTCCAAAATAAAATAACTGAAAAAGATTGAGTGCATACCTAATGCTTTTACAAAATGATACAAACCAATAAATCTAAATCAATCAAGAGTCAATTATTAATAATTTTAATAAATAAATAAACTTATTTTGTTGTGGCTTTACATTATAGATTATTTTATTTTAAAAAGTAATTTAGTACTATTTTAAGGCGGTTTCAAGGGAATAGGCAGAGACGATGCCAACTAATCTGCTAAACCGAGTTCACTTAGGTAAGTGAGCACAAAAACACTATAAGATGGTAATGACGTAACACGTTGCTTAAAATATCGTAAAATCTTGCCAATACACACAAAAATACGAAAGTGTTTATTAATAGAACAGTTCACCAACAAAGATCTGCAAATTTAATTTAATCATACCATATACACTACTATATACTTGTCTTTTTTTATTATTTTTTTTATTTGTAATGTGCGTTTTGTTTGTGCAGAATAAACATTTTTTCTTTTTTCTTTCTTTTTCTATATGCAGTGATCTAGTAGGTGGACCCCATTGGTCGGTTCCGATCTAAACTTCTCGATCACTTGTATCGCAAGTTATAGTAATTTTAATGCGCAAAATTTTTATTATTTTCTCTATATTTTTTATTATTATATTATGAGATGGCTGTATCTCTCTTTGTTTTATTTCATACACATTATTTAATTGCTGTATTTTAAGATTGTTCACCTAGTCGGTAATATAAATAAGAAAATAAGGCCGCCCATTGTATATTAAGTAGTGTTCAGTTTAATTTTTGTTGTTATGTTTTTTGTGGTGTACAATAAAGAATATATAAATAAATAAATAAAATGTTGTATTTACCTACAATTGTTTGTTACATTTAGCTCTTTATTTTCTGTTGTTTCCTCTCATTTCTGTAATGTATAGGAATGTTGGTAATTTTAAATAATAATGTAGCATAGCAACAAGAATGGCAGCCCTATTAAAACCGGTAGTGCCAAGTTATAAGAACTATTACGAGAAACGAACGAACGCTTATTTAATACGACGGCACGGTTGGCGCAGTGGTTTAGCGATTGACCGCTGCGTTACGTGTCGCGGGTTCGATCCCCACACGGAACAAATATTTGTATGACCTGCAAGTAGTTGTTCCGGGTCTGGCTGTTTGTGTATGTGAGTTTAAATGTTTGTAAACGCACCCACGATACAGGAGAAATTCCTAGTGTGGGGCAAGGTTTAAAAAAAAAAAAAAAAAAATACCCACTTTAGTATTCCAACAAAAATTAAATCGGAAAATAATAATTATAAAAGTATATAATAATATAAAATGTTCTTTGATTATCTTTAAAAATGCATCATCCCGTTAAAATTTCATTCAAATAGTAATTAGCATCGACGGGATGCCTGACCCGCGCCATCGTCGTTTTTGTACTTTTTTACTCATTATTTATTAACTACCTCACAGTGTTTTATACATTATGTGTTAACCATAAATTAATAATGATTATTACGTTATTTTTAAGATTGCTTAAAAGTGTTTCAACATCCGGACAAACCTATTGAGGCGCTTGAGATGTTTCTGTTTCTATTTTGTTTTATTCCATAAGTAATAAAGAAATTTAAAATAAAAGTAAGAAAATAGATGTTTCCCTTATAATTAAGCCAAGGGAGTGTAAATCATAGTTGCGAAGTTCATTACCGCGATGTACGTTACTGCGAAAGTTTACTAATGCTACGTTCGTTGTTGCGAAAGGTCACCCAAATGATTCACCAACAATAGAGGGGATCTGGCGCTAGGCGGCCGCTACCGCGGCACGCTCGTTTCGCTCGCTCGCCTTCGCGCGATAATGGCCACAGTTCTAACTTTTTTTTTTTTTACGGGGGGAATCCTCATGGACAACCTCCGGCTGGGGAAAAGGCGGAGGGGCGTGCCGGACTCTTATCAGCTAAAACCACCCCGGTGTCTCCTCGCACGCGCGCGCGGGGCCGCGGGAATCCAAATTCTTCCGAACCTAACCCTAATGATTCAATAACGCTAGATGGTATACTTTTGCAACCACGAACGTCGCGCTAGTGAACTTTCGCAGTAACGTACATCGCGGTAATGAACTTCGCTACTATGATTTATACTGAAGCCAAGAGGATCTTTTCGTTCGAAATCACAAAAGTCAAAAACCAAACGAGATTACAGTAACGCGTGTAGAATTTCTTCGACCTATACCTATTAAAAATTTTTGAAGACAAAAAGATTTCCTGAAACCCTTGCCTTTGAGATCCAGGTCGTTACGGACAAAAGTTGCGGTCCTAAACTGTTATTAGATGGCTTTTAGTGAAGTTTTATCGCGGCAGACATCGCAATGAGTATATTTCATTGAGATACTAACATTAGACTTGTATAAGGTGAGTATAGTAATTTTATAGGTATTTTGGTAGAACGTTAACTCAAAGTATTTAGGTATCATTTGTCAATACAATTTGTCGTTTTGATTTTCTCCTTATTTTGTTCTAGGGAAACGTTTTGAATTATCGACCTCCTATCAGACATTTTTAGAGGAATTAACTTTTTTATGTTTTTTTTATGTTTTAGTAAAACCTCTTACCTGACTTTATTATTGGAACAGAAATACCTTCTGACTAAACCAGTGTGTCTATGGCATTACCTCCTAACTACAATGGGATAATGGTAACTTCGACAGTTAGAAGTTATTGGCACTTCTATTAATCAATATAACTTGGCAATAATTAAACGTTTTTTCACTGTATGTAAATTGTTCACTTCGGCACTTAGAGGTTATTGCCAATTCGCGTAGACCGTAACTTCCGATGTTCTATAGTGTAATGTCGTACCGCATTTTGCTGTGGGGAAATCCAGCCTAAATTTAGGCTATATTTGTGCTGCAGAAACGAGCCATTAGAGGAATTTATAACCTAAGTTGTAGGCATTCACTGAGGGATAAATTTAAGGAAATAAACATAGTCATAACTGATTTATTTTCCTCCCTTGTAATTCGGTGCTTTTTCACTCAAATTTTGTGCTTGCTCTTAGTCACATTTCCAAGGGACCAAATCTACTACGAGTAATTTACAAACGCTGTAACAGTCTCTTCATTGTGAGATTTTGACAGTTTGTCCATACAAAATCAGCTAAAAACTCACAATAGCGAAACTATTGCAACGTTTGTAAAGTAGACAGGCCCCTACTGTAATCGATATCAATCACACAAACGGTTCTTTAATAAAAAAAAAAGCTAATCAAATATTTCTTCTTCTTATTTCCCTCTTATTATCTGAGTAAATAAGTTAAAAAGAAGCCGGTTTTCTCTAACCTAACCAAACCTAACATTAGGTGACACTTAAGCGAATGCCTAAATAAAAGCACGCTGTTGGATTTTCAACGCTCGGCTCAGCGCTGAAAGTTTAAAATCGATTTTATTTACGCAGTCATTTAAGTGTCATCTAGTGTTAGTGAAAACTGGCATTAGGTACTTCCCGGAGCTACCTCTATGAATAACAAATCCGAAGGCGGGATGGACGCCGATTTAAAATATCCGATAAAAACTTCCACTAAAGTGTCCGACAAGGTCTAAGATATGCGGTAGAATGTAGTTGCTTCCGAGGTTTAAAAGGATCTTTTATAAAAAGATGAATAGTTTATTCGTGGTTTGTTTTAAAAACTAACTAACTTTTGCCAGCGGCTCCGCATGCGTGGATATAAGAAATTATCTCACGGCAACGTATTATCGGGATAAAAAGTACCCTATGTGCTAATCCAGGTTAAAAACGATCTGTGTATCAAATTTCATACAAATCCGTTCAGCCCTTTTTGCGTGATTGAGTAACAAACATACCAACTTTCACATCTTTAATATTAAGTTAGGATAAAAGGGTTAGAGATTTTCGCGTTATGATTAATTAAATCCAGATCCGTACGTTTTTAAGTCCACTACACAGCTAATGCACATCATGTCCATTTCCCTAGATAATACATGTTGGTAGGTAGGTACCTACTCATTGTTCCCGCCGTTTATGCTATTAGGACTTTGATAGATCGACATGGTCTCTTACAATAACCATGTTCTCTTCTTCATTGACTGATTTACTTAAATGAACTATTTTTTTTCTCTACTTACATCATAATTTACAGAAAAATATCAAAGACAATACGCAGGACTTTAAACCATCAATAACTGTTCAAACAGATAGGACACGTAATAACGACTATAAGACTTCCAACTTAGTTCCCGGTACGTGCGGCCACACTGTCGTTATCCAAGAACGGGATATAAATGGACTGATCGTGCGGAAGACAACTCAGTTCTGACGACGGACGGAGGGATTTTTTTTTTCTTCTAGTAAATGGGTTCTTAATTCCGCCGAAAATGTCTGTAATATATTTTATGTTGGATTATAGATAATACTGTCGGTATTACGGTACTGATCCATGCGTCACGTTCGTGAATGGGCGCTATCAGTTGGGACTGGTCATCTCTTAGCCGCCACGGCTTATTTTAATTATTTTATTTATGGATTATTTTGTTTAAATTTGTATTTGCTGTACTCTGGACACTCAACGTCTTATTTACATCGTTCTCACATACAATTATACCTATATTCAACATTAATTATGTAACAATATAATTTAAAAGAGTGTCCATGGAGTTTCTTGTCCGTTCTTCTCCATAGGGCACCTACTACGCTTTGGAATGGGCAACTAGCTTCATATTTCTGACTGACTGACCACTTGACAATTCAAAAGTGCCTGTAAATGGTTTAATTGAAATAAATGCTTTGAGTTTGAGTTTGAGAAGTATACTGTTTTAGATGCTTCTCATTTACGTCTAATAAAATTAAAATATATTTTTTACTGTTAAAGATGCTGAGAAACAGCCTTCTAAACATGGTTCATCGGTTGAAGATTATAATACCCACTCATTTGCATGCCTTTGTTTCCAAAGAAACGATACTAGGTTTGTGTTAAAGGTATCGAATAAAGTGCTATTATTTTCAAATTATCTTTCACTTTGAAAGTTTATTTAGCGTATTTTTATCAACAAGAGTCGTATTCCTTTGTATATTTTGTTTCAAAGGACGTTCAAATTCAGACTGTGTATTTATTTGTCAAACAGAAAACATTTTCAAAGGGTACTGCCATATATTTTTTGTAAAGGCGTATACGTATTGTAAATCTATACAAATATATATATACATATATATATATATATATATATATATCTTTTATTAAAGTAGTAGTAGCCTACTGCATTCATTTTATAATACCATAAATGACAAAACCTAATGTCGTCCAGAATTGACTGACCGGTTGGCGTAGTTGGTTTGGTAGCGACCCTGCCTTTCGAGCCGCTGGTCCCGGATTCAATCCCCGGACAAGTCAAACATTTGTATGCATGAACATGTCTGTTTGACCTGTGTCTGGGTGTGTATATGTATATAAGTATGTATATCAGTCATCAGGTTACCGTACCCACAGGCTCTGCCTAGTTCGGGACCTGAAGACCTTGTGTAGATGTTGTCTCATATTATTAATTTAAATTACAAACAAACTTTTCATCTGGCCGTGAAAAGATTAGCCGATAAGTTAATCTCTAATCTTTTCACAACAACACATTAACAAAAACCTCGTGCCAACATAAAAAACCACAATCGTAAAATGGGAAAATAAAACGATTAAACATAAAAGCCTTAACAAATTGTTAACCAAAACTACCCTGTATTGCCTCATAGATATGCCGAGCCAAGTGCCCCGGAATTTAAAAAAATGCAAATTCACACGTAGACGTTTTAAAGGCACTTCGGTTGGCACGCCAGCCAATGTAGCGTGCCAACCGAGTCTATTATAAACTGGTTCTTCTAATAAATCTTATGACATTTTTTGAATTCCGCTGACCTACTCTCCTTCGGTGACATTGAGCGATGCTGTAATGAATACATTCATGAAGTTTATGGCGGATTCTCGGAGAAATTAAGTGTTCTTACGGTTTTTGGAAAGAGGTTTCTGTTTTTTTATTATTCTGGCTCACGGCTTGATTCTCCTAAACCACTAGAGAATTGTCTGATGCATTTCCGTTCTAAGATTCAAGAATCACGTGGGTTTGTAATCTCACTGAAATCGGTACTTAACAACTCCTTACACAGTGAGCTCATTTAAGATACCGCTTGCATTTAAAAGATTTCTACAAAAAATCTTATGGAACAAAGAACTTGAAACATAAATAAATATAAATTAGACATACCTAATAACGACCTCAAAATCTCTCCAACAATCTTGTAACTCAACTGATTAGTTTACCTGAAACAAACATTAAAAACACATTTAATAAAAAAATATTAAATACTTATTTGTAAAATGATATTGTTGTAATCCCGTCTATACATTTCCCGCAAGGATACAAAGTCGGACTGGCATGCCGGAGGCATTGTTCTTTTTTTGAATTTATCGACATTCTGTAAAACAAGTCAGATAGAAACGTCGCTCGTCGCCGGAGGGGTACCGGTCCGATAAAAATCCCGGGGCCGCCATCCCCTTATCGTTACCGGGTTGCGGCCGAACCAAGCGGCCGTATTTGACACATGAAATAATACGGTATTACTATGAACCGTGATATTTATAACGGAATTTGGGATTGTTGTGTTTAATATAACATTTAATACGTTGTGGTAAAGGACTAGGATATATGAATAAATCAGATTGTGTCAGACAAATAGTTATTCAAATGCAGTAATGCTCGAATTTCTAAGACGTCGAACAATATTAGGATAGCCCACAAATATTCATGCCTTTCACTGTTTTTCTAAGAAAAAATGCAATCAGCAGCTGCAAGCCTTTTTCTCTCTTAATTGGTCCTTCCTTTTTAATTTCACACTCTTCTCATAACCACAGAAAAAAAACAGTGTTTTATTTCCTCATCAACGCTGACGTCGAAACACAAAGCTGTCAACATCCTTGTAATAACAAATTTCATTTGCAACGCGGATCTGTAATTGCAACACAAAATAAAGGAGGTGCAGAGCAAGAGAGCTAAATACCCTTTGTCCCGCGCTCGCCCCGCTTTGAGAGCTACAGACAAATAATCTAGCTAAGTGGATGACAACACGATGGAAACTGGAGGACAAAAACTGATAATTATAATGTCAACACTAGGAAAATGTGGTTTTTTGGGCAATTTTTTCGCGATATTGGTTTTTTCTGTGTAGGTTACTGAGTAACGCACTAACAATTGCAATGTTTTTCTATATGACATTTAGACAACATTCATTGCGTTATTTACGTTGTCAAACAGAAGAATTTTCCAATCATATGAAGCAATGGATTAGGAATTTCTTTCAAAATCCTTTGAATAGTGGAAGAAACGGTTTTACGCAATTCAGGTGCTGGCTACGGTTATTCGTCAAACACGGCGGATGCCAAGCGCATCTTATTAACGTCTGAACGGTCTAAATGAGTTTGTTTTACGAACTCTATGTGATTAAACTACAATCTCAAAACGTGACCGTAAAACATACGCCAAAAGGATGTCTGAGGTATTTAGCAGGACGCAACGATCCTGTGCACTGTGTCCGGGGTCTAATCTCTAAGCACAAATTCAGTAGTTTAGGCGAAAGTTACGGGCGTACAATCCGTATTTATTTAGTAAAACTTTATGCACAAGTAAAAAAAGTACTGTTCAAAGGCGGACCATTTTCGAGGCATTTTCTACCAGTCAAACTTAGGGTAATGCCCAGATAAACCATGGCAGGAGCAACATACTAGATAAATATCTCATAAATGACTATAAAATACAAGAATAAATACTAATGCATAGATACATACATATAAACAAAATAAACCTTGGTCAGGAGAAATAACGATCGGTAGAGGAGAAAACGAATCCAGCAACGGATATGTTCACGTGCCTTCACTTTAAAAGATAACCGACTAGTTGCTGTCCTGATATTCAGAGAGAGCGCATTCCAAATAAAAACCACCTGGACAAAGAAAGAAGAATGAATGAAGCCGGAACGGTGAGAAGGACATCGTCTAGGACGATTGTTGATGGAACGAAGATTTTTACTATGGGCATATGCATAAATATTGAATTTAGGAAGTCAGGTAAGAAGGAGAAATGGGTTTGTCCAGAATTGAGACCAACGTAGACAGAGCCCTCAACTCTCTGCGCTGACGGATGGGTAACCATTTCAAAAGCAAACGGTGCGCAGATACATGGTCATACACCCACGGATATAAGATTAGTTCGAGACCCGAACTATGAATGAATGAATGACAACACGGTTTGCCAGTTGTCCTTACTCCCGATGTGTATTAGCCCGTCCGGAAATGTAAATTAATCGGGAGTAGCGTTCATTTCGAATATCGAACTACTTTCGGACGGGCCCGTATCTTTGTTGACGAGCTTAGTGAGTAGGCTAGTTACGCTTGCTGTAAAACTACAAATTAAAAAAACATCTGGCTCGCAACAGTTGCATATATGCAACTGTTGTATAATATAATATAATATAATAATATTAAAACACGAATGTGGGTTTATCACACGAGGCAAATCCGAGTGTGATAATAGTATCACATGAGTGTTTAATACCTAATTATGTACAGTTGCATACAAGACTTTATCTACACCCATGATATGAATTCTCTATAAAAGATTCTGAAACCATAGGGTGTTGTACAGTGTTGTAAGAACCCTATGTAAATTCATGGTAAGTTTAATTGCTTAGTAGCTAATACAAACAAACTATGAAATATCTGGTGGTGTGTTATCAAAGCTTGTATCACTCATTTTTGTAAACAACAAAGTAATAATTTTTCGCAATACCTAATAATATCGAACAAAATGGCGGGATACGCCGTGAATTCGAATAATCTTGAATTTTTTTTTTATATATTTAGCTGTTGTAATGTTCTTTTTTTTAAATTCATAAAGTTACCACGAATTGAGTAGTGTGAATGTGGCTCTTTGATGAGTAAGGAAGAGATCGAGTGCGAGTTGCATAATGAAATTTAGTACAACATTATAACACTCGTTTGGATGTTATTATGGTTACTATGACACTGGTTGTTTAAATGTTGGCAATAAGCTAACAGTTTCAGAAACTTTTATACAGGATTTATAGCTTGGTTAAAGATAAAAGCCAAAATATAGACACACAAAAAATCTATTTACACATTACATAACGCTTACCTCCCCGATTACAAGCGAAATATTCCGCGGCTTAACCGACCAATGAAAAAGCAAAATTACAACATCATACTTATAACATACCCGTATCAAGTATAACAGGCACGTTCACGCGCTGTTACGTCTGAAATGACCTTAAAAAGGTCGACGTCCGACTCAAACTTTCGCCAAATGGGTTCCGTGCCTAATTTTTCTGACGTTGATATGGATTGAGTTACTTATTTTCACGCCTCTTTGAGATGACTTCGCACAATGGCTGAGTAAAAGTTTAGTGGCTGTATATTTTTTTGTGTAATATTTTTCTCTCGCAGCCTTTGGTGACGTTTTGTTTAGTGGGAAGGGACGGTTGAGTTTCTAGCTACCTATCACACCACATCTTAAGTTACTATAATGCACATTCAAGGAAATATTTGTTACGCCTGGAACTTGAAGAATAAGCAAGTGGTATTGATGTACTTGTACTCTGAACATGATTGTAAAAAAATATTGAGTCGAAGTGAACACATCATAAACGAAACTGTAACTGCTAGCGAAATCTCTCGAATAAAACATAAAATTCTATAGCCCCCATTTCAAGTGACAGTACAATTGTTTCAAAGTATTGACATCATTCCACTCTGTATAACTTGAACTGACATTCGACAAGGTCATTCCTTTTATCTGACTCGCGGAACCCCAAAAAGTTGACGGGTCGGGACAATGCTGTCGCGATGGCAGATACGACACGAATTTTATAGGTCGGTGGGTAGGGTTGCGTTAGCCGTGGGTTTGGTGGCTCTAAATCGTGGCTATGTTAGGGTTAAAGGCCTTAAAGCGAGTGATTCAAGTGGTGGGGATTTTAGTATCTAAATTATGTATTCATGGTGGTTGCTATGTCGTCGTAATATATCAAGGTCTTCTGAACTCTTCCTTTTTTCTGTGGCTTCGCCCGCGTGGTGTTCGGAAATTGTCCCGCGGGAACGTACCAGGATAAAAATTATCCTATGCCCTAACCCAGGTCATGGCCTATTCGTGTGCCATATCATCATAATCCGTTCAGCAGTAGATGCGTAAAAAGGTAACAAACAAACCAAGTTATTTTCTCATTTAAAATATGAAGTATTTCGTTTATAATAGTTGACGTCGTGGTGGGGCTTATGCGCTCCGAACTCTAGGTATGTGCAGGTAAAGTTAACTTTGCCGAAACAAGTTTAGTGGGAGGAGCCAGACCAAGAGAGATACATAAACCCGCAGAGCAGCATGTAGCGAGCTGTTAGGCAGTAGCGACCCCACGGACCCTATCTCCCGGGAGAAGTCATGTTCCTCATTGACGAAGAACAGAGCTCCCACCTCATTCTTGCCTTCACTAGCCGGCATGTGTGGAGATTCGCAAGCGCAAACGTGGTCAAGCACCTCAGGAAGCGTTGGCCCCTTGTTTCTACGTCACTATGTGCTAGCGACTATTTCCGGGGACCCATTATTGATTGTGCAAGTCACCCGCTGCCATTTTATCCGTGTATTGTATGAATAAAACCGACGTGTGTAAACCGACGAAAAATGTCTACACTGTGGTCTAGGTTGGCTACACTATATAAATACGAAACACTTTATTCCGTCAGTCACAAATACGAATTTCAAAATACCGATTTTCATAATACCGAATGGTTAAAAATTCCGAATATAACAACTGCGACTTGTCATTACTCCTATTTTTGTAATTCCTAAATTTCAATATTCCTAACGTTTATTATAATTACCTACTATTCTCAAAATACCGAATTCCACTATATCGAATAACAAAAAGTCCGACTTAATGATAATTCGAAATATCAAATTTTGTTTCGAATTAAAATATTTTGTTTCCCTGGTCACAATTCTAACCTAACCTAACCGAAGTGATTCACCAATAATACAGGGGATTTGCAGCATGCAGCGAACAAGCAGACATGCAGCATTCAAGCAAGCATGCAACATGCAAGCAGGCTTGCTGCATACAAGCAGGCATGCAACATGCAAGCAGGCATGCAGCATGCAAGCAGGCAATCAGCAAGCAAGCAGACATGCAACATGCAGCAAGTATTGTTTCTGTCACGGCTCCAGCGCTGCGGGGTTTGGGCGGCCCCGCGCGAGCTTATCATCGCAGATGGTGATGATATTAATATTCTAGTGTTATTTATTTTAGAAGTATGTATGTATGTTTGTATGTATGTATGTATATTCTCATACTATTCGTTTTATTTTATTAAGTGAATTGTTTTTGATTTTATGTATTTTATTTTCTATTTTAGTCTTACACACGCTGTCTACATCTCTAAATCTACTATCCTATCGCAGGTATGCTGGAAGAGATTTCATTAGAAATAAGCATCACCTTTGTACCTATTTTTCTGTTTTTTTTTCATCTTGTCTGTTTATATAAGTGTGTACATAAATGGTTAAATAAATAAATAAATAAATAAATGGTTTTAACGCTCACCACCGCAGCTTCGGCTTGCTGGCCAGCTTGCAAGCCGGCCTCAGCCGCAGCGGTGGGCCTTCAAACCACCTGCTCATCAGCTCACGGGCCGCCCCACCCATCCGCGCCTACGCGGGCTTAAATTACACTCTAGGGTAGGGCAGACAAGACTGCGTGAAGTCGGTTTTGCAGCGATTCGTTTCTTTCACTCAATTTTGTAGCACAAAATATTGACTTTTAGTTTATTCGAAGCATTGAAAATCGGAATGTCGTTTTTCGGACCGAGAATTCTTCGAGCATTTGTATCTTCGAACGTATGAAAATCGGAAAACTAACTAATCGCAAGTACGACTTTCGGTAAAAATAAATTTCGTGATTTTTAATAATAATAATATAATTCATTTATTTGACATCAGAGGTCCATGGGTTAGTTACACAAAACACTTATAAACTATGTTAGTAAAACACACAAAGAATAGAATTGTAAAAACTTAACATTATTCTTGCCTCACCAGTATTCTCATAAAGTGTTGCAGAAACGGTGAGTCAAGTTTATTTGTTAACATCCTCAGAATGCCATTTGAGCTCGACCGCGCCCTTTACAATAGTGAGGCTGTCTTAAGTCTCATCGTGGCATAAAAGTCATGGGTGTGAGCCTGTGCGAACATGCCCGATGCACTACAGAAACGCGGCAAACCCAAAAGCATTCTGAAGCTGTTTTTGTAATGGATTCGCAGCTTATCCAATACTCCACGCGTATAACTATTAATAATATTAATAATAGACATTATAATTCTTAGGTATTATGAAATTCGGACTTTTGAAAATCGGAACATCGAAATTCGAAATAAAATATTTCGGAGTATTTGGGTGTTCCCGTCTAGAACCATGTGCTGAATTCATAGTTGCAGTTTGCGTCCCCGATGTCCCTGCCACCCTGTATATATAGTATTAGTACGGAGAATGGTTTCGAAGTTTCCGTGAGCCCCGATCCAGTATAAAGTCCCAAGCGTACTAACATTTTGATATTGCAAAATTGACAGATTTAGGGTCCAAAAAGGAGGCTGGAATACCTTGAAATGATTAATGTAGTGCCCCTTTCATGAAAATGAAACTTTTTTCGTTTACTTAGCCTATTGGAATATTTGGCAGCGTTGCGCAGTACCTACTCACAACCGACGTGCGTGTTTGACCAGGCCCTGCAGTCTCGACATAGTAAGCAATCGTTTTCGGTTGCTAAGTCCTAACAATCCAGATGTAAATGTTGACGTATATGTTTGGTAGTCTCGACACTCAAATTTATCGGTTGTTACCTACCGGTACCTACCTAAAATACCAGTAACAACGATAAATTTGAGTGTGGAGACCACCAAATATCGTTACATCTGGATCGTTAGGACTTAGCAACCGAAAACGATCGCTAACTATGTCGAGACTGCAGGCCCTGATGTACGAGTAGTAAACGAAGCAAAAGGAGTATGTAAGGATTAACGCAGGTGGCGTTCTGTAGTTTCTGCCTTACCCCACGGGACGAAGGCGTGAATTTATGTATTACGTATGTATTTATTTATTTTATCATGTTTATTTCAGAATAAATTTACATTCCATACATTGTCAATAATTTTTTTTTTTTCTCGGGACCCTGGGGTCCCGGACCTTTGGAAGGCGTACGAGGGGCCGAAGCCAACTTGCAGAGGCCCCTTAGACAATTTTAAGTGTTGAGGCACTAACCGACGATTATCCCTGTATGCACTTATGCAAGTGTACCCAATGAGAACCCCCGGTTGGTGCAGGACTATTGCAAAATATAGGAACAAAACATATTGGGCTGTGGGTTTGGGTGGCTATAGTGGATTGATTACCTACGACTGTGGAAGGACTATGTCCCCTGCCTGATCAATGTTGTGTAATACACGGATAAAATGGCAGGGGGTGACTTGCACACTCAATAATGGGCCCCCGAAAACGGTCGCTAGCACATAGTGACGTAGCAACAAGGAGGCAACACTTCCTGAGGTGCTTGAGGAGTGGAGAGGTATTCCACGGCTATCAGGATAATCCCGGAAGTACGGTCAAGATCCCTACCAGCACCTTCCTCCGAGCACGTTTGCTCTTGCGAACCTCCACTCAAGCCAGCCAATAAAGGCAAGAAAGAGGTGGGAGCTCTGTTCCAATAAATAATTATTATTAACTATTTGAATAAAAAATATTTGTTATTATTTATTTTTGACACCATATTGTAAATGCTTTATTTGACCTATTTTGATTAAAGCTCAGTAGCGATTAATAAGATTTTTATTTAATTTTCTTTTTTCTTAGCAGAATGAAATCTAACTTTAATGTGACCTAAATAGAAAATCAGTATTCATGTCTCACTTAGCCAAGAAAACGCTCATACGTGTTCTGATGTGCCTTGGAGGCTTGCCCAGTCAATAAATAAAAAAAATAAAAAAATACAGCAATTCTAAGTACTTTCTAACGACCTAGCAATTCGGTATAATTATTTATGTTCTTGGATTTCTCCGCAAAAATCGCTTAAGTCCGACGCAAAAGTTACGGAAATCTGTAAGGCCGAACTTGTCAGTTTTTACGTACTAGAGTCCAAAGTTAGATGTTTTCCTTTAAATGCTTGGCCAAAGCTTTAGTAAATGTTTTTTCCTCTTAAAGGAAATGTTTTTGATGTTATCAAGCAGGTGGAAATTCTTTAGAATAAGATTTTTCTGTGTTGTGATTGAATTCCTTAACATTTCCGGTACATATTTAATGAAAGAGTATCGTGCTTGAAGTTAAATTATCCTGTTAAATATTTCATACCCTTTGCGTCTTTCAGTCATTTCTTTTAATTACATCTGACCTTTAAATCATCGTCCTTACACCAATGGGCTGACAACAGCTAAATCGCGGTCACTGTCGGATTGCATACAAAAGAAAGAGAAGCGTGATGACAAAAAGCTGGTAAATTATGCAAAATATGAGGCAATTCTCTATTTACAAAAAATCTATTGATTGGACAAAAAAATTAAAACACTATCACGTTAATTATGTTGCTTCAAGAACAATCTGAAAAATAAAAACAGAATGATTGCAAGTATATTATTAGTATGGTTTTCAATAGTTAAATTACATTTTTAGAGGTATCTTCGTAACTTATTTCTATCGTACCAAATTGAGGTTTAAGATCATTTATTCTCATAAGAATTACACTATTCACTTACTTGAGAATATTATAACTAAACACTTAAAAATAACAAATGTTGGGGGTAGGTAATAGGTAATACGGGCTGGTGTCCGCAACTCCACGTCAATGCGCGTATTTTGCGTACGGAATGTTGGGGGTATTACAAAATTAGTTGTATTATGTTTTCAACACAAAAAAAATTCGTGGTTTAACAGATTTAGAGACAGCCCGTTTAGTATACTTCAGTTATTTTCATAGTGTAATGTCGTACGGTATTCTGCTGTGGGGAAATGCCGCCGATATTCAGACGATTTTTGTTTTACAAAAAAGGGCAATTCGTTCAATTTATAAATTAAGTCCCAGACACTCCCTCAGAGAAAAATTTAAAGAGATTAATATAATGACTGTGCCTTCTCAGTATATTTATGAAAATCTTTTGTATGCACATAAAAATATTAATCTGTTTAAAAAATACAGTGATATCCATAGTATAAATACTAGGAACAAACACAAATTTGTTGTTCCTACAACCAGGCTCAAGAAAATAGGTGGCTCGTTTAGATGTCAATGTATACATTTTTATAATAAACTTCCTAGCCACATTCAAGAACTAAGCCTTAATAAATTCAAATCTTTTATAAAAAGGAAACTATGCCAGAAAGCCTATTATACTGTCAAATACTTTATTGAGGACAAAAAGGCTTGGGAGTGAGCTGTTCCAATAAATTTACACAGGGAATGTTGATTTATTTTATTGTTTTTTTTTGCTAACTATTGTACTTTTAATCTTTGCTATAAGTATCTATATTTTTTTACATATACAATGACATGAATATTTACTGTATAAAGTATTATATTATTTTAATTGTTGTGAATGTGAGGACTATGTGGGTTATTATTCCAGTTTTAATCATGTTCTGGCAGTTTGAGTAGTTTATGTGGCCTACCCAAATGTCCTTTCTTTGGTATTGTTCGTCGAATCGTTGAGCTCCTTAAGTTCTGAGTCGAGCTGCACGGTTACTGACAAATGCGTGCACTGTCTGGACAGGTCCACTCAATCTGTGTGGTTCTTTTCTCAAAAGTCCATTTCAGACACCAATCTGCATGGTCCTCAATGATTATGTCCGGATTTTATATACACATTGACATTAATGAATTTTATATACATATACTATGACAAGAGTATTTACTTTGTAAAGTATTATGCTATTATTTTAACTATTGTGAATGTGAGAACTATGTTGGTCATTGCTTTTTTTTTTTTTGTATTTTTACTCTTAGTGTAATCATGATCTGGCAGTTTGAGTAACTTGTGCGGCCTACTCAAATGTCCTTTCTTTGGTATTGTTCGTCGAATCGTTGAGCTCCTTAAGTTCTGAGTTGAGCTGCACGATTGCTGACAATTGCGTGCACTGACTGGACAGGTCCACTCAATCTGTGGGGTTCTTTCCTCAAAAGACCATTTCAGACACCGATCTACATAGCCTTCACATGATCTGACCAAGATTCTGTCTGGACTTTAAAAGAGACTGTGACCTCTGAGTTTGTTTCGGCCTTTCTTCTCAGAGTAGTCAGATAGGAAACGCCGACCTCATCTAGTTTAAAAAAAAAAAATATGATTGACGTGTAAAAGTGTTTGTAAAAACCTACTTACAGAAATAAAATCATTTATCATTTATCATTTATCATTTATCACTATCTAACTTGCATATAACCTGAAGAATATCATATATTTTCTGATTTTGTTTACTGCAGTGGATCATATACTTTTAGGCATTATAAAACCTGCGTTTAGGTCATGTATTCCTCTTAAGAAAGGCTTAAATAAATCATTATTAAGCCTTTAAAGGTAGGTACAGTCATAGGCAAACTGGATATTTTACATTACACGCTAGGTTTGTCAATGAACGATTTTTGTTAGACGGTTTCACGGGGTCTAATGACAGTTGGTTTTTGTCAATTCAGGGCTCCTACACACTGCACTCTTACCACAGAAGGAAGCTTCCGAAGATAATGTCGGAAGCCTTAAGCCTGACGGAAGCCTTAAGGGGACTACATGGCCTAAACGGAAGTTTTATAATGCGTAAAAGTATATGATCCACTGCAGTAAACAAAATCAGAAAAATATATGAAATCATCAGGAAATATGCTAGTTAGATAGTGTGTTGAAAACATTATACAACTAATTTGGTACGATGGAAAAAAGTCACGAAGATACCTCTAAAAATTCATTTTCATTATTATTCAAGATTGTTCTTCAAGCAACATATTAACGTAATAGTATTTTAATTTTTTTATCTAATCAATAGATTTTTTGTAGATAGAGAATTGCTTCATATTTTGCAATAAATTACCAGCTTTGTGTCATCGCGCTTCTCTGTTTTGTTTAAGCAGTCCGACAGTGACCGCGCCTTAGCTGTTGTCAGCCCTTTAAGGGGCGCGGTTGGGTTCCATACGTTGGCTCTATGACTCATCGGCTGCACGCAAAAACTTACTCGCGGGCTCCTAAAATGCTGCTGATCACAGGTATTCATACTGTTGTTAAGAGGGTTTTAATCCTTGGACTTGTGCTGGAGTTCTAATTCTAAATAAAGTAACTGAAGCTTCACGAGAAGATTCATTCGGAAATCTAAAATTAGTGCATGCATCTACATATGAAAGAGTTTCTTATATGATGTTCACGACCTTAAAGAAGAAGAAGGCCTACGCCTATTAGTTACAATCATACGAAGAAATAACTGAACTAAATCTGCTGTCCCTTACATTTTGTTACACGGAGCTCGACAAAATGTATGGAAATGCAGATTTTTTTAGTGAATGGAGTTCATTCAAATTTTGTATATCGTCTAAGTATACCATGTAGTATACGTGGTATAACTTAATAAAAATATAATACTTAATTATAACATAAACTTTGTATAAAAAATAAAAAAAAATCTCTCGTTATAAATTACCCTGTTACTTATTGTTTATGTATAGTACAAGCTAAACATTGGAAACAACTTCTAGAAATTATAGCCACATAGCATTCGCCCCTACCGCAATCTTACTCCATCCCGCCAAAATCTCTCGTCATTACAATTTCAACGCTCAAGATTTCAATCGTTACGTCATCAATCTCTGACGTCATCACGGCATAGTGTTTTGTATTCATTTGGGTACAGTCAGTCTCAAAAAGATGGCAAGTATTCATTTGATTGTCTACCATTTGTGTTTCATAATACTGTATCAATGTATGTTTTGTAACTAAACATTGTTAAAATATTATGGAACAAAGATTGTAGACAAAATCAATCTGCTTTTTCCCATCTATGTTGGGGTCAGCTTCCAGTCAAACCAGATGCAGCTGAATACCAGCATTTAACTTGGAGTGACTGCCTATCTGACCTATACAAACCAGGGTAACATGATACCTCTTGGTAAGACTAGTTGTCAGACTTGCTTCTGAGTACCCGTAACGAATGTCAAATATCTACGAATGAGAGCTGGGACCAACGGCTTAGCGTGCTTTCTAAGGCACGGAAGGGTCTCGATATGTTACGGATGGTCACCCACCCACGAATCAACCGGGGCAAGCGCAGCTTCACGTTCGATCTCCTCGCCACAAGTCCCTCCTTTTTGATTGTTTACAATTTGTGTTTCATAAAATTGTATCAACGTGAAGCCACAATTAAATACCCAACGTGTTTTTAAGGGTTCCGTATCTCGAAAGCAAAAACGGAACCCTTATAGCATCACTTCGTTATCCGTCCGTCCGTTTGTCAGTCTTCAAGACCGTTTTTTGTCGTTGAGGTATCAAGTTGAAATTAATATTGAATACGTCTACAGACCCTTGGAGCTCTAAAAAATCAAACAGCTAAGTCAAAGCAATAAAAAAATACGTCAATTTATGCGACATATTTTAATACTCTCAAATAAATCAAAACGTATAGAGTACTTCCCGCACAACAAAGGTCTCACAGCAAGCAAAGGAAAGAGTCCAAAAATTGTAAATTTGTAGTTATATGACCCAAAAAAAAATGCGATTACAAGTTTACATTTTGCAGTCAGAGAATTGATCGTGACGTATGTCGATGTATGGGAGAAAAAATTTCAACTTTTTTTAAGTTAAGTTTCTTCTTGAGCTATTCATACCAACTACGAAACCCTTCATTGTGGTCCTACACGCACTAGGCCGATTTTGTTTTGTGTCTACACATTGATACAATGATGGAACAAAGTTTGTAGACAATTAAATAAATTCTTGTCGATGTACGAGTATACCTACAACGTTTTGAGGCTGACTGTACGACCCGCAAGAAGCTAGGTGTAACGGAACGGTCAGAATGTGCTGAGTTGAAAATTGATTGGAAAATGAAAACGTTTTGGTTTGTGTAAGGCGATTAATTGGAGTTAGGGATGATTGAGTTAGTTTCAAGTGTACGTAGGAAGTATACGTAGGTTATAAGGTAAGGTAAGGATACGGTTTAAAAGAAGATGTAGTGACAAAAATTGAGAAGATTATGTTAAGGCGTATTGGCGTGTGCTAGCTGACATATGGCAAATAATTTTAATGTTTGTTTATTACTATATAGAATCCAGTTCTTCTAACTGAACAGACAGCAGTGCTACTGGGGAGTTTGTTCCGCCACTTCTTCCCCCCAGCGAAAGCACTAGGAAGTGGTGAAGGGCGGGCGTTTTGGGGCGACTGTCTTATGTGATTTTAACGTTCAAAAACTGCTGATTCTCAGCCCAGTTTCAATAAATGTTTTTTTTTTTTTTTTTTTAAGATGGTTTGGTCATGTTAACAGGATCAATGAAAGGCGACTAACAAAAGGAATTTACAAGGCAGGTGTGAGTGAAAACGCTGGGAGGGGACGCCCTTTTTTTTTTTTTTTTTGTTTTTTTTTTTTTTTGTAGGTGGGAAATCATCAAATAACTTCGCCCGCTCTGGGCAGAGCAGGAGGGCGTGTCAGACTCTTACTGACTAAAACACACCCGTGTTCCTTCAGTTGCCTCTGCCAGGGGCCACGGTAACCCTCTTGGACTTTTCCGCAACCCCAGCAGGCATCGGTCCTAGCAAACCCCGTCATTGGTGCTGACATCTCTTTGAGGCGCACGTGGAACACAACGCGCCGTCGAACCGGGCCTGGTCCTTATCGAACGGCGAGCTGCCCATTGCTCGCCGTTCGCAAGCCCGCGCCTACGGTGGCCGGGAATCGGCCTGCGATTCCCGACGCCCAGGGCGTCTCCTGCGGCGGCTAGGGGCGTGAGGGCGCAAATTTTGCCTCTCCCTCACGCGTTCCGCCTCCTCCTTCGCGAACATTACTGCTTCGCAGAAGGAGGTGACGGCTTCCCTAGCCCTCTCGCTCCGTACCATGGCCTGGACCAAGGCCGGACGCGAGAGATCGCCACCGCCAATCGCCTCCACGAGGACACGGCGGTGCTCCGCCCAAGCCGGGCAGACCTCCACCGTATGCTCCACCGTGTCCTCCGGGCGATCCACACAATGGTGACACCCGGGCGTTTCCTCCCGCCATATCCGGAACAGGAACCTCCCGAAACAATCGTGTCCGGTGAGGACCTGCGTCAGGCGGAAGGTGAGGACGCCGTGGCGCCTCTCTAGCCACTCCTCAAAGAGGGGACTTATCGCCGCAATTGTGGCGTGCCCAGGGAGGGGACGCCCCAGGAGGACATAATTATAGTGATCTTATTGGTGATGTTCTTCAGAAAGGTCAGGTGCGTAGTACTCGCAGTTAACGAAGCAAAAGGGGTATTTTAAGATCGTCGCAGGTGGCGTTCTGTAGTTTTTGCCTAAGCTCATGGGAAGAAAACGTGAGTTTATATGTAAAGTAAGAAAAAGTACATAGTCGGTCGGGGAGAAAGTACATAATCGGTCGGGGGAAAAGTACTTAATCGGTCGGGGAAAAAGTACATAATCGGTCGGGAAAAAGCTTTTCGTTTTTGATAAGCATAAAGTTGTAGTAAGATCTCTTTAGCTGTATTGTTCGTATCTGACTGGTTTTGATACCACTGAATAGATGTCATTTAAAAAAGAACAAAAAGTAAAAACGATTTCACGCTATTTTTCTAATTGTTTTTCTGTCCACCAAAATGAGTGAATCTAAGCTAGACTCATTCAAATAATCCAGTTAGACTCTAGCTAGAATATTTTGTACAAAGAAAACTCCAAAGGACATAATATAATCTTACAAACAATTGTTTACCTACTAAAAAACATTATTTACTAGGCTAGGAAAAACAGTGGGTACAATAAAATTAAACAATTACGATGAACAGGAGGCATTAATGTTACATAAAAATAATAATAAATTTGTAGCTTGTACCTTTTATATTCTTAAATAAAATACCTAAAAGAAATTTGAAACCGAAGAGCATTTTCTTTAGTCGCCCCTGATGAAAAGTTGTGTTTATTGGCTTATCCCCTTTTACTTTGATACCACAGAATTAATGGGATGAATGAGCTTGCTTTTCTGAGCATAACTTCTCAAATCGGAGCTTAAGTTTTGAAACAGCTACCCATTTGACCCACGATGTTTTGTACGTTTATTTAGCGAGAAAATCGTTTATATTTGGTAGCATCCTCTTCTACGATGGCACAGGTGCCTAAACATAATGGTACAAAGCTATTTTTCGTCTCATACAAGTTATAATCCATTAAGAATTTTGAGCTACGGAGATACTTCACAGAAATGGTTAAGATTGACAATATTTTCGGTAATACATCAAGCTGATATCTGATCGATTGATCATTGGGGAGCGAGTAATCAATCAGCGGGTTCATCTGAAAGTACCCATTCCCTGTTTTACAAGATTAATGTTTTCCTAAAAATAATCGTCTACTCCTTTTTATGAAATATTTTTAGAACTAGAACTCTTTTCTACTGTTGATAAATATCTTCGAATATTGCGGGGCTTGTGGCTAAGAAATAACAGCTGCACGGGTTGATCGATTAGGTCAAGCTACGCTTGCTGAGGTTGTTCCGTGGACGGGTGAACAGGCTCTCCATGCCTCGGAAAGCACGTAAAGCCATTGGTCCCGTCTGTCATTTGTAGATCTTAGTTACGGGCAGAAGCCCGAAAGTCTGGCAACCAGTCTTAAAAAGGGGTATCGTGTTACCCAGTAACTGGGTAGTGGAGGTCAGATAGGCAGTCGCTTCATGTACAATACCCAACTTAATTAACAGGCTAGGCATACAATTTATCTACGAATATATTTTTAATCCATAGACACGTCCGTCCACGTAAAATATCAGCAACATTATAAATTCTTGTCATGTAACTTGTAGGTATTTTAAATTCATCTCAGTCAAACTCATCCGAACGCTCACTGAAGGGGCGAGTAAAAACACCCGGATGACGTCATCAAACATGACGGGAATAGATAAATAATCTGGTTCAGATTAAACATTTGCATTAGGTATACATATAATTAATTTGTTATTTTTGTTGAGGATGGAAATTTAGTAACGATTTTTGGTAAAAAGCTAAAAACGAAACTATAGAAAAGGTAGGTCATTATTACTAGATTGCCTTGTAGTGGTATCTATATCGCCACATGCGAGCTGCGCGTCATACTGACGTCACGCAAATCCTGCATCGTGGAAGCAGAGTTAACCGCGTGACTAGCATATATACAACTTCACGACATTAATCATAGGGCAGTTGCCCACCAGACACGACACCCGTCTAGTCGGAGGATTCTCCCTTTTCTATGGAGGTATGAGTGAACTTTACACCCTGTTCCTCGTGCCTCTATATTGGTGACCCCGACGTGTTGAACAACATCAACAATCAACAACAACAATCAATCAGCAACCAACAATCAACTAACAACCAACAAAGAACAACAACTCGACCCACTATCGATCTCCGGTCTCCGGAAAGGAGTAATGTAGCGGTATCTACATGGCCACATGCGAGCTGCGCGTCACACTGACGTCACGCAAATCCTGCATCGCGCAAGCAGTGTATACCGCGTGTCTAGCATATATACAACTTCACGACATTAATCACAGGGCAGTTGCCCACCAGACACGACACCCGTCTGGTCGGAGGATCCTCCCTTTTCTATGGAGGTATGAGAGAACTTTACACCCTGGTCCTCTATTGCCTCGTTGGTTACTTCGATCAACAATAGCGCTAGATTAAGGATGACGAACAAAAACACATCGTTTAAGCGGCCGCGATTGCGTATAACTAGATAGACCTTAACACTCAAACATAAAGTTTTTTATTGTTTTTGATATATTTACTACTGTGACTGAAAAGTAAACGTATTATTAAAATAAGAACATAAATATTTATGGAAATATAAAACATATTATCTAAGCAATAAGGTTGAAAAACTATGTTGTGAAATAAGACCACAAAATTATCTGTGCTCTTATTGTTCCGGCCATTTTTAATACGCTCATTGGAAATCTAAAGGTCTAGTGGTACTATTTAGATTTCTGTGGCTGATCATGAGGTCCTGGATTTGATTCCCAGGTTGGGCAAAGTGTTATTAAGTTTGTTCATCACGAATTTCTCAGTATCAGCCCAGTTTCTGGATTTGTGTCCGCTTGATGGCAATAGGCTCGTCCCATGTAATAGGGCCGAGCCTATTGCCATCATCAAACCTATCAGGCGAAATGTGGGTGTATTTTATGTACACTTCTCTAATCCTTCGGGATTTTCAGACGTGATTATATTATGTTATGCACGTTTCTGTAGTGCATCGGGGAGGTTCGCACTGATTCGCACTGATGGCTTTCATGCCATCATTAGCAGAAGGACGGTATCCCTAATCTGCAGAATGCATGGCAGTCGCAGCGTAATCTTGAAGACTGTGGCCGATAGGGTGTCATTTCCGCTGTGAAGTGCCTTATTGAATCAGTCGTTTCATTATTATTTTAGTTTACATTTTGATTTTATTTTAATCTACATTTTCATTTTCATTTTACTTTTCATTTGTGTTATATTGTTATTTTTGATGTATCTACCTATGGATCTTTGATATCTGAAATAAAAAAAATGATTTCTTTTATTTATTATCTAAATCTTAAAAGTCCGCCAAAAATTAACAGTGTTGTGGATTTACCTATTATAAGCGATGACTACGTTCAATATTAAAGTACGTTAAATTATGATTGATGATGGAAAGTGATTAAAACTACATACTTGTATTCTTTTATAAAATACAATCAAAACATTCTTGCTTATTTATAACGCAAAAAAAAAGGAATAAATCTTGGAACAGAAAAATATCAAGCCTTGTTTGTGTTTGAGTTCAAATATTAGGTATGAAATTAAAATTAATATAAATATTTTTTATTTATATTAATCAAAATATGCACCCACGCTATCGATGCATCTCTGCCAGCGCAGTGGTAATTGTTCAATGCCTTTCTTGAAGAAGTCAGGTGTACGGAAGCCAACAAACTCTTCAAAGGCTTTTTTTACTGCCTCTCGGGTATTGAATTTTTTTCCCTGCCAAGAAGTTGTCCAAATTTTGGAAAAAGTAGAAATTTGTCGGTGCAAGTTCTGGTGAGTACGGTGGATGACGCAAAACTTCCAAGCCTAGCTCTTGTAGCTATACCGTTTGTGCCGTATAAGGTCGAGCCTTATCGTGTAGGAGCAGCGGAGACGAGGGATTTGAGAGCTTCTCTATCATTGTGTCCAGTTCCTCACAGCACACATCCGCAGTAACGCTGGTGCCATTTGGTAAGAAGCTGTTATAAATTATACCGGCACTAGACCACTAATCAGTGACCATGACTTTTTAGGGGTAAGTTTTTGTTTGGAGGATTGCCTAGGCGCTGAACCAGGGTCTAACCAACGATGACCACTTACGATTATCAAAACGAATGATGATTAAGATACAAATGTAATGAAAACAAAAGACTAATCAATAAACAAACGACTAAAATTTTAAAATAGAATTCCATATTTTTTAAATAAAATTCATTTGAATTTAGAATTTATTCCCAGCCATACATAAATTACGTTTCAAATGACCAGTACTGTAAAACGGGAACTTCATAGGTAAAGACCTATTATTTTCACAATAAAAGTGTACGCTACAAATGAAACCGGCTTAGTTCAAAGCTAGCCTTTGAAGTTAACCATTGTCCGAACTCAAATAACCGATGTTGGTTTAACACAAGCCAGTATTTTTAAAACAACAGAGAAAATATGAAAAATAAACCTATTTTTCATCATACGCTGTATTCCTTATGTTAAAATGTAAAAATATGACGTCACTTTTTTCTGTTTTGGTGTAAAATCAATAAACTGGTTTGTTACATTTGTAATAAATTTATTGTCAATTTTATTGTGGAATGAGTCTGAAGAACTTACAACCATTTGACTGAATAGTTTCATCGTGTTGTTTTTAACTCGTGGCATCATGAGAGAAGAGGACCTTGGGTAGGTACTCTCTTTTTACGTCAATTATAATGAATCTGTGGATTGATGAGTGGATCTGTGGATCTGTGGTTTGGTGATCCTATAACTTTTCACCCATTTTCACAACATACATTCCCTTCGCACATCACACAAAATGGAAAACCGAAAAATAACATTGTATCTGCCTTCAATTCTGCCAAACCTCGAAGGCACAGTGTCACTATGATATTATCCGCGTTGATTTCCCCGGTCGCGAATCATTAATTCCACGGAGGCATCTACAGGGAAATATATTTATCACTGATCCATGTTTTATTGATGCATTTCACGATCAAATAAGATTTTAGTTTATGCTCAGAGGATTTACATTGATTGTGTTTATAATGCTGTATAACTTAGTATTTTTCTCTCACGTAAGAAAGAAAGAACGAAAGAAAAAAAAGAAAGAAAATATTTTATTTGGGACACGCACAAGAAATACCAACAGTAAAAAAAGAACATTAAATCTAACAAAAACATGAAAACAATAAAAAATAACATTGATACTTTTAAGTTTATCTAAGATTAAAACTAACAAAATAGTGAAAACAACAAAAACGAAGAGAAGATCTGTGTGAGGCCAAAAAGGCTCCTGTCTCAGGATGATGTTGCGATAATTGAAAAAAAAACAAATACCGCAGCGCTGGTATTCTGATAGGGCTCGCTGTGATGCCACGGACATACCTACGGACATAGAATAAATCCCGCTAGAGCACATAAAACAAATGATAAAAATAATAGCAAATAAAATGTTTTTTTTTTTAATACAAAAGTAAATGAAAACCGTATTCCTTTCGGCAATAATAATTAAATATACGAGTAGGCATGTGCTATAAGACAAGATCTCATGGCACGACTAATAATTTAGCCACTACTACTGACCCCATTTGGATTAGATATTTTATGTTTTAGTTGCTTAAAAAAATTTGAAAATGGTATACTTTTAAAAATTTTGTAAATATGTGAACACCATGTATCTATCACAAAATTAACCTAAGTTGTCATTGCTACATTTTTAATTCTCTTTACCTATTGTGTTAAGGTAGTTTTATTGTAGGTGTCTTCACATATAATTCTTAATGTACAACACATTAATGTATAGGTACAAAATATTGTAACACATTTTAAAAGAGTAACGGTGCAGTTTCTTGCCCATTCTTCCCCATACGAAACTACCTTTTGGAAGGCGTGACTAGAATCAATTCTATTTTAATGTAAATGTTGACGTTCAAAAGTGCCTACTTGAAATAAATGCCTTGACTTGGGTTGTTTGAATGCTATAACAGTATACTATAGATAGGTAGGTAATTAGTAGACTGACCGGTTGGTGCAGTTGGTAGTGACGCTGCCTTCTGAGCCGCTGGTCCCGGGTTCGATCCCCGGACAAGTCAAACATTTGTGTGCATGAACATGTTTGTTTGACCTGTGTCTGGGTGTGTATATGTATATAAGTATGTATATCAGTCATCAGGTTACCGTAGTACAGACTCCGCCTAGTTCGGGACCCGAAGACCTTGTGTGGATGTTGTCTCAAAATAAAATAAAAAATTAAGAACCGCGAGAATTTATTTTAGTTTAACACTACACATATTTTTATTTTTCTCTTGTTCTCACACACTATTGTCTACATAATTATCCTTTTAATTTCTCCTTTCGCAGGTTTGTTGGAAGAAATTTCTTATGAGAAAAGCAGTATCATTGCAATCAAATTATAATTATGTCGTATGTCTATGTATTTTACTGTGTGTACGTAAATAATAAAATTAATAAATAAACCGCAGGTACTGGTCCAAAACTTTTTTTTGTGACGGAATGACTCGCTATTTGCTTTTTAATGTTCCGTCGTTAAATGGCAAGAACGGAAGCCCACACACACTGACAGCGGAAACACTCACTGACTCATTCACATAACTGATGCTGGATAATCTAATTGTCCGGTGTACCTGCAACTCGACCACGTAACGAAGCTCTCAAACGCTGCATGGCGTTGAGGCCCATCTCTTCCTGCATCCAGTGGCGGTGACAGCTCTTGTACACTTTCAACACGAAGTAAATGGCGAGGGCGGCGATTACAGCGAGGATGATGAAAGTCATGATGTTGATGCGCTCAACGTGTCCTCCTATTTCCTTTATAGCAGCATCATTGCTTCCGCCGGCCGCGTTCTGGCTCAGGAAAACTTCTTCCTTCTCCACAGTTGAGCGACACATACTTCTGCTTGTGTACTTATGTCGCGATCAAAAAAAAATATATATATATTGCTCTTCTTATAGCCCCTTGGCAGATCTTTTAGGCAGGGTCGCCATGTGATGTTGGGGGTCCTAAGGATCTTAAAGAAGTAGACAACCACCTTGATTGGACTCCATTTATTAAGTACTTTAATATAACATAAAATAATGCGCATTATAAGTAAATTACGTAGTAAGCATAATATTGAATATCACTATAAAGTAGTGCACACAATGGGTAATGTCTACCTAAGGAGCATACACAGGGGTGCATGTTGAAGAGCCTCCACGTGGCGCACCCTGGGCAACGCCGGGCTCAAGTGCCCACCAGGCTTTTGGGGGGTACTTGGTGCCGGCGGCGAATCTTCAACACACGGGGAAGGGCCACGGTTCCAATCACCGATCATCCTTGATGGTTGGTGAAGGGAACCGGGCTATATACGGATACGGCCACTCCCCCTCTGCTTACAGAGGAAGGTGAGTGGTCGTGGAAGGGGGAAGGAGCGGTTTGACCGCCGTGGAGGGAGCGGGCTCGGTGTGCACTAACCCTGCCGCCGGGCTGGCACGAAGAAGTCTCTTCCTGCCACCGCTTTAATCTCGTAGCCCCGAAGACTGTACAGGTCATGTCTCTGACTTTTGACGGGGGTCGAGGGTCCTGGCTTAACCGCCCGGACCGCGAGGAAGATCAACCTCTATAAAAAATTCCCCAAACCTCTAAGCGGCGGCGCACCGTGAGGGAGGTTGTAAGCTTGGCTGATGGGTAGCTTAATTCAGTCGCTAGTGCGAACCACGCAAATTTTGAGTCAATAAATAAAGTTCTTACTCGTGGGATCAAATATGGAAAAGTTAAATAAAAACCAAAAAACCGAAGAGGGGAGGAGTGGTGCGGGGTCGGAGCCCGACACCGCGCCAAGTGGCGCGAGCACGGGAGGCTCATTGAGCAACCGCCGCGCGGAGGAGTTGGCCGCTGAAACTAAGAAGAAGAATATCAGGTTCTTCAGTAAGCGGCCAAGATCAGTGGACGGCCAGGGGTCGTCCTCTGATGGCGAGAGAGCCTCGGCTCGAAAAATCCCCACCGGTAGGCGGGGAGGGGGGGTCCAAGAGCGAGGCAGGGGGAGGGGGCTCACAGCCCGGGAGGCAGCGGAACTAGCGGAGGAACCCGCAAAGGAGGGGGTGAATGGTCGTGCAGTCGCTTCGGGGCCCTCGGGCGACGAGGCGAGCCTGTCGAGTGGTCCCGACGACATCGGCGACAATGACAGTGAGGCCTGTACAACCAGCCTCAAGGAGGTAGTGGAGGCTGAGCTTCGGAAGGTGACCCTGAAGAAGATCAAGTCTTCCAAAAGCAGGGCCGTGGTCGCGGCAACGGCCTCCATCATGGCGGCGGTGGAGGCGGCCAAAACCGACGGGCCTTCGGGCGGCGAAGTGGCCGAACTGCGGGCGGAGGTCGCTCGCCTGACGGCCGCCACGAAACTTCTCCGGGAGGAGAATGGGAGGCTCAGGGAGGACCTGGCTGGCCTGAAGGCCACCGGCAGCGGGCAGTTGCAGGCGGAACAGGAGCCAAGCCAGCGCGTTCGGCCAAGCCAGCCCATTCCGGAGGAGAACCAGGTCCTCAATCTGGTTCGGCAGGAGCTGGCGGCCTTCCAGGCGCGGTTCTCCGTCCTGGAGGGCATAGTCCTGCGCCCACCACTAGCGGGCAGGACAGCACCGAGGGTGGCCTCGTATGCGGCTGCTGCGGGAGCCGCCGCCCCTAAGCCCGCGTCGTCTGGCCGGGCCCAGCCGCCGGCCAAACCGGCGTCGGCACGCGGAGCCCAGGCGTCGGCAGGCGGAGCCCAGGCAAAATCGGCGTCGGCCGGTGGAGCCCCGGCGCCGGCAACGCAGACGCCGGCCAGCAAAACACCAGCTGGGGCTCTAAAGAGGAAGGACAGGACGGCACGGGAGGCGCAGGCCCCAGAGCCTACTTCCCGGCCACAGGAATCTCCCACGACTGACGCCGGGTGGCAGGTGGTCGGGCAGAAAAAGAAGGCGGCCAAGGCGGCCAGAAAAAAGGGGCAAAGGCGGCGCCACAAGGAGCGAGCCGTCGCGGCAAGGCTCCGCGCCCCAAAGACCGCGGCTGTAGTGATCACGCTACAGCCGGACGCGGTTAAGAGGGGCGTGACGTACCGTGACGTGCTCACCAAGGCGAGGGAGACGGTGGACCTCCAGGAGCTCGGGATCACCGAGGGCCTCCGGCACAGGGTGACCGCAACTGGCGCCCGCATGCTGGAGATCCCCGGTGTAACGAGTGGCCCCACCGCTGACGCCCTAGCTGAGAAGCTAAGGGCGTCCCTCAATGCGGACGAGGCTCGAGTCTCCAGGCCCGTCAAGTGCGCAGACATGCGAGTCTTGGGCCTGGATGACTCCGTAACGGAGGGAGAGGTGGTAGCCGCCGTCGTCAGGACGGGCGGGTGTCTGGCCGACCAGGTGAAGGCGGGCACCATACGTCCGGACCCCGCGGGTATGCGAACCGTAACGGTAAGCTGCCCCGTGACGGCGGCGAAAAAGATTGTGGAGGGCCGAAGGCTTCTGGTGGGCTGGGTTTCGGCGCAGGTTAAACTGCTGGAACCCAGACCTCTGAGGTGCTTCCGATGCCATGTGGGGCACCACGTTGGCGTCCAGTGCACCTCGGAGGTGGACCGCAGCACTCTCTGCTTCCGCTGCGGTCAGCCCGGACATAAGGCCGGCTCGTGCGAAGCCGCGCCGCACTGCACAGCATGTGCGGGTGCTGGCAAGCCGGCCGATCACCGGGCGGGCAGTAGGTCCTGCGCTCCACCCGCCGGAACCAGGAGGAGAGGCAGGCCCTCCGCCGCCGTTGCCACAACCACCGTCACCGCGGCCAGTGCCACTGCCACCGTTGCCGCCACTGCCGCCACCCGGGAGGAGACTGAAATGGAGGAGTAACGGCTCCATTGAGACTCCTCCAGGCGAACATCAACCACTGCGCCTGCGCTCAGGACCTGTTGCTCCAGAGCATGGCGCAGTGGTCGATTAACATTGCCGTGGTCGCTGAGCCGTATTTTGTCCTGCCCAGGGATGACTGGGTTGAGGACCTGAGCGGCTCAGTGACCATAATTTCGTCGGCCGCCGCCGGCACCCCATCCCTCGAAGGTGTCACGAAGGGACAGGGGTGCGTAGCAGCACGGTTCGGGGAGATAGTAGTAGTGGGAGTGTACTTCTCTCCGAGCCGAACTCTCGCCGAGTTCCAGAACTCTTTAACAGAGTTAAGTGTCGTCGTCGCCGGGTACCATCGCTTCCCCGTGCTAGTGCTCGGGGACTTCAACGCCAAAAATCCGGCTTGGGGTTCCCGTTACACTGATGTGCGGGGCAGGATGGTGGAGGACTGGGCTCTGGAGACAGGCCTGGTCGTCCTAAACCGGGGTTCTGTTCCTACGTGTGTGCGGATGCGGGGTGAGTCTGTGGTGGACATCTCGTTTGCCAGCCCCGCTCTGTCACAGCGTGTCATTGACTGGCGCGTCATGGAGGAGGTGGAGACCTACTCCGACCACCGGTATATCCGGTTCGACGTCTCCGCCCAGACCTCTAGCGCGCCGGTCCAACAGGCCCCGAGTGGTCCGCGGTGGGCGCTGAAGCAGATGGACCGGGAGCTACTCCTGGAAGCCTCGATCGTGCAGGCCTGGGTGTCATCACCGGACAGGCCTGCCGATATTGACGATGAGGCGGAGTGGTTCCGGGAGGCCATGTCCGAGATTTGCGACGTGGCAATGCCCCGAGTCCGTCCAGGAAGCGCCCGACGTCAGGTGTACTGGTGGTCGCAGGAGCTGGAGACGCTACGCAAGGCGTGCGTCGCAGTGCGACACCTGTACTCCAGGCACCGTAGGCTCCGCATCCGCCCTCCGGATGCGGAAGCGACGGAGGCGGAGCTGTACGAGGGATACAGAGCGGCGAAGACCGCCCTCCAAGAGGCTGTCCAGCGGGCCAAATATACGGCCCGCGAGGAGTTGGTGGAGACTCTGAACGGAGATCCATGGGGGCGCCCTTACAAAATGGTGCGGAATAAACTCCGCACCTGGGCCCCCCCGCTGACGCAGAGTCTCCGCCCCCAGCTGGTGGAGGAGGTGGTGAGCGCTCTGTTCCCTTCACGGGGGGAGCATAGTCCCCCGCCCATGGCTCCGCCGCTCGCGGTGCCTGAAGCGGACCACGCGGACGACGACGACACCCCTGAAGTGACCGGGGTAGATCTGAGAGTGGCGGTAGGTAGGCTGAAGGCCAAAAATACCGCCCCAGGACCCGACGGCCTGCCAGGGAAAGCCTGGGTCCTGGCCTCGACGGCTCTTGGGCCTCGACTGGAGGCGCTCTTAAGCGCATGTATGGAGAGAGGCCAGTTTCCACTCCGTTGGAAGACGGGGAAGCTGGTCCTCATTCGGAAGCCAGGGCGCCCTGCGGACTCTCCGTCCGCATACCGGCCCATTGTGCTGCTCGACGAGGTCGGCAAGCTCTTTGAGAGAGTAATTGCAGGCCGCCTCGTCGGGCACCTGGTGAGGATGGGGCCGGATCTTGCGGATAGTCAGTTCGGCTTCCGCAAGGGGCGCTCGACGGTGGACGCCATCATGCGCGTTAGAGCCCTCACGACGGGGGACGCGGTGTCTCGGGGCGGGGTTGTTGTGGCGGTGTCACTCGACATCGCCAACGCATTTAACACCCTGCCCTGGAGTTGCATTGGGGAGGCACTCCGGTATCACCGGGTGCCAACCTACCTCCGTCGAATAGTCGAGGCATATCTGACGGACAGAGCCGTCATCTACCCCGGTCGCGATGGGGAGTGGAACCGGCGAGAGATGTCGTGCGGCGTCCCACAGGGATCGGTTCTAGGGCCGCTCCTGTGGGACATCGGTTACGACTGGGTGCTGCGGGCCGACCTCCCTGATGGCGTCAGCGTGGTGTGCTACGCTGACGACACGCTGGTCCTGGCGCAGGGGAGGTCGCATCAGGCGGCGGCCGACGCAATGACACGCGGGGTTGCGATAGTCGTGGAGAGGATCCGGCAGTTGGGTCTCGAGGTGGCTTTGCACAAGTCCGAGGCCATGTCTTTCCATGGGCCCCGGAACAGGCCACCATCGGGATCCCAACTAATGGCAGGAGGGGTTCACATCGGCGTCGAGTCCACGATGAAATACTTAGGACTCGTGCTCGATAGCCGGTGGAACTTCGTGGAGCACTTCCGACGTTTGGCCCCCAAACTGGAACGGACTGGGGCCGCCCTCAAGCGGCTCCTGCCCAACCTGAGGGGTCCAAACGCCTCCTGCCGGAGGCTTTACGCGGGGGTCGTGCGGTCCATGGCTACATATGGGGCCCCGGTGTGGGCGCGTTCACTGCGGCGGAGAGCCGCCCACTATCTGAACGCGCCCCAAAAGGTGGTAGCCGTAAGGCTGATCCGGGGCTATCGCACGATCTCGGGCGAGGCGGCAAGCCTCCTTGCCGGACTGCCGCCGTGGGATCTGGAGGCGATAGTCCTCGCGCGCCTGTATGAGTGGCGCGCGGAGGCACTACGCCGGGGGGAAACCCCGCTTCCGCGGCAAATCGCGGCGGAGCGGACGGACCTCCGGCGCGATCTCATGGCGGCATGGAAAGAGCGACTGTCGCAACCCAGCGCAGGGCACGCCACGATAGCGGCGGTAAGACCCCTCTTTGAGGAGTGGCTAGAGAGGCGTCACGGCGTCCTCACCTACCGCCTGACGCAGGTCCTCACCGGACACGGAAGTTTCGGGAGGTTCCTGCACATCATCAGGCGGGAGGAAACGCCCGGGTGTCACCACTGCGATGATCGCCCCGAGGACACGGTGGAGCATACGGTGGGGGCCTGCCCTGCATGGGCGGAGCACCGCCGTGTCCTCGTAGAGGCGATCGGCAGCGGCGGCGATCTCTCACGCCCGGCCTTGGTTCAAGCCATGGTCCGGGGCGAGGGGGAGTGGGAGGCAGTCGCCTCCTTCTGCGAAGCAGTCATGCTAGCGAAGGAGGTGGCGGGACGGGAGAGGGAGAGAGTCTCCCGTCCAAGCCGCCGCGGTGGACGCTCCGGGCGTCGGGAGCCGCGTGACGACTCCCGGCCACCGTAGGCGCGGGCCTGCGGGCGGTGAGTAATGGGTAGCTTACCGTCCGATCAGGACCAGGCCCGTGCTGGACGGCGCGTACGTGTTCCACGCGCGCCTCAAAGAGATGTCAGCATCATAGAGGGGGCTCACTAGGGCCCAAGCCTGCCGGGAAAGCGGGATCATCCAAAAGGGGTACCGCTGACCCGGAACATAAAGGGCCAAGGAAGGAACACGGGTGGGTTTTAGTCAGTAAGAGTCTGACACTCCCTTCCGCTCCACCCAGAGCGGGAGGAGTCATTTGATGATTTCCCATCCTCAAAAAAAAAAAAAAAAAAAGGAGCATACACACTTAGTACAACACTTCATTATAATTTCGTCCTGTCAGTCCGTTCGCTCGGACAATTGTTTTATAGTTCGAATTTAGTAACATTAATCCCTTGCAGATTACTTTTTCAAATAATATTTTAGGAGCAAACGCTATGTACATTTCAGTAACCCTAACCATATTTACAAAGTCCATACCCAAAATGGCTACGTTTATTCCCTAACACTACAGACCATCCCGAACGTCTAGTTACGCAATACAGTCGGATGTATTCCCCAACTCAAACATCCTGTCCCTTAACTTTATCTCCACACCGCTGCTCAGTTACTCTGCACCCTTATCTATCTAAATACATTGCGTATCACCCCCAGAATAATGATACCTCAAAATGGTCTATAATTTGTTTAGGCAGTGGGGTCTAATTATTGAGTTTTATTGCTGAATGGAGAGGCCCATGTCCAGCACTGGACTGATATAGGCTGACGGTGATAAATAAAATTGCGCAATGAAAATGTTAAATAATTAGGTATGCTTTAAATGATAATGTAGGTACTTTATACGCATCCATAATTGAGTAAGTTACTATCTTCACTAACAAATGCGTGCACTGATTGGACAGGTGCTGTCAAATCTGTGTGACTCTTTCCTAGTAAGACTATTTGAGAAACGAATCTAAATGGTCCTCACATGATCTGAACAAGAATAGGTCTGGACTTAAAAAGAGACTGTGCAGAATCTGAGTTTGTTTCCGCTTTTCTTCTCAGAGTAGTCAGATAGAAAACACCAACCTCATCTACAAGTTTAAAAAATATTCGTGTAAAAGTGTTTGGATAAAAATAATTACAATACAAAAAAAAATGTGAAGACAATAAGTCAATAAATATCTATTGCTTGTATTTTCAAATATTCACCCAATGTGGTTTATTTCAAACTATTTAGTCTCTCAACTTCAAAAATGGTTAAAATAAATAATGGTTTACAGAACGATATTTTAATTACATTTGTCGTTAATTGTATTTATTTCGTATTCCAGCACGCAAGCTTAAAACGTACAAGTTGCTACTTGACCTCGTTCAAAGAATTTGCTTCAGATATAGTTAGTTCATATTACTCATGGATATTGTATTTCTAACATGTATTTAAGTATTAGGATCTAAATGTATTATCACGGTATATTATCGTGGTATTATTGTCCCTTCTTAGTACGACACGATACAGTGAAATCCAATATCCCATGAAGTCATTCCAATTATTACACCCAGTATTATCAGGTTACGTCATTTTGAAAGTGCTACCCATCTCAAACAGTCGGACTCAAAACGTTATCTCATGCGTGTCTTAATCTAAATACGTTGTACCAAGACACATTTTTGTCTATTTAAATTATTGGCATTGTACCTAATTCCGGTTTTTTAATAATATGAGTATTTTCAATAATGATAGTAATGTTGCTTAGTGAATGGAATGCTTTTTTATGTTTGTTTATGTTTTTTTTTTGTCTATTAGATGTATTAAACAATTTTGCATGCCGTAAGGCAAAATGTATCGGGACTCTCATCAAAATAACTATCATAGCTGTATACCTACATACATTATTGCCAAATAAATGATTTCCAATTTCGTGCTTAATTTTAACTCTATATTTCGTTCAATAGCTAACATGATTTTGGCAATCTGACAGCTAATAGTTGTATTGATGCCTTTCAGAAACTGTTACTCTTATTGCGTATCACGCTTTCAATCACAATACGCGGGTTTTTAAAGAAATTCTTTATCCATTGCTACTTAGGTTTAAAAAAGTTGCTCAACAACGTCAATAACGCAATGAACGTGGTTGAACTATCTTATACTATAACTATAATGAAAGGAATGGCGATCGATCGCCATGTATATTTAGCCATATGTGTTTAGCAATTACATAGCGGGTTTCAGTTGAAGACGGCCCAGCAGTAAAGGTTGATTTATATTTGCATTCGTTAAGTAGCGAGCTAAGTTCTTTGACGTCTTTAAGTGTCCCTTCACAATGAAAAACTGCTTTTTACTTTTGAACTGACGTTTGTACAACATTACTTGCTACTTGAACCAAACTTGAAACAATTAAGTCAGCCATAAATAAATTACATTAAATTACTTTATGTCAGACCTTGATCCATATGATGTTAGTAATACACACTACTTATAAGCTATGTTAGTAATAATAGATATAACAATAGAAGACGATGGCAGAACAAACTGGGCAAAATCAATAAGCTAAGTTAATAAGCTAATAAGTTCTGAGTTGAGCTGCACGGTTACTGACAAATGCGTGCACTGACTGGACAGGTCCACTCAATCTGTGTGGTTCTTTCCTCAAAAGACCATTTCAGACACAAATCTACATGGTCCTCAAAGATTATTATAATATTATTCTAATTATTGTGAATGTGAGAACTATGTCGGTCATTGATTTATTTATATTTATTTTTGTATTTTTCTCAACGTAATCATGATCTGGCAGTTTGAGTAATTTATGCGGCCTACTCAAATGTCCTTTCTTTGGTATTGTTCGTCGAATCGTTGAGCTCCTTGAGTCTAAGTTGAGCTGCACGATTACTGACAATTGCGTGCACTGACTGGACAGGTCCACTCAATCTGTGTGGTTCTTTCCTCAAAAGACCATTGCAGACACCGATCTACATAGCTTTCACATGACCTGACCAAGATTTTGTCTGGACTTTAAAAGAGACTGTGACCTCTGAGTTTGTTTCGGCCTTTCTTCTCAGAGTAGTCAGATAGGAAACGCCGACCCCATCTAGTTTAAAAAAAATATGATTGACGTGTAAAAGTGTTTGTTCAAACCTACTTACAGAAATAAAATCATTTATCATTTATCATTTCATTTAGCTAACAAATGATTCACCACACCGAAGACCAGTAGTCATGAAGAGTTTTGCCCACCGATAGGATGATGCAAGCTGACAAAGAAAAGTCCAACACTATTAATACCCTACAATTTTATCAGGTCGCCCAATACAGAGCTATACCCATGTCAAACCGAGAGACTCTAAAGTTTATCTAGCAGAGAGTCAGTCAGTACGTGCGTGTCCTAATCTAAAATACGTAACACATGACCGCTCAAGGAACAGATTTACTTTGAGACATTTTGAATTAACAATTAATTCATATACTCGTATCATTCTACAATTCTTGCTGAAAATATAGGGAAGTACATTTTTGGGATATGCTTCTATATTGTGAAATATAAATATGAAATTAAATTAAACTGATTATTCTGTAAATAGGATATTGGAATCACTTTTACATTTTCTATTTAAAAAAAATTTACTACCCAAGAGATGACGCGGTAAAACCAACTTAGGGGTTATGGTCTCTTTTAAAGTCCAGACACTAAATACAAAAATGATCGTGTAACAAAATGAAGTTTAGCATCCGGACTGGCCTTCTGAGGAAAGTACCAGAAACAGTTTGAATAAACCTGTCCCATGCATCAGCCATCGTGAGCTCAACCTTATCTTGGGGAGCTCGACGACCAGACATGCGACAATAATACTCAATTAATGGGTGAAGTCAGAAAAATTATCAGGCAGGTCAATAGTAGGAGTGCCCACCCATGTCAAACGCATCCCTAACGTTATCTTCCAAGTGCGTGCGTGCCCTGTTCTCAACACGCTACACATCACTCAAGGCTATAAATAAGGGTACACACGCGAGTGTCGATGTTCCAGAGTTTTCCGGACTTTTATCTTGTTCGTAAGTTTGGTCCCATTTGTACTGAAGTGACGATGTAGCTCTGAAATGTAGTCGTATGGTATAAACGGCTGATATATTATCATGACTTTTGTTTTACGTTAAATGTTTCTGGTTATTTTATTTGATACAGTAAAATGGTGATTAATAAAACGGCTAATATACACAGTAATTGAATATCTTTTTAATTTTAATCTGTGCAAGTGTCTATAGTGCCTTCCCTACTTAGATAATTATAAATGAGTAAGGGCTTTAATATCGTCCACCTATTGGTGATATAACTAGCTCATTGTTACTTAACTAGTGCTAGCAAAAATAATTCCTTACAATCCTAATCCACCGCTTTAATCTACAAACATTCACTTCGTAATATCTCCCATAATGAATTGAGGTAGTCTATCTTTACACAGGCACAGCACACAGTGTCTAACTAAGTCTACACTGCATACTAAATCCGTACATGACCTTGAGCTAGGCTTCGTATTCGCTCGTAAATTCATGTGCTAAGATTTTACACGCGTCGCGATCCGTCCTTTGAAGGTGCGTCGTAATCCTGAAGAGTCATGTCTAGGGCTCAAGTTTATTGTTGCTGTAGGTATATACGGATGGATGTAGGTGAGGAGGGAGAACATTATAATGTTGAGACATTATATAAAATACCTTACTAACTGGCGAAATGTGAGGGTACTATAAGTATACCTCTGCATAATCCTTCTGCTGATACAGGCGTGATGTAATGACTGACCGGTTGGTGCAGTTGGTAGCGACCCTGCCTTTTGAGCCGCTGGTCCCGGATCGATCCCCGGACAAGTCAAACATTTGTGTGCATGAACATGTCTGTTTGACCTGTGTCTGGGTGTGTATACCTACGTATGTATATCAGTCATCAGGTTACCGTAGTACAGGTTCAACCTAGTTCGGGACCTGAAGACCTTTTGCGGATGATGTCAAAAAAAAAATATGATTACTATATATATTTCAGTAATTTTCTATACTCTTTACAAAGAAAGAAAGAATAACGTTTATTTGGAACAGATACAAATAACAAAATAAATAAGTGAAAATAATGCTTTAACAACAATATTGTGTGCCTCATTGCTGCGCCAATAAGGATCATTTCAGCATTAATGCCAGACAGATGTCTGACGCTGGTTTTCTAATGAATCTTTAGGGACAAGAGACGGGGAGTACAAATAGTTTCATCTGAGCTACATAATACATAATTTTTATATTTATAAATAAATAAATAAACCAGTAATCAGTAATAATTACTTACAAAAACAAAAAAACTAAAACAACAAGAACTAACTCAACATAACCTGAGCAAAATAACTTCAAGCGTATTTTCAGTGGCAATAAGCGACTAGATTTAACGTTACTTGGATAATTTTATGATTATTTCAATGAGATCAGGCAAACATTCCATAATGTCATGTGACATTTCCTCACAAGCATTGTTATATGTATAGAAATAATATTTGAGAACATTCTTCTTCCCTCGAATTACGAATAGCTCCTTCATTATTCAAGGACGCCAACCATGGTTTACGAGTTTATCCTCATTCTAGAAACAGTTAATTTCATTTAGCCCAGACATTGAGCCCTATTTGACACGTTTGCGATGATGAAAAATAACCGTCCCACACTAAACTTATGAAAACGTTATAACGTTAGTGCAAATATCGTCGCGACAGTTTCATAATGTTATCACACATGATGGTAACTAGAATTTACGACGTAAGCCAGGTAACGCACGAAAGATAAACTATATTTTATAGCCACGTGCTTAACGTTGGCTTTGTGGTTATATAACATTTAAGTTACGGAGTCGTTGGGTAAATATTACCCAGTAACTGGGTTGTGGAGTTCAGATAGGCAGTCGCTCTATGTTAAAACTGGTATTCAGCTGCATCCTGTAAGACTGGAAGTCGAGCCCTACATATTCGGAAAATGCTAGACAGATCATGAGACGATGAGTCTGTAATACTGCTAAAAATGTTTTAAAGGTACTTAGGACTAGTCGAAACAGTAGTGGAGAAGTATGACCAACATTCTTTATTCTATGTTCACGTGCAATGGTGATGAAGTTCCGGGCACTAACCACTTCAGCTTTGTTTTTAAGGTTAGCTACAAGAAAACGCATAAGTTTTATAGCATGTTTAAAGGTGACTTTTTTCCATAAAGGGTTGACCTTTTCCTACCCCTAATATATAAATAAAAACCTTCCGATCCATTCAAAGAGAAATGAGCATAAATATGCCTAATTTCGACATTCTTAGGTCTAAAAAGATTGCTAATCGGCTATGTTTACCATAGTCAGTCATGCTTTTGCTTAGAAACAGTGGTGACAATTCTCTTGTACACCGAATTAAACTAACTAAACTATCACTAAAATTCAATGAGAATCTTAAAGCTATTCTGCAATAAAATATCTCTAAATTTATAAATTATTTTGATGCAACTAAAATCGGATTTTGACCATCGTGACTCCACGTGGTACTCGTTTGCCCTACGTTGTGAATTTTTTAGAGCCACACGCGCGAAGGGGCTGCCACGACGTGTTTTACATGAAATTTTTCACTTTTTGCATTGAAAATAATTATGAAACATGATTACCTACATCTTGAATTTTATGGGTTTACGAGTATTATAAAGGGGGTCTAAATTTTCATTATTTTTGCGATAGGACACCGTTTTCGAGATACTCGTATTAGCAAAAGAAAAGTAAAAATGATACAGTACTGTTTTTGTACTTTTTTTTTTTTTGAGGGTGGGAATTCATCAAATATTAGCAAAAGAAAAGTAAAAATTATACAGTACTCTTTTTAATCGCGATTAAAATTAGTCAGAATTAGTTAGACAACCAACATTTTAGGTAAAAAACGTCAAATTCAGAATAGCAAAATTACTATTGTCAATAGATCAATAACTCAGTGATATCTTAGTCCTGTCAAACTAAAATATAGTTAAGTTATGTCACTTCAGTCAATTTCAGAATGGGAAATCGTCGTTTGACAGGAATAATCAAAATTTTGGTAATTTTCAGTCTAGTTTTGAGAATTTTGTGACCAGAAAATCCGCACCAATGTCTTTATATATTTCTCTTAGCATTTATTTTCAACACTCGTGTGTCTGGAAACCCCACTATCAAACAATCTATCATAGTCTCGACCATTCATTTATTACTTCAGCAATATCGATCTCAAACAGAATTGCTAGCTCTGAAATATAATTTACTTCTATTGGTTTATCACAAACATCTAAAACAATAACCCTGTCTGTAAATCATACCTCGTTTGAACATACATCAAAGTCAAGATCTCTTTGTTTTATTTACTTCCTTTTATTGTTTTACTAATAATTGTTAGTAGTAAAACTACACAACCAACTTGAATAACCACTTGTATCTTGAATAATTACTATTGAAACTTGCAGTTGCATGACCGAGGGTTCGTGTTTCAGCAGTGGCTTGACAATCGTTCGATGCCTTTGTTAGAAATTGCAAGAAATCGTATTTAATACGGTTTGGAAAACAATTGAAGACTGATTTTGCTTGACTAACTAACAAAGCATTGTTTTGTACAAGCTAGTTACAATCCCTTTTGTCAATGCGGCTTGCAAATTGTATGTGAGTTGTGAAGCTACTAAACAGAGTGCCTTTCAAGTCTGTAAACCAATCATCAATCTTCTTGAATGTCAAATGTTCGTCAATGGTCCTGGGTTATTGTGTAATGTACAGATTCACTCACAGAATTTGAGGACATTGAACATGTACGTTTTACTTTTTTTAACAAAGTAGGTACCTCACTGTAGTACCATTTGGTATTTGTGGAAATAAATATTTTTAAAACTACTTATTTACACGTCAACTTACGTATCTATCAAGCATCAATTTTTAAAAATCTAATTATTTTGATTTACTGCAATGGCAATGGTGGTGGCAATGGGCTGGTCACATCTCTTGTAGAACCGACAATCGTTGGAGGAAACGAGTTTTAGAGTGGAGACCGCGTTTAGGCAAACGTAGTGTGGGACGCAGAAAGAGTGGGTGGACCCAGGTGGAGTGACGACTTGCGAAAGGCGGCTGGCAGAGACTGGATGAGGAGAGCCGAAGATCGGGCTCAGTGGAGTTCACTAGGAGAGGCCTACGTCCAGCAGTGGACGAATATAGGCTGATGATGATGATGATGACTGCAAAATTGCACAAACAGACTTAATATTATGTTATAACATTGTTATGTAAGAAATTTATACTTGAACCTACGACCATTTTGGTTTATCTGACTTTAAGATTCTATATTTTATTTTTTCACTCGATCACAAAGTGCACAACCAGAGTCGAATCCTTCGATCGCCGTACCGTCAACACGTATCTAAAACAGCGGTAACCATCCCCGGTTGGCACGTCCCCCCATTTCTTTACGACGCTCGTAAATCATATAGTTTCCAACAATTTCTGCGTTTATTGACGCAAAAAACCTAAGGTTATGTTATCTGAAGATTTGGTTACGTGGCAGTAAAACGGTTTGGGCGAAGTATTGAAAATTATAGGCGTATTGGGTGGTTTATTTTTAGGATTTGCGACACAGTTTTTGCGGACTTGATTTACTATTATTGTCACCAGTTATTTCTTATGTGACCTTATGTTATGAAATATTACTTTTAAAAAACCTAGCCTGTTTATCTATGAGTTTAAAAAAAAAAACATCGTTAGTCGGATTAGTGGTTCTCAAACCGACATCGACAGACGAATAGACGTTGCGTTTTATAATGTAAGGATAATTTTATTATGATTTATGACGTGTAGGTATAACGGATGTGAGGGTAATGACGGTAATAGGAGCGTGTCTATCTATCAAATGTTTGATTGAGGAGTTTACGGAAGGTAAATCTGCGTCGCATTTACCTAAACATTTGAAGTAGTTTTGTAGTTTTGTCACGTTTAAGCCCAGTTTGTCTGAGCAGCTTGGGTGTAAATGTTAGGCATTCTGTTACGTGTGGAAACTTGACTTGAGTTAAAGTTACTTACCAGTCTGTTACAGTCTGTGAGGCTCAGGCCTCACAAGGGGATAGTATAAGAATGAGATGGGATTGAAATCACATAATATGAATATCATTAGAATTATAGTTTTTTCTAGAACTTTTGTAG
Source organism: Brachylomia viminalis (assembly GCA_937001585.2). Lineage (NCBI taxonomy): Eukaryota > Metazoa > Arthropoda > Insecta > Lepidoptera > Noctuidae > Brachylomia > Brachylomia viminalis. The sequence continues at coordinate 4,753,822 of OW443305.2, read as the reverse complement.
CAGTTAAGAATGAGTTAGTGAATCAACCAATTTTACTGTAGTTTACTGCAGGAAACTAATAGCTAGGTACCTAAGCCCCTTCAAAATGATGCCCATCTCCTACATAAATCACACTTTGACAATGACACTAAAAAAACACCTTTAGGTGCTTGTGAACATGTCTCGTTCAAGGTTGTTAAACGACATTGTCAAGTTTTGTTACTTAGCGAATATTCTACCAACAATTGAAAAGCGGAGGACCAATTAATATTTTGACTTGAGAATATAGAAATCATTTCACATCGTTGATTGATTGAAACTCACCAGCGCGCAAACTATCGTGGAATGAAAACTATAGGCTAGACTAGGCTGGGATATTTCTGTAGGTAATATTAAAAAATAGGTTGATAAATAATTAATAACCAGAATAAACTACAGTGATATATCATCATCGGTCTAATTAGGTTCGACTACGCAAAGGAATACTTAACTAGGAAAATACTTTTAAACAAAGTAGATAATTTCTTGTATTTTTGCTTTTGACGTCTCAAATTTCTTTGAGAGAAAGTCCTACGGTTTTGTCTATTTTAATTAAGGATTAATCTACACTAGCTACGCTTACTTATGAGTATTAAAATTTTACTCTGCATTAAAATACATAATTTCATTAATAGTCTGGACGTTTTTATTTCCCATGAAAACGTCCTCGAAATATTCTTCTATAATATTATTTTATGGAAAGTAATCCCCGGTTTAGCTTGCAAAGTAAGCAAGCTGAAGTGGCAGTGGGCTGGTCATGTTTATCGAAGGACCGATCGCCGGTGGAGCAGACGAGTCCTGGAGTGGAGACCGCGTATCGTCAAGCGTAGTGTGGGACGCCCCCAGCTTGATGGACCGACGACCTTTAAGAGGTGGCTGGGACGGACTGGATGCGGAAGGCTGAAGACAGGGTGTTGCGGCGCTACCTGGGAGAGGCTTATAACCAGCAGTGGACTGTGATAGTGATAGTTGATTGAATTCCCATGTTCACAAACGTCTTAGTTAGGAATTTAGGTAACAACTGACCCGTCTCTCACTTTAATGACATGAAACTAATAAGGATGATAGTAATGAAAAAACTTGTCATCTTTTAACGCTTTTGTACGAACGCTTTTAAAGGAGAGAACATTTTTATTTTTTTACTTTTATATATATTTTCTGATTGTAAAGTAAGTCCGCGATAAAATGAAAGTTACGACAACTTGTCATTCGTTGACTGTCATTTATTTTATTTAATTTCTTTCATTTTATTTTCTTGTAGATCGACATCGGAAAACGTATTATTTGAACCCTGGAATACTAATCTTGTTTTATCTCCACTTATTACTAATGATCGTTTGAGGCGTTTTTATAAATAAATCGTAATTTTGTTTTTAAACCTTTACTGAAATTTAGGAATCTTTAAATGAAAAACAAGCAACCATTCTACCTTTCATAATTTTAAAACGATTTATTTTCATTTAAATGACCGGCTGCTGGCAATGTTCATAAAGATCATAACGTGGATGGTACATACGAGGATCATTAAGTGTTACTATGCATTTCGCAATGACAGACGTCCTTTTCACATTACATCTTGATTTCAACGAAAGTTAATTTGCATTTGAACAACTTTCAAGATTACGAGTAATTGAATGTCTATTTTTTTCAAGAGTCATCACAAACCGTCTCGCGCGCAGGTTTGACGACTTCCAGCCTCCCGAACAAGCCGGATTCCGTAAAGGCTTTAGCACCGTGGACTACATACATACGTAGCGACAGGTTATACAGAAGACCGAAGAGTATAACCTGCCTCTCTGCTTAGCATTTGTGGACTACGAGAAAGCCTTAATTCGATCGAGACATGGGCTGTACTGCAGTCTCTTCAACGGTGCTAGATTGACTATCGGTACATCGAGGTGCTGAAGTGTCTGTACAAAAACGCCACTATGTCAGTCCGACTCCAGGATCAGACCTCGAAACCTATCCTTCTGCAGCGAGGTATGAGACAGGGAGACGTTATCTCTCCGAAACTGTTCACCGCTGCACTGGAGGATGTCTTTAAGGTTCTGGACTGGAAAGGGGCTGGCATTAACATTAATGGCGAGTACATAACTCACCTTCGGTTTGCCGACAATATCGTAGCCATGGCTGAGACTATGGAGGACCTCAGTACAATGCTCGATGACCTCAGTAGAGCCTCCAAAAGAGTGGGTCTTAAAATGAACATGGACAAAACGAAGGTCATGTTAAATGCCCATGTAACACCCACTCTCATAAAGATCGGAGACGCTACACTCGAAGTCGTGGACGAGTATGTGTAATTAGGACAAGTTGTCCAGTTAGGTAGGTCCAACTTCGAGAAAGAGGTCAATCGTCGAATCCGACTCGGCTGGGCAGCGTTCGGGAAGCTACGCAATATCTTCTCGTCCCACATACCGCAGTGCCTCAAGACGAAAGTCTTTGACCAGTGCGTGTTGCCAGTGATGACATATGGTACTGAAACGTGGTCGCTCACAATAGGCCTTATTAGAAGGCTAAAAGTCACCCAAAGGGCAATGGAGAGGGCTATGCTTGGAGTTTCCCTGCGTGATCGAATCAGAAATGAAGAGATCCGCAGGAGAACCAAGGTAACCGACATAGCCCGAAGAATTGCCGAACTTAAGTGGCAGTGGGCAGGGCACATTGCTCGCAGAACAGATGGCCGATGGGGCCGGAAAGTTCTAGAGTGGCGACCGCGTACCGGAAGACGTAGCGTTGGAAGGCCTCCCACAAGGTGGACAGACGATCTTGTCAAGGCCGCAGGAACCCGTTGGATGCGGTAAGCACAAAAGCGGTCGAAGTGGAGGTGCTTGGGGGAGGCCTATGTCCAGCAGTGGACGTCTTTCGGCTGAAATGATGATGATGATGAATGTCTATTTTACCCATACCTACTCCAAAAGTCCTCCCACAAAAACCTAGGAATCTAAATATTGGCAGTACCAACGAAAATAAAATAAAATGGCAAATGAAAAGTAAAGTACTTGTCATTTGCCATTTTATTTTATTTTCGTTTTTCGTAAGTCCATTACATTCAGATTGTTATCAGCCAATCAAAGCTAACTAGGAAAATGTGCTGAAAATGATTTTCGTTTTTGGCTGAATTCTCTTTGAGCAATAAAAATATTAATACTATAGACAATTCGACGTCCAATTGATGTGAAGGTTCGTCTATTTGCAAATGGCTTACACGGCGCTTTTATGATCTTCTGAACGTGATATCGTCATTTAACGTAAAACACAAGTAAAAACAAGCGGCCAAGTGCGAGTTGGACTCGCACATGAAGGTTTCCGTACCACCGTACAATTAATAATTCATTTTTTTTAATACTTTAGTAAAAAAAAACACGTTTCTTGTGTTTTAACCCTTTTAATTTTGAACTTTATTTTATTTTTATTATTTGTTGCTACAGCGACCCTAGTAGCACACACTCTCGAAAATTTCAAGTGTCTATCTATTGCGGTTCTAATGATACAGACCTGTGACATTCGGACGGACAGCGGAGCCATAGTAATAGGTGCCGGAACCCTAAAAACGAATTTATTTAACCTATCAAATGGCGTATAGGTAAACGATTTCAGATATATTTGCAAAAACCATTTTCTGTTAGATTTTTTATACCGTTTTTTGTTATTTGCCTATAACGAAAAACGATATAAAAAATCCTAACAGATATCTCTGAAATCGTTTATACGCCATTACAATATCAGAATTTAATTACTTGGTTATCGGTGATTGACATAAATGTATAGAGAGGTACGAGGAACACGGTGTAAAGTTCACTTATTTTATTTTATTGGGAAAACAAACAGTTACACATTACGTAGTAGATATTAAAATGCTTACAATAGATGGTTAAATGTGTAACCAACGACATTAACAACATATTTTAAAAATGTCATGCAGTGAATTAAATAATACCTACTAATAAATAACTAAAAAACCAATATATATTTATATATAGCTCATCGGAGTCTGATTTGGAAGTACTGGAGTTTATTTTTAATATATCAGTACCTTATCTGACCAATGTTTGCCGGTTATCGGTTCGATAACTAAACTGGTCATCATAAAAGTCGACCCACCCATTGTTTCCCAGCTAAGCTGTTGAACACATGTTTGATTTTTTTTTTGAGGGTCGATATGGTGATTGACGTCTTGTTTGTCATAAGTCATATTGCTTTTATTTAAGTAAAATTACTTCAAAAGTAAATGAATAAACTCCTGTAAAACTTTTAATAAAAAAAGTTTAAGAAAAAAAAACAATATTTCTAAAAAGAAAACACTGGCATTCATTGTTTTTACTGATGGTAGAACAAACAGGCACTATTTATTTATTATAGAAATAAAAGCAAGTCGGCGACTTTCTAATAGTAATTTAAGCCACATAATTACCCTCGAAAAATATAATTATTAATAAAACTGTTATACAGACTAGCAGCAACTAAAAAAGTAGTTATCGGTTTCATAGTTATTGAATGGTTGGTTGCGTATCCAGAAACACAGTGACAGACTTTAACCGACGTTTATCTTAAGCTCAACTTTATTGAACCAATAGCTAATGAGAGTATATCTGGGAACTTCAGAAACCGGGCATAAGTTAACTTAAGTTTAAACGGAGTTTATCTTTTTATATTTACTACTACATGAGAATCAAGGTGAAGTTTTTCATCCAGAAAAAGCCCGAGATCTCGAACCAGGCGCACTCTCCATAATGTAGTACTGTCCAATGAATATGAGTATTTCACGACATTCTTATTTTTTGTGAAGCTGATACAGCAACACTTGGATATGCTAAGTTGTAGTTTATTACTAGAGCAATAATCAATGAAACGATCCAAATCTTCTTGCATTAATCTGCAGTCCTGCAAATGTTTTATTGGCCTAGAAATCTTTAGATCATCGGCATAGACTTTTGAGTTTTTATAACATACGTCATGCGAACTTTGCTCTAAGCACAGTGTGTTGAAAGAAAAGAAAGAAAAAATGTTTATTCTGCACAAACAAAACGCACATTACAAATAAAAAATAATAATAAAAAAAAAATACAAATATACACATCCAACGTTGTCAAAAGCCTCATATTCAAGCATACATATTGCCGACAATTTTGTCCATTGCTTGATGTGTCAGTGCCAGAGACCAAAGACAAGACACCATAGTTGACATTTCTAAGTAGTATGTGACATTGACAATACAAATCAATCCAGATGCGTCTGCGACACTGACAGTTGACAACAAAAGTTGCAAAACAATCACAAACAAATCAAAACAAAATCAAAATGCCAATTGCAGAGTGGAAAAATAACTTTTGTAACAAAAAAAAAACAACAATAATATATGCAATTATGCCGTGCGTCGTATCTGTGCAAGAAAAAGTCGTTGCTCAGCAAAATGCTGTGACTTCGGACGAACTTATCGTCAACAGCGCTGATTTTCAGCAACTACCTCTCGAATGACGTAATGACGTCCCACCGTGTGACTGAATCGGGTAAGTCTAGCTTTCCGCAGAATTAAACTAGTGTGATTAAATCTGATCATAGTGTGTACTTTTATAGATAAAATAAAGATAAATATCTGTACTTTTAGGTAACTTATAAAATTAAAGAATACCTACATAAATTATAAACATACTTAACACAATTTTATAAAAAAAAAAAACAAATGACAACAACTCTAAACGCTATGAACTGTACAGTGTGGTGTGGTGTGTTTTCTTATTTGCATGCTCTTAGTATTAATAACTTTGATGTTATTTAAAATAATATAAAATTTTTATTTTTTAGGGTGAATGCACCATGGGAAATTGGGATCGCGATGGCGGCCATTTGCATAACCGCCATGCACTTAGCCATGACGCCGCCGGCAAGACGACAACCATGCTTTTTCCGTCGTACCTACCCAAGGAATTTAAAACCATAGGTACAAGGCTCCATGATCTTACTGGAACGTATTATTAATACATACAACCGAAAAAGTCTTACATTAAATAAAATTGGTAATCCTTGTGATTGTGACACTACACTAAATATTCTACCTGTTGTTTAACTTAGGTAATGCACCTTCAGAAAGACACCCAGCAAACACACCCCTGATAACAGAGGACTATCATTCCCTTGTGACAATGACACAGACCGGACCTAACCAGGGAGGAATCAGACAGAGGTCACTCACACCATTGGAATGCCACATCCATTGCCCATAGGCCGTGACCCTTGAGGTGAGTACAAAAAGAGCAGCTATGGTTATTGATACAGGTCTCCAATCATGTGGATTGCTGTATCTGCATGAAATATTTCTTTAGAATACTCAAAAAATGCCTTTTTGTTCTCAGGACTCTTACTGGTGGAGGAAGGTTATTCCAACAGTGCGTGGCCGCATACCTGAAGCTCCCCCTGAATGCTGCGGTTCTATGTGGTGTTGGACAAAGAGGTTCGGTAGAAAAACGTGGTTCGTATTTGCTCTGTCTCCAACTTAACTTCTCAAACAGATAGTGAGGTTTTCGTGTAGTGACTACTCCAAATAGTAAACCAGCCATATGTAACCTTCTCCTAGCAGCCATTTTCAAAATATTATTTTTATTTTTAAAAGGTGTTACATGACTTCTACGAGGTACATTTTGTATGCGCTGTATCAGCTTTTCTGTTCTTACTAACAAGCATGGGCCATACACGGTATCACAATAGTTAAGTCTTGATAATATTAGGCTATCTACTAATTGTTTACGAAGATCAACACTCAGGTAGTCTCTAATTGAATATAGTAGTTTCAATCTATAAAAACAATTCCTCATGCAGTTACTGATGTGCTTTTCAAAACGTAGTTCTGGGTCCATGGTTAACCCAAGGTTGCATGCTATCTCTACCCTATCTATCTTTTCCCCCCTGATAACAACTTCTGGTTGGGCTGACAGTATAGTGCTGATCATTTTCCTACTTCCTAAAACCATAAATTTAGATTTTAGTGGGTTTAATACCAGTGAGTTATCGTCTGACCATGCTACCACTCTTTCAAGATCGTCATTGACTTTCTCCACTGCCTCCAATGTATCAGCTGGTTTAAAAGTTATATATAACTGGATATCATCCGCATACATGTGGTACATGCAATGTTGGAATGACTTAATAACGTCTGCGCTGTAATGGATATACAAGAGGGGCCCCAAAATTGATCCCTGAGGTACACCACGTGACACCTGGCGAGGGGGGATGACAGCTTTGATCCATCCTCCTTCTGGATTTCAACGAACTGTGACCTATTTTGCAAGTAGCTAGCGAACCACTCTATTGTTTTCGTTGTGAAACCATAATAGGCCAGCTTGGAAAGTAATAGAGTGGTGTTTATTGCATCAAAAGCCCGCGAAAAATCAAGCAGTGCAATGATTGTTCCTTCCCCCCTATCTCGTGCTTCTAGGATATTCCCTACTACATCTGAAAGAGCTGTGGCCGTCCCACGACCCCTCCTAAATCCAGACTGAAGGTCGGGGATCATATTGTGTTCTTCTAAATATTCCAGCATTTGGTTATAGACCACCCTCTCTAATACTTTAGATAAACAAGGCAAAATGCTAACAGGACGTAGATCTTTGAAAGTATTAGGGTTACTGATTTTGGGTAGAGGACGCACGATAGCACACTTCCGTAAGTCAGGTAAAGTTTGTGTATCTAATGATTTATTTACTATTGTGGTGATAGCTTGAAGGGTGGTAGGTAATGTTAGCATTATCATATCCAGACTCACTCCATCCACCCCTTTAGCATTTGACCCCAAACTTTTAATAATTTTTAAAATTTCTTCCTCATTAACATTTCTTAATTCAAATTGCGTTTCACCAAATCTATTTGTGTCAAAGTATGTAACCTGCGATGTGGGCAGTATATTCTGTCCTGGTACATTCAGAAATGCCTTATTAATTTCATCTGGGTCATTATCAGTGTTCATTATCAGTGTTGTTGCCTCTCCTTCAAAAATATTCAAAAAGTGATTAACATTTTTATTTGTTAGGTGATTATAATTTGCCTGATATTGACTGGGTTCCCTGTAACAATAGCATATTACCACAGTCGGGGTTGATATGTAAAGGCACTTCGCTTGTCTGTGGTCATCTAGGAGTATTTATGTCTTGCATTGATGCTTCTCAGTATAATAATATTAAAAACCCAGTGGAAAACTGTTAGACTTAGCTATAAGTAACTATGAATTTTCCGTGTTTTCCCCCAGTGATTATTTGTTGCAACTTGACAACCACCATCCGCCATTTTGTACACAAATCCCATTTAAGTCAACACGTACACTTATAACTCGAAAGTCAGTAAAAAAAATACAACTACTGTAGGGCTAACAATGAGAAGATTAATGAAGAATTAAGTGTAATTATTTGGACTGAGAGAATCGGATCAGGAAAATCAGTAGACGATGCGCTGTGTGAGTTTTATATTATTATTTTTAATCTAACTAAAATAAACGTCCCACTTACCAATTCAAAATCTACAAAGTTTCCGATTTGTTTTTTACCTTCTCTAATCCATATATTCAAGAATAAAAATAAGGCTTGGGTTAAATGGAATCTCCGTATTATATTATATATGTATATATAAATAGATACATATTGTTAACACGTTTTATAACACGAATCGCAATTTATTTAAATGACTGCAAGCCATTTCTTGGTCAAAGAACTTTGTCATCCAACGTGGCAATGCTGCCAGCCTTTTGGGCACTTTTCCCATTGACAGCAATGCGGGCGAATTTGTGGTAGCCCAATGAGATCTTACCTTTTTATGTAGTTGTACATCACTATCACTACATATTTAAAGAACCCGCCTGTCTGTCTGAACGCGATGTACTCAAAAACTACCAAAATGGATGTAGATGTTGGAAAATATCATGCCGACAGGGAGCTATGCTGGGCATGTGCGGCGTAAACCAATAGAGTTACATAGAGGTATGAGGAACAGGGTGTAAAGTTCACTTACCTCTCATAGTTTCGACGAGCGGATAGAAAAGGGAGGATCTTCCGATTAAATATAAATACTAGGAACCATAATATAAATACTAGGAACAAACACAACTTCGTTGTACCTACAACAAGGCTCAAGAAAATAGGTGGCTCGTTCAGATGTCAATGTATACGCTTTAATAATAAACTTCCAAGCCACGTTCAAGATCTAAGCCTTAATAAATTCAAATCATTAATTAAACGTAAGTTGTGCCAGAAAGGCTTTTATACCGTTAAGGATTATATTGAGGACAAAAAGGCTTGGGATTGAGTTGCTCCAATTTTCTGCATACTGAATATTGTTTTTTTTTTCTGTTACATACACTGATAATTGATAATTATTATAACAGAACGACTTGAATACTTACCTTGAAAAGTACAATTTATTATTTTAATTATTGTGAATGTGAAGACTATGTGGGTCATTGTTTCAGTTTTAATCATGATCTGGCAGCTTGAGTAATTTATGCGGCCTACCCAAATGTCCTTTATTTGGTATTGTTCGTGGAATCGTTGTGCTCCTTAAGTTCTGAGTTGAGCGTGCACTGACTGGACAGGTCCGCTCAATCTGTATGGTTTTTCCTCAAAAGACCATTTCAGACACCAATCTACATGGTCTTCACATGATCTGACCAAGATTATGTCTAGACTTAAGAGACTGTGACCTCTGAGTTGGTTTCGGCCTTTCTTCTCAGAGTAGTCAGATAGGAAATGCCGACCTCATCTAGTTTTTAAAATATGATTGACGTGTAAAAGTGTTTGTACAAACCTACTTACAAAAATACAATCATTTATCAAACGGGTGTAATTGTGTTTGGTGGGCAACTGCCCGATGATTGATGTCGGGATGTTGTATTTAATATGCTAGTCGCGCGGTATTCTCTGCTTACGCGATGCAGGATTTTGCGTGACGTCAGTGTGATGCGTATTTCGCATGTGGCGATGTAGACGCCGCCACAGTTATAATATTTGGATGAAATTGGATGGAACTGGATTAACTAACACATAGGGTACTTTTAATCCCGGTAGTACGTTCCTTTGGGATATTTTCCGCCATCCACGTGGGCAAAACGGCGGGCAAAAGGTAGTTATATAGATATTTAAGTATTAGCTTGTAGATTGTTTTTAAGATTTGTCATTATGAATTGTTGCTGAAAATCGATGGACTTATAGATATACTCGTACATAATTATAATACTCTATAAGCACACTATCTACACAAAGAAAAAAAATATGGTGACACAAAGGGCGGTCTTAACGCAATCAGGGATTCCGGTCAGACAACCTGACAATATTAGCGCCTAATCGTTCATAAACTTCTAATGAACATGCAAGAATCTATCTATAGATAAATATTGGTATCACGTTTTATAGCTCGATTGGCATTTTATTTAAACTATGACTGTGCCTTTTGCACATTTTGCAAGTGTGCATAGGTGACACCAAATATTTGATATCAATTTGGTTTGTGATTAAGTAGCTAGTTTGTTATTAGGTAATCTTATTCGGTACTACTTTATTCAGAATTTATTCCGAGAATTAAAATGAAACGTACATAAACAACATAAACTTTTATTTAATCTTATTGGTTATATAGTTACTGCGTATTCTACGTACAGTTTATTTTATTTTACTTTGTTTCCTATTTGTTAAATCTGTACAAATCTTGGTTTCCGTAGGTACTTACGTCGTTTTCGGGTGACAACTGAATATCAGCGCTGTGCTGTGGGTCCCTCACACAACGAGGTGTGGCTCGTGGCTGAATGATAGTAGCCCCACGGGTCGATCGAAGGTTAAGCTAGTCGGTCGGTTTGTAGCTGGATGAGCTGTTAGAGTCGCGCCGCAATGTCAATTTCAAGGCATTTGTAGTGCGTATTCCGACGTGCTACCTCAACCTGGTGTTGGAAGAAAGCTTTTGGCCGCAGGACGTGGTGTTCCGTCGCTTCCGCGGACCTATTCCACACGACAGCACAAAGACGTAGTGCAGTGCTAGTGAAGTGTTACTAACATAGGCATAAGTTTTATTTACTAACACTTATTGTTGATAATAATATGTATACTTAGGTTAAGGTATTTATCTATGGGTATATGCAACCCGAAATAAATAATTTGATTGATTGATTGATTGATTACATATCGAGACCCCTCCGTGCTTTGGAAAGTACGTTAAGTTGTTGGTCCCGGCTGTCATTTGTAGATATTTTGTGTATATAAAAAGTTCACTGTGTAAACAAGCGTATTACAAATTAGAGGATTATATCCGAGATAAGAATGCTTGGAAACATGCTGGTCCAGCTCCATAGGACAATCTAGGGTCTAGACAAAATTAAACTTATTGCAACTTTAATTATATAGTTAAGTTAGTTATTTTTATGACATTGATTTACATTCTGTGATTACTTTAACTCACACACTGACATATTACTTGTTTACATAATTTGGGAAATCGTATACTTTTACAATGTTTGTAAATATGTGAACACCATGTATCTATCACTTAATTAACTTATTTATCATTTCTACGTTTATTAAATTCTTTTTACCTATTGTGGTATGGTAATTTTTTATTATAGGTGCATCGTCTTCACATAAAATTATATAATTAATGTATACAAAATGTTGTAACAAATTTTAAAAGAGTAACGGTGGAGTTTTTTGCCCATTCATCTCCATACGAAACTACCTTTTGGAAGGGGCGACTAGAATCAATTCTATTTAAATGTAAATGTTGACGTTCAAAAGTGCCTTTTATGTGCCTATTTGAAATAAATGCTTTGACTTTGACTTTGAGATCTTTGACAGTCGTTACAGGTAGTCAGACGCCCAAAATTCTGACAACTAGTCTGAACAAGGGGTATCGTATTACCCAGTAACTTGGTTGTGGAGGTCAGGTAGGTAGTCGCTCCATGTAAAATCCATTCAAATCAAATTAAATCATTTATTTGAGATAAAATATCCATAGGTAAAATTTACAGGTCTCACTACACAATAAAATAAAATCGCAAACATATAAAATTAAAATTAAATTCAAAATTAACACAAAATTAAAATCAAAATTAACACAAAATGAAAATCATCAAATTTCAAATCAAAATAAAAAATGAATACACATATTATAATAAATAATAATCGCAGGCACTAGCATGCAGCTGCAGCCACCTCCGCAAAAAAGGCGAGGCCCACCGCTCGAACAGCACACTTAGGAGCCTGTTGGAGCTGCCACAGCCACGGCGCAGAAGCGACGCACTTCTTTTTCTAAATAAACCGTGAAAATCATCGGTTCTAGCCGAAACATCGCTGACGCGCTACAAACTCGTGGCCGCCCCAACATAATCTTAAACGCATTGTTGCATTCAGCAGCATCCGGTTAGACTGGAAAAAGACTCCTAACATTTTTGGGAAAAGGCTTGACAGATTGAACTTTTTATGTGCACGTGTTTCTGTGACAAATAAACCTATATTTCTTTCTTTCATTTATATTCGGAAGAACTAACCTTTTCCTTGCGTTCCATATCATTGCATGCATAGACTTTTTATTTATGTGGTTAGACCCGCAGACGTCCTATTATCCCCGTGTTAACTTTGAAGTCTCTTTTCGACTTGCTCGTAAAACAAATGAGGATGAAAATAAGTGAGATTTTCTTGCAATCTCATCGTGAGGATAAACCGTCCGTAGTTTAAAGCCATCCATCCCAGACAATGTCAGTTGGCTAGACGTTAGAACGAATCGACTTTGTAGTAATATTGGCTATGTTATTCCTTCAAAATATATAGCAAAATATTTCGTTCTGATACTAAGCAAACTTGGGATATAAAGTATTTTTACATAATATTATTAATCAAATTGCGAACTGCGACGGGGTCCAGTCCTACATTTATCTTGGAGCGTTAATCTCAAACTGAAGTGAATGCATAGATGAAATTAAGAGACGTCTGGCGATAGCTAAATCATCGATGTACAAACTAAAAAAAGTCTGGAGGAACGGAGATCTTACAAACGCTACCAAGATCCGGCTTGTGCAAACACTTGTTTTCCCTGTGTTCATATACGCTGCTGAGACGCAGATGCTGCGTGATATCGAGAATAAGAAGATAGACGTTCTGGAAATGTGGTGCTGGAGAAGAATGCTTCGGGTATCGTGGATCGAGTTTCGCACGAACACCATACGCCAAGAACTCGACATCAAAAAGCGTCTATCTGTTTGGGTCCAAACACGCATCCTCAAATACTTCGGACACATCTTGATGCGTGAGGGTGACTCGATAGAGCGCCTTGTCTTGCAGGCTAGATTGGAGGGCACTAGACTACGCGGACGCTCATCCATGAGATGGACTGACCAAATTAAATTCGCAATGGGCGATCCCGTGTATGAGTGCACTAAAAATACCATAAATTGGAGTAGATGGCGAGAAATCGTAAGGTGAATCAAATCAGCCCATATAAGAAACTACATGAGAACCATGACAGCTCTGACAAGAGTGCTACGAAGAAAGAGAAAAAAAAGAAGAATTATCAAAATTAGAATGGGGAGTCTTGTTAGTCTATTGATCGCAAGGGCTACTGCTAAGCATGAGGTTTTAATTTCCAGGTCGGGTAGTGTGTTATTATAGGGTTCTTCCATCAGGAATATCCCAGTAGCAGCCTTTTTTTTTTTTTTTTCTCAATTTCTCATTAGCAGCCTGTAGTCTAGATTTGTGCCTGGTTTATGGCAATAGACTCGCCCTCTATTATATGGGATTTGAAGATAACTGGCGAAATGTGAGTGTACTATAGGTACACTTCTGCCTGATCCTTCGGGGACTAACAGGCATGGTGTTATGTTATTAATCAAAACTAAATTCTTCAGATAGGTTTTTATAAAGCAAAACTTAATTGAGTCATTGAAGTTACCCACTACCTAATATACAGGGTTATTGGTAATAATATGTCGGCAATCCGTTAAGGGGATGTAGGGGAGGTCATTTGCAACCAACATGCAAATATGCAAATGTCAACCATTTCCGAGTAATTTGACATTTTATATTTTTTGGCGGTATACAAGTTTGAAAAACTATTTAAAAAAAACAAAGCATGATTTTTTAAAATTATTATTATCTGCTTCTACAATACATAATAATCAACCAGAAAATTACAATTATCTTTAATATTTTTTAAATCAGATAACACCGTTTTCATAATTTTGAGTAGGTGTTTGACAAATAAATTTTGAAAAATACTCGTAGATATTCATTATCGACAGAACATTCCAAAAATATGTACAACTTATCAGCTATCCAACGAGATACAATAAGATATCAGATATCTTAAAAAAAATATAAAATGTCAATTTACTGGAAAATGGTTGACATTTGCATAGGGGTCACAAGAGGTCATTTGGTTGCAAATGACCTCCCCTACATCCCCATAGTGGATTGCCGACGTATTACAAATAACCCATTCTATTATCTAGAATTAAGAAACTGACAGGCGAGCAAACACCAAATCCTCAAATCTAATCTAGTCTAAAATTAGAATGAATACCATAACACTTTATGTCCAGTTGGCTATTAAACGGAACCTCAATCCAATAACAGCAAAATATTATATTTATCGCACATTTGAGTCGCTAAAAGCTTCAGTAATAAACCTATATTTTTAATATTAAACCAGGACAGCCATTTTGTATTTTATCACAATTTTAAATGACGTGGGAACGAATGGTCCTATTTTAAATGTTAAAGTAATTTATTTGACATGTCAACAAATCAGACATCGTTGACCGAATTAACTACACGTTAATTCGTTCAACAAACAGCTACATGGCTACCTAATTACTGTAGCTACGCTCGCATGAAACAGATTTCCTCTCGCCCTCGGGAACCATACATTTTCTTCACAAAATATGTAGTAATCTACGGTCTTACGTACTCTTAAAAGATTTACATAGAAGATTGCTCACAAACTCCTCTTAATCCTTTGGCAAAATGTTACGACATAATATGTTACTCTTTTCATGTTACTTTTTACCGTTTCTAAACAGGAAATTGTTATTTTCGCCTGTTGTACCTTCTTTATTTTGAAGCTTACGTGTTCGTTTGATTTAGAAAATCGGCGATGTTTATAATGAAACATTTTATTAACGGTTTAGGTGTGCCTAAGTAGGTTTCTATCCTGTGTGTAAAACATTCTTATTCTAATTCTTTATCGTTTTCTCATTAATGATAACAGTTGTTAATCGAATGGATTATAAGAGCAAAAGTAAGCTTAACTCAGAATAGTATTCTCTAACAGAAAACCTACAACGGATACTTAGATAATGACGTCAAATTGTGAAAACCTACAACAGATACATAGATAATGACGTCAAATTGTGAAAACCTACAACAGATACATAGATAAAGACGTCAAATTGTGAAAACCCACAACAGATACATAGATAATGACGTCAAATTGTGAAAACCTACAACAGATACATAGATAACGACATCAAATTGTGAAAACCTACAACAGATACATAGATAACGACGTCAAATTGTGAAAACCTACAACAGATACATAGATAACGACGTCAAATTGTGAAAACCTACAACACTTACATTGATAACGACGTCAAATTGTGAACAGAAAGAGAGTGTACAAATTCGACTTAAAACAAATAAACCTGACTGAGGTCTTCATTTGCAAAAAGTTCACTGTGTAAAAAAGCATATTACAAATTAAAGGATTATATCCAAGATAAGAATGCTTGGAAACATGCTGGTCCAGCTCCATAGGACAATCAAGGGTCTAGACAAAATTAAAGTTGTTGCTACTTTAACTGTATAGTTAATTATTTTTTATGACATTGATTTACATTTTTCTTCTGTGATTACTTTAACTCACACACTGACATATTACTTGTTTACATAATTTGGGAAATCGTATACTTTTACAAAGTTTGTATATATGTGAACACCATGTATCTATCACTTAATTAACTTATTTATCATTACTGTGTTTATTGTGGTAGGGTAATTTTTATTATAGGTGCATCGTCTTCACATATAATTATATAATTAATGTATACAAAATACTGTAACACATTTTAAAAGAGTAACGGTGCAGTTTCTTGCCCATTCTTGTCCATACGAAACTACCTTTTGGAAGGGGCGACTAGAATCAATTCTATTTAAATGTAAATGTTGACGTTCAAAAGTGCCTTTTATGTGCCTATTTGAAATAAATGCTTTGACTTTGACTAAAAACAAAACATCATACTCCTACCAACACACTCAAGTACCCACCTACAAGGTTTAATTCAGAAGCGTGGAAACTAAAACGGTTTACTAATTATTCTTATAAAAGCTGTTCTTAATTGTCATCCTCATCATGGGTTACAAAGAACTAGATTACATCGGGTTGGAAATGAAGCTGGTCTCGGTTATAAAGTAAGTGGTTTACAGTTGGTACAAAAAAGGACTGGGGGTTGTAAAATTGTCCAGTTCTGAAACAAATAACACACGGTAGGTACCCACGACCATATAGTTTGTATACTCTTTGACCCACGACTTAACCTTAATAAAGACATTTCATACAACTGCCAAAGAATGACAGTTGTGATTTGAATATCCACACAATTTCAGTTGGTAGTCAATTTGATAAAAAACATTTATTTTCGTAGACTTTACTTACTAAGTTCAACCATTGCCAAACTATTATGAAGAAAGACTTTTCATGTATCACAATAAGCTTTCAAAGATATATTAGACCAAAACAAAGCTATTTACTAAAAATATATTCAATAATTCTCTCACGTTAAGCACAAACATATATATTTCAGGCAAGTTAAACGCGCGGTGAATACCAGTGATCGAATTAACTCTTAATTAACATATTCAAGTAATTAACGGCTTGGAATTGAGTTTTCGGTTCACTTCAGTACAAACGGAGAGACATTTGTTTACATTGGTTTTAAGAAGATTACAGATATACAAATTAATACATAAAATCACTCATGTTTTTCTCCAAGGAAGGCAGAGTTTATAGTAGGTACCGATATTTTGATAGTTAGTCCCATGCAATAGGGACGAGCAAGATAATTTAATTTTGCAAATATGTGTATTAAGGATAACAAAGTAATGAAGTAGTAAAGTAATAAAGTAGTCAAATAATAAAGTAGTACAGTAATAAAGTAGAGTAGTAAAGTAATAAAGTAGTAAAATAATAAAGTAGTACAGTAAAAAAGTAGTACAGTAGTAAAGTAGAGTAATAAAGTAGTAAAATAATAAAGTAGTACAGTAATAAAGTAGTACAGTAATAAAGTAGTACAGTAGTAAAGTAATAAAGTTGTACAGTAATACAGTAGTAAAGTAATAAAGTAGTAAAATAATAAAGTAGTACAGTAATAAAGTAGAACAGAAGTAAAGTAATAAAGTTGTACAGTAATACAGTAGTAAAGTAATAAAGTAGTAAAGTAATACAGTAGTAAAGTAAAAAAGTTGTAAAGTAATACAGTAGTAAAGTAATACAGTAGTAAAGTCAAAAAATAGTAAAGTAATTAAAGTAGTACAGTAATAAAGTAGTAAAATAATAAAGTAGTAAAGTAATACAGTAGTAAAGTAAAAAAATGGTAAAGTAATAAAGTAGTACAATAATAAAGTAGTGCAGTAATAAAGTAGTAAAGTAATAAAGTAACCCATCACCACTAAAAAGCTTCGATGTCTTTTTTTAAATAAAGAATGCGGCAGCTCTTTCCATTTCTTCGGTTTAACCAGTGACTTGAGGAGGTGTTGATGTCTTCATGACACTGATTAGTTTCGACTGTCAAAGATCCACGAATGACAGCTGGGACCAACGGCTTACCGTGCTTTCCGAGACACGGAGAAGTCTTGGTATCTAAAGATGGTCACCCATCCACAGACCAACCGCGGCAAGCATAGTGTAACCTTCGTTCGACTCGTGCGGATGTTATCACTTAGCCACGACCTCCACACAAAACCGCACCTTATAAAGAAAAACAAAGCACCCTCTATCTATCTTAGCTGGGCTACTGTGGAAACGGGTCGTTTTTGGAGCAGGTGTCCATTTGTATCCATTCGTATGTGCTTTGACTTATTTATTTCTACGTCCATATTCTTTTTTGCCTGGACTCGGAGGAAAAATGGCGGATCAAGTCACGCGTAATGACGTAATGTTTTTGGGTATCACAGATTTGTAGACACTACCTTTATGTTTTCAACAGCCAAGTTTATTTCTAAGTCTTGTAATGGCTAGGGTAGACTGGTAGACTGCACAGGCCGTTAACTATTAGGTTAGAGCGAGAGAAAGAAAGCTAGCTAGTTAGCTTCAATCATATAATCTTAGTAGAACACGGCTAGGTCGTAGGTCCATCTGATCGATCAGAGCACTCGCATATAAGGCAGGAAGGGAACCGTCCTTGGACGCTTGAGACGTAGAGGGTCTTGCCACCACAGGCTCAGCTAGAGTCTGGTCAAGTCTTCTAGAGGCCGCAGTTAGCGAACGTTGGTAGCAGGCCATAGGAAGACCGGTAGCGCGTGAAGCTGCGTGCATATTGGAGCAGCGTACAGTATGTAATGCCCAGCCTTAGCCTGGACGCAGAACCCGTAGGTTAGGGCTGTAGTGGTATCTACATCGCCACGTGTGAATCACGCATCACACTATCGTCATGCAAAATCCTGCATCGCGCAAGCAGAGTTTACCGCGCAACTAGCATAAATACAACTACCCGACATCAATCGTTGGGCAGTTGCCCACCAGACACGACACTCGTCTGGTCGGAAGATCCTCTCTTTTCTATGGAGGTATGAGTGAACTTTACACCCTGTTCCTCATACCTCTATAGGGCACACAGATTCCTGAAAGTCAGGGAATAGCTTCTGCTAGTTAAGCAAGCGGATGTTCAAATGTCGAGTGTTATAAGAAAATTTGTGTTGTTCCATGATTTTAGTGACATGGTTAGCAACTTACTAATTGTGAAATATTTTGCATCACCCGACAATTTACCGTTGAGAAGCCACAAAATGCCACAGTATTTCCTTTTTTCTCTCGAAACTTTTTGTTCGTTTTAAATTTAGAGTACTTTACTAAAATCATACATATGCATGATGAGCTCACTAAGCTCAGTTCAATATAACAACTTATTGTTATATTGAACTGAGCTTAGTGAGCTCGCTTGTAACGTTTATATAGATCTGACCTTAGTCAGATCTATATAAACGTTACTTCCTTTGACTTAGACATGAGCCAGTCTCTAACTTGCACCTGTAGTTTGACAGAGTTGTGCGACAAAGGCAAGAATATCGCAAAGCCTCTGTGAATGTGAGAATGTTGTAGGCCTGACTTGTAAACATAAGATTTGTACACCATTTTCTATCTTGTTAAGTACCAGGTACCTGTTGACAGGGCTACACTGTCCTCCCATACCTTTATACACTGTAATTTGAAAACATGGTAAAAGCCAATTATTTTTAAAAGAGTAACCGTGGAGCTTCTTGCCGGCTCTTCTCCATAGGAAACGACCAATTGGAACCCTGCGCCTAACTTCTGACGTTTCATATGCGCCAATGTAGATTTATGTGAAATATATAATATTTTGATTATGATTTTTGATTTTGAAGCCACAATACGTGCTAAGTAACGCATACAAATCTCGGCCTCAGATAATCGCGATTAATGAATAACGTAGGGAAAAGACGATGTCGGCCGCAATTTAGGAATAGGGCGGGGAGATGATGGTGAAGCATAATAATCAGCTTATAATGTTTCCACTGCTGGGACACAGGCCTCCTCTCTGTGAGAGGGAGTGGGTCGTGTTCCACCACGCAGGCCCAGTGCGTGTTGGTAGATGTCACATGTATTTGAATTTTTGGTTCTAGAACATGCCGATTTCCTCACGATGTTTTCCTTCGTCGTTTTTGAGAGCAGTGACTGTGGTCTTGTAATTTACACAAAGTAAAGCGCCTGTCTGGTTTCGAACCTACGACCTACAACTCGAAAGTCACGGCCGTTACCACTAGGCCACCACTGCTCCAACTGCACTTCTGCACTGCGCTCACATGATGGTATACTTTAACATCAGTCAGCAAAATTAGCGCTCCGTATATTCATATTTAATTATAGAGACGGAATATCCTATACTAGAGATATAAATAAAAGGAGTTGTATAACATATAAAATTGATTTCACTCCTGGCGTAATCTCCAAAGGTAAAACATCCCTCAGCCTTCTTTGAACACATTTTGATTAAGCACAAAAAGCCACTTTCATTCTCCATTCTAAATTACCTGCCATGACGCACCTGAAACATTTTTCTTCCATACTTCAGCTCATTTTTATTCCAGTCTACCTAGCCAAAAATAATGTCCCTATATTAATATAAACCGACCCTCAATTCAGAACACGCAGCTGAATAATTGAAGGCAATATTCTGATTAGTACCACAGCGAGTGTTACACTATCCTAAACCGCTGTTGGTTGTAATGACTGCTATCTTCGTAAAGTGCTCGCTCTATTTCGAAGCGACTGAGTAATGTAGGAGGTACACTGAGAGACGAACGTGGGTGAGTGGTACGATTGGAATTTTAGTACAGGGCAGTACGGAGTTGAGATATTGTTTGAAATATTTATGCTGTTTCAGATGAAAGGGACACTTGTTGTTGGGAGTTAGCAGTTAACTCAACTGACGGTTTGTACGTATTCGTAATTGATGGATCTGAGAAGCGGCCATTTTGTTTTTGGGTTCACGTGATTTTGGAGTCTGTTTTGTTGATCGGAATTTATAATTTGAAAGTTATTTGAAGCTTGAAGTTTCATGACATAACTTTATTGTGTGAGGTGCGACACAGTCATGGTTATTGTTTTGTGCGGTTTTGGAGTTTGTGTGATGAGTTTCCGAAATAGTTGTCCGTTCGAGTTCAAAACTAGTCGGTTAGTCCCATAGCGACCCGAGTAAAACCGTAACCAGTATAAAAATTGACGTATTTATCAAAAATAGCGCGGAATAGTACAGTCCAGTTTTTTTTTAAACAACAGTGCGCGAGGATAAAAGCCGTATTCTATTTTCAAATACACCAATTAATTACATGACCTATAATTTATCCATAATTGAATATTGATCTCAACTACAGCTAATAACGGTCGTATTTCTAACAAAAAATCGCAATTTTTAGAAATAATTTATTAACGAAAGAAATTAAAAGTCATGGAACAATTCTATGAAAAATATTTCCTTCATACATTCCATGATATTGTCCTACTCAATATTAAAATACGTTTATTAACTTTATTGGCAAACAATAATATAAAATCTAAATATCAGAACATGTTATAAAAACGCCCTCTGCTGTTAATTAAAAATATAAATAAAAGTCTCCGCAGTTGTTTCAAATTATTCCTCCATACACTTTTTCTGTATTGTGAAACATTCGATATATCCTTTGCAATACTAATAAAGTTTATTAATAAGTCTGCTAGCGCTTTGCGATGCCGATTGGTTTAATAACAAGAAAAACCACACTCTGAGCAAAACAGAATTGTAGTAACATGCTGAGACGCATTAACTAAACAAAATCAAACTGGTTGCTGCTGTTGATATTATTTATTATTTTTATGAATTTATTTTTGATTTACATTATGTGATGAAATATATGAGCTAACATACCTAAAATAATATTAATAATATGGACACAAATGTCTATGAAGAGTCGACTAACCGCTTGGCGATGTCTCGAAAAACCAAGTGGGCACTCCTACCCCAAACGGCTCGAACATATAACTCCCAATAAGACATGACATTGATTTACATTCTGTGACTACATTAACTCACACACTGTTAAACTACATGTTTAAATAATTTGATAAATCGTATGCTTTTACAATGTTATATTTTTAATTCTTTTTACCTATCGTGGTATGGACGTTTTATTATAGGTGCATCGTCTTCACATATAATTCTATTATTAATGTATACAAAATATTGTAACACATTTTAAAAGAGTAACGGTGGAGTTCTTGCCCATTCTTCTCAATACGAAACTGCCTTTTGGATGGGGCGACTAGAATCAATTCTATTTTAATGTAAATGTCGACGTTCAAAAGTGCCTTTTATGTGCCTACTTGAAATAAATGATTTGACTTTGACATTAATTAAATTCACTACGGTATGTTTAACTTTTATGCAATAACTTGACATTAAAATACTATCACGCCACTTTATTACTGAGTTAAAGAATGGTAAAGCCGGCAATAATTAGCAAAGCTGATCTAAAAACCAATGAGAATAGATTAATAACAGTAATAACATTGTCGCTACGACACTAAGTGCTAGCGATAGTTTCCAGGGGCCCATTATTGAGTGTGCAAGTCACCCCCTGCCAGTTTTCCCGTGGACAATAAAACATTGATCAGGCAGGGGCCATAGTCCTTCCATAGTTCTAGGTAACCAATACACTATAGCGTCCCAAACCCATAGCCGAATATTTTTCGTTCCCATGTTCTGCAATAGTCCTGCACCAACCGGGGCTTATCCTTGGGTGCACTTGCATAGTGCAATACAGGGATAATCGTCGGTTGGTGCCTCACCGCTTAAAATTGTCTAAGAGGCCTCTGCAAGTTGGCTTTGGCCCCTCGTACGCCTTCCAAAGGTCTGGAACCGTAGGGTACCGAGATATGTCAAAGACATTTAAGTAATAATATTGAAAACCTGTAGGTCCCATACTTGATTCATTTCATTCTCCTGTCCACATCCCAATTTATTCACAGGGGTCACGTATTTCTCTATTAGTAGTCATGTCGGTAGTTACTCCCTTTCTAGCTATAATTCTTGTTTTTTACCAAGTCCTTCCATCATTTCTTTGGTCTTCCCCTACTCATTTAGCCCACCACATTCTTACTCAAATTAATAACGTCAGTATGTGACGAACTGACAAATAGATCTAAATTAAATTGGATTGATTTGTGATTGTGTGATTTGTGAATGATTGTACCTGTAATGGTTGGTCAATCCCTAGCATCAGTGGGATGACACTGACAGCTCACTCCGCGCTCACTTCACATAAGTTTTCACGGTGAGTTTTTTACAGGATCGACATACTGGTCATACACACGCCGGGCGCAAAAAAATCACTTGCTCTGTTTTAACTTCCCAATGAATGAGTATTGATTTAGAAATGATTGGACTTATAAATGTATTTTAGTTTAAATTAATTCCTCTAGTAGTACTTCTACCAGGAAAATTCATGACTAGTTTTGTTTACGATTAAATTCACGTGAACTTTGTAGATTAACTTTTAATGGACCAATCACATACAGCGGCATCCGGTACGCCCTAGAATCAAAAATTCAAATACATGTGACATCTACAGCCGGCTCTTGGTCCGCATGGTAGATTACAACCCACTCCCTCTCACCGAATCAAATCAAATCATTTATTTCCTTGCAAACATGGGTAAAGTATACATAGGTATTTTTTTATGATAATGTTCTCCACATTTTACCGTCACATGGGCTTGCAAAGGTTTCAATTCCAAATGAAAAATTAACATATCATTGGAATTACAATATAAAATTATTAAAAATGTCAGCGTGGTAATAAATAAAATAAAATAATTCAATGACAGGATCGCAATAATTATGTCAATCAGAATAACAGTATGTCAATCAGTTAGTGAATCATCATTAAGAAAATCGTCAATCGTGTAAGAAGTTTTTATAATCGATCCGAGAGAAGGCCTAGTAGTGGGAATATTATAGGCTGATTATTAGTTATGTGTGAATATGGACCAATCACGCAGTTAGGTCGAAAGTCGAAATACTTAGTTTCAACTTTTTTTTTCGTGCTCTCTTACTTTCTCTGTGTGTCCCAAACTCAATGTTTAAATAGGTCAAGTCCGGCGGTTAGTCAATGACTGGTCGTTTAGCAGTGGGCCATCATAATTTGGCCTCAATGATGACCGGCTAGTCCTTTGATGGATGGCCCTTACCTTACGTACATAATAATATAGGTATTATTATGGTCTTGGGCACCTTATGGCATTGCATTTGTTTACACCCTCTTTTTTTATGGGGCAGTCAATATCTGCCTAGCCTTTTCGCAGTTATGTTGAAGTCGGCTTCTAGTCTAACCACATACAGCTGAATACCAATAATTTACAAGGAGTGACTGCCTATCCGACCTCCACCACCCAGTTACTGGGTAATACGATACCCGTTGGTAAAACTGGTTGTCAGACTTTCGGGTTTCTAACGACCCGTAACGACTATCAAAGATCTACGAATGACAGCCAGGACCAATGGGCTTTGTTAACCAAAGGGATTAATGGGTCCATTATAGGGTAGCAATAATTAAGTGTGTACGAGCATTTTTTTTATTAATGTTATAATAATGTGTTTTGCATTATCTAATTATGACCTAAAAACATCCGTACTTCATTGAGATTTGGAACAATCTTCCTGTAGGCCAATTCTCGTACTTAAAAAACGTTCAAATTCAAGTCGCAATCTCATCTCAGCGACAATCAATGTCAAAAACCTGTCAAAAATGTAAGTAAATTGATAGTAATTTTGACAGATTGAGACTGAGACTAGAATGCGAACTTACGTCTTAAAAATACGGGAATTGCCCCTCTTTTAAAAGTTAATTACTTTTCTACTTCAGTTTTACGTGCATTTTCAAGCCGACATGATTAAAATTAATTGACGTGGCCTTCCAGCTATTCTGTAAAAACGATGAAAATTCACACAAAAAGTATATTTGAAATGAAATCCATGAATGGTTTTGGACATAAATTTGGTCTTAATTGTATTACTTGTTGTTAATCACGTTGGGGTCACCGATATAGAGGTACGAGGAACAGGGTGTAAAGTTCACTCATACCTCCATAGAAAAAGGGAGGATCTTCCGACCAGGCGGGTGTCGTGTCTGGTGGGCAACTGCCCGATGATTGATATTGGGAAGTTGTATATATGCTAGTCGCTCGGTAAACTCTGCTTGCGCGATGCAGGATTTGCGTGACGTTAGTATGACGCGCAGCTCGCATGTGGCGATGTAGATACCGCTACAACAAAAATATTTTTAACTTGTGCATAAAATGCTCATAAATAAATAATGGCTTGTTCTCAATTCCTTTTTTATATACTGTTATATGTATTAACAACTAACATATAAACAAGTAAAAGATAACGATAATCTTACGCTGCATTATAATAACTAAGAAAAAAACCCCCGTAACACAATGACAATCAATCCTGCCTGTATATCGTCAAAGAAAGCACAAGAAAAGGCCAAGGTTATACGACTGCAAGGGACAAGCCAGCTGTATTTCATCCCACGTATTATAGTATATAAATTCACTGCTCTATAAACGATATAAATAAATCTTGGATGGCCGAAGACAATACGCTCCGTATTTTTAACCGACTACAAAAATAGGACAACGTTCTCAATTCGGATGTTTTTTTTAATGTTTGTTACGTCAGAACTCCTTCATTTTTAACCAAATTTGAAAAAATCTTCTTTTGTTTGAAATGGTTTACTTATATATATATTTATTATAAGTTGGGGGATTATATCGCTGATAAAAATGCCTGGGACAATGCTGGTCCTGCTCCACAACCACAACTAATTGATTAACATTTAAAAATACTGTTGGAGCTGCTGAAGATTGTAAGACTACCTTTGCATTGTTTAAACTCAATCTCCTTTGTATTATATCATTGCATAGGACAAATGTGAGTAATATGTACTATCGAGCTACCATTTACCGGGTAATGTCTTTCATTGACTTGAATGTGCCCTGGCGGATGATAGATGTCATGCTCACTCAAATTTCTCGCTGACGGTGGTGCGTGTGTTAGATCATTTAGCTGCCTTCAAAATGGTTGAGCTGAATGGTGCTGATCCATGCGTCATGTTCGTGAACGGGCGCTGTCAGTTGGGACTGGTCATCTCTTAGCCGCCACGGCTTATTTTAATTATTTTATTTATGGATTGTTTTGTTTAAATTTCTATTTGCTGTTCTCTGGACACTCAACGTGTACGTGTTATTTACATTGTTCTCACATATAATTATACCTATATTCAACATTAATGATGTAACTAATAATTATCTAACTATATAATTTAAAAGAATGTCCATGGAGTTTCGCCCGTTCTTCACCATAGGTACTTACTACGCTTTGGAATGGGCAACTAGCTTCATATTTCTGACTGACCGACCACTTGACAATTCAAAAGTGCCTGTAAATGGATTAATTGTAAAAAAAAAATGGTGATCCAGGTCACGTTCTGAGGAGTGGTTTTTGAGTTAGCTTCAATAATACGTATTTTTTCTTAGTTTATATTGCTGATATTGTTATAATAACTTCTTGTCACTGTTATTTACAAGTGAAGATATACGAGTTTGTGTGGGCTATGTACCACAACTAAAAGGTAAAAATAAAACTTTATTACAAAAACAACAATCGACTTCCAAACAAAACACTACAAAGTGAAAACTAACTTTAAAATCGGTTAGCGGTGGCAAAAAAAGAAAATACAACACCAAAGACACCGGCTTACGAAATTAAAGTTATTTTTCTCTTTTACTGTTTTTTTTTTGGAAGTCATTTGTTTTTTTTTTTTTTTGTAATAGACAGATGTTGTCCTGTCCAAAATTCAATAATTTATACAAGATTCCCATTGAAGATGCACCAATTTTCCGGCCACTTTTCATATTTTTCATATCTGGAAGAACCTGATTCGGACAATTCCGAACATTTTAAAACAATAAATAGTTCATTCGTTTCAGCCGTTCTCAAGTCCCGCTTACAAACGAACATCATTTCATTTTTAATAAATATAATCTCCTTTCATTTGCAGTCTGGGAGTGGTCCGCGCACCAACTGTGTTCCGCATACCCGCCGTGCTCCACGCATCAAATGCGTTCCGCGCACCGACTGTGCTCGACGCACCTTTTTTTGTGTTTGCGTGAAAATTAACGTTGCTCCTACCCACATGTTCGCGTCGGCATGATGCAGCACAGCCGGGCGGAAAAACTATATACGGGGTTACTTATAATTCAACGTTTATCCGTCAGGAGCTGATAGGGGGGCCAAAATGCAACAAATTGAATCATCCTTATGTATGCCCGAAATTCAATCGTTTTCGAGATATTAGTTTTTTTTTTTTTGACTGATGGATCTAATTATTAACTATTTTATAACGTTTTTTATTTTTATTTTTTTTTACACCACAAAGGCTAAAAGGCACTCTTAATCCTTATGATTAAGAGTGCCTTTTAGCCTTTGTGGTGTACAATGCCTTTGTATTGTAGTTGAAACATCAAAAATATGTTTTGGAAGTTAACACCTGTTTTTGATGATTCATATTTTTCAGAGACAATTAAGCTGTCTAAAAATACCTATAGTATTCCAGTAATCTATGACTCATTTACTATCTTATTCTGCCCACGATCAATAACATGGAATGTTTCAAAGTAAACACAACTTAATCGCTAATGTAATAAAGTTCAATTCAAAAGTGACACATTTAGAGGACATGCTTTATCAGCAATTGATAAACTAAGATATCGTCAAATAATATCGATAAAAGATAATAACGAATTTGAAGTATTCGTCGGAACAGAACGGATAGTGATACTTGTGTGAAACGAAGCAATTATAGAAAAAAATATGGGAAGTTGCAAATATTACACGGAGGTGACTCTAGGGTGGATGCTGAACAACAAAGTCATAGTTTTCTTGTCACTGCTGACATTCTGCCTGTTCGTATCTACGTTGGCTCTGGCTGGTCAGAAGAGGGGGTTAAGTGGTGAATTGGAAGAATGTAGGAACAGTCTATCGACTACGGTTCCTACACCTACAACTGCGCCTACAACAGTGCCTACAACAACAGAAGCAACTACAACGCCAAAAGTAGCAGACGCTGCCCAGGCGGAATCACAAGCAACCCAAAGTAAATTATTCCAAGTACTAGCCGGAGCTTCGTAAACATTTCTAATACAAGTCAAAGTGCTTCTGTGATTTTCGGAGTGAAAAGTTGCTTCTTTGTTATCATAAGTACCTAGTCCCTAAAACTTTCAGGTGAGAAATGTATAGAACTTCAATGTACATCCGCCATTTTGTTTCTAATCCATTGATATAATTTTAAAAAATCGTTTTTCTCGTGCGTTTTTGTAATCTCTGACAATATTTTGGCCAATCTACCTACATGTAATTTTATAAGGGATTTCTTGCTGTCGGTGTCTAAAGTTTCACATTTATGTGTTGTGGCTTGCTATGACGTCATCTGTTGCGTTTTAAATCCTTCTAAGCTTTTTCTATAGTTCAAATTGCCTATAGAAAACGCTGGAAATGATTTTTCACTATTCACGTATGTCGTGAGCGTCACGTCAAATGTATGAATTTGACACCACACCAATTATGAATCCCGGGTCTTAATGACACTTATAATCGCAACTAAAATTGCACAATTCTTGGCAATTTATTGGCTGCCTTTGTTCTGTCGTAAATTACTCGCTTTTGCCGAGACGTCATAATTAACCTGATTTGCGCAATTCAATTGCCTTTTCGATTTTGGAAATGATTATGGGTTATTTTAATAAAACTAGTTCATTTTTGTTAAAGGAAAAGAATTTTAAGGTTCAGATATTCTTCTATGTATAGTAACTAAGCAAGGGTGGTGGTACTACATGTTGAGTTTTGAATAGATTTATATCTATAGGACTGCAACATTTTCTGGTTTCACACAAATACATAGGGTATAATATAGTAGAGATATCTTAATTACAGCAATCATAGTCTGAATCTTTTGTTTTTTTAGCATATAATGGTGCCGATTCCCTTGTTCACAAACTAAACTAAATTTAAGTTGAATGCATCTTTTTCTTTCTATTTCATTATTTTTGACATGTTAAATTTATTACATTTTATTATTATTATTTATGATTTTATTGTGTGTAATTTTATTTGTAATTGATTTTATTTTTATTTTTATTTATTTTTTACAACTATGGGTTATTATTACCTGAAATAAATGGATTTTAATTTTTTTAATTATGAAAAGGACAGAAGATAAAATATTTGTTTAGTTCTGTCAAATTAGTTAGCACCTGACGTAATTTGATGTAATTTTAGTTGTCAACTTTTTAATCACGTCTAATCTTGTATGGAGTAGTGTCAGGCGCTGATTAATTTGACAGGACTAAACTAAAATTTATCTTCTGTCCTTTTCTTAATGAAATAGAAAGAAAAAGATGCACTGAACTTAAATTTGGTTTAGTTTGTGAACAAGGGAATCGGCACCATTGTCACCCACCGCTGAACTAAGACCAAAGTCAAAGTCTGTATCTAATAAACATTTTTTTTCATTCCGAATAACAGTGGAGTGATCAGTTTATATTTTTTTACCTTAATATTAAGTTGCTTAAAGTGCTAAAACCATAAAATTATTCAGAAATATTTAGGATATTTCTGAATACTTTTACGGTTTTAACCCTTTAAATTTTTTATAAGTATAAATGTTTTATGCAATAAGGATTTATGTGGTCTTTCATTCCACAAATTTAATACACTTTGTTATCTGTAAATATTTGATACGTGAACATTTTTTAAAATATGTTTAGATTAGTATTGTAAAGTATACGATAAGATAAAAATATGCCTTTTATTTGTATTTCAGTTTAATAGATTGCTAGCTGTTATCGGATTACGCATGTTTTTGCTAGTTTTCCTGTTTATTTTTAAGATGAGGTCCTACTTGCTGACTAACTGAACTAACTCCATCAAGACATAGAAGTGCCTACATACATACATAAACTCAGGCCTTCTTCCCATAGGGGTAGGCAGGAACTAAAGAATGCCACCTGTTACGCTTCTTAGATACTCTTTTGCTTAGTTTACGTTCATAAATCTAGTCATACACGCACCCTGGTTGTAAGTACTAAGTACCTTTCTGAAGACCAATGAGGTCACTATTATGTCCTATAAAGGCGTTCGCGAACCTAAAAATGAGAATAGTTTTATGCCTCTTCATTTAATAAACAATCATACTCGTATTATAAATTTATCCACACCAAAATAAAGCTCTCAGCTTGAATCTAAGTATTGTATTCTGTTCATTTATTCTTAATGCTAAAATTTCGGAATTTTTTTTGTGTTCCGATAGCTTTGACAGATACAAATTCTCAGCAAAATATGTTTGGCTCAGACTGAAACAGGTTTCCATGGTCACCAGCTTTAAAAAGTTATAGAACTATTTTTATGAAACACAGCGCGGTTCCATCGCCTAGACTTTATTCACTAAGTGGTAACGTAGTTTCTAAACCTTACATAATAACATCAGACAGTTGTTTTCATTTAATTGCTCAAGACCTGTTCTGGACTTCGATCACGCCTGATGGAAAGCAATGGAGGATGGGGTCTATGGTGAAATAAGCGTGCCCAGAAGGTGCCTGTTGACTTTTGCTTTGACGGCAGACGGGTCAAATGCAGAAGGGAACACAGACGCAGAGTATTACACATTTTAGCTGTCATTATGTCAAGGGACTTTAGGTATACAATGGCAAATTAAATTAGCCGGAAAAACTTCACAGGTATTGTAGTTTAATGATGATAAAGAAAAAAAAATCTAAGCTACAGAACCAGTAACTAAAGCTGATTATGGGGTCAACGGCACCAGTAAGGTTTATTTTATAAACATTTCAATACCCATCACCTTTGTAAAGTTTAATACAAAGAGGAAGCCTAAGTTTTAGGCTCATGAGCTTTTCGATAGCCTATATCCGTCTCCTAAAATCTTGACTTTTCCATCATTGTTATCGCTGATAGAATGTCACTTTGTCTTTCGGAGGTCTTGACTTTGTCTTCTGTCGTTTATGGAGGACACCACTGACATTTAGATTAATACAATATTACACTTAATTTAACGATTTTATTCTCCTCATTGGTTTGGATGTTCTTGAAATGGCTGTTTCTTTTGTTTTCAATCTAGATTTAAGTATATTCTGAGTATTCGCATTTTTTTGTTCATATATTTAGATTATTATTATGTTGACATTAAGTAATTATTTTATTTTAAATGTGTGTCTGTGGTTTCGACACCACTATCGTTATTATTATTTGTATACTCTCGGGTAAAATGTAGCGAACTGACCATCTTATTATAACATCCTATTGTAATGAAACCTACATTTACGAATAAATTTGATTTGATTGATTTGATTTGTCTAGTCCCATATGTTAGGGCAATTTGACAATAGGTGGTAGATAACAAGTCCATAGCTGATATTACAATCATCGTAGTAGTCCACGTAACAGACTCAAAACTACACAGTAAAGATAAGACTCTGAGCACCTACTACTGTACTGCCTAAGGACATTATCATTATTCTTGAGTACGTTGATAATGGCTTGGATGAGCTGAGTGAGATCTACGTGAAACAAATAAGTATTGTAACTATAAAGAGTAGCTAACGTTCTCGTTTAAAGGGGGATTGGTGTTATGTAGGTATTACACGCACATGAAACTTTTTAGCTTTGTATCTGCAGATACAAAGCTAAAAAGTTTCATGGCAACGCATGTTTTTTTTTTTGTTCGTTTCTGAGGTTAAAATTCCTCATGGATGTCCGCCGGCGACAGGCGGCGGGGTCTATCAGACTCTTACTGACTAAAAACCCACCCCGGTGTTCCATCTCACACCTACGCCCGGGGTCGAAGGAACGTACGATCCTTCCGCAACTCCCGACTGATGCCGGCCCCCCGCTGCGGACTTTCTTGGGTCTGGAGGGGAGTGAGGTGATTGACTCCCCCCGCGACGTCTAAGAGGTGTGCGCGTGGAACACTACGCGCCGCCATCTCGGGTCCTTATGTGTGGAGGGCGACGCCTGATCCATTTAGGGAGGCTGGAAGAGGGAGTTGTCCGCCCTCCACCGACGCCCGGTGCTCCTGCTGCGGGCCGGGTGAGTGGACGATATCTCTATTTCCCTTTCCGCAGCCTCCTTCTGCGAGACGACTGTTTCGCAGAAGGAAACCACCGCGTCCCAGGACTCTTCGCTGCCAACCAGCGACTTGACTACGGCCAAAAGTGACAAATCACTGCCTACTTCTGAGATGAGGGCACGGCACGGTTCCTCCCAAGCGGCACACTCTGCAAGCGTATGCCGCGCCGTGGCCTCCCGGCTTAGACGTAGTGTAAGT
The DNA here is from genome assembly GCA_937001585.2 of Brachylomia viminalis. Classification (NCBI taxonomy): domain Eukaryota; kingdom Metazoa; phylum Arthropoda; class Insecta; order Lepidoptera; family Noctuidae; genus Brachylomia; species Brachylomia viminalis. The sequence continues at coordinate 4,721,616 of OW443305.2, read as the reverse complement.
GTACGTAGTGTAAGTGTGAAGTAGTAGCTTCCTCTTTATGATGACAACGCACCTGCAATGTCTCTATTACCGCAGATGTTTAAATGCAGTAGTGAACCGGATGGCAGCATCCAATAACATACAGTCAATACTTTAAATTTTTCCAGATGAAGTTATCCGGAAAAGAATTGGAGTTACCGACATAGCTCGCAGAGTAACCAAGCTGATGTGACAGTGAAAATGGCAAACATGGCCTGACACTGGCAATGCCAATGCCAATGGTATGGGTTTGTTGAAGAACTGATGGCCGATGGAGCAGACGAGTCTTGGAGTGGAAACTGCGTATCGGCAAGCGTAGCGAGGGACGCCTCCCAGCTAGATGGACTGACGATCTTAAGAAGGTGGCTGGGACAGACTGGCTGCGGGAGGCGGAGGACAGGGTGTTGCCTGGGAGAGACCTATATGCAGCAGTGGACTGTGATAGGCTGAGTTAATTGATTGATTGAATACTTTGAATTGGGAGTTTTAAAAGAATGTATTTAAATAGTAGCCGTGGAGATTCTTGCCGGCTCTTCTCCATAGGAAACTACCAATTCGAACCGTGCATTTAGCTTTCTGACTTTTCATAAGTGCCCTTGTAAGATTATGTGATATGAAATATTTTGAATTTGTTTTGGAAGTACCTACGTTTAGTGAGGTCTGTAATGAGACATTTCCTTATCATACCAAAATACCGGTAAAACCACAAACTTTCATTACCAAAAAATTAGGAAGTTATAACCGTAAAGCGTAGTACATTTATCAACCTATTTCCATGGGTACAGACTATGGTCATAAGTGAGTTTCTGAACTCAGTTTCCAGTTTCATACTAGTGACGTTTATTTGCCAGCCGTGTTTAAACAAAGTTAGTCTGTGGTGTTATTTCATAGTTTAGTTCATTTTTAATGTTATTGTTTTTAGTATTGAAGTTACTTTTGATTTTGGCAGTTTGAAGTTCGGGATTTCAGATTTGTGTTCTGAAATTAAGTGAACCACACAAGTTTGTTATTACGGGTAAAAATGTTTGCAAGCTAACTAAGTGGATATTTTATTACTAGCTACGAAATAATGGGATTTTATAAAGATCAGTGAATTAAATTAAATTATACCACTTAAGATAGAAAGCCTGTAGAACACCACTTGTAGGAAATTAGAATAAGATGTTAAGTTTTAAATAAACCAGTAGAAAGTTATAGAATTCAAGGAAAGGCAATTGCTAAAGTAAAACCAATTACTAATTAAACATTTCAGAGTAATTCTTTGAATGAGTTGCCACTTGAACTACTTTAGCTTCCATTCAATTAATACCAACTGTAGTGATTTTCCCGTAACATTTTAACAGAAAACATTTCTACAAAGGAAAATAGGGGAATTAGACCGCTTTATTAAAGACTGTGCAGTTAAGGAAATTAACAGTTAATCTAAGTGATGGTTTGCCAATATGCTGTGGCAAAGCCATTTCATACAGCTGTCAATCTTTGACATTTGAATTTGCGGACTATTTTATTTGGTACTAAATGGTTTATAATTAATTTCCCTGAATTTACCTTTAACGAACAGCCGTGGGAAGTAGAAAAAGTGCGTGAGACACCAGCGGCTAGTATTAAAATAAATTACGAAAAAACGGTGCGACTAAGGAATTTATGTGTCCTTTTAACCTTGATACTTAATTTGTTTTAACTTAATTTTGCCGTATGATTAAATAAGGTGACACCAAATTATATACTGTGCATGTACTGTATATGGTGATATTCCATCTATGTAGGTACGTTTTCTACTCATATTTGCAATAAAATTATTTCCCATAGTGACGAATCGTTTTAACTTATCAATAAACTTAACTAAAGTCTAAAGTAATTGGACCGTTATCTTAACGATGCGGAAGCAGTCAAGTCTCCTTCCTCCATTCATCAGCTTAGCGTACCTACCGTCCGTTAGATTTTCAAGCTAATCACTTAGATCAAACATTACTGGATTGAACAGAACTATTGTTGTGATTTAGTCTTTGAAGTTGTATCTATTGAAGGTTGTGTGGTCAGTAGCGTTATCGTGTATTGGATAAAATTAAAAACTACTTTCTTTATTTAGAAGTCGGTTAAAAAGAGCATGGTTCTGTAATTTTAAGGTCAATCAAATTTGACTTTTTTTACATGAAATTCGAGCAGTAGCCTAGTTCGGAATAATTCATGACGTATAAATATTTTTATTCTTGTTCCCGGAAATGAATTGTAAGAATAACTTGTTTTAAATTATTATTTATTGTCTAGTGCTGAATGCTAAAAAAGTCATAAGTTCTCTGTTAGCTCGAAAATTGCCCTTGCACACCTAACACAACAGGACCGTACTTATACACTACATTCAATCCAATTAATTTCTGGCATTTTATTCTTTCACTTCTTTCTTCGTTTCCACGAACTGAGGCGTCAAACAATTCCAAAACAATTAAAGTATAAAAGAAGTGACCCGTGATACCTTTTCCGGAATCCCGACTTTTAATCACATGCAAGGACGAGTTAAGAAAGATCCAAGTTAATCACGCGTCCAAGCTCTCCACTTGATTAGAACCGTTTTTCGAGATTAATAGTGACTGTAATGTACCTTCTTTTTTAATGTATTACTATCTAACTTAACGATGTTACATAAGTCTTGTTGATAGGACCTATTTATTTATAATTAAGTTCAGAAGTAGTTTTGGTCCATAAACCCTTGGGGTATTCCTGATTATTTGCAGCACGGAAGCTTTTTGTTATAGGAGAATGGCATTGGGCCGTACCAACTTGCGAGGGAGCGGGTCACAACCAAAGTTAGTTCATAAAATTACTCCTGTTTTTTAAATCAGATTTACGGTTTTGTTATGAAAAAGGTTCCCGAATTTTGGAAATCAAAAATAAAAGTTTTGTTGTTTACTTGTTTTACACTTATGTCACCACCATTGCACTTTATTTCTCAATGATCTTACCATGTAAAATAATATAGGTACCTGCCAACAAACAAAAAAAAAAGCAAAATAGTGGAACTCTCTACCTGCGTCTGTGTTTCCGAACGCATACAACCCTAATCTCTTCAAAGTGAGAGTGAACAGGCTTCTTCTGGGTCAGCTCACTCCATCGTCGACTCTGTCTCTGTCATCACCGACCTAGACCAGAGTCAAGAGCAAACACATATTAAATAAGAAATAAAAAACATTTAAATGAAGAAGATAATAATGTATTTTACCGATTTGCAATTTATGTAGGTATTTCAAAAAAAAATCTATAGGTCACGCGTTGCGCCGTAATTATTTAAATTATTATTTTAGAATATATTTTAAGCATTTCATAAAAACAGGACCGATTCAATAAAATAAAAAATCGTTTTTATTTTGACGTATTGCATTTTTTCTGTGGCGCCGTCACGGATGACGTTACTCTTAATATTGGCTTCATCTGCACTTTTTTAATAAATTATAATCGAAAATGTGGTTCAGGTGCTTTTTCATACCGAAGTCTTTGTGAGATAATCCTTAGCGATGCCTCCAACTAGAGTAAGACATCAGCCAGCAAGTCGTCGTCGCCGATGTATAGATATGTTGCTATTGCATCATTCGCGTCTGCCACTATCATCTAAATAAAGGAGCCTGGTGTGAATTGTCCTCTACATTTAACGATTTCACAGCAGTGCAATTTGACAATATGATGACTATAATGAAAAGAGCAGCCAATCAGGGGGCACTGCTGTTGCCCAGCCGCAGTTCATGATCGACACAGTGACACCTACTGGTTTCTACGTTTTTCTATAAAAATAAATTACTATAATACAGATTATTGGTGTTTGCACTTACTAAGTTGTCATTAAAAGCAATAACAGTTATTTGTGTACGGCGGATATAGTTTTGTTTGTACATTTATTATCTACGTACGTGTTTTTTTTTCTGCCCTGGTTGTGGTCAAGGTCTCATACATTATGTAAATAGCATACAATAATCAGCCTATAATGTTCCTACTGCTGGGACACAGGCCTCCTCTCTATGAGAGGGAGTGGGCCGTAATCCACCACGCGGGCCCAGTGCAGGTTGGTGAATGTCACAATGTCTTAAAATTTTTGGTTCTAGGATATGCCAGTTTCCTCACGATGTTTTTCTTTATCGTTTAGGGAGCAGTGGATCACCACTGATTCTCTGACATATGTTTCCGCATATCCACCTTAGGGTGAATTTTTAGGGGTGGATAAACGGAATGACTCTTTGTTATTATGAATCAGTCAACACGGTACAAAACCGATTGTTTGTTCAGCCGAACAGCTGCACTTACTGCGAGTAGCGACATGAATATTGATGTTCATTACAGACAAAAACTGACAACAATAATTATTATTCATTATGAGGGCTGTATTTTATAATCATCCATTAAGAAAAACTAGCACAAAATCAAGAATAAAAAAACGACCAATATTACTACCTTGTTTGTCACCAACTCCGCCATTTTGAGTCGAGTCATTTTCTCGACCCTACCCTCAAAATATTAAGTAGGTAAATGGCAAATAAATACGAATGAGAGTAGAGAAATATATGTTAGCAATATAGGAAAAGCATTGAATTCTCCTCCAAATACACTAGGTTTGGTTGTGACAGCGGACTTTTTGTTTGGTACAGGGCTCCCTATATTTGAGGGCATTCTCCTTTGAGTGTGAAGACTCAAGATGACGGTTTAATCAAATTGGGACATTATTGAGTATGGAGGATGATTTTTCTTCAGTAATGGTGTAGTAAAATTAGAGTACATTAGATAATGGTTTCGCATTTTTATTTGGAAAGTCTCGATCTATTAGTCTTACACCACTTAAGGCGTAATTAGTTCATATAAAAGGTCATGAGGTCATTATTATCATGAAGAAAAATGGTCCTTTTCTCCACGTGTAGCAGTAAAAAGTATAATGAATTAAATTTTAAATCAGTTTTTTTTTCAGTCAATACGTGCTACTCAAAATAAAAGCAAGTGAAAGGAAAAAAATGTGAATTTTAAAAACTGCGGTAGGTATGTACTACACTGAAATTAGCGTAGTTAGAGTGTCACTTTACTTGAGAGCCATTTACTAGCCGAGAGTTGAGCAGTCGAGAACAACAAGGTTTTAAGGGCAATGGGGCAGAAGTACAAGCTTAGCAGTACCCCTGTATGGATAAATAGTTCGTGATAAGTATTAAAAACAGATAAATACAAAAACATTTCTGATTGTGATATAAACCGGGGACGTAATTTGTTAAGTTCTAGCAAAAAGTCTTGAACAAAATACACATAACGCTAAATATAAGGTAGGTAATTGTTCCTAGTTAGCTGTAAGGACCATTTTAATATTAAATTTAGGCATTAAACAATTTTTATACATCGTCATCTGCCCAGCATTTTTTTGGGATTGGCTGCAGGTCTAACTGGATGCAGATGAATACCAGTATTTTGCGTGGACCGACTGCTTATCTGACCTCCACAACCCAGTAACTGGGTAACACGATACTCCTTAATAAGACTGGTTGTCAGAGTTTCGGTGTTCTGACGACCCGTAACGACTTTCAAAGATACACGAATGACAGCCGGGATCTACAGCTTAACGTACTTTCCGAGGCACGGAGGGGTCTCATTATGTCAAGATGGTCACCCATCCACGAACCGACCAAGGCAAGCGTGGTTTAACCTGATCAAGCGACCTGTGCGGCTGTCACTAGTTAGCCACGATTTAGCCACAATTTTATACAATTGTATTTATGAATTAAAAAAATAACTCGGCATTTATAACAAAGTTAGGTTTAATTCTCAAGCAAAAAAACTCATGACCTAAACACAGCATGAACCATTTTGGCTTTAAAGCAATGCCTATTACTTTGACTAATGAGGTAGTTCATCATTTTGAACAAAGCCTGAAAATAGCCATTTCAAAAAGTAATCAGCACTACTTATTGTACAATCTCCTTCATAGTATTTATTTAGGTACCTTTTTTTTGTTTTTTTTTTCGGGTGGAAGCCTTTGTACGGTACCCGGGGTTTGAGAATAAAACCGGGGACTTTAAGATTTTTACCTCACTAAAACCACGCCAGTGGTCACCATCTGCACGTGGAAGGGGGCAACGTTACCTCTCAAAAGACCGATACCGCCAATTCCACCAATTCGCACTAGGCGTTTCCAAATGTCTTTTGTAATACGCACAGCAAAAGAGTGGAACTCTCTACCTGCGTCTGTGTTTCCGAACGCTTACAACCCTAATCCCTTCAAAGTGAGAGTGAACAGGCTTCTTCTGGGTAAGCTCACTCCATCGTCGACTCTGTTTCTAGCACCACTTATCTAGGCTAAAGTCAAAATCAAACCCATCTTAAATAAAAAATAAAATTAAAAAATACGAAACCCCCAGTGCGCAATGCCTTTTAGAGCACAAAAAAAGGCAAGGAAATAAAATGTATTGTTGCCACTTCCCAAAAATATATGCAGATAAAAATGGCGTCCGCATCACGTCATGAATATGTCAAACGAGGTAGGTAGAGAATATAATTAATGATCCTCTGTTCAAAAGTGAAGGTTTTCGATTATGTAATCAAGTGTAGCCATTCATTTACACTCTTCTGAAAAATTGAGGATTATTTTAACAATAGATAAATAGTTTCGTGTACGTACCTATTTATCGCGTAGATGTTTAGGTTAATTTAATATTTTATCTTTCAGGCCATTGCTTTTTAATCTAAACATTTTTTTTGGGTGGGAAATCATCAAATAACTTCTTCCGCTCTGGGCAGAGCAGGAGGGCGTGTCAGACTCTTACTGACTAAAACCCACCCGTGTTCCTTCAGTTGCCTGTGCCAGGGGCCACGGTAACCCTCTTGGACTTTTCCGCAACCCTAGCAGGCATCGGTCCTAGCAAACCCCGTCATTGGTGCTGACATCTCTTTGAGGCGCGCGTGGAACACAACGCGCCGTCGACCCGGGCCTGGTCCTTATCGAACGGCGAGCTGCCCATTGCTCGCCGTTCGCAAGCCCGCGCCTATGGTGGCCGGGAATCGGCCTGCGATTCCCGACGCCCAGGGCGTCTCCTGCGGCGGCTAGGGGCGTGAGGGCGCAAATTTTGCCTCTCCCTCAAGCGTTCCGCCTCCTCCTTCGCGAACATTACTGCTTCGCAGAAGGAGGTGACGGCTTCCCAAGCCCTCTCGCTTCGTACCATGGCCTGGACCAAGGCCGGACGCGAGAGATCGCCACCGCCAATCGCCTCCACGAGGACACGGCGGTGCTCCGCCCAAGCCGGGCAGACCTCCACCGTATGCTCCACCGTGTCCTCCGGGCGATCCACACAATGGTGACACCCGGGCGTTTCCTCCCGCCTTATCCGGAACAGGAACCTCCCGAAACAACCGTGTCCGGTGAGGACCTGCGTCAGGCGGAAGGTGAGGACGCCGTGGCGCCTCTCTAGCCACTCCTCAAAGAGGGGACTTATCGCCGCAATTGTGGCGTGCCCAATCTAAACATCTTACCTAAACGATAAATCTATGCTGCGTATTTATCAATTTGTCGTTTTTAAACATGCCCTAACTTCAAGTCAAAACGACGAACATTTAACTTCACGTTCTAATTCATTCTGTAGCTTCATAAAATAAAATATACCTACGGATAACAAAACCTAATATAAAACCGCCGAAAAAGTTTCGAATTTCAAATTCAAACTGAAGCCATATTTTCTGATCCGAAACCCGCAGAGCTCTCTTGAAAAAGTTACTTTCGAACTCCGACCCTTGTGATCCGAAACTCATCGATTCGTCGACAAATAGGTATACGTTATCTTCCATTGAAACTCACAGTAGAACGGGAAAAAATGTTGAACATACAATGGCGGACGCAATTACACGCCTTCTATAGTCGTTTGCATTCACCGCTCCGCTTTACTTTGTAATGTTACTTGTGTGGACAAGTTGTGAGCGACCAACGGCGGTTAGAACTAAACATAGGAGCCACATAGGAGATGACTTAGAATATTTATCTGAACCAAATTGCATAATCAGCCTATAATGATCCCACTGCTGGGACACAGGCCTCCTCTCGGTTAGAGGGAGTGGGCCGTAATGCACCACGCGGGCCCAGTGCGGCTTGGTAAATGTCACATTTCTTCGAACTTTTTTGGTTCTAGGACATGCCGGTTTCCTCACGATGTTTTCCTTCACCGTTTTGAGAGCAGTGGTTATGAAAAAAATTACACAAAGTAAAGCGCCGGTCTAGGATCGAACCAACGACCTACAACTCGTAAGTCGCGGCCGTTACCAAACCAAATTGGCATGAACATAATTATGCCTTTATGCCATATGGCTTTTGCCTCAGTCTGTTCTAACCCTGAAACGCAAAATGAGTTTTGATTTTTGTAAATTACTTTACTAAATATTATTTCCAATAATTTTTCCTTTCCCCTCAATGATATGTGTGAATGTTCAAATCACTGCCATTCAAACACTTAGCCATAATGTATCCAAATATCAAACCTAAAAGCAACACCAAAAATACAGGATTTAGCATATCAATGCTTCAACCCTTTCATCAATCAAATCGCCTCAAAGGACCAGCGTATCTGTTGGAATATTAGGACGAAACCTTTAATCGCCTTTGCTTTAGACTTGCGCTACCTAAACGTCCCCATTCGCTTATCTGCTATGAGTCGACGAATGCCTCTGAATACAGTTTGAGCTTCATACGTCATCGTTGGTACAGACATTACCTGTGCGTCACGGTGAATGTAAAATTTTGTGTGACGTCATTAAGTGAGGCACACGTACGATTATTGCTGTTATCGCGAGGCAAGCGGCAATTGGTGTCGTAAATTATATTTTGTTAAGGTGTTCGTGTATGTTTAGTTATGATTGTGTGGGTGAGGTATGTTAAGTCATTTAATTTTGTGTGATACGGAATTTTGGTGGTGATCATTTTGGTACGAGGCCTGCGGTCTGCGAGCATTTAAACGGTGTGTGAAAATATTTTTGGTAATGTCTTAGTATGGAATTAGAGCTGGAATTTTTAAGCTTAAAACCACGACGGGGGAGATTGACAGTAGCTACGAAACTATGAAATAGATTCGCCTACAATATTGTTTTTGTTGGAAGAATTGTATTTTTTATTTATTGTTTAAAATCTACCTTACAACTATGATTACAGGTGTGTACCTAATGCCATAGTGTGGTCTTAAATTGTTCTTACTTACAATTTAAAACTATGAAAAACGTAAAAAAACTAGTAGTACTTATAATAACGTCTAAAAATAATAACTACTTTACTAAGTTCCCTAAACATAAAAAAACAACAACATATAGCCTACTCTAATCTACACTATAACATAAAAAAACAACACACACTACTTACACAACACAACACCACACAACACTATTTTTGCGAATTCACTCGAATGACATGTAAATTTATACATCGATCTTCACGCCGTCACGGCCGTTCTTTCGTTAATAACCCGAATCGCGCGGGTCAATGGTGTTTTGGCGAGAATGTTGGTCCTGGTAACCGATACGGCCAGCAGCGGCGGGTGGCGCCGCCTCCACACATTCACTCAGAGGCTGCAGTACTCCTGGGTTATACTCAATGCCACGAAGTAACCCAACCAGACAAGCGAGAAGCGTGAATTCCCGTCGTACCCTCAGTTGGTTGTACCCGACCATCATCATCAGCCTATAATGTTTCCACTGCTGGGACACAGGCTTCTTCTCAGTGAGAGGGAGCGGGCCGTAATCCACCACGCGGGCCCAGTGCGGGTTGGTAGATGTCACATGTCGTCGAATTTTTTGGTTCTGGGACATGCCGGTTTCCTCACGATGTTTTCTTTCACCGTTTTGAGAGCAGTGGTGATGAAAATTAAATAGTTTACACTAAGTAAAGCGCCTGTCTGAGTTCGAACCTACGACCTACAACTCGTAAGTTGCGGCCGTTACAACTGGACCACCGCTGCTCATACCGAGCACAAACAGAGTGAAATTACAAGCTAGATAGGCTCCCTCCCTATTACTTAGGACCTAAAGGTAACTGGCTGAATGTGTGAATGTGTGTCTTCAACCCTTCGGGACATTCAGCAGGCGTGATGGTATGCTATGTACAAGTTAAATATTACAAATAGATACATTCACATCTTAAAAAAAAAATACGAGAAAACTATCTTGCTCGTTTAAAACCACTACACTTAATAAATCAAATCCTGGATTCAACAGATGAATAAGTAATCCAATCTAAAGTAAACTAACAATAGCTCGACTCTTGTAGGCCCTCTAACTTTGAAGTTAGTTCCAAACTTAAGGCTAAGGACTAAAGTTTTAGAACTTATCATCTTATTAAAAAGATTGATAGTATTGTCGGTCGGTTGGGTGATTAAATAGAAAGTTGAATACGTGCAAAAGGCTTTGTTAATTTTACATTTAAGACGTAAAGTTAGTCAAACTCAATAAAACTTAAAGCATTTACAAATACTTCTGAATAGTTCTGTCAAACAGTTGAAATTAGAAAGAAAGAAAGAAAATAAATTTATTTGATCCAGGTTAAAACACACAATAGTACACAAAAACAGACAAACAGGACTTAAAATAGTATTGTGTGCCTCACGGCTGCGTCAAATAGGCCCAGTTAGATTTTAATTTTTTTTTTTTTTTCGAATTAGCTGCCTATGGAGAAGATTGGGTAAGAAACTACATGTAGCCCCAGAAGAGGCCGATAACAGCTGAAGTGCAGTCACTGTCGGACTGCATAGAAAAGAAAGAGAAGCGCGATGACACAAAGCTGGTAATTTATTGCAAAAAATTAAGCAATTCTCTATTTACAAAAATCTATTGATTGGACAAAAAAATGAAAACCCTATGACGTTAATATGTTGCTTGAAGAACTATCTAAAAAAAAACAGGACGATTGCATGTATATTAATTAGTATAGTTTTTAATCGTTTAAGAAAATTTTTAGAGATAATATGTTCGTGACATTTTTCTATAGTACCAAATTAGTTGTACGAGTATTACGTTTTCAACACGCTATCTAACTAGCATATATCCTGAATAATATCACATATTTTTCTCATTGTGTTTACTGCAGTGGATCATATACTTTTAGGTATTATATAACTTGCGTTTAGGTCATGTAGTCCCCTTAAAATCTAGTTAAATTAGTACTTTTCTTACTGCTCTAATATAGAGTATGGAAACCACATATATGCAATAAATTAAACCACATACTTGTTATCGCCTTGACGATATACAAACAAATAACGAAATCAGTTCAATGACTAAGTCAAAAACTAGAGTTTCTTGGGCAAATTTGAACACTCTGTAGAATTGGATCACTAAGTTAGTGATTTAATGAACTTGAATCCTTGAAACGAAGTTGCCAAGCAGTGCAAGCTATCTCGTGATAGCTTGCACTGCTTGGCAACTTCGTTACGTCTTCTATATCGTCGCCTAAAATGTAAAAGCAGTACACCTTAACGACAAGGTACGAAGGTACGTTGTCTAAACAGAGTGTTTAATTTTACTGAATTTATTTTGATATTTAATGTGTTCGAAAATTACACTTTCTTAATTAAATGTTTTTTTATGAAATATTTAATTTTGCTATACTTCTGTGGACTAGTATTACTTGAGGTTATATTGGCTCTGTACGTTGTACTGTGGCGCCATCAATCCACGACATATATAAAAGTAGAAAATACAAAATAAGAATTTCGTCACACTACCCAACGGGCTTCGGTAGGTTTATCAAGTATTAAGAATGAAAATACTGAAGGATTTTGTACCTTAAGATAAATCTAGAATTAATTGGATAAAAAAGAGTTTGTAACTGTGGTTGTAACCTAAATTTTACTCTAACTGAAATTAGGCAGATTTTTTAAAAATAAAAAAAGGTATCGAACCTGCTGTATTCTGTTATAACAAAAGAATTACTTATTACAACAAAAATATCACTAACTGGTAGAAATTATTTTGAAACGCAAGATAATATTAATTAATTAAAATAGGTACACCAAATTTCCACCAAACCGTCTTCCGGAAGCTCCAACGCGACTCGTTCAAATCAAATATAGCCGGCAAGTTTTCCAGTTGTCACATTGAGGTCTACTGACATCAAAAGCGACAATTTTGTCTCTCGCGACCCCGTATCAGCCGTGTCGCGCTGATGATCACTCACGTTTAGCAAATCGCCTCTCAAAAAAAATCGCCTTCTACTGCGACTCCGCGAGGCTACCAGCCTCCGCCAGTAAAATGGTAAAAGTTTGTGGAGCAGAAACAAATCGAGTCGGATTGATGAATCTTCTGGCCCATACCATAAAAAAGGACAAGGTAAAACTTAACTCTTGGTTATCCCCGAAGTCACGACTCGCCGACTATTGCAAGGGATACGCTCCAGGTCCAAAATAACTCCCAACTTCTCAATTTTAACAAGGGATATGACCATATATGTATATGAATATTATAACGTAATAATTCCAAAGCAATAAAATATTAATTTTCGCCCGTTGGCAGTGACGAATCATCCTTTTTTTTGAGTCAATCTAATAAGATGTCAAACAAATATCATTATTTGAAAAAATTTGAAAAATAATATTTCTGGTTAAGCAGAGTGACAAAAAAATGAGGTTGCATGTTTTCAAAAAAGAAGGATGCATGTTAAATATGTAACATGTAGTATTACTAATACTACAGTATGAATGAACAATGTAGGTATGTGTGGTCGTGGTTTTCTGATCTATTTTTCAGCTTAATTTGACTTAACTGGTTCATTAGTCTAGTGGTTGCAAGTGCTACTACTGAGCATGAGGCCCTGGGTTCGATCCCCAGGTCAGGCAAAGTGGTACCGCTCGCCGTCCGATAAGGAAGGCCCGAGACGACGGCGCGTTGTGTTCCACGCGCGCCTCAAAGAGATGTCAGCGACAATGACGGGGTCCGCTAGGGTCGATGCCTGCCAGGATTGCGGGAAAGTCCGAGAGGATTACCGTGACCCCTGGCACAGGCAACTGAAGGAACACGGGTGGGTTTTAGTCAGTAAGTCGAGTAGACGAATGTAAGCCCGAGACGAAGTCGAGTAAACACCAATTTCCGCAAAAATTTTTCAACACATTTGCGAGAAAACAGTACAATAGGTAAAGAAACAAACTTTTGTTTATAAAAATATCAGTCAGAAAGTCGCAACAATAACAATCTTTGACGTTTCCATTTCCAAATGGCGCTACGTGCGCGTGGTGAAAATTAGAAACATGTATATTATACGCAGTGTAATTTAATGCCCCTCTGTCATATCAACTCTGTATATATCTGGCAAAGTGTTATCGGGTTTTTCCATCAGGAATTTCTGCGTAGCTGGCCGGAGTCTGGATTTGTGCCAGTTTTATGAGCTCGCCCCCTATTGCATGGCATTTGAACATGACTGGTGAAGTTTGGGTGTACTATAGTTACATCTCTGCATGTCCCTTCCGGTATTAAGAAGTGATGTTGTGTTATTTTACATTTTAAGCTCAAGGTTTTTTGCTCCAAAATCTGGCATAAGTTTAACAATTTCGAAATAAAATGATAGAAAACGTCAATCTGAAATTTAACAATTTTCGTCGAGCCTCATTAGTCCGTTCCTGTCTGTGATTAATATTTCATTTTCAGATATTATTATGATTGGATGGATAACATGGATTATCGATAAATTAATGATATGCGTAATAATTTATTAAAGGTCAGAATTTAAGCTTTAACACGTGAAGTAGCTATAAAATAGGCTTATAATATTATACGTTATGTCGTCACACCCGCCCGGAGGTTTTTACAAATTATGAGGTAATTCATAGTACATACAATTGCTCGTCCTCGATTATCGATTTATTTATCTATTATAACTCTAAGCACAAGTAAAAAATAATACTTACTGTACAATGGCGGACTTAATGCCTGAGGCATTTTCAACCAGTCAAAGGGTGATGCAGAGATCGATCAGTCGTCGATTATCGTTATTTCTCCTGAACAAGGTTTATTTTGTTTATATGTATGTATCTATGTATTAGTACTTAATCTAGTATTTTATAATAATTTCCGAGCTATCTATCCCGTATGTTGCACTTGCCATGGTATATCTCTGCAGGCATTAAGTCGGTCTTTGTACAGTATTTTTACTTGTGCATAAAGTTTTAATAAATCAAATAGTATATTGTTATATTCAAGCTTTATTTGTAACACATTTTGTTTTAGTAGATTAATATTATTACTAGACAAAAAAGACCGGCCATGTGCGAGTTGGAGTCGCACACGAACGGTCCGTACCACCGTACGATATTTTAATACTACTACGTATTAAAAAAAAAACACGTTTCTTGTATGGAGGGCCCTTTAATGTTTAATTTAATTTAATTTTTATTATTATGTTGTTATAGCGGCAATAAAAATACACACTGTGAAAACTTCTACTGTCTAACAATTACGGTTCATGAGATACAGCCCGCTGACAGACAGGCGGACAAACGGACAGCGGAGCCTAAGTATCCGGTTTCCGTTGGCACTCTTTGGGTATGGAACCCTAAAAACTGCTACAAAACTTAATTTTTTAAACGATTTTGATTAGCTTCGCCTATTTGTTTTTGGGTCAAAAGTAACTGAAATCTTACCCCTTATTGTCGACAGATTGATCTGATATTTGGTACACGCCTTTAGTTCTGATGATAATACAATTCAATATATACAGTATTATTGTAAATCCAAGATGGCTGCCGCCACAAAATGTCGGATTAAATATTTTTTCACAATCTCTCTTAATATGAGTATCTAAAATGATACGGCTTGGCTAGTAAAATACAGTACACTATGAAAAAACTCCTTATCCAATATGTCCGCAAACAAAATGGCCCCTTGACTAGTAGAATACAGAACACAATGAAAAATGTCAAATATAAGATGGCCGCCGGTACAAAATGGCGGATTTTGTATTTGTTTCAATCTCTTTAATATGGGTAAAGGGAATTAAATGAAAGGGATTTATAAGTAGAACACATTACATGGCGTTTCATACGAGTTTAGACAGTCTATAATAAATAATTATGCTTCAACTGTCCACAAAATGCAAGGCAGCATTGTAGACCACGTAGTTGTGTATTTAGGCTTGAAATTGTTTGAGGAAGGACAAGCTTACGTGGCACTGAGTCGAGTAAAGTCTCTGGAAAGTTTATATATTGCTGAGTCAGACTGCAACAAATTGACAGGAAAGAAACCTTGTAATAATGAGGCACTAAATTAACTAAATAGAATGAGAAATACAAAGAAACGAAATAAAAAATTGATAAATAGCAACCTCATTACCCTGATAAATGAAAGAAACTTCTCATAGCAAAAATTAAAACAATCACCCAATGATAAGCTCCTGAAACAACAATTTACACATAAAAGGAATATTACATTCCTCAACATCCAAAATACCAAAAATAGTTACTATAGTAAATCTTTCGAAGACTGTAATGGGGATCCTTTAAAAATGTGTCTATTAATTAACAGACACTCAAAAAACAAAACGGAAATCAGCAGTGGGCCATCAAAGATTATTTTTAATCTCGGGTAAAACTACAGACATCAAAGAAATTTGTGAGTGTTTTAACAATTTTTTCTCAACAATAGGAAGCAATCTGGCTAACAAAATACAAAAAAAACTCTAATAACTACGCATTGCGGACTCCAACAACTAGTAAACCTAAAACAAACCGCGATCAATTACAAAAACTAAATCCGACCAGGGGCCGTACTATGAGCTGTTAACGCCATCATGATTCCGTTGAGAAAAAGAGATACCTAGTGCTATCGGTCATGTTTAGCTCCGTCTCTTTTCCACGCTGGAACAATGATGGAATTAAGACGTCATAGTACGGCCCCAGTACAAATGAAGTATTAAAAATACTGAATCAGCTAAAGACAAACACTACTTCTGGTTTGGATGGAATTAACACGAAAACTATAAAATGTGTTAAAGATTCAATAGCAAAAAACCTAAAAAATTGCATTAATAATTGCTTAAACGAAGGATATTTTCTAAATTCTCTTAAACGTGCAAAAGTAAGCCACATATTTAAATCGGGAAGCAAAATGGATCCCATAATAGACCTATTAACGTACTACCAGTACTATCTAATGTCCATGAAAAAGTTCTATATAACCGTCTAAACCAATTTCAAACTGACACTGGCTTCCTATATGAAAAACAATACGGCTTCAGACCAAAGTCCAATACTATCTTTACGACTGTTGACCTAGTGACAAATGAGGATCAACATAGACAACCGAAAAATAGGCCTAGGAATATTCATTGACCTAAAAAAGGCATTCGATACTGTCAGCCATGAAATACTATTGCAAAAACTGAACGATTTGGGTGTTAGAGATATAGCGTACAATATTTTAAAATCATATCTTACAAATAGGACCCAAATTTTTAAAATCGGTAACCATTAAAGCACACCTTTATCTTATCGATTATTCAAACGCACTGTGCCCTTTTTTTTTAGGTTGGGAAATCATCAAATATCTTCTCCCGCTCTGGGCAGAGCGAGAGGGCGTGTCAGACTCTTACTGACTAAAACCCACCCGTGTTCCTTCAGTTGCCTGTGTCAGGGGCCACGGTATCCCTCTCGGACTTTCCCGCAACCCTGACAGGCATCGGCCCTAGCGGACCCCATCATTAATGCTGACATCTCTTTGAGGCGCGCTTGGAACACAACGCGCCGTTGACTCGGGCCTGGTCCTTATCGAACAGCGAGCTGAACGCACTGTGCCCTAGACCTTAACAAACAAACTTTATTCGCACCGCAGCATAATTATAAACAATCTCCGCTAACATTTTTAACATCTACCCTACTAAAAACACGAATCGGTTATTTTTTTTACTTATTATTGTATTTTCTCTGTAAGTCATTAATGTTATTTTTTGAGGAAATAAAACTTAAAACTTGAAAACAAAATAGATAAACATTGTTTTTAGTTAAACGGTTTTATTGAAAACAAAAATAATAATGACGTAGATAGGAACCTTTTTGGCCTCGCACAGGTCGTCTCTTTATTTTTTATTGTTTTCATGATTTTGTTAGATTTAATGTTCCTTTTTATTGTTTGTATTTATTTCCTGTACGTGTCCCGAATAAAATATTTTTCTTTCTTTCTTTTCTTTCTATAAAATACTAAATGCAAAAAAAGGTACCTAGGTACCAGTCATCACACCACTCTCCTCCTCAGACTCAAAAACAAAAACGTGGGGCGTAGCGTAACCTGAGTAAATATGCTTTTAGTACCTACATTATACACACACACACACATACACACATACATACATACATACATACACATTACATATTACACACATATACATATTATTACTAACACTTATATTATGTACCTACTAACATAGATCTAAAGAAAATTGTTACTAACACTTATATGGATTCTGTCCGAAATAAATGGTTAATAATAATAATAATTAAATTAAATAATAATAATGGCAACACCGTGTCAACAAAACGTCTTGTTTTCCAGTTTTTTTATAATTTTATTATATATCGTAATAACCCAGTTTTACTAAAGTTTTTCATTCAAAATTAATCCATAGTATAAATAGCCACTGAAAAACCACAAAAGAGACCATATTACAGCAAAATGGAAATAAATTATATCAAAAACTACCGATTCGGAGGTGACATGACAGTTGTCACCTCCGAACAACAATGAATAAAATAATAAAACGAAGAAAATTAAGATAGCATGTTGACGAGACAAGCCGCACGTCAAGCACGACCACCACCTCCGGACTCTTCGCTCAGCTCCGCCTCGCCGCCGCAGGTATCCAGCCCCTCTGTGAGCGCTGTGACGACACCGGCCGCGGCAGTTGCGTCGAGCTCGAGCGACGAGTATTTCTCTCCGCCCACGTCGCCACCACCTGCTCGTCGACGGGGAGGACGCCGGCCGCCGGATGGCTTAGGACCTCGAGGCCCAACGGCCTCTGATAGGGTCCCAGCTCCCGGCGGAAGTGTGCAGCGCATGAGATGGACGAGATCCATTAATGAAAATGTCATGCGCTCATACTATGGGGCTACAGAGGGGGGAAACAATCTGACCGCGTACCGTGTTCGGATGCTGTACACGATTCAGGACGCAGGGTTGAATGAAAACACGAACAAGATGAGTGCACTAAATATTATATTTAAACTTCAACGATTTTAACACTGATTTAACAAGATACTTTTACATTAAAGTCACACACTTATACAATATTTACATTTAAGACAATTATCACGACTTGAAGAAGACTGTTTGAAGACTATAGGAAGACTGTTGTAGGAAGACTGTATCGTTACGCCCGTGGGCGCCCATTTTATTTCCCCCAACGTAAGCGCAAGTAGTGGTCGGTCCCCTTATCACGACCGCCCACTATCCAATGGCTAGTGGGAGAGTCGATTATACCCTACCCCGCGCTCCCCGCTCTTCACCCCTGTGACCTAGTTTGATCGTGGGAACCAGGATGTGGAATACAATGGGCGCCTTTCGACCAATCAACGGGTTTGTTTACTCTAACAGATAGAACTTTGTCACATTAAATTTACTCGTATTTCTTGTTATAAGAAGTTACAAGGTGATACATAAAAAATAGGTGTGTAATGCCTACTGGTGACATTTATCTATATAAAAATACGTTATCCAAGTCGTTCATCATTATTTAGCACCTATCTTAACAGATTTAGAGGGCTGTGCTTTTCAACAATTATTTAATTCCTATCTAGACAGATTTAGGGGGCTGTGCTTCTCAACATTTCCACCCCCTGTAGAAGGGTTCATCCGACTACATTCCCGTCTGTCGGAAGCACAACCACCTTTACAACAGGTCGACGCAGGACCCCATGATTTGTTCTTACGTCTACCACTCTTATTATATTATCCGCGCCAGGATATACACTTTGGATGACCCCTTTGGTCCACTGGTTTCGTGGCTTATTCGCGTCTGTGATCACTACCACGTCACCCACTTTCACATTTGGAACGTCACTGAACCACTTATTACGGCGTTGGAGCGTCGGCAGGTACTCGCGCAGCCAGCGCCTCCAGAAGAGGTCGGCCAGCGCGTTCACCCGTCGCCACATGCGGCGGGAATCCAGGTCGGCGGCATGCCGACGCGTGCACGGTGCATCTCCCGCGGCTGTGCCCAGCAGGAGATGGTTGGGGGTCAGAACCACTGGTTGCTCGACGTCGCTGCTCACGTATGTGAGAGGCCGGCTGTTTACGATCAGCTCGGCTTCGGCAAGGAGTGTGTAAAGTACCTCCTCGCGAGGGGCACGCTCTCGTAGCGTTGCCTTTAGTGCGTTCTTGATTGAGCGCACTAGTCGCTCCCAGCACCCGCCCATATGTGGAGATGCCGGGGGGTTAAAGTGCCAGGCAATTCCGCGTCCCGTCACTTCGCTTCTCATTTTGTCCTGGTCCATGTCGCGCAGTGCTGCGCGTAGCTCGGCGTGCGCCCCGACGAAATTTGTGCCGCGGTCGGAATACATGTCCGACGGACGCCCGCGGCGCGCAATCAAGCGCCTCAGGGCCAGTATCGCCGAGTCGGCACTCAGCGATGCCGCTAGCTCCAGGTGGACGGCGCGTGTGGTGAGGCACGTGAATAGCACGCCCCACCTCTTCTCTCTGCGTCGTCCGACAGCCACTTCCATGGGGCCAAAATAATCGACCCCACAGTGGACGAAAGCTCTTCTCGTCACCTCTAGTCTGGCCACCGGGAGGTCACCCATCTTGGGTGTCACCGGCTTGGCCCTCTCCAGTCGACACCGTTGGCAGCTTGCAGTGACGGTTTTTACCGCAGACCGCAAGTTTGTTATCCAGAATCTCTCACGGACTCTGTTCACCACAGCTTCTTGATTGGCGTGCAGCGCCTCCACGTGGTATTTGAATAAGAGGCGCCGCGTGAGCGCATGCTTCCCATCCAGGATGATAGGATGGCGCTCCCCGAAGTTGAGCTCGCTATAGGCGCCCAGCCTGCCGCGTACTCTCACCAGCCCATCTTCATAAAACATGGGGTCTAGTGCCCGCAACTTGCTGTTGCGAGGCAATGGGCGAGCCTCTCGTAGCGCAGCGATGTCTTCCGTGTAGCTGTCCCCCTGTATCAGACGCAGGAGGCGCATCTCGGCCTCGTGCTGGTCATCTGTCGACACAAGGGATGTCTGACGCCGCTTGCGGCATCGATCTATGAAAATATGCACACGCGCCATGACGTTAGCGGCGCGCGTCCACGTAGGTAGCCGCTCATACTGCAGCAGTGATTCAGTCTGTACTGCAACGGTGTGCACGCGCTGTATTCTTTCAAGGTCCTGCTCTGCCACCGCGTCGAGCTTGATGTCGGCCGGCCACTGCTCCTGTGGACAGCGAAGAAAAGAGGGACCCGACAACCACTCATTGCTGTTGTTAGGCCAGTCCATCCGGGTAGCCTTGTCTGCGGGGTTCATCGCTGACGGAACCCAGCGCCAGCTGTCCCTCTCTGACCTTTTGTCTATCTCGGCTAAACGGTGTGACACGAACCTTTGAAATTCTAACGCGTCTGAATTTATCCACTTGAGGACAGTTTTGCTATCAGTCCATAAATGAATGCTACTAATAACTGCTCCTAATTCCTTGACTACTGTATCGGCTAGTCTACAGGCTAACACAGCCGCTTGTAATTCTAGACGTGGAATGGATGTCACCTTTTGTGGCGCTACTCTCGCCTTACCTATCACTATCGCGACATCCCTATCCCCTTCTGTGTTTAACCCCGCTACATAGGCTACTGCTGCGTAAGCGGACTCGCTCGCGTCACCGAATACATGCAACTCTTGTTGCTCTAGCTGGAGGCCGTACCACCTAGGTATGAATATGTTATTAAGGTGGTACAGGTTTTGCAACCACTCAAACCACAACTTGGCCTCTGGCTCTTTCAGTTTCTCATCCCATTGAATTCCCGTGTGCCATATCCGTTTCATAAGGATGCGCGACTGTATGACACACGGATACAAGAAACCTAGTGGGTCAAAGATTGACATGATAAATCGAAGGAATTCCCGTTTTGTTGGAACCACGTGTCCCTCTACTATGGCTTTAGGCAACTTCTTAAATGATAGGTCAAAAGCTAATTGGTCCGAGCTTGGTGACCAGATCATGCCTAACGTGCGTTCCGTCGCACCTTCGCCTTTATCTAAGGAAACCCGGTCAGGCATATCTACTCTGAGCTTATCGCGCAGCTCTTGAGAGTTGGTGACCCACCCCCGTATATTAAACCCGCCTCTGGCGTGGATGTGAGTCACTTCCTCAATTAAACTATTGGCCTGCGTGGCAGACCAAGCACTATCCAGGTAGTCGTCCATATAATGTTTTTCGTGTATGGCGGCTACCGCTTCGGGGCACGTTTCTTTAAACTGTTCCGCGTTTTTATTTAAAATATAAATTGCCGACGTTGGCGACGACGCGGCCCCGAATATCATGGAGTTCATGACGTACACGTCAGGCTCCTTATTGCCGTCAGTCGTCCAAAGGAACAGCTGTGCCCCTCGATCCTGTTCTCTTATAAAAACTCGTAAGAACATATCGGCTATGTCCCCAGTAAAAGCTACAGGCCCCAATCTAAATTTAAATAACACGCCTAACAGGGAATTAAGCAAGTCGGGTCCAGTCAACAAATTGTCATTTAAAGACGTCCCATTGTAGCTAGCCGCGGCGTCAAAAACCAATCTTAATTTTCCCGGTTTGTTTGGATTCGTTACCCCGAAGTGGGGTAAATACCATACCGAATCGGACTTGATACCGCCCTCTACCCTACTCGCGTACCCTTCTGCCAACAACCTATCTATCTGCGCTGTATAGGCTGCGGTGTACACAGCGTCCTTATGTAGCCGACGCTCAATTCCGGCTAGACGCTGGCGTGCGTACCTATAATTATTAGGTAACTGTGGGTCGTCGCGACGCCACAGTAGCCTTAACTCCCACTGGCCGCTCTCTGTCTGACGGCTAGTGGAGTCTAGAATAGCCTTAGCTCTCTCCACATCCTTGTGCTTTCGAGGCACCTCTGAAATTCCTATCGCTTCTAGCTCAAACTGTTTTTTGACTAACTCGTGCAAGTCGATAGTTGATTCTACTACACAATTTAGTGAATGAACATTAACACTCTGATGAGTACCTACAGGTCCGTGCACAACCCACCCTAAACTGGTCAAAGAGGCAACTGGCTTACCGGATTTTCCTCGGCGAGTCTCCTGGCTGACCAACAGCTCCCAGTTGTCTTGGCCCAACAACAGCAGTGGTCTGGCTCCTCTCATTTCCTCGCAACCCAAGTCGCGAATGTGGGCGTGTTCTGTTAACACTGCGGCGGACACTGTTTGCGCGGGTAAGTCCAGGCTTTTTAATGTACGACACTTCACTTTATGTGTTAACCCGTTCGGTCCACGCACTGATACACTGATTACTTTTGATGTATTGTCAATGATCTCTTGACCGCGCGCACTGTGCAGAGTTAGTGGAACTTGCTTTCCACTGGCGTTATCAGCTAACGAGTCGTCTATCAGTGATACGGTTGCCCCGTCATCCAGTAGGGCATAACAATGTTTGTCAACACCGTTCACTGTAACACACACTGGCATTATCTTTAATAACGCCTTCCCTGTGTAGTCACTAACGTTCGTGACGCTCTCGCTCCTCTTGTCGGCATGTAACAATGTGTGGTGCGCGTAATCACACGACGCGCACCTACTTGCACGACAAAAGTTCTTCCCGTGCTTCTTTATGATGCACTTAAAACATAATTTATGTTTCTTAACATGTTGCCACCTCTCGTCGACACTCAACTCGGTGAACTTGACGCACTTGGGTAACTTATGTTTGTCTCCACATAATGTGCATGGTTCCTCTGTGGCCTTAGCTTGCTGGTCATTACCCGAGTGAACGTGCAAGCGTTGAACATTTCTAGACTGCTTGAACATCTGTACAGGTGCTCGGGGCTTAGCCGTGCTAGACGATGATGTGGGCGCACTCATCTCCATTTGAACATAAAAAGACGTGGCTCGGGCTAGATGACTCAGGAACTCTGCGAGTATTTCTAGACTCGGTGAAACTCGCACATCTATGCCCTGGGTCGTTGCCATACCCATAGCAAAATCACCCTATTGAGCACGTTGTACAGATGTAAGTTTGTTCAAAAGTTCACTCACCAGTTGTGGATTGTTTAAATATCCGTTAGCTTGTACACTCTTCAGCAGCGACACACAATTTCTCACCGTTGTTGAGAACTTTCTGAGTTCACGGCCACTTTCAGTCACTTTAGGTAACGCTCGCACTTTCTTTAGAGCACACTCTAGCACTAGATTAGGATGCCCGAACTCTTCATCAAGCGTCTTGATAATTTCACCTGGGTTAGTCGAGGTGCGCAACAAATCTTCCACGGCCAACTTTGCGTCTCCCTGCAGCGATGTTTTCAAGCGCGCTGGGTTCTCATGCGGCTTGAACTCGTACATAACTGTTGTGTCGTGGTACATGTTCTTGTACGACAGCCATTCAGCTGGGTCGCCTTTGAAAAATGGCAACTCATAGGCCTGTCTTGGTACCGGCCGCGGACGCGCTAGGTTTGTGATAGCGTCTGCCAACTGATCTAGCTTTCTGTCCCGCGACCTGCTCCTGTCCCTGTCGTCTGCGAACGCGTTTTCCCACTCAGGCTCTCTTCTAGCCTGTTCTCTGGCTCGTGGAACACTGGCCGTAGCTAAGGGCGTAGCGCTCCCTAGGTACGGTGGTTCGCGAAACTGTACCGACGCGGGCGCACACTGTTGGAGCGCAGGTATATAACTGGGCGGCGGCACTGGTGCTAACACATCACGAGAGGGCGCGGACACTTGACGCGGCGGCGGATCGCGACTCACAGCGAGCGCGTGTGTTTCCCTGACAGCGGGAGCCGAGTCTTCGACCCATGCTTCCACTCGCCGCGTTGTCCCTTCTCCTTCTGATTCTGAGTCTTCCTCAACAGCGGCATCAATCTCAGCGAGATCGGCTTCAAGCTTCTTCTTGACGAGTTGCTCCTTCATGCGTACCAATTCTCGTTCAGCCTCGTACTCAACCCTCCGTCGAAGGTAGTCGGCACTTCTCTGGCCGCTCCTCGAGGAGACGTGGCTTGTCCCGGAACCTGCCCTCTGGATTGTCTCCGATCTCACAGGCGTGAACATATCTCTGTGGTCGATAACACGACCTCCCGCCAGTGGGATTACAGGTACAGGAACCGACGATGTAATCGGTGCAACTGAAACTGAGCCTGGTGCCTTTTCAGACGGCACGCCAGAGTCAGCCTCCAACTCACGTCGCTTGTTCATGTCGGCCTCTATTTTGCGCAACTTACTCCGTGTCGTAATTGTGCTTCTAACACTCATCTTGTTTATCTTCCGTACGATCCGGCACTCGAAGGACCAAAAATTGTACACGATTCAGGACGCAGGGTTGAATGAAAACACGAACAAGATGAGTGCACTAAATATTATATTTAAACTTCAACGATTTTAACACTGATTTAACAAGATACTTTTACATTAAAGTCACACACTTATACAATATTTACATTTAAGACAATTATCACGACTTGAAGAAGACTGTTTGAAGACTATAGGAAGACTGTTGTAGGAAGACTGTATCGTTACGCCCGTGGGCGCCCATTTTATTTCCCCCAACGTAAGCGCAAGTAGTGGTCGGTCCCCTTATCACGACCGCCCACTATCCAATGGCTAGTGGGAGAGTCGATTATACCCTACCCCGCGCTCCCCGCTCTTCACCCCTGTGACCTAGTTTGATCGTGGGAACCAGGATGTGGAATACAATGGGCGCCTTTCGACCAATCAACGGGTTTGTTTACTCTAACAGATAGAACTTTGTCACATTAAATTTACTCGTATTTCTTGTTATAAGAAGTTACAAGGTGATACATAAAAAATAGGTGTGTAATGCCTACTGGTGACATTTATCTATATAAAAATACGTTATCCAAGTCGTTCATCATTATTTAGCACCTATCTTAACAGATTTAGAGGGCTGTGCTTTTCAACAATTATTTAATTCCTATCTAGACAGATTTAGGGGGCTGTGCTTCTCAACAGATGCTCTCTCTTTTTCAGGTGCTTGAGCCAGCTGTCAACGTTTCGGCACAACGACTGTCGGATCAGGTGCGAGTCATCCAGCGTAATCATATGTTGGATGACTCTGTACTTGATCGCCTGCGAAATGAAATGCAGAGTGGCCATATCATCGCCCCCCAGTCGCAGACTGTTGTACATCCGCAACCCAATATAACGCATGCTGACGAAGGGAGTAATGATAGGGCTACAAATGTAAGTAGTCAGTGCAATGAGCAATTGAGGAGTGCTTTGGAGGATGCGATTCAGGAATATCGCTTCATGCCGCCCGAACTTAGGCCACGCTTACCTCGTTTGCCCATGCATAACAAAAATAGGGCGCTGGTGGCGGTCCTGGATTCGCAGTTATCAAACTATTTTGATACCTGCGAAGACCTCACCGATATTCATTCAATTCTGTACTGCGCAGCAGTAGCAGCATGTCGTGTAGCTCACGTCAAATTTGCAAATGACACTAGAGCTACACGACCGAAACCAAACGTACCAGCTTGGCAGTGCAGAATTGAACGCCGTATTGGTGGGGCCAGGAGGCTCATCGGCAAACTAATCTGCTTCAAGGAGGGCAATACTCGCCCTAGAGTGATGCGCTTTGTGAGACGGGCATTCTCAGGGACTGATATCAGTCCCCAAGACTATATGTCTTGTGTCACAGAGCGCATCGACTTCCTGAAGCAGAAAGTGTATGCATGGGCAAACCGTATTCGTCGGTATAGGCGGCGAGTAGAACGATACACTCAGAATCGCACCTTCCAGAGCGATGAAAGGTGGGTTTATAGGGGTTGGGAGCGACCGGACCATGGTGTGACTGAGACGTGCCTACCGGATGATGATGCCATGTGTTCCTTCTGGCGCAGCATCTGGTCGGTACCTGTCAGTCACACCGAAGGTGATTGGACTCGGAAAGTCGAGCGAGCCTGCGATCCGATACCAGAAATGGGGGCTATTACCATCTGCCCCCAAGATGTAGCTCGTGCAGTCCGTCCACTACCCAACTGGAAGTCTCCAGGGCCGGATGGACTGCACAACTTTTGGATTAAATGGTTCACAAGATCGCACGCTCACTTGGCATCTCAGTTTCAGACAACTTTGGAATCTGGTTCGCTACCCCAATTCCTAACGACAGGAATTACCCACCTGCTCCATAAATCAGGTAGCACCGCGGAACCCAAGAATTATAGGCCGATCACGTGTTTACCGACGGTCTATAAAGTTCTTACATCCATTTTGAGAACTAAAATTAACAAACATATAGACACCAACTCCATCATGTCTGCCTCTCAAAATGGATGTAGGAATAGGTCCCGCGGTACTAAGGAGCTACTCCTCATTGATATGACCATTAGCCAACAGGTTCGTCGTTCCCGAATGTATCTGTCGACATGTTGGATAGATTATAAGAAGGCCTATGACTCGGTACCGCATACATGGCTCGTGAGGGTGTTAGAGTTGTATAAAGTAGATACAATTCTTCGCACCTTCCTAATGTCATGTATGCGGCAATGGAGGACGGTCCTTCACTATCCAGGATGTCGAAATATTCATGGGAATAGCGAACCGATAAGGATCGAGCGAGGCATATTTCAGGGCGATAGTTTGAGTCCGCTTTGGTTCTGCTTAGCCTTGAATCCTCTAAGCACATTGCTGGAGGATTCAGGTCTAGGCTATCGGTTGAGGAGAGGTGGTCAGGTTATATCGCACCTCCTCTACATGGATGACCTAAAACTCTTTGCCCCCAACAATTTGCAACTGATGGAGCTACTGAAAGTAACTCAAACTTTCAGTAGCGCCATCAGGATGGAATTTGGTGTGGACAAATGTGCGGTCATGCATGTAAAGCGAGGGGAGATTGTTGAATCCGTGGGAACCCAACTCTCGGATTCCACAAACCTTAGAACCCTCTCCGCATCCGAAACCTATAAGTATTTGGGTATGTCGGAAACGTTAGGCATCAATGTTACTGACATGAAGCAGTCGTTGAGGGAACGCTTCTTTGGCCGCCTGAAAAAAGTACTTAATAGTCTTCTATCAGGCGGAAACAAGGTGCGCGCCTTCAACGGTTGGGTCATGCCAGTTTTGATGTACTCTTTCGGCATACTCAAATGGACTCAGACCGAACTCGACGCCCTGGATAGGAGGGTCCGTACGCTGCTGACTGCAAATCGAATGCATCACCCACGATCATCGGTAATGAGGCTGTATATCCCGCGAAAGTGTGGAGGTCGAGGCTTTTTAAACGCTAAGACCCTCCACAATCGCGAGATATGCAGTCTCAGGGAATATTTCCTAGAAACCGACGTAGGTATGCATCGAGATGTAGTCACGGTGGACAAGGGCCTCACCCCGCTCTCCTTGGCTAAAGAGAACTGGCGCAAACCTGTAGTGCTTGACACTAATGATCGCATGGAGGTATGGCAGAGTAAGGAGCTCCACGGACGCTTTTTCCGGGCCCTACATGGACCGGATGTAGATCTACTAGCGTCCGTTGCCTGGCTGCGTTTCGGTGACCTCTTTGGAGAAACCGAAGGTTTTGTCTGTGCAATTATGGACGAAGTTATGATGACGAACAATTACCGGAGATTTATTGTGAAAGACGGCACGGTTGACATCTGTCGGGCATGCCACCGGCCGGGAGAATCAATCAGGCATATCATCTCCGGGTGTTCTCGTCTAGCTAACGGAGAGTACTTGCATAGACACAACCTTGTAGCCAGGATAATCCATCAGCAGCTTGCTCTGAAATACAACCTTGTGGAATCGGAGGTACCGTACTACAGGTATGTGCCCGACCCAGTTCTCGAAAATGGTAATATCACATTGTACTGGGATCGATCCATCATCACTGACAGGACTATTGTTGCCAATAAGCCTGATATAGTGGTGGTGGATCGATTGGAGCGACGCGCAATGATTGTTGACATAACCATCCCGCATGATGAGAACCTCGTGAAAGCCGAGAAAGATAAACAAATCAAGTATCTTGACTTGGCTCACGAGGTTGTCGACATTTGGGATGTGGGCTCAGCGGTCATTGTGCCGATAGTCGTGACAGCCAATGGGCTAATACCCAAGAGCCTCGACCAACACCTAAGGAGGCTCTCGTTAGGCAGCTGGATCAAGGGCTTGATTCAGAAAGCGGTACTTCTGGACACGGCCCGCATTGTTAGGAAGTTTCTCTCTCTGGAGCCCTGACCGCCGGTAGCTTGGACCCTGTTCCCGATACCGGTGGGCTACTATTTTTTATATTTTTAAATGTTTTTGGTATCTTTTTATTTATAAAAATATTTAAAAATGTAATTTATATGTATGTTAATGAAATAAAGGAAATAATAATTATACATAAATCATTATTAAATTTATTTTCAATAAAACCGTTTACTTAAAAATAAAATTAACCAATTTTTTCAATACAATATGTCTCTCTACTTCTTGTCCAATCTTGCCCATAAATTATTTTTAATTAATATTTTTAACGACATCTATGCAACTGAAATAATATTTTACTAAATCTTTGTTTGTAATGAAAATAAAGGGCTTTCCATTTCAGCGTTTATATAAGTAACTGCAGACATTCCAACTTGCCGAATTTCTCTAACAATTCTCTTTGAATTGTCAACTATTTAGACAAGTTCTCTTTCATCAACTAATAATTGGTGATTAAATGTCTTCAGTCCTCAAAGCTATTTAATGTTTGATACTTAGTTTAAGTTTATAATATGCTTGTGGCCGCTGCTTCGCCCGCCTTTATATCTGAAAATATCCCACGGAAACGTACTGGCGGCTTTGGCGGGATTAAACGTACACTAAGTGTTAATCAAGAAAGCTATCTGTGTGCCAAATTTCATCCAAATCTGTTCAGCCGTTTTCGCGCCAATCCGGGACATAATTCCAGAGAAACTTTTTTAATTCAATTCATCGTTTTTGTTTTAATAAACGGGTCTTTATAGATATAGAAGTCATTGGCCTTTTGTAAGTGTCTAAACTTTTAAACTTGATAGACAGCCAATTGCAATATTATTTATGGACTCGAGAAAATTCAAGTGGATAGTGTTGAGTGATGAGAGAAGATCGTAATTTAGGGACAAGTTTAGGTATACAATTTACTGAAATCCTGGGTAATTTTTCTAACAAATATTTACTAAAGAGGATAAAAAGATAGGCACTGGATAGACTTCTTATACTAACTAATTTAACTAATCTACACATTATCTTTTTAATTCACCACAAAATAGGCGCCTATCTTGGTTTGGAGAAAAGAGTGTAGGGCAGGACAATCGCCAAATCTTGCAAAGATTTCGGTACTATTGCAGTTGCAGCAGCGACGGACCAGTTTAATTTTGAACCTTAGTCAACACAGCAGCTTCATTCGAGACAACAACACAAAACAAATTTTTTGGTTGTGGAATTGGGAGGGCGGGCGTGTCAAACTCTTACCGACTAAAACCCACCCGTGTCCCTTCAGTTGCCTGTGCCAGGGGCCACGGTAACTCTTTCGAACATTTTCGCAACCCTAGCAGGCTTCGGCCCTGACGGACCCTGTCATTGGTGCTGACATCTCTTTGAGGCGCGCGTGGAACACAACGCGCCGTCGACCCAGCCCTGGTCCTTGTCGGACAGCGAGCTACCCACCTCTGCTTTACCCTCAGAGTTTACAAGCGTAATGTTATGTTATTTAACTTACGAACGAAACGAAATACTGTATCACCCAATGACTTGTATAAAATCTAAACATAAGCAAAAAAACTGTAGTTGGCCAATCACGCAAACCGCTTACTCGCTCCAGATCAACTTAAACGGCTAGGAACTTAATGAGGCAAACGCATTAGCCAATCTTACGGTTGCAGTTACGGTTCGTTAGTTAATCCGACGTGTAATGGTAAGTACGATTAGCCGGTAGTAGTGCCTACTTGAGAATGCTTAGGTCTCAGTTTTTGCTGGGTGAAGTTGCTGGTTATGTGGTGATAGAGGATTTTAAATTAAGAGCGTTTATACCTTATGAGTGGCAACGTCGCAATTTAGTGTCATATTTCGTGGTTTTCAATTTTTATCATTTAATCGGAGCTATATTTTAAAAATCTGTTTAATTAACTTTTTAGAATGATGTGAAAACTGTGTAAAAGGTAAGAAATCGTTGCGTTTACAGTTCTATTTATATGCAAATAATGCATTGGAAACTTGCAGGGCGTTATTTTCATTGTAAAATAACTGTAAGCATTACGGTTACTTACTTTTTAATCACTTTCACGTAATTCTATATAGTTAATTAAACAGATTTTTAAAATACAGCTCCGATTAAATGATAAAAATTTCATCATCATCATCATCATTTCAGCCGAAAGACGTCCACTGCTGGACATAGGCCTCCCCCACGCACCTCCACTTCGACCGCTTTTGTGCTTCCCGCATCCAACGGGTTCCTGCGGCCTTGACAAGATCGTCTGTCCACCTTGTGGGAGGCCTTCCAACACTACGTCTTCCGGTACGCGGTCGCCACTCTAGAACTTTCCGGCCCCATCGGCCATCTGTTCTGCGAGCAATGTGCCCTGCCCACTGCCACTTAAATTTGGCAATTCTTCGGGCTATGTCGGTTACCTTGTTTCTCCTGCGGATCTCTTCATTTCTGATTCGATCACGCAGGGAAACTCCAAGCATAGCCCTCTCCATTGCCCTTTGGGTGACTTTTAGCCTTCTAATAAGGCCCATTGTGAGCTACCACGTTTCAGTACCATATGTCATCACTGGCAACACGCACTGGTCAAAGACTTTCGTCTTGAGTCACTGCGGTATGTGGGACGAGAAGATATTGCGTAGCTTCCCGAACGCTGCCCAGCCGAGTCGGATTCGACGATTGACCTCTTTCTCGAAGTTGGACCTACCTAACTGGACAACTTGTCCTAAGTACACATACTCGTCCACGACTTCGAGTGTTGCGTCTCCGATCTTCATGAGAGTGGGTGTTACATGGGCATTTAACACATGACCTTCGTTTTTTCCATGTTCATTTTAAGACCCACTCTTTCGGAGGCTCTACTGAGGTCATCGAGCATTGTACTGAGGTCCTCCATAGTGTCAGCCATGACTACGATATCGTCGGCAAACCAAAGGTGAGTTATGTACTCGCCATTAATGTTAATGCCAGCCCCTTTCCAGTCCAGAACCTTGAAGACATCCTCCAGTGCAGCGGTGAACAGTTTCGGAGAGATAACGTCTCCCTGTCTCACACCTCGCTGCAGAAGGATAGGTTTCGAGGTCTGATCCTGGAGTCAGACTGACATAGTGGCGTTTTTGTACAGACACTTCAGCACCTCGATGTACCGATAGTCAATCTGGCACCGTTGAAGAGACTGCAGTACAGCCTATGTCTCGATCGAAAAAAAATTTAAACCACGAAATATGACAATAAATTGCGACGTTGCCACTCATATGGTATAAACGCTCTTAATATTTGTTGGAATCCTTAGCATAGTATAGGGATATTTCTCACGTGAATTATCATTTTAGCAAGGGAAATTCGCTGGATACAGGCTAAACCAGACCAGTCATTAGGGGCGTTAAGATAACGTATTTCAGCCGTGGCGACTGTTTTTTTGGTACGTGTTCATTCTTCTCTTCTTATTTTCACACACTATTGTCTACATTCATTTTTCATTTAAACTGTACAAAAAATCTTAAGAAATAAGCAGTACCTTTGTACTTAATACCAATATTATGTCGTATCTGTATCTATTTTACTGTGTGTATATAAAGAATAAAATAAATAAATAAACAATCTTCAATAATATTGCGATGATGACTGATAAGTGGGAAATCCTCTAAAAGGCAATTATTTAAAAGCTCATAACATTTCATTCAGCAAAATGCGCGAAAATCGTTATTTTTTAAGCTAGGTAGATACTAGAAGAGCTCCGCGCTCTTTTTATTTTCTCACTGCCCTAAAAGGAGTTAAGTAATAGTTTTATACTACTGGGATCCTAAATGAAAGGCGTATTTAGTTATCTCGTAATCTTAGATCTTAGAAGCTCGTAATGTTGCCTAGAACTGTTGCTGTTGTTGTTGGTTAAGAACTGGCTTCTTACTCTTGACTACGAAGAAACGGAAAAATATTTTATTGGGTAAAGTGAACTCATCCTCACATACACTCACACACACACACACACACCCACACTCCACATCCACACACTACTTTCACAGTACATTTTAACCATTTAAACTACTATCTCTGTTATAATTTCTGCATGCTCAAAATTATCGTGTTCACTAAAAATCTTATTTGGTATAAAATATAATGTAATGAAATGGGAGTTGGCGCTGAGATCTGACATACAGGTTTTTACCTAGTTTGGGTTTCAGAGGCTTCATTGTTTTTGTAACTTTAATTTATTTCAATAAAGACGTTGTTATTATTATTACTTATTACACACCATGACGTGGGCTGTCAGCTGTACTCTCTTTTTTCTATTCTTTTAATTATGAAATAGTGCTTCATTATACGTGGCATGAACTTATAAAACGCCATGCAGGGGTAAAGCTTTCCAAAATAGCTACCTTTTCAGTATTAAAAACACATTAGTAACTATATAAGTATATCTTAAAGAACGTGATTTCTAAAGAACGTTCTTAAAAAAAAACGTAATGCTATAGGTATCTAAAGATCAAAATACTAATTACGATTATTGTTACCGAGGCGCCCGTCTTTTTCGAGCGAAACTCAAGGAAGTAATTAAAAAGAAACTGTTTAATTACCGTTGTTTAATTAACATCCCTGATATGATGAACCTTCGGATGTAATGAAACGCTTATTTTGTAATCTAAGAACCATCACTGGACTTTACATATTTTATTTTAAAAGCTTTTACATTGAATTAAATTAATAGACATTAAGGACACGAGGGATGTTTCGAGGTGGCCCGGGAATAGAGATCCTGGGTGGATTTGGGGAAGGCCTTCGCCCAACAGTCCCACTGCCAGTACATGATGACAAAAAACAAAAACATATTTTACTCACCTAGTCCTCTTTCTCACATAAGTTAAGTTTTCATTTGAATTACCTATGACTTTCATTGGAATTGAAAATAACATATTAATTATCGAATGTATCCAAATTACTGAAACAATCTTGTCAACTTCCTTTCGTATCCCTGACGCTACTTCCTACCATCGATAATTTTATTTGGTTACACGAATACAAATGTAGACTTGTAAATAAGGTGGTCTATATCCTAAGATTCTCCTCATCCATCATCCAAGTTGACCTAAAATATCCATAATATCAATAAGACCGTGTATACTTAGACTTTCCTCGAAGGACCATTTATCTCCTACAACTTCCAAGTCACTCAAGGATGACAGATTTATTGGCCGGCAAATGGCTGCCAGTGTTAACGTATCGCATCGACCTCAATAGACCCACAGCAGATATTTTAAAACTTAGACAGAAACTGTATGATAACCTCGTGTCCAAATATTGGACCAAACATAGGTCCAATTTAGACAGACTCAGTAGTTTAACCTCATTCGCTTCTAAATGTTAGGCCAATGGGACCAGTATAAATGTAATGTACCTACTGGTCAAGCAGGCCAACCTTTGAGCCAACGTTTGGCTCTTAAGTTGGCCTGCTTGATGTTAATGTTTGGGCCAGTGTGATCTATTTCAGTGTCCAAGTATTTTAGTCGAGTTTCGTATTACGTCGATACAAGATGTATATTTAGGACGTTAGGACGGAGATAGGAAAGCTCGGGCGACGCAACGAAATATACTTGAATTTTCGTAATGTCAGTAAGCTTTTGATGCATAGAAAAAAAGTTGTGTATTCTGCTTTTAGCAAGTTAGGTTTGAATTTTAAACATGAATTTCGCGTGACAGAGTTTTAGTAGGTAACTTCTTATTTACTTCTGGATAGGCCAGACTTTTCTAGGTCCTATCTACAGTCTTGATAGTAATACTGATTTTAATTGATCCAACCAAGACACAAATGACATAGAGATAAAAATAGCTTGAGTTATGTCCCAAAGAGTAGTTTAAAGACAAGAACCGTTATAAGGTACGTATTTATTATAATATGGATTTTGTCAACAAGATATCAATATTAATAAAGACGAAAATGTATGTCAATATTTTATTAGTCAACGATCAAGGTACAGACGCCAGCACATCAAGCTACTACAATCTGTCAAATTTCTTTAATAGATTTTCAACTTTATCGCTAAAGCATTAAGGTTCAAGGTTGATTAGGAAAATTTGACAGTTTCGGGTAGCTTGACCTGCTGGCGTCTGTACAAGACGGTATTTTTTTTAAATGCTCCATGCGCTATGCTTTTTTAAAATAAAGATAGTAAATAAATATTTTTCTATTTCTCAAAAAACTTAGTAATAGTTCACAGAAAAAAGTTTGGCAGTTTTTTTTTTTTTCTTTTTTAAAAACGTTGCCCCACACTAGGAATTTCTCCTGTATCGTGGGTGCGTTTACAAACATTTAAACTCACATACACAAACAGCCAGACCCGGAACAACTACTTGCAGGTCATACAAATATTTGATCCGTGCGGGGATCGAACCCGCGACACGTAACGCAGCAGTCAATCGCTTAACTACTGCGCCAACCGTGTCGTCAAATTCGTCGTCGTCAGTATTAGTTTCTAATCAAATGGATGTAGCCACTGTAACCGAACTAGGCAATGCCTGTAAATCGGTTTCCAGTGCCTTTTCCGTCGATAATTACCAGTAAAATGCCAACAAAGCAAATATATTTGATTGTTCTACCATTTAATTTTGAAAGACATACAACGTGGCGCTACTATGGTGACTTTAATTTAATACACGGGTAGGGCTAGTGCCCATTAACCATATAAATATTGATAGGTTAAAATAATACGTAAACTGAAAAAAAAAATTTTACAAACAAACTAAAAAATAAAAAAGTCATTAAAATTGAGATCACCCTTGCAAAAATTCATTCATGAAATTACTTACCTAGCTCGCTTACGTTAACTCGGAGCGGCAATGTGTCGGTTCGCGGGCTGGCAACCGCGCATCGCGTCTTGTACCTACTCGTGATCGGTCCGATTCTTTGACGGCATATTATCAAAGAAACCGAGCGGCGCAAGTGGTACAAACACTTATCACATCACCCTCTCTTGTTACTATAATATTAGTAATAACTGTCATCACTAATCACTGCCATCACGATCATAAGTTTACACAAGCACTAATAGCACAAATAAATGCGTCCGTATCGCAAGAGGTGTAAACGTACCTACTAGATAAGAAAACGAAAACCAATCAAAGTGTC
The DNA here is from genome assembly GCA_937001585.2 of Brachylomia viminalis. Taxonomy (NCBI): domain Eukaryota; kingdom Metazoa; phylum Arthropoda; class Insecta; order Lepidoptera; family Noctuidae; genus Brachylomia; species Brachylomia viminalis. The sequence goes on along the minus strand of OW443305.2, from coordinate 4,686,155 downwards.
TTTATCGCAGTACCATGATCTAATTACTATCCTAATTACACAAAAAGAAATAAATAAAACAATAGCTAAGAGTCTTTTTCGCGACGTAATTATGCGCACTAGTGTAAATAAGTGCGTCAAGGACACGGGTTCGACTAGCACTAGAAAAGCAAAAAAAGAATTCGTGTTCGGTGCGGCGGGTGGGTGGAAGGGAGAGCGCGCGTCGCCTGCGCTGCTCGCCAACAAAGGAAATTTCCTTAAATTCGCCTACTCTATGCATTTGTTTCATCCTAATAGTATTGCTTATTCGTTTTAATTTCATTGATGCGAAGTTATGATCCGTGACCGAGGGAAATGACCGCTGCGCGACAGTTCTTTAAGTACAGGTTGCTCTAAGATGCTATTTCCTAAATTCTTTAATAAATCTGTAAATAATAACGTTTAATGGAAATAAAAAATTGTCATGAAACGAAAATGTGAAAACGTATATGTGTGTTAAATTAAGGTCACCATTGCAGCGCCACGCTGTATACTTAACTAACTCAAGTGTTACATTATTAAAAATTATATTACCTATAATATAATAAGTAAAGTAATAGTATATCGCCGAAAAAGACCTAAGTATATAAGCTTTTTACACTTCGATGATTACAGTTTAAAACCCCTAAAGATAAGAGAAGAGCCTATCGCTCCATCGGGACCGATTTTGATTCAGGTTGCTAACTGGGAATTTACCTAACAGAAAAATCCAATTATACTAAATTGGCTCAATAACTCTTCCCTCTATGAAAAACCTTCCCTTTTTACCAATTTTCGCTTCATAACATTAATCAATCGCACCACCTTTTGACTTATTTTTCTTTTGTACCTTTTCCGTATATACCGACGTTTTCAGCATTAAGACCAATAGAATATTCAACAAGAAAATATTACCATTTCTTAAGAGATTTTGCAACAAATCGTCAAAACACGAGAAAGCTTTTTATTTTGTTTAAAATTGATGAGCATTCCCTTTTGAGATTTGATGGACAAAATCTCGTTGGTTTTTTTTTATTAAGTTACTGAATTTAGGCCGTTGATGTGGAAGCAAAATGTGAAAAGTCAACCGTTGAAATGGCGCCGGTAGCTACGTTCCTTTTTTAAAATACCCCTTTTTATTGGGCTATTTTTGGGGTGTAAACGTATTAAAGAGGTAAGTACGAATATGCCGCCGGGGTAACGGATACCGTTTATTATTTGGGACCGAATTATTCAGTCAATTATTAATTAAATAGGTTTTAATGAGTACGCCTAAACGCTAAAATGTTCAGTAAAAAACCGTTTTAATCGAATTAATATTGTGCGGACTATTTTTAAGATGGGTTTTGACATAGTTAATAATAAAGTCCGATTCTTGGTTCAGGCAGAACTTTCTTCTAAAAACAAAAAATGCAGTTTTATTTCCTTCAAAATTGAGGTCATGGTTAGTTTGACCATTGGCGATGTTTCCCGTCACGTCGCCTCACACGTAAAATTCGTGTCGGGCGACAAGGTCGCGGGACAAAATGTCCCCTAGTGAAAACGTGGCGTTCTGTCCATGTACGCATGTGTCATAATATATTATCCCCTCACTTCCATGCGGCTGACAATTTTTTTGGGTTGAATTTGGTACAAACTTTGGAAAAAAGGGTACTGCACACGTTAACACCTCAAAGACACACATGCGTCATCAAGCAGAGGGGAGCGGGCGGCGTGGTAGCAGCAGCGGCTCGACGACGGCTCGCGCGCCCTCGAGAAGACACTCCTTTTAACAACGCGACCACGATCGCATCGATTTTAATAATTAAATTTTGACCATTGTACAATACCTAATATAACCTAGAAATACAGTCCGCTTCTCATTCCACCTGGGCCTATCTAGGTACAATAAAATTTCAAATTATTTAGAAGACAATAAATCTTGGAATTGAGCTGCTCGCTCTGCTTCACCTTCTCATACAACTTGACATTTTAATTATTATGCAAAATATACCAGTTTTTTTATGCCACACTAGCTGTACTCGCGATTTCGTTCGCGTGCATATTTGTTTTTTATTTTGCGCATAAAAGTAGCCTAAGTTACTCCTTACAACATCAGATATCTGCCAGTGTAAGTGTTGTCAAAATCGGTCCAGCCGTTTCAAAGATTTGCCAGAACAAACAGACAGATAGTCAGACAAAAAAAAAAATTTTTTTTGTTATAAGTACCGAATATACTTTCATATACATTTAGTAAAAAGCTGTCATTTTGACATTACAAACAGACACTTTAATTTTATTTATTTGTATGTACTCGTATGTTTAGATTGAAATGAATGAATATTACCTATGTACAAAATGACTTGATGACTTTGTAAATTATTATTGCTTTAATTGCTGTGAATGTGATTTTTTTTTTCTTCCTTTCTCAGTTAATTTTAATGATAGTCTGACAGTGGTGCCGATTCCCTTGTTCACAAACTAAACTAAATTTAAGTTGAGTGCATCTTTTTCTTTCTATTTCATTATGAAAAGGACAGAAGATAAATATTAGTTTAGTTCTGTCAAATTAGTCAGCACCTTGACAAAAAATCAAAGACTATACAAAAATAGAAAAAAAAAATAAGCTTTCGATATTATCAAAGAAATGCTGACTAAAATCGACTTGGCGAAATTGGAATAAGTGTAGTGTCATTTTCGAAAAGTCAGACAGACCCCTCAACCTACTCTTGGGCAAAAACAACAATGGAGACAGCCATATACTGAATAAAGCTACTTTAATAGCCTGTTAGCAAGCACTAGCCATGAAAACCCAATGACTGCATTAGAACTGACAAAAATGCAGTTCTTCAGCAGCTATATAAAGGCGCTCCCTCCCCGGGAGCATTCGTCTGTAATGTACCCATTACCTGCGATCTAGCCGTGTTACGCCTATCTATTTAATTATACTTATTAGCCTATCCAATTTCCAATTACCTCTCTACACTACCTAGTAGTCTTCTTGCAAATCCCTAGCCGTTACAGTTAAATATGCGATTGTTCCCGCTCCTCCCGCGTTCATCACCCCCGGCGAGAGAGAATCTTTAGGTACATTATTCTAAACACATTACTGTTTTGTGTACTGTATACCTATCACTATAGGCCCTCACAGACAGACGCGAAACGACCTCATAAAGTAGAATAGAGCTGCTGACAACCTTTGTACTGAAAAAGTTGTAAGGCTCATTTGAGGACGTGAATAAGCGACATTTGGACCGAAGTTTAAATTGAAAAGGGGGTGTGTGTAATGATGTGAGACTACTTTGGTAGGTTAATATGCCTATTCAAGATAAAATGGCTGTCCTGAATATTTATTACGAAAGTTATTTTGCTAAATACGTACAAGCGTGTTACTTGATATTTACTAGCTTGCTTGCTTAGCTTGCTTATATAACAGCTTTACGTGCAGATAATGTAGTTACAAATGATTTGTGGCATCAAAGCCATAGTTGTATTTTTCAATTTATAACAGCATGGATTTCGATATAATAACAACTATAAGTAAGTATATTTTTAGTGCGTATCACACATGGTTTTTGGATAAAATATTGCTATAAGTAAATATTGTGTCTTAATAAGTTTGTCAAAACACGTTACTTAATTATTTTCCCTGAAAACGATACTCAGGACACTATTAGAGTACATGAGAATACTTTAGAACCTAGAATAACTGACATTCTATAAGTGATCAGTGATGCCGATGATGGATAAGTTCTAAAATATTTGGGACTGAGATAAGGAAAACATGATTCGAATCCCGTTGAAAGTCGTTGTAGAAATACGAAACGCTTATTTTCAGAATAAGTCGTTGAGCTCGTTCTAGTTCCAGGAGGTGTATTTTTGCTGCTCCACCCCATGAGGAGATGCAATAGGAAAGGACATATACCCGTATTTTCAAGCTTGGCCAAGAGTTTAATTGCGGCCATCACTCTTCTAGGAAACTGTAGCTTTACTCTACACTCATTAAAGCACCTACCTACCACTTCTACACTCTTTCACAACTAATCCATAAAAGACCAAATCAACAACCGAAGTACTGGCCGTCACAATAAAAAAAGAAAAAGAAAACAGATATATCACTTGACGCGCTAGTGACGAGAGCTACAGTTTTATTTTTATTTTCCACACTTTATTCCGCCACGAGGTGAGTTGCTCCGGCAATTATTACGCAAAGGTAAGCATCCGATGTGCTAGTTTTTTTTTCTTTGCTTTTTCAGCGTAAAAATGTGATTTTATTACAGCAGTCGGTATCTAGCAATACCCGTGATTGGTTGGTGAGATCCATGGTTTCGTTACTAATAAGATTTTTTTTTTATTGAGTCCACTATAAATGGTTGTTTTTACGGTACCACTGCAAAGTTTACATAACATACCGCAAAATAAAAATGATGAGCGCGCTAGCTTACTCCGTTTTCACTTTCTCACGAAATTTTTTTGATTTATTTATTTGAGAAAAACAAATAGGTAAATTAAATTGTAATTTAATGGTGCCTAAGACTGGTTCGGCACTTGACCCGGAACTTGTCTGTTCACTACTATTAGTAAGACGTGAACAATATAAGACAGACTAAATCAATCGATAGCACTTTTGAATCCCAAGAGACAGAAAACTATATGGCTTGATTCATTGCTTAATGATTTATTCAGCAAAGAGAAATTAATATTGGTGTTATTTCGTAAGCCCATAGCAAAGGATATTATAGTAAATGTACCTATACCTCATCATCTGCTTAGCCTTTTCTCAACTTTAATGCAGTCAGCAACCAGTCTAGCCGGATGCACCTGAATACCAGTATTTTACCTGGAGCGACTGCTTATCTGACCTCCACAATCCAGTTAATAGGTTATACTATACCCCTTGATAAGACTGATTGACAGACTTTCGGGTTTCTGACGACCCGTAACGACTGTCAAAGGTCTATAAATGGCAGCCGGGGCCGACGGTTTCCTGCCAGGGTCTGCAGGGTCTGAAAGGGTTACTGTGGCCCCTGGCACAGGCAACTGAAGGAACACGGGTGGGTTTTAGTCAGTAAGAGTCTGACACGCCCTCCCGCTCCGCCCAGAGCGGGAGAAGTTATTTGATGATTTTAAACCCTACAAAAAAAAGGGGCCGACGATTTAACGTGCTTTCCGAGGCACAAAGCCGTATCGATATGCACTGGATGGTCACCCATCCGCTGACCAACCTCGGTAAGCATAGCTTGATCTTTGACCGACCTGTGCGGCTGCTATTATTTAGCCAAGAGTCCCTCTGTAGCTACACTTACCTAACAAAAAAGGGAACTGTCTATTTGTGGCTATAATCACAAATCTACTTACCCCTGGCCCTCAAATTTTGTCCCACCATAATTGAAAAACACCGAAGACAAGTAATTCCCTAAGCAAACACAAAACCGCAAGCCATCCTCATTTTCATTTATTTTTTTCTCGGCAACCCCAATAACTTCGTGTTGGCAACACGGTTCAATTCACTATGTTCCCAAATATCCAGGTATATTAATTTAGGTAAAAACCTGTGAAAGACGTCCTGCCTTCATTTTGCTAATTCATCGTATTGATTTGGATGTAGCGTTTTCTAATTTCGTGTGGGACACTAATGGAATGAAAGGACAGTGTGTTTGTCCTAGAGTGTATTATGTTTTTTTTCACACTGATTGCGTTTGAAAGCAGCTCTTATCTTAGTGGATTGTGGCGAGGCAGTAAAGCTTGATTGTATTTTTATCTGTAGGGTGGATGTATCTTCAAGGATTTCATTTCTGGTGTGTTGATTATTGCATGAAATTCACAGAAAAGAACCTTATTGCAAAACATTGTGAAGAGTTTAAACCACCAGCTGAGACTAGTCTTTCTTTGGGCTATCATTTGAAAGCATTCAACTTGTGAAAAACAGTGCATAAAACAGGTACACTAATAGAAAACAGTTTATTTACATCAAACGCAAGATACTTCCCTAAGTGTATGTAGTCTGTGGGCAATAGCTTTATTCTAAAACATCATTCTGTAGCGGTATCTACATCGCCACATGCGAATACGCATCACACTGACGTCACGCAAAATCCTCCATCGCGCAAGCAGAGTTTACCGCGCAACTAGCATATTATATACAACGTCCCGACATCAATCGCCGGGCAGTTGCCCACCAGACACAACACTCGTTCGGTCGGAGGATCCTCCCTTTTCTATGGAGGTATGAGCGAATTTTATACCCTGTTCCTCATACCTCTTAAGTCTACCCACATCATCAAAACGAAGTAGCAGGACAACTTCGAAGAGAATCCATAAATGATAATGATAAATGATAAATGATTTTATTTCTGTAAGTAGGTTTGTTACAAACACTTTTACACGTCAATCATATTTTTAAAACTAGATGAGGTCGGCGTTTCATAACTGACTACTCTGAGAAGAAAGGCCGAAACAAACTCAGAGGTCACAGTCTCTTTTAAAGTCCAGACATAATCTTGGTCAGATCATGTGAAGACCATGTAGATTTGTGTCTGAAACGGTCTTTTGAGGAAAAACCATACAGATTGAGCGGACCTGTCCAGTCAGTGCACGCATTTGTCAGTAATCTTGCCGCTCAACTGAGAACTTAAGGAGCACAACGATTCGACGAACAATACCAAAGAAAGGACATTTGGGTAGGCCGCATAAATTACTCAAGCTGCCAGATCGTGAAACTAACTAAGAAATAAAATAAAAAAAAGTAATAATCCACATAATCTTCACATTCACAATAATTTAAATAATATAATACTTTACAAAGTAATTACTCATGTCATTGTATGTATAAAATTCATGAATGTCAATGTGTATATAAATATTCGAACATAATCTTTGAGGACCATGTAGATTAGTATCTGAAATGGTCTTCTGAGGAAAGAACCACGCAGATTAAGAGGACCTGTCCAGTCAGTGCACGCATTTGTCAGTAACCGTGCAGCTCAACTCAGAACTTTAGGAGCTCAACGATTCGACGAACAATACCAAAGAAAGGACATTTGGGTAGGCCGCATGAACTACTTAAACTGCCAGATCATGATTAAAACTGAAACAATGACCCACATAGTCCTCAAATTCACAATATTATTAAAACAATAAATTGTACTTCTCAAGGTAAGTATTCAAGTCGTTCTGTTATAATAATTATCAATTTATCAGTGTATGTAACAGAAATAAAAGAAAACATTCAGTATGCAGAAAATTGGAACAACTCAATCCCAAGCCTTTTTGTCCTCAATATAATCCTTAACGGTATAAAAGCCTTTCTGGCACAACTTACGTTTAATGAATGATTTGAATTTATTAAGGCTTAGATCTTGAACGTGGCTTGGAAGTTTATTATAAAAGCGTATACATTGACATCTGAACGAGCCACCTATTTTCTTGAGCCTTGTTGTAGGTACAACGAAGCTGTGTTTGTTCCTAGTATTTATATTATGGATATCACTGTATTTTTTAAACAAGTTTATATTTTTATGGGCATATAAAAGATTTTCAAAAATATACTGTGAAGGCACAGTCATTACATTAATTTCCTTAAATTTCTCTCTGAGAGTGTGTCTCGGGCTTAACTTATAAATTGATCGAACAGCTCTTTTCTGCAAAACAAAGATAGTCTGAATGTCGGCGGCATTTCCCCACAACAGAATACCATACGACATTACACTATGAAAATAGCTAAAGTACACTAAACGGGCTGTCTCTATGTCAGTTAAATTACGAATTTTTCTAACAGCGTATGCTGCGGAGCTAAGCTTTTTTGATAATTTATCTATGTGTGGGCCCCACTGAAGCTTAGCATCCAAAGTTAAGCCCAAGAATACTGTGCTATCTTCAGGATTCAATTCTCTGCCCTTTATCAATACATTAGTTAACACCTGTCTAACGTGAGGCAGCGTAAACTTAATGCATTTGGTTTTTTTTTCATTAAGTAGTAAATTATTAACATTGAACCAGTGAACTACTTTTGAGATCGCGCTATTTACATCGTCAGTAACCAGCTGCTGACGTTTAAGTTTAAACAAAAGTGAAGTATCGTCCGCAAACAACACTATATCATGATTATCCTTTATGAGGTAAGGCAAGTCATTAATATAAATAAGAAACAAAAAAGGACCGAGAATTATACATATTACATGCGGCATATCTACCTACATTCACACAACTGCGACGATTGATATAATATAGCAGGCTGGATTCATTAAATTCCTTAATTCCCTGTGCCACCGGAATGTCACGGAGTGTTTACAATTTTTCGTCAAAAATAAACAATGTTATTTTTCCGCATATTTTGTAATCATAATTTGATTTTGAGTTTCAATAGCCTCTTTATTCAATACTAGCTTCAGCTCGTGACTTCGTTCACGTTAAATGTCTTGTTTTTACATACAACACATCCTATGACACTCGGGAATACTGTGGTTTCCCATTAGAAAAATAATTTTGAGAATCGCATCAGGAATTTCCCTCAACAAACAAACTCACAAATTTTACCTCTTTATAATATTAGTACAGATGGGGGCTTGTGGCTTAGTAATAACAGCCGCACGGTTCAATGGATCAGGTTAAGCTACGCTTGCCGCGGTTGGTCCGTGGATGGGTGACTAAATACTGGTATTCAGCTGCATCCGGTTAGACTGGAAGCTGACTCCAACAAAGTTGGAAAATGGCTAAGCAGATGATGATTACAGGCGTGATATCGTTATGTAAATTGGTATTCCACAATAGTAATCTGTCCATTCTTCTCAAAAATTGCAATCAGAAACCCACATCACCAAACCGAAGTAGCAAGACAGCTCCAAAGATAACCCATACATATTACATGCAGTAACACTTCCACGCAACTGCGACGATCGATAGAGCAGGCCGGATTCATTTAATATTTTATTTAGAGAAGTTATCGCGTAACGTTTACCCGGTGCGTCGAAAAAAATGCCCGTGGAAAATTGAATTTTAAGGCCTTAACCCCTGGCCACGAGCTACACGCTCAAGCGACACGCGTCTTACGAAAATAAATTAAAGAAATTGTTTAGAGCATGCCACGAGTCAAGCACGAGTTAGTCCTGGCATAGCATTAGTGACATGAATCTGTTTTAACACGAGCATATCTACATGCCGACTGAGATTTATTAATGTTCCACGAGATACAACTTTAATATAGAACGGCTAGAGCTATCTGTCACGTGTATGACACAATGAGAGTACCCTAGCCAGGACATCACTACAAGCTAAAGAGAGTTGCACCAGTGTAACACAGACACGCATGAATGGATTTGATGCGACTGTCAAAATGTTTTGTGATTAGTGAATACTTCATTACATGGTCGTGACGTAGGTAGCCTAACCCGAGTCCACAAGCTATATACGCTTAGGCAAATTGCGTCTTATGACAGCGACTGTTGAGAAAACAAGTGACAGAAGTTGTTTATTTAGCATGCCACGAGTCATCGTGACGTCACTTGCGGAGCGACACTTGACGCGAGTCGCGTCGCAAGTCGCATCACTCGAGGCCGTGAACTGGGCCTTAGTTTAAGGTCGGGTACGGCTGGGCCGCGTGGGTAGACAACGGGTATTTTTGTAAAGGGCTCGTTCAAGGGCATGTAGTGTTGTGACGTCCGGGTTGGGTCTTGTTTTTTTTAAGTTTAGAACAATAGAATAATGTTTTGGCAATAAATAACTCTTTTTTTCTTCCTGGTATCTCGTAAAAGACAATTTGGAACTTATTTCTAAGGACACCTAGTCTTTTAAAGCACTCAAAAGACCCTCAAGCTGGAAGACAAGGACAAAAATATTTAATTCTACTCTGGTGATCTATAATAGAGGACATTGATATGGGCAGATATTTGAATAAGTTGTGCTACGTTTTGGTCCTATGATCCAAATACTAATTAAACACAAAACAACCTACTTTTAAGTTTACGTCGTCAATGTTCCCTTTTACAGCTTCACTAAAAAGAATACGGCTTTAATATTATAAATATACGAGTAGGTAGGTACCTACTGCTTAAAGTTTGCGCCTTGCAAGGTAGCAATAGCAAGAGATGTTCTTGTTAAATTGAATTTCAGGGCGAAGGTTAAAGGTTACTAGTATCGGTAACGTTATCTTGCTTATGTTATAACGTTGAGACAACGAATTTACAAGTAAGTACACCGAGAGCATGGTTTTACTTATTCTTTTTGTCTTAGTTCGTTACACTTTTGTTTTGTTTAAGTAATTACAATGTAAGGTTGTTGATTTAGGAGTCTATTTTGAAAGTACGGGAATGCGGTTTCGATAAATAGCAAATATGAATGTGACTTTTAAAACACTTGGAATTTTTAAGATTATGCTGAATATATACTAGCTTTAAGTAAAATAAAATACTATAAACAAACCTGGAAGTAATTTAAAAAAAACTGGTTGTGTGAACAAGTGTGGTGATCAAAATATAAAGACCTTCTCTGCAATAGAAGAGGCTTTCACGTTGCAAGAGGACAGTTCACTAGCATTAGCTCAGAACACCATTTCAGACACCAATCTACACGGTCCTCAAAGATTATATCCGAACTTTTATATACACATTGACATTGATGAATGTTATAAATATAAAGACATGATTATTTAGTTTGCGAAGTATTATATTATTTAAATTATTGTGAAAGTGCGGACTATGTGGGTCATTGCTCTTTTGTTTTTTTCTCAGTCAGTGTTAATCATGATCTGGCAGTTTGAGTAATTTATGCAGCCTACCCAAATCTCCTTTCTTTGGTATTGTTCGTCGAATCGTTGAGCTCCTTAAGTTCTGAGTTGAGCTGCACGATTACTGACACATGCGTGCACTGACTAGACAGGTCCACTTAATCTGTGTGGTTTTTCTCAAAAGACCATTTAGGAGACCAATTTACATGGTCTTGACATGATCTGACCAAGATTATGTCAGGACTTTAAAAGAGATAAGATATTTTTTTCTCTTTAACTTCTTGTTAGTTCGTTTATCTACAAAATCGTGTTTTTTTTAGTTTTTTTAAACTATTTATTTATTATTTATGTACACACAATAAAATACAAGAGATATGACATAATTATAAATTGAGTACAAAGCTACTGCTTATTTCTTAAGAAATTTCTTCCAGCAGACCTGCGAAAGGAGAAGTAAAAAAGAAACGTAGACAATAGTGCGTGAGAACAAGAAGAGAAAAATATGAATGTGTGAAGTCTAAAGCTAAAATATTAAATATACCTACACATATAATGCAAAAAAAAATAAAAATAATTAACATGTATACTTAAATAAATACTAACTATATTTATTTTCTATTTTTTTTTCCAATGAATTACTCTGACTTCTTTTGACACCTACCCGTTTTGCTAACTAGCATAAGTCTAGTGTACATACAATAGAAGACATTATTTATTTTAACATTATTATTTAATTAATAACTAAATTATGAAATTATTTTAAACAACTTAAATACTTCTTTAAAGATGAGATGGCAGATAACTATTAACTGTTAACTTTAGTACTTGTAAAAATCTATTGAATCACTAACTAAATCATCAATCGTTCGATTCTGTGCCAGGAACACAATACAGCAGAGCTGTCTTACTAGTTATTAACAGACTAGAGGACGTTAGAGAAAACATACAATGATCACCAGTTTACCAAGTTCGTTGGTATGGAAGTTCTTGCAAGGTATAAGTAGTGAAGTAAGTACCTGGAAAGAAAGAAATATAAAATTATCATTGGTTACAAAAATCACACAGGACAAAAGTAATACCATAACAGTAAAAGAAAGTCAAGCCGAGATGCGATGGCCAATAGGTAGACTGCTGGTCATTGGTAACAAAAACAGGATAAGCATAATCAGCCTATAATGTTCCCACTGCTGAGACACAGGCCTCCTCTCGGTGAGAGGGACTGGGCCGTAATCCAAATCCGATTTCAAAATTCAAAAATGTTTTATTTCAATCCATTTAAGATCACATGTTGTACATTTGAAATAACATTAACATTTAAATCACAATCAATATAATATATGTATATAATTATACTCGTAAAAATAATTAATTAAATAATATTAATAAAATTAAAACTAAATTAAAATGATTAATAATACGCCTGCCACTGTGTCATTTGTTTGTTTGTCATTACATTAATGATATAACAATAGTTAATGTACTGACAACCAAACCTGTTCGCAAATACATTTTACCACGCCCCCCAGTGCGGGTTGGTGAATTCACATGTCTTCGAATTTTTGGTTCTAGGACATGCCGGTTTCCCCACGATCTTTTCCTTCGCCATTTTGAGAGCAGTGGTGATGAAATAATTAACACAAAGTAAAGCCCCTGGCTTCGAACCTACGACCTACAACTCGTAAGTCGTGGCCGTTACCAGTAGGCTTCCACTGGTATATTAGCTCTGCATCTGATATTATTGAAACACCATACTACGCTAGGCTAGCTCAACGCCAAAGTGGTACCACATACAGGTAGTGCAACTGCAAGTGTACTAGGTATCATCGCCATATCGGGGTTATTTATCGTACCTACATCTCAGCTCACCGCTCCAGGGATTATACGTGTAATGTTTAAATAAGTTTCATACTTCTCCTGACTGGAATATATAAGGTCTCAGGTGATACGACCGGCACCTGAAACTCTAGCAAATACTAAATCGAATTTACACTTGGCTAGCCGCCAATACTTTGAGATGCGGCCTTGAGTTGACTTTGGAGTTTTTTTACAAGAAATATATAGCCGTAGAAGGATTTGCTTGTAAATTTGTTTGAAATAAAGATCCTTCGCTGAATTTTGTCCTGAAATAAAACTTTCATTTGGCCCAGTATTAAAAAAGCTTGCGGCGAGGTGTGTCTATGACAAAGAAAGTAGCTCGGTTGGTAAGAACTAGACAGGATTTGTACGACACAGAGTAGAATATGTAAAAAAGACGTGCGCGGTCGGGGAACCCCCGTGGGGCCTACTCCCTAAGCACTAGGTCCGTCGTTTCGTCCGAAGTTACGGACGTTTCGTACTTCGTATCACTTACGGACATAAGATTAGTCCGGGGCCTGAACTGAAAAAAACGTTTAGACAGTTGTCCTTACTACCGATGAGTTTTCGCCCGTCCGGAAAAGTTAATTAATCGGGAGTAGGGTTCAATTTTAAGTATCGAACTACTTTCGGACGGGCCCGTATCCTCGTTGACGGACTTAGAGAGTAGGCTCCCTGCTGGAACGAAGTTTCTTACGAGATACTCGCACGCACGCACACGCTCGTATATAATAGAAAGAGACCGAGAGAGGGAGGAAGATGCATGACGGCGGCATAACGCTTTTTCCTTACGTGGCGTTTTCTAACAGTCAACTCTACCGCAAGCCGGAACTTCGTTCCAAAAATATGCAGATTATAATTTATCAGTAGTTGGTGAAAAACTGTGTGTGTTGGTGAAAAACATAATCACAAATCCATTTGCTTGGAGCATTTAATTTTGTAGCCTTGAGATTTCTAAAGTCATACCAGCAGAAGTAGACATAGGATAAATATAACTTTTCTGTCTGTGCTTTGCCTATTATTGAAACAAGTGTTCAAATCGTAAAAGTAAAGGAGGATTGCGAGTTAGGACCCACATTATTTATAAATCAACGAAGTGTCATCCACTTGCAAGTTCATATTTACTGTAATTACGAGTTTGTAAAAGGATTATATAAAACATACTCAGTCACTAGGTGATGGGAATTAAAAGTTAGAAAATATTTTTAGTTACCTTAAAATAAGTCATCATGCAGTTATTAAACGCACCGTGTTTCGTATTACATTCCAACGTACTCAATGAATTACGTTCTTACACCTGTTTACGTTAACGCTTGTCAATTTTTATTTTAATAAACAAAACTTGTAAAATATATAAAAAAATCATACAAAAGTTAATATCATTTACTAATTTTATAAAAAAAAAAAAAAAAATATTCTCGTATTTGAAATATTTTTTGTATACCTACCATACCTGTTTAAATCTATATGTTAATTATTGTAATTGGTGTTACCGTTTAAATTAACAATAAACAATAAACAATCATTTTATACAAAAATGCACAATATTATAATTATTTGTGATAACATAGAATGGAGTGTTATGCTGTCAAAAGGAGTTGGCTGCATAGATATTAGATTCGTTTTAGGTTATAATCTTTTACCTTGCATATCTTTTTTCTCGCAGCCTCAACGACTTACAGCACATTTGCCTTTTTACTACTTTTATATAGTTCTACAACCAGTTATAAGTTCCCATACTGTACGATACTCCTACCAGTGCCCATCCCATCCCATTGTACATGCAACCTCGCCATCCTCCTTTCAAAACAGAAATATTCGAGAACACATACGCAAGAAGTTGGCAGATTCGTCTCTGAATTAAGTTGTTGTTGGTTTTCTTGTTAACTCTCATAATGTTTTTAGTTTATTTTTTTGTTGTATGTATGTATATATGTATTTATTCTTATTATTTTTTTTTTAGTTATAAATATTTTCTAAGTTATTTTTGCACCTACTACGTATTGTCTCTGCATCACCCTAAGGTAGACTGGTAGAAAATGCCCAAGGCATTAAGTCCGCCTTTGTACAGTTGTTACTTGTGCATAAAGTTTTAATAAATAAATAAATAAATAAATATTCTAACCTAAAAAATTAATGATCTACTACTCTATTCCTAATTCATTTCAATCTTGCTCAACAAATCTAAAGGAAAGCGAAGTCTATAATATCTCTAATGAAATGCCTGTCCTACAAACGTCTCAACTTCCCTTCCTTAAATATTAATATCAACTCCCTAACGGAAACATTTCCATAACAAGTGAATTACATTAATTTAATGTGCGTCGACATCGTTTTGAACAGAACGTAACCACGCACGTTACGTTTATCAGTTAATTCTCCGAGGCATAACCTAAAACCGGCTTTATGGAGAAACGAAACAGACTACAATGGTTTTGTCACAAAGGACATAATGACTTACATGCGTAATTTGTCACGCAATTAGGAAAGTTACATAAGCTTACGTTAATTAGTACCTACCTAAGCTCTTCTTGTCTTCTAACTCAAATGAAATATCAAATTAAAATGGATATAAATCATATATATTTTGCTGGATTTTTTTTAAACATATAATATTTATAATGAATTTTTGTTCTGCATACACAGGTTACAGCAAAGCGTCATTGATTTAATTTCAAAATATTTCTAATAAATATAGGATAGGTATACCAAAATGTTTCAATTAACTAGTATATTTTTGAGATTAGTAATAATATTGATGCAAACTCTACAAATATCACACACACATCAAAACAGACTAAAGATCAAGGTTTAAAAAAAAATATTGCCTTATTGAAATTAAGAACGTCTATTTAGATTGATAGATTAAAATGTTTTCGTATGTGTAGATCGACAAAGTACTCTCTATTTTTGCATTCTTATAGACTTTTCGCGATTTTTGCTAATGCTGGATTTTTTACCTTAGCTAATTCTGATATTAAAATGAAATAAATAGAAAAAATAGAAGCTTTAAAGGTTTTTATTGCGTAAAAAAACAATTAGTACTCTGTATTTCCGCCGTTAACGCGTACAACACAGTCGCAGCAATTCGGCATACCTACTCAATATGAGTTCATCCAAATCACGTTGCGGAATGGCCGCCCACGTCAGTCCGTTGTAACAGGCAAAAGATTTTCTAGTGTGTGTACGGCATCCATACTTGGCAGAGCTCTTCTTTGAAGCACATCCCATACGTGCTCAATGAAATTCAAGTCTGTCGGTTGAGCAGGCCATGGTAGGACGTTGATATTAGCTGCGGCAAGTGTTTTTGCAACAACTCTGGCAGTGTGTGGACGTGCATTATCATGCATAAGCAGAAATGAAGCAAAAACATGGGTCAGCAAAGGATTTACAACATCTGATTTAATCGTTTCAGCGTAAATGTGTGCATTGAGATTGCCTCTAATCAAAAGGAGTTCGGTTTCATCCGCCGATGCAAATCATAATTATTCCACCACTGTACGCATGGACGCATGTTCCTGGCATGGTTTTAAATGTTCTTGGCATCCAGGGGTCCTCCAATACCGTATACGTCTGGTATCTGGCCTCATACCAAAGCGAAATTCGTCAGAAAAACACACTAAACGCCACTCTTCTTCTGCCCAATTTATGTGTTCATGAGCCCATTGTAAACGGGCTCTACGATTTCAGGGCTCAATAGGTGGTACACGTAGCGGCCTTCGTGAACGGAGATAGACTTCATGCAAGTGGTTTGATTGCTTACTAACCCCTGGAGAGCTATGAAGCCTCGTAACCGACATCATTGCGGTCATTGTAGGATTTCCTCGAACGGTTATTTTGTATGTAACGATCTTGTGTACGTGTGATGATGCGAGCTCGTCGTCCATGACGCTCTGCAACACTGCCAGTGATGCGGCAACGTGTCTAAAGTCGAATTATAGCACTCTGCGTAGTGCCCAGAGCGATTGCCACAGCACGTTGCCGAGAACCAGCTTCCAACATTCCCACGGTTCTGATAACTACTTCTTGGCTCAAATGACGTCTTCTCTCCATAATAACGTTCTTTTGTATTGATTCCACTTAGAAGGATGGCAGAAAGTTTACTGATCTGGCCTCAAGCCCGGTGCAGGATTATATACGAATACGACTTGACGGAAGATTTTCATCTTTTGACCGAAATTCAAAAACTTTTCAATTGACAAAATTTACTAAATAGTATCTGTAGGAGGTACAAAAAATTTAACAAAAAAATGGATCTTTTGTAACTAGCAGAAAAGTGCTTGGTCCCTAGACACTTTTGATGTGTGTACGTATTACATATCGGCACTACTCGATCGGTAGTCACCGCCTTTCTAGACATAATTATCATCTTTCAAACAGTCTAACCATCGTTTTTTTGGTCTTTCCCTACCCTCAAATCCACTTAAGTCCTTACATATTATAAAATTGGCGTTTTGTTGAATTGGCCACTTTGATCTTATATGTCTGGCGTTTGGTTAGGAATCCAATTTTTTTATTTAAAACCTAATTCCAAAAAAATAATTGGCTTGTGTATTTGTGTTTCGAATTTAGTGATTCATTTGTTTTCACGCTATTTGACTTTCATAACTTAAAATATCGCGTTACTTACGAATACGAGTTCCACCGTGGCACCAACGCTGCAGAAACAGCTTGAAGGATTAATGATGTGTATGGAAAAGCTACAGTAAAATAAAACACGGTACGTTTTTGGTTCCAACGTTTTCGTTCTGGAAGTTTTGAGCTACGGACAAACACCGTGGACAGCCAGAGACCCTTGTTGACATTTAAAAATGAAAAGTGATCGTGGAAACGGATCCATCGCAAACAATGTCAGAGTTAGCGGCAAGCTACAATGTGAGTGATAAACAATTTAAATTTACTTGAAACAAATTGGATAAGTGAAAAGCTTCGAAAAATGGGTACCACATGAATTGAGTGAAGCAGACCAATAAACACGCGTCGAGTGCTGCCTTACATTGCTCAACCGTCACAATAACGAAGGGATTTTGAATCGCATCGTTACTTGTGATGAAAAATGTATCCTGTACGATGATCAGAAACGCTCATCACAATGGTTTAACCCAGGAGAACCGACCAAGCCCTGCCCCAAGCGAAAGTTGACTCAGAAAAAGATAAGTGGTAACTGGTTATGTCTGGAGGGCCAGTACTAGTGTCATCCACTACAGCTTCCTAAAATCTGGCCAGATGATTACGGCAGATCTGTAATGTCCACAATTGCAAACCATGGTGGAAAAGCAAGCCATTTAACAACCGAGACCGGTCAATTGCTCTAGCTCACTGCTCACCATACGCTGCACAACAGACGGTCGCTAAATTAGAGGAGCTGCGATTCTCCGACGCCCACCATACTCCCCAGACCTTTTTTTTTTTTGTTTCCGAGGTGGAAAATCTTCATGGATCTCGGCAACCCTAGGGCGGGCGGCGGGGTCTATCAGACTCTTAATGACTAAAAACCACCCCGGTGTTTCATCTCACACCTACGCCGGGAGGCGCGGGAACGTACGATCCTTCCGCAACCCCCGACTGGTGCCGGCCCGCCGCTGCGGGCCACTTCGGGTCTGGGGGGGAGTGAGGTGATGACTCCCCCCATGACGTCTAAAAGGGGCGCGCGTGGAACACTACGCGCCGCCAACGCGGGTCCTGATGTTTGGGAGGCGACGGACATCTCCGGGTCCGTCGCCACTAGGCCCTTCTCCCGAGCCAGCGCTTGAGCACCGGCCGGACCGCGTCGATGGTGATGAGGCGTGTGAAAGGTAGCGCGTGAGAGCCTGTCCAGCCATTCCGCCACCAGGACCTCCCCAGGCCCATCCCAAACCAATCCTCCCCAGACCTTGCTCTAACAGATTACCACTTTTACCGGAATTTGGACAATTTCTTGCAAGTAAAAAAATTAAACTGCGATGAGGCAGTCAATATCGCCTTCAAAGATTTTATTGATTCTCGCTCCCACATTTTTTTCAGCAAAGGAATCAATGAACTACCTTTAACATGCCAAAAGTACATAGATAACAATAGTACATAGTTTGATTGATTTCATATTTATATATATATATTTTTATGTGCTTTTTCCATTCAAAACGCCAATTTAATATGTAAAAAGGACCTTAAAAAGTGCACGACATAAAAATTAATTAAGCGGAATTAAATTTGAGACAGCTAAGTTCAAATCAAGTGAATTTGGGATAGGGGTAAAAATGCAAACAACCAAATTGCGTAAAAAATTTAACATTAAATATTTTTTTAATTAAACTCAAAGAACTCTTGAAAGTACCTAAAGCATACTATTCAATCAATGAATTTTCTAATGACAAAAATACTGCCAATCAAATGACGAAATCATTAAGTAGGAAGTGACTTAATAAATAATTATTGTAATGTAAGAATACCTAACTATAAATATAAATTTCGAATTTGGAAATTGTGAATCAATTATATTATTGCATGTTATTAGACAATGACCTCCTCTAACATGGCTGTATTATCCCATTGTAAGGCAAAAGCCTCCCTCTCCTTTTTCACAGAATTCTGTCTTTTGCTACTGCCAACAAGTCCTTTCGGTAGGAGTCAAGCTCGTCCGCCATCTTTGTGCCGTGAAGGCGTCGTGCATTTAGTGGGACCTAGTTGGTGTTTCCACCACCACTGACCGCCACTTCCAATGACCACCTACTATTTTTGCTAATGTGGACTAGTCCTTCCGGTAGGAGTCAAGCTCTTCCGCCATCTTCGGCTCGGCCTGCCGCAATGGCATCGTGCGTTTAGTGGGACCCAATCGGTGGTTCCACCACCACTGACCACCTACTATGCCACCTACTACTTTTGCTAATGTGGACTAGTCTTTTCGGTAGGAGTCAAGCTCGTCCGCCATCTTCGGTTCGGCCTGCCGCAATGGCATCGTGCGTTTAGTGGAACCCAATCGGTGGTTCCACCGCCACTTCCAATGACCACCTACTATGAATAATAATTATTGAATAATAAATATAAATGTTTTAATAAATTTTGAATTACCCTAGGATATTATACACCGTATAGGTATGTTATAGCGATCCTTTATGTAATAATTATAAGAACTGACTTTCCACCTGAGACAAATAGTAAATGAACTAAAATTTCAAAATGAAATGCCGTCGTAAAAATACTGGCCAGTCTGCAAGGTGGTTGCGGTAAGTAAAACATTGTGGTTTTATTTTTTCCGTATCGGCTCGACTTTCAATTGGAGTTGCTTTCTCTGCATCGTTATTTTCTTTATTTCTTATTTTAGTCTCGGTTGAGGCAAGTTTGCTGTTGTATGGTTTGATATTGCCAGTATTAGGCTTCTTTGTGTACACAATAAGCTATTTTAGCCATTTCAAAGCCCTTTGGAGAGTGCTTTGTACTTTAAAGGGTTTCTTATAAATCAATTGTAAGGCGAATTGTAGCCAACATAGGTCTTGATTGTATGAGGTTTACATAGAACTTGTAAAGAAAAATAAGGTTAAGAATATTATTTTAAACCAAAGGGCTACTAGAGGAGTTGATTGATCAATCTTTATCCATAAAATTATCTAATTACATAAATGTTTAAACATACTGTCTGATTGAACCTTCTATTATATGTAGTTACTTTAGTTAGTTACGTCGTCTCTTTCTTACGTGTATTATTTTTATAATAAACCTGACCTGACCGACGTTTTCCTGCTCAAACAACAATTTGTACAAAATTCCATAGAAAGATGTACTTTCAGTTATTGACAAATTTTCCAATTTGCCGGGCAATTTTTCAAATTTTTCGTACCCTAAAAACGTTATCAAAAATCAAAATCAAAAGTCATTTATTCCAACTAGGCTGAGAATCAGCACTTTTTAAACGTCAAAATCATATAAGACAGTCCCCCCAAAACGCCCGCCCTTCACCACTTCCTAGTGCTTTAGCTGGGAAGAAGAAGTGGCGGAACAAACCAGAGTATTACGAACATTTTATAGAAAAACAGCCAAATCGGTCTAGCCGTTCTCAAGTGATGCATCTGCCAACGAAGCGCATTCAAATGATTCAGGGTTATTTTAAATTGGCTAGCTAAAACTCGGCAGACGCGATGGGTATCGCTAACTAAACACGATAAAATTAAAATTTAAAATATTTCATATATTTTTACGACCACTGTTTGTGTTTTTACTGGAAGTGTGAGTTGAGAAAAACGGTTTCTTATGTTTTATCGTGTTTAGATATAAATACCCATCACGTCTGTGAGCTTTACATAAAAAAAGCAGATTTTTAAACTGATATTACAAGTGACTACTGTCAATGAATAACTGCGATCGACGAGACCACAAAAATAATTCCTTTTTTTTTTTTGTTATGTCATGTTTAGATGTCGATACCCATCGCATCTGTAGAGTTTAGCTGGCCAATTTAAAATTACCCTGCATACGATTATTATTCTCTCATTCACACACTTCATACGTCTATACATAGCACGTGCACAACACGTGGTAGCACAATGTTCTACCAGATCCGCGTCGCACCGTTGCGACGCGCCTTTCTGCGGTAGCCTTAATGCTATTACCGACCTCAAGCCCCCACGTCACCTCAGCTTCCTAAATACAAACAAAACGGTGGTTTACGCCATTATTTTGGCGTTAACCGCACCCCTGAGACGTGGGTTAGGACATTAACTGTACGATAATCCGCGGTTAGTTAACCGATATAATTGGAGTATGACCGCATTCTGATAACTTACACGTAAGTTGGTTTAACTGCGCGGTTTAGTTCAGGAATGGTATTTAGGATTAAGTGAGTATTGATAATAGTTGTGGTAGGAAATCGAATACACTCAAATATCACTGATTAATCGCGACTTAAATATTGCACGAAAATTGCAAGTGCTGCAGAGTGCAGGTGGAATAGACAAATACATGTCATGTGGTAAACAATAACAAATCAGTCCTTGAAAAATCAATTCTTCAGAAAAAATGAATATTTTTTTTTTCGAATACGTAAAGTCAGCGTCACGATGTGGGTACCCCCCTTCAAAGTTAATTTTAATACAACTGGGGTACCCAATTGATGCAGTCCACCGTACTACGACCAAGCAGTCTTGCAGTTTTTTTTTATTATCTAAGTAATCAAATTGTGATTTCGTAACCCAATTGGGTTTCTCAAGTTCTTTATTCACACAAGTTAGACGACGCTCATTAGAGAGGCTTTTATCGCTCACTGTAGTACCTACCCACTTTTATACTTGGTATTGTGACCCTGAAAACTACACAACACCCCTCTAACCAACTTAAAATTTACGTCCCGAAAATGGTAAAGTGACACAAAATACAATAAATTCCAAGATAATTTACAACAATTCGCGCCTGGAGGAGCATAAACAAAAATGTTTATTGGGACAATGAAATGCTGTCAACAACAAGGGTGGGAGTGACACCCTCAACCTCATGCATGTAGAGGGTGATACAGTAGGTAGCTATTAAATTTACTGGGTAAATATTATACATGTTGTGTGAATGTTGGGACCTTGAATGTAGTTGTTATCGTAACTTATTTTAATTTATACGGCTTATTTTAATTATTTATTTATGGATTGTTTTGTTTAAATTTCTATTTGCTGTTCTCTAGACACTCAACGTGTACGTCTTATTTACATCGTTCTCACATATAATTATACCTATATTCAACATTAATGATGTAACTAATATATATGTAACAATATAATTTAAAAGAGTGTCCATGGAGTTTCTTGCCCGTTCTTCTCCTTATGTACCCACTACGCTTTGGAATGGGCGACTAGCTTCATATTTCTGACTGACCGACCACTTGACAATTCAAAAGTGCCTGTAAATGGTTTAATTGAAATAAATGTTTTGAGTTTGAGTTTGTAAGATTTTTTTTACCGATTGCAAATTCAAACCGTCACATTTTGTGCAAATAAATGTATTTCCTTTCTTCCTTTCAAATGAAAAAGGATTAGTTATTTTTTATTACGGTATTAGACTTGCTTTTTTATGGACCCAGCACCTTAATATGGTAACACACTATTAATCACAATTTGAATCATTCTGAAGGACATTGCTATTCCATTGCTTCATATAATCGAAAAATTTGTCTGCTCAACAACGTAAATAACGCAATGAATGATGTTGAACTGTCAAAATGAAAGCCATTCCTACTATTTGTGTGTTACGCAATAACCTCGCTGAAGTTCATAATTATAAAAAAAAAAAGTAAACACTCTCTTGTAAGTAAAGGTATTGGTAATATAAAGATATTGGTAGCAATAGGCTAATTTGAATAAATTAGGCACTGCTCTAGTGGGGTCTTAGGACAGGAAACCTCCCTGTGTGGCTGGAGTTCTCTTATGGATACGTCCGGAAGGCAGGCCAGTCTCCGGGACGGTGCACCCTGGGGTGCGGGCAATGACTCCCCATTAGGCACTGTGTGCCTAAGGGGTCTCGTGGCCCGCATGCCAATATCCTGTCGGAGGCTCCAACGTGTGTACCTGTGCTCTAAGCAGAGACGCATAGCGGAGGAGCAAGAGCGGGTTCGATGTGCCTGCCATTGGGCAGGCAGGAGGAGGAAGTCTTCTCCTTCTGCCACCGTTAGTCTCGTAGCCCCGAAGATTGTCAAGGTCATGTCTCTGACTTTTGACGGGGGTCGAGGGTCGTGGCTTAACTGCCCGGGCCGCGAGAAAGAAAGCCTCTATAAAAAATCACCCCAAACCTCCAAGCGGCGGTGCACCGTGAGGGAGGTTGATAGCTTGGCTAATGGGTAGCTAAATTTAAACCATCTCTCCGAGGCACCCATGAATTACCGTCACTTCCACAATTGTATGTTGTATTTACGTAAATTAACCGACAGCTACAACCTAGTTTTCTTAAAATTGGACCTTAAAACAATTAACTTCTCTAATATTCTCTTATAAAAATCCGAATATTAATCCAAATAATACCAAGACCAAGACAATTACAGCCTTTAAAAAACAATCACATGTTCCGCTGACTTCGAAAGATTCTCAACACCCTCTAGCAATAACGGAATTTAACGGAGATCGTTAACGATAACGGAAATCGTTATAGCCATCAGGAGGGCTATTGTAACCGCCTTCAAGCTTTTAGTGACTGTCAATTGGATTAATAGTGTTGTAAACTCGTTGAATATAAATATATAGGGGGAAAAGGAAGGGGGAGTGATAAATGGGTTTCCGCGGTTTATGTACTTTTGAGGACATTTTTAGCTGTCAATAGCTCTGTTTTTATTGGCGTGTAAATTTATTGGGTTAATGTGTCTATTTGAATTGTGGGTCCATAATTCAGTGTAGTGTGATGTAATTACTGTGGGTTATGGAGCGTGTATGATAGGGCTAATTACAAATGGTTTTTGATACTTTTTTTGTTAATCCGTATTTATTAAACGTGAATGGTTTGGATTTTGCCTGTCGAGGAAAAAGTTACAATTTAGATTGGCTACTAAGACCCCTTCGTAGCCAGTCTAAATTGTAACTTGTATCTTGAAACCAAATCAGTCGCACTTGAATCTCAGCATGTGCGACTGATTTGCTTTCAAGACAATTAATTTATTAATAGTTTATGAGTTTTCAAAGTCGTATAGCATAGTAAATGGTCAAATAAACCTCAGACATCAATTATTAGTCTGCTCGTTAACAAGACATTCCTAGAAATCCTAACATGTCTATCTTGTATGTTACTCTAAACTTTGCCTTTAGACTCAAAGATCTAACGGATTTCTTAATGAATTTACGCATGAAGCTATTAATAATAATCCTATATAGAAACTGAACTATATATAACTGAACTATATATAACCTGAACTATATATAATAATCCTATATATAGTTCAGGCTACATAGGTAGGCTCATCTTAACCTAAACATAGGAGTGACGCCACAGTGTGTAGACATGGGAGTTGTGAGAGAGGGTGGGCCGTAATCCACCACGTGCGCACAGTACAGGTTGGTGGATGTCACATGTCGTCGAATTGTGGTACTAGGACATGCCGTTGTCCTTTTTTTTTTTTTTTTTTGTGGTTGGGAAATCATCAAATAACTTCTCCCGCTCTGGGCAGAGCAGGAGGGCGTGTCAGACTCTTACTGAAAAAGAAAAAGAACATGCCGTTGTCCTGACGATGTTTTCCTTCACCGTTTTTGAAGTGATACTAACATAATCTATCAATAACGCTACTAATAAATAATAATAAAAAATAAAATAAAAAAATAGAATTTTGTAATATCTGTACAATCTTTTAAAACGTTTTAGGTACCTCTTTCTAGTATATCTGCAAAACTTTAAAAGTCACGTTCACAGAAAGATACCGTACGTGTCATTGAATTGCACCAAAATTACATTGAAACAAAATTGTGAGTTAAAATCGGAACTCGTCCATGGTGCTTGGTGGCTGAAATTGTAGGTACCTACTTCATTGGACTAACACCTAGAAGATGTAATATATTTATATACAACCTTTTAGTTTGATGAATATCACTTCTATTGAATCGTGCCAGTTACCTGACAGCATCTCCAAATCAATAAAAAAAATAAGGAATTAATGGTATATTTATTTGCAAGAATATAAATGATAAATGATTTTGTTTCTGTAAATGAGTTTTTACATACACTTTTACACGTCATTCATATTTTTTTTAAACTAGATGAGGCCTGCGTTTCCTATCTCACTACTCTGAGTAGAAAGGCTGAAACACACTCAAAGGTCACAGTCTCTTTTAAAGTCCAGACAAAATCTTGATCAGATCATGTGAAGGCTATGTAGATCGGTGTCTGAAATGGTATTTTGGGGAAAGAACCACACAGATTGAGTGGACCTGTCTAGTCAGTGCACGCAATTGTCAGCAATCGTGCAGCTCCATACAGAATTTAAGAAGCTCAACGATTCGAGGAACGAGGCCGCATCAATTACTCAAACTGCCAGATCATGATTAAACTAACTGAGAAAAATACAAAAAAAATAATGACCGACATAGTTCTCACATTCACAATAGTTAAAATAATATTATAGTACTTTACAAAGTAAATACTTATGTCATAGTATATATAAAATTCACCAATGTCAATGTGTATATAAAAATCCGGACATAATCTTTGAGGACCATCCAGATTGGTGTCTGAAATGGTATAGGGAGCTAACATAAGTTCTTAAGATATAAGGGTTTCACTATAAAAAAATTAATTTATTCAAAATAGGCTGAAAATCAGCACTTTTTGTACTTCAAAATTACAAAAAGAGTCCCCCAAAACGCCTGCCCTTCACCATTGCCTAGTGCTTTAGCTAGGAAGAAGAAGTGGCGCAACAGAGTTTGTTGCGCCACTGTTTCAGCAGTGTCGTATGTCGTGGCTTTAAATGGCCCTTTCGCGAAGAATTACACTTAATTACTTATTACATTTTCGTCTGTAGCCAAATATGATATTATAGCGAAAAGCCTATCGTAACAGCGATTACATTTGACAGCTTACTGATCAGAAAATTGCTATAATTTAATCATATTATTCATTCATCTTCCCCAAATCCTAACTTAATTTACTTTTGATATTCTAAGCAATTCAGATTCAAATCAAATCGGATAGCTTTATTTGTGATCAATGTAAGCGATTTCGGCTTCTACGTAAACAAACGTCTTAAATCTGTTTGTCTGACTAGTTATTGGGGTCTATTGATTAATTTAATGCAAATCTGGATAGATTTAATATATACAAATAGGGTTTTTGTTGTGGCTGAAATACATTATGCTATTGGTGATAGTCTTTACAAAGGTCAGGTGCGTAATACTCGCAACCGCGATCGTAGCAGGTGGCGTTCTGTAGTTTCTGCCTACCCCCATGGTAAAAAGGCGTGAGTTTATGAATGTCTATGTGTACATATGGTATTAAAAATCATGCAATTATAGCATGCGTTCCGTGTGTGAAAAATCATGCATTTATAGCATGCGTTCCGTGTGTGAAAAATCAGGCATTTATAGCATGCGCCCCATGTGTGAAAAATGGTTATAGTCTTTTCGTATACACATGCTAATTACATATATATATATTTGTATAATACGCCCTTACAAAAAATATATGGCAGTACCCTTTGAAAATGTTTTCTGTTTGACAAATAAATACACAGTCTGAATTTGAACGTCCTTTGAAACAAAATATACAAAGGAATACAACTCTTGTTGATAAAAATATGCCGAATAAACTTTCAAACGTGAAAGATAATTTGAAAATAATAGCACTTTATTCGATACCTCTAACACAAACCTAGTATCGTTTCTTTGGAAACAAAGGTATGCAAATGAGTGGGTATTATGATCTTCAACCGATGCACCATGTTTAGAAGGCTTTTTCCGCTTACAACCCTAATCTCTTCAAAATGAGAGTGTACAGGCTTCTTCTGGGTAAGCTCACTCCACCGTCGACTCTGTCTCTGACACCACTGACCTAGACTAGAGTCAAAAGCAAACCCATCTTAAATAAAAAAAACTATAACTAATACCATAGTTATTAAAAGTGCAAGTAATGATAGTTTGGAATAACATGTTAAGTAGTGACCTGCCCGATCTAGGTTTATTTAAACATGTGCTGCAGACTATCACTACATCGCAATTTAATTGGGACGGTAATTTTTTAATATATTGATATAAAAATATTTTATGATAAACTATGAGAATCATCTACCTAGCTTTTTCCCAACTACCTTCGGGTCAGCTTCCAGCCTCACCGGATGCAACTGAATACCAGTATTTTACATGGAGCGACTGCCTATTCTGACCTCCACAACCCAGTGACTGGGTAATACGATACCCATTGGTAAGACTGGTTGTCAGACTTTCGGGCTTATAACGGACCCGTATCAACTGTCAAAGAGTCACGAATGACAGCCAGGACCAACGGCTTAACGTGCTTTCCGATGCACGGAGGAGTCTTGGTATGTAAAGATGGTCACCCATCCATGGACCAACCGCGGAAAGCGTAGCTTCACCTGATCGATCACCCTAAAGTTGACTGGTAGAAAATGCCTCAGGCATGTAATGAATTTATGATTATTTAATATTATTCTACAAATTTGTCAGTTAAATCAAGTTTATTTTTATCAATATTCATATTGAATTTACATTTCATTTCATTCATTAATTCGATGATTTTATTTGTTTTGTTTAATCGATATTAGTACGTTAGTCGATTCAAAATGTCATCACTTTTGTTAGTCTATGAAGAACGAACAGATTGATGGATACATTTCGTTCAGTCTGGATTTCCGGAACGAAATGCACATGGTCAGTGATTTATAATAAAAAGTGGGACATTCTGATCGGCTACCTCGACCGACACAGACGTCTTAATATTATCAGTGTGTTAATAGCTGTACACTATTAATCTATTTTATAATAAAGTTGTGTAAGAATATAAGCAAGAGTGATTGATTGGAATAATATCATCGTTGTCACGAAGCAAGCAGTTTTATTATACACCTGAACCTGAATTGTGAGAATTCGTCACAGGCATTAGGTACGCCTTTGTACAGTATTTTTTTTAGTTGTGCATAAAGTTTTAATAAATAAATAAAATCAAAACAATACCTAACAACTAACTTATGTAAACACAAAAGTAAAATTATGTGCTATAAATAGCTTTGCTCGAAATTAGCATGCTTTTGTGTTACTACGTGACATACAGGGTAGCCCGTATGTTCAGCGATTGTTGATGTGAAACATCTATACGCGCGTCAGCGAGGGACTTTGAATGGCTGATGCGTGGTGATCGTGAAGCGTAACGTTACACAAGCGATACAGTTTAACATTAACCCAAAAAATAAAAATGTTTTGTGCATATAATCTATTTACAGTCTATGAGCTACACGGTTTTTAATCTTTTTTGGAAAATTCTCATATGCCTTCAGACTTTGTTTTTTCTCTCTTTCTGTGTCGCATTTTTTGTAAGTATTTTTTTTTTCAATAAGAACCCATAAATAATGTTCTACGATCGATAAAAATACTATCTGTTTACACATCACCCAAAGTAACTAAATTAAGCTTAAAGGGAAAATTTTTGATCGGTAAGGTTCGTGTATGTTTAAGTCTAAGTATTTGCCATTTCGGAGACGTTAATCTGATTTGAGAATGAAGTTTCTTTGACCTCTGTACTACTAAAAATGTGTAACCTTTACTACATTATACAAGGGGTGAAGGTACTTACATAAAAACAAACAACGTTTACTATGAGACTAACCTTGAAAACATTTTGAGAAAATAAAATTGCTGTTTTATGCATATATTATGTCCCCGTAATGGTGATTTTAGTCTTAATATTCTAGACAAACAGCAACCTGCTCACTTTTATAAATGATAATAAATGATTTTATTTCTGTAAGTAGGTTTGTACAAATACTTCTACACGTCAATCAGACAAGTTTCATACTTGACTACTCTGAGAAGAAAGGCCGAAACAAACTCAAAAGTCACAGTCTCTTTTAAAGCCCAGACAGAATCTTGGTCAGATCACGTAAAGGCTATGTAGATCGGTGTCTGAAATGGTTTATTGAGGAAAGAACCACACAGATTGAGTGGACCTGTCCAGTCAGTGCACGCAATTGTCATCAATTGTGCAGCTCAACTCAGAACTTAAAGAGCTCAAGCATTCGACGAATGATACCAAAGAAAGGACATTTGAGTAGGCCGCATAAGTTACTCAAACTGCCAGATCATGATTAAACTAAGAGAGAAAAATACAACCTACACCTATACCGTTTCCCATCTGGGTTCTGAATTGAGAATAAAAAGTTAAGAAGTTAAGTAATGCTAAAGAAGATTTTGACAAGTTCTCAATTAGGATACCGGGTGTTGGCCTTTTTAATTAAGTTTTTACCTCAGGAGTTTATTCTTATTTCTAGGTATCTGTCTCGTTTTCCCAGTATTTAAGACAATTCAGTCCCAGACGGCAAGTTTTCAGCTCCAAGTTGTAATCTACTCCTTAACTTGTTGGATAAATGTGGTTTGTCTTACAGACAGTCCTTTAACAGAAGTTTGCCTTGTGATTTAAGAGTATTTTTTGCTAAAATGTGCGATTTTCAAACTGGCTCACGAATGTCTAGTGCTTTGTTTCATAATAACGTTTTTGACTAGCAAACAAACAAACGGCCCAACTGATAATACGCCTACAATACGAACATAATCAGCCTATAATGTTCCCACTGATGGGTCACAGGCCTCCTCTTGGTAAGAGGGAGTGGTCCGTAATCTACCATGCGGGCCGTAATCCACCAGGCGGGCCCATTGCGTGTTGGTAGATGTCACATTGAATTTTTTGGTTCTAGGACATGCCGGTTTCCTCTCGATGTTTTCCATGACTGTTTTGAGAGCAATGGTGATGAATGGTTTATGGAAAGTAAAGCCCAAAGAACCTTGTATTAAAAAAATACACTTTAGCAATGCATAGTTTTGAAATATCAACGACCTTGGAGTGTCCCCACCCACTCCAAAAATCCGTAATCTTCATTCAAGACACTTCGACTCAGAAGTTGATTTCTCAATAGAGGATAACGAATGGAGACCCAAGGGTGATGGGCCGCGAAACTACCACTAATATAATCATAATATCGACGCGTATCCAAAACCATAAAATATATTGTTATTCGTGGTTTAGGAGTTCGAGCTTTGAAGATCGCTTGTGAGCAAAGTTCTAAAACATAGACGTATTGAAGAGGTTTTGTTTAAATTAAAAGAAGAGGCCGTGTTGGAAAGTCGTTTCGATAATATCTATCAAACTTTATAGAAAGGCTGATACAGAATTTGATTATGACAAGCTGGCAGTTTTTTTTTTTAATACGGCAGACCATTTCGTATTGCCATTTCGAGTAACATACCTACAGCTTGATGTTTTCGACATTGTGATTGAAAATAATTATTATTATTGGAACGAAGTGCCTTATCGCACGTTGTACTCTAAACACGTGGCGAATGAGAGCTAGACCGTAAAAAGTGTAACCAAGACGACCCTTTTTTTATTTACATACTATAATTTTTTTCATTTCTCCTTTTGCAGTACTCCTGGAAGAAATTTTCTCAATAAATAAGCAGTACCTTTGCCCTCAAAAGTGATAAGTCGTTCCTCTATGTATTTTACTGTGTGTACATAAATAATAAAATGTTTATTGAATCAATTGATGTTTATTTACTTGATAGTCGTTACAAATACTAATTAATAACAATAATACCAGGAACAAAAAGACATAAAATCGTGATTCCAAATTATCGTAATCTTGGAATTTGCCCCAAAAACAAGCTGGGTATATCTAACACACAAAAATTAAGCCAAATCTCACAAAACAAATAACAAACATTTTATTTCCCCAAATAGCCCTATGGACACCCAAACAAACTATTGCCCTATCAAACTGTCATTACAAACTATATTCTTACTTTCCTAGTACAAATCAGGTAATTTAAGTCATTGCCCACGTCCGGGGTCAACGTGACCAGAGCTATAATGGGATTGTTTTAGTTCCTTATCGTTTAGGTTTGGACTTTATCCTGAATCAAATCGATGTGGAATCGAATCAATGTGTGGCAATGGCCATTGATACTTATGTAGATTTTGGGTTAAGGCTACGTAAAGGCTATATGAAATCTAGTTAAAAGTAGTAGAAAAAGTTTATAGTATTAATAAAACTGACGAGCAATTTAAAAACGCCACTAACTTATCATGTAATATTTCCGAAACCACGCACGATAGCTTCTTGAAGTGAAAAGCAACATTCAAATGTATTTAATAATGCATTAACAAAAATTATCTGTAAGAGAAGAAAAAAACGAAATATGGTCATTTGGACAATAAACAATTAACTCTTAAAGTGGATTTAAGAAACTGAAACAATTTTTTTTAATCATTCAATATTTCATAATGTCTCTCAGTACGGCTTCTACATGATTTGACATGCTGAGTACCAGAATCCTCAGCATATGCTAAGGAGTCTTCTCCCACTCTTCAATAAGTGTATTTTTTAGTGAATGAAGTGTGACTGGAGGTGGATTTCGGCTTCTAACACGTCTGCCAAGCTCGTCCCACGCATGCTCGAAAGAGTGTACGTCAGGGCTCAGAGGTCAGAGCTTCTCGATGGCCACTACATTTGATGGACTCCCACGTCTTGAAGGTACTCGTTTACTACATGAGCTGTGTAGGGCCAGGCATCATCATGCATAAACAATGCATTGGCGCCCATATTGACTACATACGGACGTTCATTGAGAATTTCGTTTACGTATCTCACAGCAGTCAGATTGCCATTTTCTATCGGCACTAGCGCCGTGCGACCATATGATGAAATACCGGCCCACACGTGTACAGAACCTCCCCCGTATGGTACTTTATCTTGTGCATGTGTAAAACGTTTTCCTGGCCGTCAGTACACTCGACGTCTCCCGACATGATTATACTATAGAGGTACGGGGAACAGGGTGTAAAGTTTGCTCATACCTCCATAGAAAAGTGAGGATCCTCCGAGCAGACGGGTGTTGTGTCTGGTGGGCAACTGCCCAACAATTGATGTCGGGACGTTGTATATATGCCAGTTGCGCGGTAAACTCTGCTTGCGCGATGCAGGATTTTGTGTGACGTCAGTGTGATGCGTAGTTCGCATGTGGTGATGATTAATTTTGCAACATTATGATAGTGTCCTAGTTTTATGCCATTTGCTGGCCGGTAAGGCTTTAAATTGGCTTCTGCAAGACTTTTCATTCACTGATTGGATTCGTTTGGGTCTGCAAAGTTTTTGCTGAATGGCAACTCCCGTCTGATGTCGATTTCTTAACATCGTTGACATAATGAATCGATCCTCTCGGGCCGTTGTGCACCTTGGCTTGCCATTGTTTGGAATTCTTTGATTAAGTCCAGTCTCCCTAAACCTCCGAAGCTTGTTGGATAGTAGAATGTCTGATACCCATTGTTTGGCCGTTAGCCTCTGGGATCTCCCCAATTGCACCATAGCGATGATCCTGGTATATTCATCGGGTGTGAGATACCTGCATATGCATGATGATACCTTTATTTACAAGTCAACGTCATCCATAAGCACTTTTAGTAAAATATCGATACGCAAAGGTAAAAACCACAATTCAATCAACGTGAAATGAAAAGTATTCAAATGTAATCCAAAATTATGAAACGTGACATTTTTTTTTCCTTTTATTCTCTTTGTGACTTTGAACAAGGCAGTATGTAATAAGGTTTTAATGTGTTATATAATACTGTTTTCAAGATTTTTATTTACTTCTGTGGATTAAGAGATATTTAGAGTTCTTTAGGCTAGTGGCTTTTTTATATTGCTCGTCAGTGTTGTTAGCTTTGGTATCATCATCATCTTCTCTTTCTGGATTTGCTAACTAGGTTAATTATTATTATTATATATATAAGTATATAGTATATTATTAATAAGTGTTTATTTTAAAAAAAATACCTGCACACGTTTCGCCTATCAATCAAACGAAAGTCGAAAGAAGTCTTTCAGACATTAGGTAATAATGATAACTAAAGCCAGCTAGCCAGCTTGTACTTAATAATTAATATTTGCCCATCAACTATAATAATATAAATAATACTCGTAATCACATAGGTAGGTAGGTAAGTCATAGAATTAGAAATAAACTCTGAGGCTACGAACCAATAATTCCGTCAGTCACAGTCCACATAAAAAGGAATATGGCCGAATGACGTTGCGGCCTAGCAGCCATTCGTAGAAATTCGAATCTCGAAATGTGGGTGGTTTTGTGACGTCGATCAACTTGGCATCGATTAAAACGAGACAGGTGACATTTACTCGGCTTTTGAAACGTAATAATATGATTCCTAGTAATTTTTACGCTTAAATCTTAGAAGTACAGTAAGCTGTGGTCCACATACAAAGGAATAGGTACGGGTGATTGACGTTGCGGCCTAACAGCCATTCGTAGAAATTCGGAACTCGAAATGTCGGTAGCTTTGTGACGTCAATCAACGTGACATCGATTAAAACGAGACAGGTGGCATCTTTATTGTTCTGAGGGTGGCATTATCTCGACTTTACTTCATATTTTTGGAATCATAGTACCTGAAGTTTGAGTGCAACAATTTGTGTTTTCACATAATATAGATACACTCAAGAACCCATTAAAAATCAAATAGATAAACTTGCAAGACGTGTTTTCTTTCTTTTAAGTATATTTTACTCCCAGAACCCGTATCAAACTACTTAGTTCGGATAAATATTTATACAGAGTAGTACCTAGTAGTCGTAGAGCTTAGTATATTTTACTGTCTGCTATCAAAACTTATAAATAGGTATCATGACTGACAACACAGCCCAATTACTTAAGCGGAAGTTTGTACAGGAAAATCACCAGTAGTGTTTATCTCTAAACATAGACACAACAAACAAACATACATCACTTCGAAAATAAAACGGTGTCCCAATGTGTGTGTCCCGGTTGGCGCAGTTGGTAGCGACCCTGCCTTCTGAGCCGCTGGTTCCGGGTTCGATCCCCGGACAAGTCAAACATTTGTGTGCATGAACATGTCTGTTTGACCTGTGTCTGGGTGTGTATATGTATATAAGTATGTATATCAGTCATCAGGTTACCGTAGTAGAGGCTCTGCCTAGTTCGGGACCTGAAGACCTTGTGTGGATGTTGTCCCATAAATAAATAAATAAATAGAATCCTGAAGGTCAATTCCCGTCATTAGAAATGTTCAAAATGTAGTCGTAATCTCATAACAGCGGCTATCAACTTGACAAACAAAGTCAATTTCAAGTAGTTTTGACAGATCCAGACTAAGATTTGAATGCGAACGTTCTTAAAAATTCTCGATTTCCTTTAACCTATTTGCCCGCCCCAGTTGGATTAATACGACAAATGTTTTTGTGCTCGTACCGCCTTTGTCGTATTTATACGACTGATAACCTATGTTATTTATTTATTTTATTATTTATACAAGGTCATCATTTCATTCATTTTGCATCCTCGTCAAATTCGAGGAGGTAACTATGCTAATGATTCTCGACACGAATCAATATAAAAAATAACTAGTTTTTTTTATAATTTTCGGAAAACGGCATGTGTAGGACTCGTGTGGTACCGCCTTGTAACTGCGCTGTAACTGTAACGCACGCACACAGCGACATAGTCGTGCGATACTGCCAACCGCATACGCAATGGGGCGATTTTGTTCTTTGAAAGTGGTGTATTCTAAAATACTGTCAAACTTAAATATCTAAAAAACAAGTATGTATTAATTATTGAGCAAGTACCGTAATTTTATTTATGTCTGTCACAACAGCCTCCTATAAATTGACGAGGATGCAAAACGACACGTTGTATACACACAGTAAAATACATAGGGCCATAGGAATACATAGGGTAAGTTTTTATTTCATTACACGACCTATATATATTTGTCGATTAGATATTTATTTGTCGATTTATTAGCTGTGCGCTGGGGGCACGGCAATTGTTATAAAACCAAGATGTCATTAGGTTAAAAACAAGTGAATTTGCTTTCAAATTGTTTAAAATTATGTAGTCAGTTGACTGAGGTTCAAAGTGACCTCTACAGAATACTTAGCTTGCTTATAACCTAACTAGCCTCCACGAGTGGCGATACTTATGCACGTCTGGTGCTCCTTAAGCAGTAAGCAGCCGCAAACACGTAAAAATTTCGAGATACGTTTGGAACATACAATATTATGGTCGGTTTCAAAAGTATGTGATGAAAATGTAAACAAATATATCAGAGAACGTACCGGTGGATGCCAATTTGTAGTGTCACTTACAAATTGAGGACTTTGATATTATTATTTGATTAGGTAGGTACAGAATCCTGAAATTCTAAATAAAAATCACTGTAAAATGTTGTTCATTTGACAATTATGGTTAATTTTATAACCTCAATTTACGTTGATGATTTAAATCAATTATAATTAAATCCTGTTATTCACACAATAATTGTTGGAAAAAGAAATTTCAAACTTTCTAATTATAGATGAATCCTAACTTCTAACTAACATTATAAATGCGAATGTACTGCAGAACACCTGTAACTATATATTTTCTTTGTAAACCACAATAACGTTCTTATGATAATAGATGGCGCCACGTGTAGTGTGTTAAGAGTTTTTTTTATTTATTGAAGTACCTAATACATTTTGTGAGCCTAGAGTGTCGATAGACTGCTTTTCACCCGCCTAACTATAATGCATATTATAGATGGAAAAGTAAGTTTGCTTGCTTGATACCTTTCACGCCCTAAACCGCTGAACCGATCATCATGACATTTTGGATATATGTTGTCAGGGATACAGAAAAAATACAGACCGTTCATGTAGAAAAAAATAACTGTTCTGAGGCCATGAGTGCAACGGCCAAACAAGCAGAGTACAACCCGAATTGATTGTCAAATTCGAAATTAACATTATAAGGCAAAAGCTAGGGCTTTATAATTCAGTGACTGATTCCGTAAGAATATAAACTATAAATAAATAAAATCTTTATTGAAATAAATTGTTTTTGTTACTCTAACAAAAACAATGAAGCCTCTGAAACCCAAACTAGGTAAAAACCTGTATGTCAGATCTCAGGGTTTGTTTATACTTTCATCAGATACTTTTAGAACAAACATTAGTAGCTCTTTGTCGATGCAAGAGAAAAACCTAAACCTAAATCTCTACAGGCAAACTCGCGGGCAAGCTACACATTCCTAGTTAACCTAACTTTCACTACCTACCATGACAAACACGAACTCTGAAGCCACAACTTGAAGTCGTGAACTCATTGTGTGTTATCTAATTTCGTTCCTTACTTTAGCTCAGCTTAGACTCAACTTGGGAACCTTGTTGCTTTTCTTCTAAATTCTCTCTAAGTCAATTTAAGTTTCTTAGAACACCAGAAAAGGTTATTTGGAGACGTTTCGACCATGTACTTTAGTTTTACTACATAGTACCCACTTTATTTGAACAAGTGTAGGTAGATATGGGGTAGGTAAACGCCACGCTGGTAGATTTTCGACCCTCGGCTCAGTACAGAAAGTTGAAAATCCAACAGCGCTTTTATTTAGGAATTCATTTAGGTGTCGTCTAGTGTTAATGAGCAAATGTATCTCCTCATTGACCTCCGAAACACCTTTCGGAGGTCAATGAGAAGAGCTTCGTTTCCACACAAAAGTACTTCTAAATAGGTTTATTTAGAAGTACTTTTGTGTGGAAACGAAGCTGAAGACAAGATTGATTACATAAGATTAGAATTTTGGCTTTGAGGTACGGTACGGGCATAAAGCGTTACCCTTTTTTTTTTTTTTTTTTTTTGAGCATGGGAAATCATCAAATGACTCCTCCCGCTCTGGGTGGAGCGGAAGGGAGTGTCAGACTCTTACTGACTAAAACCCACCCGTGTTCCTTCCTTGGCCCTTTATGTTCCGGGTCAGCGGTACCCCTAAAGCGTTACCCTTACGGAAGATTCAAATTCGATTCAGATTTGCTCCAAATGTAATGATTGGTGTTACAAACATAGTATTTTCTTATATTTCTTTTCTCCTATTTCTAATCGTTATTTTACGAGAAAACCGATTTCTGCTTTTGAAAATACATATAAACATAAGAGAAATAAATAATAAATATACAGGGTTATTTGTAATACGTCTGCAATCCATTAAGGGGATGTAGGGGAGGTCATTTGCAAACAAATGGCCCCTTATGACCCCTATGCAATTGTCAACCATTTCCCAGTAATTTGACATTCTATATTTTTTTGAACTAATCTGGTATCTCATTGGATAGCTGAGAGAGTTGTACATTATTTTGGAATGTTCTGTCGATAAAATATATCCATGTTTTTGCAGAAATCAACCATTTTTTGTCAAATAACCTGCACAAAATGATGAAACTTGTGTGCTCTGATTTAAAAAAATATTAAAGATAATTGTTATTTTATGGTTGATTACTAAGTATTGAAGAAGACGCAGATAATAATAACTTTAAACAAATCATGCATTAGATTTTTTTTCACAAATTCACCAAATTGTGTACCGCTAAAAATAAAAAAAAATGACAAATTATTCGAAAATGGTCGACATTTGCACAGGGCTCATAAGGGGTTATTTAGTTGCAAATGACCTCCCCTACATCCCTTTAATGGATTGCCGACATATTATCAAAGACCCTGAATATAATAATAAAGAGAATTAGAAATACCAGTGTACCTTCTCAGACATTGTGACATCGCCTTGGATGAGTCTGTGAAGTTGATATTAATGTAATTTAAATAAATAAATACCATAACGACATGTCGACACGTTCGGTGTAGTGGCTACAGTGGCTAAATGTAGTCAGCGAAACCAAACGATGGTCCTGGGTTCGAATCCCGGTAGGGGCGAATGTTTTTATGATGAATATGGACATTTGTACCCGAGTCATGGATGTATATTTATAATATATTATGTATGTATTTACGAAAAAAAATGTATTTAAGTAGTATATCAACAATCTGGTATCCATAACACAAGCCTTAAGTGCTTAACTTGGAACTAGATGGTGCTGTGTGCAATGTCAGACGATATATATGTATATATAACAGCACGCCCTATTTTGCCGAAAGGTTAGGAAGACGTGTATGATCTATAGTACACCCAGGTATTTATGCTTGCGACTGTGCGTCTATAGTAAATTAAAAGTCGGTATGATTTATAAAGAACTAGTTAGGTAAGTATGTGAATGAACCGATTATCCTTTAAAACTAAAGTTCGCGAGCACATTCGCAAGAAGCTGGCAGTATCATCACAGTGGTAATGTTTTCTCATTGTTTGTCCTATTTGTTTTTAGCATATTCGTGTATTTATGTACATTTATTTGTGCTTATATTTATATATAATTAGGTATATGTAATAAATGTATTTATAAACTAAATAAGTTTATACGTGTCTATATATTTAAAATTATTTAATCCTAAAATATCATTATAAATTGCACCTGCCACTGTTTGTCTCTGCATCACCCAAAGGTTAACTGGTAGAAAATTCCTATGGCATTAAGTCCGCCTCTGTACATTTGTGTGCTTAAAGTGTTAAATAAATAAATAAAACACAGAATTACTTTGCTCTCTTCGAAAAATGTCGCACGACTTTTAAGCCTGTTTTGTCAATAAAGTGTCTACTTGTTTACGTAAAAGAAATAAGAAATGCAACTCACTAGGTAATGTAGAGACAAATGACGGGATATAAAAAGTAACAGTCTTCTTCGTGGTTCCTCCTAGCTCCATTTTGTTATCGTTTGTATCGTTCCTCATTACTTTTGTACACACAGCAGCAGGTCAAGTTACCACAAACTGCCAAATTTTCTCATTCGATTTTAAACTAAACTTTCAAAATTTTATGGTTTAAAATCATTTGGAGAAATTGGAAAGTTTCGTATAACCCGAAGTGCTGGCGACTGTACAATTATTGTTTTTTTTTTATGGTGGGAAATCATCAAATAACTTCTCCCGCCGTGGGCGGAGCGGGAGGGCGTGTCAGACTCTTACTGACTAAAACCCACCCGTGTTTCTTCAGTTGCCTGTGCCAGGGGCCACGGTAACCCTTTCGGGCTTTATCGCAACCCTGGCAGGCATTGGCCCTAGGGGACCCCGTCATTGGTGCTGACATCTCTTTGAAGCGCGTGTGGAACATAGCGTGCCATCGACCCGGGCCTGGTCCTTATCGAACGGCGAGCTGCCCATTGCTCACCGTTCGCAAGCCCGCGCCTACGGTGGCCGGGAATCGGCCTGGGATTTCCGACGCCCTGGGCGTCTTCTGCGGCGACTAGGGGCGTGAGGGCACCAATTTTTCCACTCCCTCACGCGGTCTGCCTCCTCCTTCGCGAGCATTACTGCTTCGCAAAAGGAGGTGATGGCATCCCATGCCCTCTCGCTTCGTACCATGGCCTGGACCAGGGTCGGACGCGAGAGATCGTCACCGCCAATCGCCTGCACGAGGACACGGCGGTGCACCGCCCAAGCTGGGCAGACCTCCATCGTATGCTCCACCGTGTCCTCCGGGCGATCCACACAATGGTGATACCCGGGCGTTTCCTTCCGCCTTATCCGGTACAGGAAACTCCCGAAACAACCGTGCCCGGAGAGGACCTGCGTCAGGCGGAAGGTGAGGACGCCGCCGTGGCGCCTCTCTAGCCACTCCTCAAAAAGCATGCCCAGCAGGCATGCCCAGCGCCGGGCTGCGACAGTCGCACTCTCCATGCCGCCATGAGATCTCGCCGGAGCTCTGTCCGCTGCACCGTGATTTCTCGCGGCAGCGGAGTAATGCCCCGGCGTTTCGCGTCCTCGCGCCACTCCCATATGTGTGCGAGGACTACTAGCAGGAGGAGGGCAACTAGCTTCATATTTCTGACTGACTGACTGACAGACTGACCAACCACTTGACAATTCAAAAGTGCCTGTAAATGGTTTAATGGAAATAAATGCTTTGAGTTTGAGTTTGAAAAAGTGAAACTCAAACTCGAACTCAAAGCATTTATTACAATTAAACCATTTACAGGCACTAAAGCGTAGTAGGTACCTATGGAGAAGAACGGGCAAGAAACTCCATGGACACTCTATTAAATTATATTGTTACATAAATATTAGTTACATCATTAATCTTGTATATAGGTATAATTATATGTGAGAACGATGTAAATAAGACGTACACATTGAGTGTCCAGTGTACAGCAAATATAAATTCAAACAAAACAATCCATAATAAAATAATTAAAATAAGCCGTGGTGGCTAAGAGATGACCAGTCCCAACTGACAGCGCCCGTTCACGAACATGACGCATGGATCAGCACCATTAAGCTCAACCATTTTGAAGGTCCCTTCAGACGATTCAGAAGATTTTGCCTCCAGATCCCATGGCGGTAATTCGGCAAGGAGGCTCGCCGCCTCACCGGATACCGTACGGTATCTCCGGACCAGCCGGGTGGCCATGACCATTTAGGACGCATTCAACCGGCGGCGTGCTGGCCGTTGCCTCAAGGAACGTGCCCACACCGGTGCCCCGTAAAGGGCCACGGACCGCACAACTAATGACCATTGACATTAGAACAAAAAATATTCCACCCTACCCTTTATCTCTATTATACCCTTTTTTCCACGGCTTTAAAGAGAGGATTTTTTGTGAAAAACATACAGTTCCCAATTCTGCCTTTCTCCTAAAAATCAATACTCTGCTTAACACAGTTACAATATACCTATTAATAGTAGGAATCACCCACGCATTAAAATTCCTTAGAAAAGAGGGTATCCAATCGATTCGAGCATATTGACTTAGGCAATCTCTATCGACCCCCTTTCAGGCCTAAATCGGGATGATACTCCCAAGCCGTTAATCCACTGTATACATTTTAGATAAGCTCCCTAGAATCTTCGCCTTGACTTTGACCTTATGTAGGATCATGGTGGTGTCTATAGGGTGTTTCTAATTTCATGTGGTAAGTTTCAACCACGTCATCTGCTAGTGATTTAACGGATTGATCATGCGCTTATTTGGCCGTGGTCACGTAGATACAGTTCAAAAAACCCACACAACAGAGAATCAATTCTATTTTAATGTAAATGTTGACGATCAAAAGCGACTTTTTTTATTTATTTTTTAAACGTTTTATCTGCCTACTTGAAATAAAAGCTTTGACTTTGACAGTTAGAGTGTCAGGTCCCGGGGAGTCTCGCAATAATATATATAAAATTAATTATGACTCATTACATTAGTCGACGCTCAATTAATAAGTATCTAACGAAGCGAACTAGATAGATTGCTACAAAGATCTTTTGGCATTTGTGAAATTATCACTGTCATTGTGTTTTTCGCATTCATTATCACTGTCATTGTGTTTTTCGCATTCATTATCACTGTCATTGTGTTTTTCGCATTCATTATCACTATCATTGTGTTTTTCGCATTCATTATCACTGTCATTGTGTTTTTCGCTTTCATTATCACTGTCATTGTGTTTTTCGCATTCATTATCACTGTCATTGTGTTTTTCGCATTCATTATCACTGTCATTGTGTTTTTCGCATTCATTATCACTGTCATTGTGTTTTTCGCATTCATTATCACTGTCATTGTGTTTTTCGCATTCATTATCACTGTCATTGTGTTTTTCGCTTCATTATCACTGTCATTGACAAACAAGACACCGGGCGTTAGTACCGATTTGGGCCACGCGCCAAACTAACATTTAAACGTTTGATTAAACAACGTTGTTCTGCAAATCAACAAGCAGACGTAGCATGACGGAGTATTTTTTTAGCTAAAGCTCAAAGAATCCCATTGCAAGATTGTCTATATATTATTACAATATATCACCAACATCGGGACTAGCTCGGCCTCTGTGATAGGCTTGACTCACGCATTTTATCACGGTTTTTCTTCCCAAACTGTGATAAAAATGTGTGACTCAAGCCTATCGTAGTAGGCCGTGCTCGCTCCGCCGAAGAGGATATACAAAGAAACGACACGAATTGAAGCACCTTTTATACGTAGGTATAACATGGAGGGTTCAATCCCTTTCATAGAGCTGAGTGCGGACTGATATTAACATTGACCTTTCAAAGAACGTATCTTAATGGGCCTAACCTTCCGGCAGAGTACTTTCGCACTTGGCTCTTGGTAGTGCGTACACGCACTAACATGTTTTTTATTTATTTTAGTACATAGCGGATTTACAGCTAATAAAAACGGACAAAACGGGAACCATAGTCACCAGCAAGATATTTACAAAACGTCACGTATAGACTTAAATAATAATTTATGGTGCTAGAAAAAAAAATAAAAAACAAATCGCCTTAATTAAAATAAGAATCAATATAAATACTTGGTTTACAATGATATGACTGTAATAGTAGAGACAATAATAAAAACTGAAACAAACCTACCGCTACTTGAAAAATTTGAGGCTTAAACACCTTCTGGCCGAATTCACACTAATTATGAACTAAATAATTTAATGCTGTTCTGGGAGTATAGAGCATTAAGTGCTGGTAGTGGTAGTTCCTATGTCTTTAGACGATAATAGGATTTGTTGCGTGTTGTTTGTGAGTAATTTACGTATAACGATGGAGTTTCTTGCCCATTCTTCTCCATACGAAACTACCTTTTGGAAGGGGCGACTAGAATCAATTCTATTTAAATGTAAATGTTGACGTTCAAAAGTGCCTTTTATGCGCGTATTTGAAATAAATGCTTTGATTATATATAGCGTATTGGTTACCTCCATTACGCAATAAAAAAAGAGAAAAGAGATAGTACCAGTTGAAAGAAGATTAATTAAATCGAATTGAAGTATATTTCGTGTCAGCCAAAA
The DNA here is from genome assembly GCA_937001585.2 of Brachylomia viminalis. Classification (NCBI taxonomy): domain Eukaryota; kingdom Metazoa; phylum Arthropoda; class Insecta; order Lepidoptera; family Noctuidae; genus Brachylomia; species Brachylomia viminalis. The sequence goes on along the minus strand of OW443305.2, from coordinate 4,643,219 downwards.
AAATGCTGAGTTTCAAAAATAACGTTGAAAAGAAAAAAGAAAAAAAAATGGTCATGACCGGGAAATTTATTACTAAGCAAATTGACTAATTACCAACTTACATTTTCTGTATAATTCAAATCACAAATTTCTTAGGTTGTATAAAATACACACACGCTACACACACGCTAGACACGCGTGCGCGCACGGCAGGCTATAACACGGAAAATTTACATAGCGTGTCAATTTGATTAACGATTAATTTCCCTGACAGAACATATGTTTTTGTTTTTAAACTTTTACCTACCCTACGTAAAAATATGCAAAGCAATATTTCCCAGAGTGCAAAAGGATTTTTGCAATATTTTGCGTTGTATGACGTCTCTTTGTGTCGTAGGTGACCGTTTTGAAATGCCCGTGCAATCGCATTCAAACGTTTTATATGGAGCCGTTCCGTCAAACATTCTGTATATCGCTCGATCAAAAATTTTGGATTATCGATAGCTCAAAAAGCACGTAGCACAGTCATAATATCAGGTAGGGAAAAAAGGTATTTCGTATTTACAAATTCAAGAAGAGCCCGAGTGCTACCCAAATATCGATCTTTTTTGTATACCCAGACTTTTTCAAATGGGTCAAAACTGATTTGTGGCTAACTCCTAATTTTACAGCTATATCGTAACTACTAATATGCAGATCTTGCTCCACTTTTTCAAAAATGGCATCGATATTATCCTTAACAGGGCGACCAGACCGAGCTGCATCTTTGACATCAAAATTTCTGGACTAAAAACCCTGAACGGACTTTGTGTTACTTTTACTGATACTGCGTTGAGTCTATAAACGTCACATATTTTTTTCGCGGCTTGTATCGCATTTTTCCCTTTTTTGTAATAAAACTTCAAAATGTATTGAATTTCTTCGTTAGATTCACTCATTTTGGCAGGCAGAAGAACAATTGAAAAATGGCGAGCAATCGTTTTAACTAACTGTTTATTTTTCTTTTTTTAAATGTCATCTATTTAATTGTGTAAAAAACCAGCCAGATACAAACGGTGCAGTCAATAAATTTGACTACAGCTTTATACCTATAAAATACCTAAAAACTTTTTCCTCGACATATTATTTCTAAATCCCCATTTACACGATGCCTGTGACATACAATATACTTAATTGAAGCGACTCACATCAAATCTCAACGTATGTTATACCGCAAGAAATTAAATCGCACCTTATGAATCAAGCTTTAAATTAACAAAATAAACAAACACAAGTAAATCATCTGTGTCGAAATCAGAAGAATGAAGAACAGATAGCATTTCTTTTTTTAATATTTTTAAATTCCAAAACTCTGCGACTTATGACTAAAGTTATACATAATAATATTATATATTAGTATTCTATATTTAGTATTCCAAATACCTCTCTTTTTACTCTTATTTACCAATAACTTAATTGAATTCTTAACAAGCAAACCTTTTCGGTACCGAATCCCTGTCTGCCCCTCGTTACGAGTGAAAGGTATCAGCGAACCATTTGCAGCTCTCAATCTTACTTCATCAAGATGTAACCTTACTAAGGCTGCCTGTCCAGAGCCGCGGAGCGAGTAAGCTAAGCTGAGCGAGAGGCAGCGGAACAGTGCAGTCATAACGAATCAGCAAATAAGCGATGTAAAATAACTGGATATTTGTAGTAGAGAAATTAAGTGGACACATCTGTACATTCCGCGGTTGAAATTACTATCTCTGGTCCGGTCTGGTAAACTTACCTATCTCTGGTCCGCTGTATGGCTACAGAAGCGGAACAGAGATACAGAATTATTTACATAAATTGATAACAGTGGTTAAGCCGTTATTTTCCGGGACAAAAAGTATATTTTGTGTTAATCAAGATTATAAACTATCTGTGTGCCAAATTTCACTCAAACCCGTTCAGCCGTTTTTGCGTGATTGAGTAACAAACATCCAAACATCCATAAACTACACACTAATATTATAAATTCGAGAGAAACTGTCTGTCTATTAACTTTTTACGTCTAAACCACTGAACTGATAAAACTTGGCAAGGAGATATATGGCATCCTGGGGAAGGATATAGGCTACTTTTTGTTCCCGTAACACGTTCCCGTGGGATCATTTCTGACATACATGCGGGCAAAGCTGTGTCCAGAAGCTAGTATTATAATATACTAGCTGCTGCCCGTGACATCGTCTGCAATCTAGAATGATAAATAGCCTATGTCCTTACTCAGGTCATAGTCTATCTATGTGCCAAATTTCGTCCATATTGATTCAGCTGTTTCTGCGTGACTGAGTAACAAACAAACAAACGCGAAAGTGAGTTAGGATAGTAGATAGTATTACTAGATTGTGGTAGATTGATGATATTGATGGTTCAGTCAATCTAGTGTCATCTCATCTGAGCCGTGTGTTGTTCGATCCACAAGCAATTTTTGTTTTAAGGCAATCAATATCCTCTGGTCAACGAAAAACGAAGCGGAGCGGAAACGAGAATTTGGAGAAATTCTATTAGTTAATGATTTCCTACGAGTGGCTTCATTTCTCCACTCCTCTTCACTCCAACGACAGCAGCCTTACTATCACTCAGTCAGTAAATTGAAGCCTCAGCTCGTTAGTATAATGGCAAACTGAGTCGGCAAATGTTTACAATCTAAATGTTTAACTCGGACGTAATTCGTGTCTCGGGGTTTGGAGAAGATTTTCTTTCTGTATTTGTTAACGGCTGAGAAACTTAGGCTGAAAGCTTGGGTGATAAGCTTGGACTATCAGCTTGGGATTTTTTTGGTGCAGATTTTTAATTTTATTTAAGATGGGTTTGCTCTTGACTCTAGTCTAGGTCAGTGGTGACAGAGACCGAGTCGACGGTGGAGTGAGCTTACCCAGAAGAAGCCTGTTCACTCTCACTTTGAAGAGATTAGGGTTATTAGGCAGATGTGGCTACGTAAAGGGTAACCGAGGGATGTTTGTCTAGGAGTAACTTTGAGTGTCGCTGAGGATAGTCAGCTCATGTATGGTGATAATAGTGTGTGGGTGAATAAATACACAAACTTAATCATTTTCGTTGCGAATTAGGCCTACAGTTTTCGTCATAATTTTTTCGGATATATATTTTGTTAGTGGGATCTTTATTCAAAGATAAGATTAGTGTCGAGATCTCCTTGAATTTGACTAAAGTTTCTTTTGATAACTCTTCCTTTCATTTTTGCCGTTGAATGATGAAGTCAATGATATTTCAAGAAAAGGTCTGAAGATGTAACACGTATCAGTAGTTATAGTAAATAGTTAAGTTGTCATTTACCATCTTTTCGTTTTCTCATGTTTCTTTAATAAACTAAACGTGCAACCAAGATCGCATTGTTCGCTTTAAACTATTTGATTAGGTTACTGCAAATTTAACCATAAACCAAAGTACACACATGCCACAACTTACAAACAACAAGGTTTCTTCATTAGCAAAACTTATAAAATCAACATACATGGAGTTTAGAGTTTGTGTCTACTCTTATTGCGAAAATGTTTGTGTAACTAACTTGCAAGCGAAACTGAGGTCGCTCGTGTGTAGCATGCCTAAGATGCAAAGTATTGTAGTGGCGAAGTTTAAGAAAAGCAGTGGCTGTTACTATTTAAACATTTTGTAATTAACACTGAGCTACATCTTTATATATCTGTAGGTACATATTATTATATAAAAAAACAAACTGGCTGTTTTTTAAATATGTGTTTTTTAAGGATAATGTGACAGGTTCCCTTAAACCAACACCACTGACTTCAATTTACCTACTAGCAGGAATAGATAGATACGAAGGGAAATTGTCTATAAATTTTCTAAAAAGCTGAAGCAGGAGACAGACAAACATCATTCACTCTACAACGAAACGAAGCTGAGGGGTAGACTGAAGAACAGTTTCAAATCAACAACAACAAATCTTTTAACCGACTAAGAAGTGTGGCGGGTCGCTGCAGTTCGAACTCAGGTGTGGGAGACTCTGACGAGCCACAGTGCGACTTTGGAGCCACATCACAAACGATGCCTCAACTCCTGTCGTGCTCTTTGTGCAAAAACACATGCACTATGGAAGACCTCTGCGAGGCCATCGCTAACACGAACCGCTAACATTGGGTTGGAGCTTATATAAAATGAATATGAGGAAATCATTGATACGACGAAGAAGAAGATGAATCATGTGGGCTGCAATTTTTTTTCTACACAGATTCACACAAAAAGAGACTTTATTTTGTAATTTTTTTATTTTTATTTTTATTTTGCCCCACACTACGAATTTCTCCTGTATCGTGGGTGCGTTTACAAACATTTAAACTCACATACACAAACAGCCAGACCCGGAACAACTACTTGCAGGTCATACAAATACTTGTTCCGTGCGGGAATCGAACCCGCGACACGCTGCGCAGCACTCAATCGCTTAACCACTGCGCCAACCGTGACGTCGAATTAAAGTCTATTTTTGAGTATGTCTGTATGACCGCGTTGTTCTTCTAAACTACGCAACAGAATTTGATGCGGCTGTGACCATCGTTTAGGGAATTTATCCCGAAAGATTTAAGTGTAAAATAAATTTTCTATAAAACTGACATCATATAATAAAGATATCTCGATGTGTTGTCCAGTCGTGAAAACCGTAGGAAGCGGGTTCGGGTCGCTAGATTAGAATGAAAAGTAACTTTTATCTTCCAATTCTATGTTTTAGGTTCATTTCAGATCACGCACCGACTCTGGCCATGGCACATGGTGCATGGAGTGGAACTGCACCATTATTGTGTATGCACTTCAAACACAATCCGAAAGATTTTAAGGAAAATTGCTAATCCATTGCTTTATGTGTTTGAAAATTTGTCTGCTCAACAACGTAAATAACGCAATGAAAGGCATTGCCATTGTAAGTATGTCACATAATTACCCCGTCGGGCTAACCATAAACATAATTATTATTTATCCGGTCCGTCCATATCGGCACCAAGTGATGCCGGTAAATTCCCCATACCGTCAAGCCAAGTTGGGACCAATTGGTTCCAACCGGTTCGCGCCGTTTTAGCTCTGTTTTTACCTTAAAATAAAGGCTAATATTGTTTGTGGGCATTTCACTCTATGGGCCGATGTATGTACTTTCGTTTGCCATACATCATTTTAAAATAAAAATACGCTCTGACAACATTATACATTTTTTTCACACCAAATAATAATATAAATTATGGAAAGAAGAAACCTTGGGATTGATACATATTTTACAATGTCGAAAACGGTTTCGAAAAAGGTATGTTTAATTGAAAAAAAAATATATTTCTGTATTCCATTAGCACCAAAATAATAACGACAGGATTTTATTGCAAAACCATTTATATAAAAAATCCACCTACGAATTAATCTAACTGGAGCACGTAACTATCGGATTTTCCCGGCTATTCTTAAAAAATCAGATTGTCGTTACAAAAATACCATCGTATATTTTTATAGTCAATATTGTTTACGCTATAAATCAGTTTTCGCGTCTAAAGTGGACTGAACTCTCTTTTAAAGCAATGTTTTGTTTAAACCCAATATATCAGGCACGGGTATGGGTAGGAACAGGTATACTTACGAGGGGCTCGTGGCTCAGTAACAACACCCGCACGGGTCAATCGATCAGGTTAAGCTACGCTTGCCGCGGTCGGCTCTTGGATGAGTGACCATCTTAACATACCGAGACCCCTCCATGCCTCGAAAAGCACGTTAAGGGGCCGAGAACAGCTAAAGCGCGGTCACTGTCGGACTGCATAGAAAAGAAAGAGAAGCGCGATGACACAAAGCTGGTAATTTATTGCAAAATATGAAGCAATTCTCAATTTACAAAAAGTCTATTGATTGGACTAAAAAATGAAAACACTATCACGTTAATATGTTGCTTGAAGAACAATCTGAGAAAATAAGAGAATGATTGCATGTATATTACGAGTAGTAGGTATGGTTTTAAATCGTTAAAAGATTCTTTTAGAGGTATCTTCGTGCCTTTTTTCTATCGTACCAAATAAGTTGTATTATGTTTTCAACACACTATCTAACTAGCATATATCCTGAAGAATATCATATGTTTTTCTGATTTTGTTTACTGCAGTGGATCATATACTTTTAGGCATTATAAAACTTGCGTTTAGGTCATGTAGTCCCCTTAAGGCGTTGGTCCCGGTTCTCATTCTAGAATCTTTGACAGTCGTTACGGGTCGAGAAGCCCGAAAGTCTGACAACTAGTCATACCAAGGGGTATCGTATTACCTAGTAACTGGGTTGTGGAGGTCAGATAGGCAGTTGCTTCATGTAAAATACTGGTATTCAGCTGCATGACCGTTTCAGACCCCAATCTACATGGTCTTCACATGATCTGACCAAGATTATGTCTGGACTTTAAAAGAGACTGTGACCTCTGAGTTTGTTTCGGCCTTTCTTCTCAGAGTAGTCAGATAGGAAACGCCGACCTCATCTAGTTTTTAAAATATGATTGACGTGTAGTTTGACTGGAAGCAGACCTCAACTTAATTGGCAAAACGCTAGGCAGATGATGTGGTGTAGGTAGGAACAGGGCGTCATCATGCAGCTCAAAACTGGAATTAAAACAGCATTCTGTATCAGGTCAAGCCTCATAATTAAAACCTGTCTCACAGATTGTATTACCCTAAGAACTGTACATGTAACTCAATGTACCTGGGAAATTTCTAAAATAAAAGCTGTTTTAGGGTTCCGTACCCAAAGGATGCCAACGGGACCCTATTGCTAAGGCTCCGCTGTCAGTCCGTCTGTCACAGGGCTGTATCTTTCAAACCCTAATAGGTAGACTCTTGAAATTTTCACAACGTTTAACCCTTCATATGCGAGTCCGACTCGTACTTGGACGCTTTTTTCCACGCTATATAACAAATAAAATCAGATAAAGAAATAAAGACATCCGTTCATAGGTTGGCTTTAGAAGATCGCTTTTAGTGATAAGACCGCCCATTGTGTCACCCCTTTGTAGAATTTCTACAATCTGTCATTTTTGTTGGGTAAAATAAAGAGCATTCCATCTACCAAAAGGCAGAAGTCGGTGAGTGGAGACACCGAAAGAGGAAGATTTAAAAGGACATACAGTGACCTTGTTGGTGATGTTCTTCAGAAAGGTCAGATTCATAGTACTCGCAACCGGCGTGAGTTTAGGACCATTTTTATAATAATAATATGAGACAACATCCACACAAGGTCTTCAGGTCCCGAACTAGGTAGAGCCTGTACTACGGTAACCTGATGACTGATATACATACTTGTATACATATACACACCCAGACACAGGTCAAACAGACATGTTCATGCACACAAATGTTTTACTTGTCCGGGGATCGAACCCGGGACCAGCAGCTCAGAAGGCAAGGTCGCTACCAACTGCACCGACCGGTCAGTCAAAAACGTAAACGAAGCAAATAGATTATGAGGATCGTAGCAGGTGGCGTTCTGTAGTTTGTGCCTACCTCCATGATGTGAGTTTATGTATGTATCAAAGAAACAAAATAAGTAAATGCCGCATTTACATAGATATTATTTTTTTAACATTCAAGTAATAAAGCAAGCCATTAAATTATGTAAAATTACTCAAATAATATCACAGCAGTTTACAGCTTGAATGTCTGCAAACTCTAATACTAAATAGTTAAAGTAAATATACAGTGTATACGATGCTTAACTACATGTTTGTATATTTGTATGTTTTTTCGTTTATAATGTCCTGTACCTACGTTACATTGGTAATTGTTTGCCGTGAATGAATGGGAATTCTATCTGTTAGTAAAAGGATAAAACTAAAGGTATTTTTCACGGATTCAGATTGAGATTAGAATGCGAACGTACTTAAAATATGGGAATCACCCCGTAATCAGTTAACTTACCAGTCCTTTAGTGAACTAACCGTTAGTATAATAACCTTATCGGTTATTATATTTTCGAGCCGTTTAGTATTGGCACCCTCGAGCCGTGGGGTCCGAGTAGGTTGTTCAACGAAATCTCCAACCGCCTGGTTATCACTTCCCGTGACCCAAGGGCTGGCTTTTACCTAGGCCAGAAGCTAAGCATTGCCATACAACGTCGCAATGCCGCCAGTCTCTTGGGTACATTACCAGTTGACAGCGATGCGGAGGAATTATTCGACGCCATATTTTAGTTTGTTCATAGTTTTAGTCGGGTTAGGTTATTATATTTTAATGTTAATAGTTTGCTAGTTACTTTAGTTTATGAATTAGTTCAGTGTATATATTTTTAACTAACCGTTTAAAATTACTAACCAAGTTCCTAGAAATAACTGTAATTAACTCAATTTTTCAAAGTCTTCGCAAGGATGGTTCCCTTAAAGAGCATTGGGAAACAAACGTGTCAAAAATAAATGGTAAATCATGATCATAAATATTTGCTTAGCTTTTCCCAACTAAGTTGGGGTTGGCTTCCAGTCTAACCGGATGCAGCTGAATACCAGTATTTTACATGGAGCGACTGCCTATCTGTCCTCCACAACCCAGTTATTGGTTAACTCGATACCCCTTGGTAAGACTGGTTGTCAGACTTTTGGGCTTCTGACGACTCTTGACAACTGTCAAAAATCCACGAATTACAGCCGGGACCCACGGCTTTTAACGTGCTTTCTGAGGCACGGAGGGGTCTTGGTAAGTAAAGATGGTCACCCATCCACGGACCAACTGCAACAAGCGTAGCTTAACTTCATCGATCGACCCGTGCGGCTGATAATACTAAGCCACAAGCCACACAAAAATAATAGGTAAATAAATTTCTAAATTAACCCAAAAACGGTCAGTTCATTAAATACTTTTACTTACTATTTCAATTACAGGCTCCTATTGAGTCAGAGTGAGTGAGAAAAATAACACAACATTACGCCTATGATCCCGGAAGGGTAAACAGAGGTGTATCCGTAGTACACACACATTTCGCCAGTTATGTTTAAATTCCATGTAATAGAGGGCGAGCCTATTGCCACTGACCGGGCACAAATTCAGACTAGGCAAAAATACAGAAAAAAAAGACAAGAAAAAAGAAACAAAAAAATATATATATACATATATATAGGACTGCTACTGAGAAAGTCCTGACGGAAAACCCAATAATACTTTGCCTGGCCTGGTAATCAAACCCAGGACCTCATGCTCAGCGATAGCTATTTGCTCAGCAATAGCGCTTGCGAAGAATAGACCAACGAGGCAGTGAATCTGAAATTAATCTAATACTACCGAAACAAACAAGAAAGTAAAACCATAAACAAAAATAAATATTGAGGCACTCAACGTTGATACTAAAGTCTGACATACAAGATTTTTTACGGCCGAATGGTTTATGTTTGAAACTTGACATGCGGACAGTACCTTCATAAGTTTTATGACGTATAGCGAAAGGGGACACTAACCAAGCGAACGAGGCACAAACAAAACTCAGTTCAGTTTTCTGCTAAGTATCTGACTCGTTTTTTTTTTTGTTTTTTTTCCTTTACATCGTAGACAGCGTATGAGCAATAGACAAGTCACTAAATAATAATAATTATGAGAGCAGGATCCCATCTATATATCCCTTAGTAGATCCAGTAGTAATCGTAAATGAGATAGAAATATAATATCTTTATCTCTGTCGCGTGTGGAAACTTTTGTGTGGCCAACAACTGGGGCCCAACAAACGGATGTTACGATTTCTTTGAAAAGTATTACTTGACTAAATTAGATAGAACCCGTTTATAAGTAACTGTCAAAGTCAAAGAAATTATTTTAATAGAAAAAACATTTACAGGCACTTTTGAATTATCAACGAGTCGGTCAGTCAGAAATATGGAGCCAGTTGCCCATTCCAAGGCGTAGTAGGTTCTTATGGAGAAGAACGGGCAAGAAACTAAGGACACTCTTTTAAATAATATTGTTCCAGAAATATGAGTTACATCATTAATGTTGAACTTATAATAAAATTATAGGTGAGAACGATGTAAAAAAGACGTACACGTTAAAAGCGTCCAGATTACAGCAAAAAGAAACAAACAAAAAAAAAAACAAATTAAGCCGTGGCAGTTATGAGATGACCAGTTCCAACTGACGGCGCCCGTGCACGAACATGACGCAGGTATCAGCACCATTCTGCTCAACCATTTTAAAGGGAGCTAAATTATCCAACACATGCACCACCGTCAGCGAGACATTTGAGTGAACATGACATACTATCACCCACCAGGGCAAATTCAAGTCAATGAAAGACATATTACCCGGTAAATGGTAGCTCAATAGTATATAGTACTCACACATGTGCTATGCAGTAATATAATACAAAGAAGATTGAGTTTATACAATGCAAAGATAGTCTTACAATCTTCAGCAGCACCAACAGTTTGTCCAAGTGTTAATCAATTAGTGGTGGTTGTGGAGCAGTACGAGCACTGAGCCATGCATTTTTATCAGCGATGTAATCCCTTAACGTATAATATGCCTGCCTGCATAGTGTACTTCTTATACAAGATTTGCATTTCGTCTCATTCAGTTGAAGTATAAACCCCATGAATGTCTACTTTAGCCAGTCTGAAACCTGGTTGATCTAATAGGTCCCTATTTCTAGTACTATATAGATGTCTTTCACCTCTTTTACTAAAACTTTTTTTTTTCTTACATACGTGATGCTTTCATAGATATATTGACAAGGTACCGTCATGATGTTTATATCCTTAAATAGTGCCCTTATAGAATCGTGCTTGTGGAGATTATATATGGCTCTGATGGCTCTTTTCTGCAGAATTAAAATAGACTCGACGTCTGCAGCCCGTCCCCAAATTAAAATACCGTAAGACATGATACAATGAAAGTAACTAAAATAGACTAGCCTCGCGGTATCTACAACAGTAAATTGACGGATTTTTCTGACAGCCTATGCTGCTGAACTTAGCCGTCCCGCCAGAGATGTTAAATGAGGACCCCATTGTAGCCTTGAGTCGAGCGTGATCCCCAGGAAAACAGTTTTATCGACGAATTCTAGTTTATCTTGATTCAATGCTATCTCACAATCAATTGGTAAAGAACCTCATATACACTTAGTTTTTTTTTTCTATTATTAGCAGTGAACCAATTCTGGACCTGCAGTAGGGCGTTATTAACGTCTTCAAAATTTGAAGCACATCTTTCTACCTTAAAATTAAGGAAGTATCGTCAGCAAATAACACCATTTGTGGTTGACTTTAAAAAACATGGAGTAGATCATTAAACACCAAAAAGAGGAAAGGACCCCATATCGATCCTTGTGGAACACCCATTTTTACTTTTAAACTGAGTGAATTGACACTATTTATTCGAACTTGCTGTTGTCTATCATTTAAATAAGATTTTACTAAACTGAGCGCAAGTTTTCCAAGTCCGTAATGCTCAAGTTTCAAGGGTAAGGTTTCGTGGTCGGCGCAATCAAATGCCTTGGACAGAAGATTCCTATTGCATCCTGGGCCTCTTCCCATGCGTCTAACATGTGTTTTCCTACGCGGTCAAAATGCATGGACCAATAATTTTAATAACAACGCAGGCGGGTTCAGAATCATGAACCTACTGAATACATGGTAACAGGTTGTGTGTCGATCTACCTGCAAATCTGTATAATATACCATACTATATCTACATAAAGTATGGTATATATTAGCTGAAACAATCTACGTGCATAATTTTGGCCCATTACAATTTACGTGCTTACTTTTGGCCCATTGAATTTAGGTACAGTCAACCGCAGAGCAATGTTGACATTTAATTTGACATTGACGGCACCGTTATGTCGAAGCGGAAAAGGGCTGTTTTCGAGAAGAAAAAAACAAACGAATAAAAACTGTTCCAAACTTTCAATAAGTTTTCTCATATTACCCTACATAACATTAATTATTTACGTTTTCGTTCCAAAACGTAAATAATTAATGTTCCTAAATCTCATTCGCTGTGCAAAAGCGAAAGGAAATTCGTTCCAACCAGGTGCCCACGACACCTCACGACTGTTTTTTAATCTCTTAATGTATTGACAAGGTTTCTTTACATTCAACACCTCACCTTTCTACTTAATTAACAAACAACACTGAGTCGAAAAATAATTTTAAATAATTAATTTGAACAAACTCTCGCCGCGGATGGGCCTTTAAATATTTATACCTTTATTTATACTCGTGAATATTTCCCTTTTCGTCGTATCTTTTAAAATGTGTAAAAACTGGTTGTAATTTGTTATATTTTAGTTTGGGTTTTAATGGACATTGATGTAGAAAGAGGATTTATAATCATCATCTGCCTAGCCTTTGCCAACTAAGTATTGGGGTTCGGCTTCCAGTCAACCGGATGCAGCTGAATGACCTCCACTGCCCCGTTACTGGGTAACACTATACCCCTTGGCAAGACTGTACTTCAAACTAAGAATTTGGTAACGAAGTCTGTTCATAAATTTAAAAAAAATTTAGCACTTTTTCTAGAGCAAGAAATCAAGAGCTCTTTTAGAATCTATAATGATTTAAAATTTAAGAGAGGCTCGTTGTTAAATAATGACAGCCACAAAGGTCGATCGAAGATTAAGCTTCGCTTGCCGCGGTCTGTTCGTAGATGGGTAACCATTCATTACATATCGATATAATTCTTCGATCTTTTTGACAGTCCTTACGGGCAGTTATAAGCCCAAAAGTCACTTTATGTACAATATTGGCATTCAGCTGCATCTGGTTGGACTGAGATCAGTGGTGGCCTAGCGGTAATGGCCGCGACTTACGAGTTGTAAGACATAGGTTTGAACCTAGACAAGCGCTTTACTTTGTGTAAATCATTTCATCACCACTGCTCTCAAAACGGTGAAAGAAAAAATCGTCAGGAAACCGTCATGTCCTATAAAACCAAGCAAAAAAAACCAACCAACCTTATAGAACCAAAAATCACAAGACATGTGACATCTACCTAACCTGCACTGGGCACGCGTGATGGATTACGGCCCATTTCCTCTCACAGAGAGAAGGCTTGTGCATCAGAAGTGGGAACATTACAGGCTGACTAAGGTTCCTGAGATACAAGTATCTTTTTACTTAGTGCAGGAGCTAGTTGTCCAACCTGATTTTGTCCACCACTTGTACACTCATGTTTAGTGTATGACTAATACTTATTTGTTTCTCTTTGTACAATGAAGTTATTATTTATTTTTATTATGCAGTCAGACTGGAAGCCGACCACAACATAGTTGGGATAAGGCTTGGCAGATTCAATGGCTTAAAATTTAAGAAAATTAAAACAAGGAGTTGTCTTAAAGCATTTCTATCTACAGGCACCAACCATTATATCCTTATTAGAAAGCATCTCTGTATTCATGGAGTTGTGTTACCTATTAGAGCAATTAAAGAGGTTCGAGGCCTTCCCTTCAAATAACAGTCCGATGCCTTCGCGTAGGTCTATTGCCATTTTGGTTTGCAACTTAGAATAACATAACAAGACGCCTTGTATCCGCAACAGGTTAGGCAGAGGTGTTCCCATAGTACACCCACATTTCGCCAATTATGTTTAAATATAAGTCCCATGTGAGTATGGAGGTACGGGGAACAGGTGTAAAGTTCACTCCTCCATGGAAAAGTATCTTCTGACCAGACAGGTGTCGTGTCTGGTGAGCAACTGCTCGATGATTGATGTCGGGATGTTTATGTTTTTTTAAAGAGAGCTGTCAGAGCCATTTATAATCTACGTCAACGCGAATCTCTCAGGGAACTATTTAAAAGGATTAATATTATGACGGTACCTTGCCAATTCATCTATGAAAATATTATGTACGTAAGAAAAAATCTACATCTTTTTAATAAAATAAGTGATAGACATAATTTTAATAAATAAAGATAAAATTGATCAATCATTTTTCAGATTAGCTAAAGTACATACATCTTTTATGGGGTACTGTGTTAAATGCTACAACAAAATACCTTGTAATATATTGCAATTAAATGAAAGAAAATTTAAAACTCATATAAAAAGTTCACTGTGTAAACAAGCATATTACAAATTAGAGGATTATATCCAAGATAAGAATGCTTGGAAACATGCTGGTCCAGCTCCACATGACAATCTAGGATCTTGACAAAATTAAAACTTGATGCTACTTTAATTGTATGGTTTGTTATTTTTATGACATTGGTTTACATTCTGTGACTACTTTAACTCACACACTGACATATTAATTGGTTACATAATTTGGGAAATCGTATACTTTTACAATGTTTGTAAATATGTGAACACCATGTATCTATCATTTAATTAACTTATTTATCATTGCTACGTTTATTAAATTCTTTTTACCTATTTTGGTATGGTAATTTTTATTATAGGTGCATCGTCTTCACATATAATTATATAATTAATGTATACAAAGTATTGTAACACATTTTAAAAGAGTAACGATGGAGTTTCTTGCCCATTCTTCTCCATACGAAACTACCTTTTGGAAGGGGCGACTAGAATCAATTCTATTTAAATGTAAATGTTGACGTTCAAAAGTGCCTTTTATGTGCCTATTTGAAATAAATGCTTTGACTTTGACTTTATGCTAGTCGCGCGGTAAACTCTGCTTGCGCGATGCAAGATTTGCGTGACGTCAGTATGACGCGCAGCTCGCATGTGGCGAATTGGCGATGTAGATACCGCTACATGAGAAGGCCATCAATCTGGCACAAAAGCAGACACCTGGCTGCTAATGAGAAATTCCTAATGGTGGAACCCAATAACAATAATCCTAACTTACAAAATTATAAATGCGAAAGTAAGTTAGTTTTTCTACCTTTTCACGCCTAAGACGCTGAACCGATCATCCTGAAATTTTGCATATACGTTGTCAGGGGTACAGAAACGGACATAGGGTACCTTTCATCCAGAAAAAAAGTACTGTTCCCGAGGAAAACAACAATAACGTTCTTATGATAATAGATGGCGCCACGTGTAGTGTGTGTTAAGAGTCTTTTTTTTAATTTAGTACTTAGTACATTTTGTGAGTCTAGAGTGTCGATAGAGCCGTTTTTCATCCTCCTAACTATAAAATTATAGGTGCGAAAGTAAGTTTGTTTGCTTGATACCTTAAATTAACACGAGGGAAGCCGCGGGCAAAAGCTAGTACATAATAAATGATTGTGACCGTTTTTAGGGTTCCGTACCCAAACGGTGCCAACGGGACCCTAGGGTTTTTAGGGAAGCCTTCGCTGTCCGTCTGTCCGTCGGTCTGTCTGACAGCGGCTGTATCTCATGAACCGTAATAGGTAGACAGTTGAAATTTTCACAGAGTGTATTTTTATTGCAGCTATAACCAAAAATAATAAAAATATAATTAAATTAAAAGGGTTATTTCATTTATGGGGACAATAAATTAGTGTTTAATATTGTACGGTGGTAAGAATCAGCATTTATCTGCCAAAAGTGTAGGTAAGTATAAAAATAAGAAGTTTTTTTAATATAAATTGTCCCGATACATTTTACCTTTCAGCATGCAAAATACTCATTGTTAAAAATAATAATACTATGTGAACCAAAGGAAAGAAATAAGATGAATAAAATAATTGACAGCATAACTTATACAACGTCAAACCAATAATATAATAACAACTAATAATAAAATGTCAAATAAATAATAAAATTACAAACACATCAGAAAATGTCAAACAAATATTAAGATATCAAAAACTATTACAGGGATGAATAAATCTAAATAACTTTATAATTGCAAGGAGAGACATTTTACTTTATTTTTTTGTCATACAAAAATTCTTCTCCCCCCTCGGGAGGAACCCTTCGTGTGTTAGTCCAACTCGCACTTGGCCGGTTTTTTAAACGGTTTTCAATTCAAAAATCACTTTTCACGAATAATTAAAAAAACAACACCAAATTCAAAATATATTTCACAAAATGAAGTTAACGTAACATTGCATTAAAAAGAACTCCATAAAACATTTTATACCGGTTACGGATCTAACTTTTAATGGAAGCCGTTTCGGGAAACACGTATAACTTAGTTGTTTTGTAACGAACATGGTTTTAACTTGGACGTGGGAAACGTATCGAATTTTGAAGAATATAATAATGATGAAGGGAGTATTATCTTACATTTCTTTATTTTCGTTCTTGCGTTAACATTTATGGCTTTCAAAATTATATTAAGTTAATGAAATGAAAAACATTCAACTCAACTCTTTCTTCAGTCTTTTTCTTAATGAACAACCTCGTGTTTATACGATATTTGTCGGGTGAACGCCCCGGGGACAATTAGTTCTTTTAACAACTTTTCTTTGCTTTATCGAAACCATGTAAACAACAACTTTACTAATCACTAAAGTAGTAGTAAATAGCTCGTATCACTAAGTTTTGTATACCAAAGCTTCACTAAAGATGTCTATAACCAGCTTTAGCATTATAATCTTTTACCCCATTCTCGAAATTTCGCTCTCATAATACCGCAAAAAGGAGTGTAAAAATGAAAACTTGTCGCGAACCGTTCCGAACACAGTTTACTCGCTTTGTTTCTACGATGATTCAAAGACAAAAGAAAATTCTGCCGCTAAGTTATCTTTTATAAGTTTTAACTGTATTTTTTGCGGCGACGCGCTACTAAAATATTTTTTTTGTTTTTAAAAACTAAGAGCTCATTGGGAGGAGTTTTATGAGTGGAGTTTCTCTGGCGAACAAAAATGTTTGTCACATCCTTCGAAGTTTTGAAGAAAAAGGGCTAGTGAAAATACGAGCGTAAGTAAAAATGTGATTGCCGTGCAATAAATATGAGAAAATAAACATTGTTTATACGTGCCCGAACATGATAATAATGTGGGACTACTAAATCTAAGAGCACTTTGCAGCAGCGTCGTGCCCAGCACATCGCATTTCATTACAAAAAATTGGTTGTCTGTAAAGTCGGCTTACGGACGATCGTTTTACGTGATAACGTCATAAAGAAACATCGATGAACCACTACTACTACTGTACTATTCGGAATACTAGCTCTGACGTCACGTGAGAAGAGAGGTAAATGTGACACAAGCTAACGCTAACGAAAGGGAAAGGGCTGATCGTGCCTCTCTATCGCTTGTTCCGCGCTCGCGCTTGCACGCTCAGGCTCAGACGGAACGTTACACTTTTTCGTGCATGCAGCCGGTGTTCATCGATTTATAAGACGTTATCACGTCAACAATATTTGAAATAAAGTATAAAATCAGCTGAAGTTGCTGGTACACCGGTGTACCAGACATCCTTGACGGTGTAGTGACACAGTACCTGTCACACAGTCACCAGCCAAGCATGACGTCACACATCACATCGAGACAACTGGGCCGCCGATCTACTCACGGCCGCGCCCTCTACCGCCTGACAAATATAAGGCGGCAAAACTCGAATTCGAGCGCATGATCGATATGGGAATATGCAAGCCGTCAAACAGTCCGTGGGCGAGTCCACTTCACATCGTGAAGAAGAAAGACGGATCACTTCTAGTATGTGGCGATTACAGAAGACTCAACGCCGTCACCGTTCCCGACCGATACCCCATTCCACGAATCCAAGATTTCGCATACCAACTCCACGGCAAGAAAATATTCTCGAAACTCGATTTGAAAATGGCATATTTCTGGATACCTATCGCAAAACAAGATGTTCAAAAAACAGCAATAATAACACCTTTTGGACTTTTCTATTTTACCTGCATGACGTTCGGTTTAAGAAATTCCGGTCTTCAACGTTTCACGCACGAGGTTCTACGAGGATGAGACGACAACGTATTCTGTTTCGTCGACGATCTGCTCGTACACTCAAGAAATATGGAAAAACACCGCTGCCGCCGTCACTTAGAACCAGTACTCTACGGCGTCAGTCTTAACATCGATAAGTGCGAGTTTGACAAGAAACGCTACGGAACGTTACGGGAACGTTACGCTTTTTCGTGCATGCAGCCGGTGTTCATCGATTTATAAGACGTTATCACGTCAAAAAACGCGGTGTACAGTCACGAGCACTAATATGTATACACTTAGCAACTTTTAGATGTGATTTTCTCCTACTGTATTGATTGTAATTTTATGGTTATTTTGGGACTTATACTGTTATGAAATAGCTCTTATTTCAAAGTTGCAATCAATATTCCGCGAGAAATTCGCTTTTAAATTTTGCTAAGTGTATACTTATTAGTGCTCGTGACTGTACAGAGGGCCAGATGCACCACGCCTTTTGTGTGCGATGGTTCATAAAAAAATCTACGCCAAAAAACTGTTTTGCAGTTTGGTTAGTAATGATTACCTACTCTGTTGTATTGTGTAATATTCCGGGAAACATCAAACATACAAACGAAAGTGATGTACTCGTATGTATCTGTAAATCTGCATCAGTGTCTTAGGCTTATGGCTGGACGAACTATTTCCTACGAAACTATTTTAGCTGTATTTCTATCATCATTCTCAAATTCAACATTCAGAATATGTACAACACAAGCCCTAACCTGGGTAATCTAAATAAGCAATTTGGAAGAGCTTCAATGGAAAAAGACCCAAACTATATATTTTTCCTTTGCAGGGCAAAGGACATAGAGAATACACAGAGAATGTCTCATACAGAAAAGGAATGAGCATTGATCACCACGCTTTTTCAAGACAGGTAGTCGTTTTCAGACTTAATTATAAGGCCAAGCTTCCTCACGATGTCGTCCTTCACCGCATGCTAGTGATATTCAAATTAAACTTAGAAGGAACCAATGAAATAAAAAAGTCACTTCGTTACTTGCCCGTATTTGAGCTCAGAGAAATTCATTCTTAGGCTCAAATCACACCGAGATGCCAGCGGTCGGCAGCGAAGCGGCAAGCAGTTTCAGTGTCATATAATTTTAAACTTTATCTTCATTACTATAATACGTGGTATCGCTTGAGCAACTTGTATAGGTGCGAACGGCGCCGCCGCGCCGCGGGCGTAGTAGTGGTAGATAAAGTTTAAAATTATATGACACTGAAACTGCTCGCCGCTTCGCTGCCGACCGCTGGCATCTCGGTGTGATTTGAGCCTTAGGTAACACAAAAATTTAAACAATAAAAACTTAAAACTGACAGTAAACTATTCAGCTACATAACTACTAGATAGCGTTAAAGCTAAAGCTTTTACATTAAAGATGACAGCGAGTTCCAACAGTTAAACTTCTCAACTATGTCAGTGTTACGAAGTTAGCTCAACGCGGCGGTGATAGCACGTAGGATGACGGGCAGCTCTTAGCTGTTGAGCTTGTAAATATAATACAAAGTTACGTATTATATAAATATGCCTACTTGAACAAATACAAAGATCAGAAGGTCATCTCGCTTGAGTAACACAGGGTCAATTCCCGTATTTTTAATAACGATCGAATTCTAATCGCAGTGTCCATCAAAAAACTTTAAGCCTGCGTCTCCTGCAGCGGCTAAGGGCGTGAGGGCGCGATTTTGCCTCTTCCTCACGCGTTCCGCCTCCTCCTTCACGAGCATTACTGCTTCAGGGGGTAGGCCTCCTAGAGTGGTCATCTAGTTTCGAATTCAAACGGAGCCCCAGTCATATGCGAGTCTGGTCGAGATCGAGTAATCCCATTAAAAGACGAGTAATAAATACTCATAAATGATTTTAAAATTCCCTGCATTATATTTCCACTAGTTGTTGCCCGCGACTTTGACTGCGATCCAGGATGAAAAGTAGTCTATGTCGTTACCCAGGTCATGGTCTATCTGTGTGTCAAATTTCATCAGAATCCATTTAGCCGTTTTAGCGTAAAAGCATAACAAACAAACTAACTAAATTACTCTCGTATTTATAATATTAGTTAGGATTAGGAAGTTAGTTATAACTTTAAGTGCGGTTGCACTTAAAGTTATAAAATAAAACCAAATTCTTTCTTCTACAGATATGATATCGGAATCACTTTTACAGGCCATATTAAAAAAAAAATCTAGATATGTTTACATTTCTTCTCTTGTTTCTTTTTTAAACGTTGCCCCACACTAGGAATTTCTCCTGTATCGTGGGTGCGTTTACAAACATTTAAACTCACATACACAAACAGCCATACCCGGAACAACTACTTGCAGGTCATACAAAATATGTGTTCCGTACGGGGATCGAACCCGCGACACGTAACGCAGCAGTCAATCGCTTAACCACTGCGCCAACCGTGCCGTCTAACGTCGTGCTGTGTCGTTCATAACTGACTATCGTGGAGAAGAAATGCCAAAACAAAATCAAGGGATAAAGACTTTAAAAATCAAAACGGTCTTGGTCAGACCATGTGAGGTATGTATGTCTAACTTTTTGAATCCCCTAGTGGGGTTTACTAATGTCCATGGCATCACAGCGGGCCCTATCAGAATACCGGCGCTGCGGTATTTAATTTATAAATATCGCAGCATTAGGCTGAGATAGGAGCCTTTTTGGCCTCGCACAGGTCTATATTTCTTGGACCTATTTTTTGGTGGTTTTTAGTGTTAATTTTGATAGTTTATAAATGCTTCTTTTGTTTATTTTTACTCAATACTCAATCGTTTATTGCATTCCACAATGTATATGCTTAGGTGGTAAGTAAACATTTGTTGTAACAATCGTGGAACCCGTCGGGCGCAGCAAAAGAAAAAATTTAAAGAAGAGGACTTATTTATACATGCAAAATAATTTATTCTAAGTAAAATTTAAGGTAACATTTTATTAATTATTAATTTAAACTAAAATTTTAGTGTTTGTATGTCCTGTGCGTGTACCAACTAAAACATTTTTCTTTCTTTCTTTGATGACCATGTAGACAAGGGTCGGAAATGGTCTTTTGAGAAAAGAAACACACTGATTTGAGTGGACCTGTTCAGTCAGTGCACGCATTTGTCAGTAATCGTGTAGCTCAACCCAGAACTTTATGAAATTCGAATAGCATAACATGCTTCAAATCAACGACGTTCAGTAAGTACCTAAAAGGAATCCAGCATAATGTTAAAGTACACCCAAAACCATGTTTCAACGTAACAAATTATTTAGCCTTTATATGGGAAGGGTCTACATCCAACGCCATTTATTCGTTTGTATCGCTTTCCCAATACTTTTACGGTTGAGTGAATTTCCTAGTAATAACAAGTGTGTGATGTATTGGACATCTTAGCGATATATTTCTTGCTCATTGCCTTTTATTTGATTCTTAAACTTAATGCCCAAGATACACGTAGCTAGTTTCTCAAGCCAGGATATTAAGTGAGTGTTAGTAAGCTAGCAAGCTAGTAACTCCGGCTTCGTGTATACAGAACTAGCTTCGTTTCTAGGCTAATAGTAAACTAATAATCAAGGTTCTAGCTTGCTATCCTAGCTTTAAAAAACTTGCGTCGTGTATCTCGGGTATTGTCTACATTTTGTTCATAATTTCACGAGTTATGTTTCAGGAGCTGCATGTAACCATGCTGCTTGTACGTTTCCTAAAAAGGGGTGCCCTTATCCTGAGCCCGGTACAATTTGTTCCACCTATGAGTAAGTGATGATTGTAGAAGTTTCAGTAGGTTTTTCTTCAATTTCATATATGATATTCAAGTTATAATGTTACAATTTCTTTATAAACCCGAACATTAAATTTATGCTCTTTTACTTCTGCAAACTTAGTCAATAATGAAAACTTAGTCAGACAGGCGTAATCAATCATTTTATTTCCGGAGAATACTCACAACTTGTGGGGGCTTGTGGCTAAGTAATAACAGATGCACGGGTCAATCGATCCGGTTAAGCTGCGCTTGCCGCGGTTGGTCCATGGATGGGTGATCATCTTTATATATCAAGAGTCCTCAGTGCGTCGGAAAGCACGTTAAACCATTGGTCCTGGCTGTCATTCGTGGATCTTTGACACTCGTTACGGATCGTCAGAAGCCCGAAAGTCTAACAGCCAGTCTTACCAAGGGCTATCGTATTACCCAGAAACTGGGTTGTGGAGGTCAGATAGGCAGTCGCTTCATGTAAAATACTGGTTTTCCAGCTACATCCGGTTATACTGGAAGCCGACTCCGATTTCCCAACTGTGTTGACAGTCGGGAATATACTAGGCAGATGATGACTCACAACTCTAAAAATATTCAAAAGAAAGTCGCTTTTATATATTATATATTATTCTCTTTATTTTAAAAGCTAACAGACTTAAAATAATATTAATAATATGTATATGTATATAAAAAATAAATTAAATTGAAATTTCAACGTGGCAATGCTGCCAACCTTTCGGGAACTTTTCCTGTTGACAGCGATGCAGACGAATTTTTTGATGCCCTATGATTCTTTTCCTTATTTTTTATATACAAATCGCTTTTGAATTTCGCTAAGTGATCTTTTATCTTTCTACACATGACTTGCTTGTCTTTTTCCCTACCTTGCTTTATTTTATTTTTTTTTTATTTCTCTGCTCACGTATTCTACTGCTACGAGTATATTTGTACAACACGTGGTACGGTTATATGTACATTTGCGCAAAGCGGCTTACTCGTCAGAAATGCATTACCACGTGCTAATATTCGCTAAACGAGGTACTTGTGCACGCTTGCAGCTGGTTGTATGACAGTGTGAATACAGCTTTAATAGGATTGGTGTGACAACTCTGTATCAAAAATGGAGCGTTATTTTTGAGAGGAAAGAATTTTTGTATTGTGGGATTTGTTGAATTTTAGAGCTAAATTGTAGGTTATTGCTAGAGCGGTTAATGTCTGAGTAGAAGCCAAATTACTATTAAAAAGCTGAAGTAATTAATGCTGAAGGAACTAAAATCTTGACCCGATCAAAATATGTTGCTAGATTCTGATCAGAAGTTTGAATGTATTTTTAGTTCTTCGAGCTTTTAGTGCTCTCGAATACGACCGTGTACCGCCTATACCTTATACAAATATATAGTCGAGCAAAACTCAAAAAAAATATATTAAAGGCAAAAATAAATTCAATTGAAAAATAGTTTCTATAATTCTAACCTTAAACATAAAGTTCATTCCATTCCAACAAAATGTTCTATTTCATTTAGAAAAACACATTGCTAAAAATACAAGTCACTTTCTATAAACAGTTTCATCAATTTTTACTGTTTTCATTCAATAACATTGTTATTTTAAGTTGTTAATTGATTGTACGAGTAGCCACGGAATGCAATGTGAAGCTTAATGTGATCGGAAACACGACTCCAATCTGTTACATATCGCATTGCAGATCAATTAGTTCATGATCCAGAGAAATATAAGTGTCAATTAAATTGTGTGACCCAATTTTTACGTTTATTTCGATATATGCAGGCGGCGTAGCATACCTGTTGTATGAGTTGTAGGTCGTTGGTTCGAACCCAGACAGGCGTTTTACTCTGTGTAAATTATTTCATCACCACTGCTCTCAAAACGGTGAAGGAAAACATCGTAAGGAAACCGCGGCATCTCCTAGAACCAAAAATTCGAAAACATGTGACATCTACCAACTCGCACTGGGCCCGCGTGGTGTATTACGGCCGACTCCCTCTCACCGAGAGGAGGCACATGTCGCGGCAGTGGGAACCTTATTATAGGCTGCTGATGATGAAATGCTTATTTCTTCTATGTAAGTATAAAAAGGGTCTTTTGCTTGGTATGGATATTAGTCATTCTCATGGGTATGTTTTTTAAAAATCAAATGTAACAAAAATAGTTTTTATGGCAGATGTGAGTTAAAACGCCGGAAGAGGATGCCCTAGGAGAACATATAGTGACCTTAGTGGTGATATTTTCAGAAAGCGTAGTACTCGCACCCGGTCTGCGTTTATAACCAGAGGGGCAATTCCCGTATTTTTAAGACCGTTCGCATTCTAATCTCAGTCTCAATCTGTCAAAATTACAATCAATTTACATACATTTTTGACAGGTTTTTGACATTGATTGTCGCTGAGATGAGATTGCGACTTGAATTTGAACGTTTTTTAAGTACGAGAATTGGCCTACTGATGTATTGTATGAACATAAAGAAAGAAAAGAAAGAAAGAATAATTATTTTATTTGGGACACGCACAGGCAATAGAAATAGCAAAAAAAAATAAAAGAGCATTTAAAACTAACAAAACTAACATTAAAAACAACAATAAACAAGAAAAAATCTAATAAAAGACCTGTGCGAGGACAAAAAGGCTCTTAAGTCAGCATAATGCTGCAATATTTAAAAAATAAATAAGTACCGCAGCCCTAACAAAGCAAAACAAGAATGTATGGATCGTAGCAGGTGGTGTTTCTGCCTACCACCATAGGAAAACTTTTTCTCATCAAGAATCGAACCCATAAACCCTTAAATTTCCCTTTCACGTTCCCAAGAAGCATTGAACATTTATTATTTACAAAAATCCCCGAATATTTCTTCGGAGCGATTACGGTGGCTATAATAAGTTCGCCATTACTCAAGTTACCTAACGATCCATGCTACCTTCATGCGATTGATGCCGTTACTACAGTTTTATAGCCCACAACCACTAAGCAAGCAGATGTAAAGAAGGAACACTACGGAATGTCCATCAAAACATCTCTACTCGAGTTTTGAAGTGATACTTCTTAGGCGGTGACTCGATAATTGGACGAGAATTATTGAGAGTGAAATTTCAACGACGCGTCATGTTTAGGCACATTTAGCTACATGAGAGAGAAGAAAGATATTACTCTCTCTTTCTCTGTCTCTCACTCTTGTTCTTTATTTTTTATGAAGTTCCACTTCTATCACGTGGATGGTGCTGCACACGCAATTTTTACGTAATCGCTGCGCTTGAGGTGGTCATCAACGTAAACAGATTGACAAAAAAATCTAATATTTAAAAAATTATTAGAATATAAAATAAAATATTTATAATATTAAAAACTTTGTATAATCTTTGCGAAAAGGAAGGTATAATTACTCATTCTAAGCTTATCTTTCTACCTTTTTCAAGCATAAAACTGAAGGTATAATTGTATATATTCCTTCAACGTTATAACAAAAAATGTAGTTGAAAACTTCTCAAAAAAATATTCACCACTAACGAATCGAATTGCATAATTTTTGTATCTTGCATACTAAATATCAAGGAGGGGCTCATGGCTAAGTAGAAACCGCCACAGGGGTCGATCACGTTAAGTCAAAAGCCCGAAATTCTGACAATCAGTCTTACCAAGGGGTATCCTATTACTCTGTAACTGGGTTATAGAGGTCAAATAGGCAGTCACTCCATGTAGAATACTGCTGAGCTATTCTGTACCAATCTCACCGTGATAACTTAGGTGAAGTGAGCTTGAAGTGAGTTATCGATAGTGTCAATCCCTTTTTTTTTTTTTTTTTGAGGGTGGGAAATCATCAAAAAATTTCTCCGGCTGTGGGCAGAGCGAGAGGGCGTGTCAGACTCTTATTGTCTGAAACCCATCCGTGTTCCTTCAGATGCCTGTGCCAGGGGCCACGGTATCCCTCTCGGACTTTCCCGCAACCCTAGCAGGCAACGGCCCTAGCGGACCCCGTCATTGGTGCTGACATCTCTTTGAAGCGCGCGTGGAACACAACGCGCCGTCGGCCCGCGCCTGGTCCTTATTGAACGGCGAGCTGCCCATTGTTCGCCGTTCGCAAGCCCACGCCTACGGTGGCCGGGAATCGGCCTGCGATTCCCGACGCCCAGGGCGTCTCCTGCGGCGGCTAGGGGCGTGAGGGCGCGAAGTGTCAATCCCTAGCATCAGGTCGGATGATAGTTTACTTCACTTAAGTTATCACGGTGAGATTGTTACAGAATCAACCGGCTGATATCCGGTTAGACTGGAAGCCGACCCCAAAATAGTTGGGCTTTAGAAAATATAATTGAGTCGTACCGAATTGCACCTTCTGTTTCCTTCTCTTCTATACGTTGCCGAAACATAAGCCATAATGGTTACCAGCGATCCGTTTTTGGATACATCGTTTTCGTTATAAATCTGAAACGCCCTAGTTTTAGTTTTATCATAATTTTGTGAAAATCTCGTTGCCCCGGTTTAAGCACCTCTTTAGAGGCTTGTGTAATGGGATAAAAATGGTGTTTTAAAGCCTATCGTACCCGGCTCTCTATTTTTGGGAGGGTTTGTATTTAAGTATATTCAAGTTTTTTTTAATTCAATTGACAGCCACTTATTACTATTTGAAGGCTTTTGGGATAACATAGATATGTATTTTATTTTATTTATTTGGCAAAATAAACAGTTACACATTACACTATTACACAAAATTTGACCTGCAGATTGAGTAAATGTATAACCCACAACATTTTCCACATTATTATTATTAAAATAAGTTATAAAATTAATAGAATGAGCGCTAGGTTAGTGATAAAAAAAAGAAACGATAAACATACATTATAAGAGTTAAATATTACGGAGCAATATCCAAAATACTTTAACGAACAAGACCTCTAAAACCAGTGAGAAAAACGAAGATGTCATTATTTTTAAAGAGATTATTATATTGACCAGTAAGGCGAAGTAGGGGTGCTTGTAAGCCACCGTTCGTACAGCTCGCGCGATAAGAGTTTGGCTTTGACCGTTATTGCGCAGAAATCAGAAATTGGGTATCAACGGGCAATTAGCGGGGTGCGGGGCGGGTGTGTAGGCGCACGCGGTGCTCTGATTGGCGCTCCAGTCATTCCCTGCCTCTCGCATCGATACGACGTACCGCGCACACCTGTTGTACAATCAAAAGTTCAAAAATCCGAAGGTCAAAGCCAAACTCTTATCGCGCGAGCTGTACGACTAGAAGATACGGCAAATATAGGTCGTGCGCGCACACCACCGCTTATGATTATTCTAGACACTACATAGCTAATCTTATTAGTACCTAATATCCATAGTCTCCATAATCCGTAGTTTTAAATATTGGCGTGTGCTAGCTGACATATTATGGCAAATAATTTTAATATTTTGTGTTTCGTAATGTTAATTACTTATTACTATATAGAATCCAGTTCTTCTAACTGAACAGACAGCAGTGCTGCTGGGGAGTTTGTTCCGCCACTTTTTCTTCCCAGCTAAAGCACTAGGAAGTGGTGAAGGGTGGGCGTTTTGGGGGGACTGTCTTATGTGATTTTGACGTTCAAAAAGTGCTGATTCTCAGCCCAGTTTGAATAAATGACTTTTGATTTTGTTTTTTTTTTGATTATACAATCACATATATGCTATTACATAAAACAAATAAAAACATTGTTTTTAAAATAATACATTTGTCTTTAGGATATCTTATGTAGCTTATATCTATTCAGAAGATCACTATAAGATGCATAAGTACGAAAGCGACGGAAATGCATGGCTTTCAAAAACTTACTTTGAACTTTTTCAATCGCGTCTGAGTATTTACTAAAGATGGGATTCCATACCCCAATAGCTTACTCTAACTGGGACCTGACTAGCGATTTGTAAAGATATAAAATGTATATGGGCGGACAAATTCTGTGGCTGATCTCATTACAAAACATACCTATATATGATATGGATATGGCTGATATGGCTTTATATCACCATTGCTCTCAAAACAGTGAAGAAAAACATCGTGAGGAAACTAACATGTCCTAGAACCAAACATTCAAAGACATGTGACATCCATCAATCGCACTTTGTTTGCGTGGTGGATTTTGGCCCACTCCCTCTCACAGAGAGGAGGGCTGCGTCCCAGCACTAGGAAAGTTTTAGGTTGATTATCCTAGATATGGTTCACACCTCACTCTTGTGATCTACGCATATTTGAATAATAATGGTGCCTCATACTCATAGATATTATCAAAAGGCAATGTGCTGGGTGTTGATAGAAGTTGAAAACAAACAATAGAACGGTCAACTCGTGCTCATTCTTTTTGAATATAAACTCAAGCCTTTTGAGAACATAGTTAAAGGAGAGTTATTACCGTTTCCAGGAATGAGCAGGAAAGTCTATCGTGCAGATAAGTTCATTATTATAGGGATCCGGTACGACAAGATACGGCTAGGAACTTTTTTAATTTACCTACGTAGTCACAAGTTCGTTTTCAAAAGTCCGGGTTACCTAAATATCGAATATAATTTTATTGCTCCGAATATCGATATACATAACATACTACTAGTAAAGCTGAAGTGTTTGTTTGTTTGCTTGAACGCGCTACTCTCTAGAACTACCGGTTGGATTTGAAAAATTATTTTTATAATGATAGCCCAATTCTTGAGGAAGGTTATAGGCTATTTAACATTACGCTAGGACTCTTAGAAGGCTTTCTTCGATACCGCTGGCAGCCATCGCAACCCTCTGGTTGCGAAGGCCGCCAGTTATGTCCCCTCTAGAATCAGTAGAATCCGCCGTCCAAGGCACGCACTGACCGACCCCGACGACCCCACCACCCTCCTCCAGGAAAGCAGTAGGGCCACCAGTACAGTATACAAACACAGACACAAAACGAAGTTCCGACCTCGCCGCCGAGGTCCTTCGCGTCCGCGTCCGCGTTCCTCCCCGATAGATTCCTCTTCCCCTCCCTTGATCGGATCCACAGAGCCAGCTGGTGGCGTAGCTGAGCCAGTAGTTTTACCCCTTAATAATAATGAACCCATTTTGATCCAGCCTGTCCCCAACTTGCTGTCCTTCCCCAGCGACGCCCTAAGCCGAGGTCCGTACCCTACAGGGGGTGCCCTTAGGTGATGGTCGCTTAGTTTATAATTAATATTATGCCCCTGGCTGGAGGCTTTGAGTTAGCTCGAAGGCACCACAGGATTGACCGGTTAAGCAGTCACGGCCTCTCAAGGCCACCTGCGCGATGCCATACATAAAAAAAAAAAAAAAAAAATCTTAGAAGGCAAGCAAAAATAACAAAAATGTAGAATGGACGATAAACGAAAACGAAATAATATCACGTGCGGGCGATGCGATGCCACGGGGTGGAACGTCGGAACAAGACATTTCACGTGGACGAAGTTGGGGGAACTTTCTAGTTGGTAATAAAGGTATTGGTTACGGACGCGTGTCGAACATGTTACTATTATGATTGTACGCCGAGTACAGGCTTATAGACAGTTTTAAGAAGTAGGTAATAGAGCTTAAAGGTTTCTTAGTTCGTTTATATTTTAATGAGTGCAGCCGGGCTATGAAAGTCTGGTACATACAGGGTGGCAGAGACATCGTAGCACAACCGTTAACATGGATTCAGCCAATGATTCTAAAACCCCTGCGTTGCAATTTTTCGTCGGTTATAAAAAGAAATTGCTGCTGCAAACATTTATGCGTAGTTATTGCACTTTCCTAGGAAACGGCTGCTTTTTTTTGATAACCGACGATTAAGTCTACGCTAGTCTAAAACCATGTGCAATTGATGGGTGGACATTGACGCGCAAACTGAAACCAGGAATTCATGGTTTTAGTTTGCGCGTCAATGTCCACCCATCAATTGTTGTTAAAGTGATATATATATACACAGTAATAAAGATAAGTTGCACAAAGTCAATATTCAAAAGATTTCTAGGTTGAATTTTCTAATTTTGTTTTAGGTGTTGTTAAAACTGGCAAGTAGGGCTGCCAGGGTTGCGGGAAAGACCGAAAGGGTTACCGTGGCTCCTGGCACAGGCAACTGAAGGAAGACGGGTGGGTTTTAGTCAGTAATAGTCTGACACACCCTCCCGCTCCGCCCAGAGCGGGCAAAGTTATTTGATGATTCCACACCCAAAAAAAAAAATTGGGATAATTCTATTTTACTTTCGAAACATAGGAAGTTATGAATTACATGTTGAATCCAAGGGACTTACGAAAAAACGAACCAATACCAGCTGTCTACAAATTAAAATGAATACTAGACAAGAATCTAAAAAACAGTTTTTTGCCCTACATTGAAATGACAAAAAGCCTACTACGTTGACAAAACGTGACTGCTGGTAGTACTAACTCGGATATATTATGTTAGTTCCGAAAATCGTGCCTTACAACGTTTCATGTTTGACAACCATCTATAAACTGCCATGATACGATGAAACGTTTTATTTTTAGGGTTTCGTTAAAGATGAATAGAAACTTTTTGGATACCTTGATTCGATTTTCTGAGTTTCTCTGCACAGCTCTTGTCAAAAGGAATAGGTATTTAAAAGCGTTATAAGCACAAGTTTGCTCATTTATTTCCACCCAAACTTTTACTGATAGGAATAGATACATATAACAACGAAAATAAAGTTTGTAGTTTGTAGCGGTATCTACATCGTTACATGCGAACTACGCATCACACTGACGTCACGAAAATCCTGCATCGCGCAAGCAAAGTTTACCGCGCAACTAGTATATGTACATCGTCCCGACAACCATCGTCGGGCAGTTGCCCACCAGCCACGACACCCGTCTGGTTGGAGGATCCTCCCTTTTCTATGGAGGTACGAGTATGAGTGAGCTTTACACACCCTGTTTCTCGCACCTCTTTAAGTTAATCCTTCTGTATAAATTACTTGTATACACAACAATGCCGCTAATTATTAGATATATTTCAATCAAATAGCGAAGTGTTAATAATTATAAGATAATAACTTACAAACTTAGCATAGGGCTGTGCGTAGATTTGAGTCAATAGAAATATACAATAGCTTCTAGTCGACTATTGTTCATAGTAAACAATGATTGCTCGCAAACTGACAACAAAGTGGTTTTGTTTTTGCAAGACAGAATTGTTATGTCTGGAACAGAAACAACTGTTTTGACTTGTGTCCGCTCTATCTTGAACTATTCTCGATAAGTCTTTAAAACTGCAAGGACTTCAATCACATACAGGTCTACGTATAATAATTATATTGTACAGACAAGAATAGTCCCATTGTCTCGGCCCGCCCCTACTTCATCCGGTTTTTATGAGCTGACAAAACATCGAGGTTTTGTATAATACATTACATAATTTTAAATATTAATTAATTATACACATAAGCCGGCCAAGTGCGAGATGAACTCGCGTGGATACCGTTTCGTACGATGATTTTGTGTTACCCACCAAAAACATTTCATTTAAAGGAGGTGGCCAAGACACACATAACGCTTTCACTATTAAAAAGTTATCAAATTTAAATGTAGAGCCAAGGCCATATTTCTACAAGGCTTAACTCTACAAAGCTTACGTCTTGGTCAAAATGGGCTTATGGTAAGAAATTAAGTCACTGGTTTTTAATGTTTTATCCTGCAATAGTTCAATGGACAGGTTGAGCCATATATTTTGGGTCATAGAATATATGCGTTCCAAATTTCGATTTAATCAGTCCAGTAGATTCAGAGCAACTTGGCTGTGGCAAATACAGACACACGATAGATCTTATAAGGGTTCTGTTTTTTAATTTCGACGGAACCATAAAAATATAAAACTTCTTTGATACCTAGACTAGCTTTGTAATATCAAGCCTGAGTTATGAACATCCTTTCGTTCAATCAGTAAGCTCAGGCTCTTAAGCGAATTTTCCGAAGGCCTTCTGAAGGCCGTCAAAATAATCTAGAGAGAAAACTTTGCTTTTATTATTTTTAGGCTCCGTAAATCTTACGACATTTTGTAACATCTAAAAGGTATTAAGGTATTAAAATAAGGAGAGGGTTTTGCTCTATAGTCGTGTGTTCTGTGATTATATTCTTCTTTTTTCGTATCGCCACAAACTATGCGAGAATGTAGCTTATGTCGTGTTAAAATATATTAGCCAGTCAGCACGATAATGTCATTACTGGCCTGGCGTACTCCAGACATAATATATTAATGTATACCTGCGGGGTAATTGCGTAATACACTGACAGTAGCAATGCCTTTCATTTTGACAGTTCAACAACATTCATTGGTTTATTTACGTTGTTGAGCTGACAAATTTTCCGATCATATGAAGCAATGGATTAGCAGTATCCTTCAAAATGATTCAGATATAAGGGTGCTGCTCGTAGAGGCTATTTTAATAACGCATCCCAATGACTATGATAAATCATATGTATTTCTGTAAATTGGTTCAACAGAACACTTTTACACGTCAAAAATATCTTATGTTCTAAAACTAGATGAGTTCGATGATTCCTATATGACCACTCTGAGAAGAAAAACCGGAACAAACTCAGAGGTCACAGTCTCTTTAAAAGTCTAGACATAATCTTGGTTAATATGAGGACCACGCTGATTAACGTCTGAGAGAGATGGTCTTCTGAGGAAAGAACCACACAGATTTAAGTGTACCTGTCCAGTTAGTGCAAGCATTTGTCAGTAACGTCAAGAGTATAGGCACATACAATATGATATGCTTCTCCTGGTTGGTCCTAAAACGACCAAAGATAAACACCGGCCTGCTTATAGATTTGTGCTAATAATATTCGGGTCATTAGGAAATCATTAGAACCGTAAACACTGTTAATTAATATGTTTTTATTAGCACACACAAATTACAAAACCGAATTTCTCGGTCTTTCTGTTAGGTAGGTATATTTTTGTACACCAATTTATGACTAACTACATAGTTTCTGCTCTCGTGAAGTTTCTTATTCCCACTCCGTCCATCGCATCACCCGCCCCCGCTGTCATTTCGTTTTCACTTCTTTTTCTTTTTGCTCGGCTCCTAAGGTTCATAGCGTGATGTTAAATAGTCTATAGCCTTACTCAAGAATTGGGCTATCGAATGCAAAAAGATTGTTTTTAAATTCCAACCGGGTAGTTCCAGTGATTACAAACAAATAAACAAAATTTGAAAATATATGAAGAAACTTTTGTGGTATAGTAACTTTATTCATATACATCGTCTTCACGTATATTCAATGCATAAAAAATATTCTAAAAGAGTTTAAAACTGGATTTTCTTGCTCATTCTTCTCCATACGAAACTACCTTTTGGAAGGGGCGACTAGAATCAATTAAATGTATTTTCTTGAAATGTAGACGTTGAACAGTGCCTTATATTTTAAATAAGTGATTTGACTTTAATTTTGAAGAAGGAGAAATCATACTTTTTACTCCGGAAAACTAAAAAGTGGGACACCAATTAAAACTTTACACAGGGTAAGTAGAGTCGTGGTACTTACTATAAATGCCTAAAACCTTAAACCCATCTACAACACGACTTCAAGACAATGAAACTCAGCTACAAAAATCTGCGATTTCAACTAAGATTCTACTCTACGGTAAGTAAAAGTCTAGAACATAAAACACAGCAGTTATTCAGACTAACCTACAATTGTACGAGTACGTTAAGAAAACTCGGAATGAAATATTAAACCTGTGTAAGAGGTTCTAAGACAGCGAGAAATGGCGTCATTTTTCACGACAGTCCTAATTAGCTCACAGTATAGTATATAAGTACTAGGTACAGGTGACTGAGAGATTGTTTTAGGAAGATAGAACACCTGTAACCCGTATACAAATGTGTGTAGGTGTAAGTATGTTCATATATTTTATTTTATTTTATTTGGGAGAACAAACAATTGTACATTTTGTCTTACATCTAAGTATACAATAAAGTGGGTTAACGTACAATCAAAAACGTCTCCACATATTACTTTAAGTATTAATTTACTTACATACAGTATGGAAGAAAGGTAGGGCTTATTATAATAATATACTTAATTATTGGGTTTTAAGTGCATTAACTAATTCTTTTTTAATATAGAACTTTATGTTTTAGTTTTTTCTCGAATGAATAATGAGACAAACAGCAGCCTACAGCATCTTTTCGAAACTAATATAGGTAAATAACGTAAAGTTATTAAGTTACGTTTTTTTAGACTTTGAATTTTTTTAAATTAATTCTCAAAAAAAACGGTTTGACTGGAATCTGGTCACTAAGCACGAAATCCGTAGTTTCGGCTGAAGTTACGGGCATTTGCTACTACGTGTCACCTTCGGACACAATATTACATCTCAGACTAAGGAAAAGAAGAATAGACATGACATACCTACGAAAAAAACGTGCATACCTAAAATGTGAGTCTGGCACAAAGATGGCGGCTTGCGGTAGAGCTGCGTGCATTATAATATCAAAATTTTCTTCAAAACACTGAAAGAAACAAGTTGCTATGACAACTGATGTACTTGTTGGCTGTGACAAAACATGGCGACCGGCCGCAGTGAGATATGCTGTATACTGTTCGTTATGCCGAGTCCTTTCTTTTCCTTAGTCTGAGGATTACATCGAGACCCGAACTAAAAATGAATGGCAACACCACTTGACAGTTATCCTTACTCGCGATGTGTATCGCGATTTTTTTTATTAATTGGGTGTAGATTTATTTCCTAAGTATCGAACTACTTTCGGACGGGCCCGTTACTTCGTTGAGTAGGCCCCCTGACCCAACGGCCAACATAGATCTTTTGGTGAAGATCCTAAATAAAAAAATATAAAAAATATTTTTTTATTTAGGATCTCCACCGAAGGATATACACAATACATAAATAAAAGATAACATCAGGTATTATGTCAGGTAAGGTCAGATGTAGATGACTGGATTCTCAAAAAATCAACCTAGAATCAATTCCTAAACAAAACAACGCTAACCCGGATCTAAAAGATAAGCACCACTTGGCTGGTGCATGTAACTTAAATGATAAAATGTCACCTATTTTCATTAACAAAACGTCTGGTCACAACAATCGTGGGACATTACATTCAACCTTAAGACGTCAACAATGTAGGACACCAATAACTTGTACCCACAACAAGTATATCACATGAACCTAGTCTTCGCTATCGATCGGTCTGTCTCCAACCACATCACGAGTACCGTTGGCGAGGAAAGTGTCTTGCCTTCATTGCCTATCAAAACAAATGAAGATATTGGTGAAGTTTACTCAATTTAAACTAGGAACGCGTGATGTCACTACAATCCTACATAAATGATAATGTGTAGTTTGAAAGTTTGTCCTTGTTTCACGCAGCAACGAATCAACGTGTTTTTTTGCATAGAGATAGTTTATGAGCCGGAGAGTGACATAAACTCCTTTCATCCGATAGAAATTTACGATTCCTGTGGGCTACACCACGAGAACAAAGCCGAGGGTGGGTGTATATTCAGAAATACATCATAAAGTAATCAATACTCAAATTATTTTTGAAAATGTAAAGATTTGATTTCACAGACTGTCAAATCCCATGTCAAGTTATTTGATTGCCGTTAGTTTGCCAGTCCCTTATAATATTATTTTTATGTTGAGAAGCCTGTCAAAAACCGATTGCAAAGTCAGCCGACCTATTCTGTAACAATCTCACTGTGATAACTTAGGTGAAGTGAGCTAGAAGTGAGTTATCGATAGTGTCAATCCCTAGCATCAGGTGGAATGATAGCTCACTTCACCGAAATTATCACGGTGAGATTGTTACAGAATCGACCGGCTGGTAGACCACTTTTGTGACCTACTGTACGTCAGTGTACGTCCTAAACCATCTTGTACTGATGAATTATTTATTTAATTCGTGCACCAAATAACTTGTTGAATACTTAAGTGCGCATACGTTGTGTAATATCATGATCCCAGCTTTGACAAAGGTCTTCCGTATTTCTGTTTTCGAGGGGGTTCCACTTTGAATTCTATTACAATGAAAGGTAATTAATTTAATTAATTAATTATAATTGTTTCTAAAGATAAATATTTGACTGCCTCGTTGGTGTAGGTAGTGGTCGCGGTATTCCACTCAGAGCACCGATCTCAACAGCGCTTAACCGAACTGCACTTGAGCATTTCCACTAACCGCACTGAAACGAAATTTTGAAACGTGCGGTTCGTAGGAACAGTTTTTTTAATATTATTTTCAGTTCCCGAACGGCACCTACGTAAAATATTTTTTTAGTTATGGGATGTATTTTTTTGTTCAAGGCATTATCAAACAAAATACCTATTATATCGATACAAATCAGCAGAAGTTAAGCTTTGTACCGGATTATTCCACCTTGTTCACCTGGAGCAAATATTAATGATTTCGTTAGTTCAAATCATACAGTATTTCAACCAATGGTCGACTAGACGCACTCAGACATAATACCGCTCTACACAAAATCTAAGTATGTTTCAGTATGCAGTGAGTCGGGGCTATCGCATCGACGCAAGTTTAGCAATTACGTGTCATCATGTAGGTAGGATATGCAATTCATAATATTAATCATTATTATTATTTTCCACCATGAATGCAACTTAATTGAAGATGTCTATCATATCATCATAGAATGTGTCCGGAACTAGTCGGAAAGATGAGATTTGTTAACAGTATTTATTTATTTATTAAAACTTTATGCACAAGTAATAAAAATACTGTACAAAGGCGGACTTAATGCCTGAGGCATTTTCTACCAGTCAACGTTAGGGCGATGCAGAGATATACCATGGCAGGTGCAACATACCTACGGGATAGATAGCACGGAAATGACTTTAAAATACAAGAATAAATACTAATACATAAATACATACATATTAACAAAATAAACCTTGGTCAGGAGATATAACGATCGGAAGAGGAGAAAACGAATCCAACAACTCAGCGCTGGGATGTTTCGGCCAACTTCTGACGGATATGTTCACGTGTCTTCACTTTAAAAGATAACCGACTGGTTGCTGTCCTGATATTCAGAGGGAGCGCATTCCAAAGAAAAACCGCCTGGACAAAGAAAGAAGAATGAATGAAGCAGGAACGGTGAGAAGGACATCGTAGAAGACGATTGTTGGTGGAACGAAGATTTTTACTAATTACTTTTTAATAGTATGTGCGAGATTGGGGTATGTAACTGCGTCCTTGCTGCTCCTGCTTCGGAAGCAGCCAGGATGCTTTACAGGCTCGTAAACATTGGTATCAATCACAGAGATAGTTTAAGATAATTTTATGTTGTGTAGTAGTTTGTAAAGTCGATTTGTAACTATGAGGGTGGCATAACCCGTCTAGATTAAAATCCTCTTTTTTCTTCTTTTTCTCTTTTTTTCCGTCATTTTGGACTTGTTACTAACATAAACGATTACATTCAAAATTGATTTTAGTTATGTTTTTTTTAAACACAGTGCGGGTGGCGGTTAGTGGAAGTGCTCAGGTGTGATTCGGTCAAGTGCTGTTGAAATCAGAGTACTGAGTGCAATACCTCGCAAATGTAACTGTTGAGCGTTGCACAGAATGTGACAACTTGGTCGGGGTTGGTTTTTCAAAGGGTTTTTTTTTCTATTTATGATGGGTGTGCACTTGACTCTAGTCTAGGTCAGTGGTGACAGAGACAGAGTCGACGGTGGAGTGAGCTTACCCAGAAGAAGCCTGTTCACTATCACTTTGAAGAGATTAGGGTTGTATGCGTTCGGAAACACAGATGCAGGTAAAGACATCCAATTCGCATTAGGCGTTTCCAGATGTCTTTTACATTTGGAAACACCTAATGCGAATTGGTGGAATAGCAACTAGGTAAGGATGGTAACTTGCAGTGCGTCTAGATGACCGATGGAAGAAAGGGACCGGTGGAATAAGGTCGTGGAGTTCTTGGGCACACTCACCGAAGTACAATCTGTAGAAGACCGACAAGCACGCAACCTTGCTGCAACGAGCCAAGCTGTTAAGCTTGGTATCCACCAGTTTTACGTCGCCAATCTTAACTTAACCGTCTACCCTCTGCTTCCACCGAGTCAAGCGCGGCAAGTTGGAACTTTGCTGAGCCATCCCAAAGGTGGCTGCAATACTCCATGCAGGATCGGACTTGCGCTTTGTAAAGGGTCAGAAGCTGTCCAGGCGTAAAGTATCGCTTCACTCTATTTAGGATTTCCAGTTTCTTGGCCGCTATTTGGGCTTTGTACTCGATGGTGGCGCCGAAGTTGAGACTGATGTCAACTCCATGCCTAGGAGCTCGAGCCGATCAGTTACAGGAACAGATGTACCCCGAAAAGAAGGAGTTTCTCAATAGCAGCAAGGTTTAAGGGAATTACATAACCCACGCCTTCCTGCCATGAAGGTAGGCAGAAAGTACAGAACGCTATCCGCGCTACGATCCTTCTGCTCCTTTTGTCGGGATCAGTTCTTGAATAATACAATTAACTCACCTTCTATTACATGACACTTGAAAATAACTATCGTAACATGTATGTATAGAGGTATGAGAAACAGGGTGTAAAGTTCACTCATACCTCCATAGAAAAGGGAGGATCTTACGACCAGACGAGTGTTGTGTCTGATGGGCAACTGCTGACAATTGATGTCCGGAAGTTGTATATAATTATGCTAGTCGTGCGGTAAACTCTGCTTGCGCGATGCAGGATTTGCGTGACGTCAGTATGATGTGCAGCTCGCATGTGGCGATATAGATACCGATAAATATTTATGTACTTAACAATTAGTATCACTTTCATTCTTTTTAGGGCTCCCGCAAACTGGCGCACGCGACAGCGCAACACGACTCTAGTAAAACAATTTCTATGAAAACTTCATGAAAATTGTTCTACTAGAGTCGTTTCACGCTGTCGTATCGCGCTTGTCTGCGGAAGCCTTTACTGTGTTTTTTGGAACGAAGATCCTTAACGCGGCTTGCGGTAGGAGTTGACTGGTAGAAATTACATGTAAGGAAAAGACGTTTAAATACGAATGTGTTTGTGCATGCGAGTATCGCTTATGCTTTGTTCCTGACGGGAATCGTTTTTACTTTTTAATCAATTGGCACTATAACAACAAGTAAACAACAAGCAACAAGTTGTATTTAGTTTCAAGTTTCGAGTTTTTATTTTGTTTTTGTCAAATACCTGTGCTTTTGTGCGTTTTGGTTTATCTTTTTGCACCAATCGAATGATTTATCTTTTTATCTATGTACTAATACATTGTGTTGGTGAAGTGTGAACACTTAAGCCTACCCCTTCGGAAACTACTACCATGATATAGGATAGATAATTTATTTGTCCAAAACATAAGTACACACACAGTATATTGATATAATCCCATGAGGAGCTACTCCTCATATTATAATATCCAATAACACGATACGACATGACGACGAGACACGCGCCCGGTGGTCGCATGTACAGGACAACGGTCGGTCGGTAACCCAGATACCCTCCGTGAGATTGTCAGTAACACCAACGCGTTGCTGATTTATATTGAGGAGCTGTGGTGGATCAAATAATCGATTTTCCCACCCGTACGCAAAATTCACGCATTGACGTGGAAATGCGGACACCAGCCCGTATTACCTATTATCTAATAATATTATACACCCAGTCATATAACCCGTTAATATACATTATCAGCTCCACGCATAAGCGGAGCGGAAACTCCGAAGTTCACTTCGCCTCAGTAAACAAAGCAATCATTATAATGCTGGCTATCAAATCAAACATACGGCTGATTCCATTAGTTCCAAATCGAATGAGAAACACCACAAATAATTGTATGTGTGAGCTAGTGAGAGGATGTTATTATTCTAGAATAGTTGTGGCCTGTGTCGTGTTGTGTCTTAACTGTAGTGGATATTATAGTTATTAATGAAGAATTATTATTTATTTTTCTCAAACATGCTTGAAAATTTGAGCATTATTTTGATAACCTTCTTCGAGATAAATCGAAATTGCTCTACTGGCCAAATACATGCGAGCAGCGGAAGGCAAAAGTTGTATGAAAATGCATATCTGTCGTGGTTCAGGGACCAAATAAATTATATAGTAACCTCATATCTATCGTGTAATTAAAAAATTGAAGGATCTTTACTCCGATACATGGCAACCAAGGAGGTAACTTATCAAAGGTTTTATTGAAATTTCGAACTGGCTTGCAAATAGACAGATAGCTGTTTATTGAGAAAACAAATGAACAATTTAACCCGGGATAAACTATTGTTGTTCGTCATTGATTTTGAAAAGTAATTTTATTTTAATTTCCACGCATTATTTGAGAAAAGTACTATACAAACCTTGGCCACAACTAGGCATTGATGGACTTACGTATGTGTGTCTCGGCTTCGCCTCGGCCCACATTTACACGTTCGACCATCAATACCTCTTTTGCTCGCCGCTGCAGTAATGTAATTATCAACATGTTTTATTAATCGATTTACAATGTAAGTATTTTCACAGTCCACAAGATAATACCAAATGTGTTAGAGAGCCTTTTGTGTCCATCATCCGGTAGGAGGCGCTCGCGTATGCTTCGTCCCGCAGCAGGGGGCCGACTCACCAAGTCCGTCAACAAAGACACGGGCCCGTCCGAAAGTAGTTCAATACAATAAAAGTAAACCCTACTCCCGATTACTTAATTTTTCAGGGCGGGCAGAAACACATCGGGAGTAAGGAAAATTACTGTCTAAACGTTTTGTCATTATTTGTTAGTTTGGGCCCCGGACTAATCTTATGTCCGTAAGTGATACGCAGTAGGAAACGTCCGTAACTTCGGCGGACTTCGTGCTTAGGTAGTAGGACCCCTGATTAGTGTCTCACAATAACAATATACGTACCTACAAAAAATCATCACAGAAAAGACGAATAATAATAAAGTGAATTGGGGTGTCAAAATAGAGATTGAAAAAATGTCGCGTTTCATCGGTTTCTAACTTACATCCTTATACGTAGGTACATATAGTTATGATGTGACATCGTAAAATAATAGCATAAAATTAAAAACAGACTGTCCAAAAACAAATGCTCCTATGTTTAAAGCAAAAGCTAATCCATTCCATTCTAAAAGAGAATCGATATTCTCAAATGGTGCTATAACAATTTAGTCACAATAAACAACAAAATGGCAACCACATAATTAAACACAAAATAGTAACACTTTAAAAAAAGCATTTGTGTGTTACCTTAATATTACAAAGAAGTATGCATCAAAGATGAAAGCGCTTTGCTAATTAGCGATGTTATAATAACAATACCGCGACACGATGCGTTTCGACAACACTTCATTCAAATGTTAGAATCAACATTATTTTATACAGACAGTGAGCTGAAAATATGACTGCTGTTAAAGAGGATCAACATTGCGTGGAAAAGTTTTTATCTGTTGTTTTGTAGAGGAAATAATGTTTTAATTACGGTAGCCAAAATTCTACAGAAATTGTTTGATAGTTTAATGTTTTTTGTCATTGTCATAGTGTCTGTGTTATGGGAGACTTCATGAATAAAAATGTGTTGAATGTATTTATTATGCATAGCCATTATTAACCAACTAGGGATAAATGTATGAAATTTGATCTATTGATTAATCCAATTCTCCAAAATGTAATCCAAATTCGTAACAGTTCGAAGCAATCCTCAGTTCCTCAGACAAATGATAGAAAGGACAGCCTAGATTTTCCAGATTTTCCTTTCCAAGTTATTTTTCCGTATTTCTTCCCTGCAGGCATAAACAAAGATTGCTTACGTTTTTTAGACTTCGGAACCCCAATCACATGCCGTTAGGTTCCGTGTTACGAATGGGATCACAGGATTGGTTCCCCAGAGGGTCGTAGAACACGAGAAGGGGACAGTAACTGCAGATCCTATTGTGTTCGAGATTTCCGAAATCTGTTTGCCCTCACTTGTCATCTTTGACCTTTTCGGGTGACAAGTATTACTTTGCATACACACTATTTCTTTTATTCTGGGTTTTTTTTTACATACGAGTAGTCTTGTTATGGGTATTCTATTATATTCTAAGTTACTACTTTTCCTCATGCCTAAGCAAAATCATGATCATCTGAATAGCCTTTTCCTAACTGTGTTGGGGTCAGCTTCCAGTCTAACCGGACGCAGCTGATTACCAGTATTTTACATGGAGCAACTGCTTATCTGACCTCCACAACTCAGTAACTGGGTAACACGATACCCCTTGGTAAGACTAGTTGTCAGACTTTCGGGCTTCTGACGGCCCGTAACGACTGTCAATGATTCTAGAATAAGAGCCGGGACCAACGCCTTAACGTGCTTTTCGAGGCTCGGAGGGGTCTCGATGGTCACCCATCCACGAACCAACCGTGGCAAGAGTAGCTTAATCTGATCGATTGACCCGTGCGGGTGTTGTTACTGAGCCACGAGCCCCTCGTAAGTATACTTGTTCCTACCCATTCCCGTGCCTGATGTATTGGGTTTAAACAAAACATTGCTTTAAAAGAGAGTTCAGTCCACTTTAGACGCGAAAACTGATTTATAGCGTTAACAATATTGACTATAAACATATTCGATGATATATTGTTGTAACGACCATCAGATTTTCTTTTAATAGCCGGGAAAAGCTGATCGGTACGTGCTCCTCCACAAACCGGTTACTCAGTAATTCCCTTGGTAAGACTGGTTGTCAGACTCTCGGGCTTCTGACGACCCGTAACGACTGTCGAAGATCCACGAATGACAGCCGGGACCAACGGCTTAACGTGCTATCCGAGGCACTTGGTATGGATGGTTGGGTCTTGGTGTGTAAAGATCATATCTAAGCAAAAACATACTTTTAAATGGGAAATGGATGTCAGCATTAATCAACAAAATGCTTGAATCCAAATTCACCGTTTATCTTTCGCTACTGCAATGCCTGCGTCATTAGACTTGCTGCGTCAAACAAATACAGGAAAAATATTACCCTCCTACTGGGGTAGTTGATAAAAAATAGGCCAGACATTCTATGACAAACTAGAATCTATGTGACAAACAGATCTGGGTGTCATAAGAACTAACATGAAAAGCATTAAGTGAACTATGATTTGATTTCATTCATTGAGCCGGATTCTGAAAATCCAGGCTCAAACTATCCGATACAAAGCTTTAATAAAAATGGAAATTCCATTTAAAAATCTGACCAGTTATAAATACAATAAAAGTTGCCGCCTCATATTAGTGCAAACGTTTAAAATATTAAACCGCAGCCCAACGAGTTTACTGATTGGTGAATTGATGTAAAAAATACCAAATAAAGGTCGTTATCCGATGGGATTCCACCGATTTCACGATTGCTGGATTCCACGCTTTAGTCCGGGATCCAATGGAAGATTATATCAGTATTCGAAATTCAGATCGGCCTGGTAAGTGATGTATGGCAATGGTCGCTACCAACTGCACCAACCGGTCAGTCAAATGAAATGCAATGGCTGATTCCTGTATTTTACTGATAGCTATTAATTAACCAGAAAAAAATGTCGTATGAACCAGCGATTTTTTAAAAGGAAAATACACTCGAAACAACAATAAACATAATC
Source organism: Brachylomia viminalis (assembly GCA_937001585.2). Lineage (NCBI taxonomy): Eukaryota > Metazoa > Arthropoda > Insecta > Lepidoptera > Noctuidae > Brachylomia > Brachylomia viminalis. Next base: position 4,600,137 of record OW443305.2, on the reverse strand, counting down.
TTGAAATCTGTTGAGCGCTTACATGCAAACGGCTTCTTAGTAGGCGATCGTTTGACGGGTTAAACCAGAAATAGTGTTAAACTTAGCCTGCGAGGGCCAACCTATAAACGTAACCTTACAGCCCTAAAGATTTTACATGCAAAGAATTCAGTATCCATCGTAATCAATATGGATGTAAAACTGTACAAGATAAAACAAAATATACTTAATTGTTTCTTTCTCGTTAAGTCAAAATATGTAGGTTGTGAGTCTATTAAAATACCTTTGATAAATGATAAATGATAAATGATTTTATTTCTGTAAGTAGGTTTGAACAAACACTTTTACACGTCAATCATATTTTTTTTTTTAAACTAGATGGGGTCGGCGTTTCCTATCTGACTACTCTGAGAAGAAAGGCCGAAACAAACTCAGAGGTCACAGTCTCTTTTAAAGTCCAGACAAAATCTTGGTCAGGTCATGTGAAAGCTATGTAGATCGGTGTCTGCAATGGTCTTTTGAGGAAAGAACCACACAGATTGAGTGGACCTGTCCAGTCAGTGCACGCAATTGTCAGTAATCGTGCAGCTCAACTTAGACTCAAGGAGCTCAACGATTCGACGAACAATACCAAAGAAAGGACATTTGAGTAGGCCGCATAAATTACTCAAACTGCCAGATCACGATTACGTTGAGAAAAATACAAAAATAAATATAAATAAATCAATGACCGACATAGTTCTCACATTCACAATAATTAGAATAATATTATAATAATCTTTGAGGACCATGTAGATTTGTGTCTGAAATGGTCTTTTGAGGAAAGAACCACACAGATTGAGTGGACCTGTCCAGTCAGTGCACGCATTTGTCAGTAACCGTGCAGCTCAACTCAGAACATAAGGAGCTCAACGATTCGACGAACAATACCAAAGAAAGGACATTTGGGTAGGCCGCATCAGCTACTCAAACTGCCAGAACATGATTAAAACTGCAACAAAAACACACATAGTCATCACATTCACAATAATTTAAAATAATATAATACTATAAATAGTAAATATTAGTGTCATTGTATAAGTAAATAAGTATAGATACTTATAGCAAAGATTATAAGTAGAAATAGTTAGCGAAATAAAATAAATTAACATTGCCTGTGCTTTATTGGAGCAACTCAATCCCAAGCCTTTTTGTCCTCAATATAGTCTTTGACAGTATAATAGGCATTCTGGCATAATTTCCTTTTTATAAAAGATTTGAATTTATTAAGGCTTAGTGCTTGAATGTGGCTAGGAAGTTTATTATAAAAACGTATACATTGGCATCTAAACGAGCCACCTATTTTCTTGAGCCTGGTAGTAGGAACAACAAATTTGTGCTTGTTCCTAGTATTTAAATTATGGATATCACTGTACTTTTTAAACAGATTAATATTTTTATGTGCATACAAAAGATTTTCATAAATATACTGAGAAGGCACAGTCATTATATTAATCCCTTTAAATTTGTCTCTGAGGGAGTGTCTGGGACTTAATTTATAAATTGAACGAATTGCCCTTTTTTGTAAAACAAAAATCGTCTGAATATCGGCGGCATTTCCCCACAACAGAATACCGTACGACATTACACTATGAAAATAACTAAAGTATACTAAACGGGCTGTCTCTAAATCAGTTAAACCACGAATTTTCCTAACGGCGTATGCTGCAGAGCTAAGCTTCTTTGACAATTTATCTATATGGGGGCCCCATTGAAGCTTGGCATCCAAAGTTATGCCTAAGAATACTGTGGTATTTTCGGGTTTCAACTCTTCACCCTTTATGAGAATACTTGTTTCTACTTGTCTAACATGAGGTATCGTAAACTTAATACATTTCGTTTTTTTCTCGTTAAGAAGAAGGTTATTAACATTAAACCAGTTAACTACTTTTGCGAGGGCACTATTTACATTGTCAGTAACCAGCTGCTGACGTTTGAGTTTAAATAAAAGTGAAGTGTCGTCTGCAAACAGCACTATATCATGTTCATCCTTTATGAGGTAAGGCAAGTCATTTATATAAATAAGAAATAAAAATGGACCTAGAATTGAGCCTTGAGGGACCCCCATTCTTACTACCGATCCGGGAGATCTTTTCCCGTTAACATCAACTCTCTGAATCCTATCACTTAAATAAGAAGTAAGAAGATCCAGAGAGGCGTTCCGGATTCCGTAGTGGTGCAGTTTCCTGATTAATGTTGCATGAAGAACACAATCGAATGCCTTGGACAAATCGCAAAAGATGCCCAACGCATCGCATTTGTCCTCCCATGCATTATATACATGCCCTAGAAGTTCAACTCCGGCATCAGTAGTTGAACGACCCCTTGTAAAACCGAACTGTTTGTTATGCAGTAATTTATGTACATTAAAAAATCTTTGCATTTGATTTAAAATAAGTTTTTCAAAAATTTTACTAAATGTAGGTAGCACTGAAATAGGTCTATAATTAGTAGGGTCTGATGTACTACCCGATTTAAACAACGGTATAATTTTACTGTTTTTCATAAGATCAGGAAACTCACCACGGTCAATACAATTATTAAAAATAACAGCTAAAGTAGGGGCTACAATATTTATAATTGACTTAGCAACGTCCACAGAATTACCCCATAAATCTGCAGTCTTTTTGACATTTAACGTGTGAAAGGTTTTAATTATATCTTTAAAAGTGACATATTCGAAATGAAATTCAGAATCACAAACTGGAATGTTTTCTTTAAGTAAAGACTCTGCAGCAGTGGGTGAAGAGTTTAGAGATTTAGTAGTCGATACGGGAATCTCTGCAAAGAAATTTTCAAAGGCCGCGGCGACTTGAGAATCAGATTTAATTATATTGTCATCAATAGCAAGGCTGTAGTCACTACATCGGTTGCATGACCTTCCCGTTTCGCTATTAATGATACTCCATGTCATTTTTATTACATTACTACTATTTTTAATTTTTGAACTCAAATAACGTGATTTGGCCATACTACAAACTTTTTTAAATAATTTAGAATAATTCTTAACATATAAATTAAATTCAGCAGTGTTTTTACAAGTTCGTTCATCATACAATTCATAAAGTCGTTTTCTACTTGTATGTATACCAATGGTGGCCCAGTCACTAAAGGAAGCGTTACTATTAACCGAGAACGTCTTTGGAATGAACGTGGTATTGAATAGTGTGCAATACATATTAAAAAAATCATTATAATGTTGATTAGGGTCATCATTAGTCACCAAAAATGGTAATTTACTTAAAAGTTTAGATTTAAATGTATCCAAGCGATAAGTCGTTTTCGGGTTAACAGTGATATCTTTTTTAGTAACTTTTTTGTTTATATTTGAAATAGTTATTAATTGTCCGCAATGATCTGAGTCTATTAAATTAATAATTTCTTTGTGAGTTGGTATAACATCTGTATAAATGTTATCTAGGCATGTGGCACTAGTGGGAGTTATTCTAGTTGGCTCCAGAAATTGGTTAGCAAGATTGTATGACTGAAACAGACTTATAATTTTAATACTTAAACCAGAATTTTCTAACAAATTAACATTAAAATCACCACAAATGATGATAGACTTATTTGAATTACAGATTTTGTGCAACACTTCATCCATAACCTTTTCAAAACAATCATACAATCCTGAAGGAGGTCTGTACACACTTAATATAATGAGCTGCTCCAATTCTACACAGGCTATTTCAATTGTCCGCTCAACAGAGAGGCTCACAATATCCTTGCGGTCTTTAAATTTAAGCTGGTTATTTACCAGAATTAATGAGCCACCATGTACAGCATGTACTCTGTTGAACGAACTACCAACCTGGTGATGACTAAAATTGAACATGAACTGATGGCTTTTAAGCCAATGTTCTGTTATACAAAGAATATCTATATTGCTACAATTCAGGAATAACTCTACTTCTAAATCTTTGTTCAAAAACCCTTGAATGTTTTGATGCACCAGGTTGATACTATTTATTTTTTTTACACTTTCATATGCTTTATTCTTTGCCTTAGTTACATTTTTGCAAGAGGCTAACTCCTTTGTCCTGATTTCTAATTTAAATGATGACCATTGTCATTAATTTTGACCAAATTATTGGCAGAATAATTTAAAAAGTCATTGCATTGCTCAAAAGAAGCAAGTTGTTTAGCCAAATTTTTGGCTGAAATAGAAAAATAATATGATAGCGACACAGCTATCTGTCTTTTGTGATAGTTAGAAAGATAGTACATAACAATATTGTATCTATCTTTTGTCAAATACAAATTATTACTAACATAATTGTTAGTGTCAACTAAATGGAATAAATTATCATTATATGTCAAATTGTGCAATGTCATGTTAATGTCAAATCTTAAATTATTTTCTTCCTGTGGCAAACTGTTACTATAAGGGAATGTAAACAACACAATTTTCCTTAAACTAAGGTTGCACAATGTTCTATGATATTGGAGCAATTCTCCTTTGTTCACATTTCCCCTATTTCCCATAAAAATCAACAATGTTGTGTCCTGCTTAAAGTTATATCTAACAATTTGGTTCATAATATCAATTAATGAACAACCAGGCATACAGTAATTTATTATTGAGTGTCCTGGATATTCATCTGCCAACAAGTGGCCTAAGTCCTTTCCAATTTCATCGCAAAATAATACAATATCATTATTTACAATTTGTTGACATTGTTTAATGGACCTATTTACAGAAGGAATTGTCAAATCAACACAAGGATGCGATACAAAACAAACTGTTACTATAAGGGAATGTAAACAACACAATTTTCCTTAAACTAAGGTTGCACAATGTTCTATGATATTGGAGCAATTCTCCTTTGTTCACATTTCCCCTATTTCCCATAAAAATCAACAATGTTGTGTCCTGCTTAAAGTTATATCTAACAATTTGGTTCATAATATCAATTAATGAACAACCAGGCATACAGTAATTTATTATTGAGTGTCCTGGATATTCATCTGCCAACAAGTGGCCTAAGTCCTTTCCAATTTCATCGCAAAATAATACAATATCATTATTTACAATTTGTTGACATTGTTTAATGGACCTATTTACAGAAGGAATTGTCAAATCAACACAAGGATGCGACTTTGATTAGTGAAAAGTAAAACGATCTTTTAATCGGCTCTTTTGAAACTGAAAAATAAAACCGTAATTAGGTACTGCTTTATAAGACAAATTATAGTGTTCTCAGAATTGTTTAATTATTATCAACACAGGTAATTAAACGCGATTCTCACTATCCTGGAAAATGTGAAGAAAATTTATAGATATATTTATCTCCGGAAACTTGTAATCCTTATGAGTCTTCCAATGACTGGTTTTCTATTTATTCCTCAAGTAGAAACTAATTAAATACTGATAGAAGAACAATTACTTATTTCTTTTTAAATCAAATCATTTATTGATATTTTTTTTAAGTTACTACACACTAGGAATTTCTCCTGTGTTGTTGGTGCGTTTACAAACATTTATAGTTACATATACAAACAGCCAGACCCAGAACAACAACTTGTAGCTCATAGAAATATTTGTTCCGTGCGGGAATCGAACCCGCGGCACGTAGCGCATCAGTCGATCGCTAAAACACTGCGCCCACCGTTACAGTGTGATTTTTGGTGATTATTACCTCAACAGTTAATCTTATATCCACCTATGCTGATATATCTACCCATTGGGCTGATACTATTTCACATTAATTCAATAATACTAAGATACAATTTTATAAAAAAAATAATTCATGTAAATTTTCAAAGTCAGTATTGTAAGTAGCAAGAAAACGGTGGTACCTATTTCCAGCATTGAGTGCAGGACAAAGGCCCTCCTGATTCCCTCGGAAGTTAGGTAAAGCCAATATGAAAATAAATTCTAATGTACCCGCTAACAAACAACAGAAATCCATACGAAACAAATGAAAACGTCAAGTTTCAAGCAACCCGCTGTCAAAAATACACTACACGTATAAAAAACGGCGTCACTCAGTGTATAAAGAAGTAAAATAGAAAGAAAATGCGTTTATTAGCGGTAAAAATGACTTAAAGAACGAACACATACACAACAAGTTGGAGGAAAATATGCGTCACATCCACGCAAAACGGACATCGCTCAGCATAACGCTACGACCCTATGCGAGACAGAGCCCCAGCGCTGGTTTTCAGCGACAGCCGTATCTGTCACTTTTCAAAATACATAAAAATTACACAAAAATATGAGCCTTTTACAGGCAACACTAGATATGTCACACTATTACATTCTTTTCCTTCACAGCACGGCAAAAGAATACTAATATCAAATCAAATATTTTATTGGAACAAAAGACAGGTTTACAAATTATATTTTGTGTTCGTTAACAGCTACATTCCTTTAAAAACTGTGTTGCAGCCATTAGCACCCAATTCCGAGAGAGGAAACGTCGGCATTCAAACATTAATATATTATAATATTAGAGCAATAAAATAAAAATAAATTAAATTAAACATTCAAAATAATTTAGGCTACATTTTAGTAAATTATTTCAAAATAATTTACAGAAAAATAGAGTTCGATGGTAGGAAAACGAATAGGTTTGTGAGCCATAACCCTAAGAACTGCCCTCTGTGCCCGTTCCACTCTAAGCATTAAACACTTACCAGTGGGGCAATTCCCGTATTTTTAAGAACGTTAGCATTCGAATCTCAGTGTCAATCTGTCAAAAATTGTATAGCGTTTACCTAAATTTTTGACATTAGACTGTCGCTGAGATGAGATTGCGACTTGATTTTGAACGTTTTTAATTACGGGAATTGGCCTTCTGAAATCTACAGAAACTTTGAGAACGCGAGCGAAATAAAGAGACAGCTACCTTGAAACGTTTAATTTAACTAACATTTAACGGGGTGTGCTGAATAGTCAATTCTTTTACATCATTCTTCTATGTGTTTCTAAAGCTCAGAAAGATATAACGCAGATAGTAAGAATAATTTAAAATTTTCGCCCCCTTTCATCTCTTCTTAACCCTTCTGGGATTAAAAGCTGTTGATGGAATGCAATGTTCTTTTCGTTTATCTACCTCCCAATTTCTTTGTTCGACTGTACAAAGTATTGCTTAAAAAATCGTTAGAAATCCTTTTATAAAATTGTCACGAGGAAAGTGTATGTTGTTTTATATAAGGGATTGTCTTCAATACAGTCCGTAGGGACGATAGGAAGTGATGAATCGTATTCCATGAGAAGTTTGCTGCTTGAGTAGGCATTCTTTGTTTTATTGTACTCTTTTTTACTCTTTTCAGCTGAGAATGTAGATTGAATAGCCTAAATGAATGGTCGTGGTATAGTCTGCTATTGTGTATTTATTTTAGTTTTATTTTTCTCTCATTGTAGGTACGCTCTACCGGTCACGTCATCACGCCAACGCCGGCTGTCGCTAAAAGCAAGCGCTGGGACTCTGTCTTGCATAGGGCCGCAGCATTATGCTCAGTGGTGGCCGTATTGTGTGGACGTGACGTAAATTTCTCAAGTACATATTATATGCTGTTAATATTCAGCGGCATGTAGTATTCGGACTTCCGCATTGCTTAAAAAAGGGGTCCTTTGTGCACAAAGGCACACTCGCTAACCTGCCAAGTAACATTCAACCTTTTTGCTTTTCCCAAAATACGCACAATACGACAAAAAAGGTCCTTCACCACCCAAGAAAATAATTATAAGTTCTACCCGACTGCCTTATTAGCTCGATAACCAGACTTATGCTGAGCGAGTACAATCAGTACGGACTCACCGCCACTATTATAAAGTCATACTTTGATGGATGTTTATTACAAGTAAACCCAATCAATGAACAAGCCTATCACGTTCCACTGCGGGATACAACACCCGGCCCTTCACCTTCCGCGTACCGCCTGTTCTAGCTATCATTTCAAGTAACCGCCTTTCTAATATCCTAAGTGTTCAAGCGTAAACGCCTGTTCTAAATAAATAGCAAAAAGTTGTGAAACACTTAATTATTAAAAATTGCATGGGCGTTTCGGCACGTATTAGTAACATTCAATGTCATCGTTCACTTGCCCGACAGCCATTGTACGTGTAACTTCTAATTAGTATATTAAACCTGATTTCGCTAATTTTCGGAGTTTTTTACTTTGATTGGCACCATTACATCCTCTAAAGTTGTAACACTAAGAGTATCCTATCATCTTACGGAACGACCATCATTTTGCTATCACGATAACTCCTCAGGGATGAGTAGGAGATGAATTGAACGTCATTAGTGTTTCGCGGTCACAGTACTTTGCTTGATAAGGAAATGTTTTCACCCTGTGATAAGTGATGGCGTCTAGGGAGAAAATATTTTGTCGTTTACTGTGGAAACTGTTTCTCATAAATTTTATTTTTTTAGGTTTTTTTTTTGTTTATGCTAACAGGGCATATGATTGATTGACGGTTTTCGAATTTAGAATTTAGATTCAATTTAAGCTGTTGTCAAGTGATGTTTCTAGCTGTTGTTATAATAATTAATTTGTCAGTAGGTATGTTTACTGACCAAATATTGGATGAAACCCGTTGTAATAATGCATAGAAACAATCTTCTTTGATGGAAAGCTATTGAAATATGGCATAAATGATACATTAATGATAAATGATTTTATTTCTTTAAGTAGGTTTTTACAAACACTTTTGCACGTCAATCATATCTTTTAAACTAGATGAGGTTGGCGTTTCCTATCAGACTACTCTGAGAAGAAAGGCCGAAACAAACTCATAGGTCACAGTATATTTAAAAGTCCAGACATAATCTCGGTCAGATCATGTGAAAACCATGTAGATTGGTGTCTGAAATGGTCTTTTAAGGAAAGAACCACACAGATTGAGTGGACCTGTCCAATCAGTGCACGCATTTGTCAGAAATCGTGCCGTTCAACTAAGAACTTAAGGACCTCATCGATTTGACGAACAATACCAAAGAAATGACATTTGGGTAGGCCGCATAAATTACTCAAACTGCCAGATCTTGAATAAAACTAAAACGAAACGTAATCCTGCATTATCAGCTTCACCTAATAAAGCCGTCCAATACATGACGTTAGCATGCCACTGTGCCAACTTAACATTATGCTTCAGTAATTTATCTACCTTCCTAACGAAATATCCCCATAAGAAATTCATGCCATCCTTAAAAATTACGCATACCTTTTTGTTTCTCATAAAGATTGCCTTTTATTCATGAGCCAAAGCATAAATCTCATTTGAGCATTAAAGATTTCCATGCCCTTTTTCTGTTAAAATCTGTTCCGATTTTCATGAAACAATTTTCGTGTCTTTTTCGGGTTGATTAATATTAATTTGGTATTGTTCCGCATATTACTGAAGAAGTACCTTGTTTATCGTTTTAAAATGAAAATATTAAAGCGCGCAAATGTAGTTAATAATCATTTGAACAAAACATAATTGAAATCATGAAAAGTATATCAAATGTCTGCTCAGAAAAAACTTGGTCTCATTTTAATTAAACTCAGAGTAACATTAATATCTACTTTAGAATATTAAAATGTACATAATTTTCAGTAATCTCTAGGGCTAGGACCTACAGATTTTTAATGAAAAAATATGGACGAAAACCGTTAAGTTGGAGTACTAAATGAAATTAAAACAATTTGCTTAAAGTAAAATAGCTGCCAGACGTAAAACTAAATTTTCATTTTAGTCGCAAAATCTAAGAATTTTATTCGCAAAGAAAAATAAACAAAAGTCTTAGATATTTGTTCTAATTTTAACTTCTACCGAAGTTCATGAGTTTCGTGCCAACCTAGTTAGATTTGTTACACATAAAATATAAAAAATCAACTTGATTACATATACAGTCGACCAATTACAGTTAATGTATGCCGAAAAATTTCATAGGCCTATAAAACTTCACGAAATAACCATAAGGACGCGAAAGGTAATAAGTTTTTATATACCGAAAAAAAATATTAAAACTGGGAGTGGAAAATGCCCTCTCATCTCATATTAATTAAAAACACAACTAACCTGTAAAAGGTCATCGTTTGTTGTTTCTGCAAATTGGACAGCGGCCGCCAACGATCACAATAATTATACCCAAATGTACACTCACACTTGTAATACACACTTTAACACTAAAATACACTATACATATTCCTACAACGTACACAGTGTTCACTTAACTAGTTTAATATATCCTAGGAAAAGTTTGACCACGTTTGTGATTAGATCGTAGCGCGTGGCATGGTCCGCTAGGGCGTAGCGATCGGGGCGGCCGGCGTAGCTCAACTGTAGCGACGGCTACGCGGTGCTACGACGGCGCAAGTCCAAAGTTAGGCTGAGTACACAAAAAGTTAACATTCGAAATAGGAAGAAACAGTTGTTTGGAGCATTTGATTTCATTGATACGTGTTGAGTTTTGAAAATAAATCTTTTATAAACTTAAAAGTAATAAATATAATATTGTGATGAATTTTGACGCGGCATCTTATGATATTTGCCATTTTTACGAGCGAGGAGCTCCTAAGCTAACAAGGGATCCCTGTCGTGTTACACGTTTAGTCTATACCCTGAAACTTTGCTGCGTAGAACACTGTGTCTTGTGCTATAAATTCTGGCGAGTAATATTAAATGAAACTCTCATTTAAATGACTTCGGGAATCACGTTTGCTAGAATATATAAACCAGAATATTGATACTTATCGCACAGTAAATGTGGTGTCAGCCATTTTGTGTAACACGTTTTGTGTGGAGAGCAGTGGTGGCCCAGTGGTAACGGTCGCGACTTACGAGTTGTAGGTCGTTAGTTCGAACCCAGACAGTCGCTTTACTTTGTATAAATTATTTCATCACCACTGTTCTCAAAACGGTGAAGGGAAACATCGTGAGGAAACTGGCATCTACTAGAACCAAAAATTCGAAGAAATATGAAATCTATTAACCCGCACTGGGCCCGCGTGGTGGACAGCCCCCTTCCTCTCACCGAGAGGAGGCCTGTGTCCCAGCAGTGGGAACATTATAGGCTGATGATGACGTTTTGTGTTTATTTATACTGTATTGTTTTTCTGTGGCCTAATCGGTGATCCTCCTTTAAATTTTCATAGTATCTATGTATAGTGGTGGTGTATAGTAGCGTAGTTAAATATAGGTGTATAGTTTTGTGTAAATAGAGTATAAGTTGCAATTGTTTTTTTTTTTTAATTTGTTTGATTCGCTTTTTGACGTATTGATAAAAACCCCATAAGAAAACAGATTATAAAAAAAAAATGAGTCACCATACCAGGGGTATCGGATATAGAAATTAAACAAAGATGAGTTCGTTCCAGCTGAATGAGGAAATAATCTTTAGTAAATAAGGAAAAAAAAATTGGTAAATGATGTATATCTCAGAGGTTGATAAAAAGTAGGTACATCTTAATGAATAACCTTTTTATATTTTTCTTTTTATTTTCGATCCTTCTGTTTGTGTCATAATGTTAAGTTTTTGTAATAATATTTCTGTGCGAGGGTCAATTAATACTTTTTTTTTCTCTTGTTTTGGCAAAACTCAAAATTCACCGTATCTACCTTTCCATAGATATTATGTCGGTGCGGACACACACCCACACACCTCCCGCCTTTCTTCCTGAATTCACCAAATTAATTATGAACACCTTTGCAACTTTTACTGCGGGAGCGGAAAGCTGTCCTCATTCATGGGGTTTTTTTTATTACTTTTTTCCCTGAATGAATGAACGATATATTTATTTGCAAAAAATAGGTAGCTAACATAAGTTCTTGAGATCTATGGGTGTCACTATACTCGGCATTTCAGCCGTGCAAATATTTAGATTTTCACCCCCAAAAGCCAGTAGCTCGTCACACTTATCACTGTTGGAACTCTACTAAATTGAAACGGTTTTTAAACGCACATAAATCGCAGATATTTAAAAAATAAAAAAAGTATTATTTATCTCGTAAAGTATGGCGTTGTAAATCACACGTTCTCAGTGTGAAGTTACGATATGTTTTTAAACTTCCGACATTTTCTTGATTTTTTTTAACTTCAATATGAAACTAAAAGCATCTCTTTGTGACGTCATGGCTAATGGAAAAGTGTACCGGATTACGCAAACTAAAATAAAGCTTAATACATAAACTAGCTTCACACATCCCGGATTTCATGAAGTTTCGTGGAAGTGATGAACACGATGGAAATGTTGAGACTAAAACATTGTTAATATTGTATAAGCACAATAGGAATAAGACTTTTCTTTCAAATGACCTAAACATATTAGTCACTTTTATTTCCGACTACTATCATTCACATAGTCGGCGTACTTAGGTATTTTGATGTACTTATCTTCGTATATTTTGTCTCAAAAGTATGGTACCTCTTCGTACCGTAGCTAACTTAAAATAAATAAATACATTTTAAACATACTTCGAGCTTATGCACCACGTTATCAATGCATTTAGTCTAACCACTATCTCCTAATTGCAAGCGTCGCTGCCATTTTGGTGCCCATTGATGTCGTACTGCCTAGTAGGTAAGCAATAACAGAAACTTTCTATATTTAGGAAGGTGATAGTCGTCGCGTCCACTCGGATATCAGAGGGGCAATTCCCGTATTTTTTAAGACCGTTCGCATTCTAATCTCAGTCTCAATCTGTCAAAATTACAATCAATTTACATAAATTTTTGACAGGTTTTTGACATTGATTGTCGCTGAGATGTGATTGCGACTTGAATTTGAACGTTTTTTAAGTACGAGAATTGGCCTACAGAACATCAGTAGGTAGTACTCGTAACTTTATTAACAAGTGTGTTTCACTTGTAAATAAAGTTACTGCGGGTGTTATTATCGTTAAGAGCTAGTAGGTAAGTACCTACTATGTAAAGTATTATATTATATTAATTATTGTGAATGTGAAGATTATGTGGTATATTACTTTTTTTTTTGATTTCTTAGTTAGTTTCACGATAAAGTTTTATATAAAATGACATGGGTATTTACTTTGTAAAGTATTATATTAATTTAATTATTGTGAATGTGAGGACTATGTGGGTCATTGCTTTTTGTTTTATTTTTTGCTCAGTTAGTTTTAATCATGATCTGAGGGGCAATTCCTGTATTTTTAAGAACGTTCGCATTCTAATCTCAGTGTCAATCTGTCAAAAATTGTATAGCGTTTACCTACATTTTTGACATTAGACTGTCGCTAAGATGAGATTGCGACTTGAATTTGAACGTTTTTAATTACGGGAATTGGCCATCTGGTAGCTTGACTAATTTATGCGGCCTACCCAAATGTGCTTTCTTTGGTATTGTTCGTCGAATCGTTGTGCTCCTTAAGTTCTGAGTTGAGCGGCACGATTACTGACAAATGCGTGCCCTGACTGGACAGGTCCGCTCAATCTGTATGGTTTTTCCTCAAAATACCGTTTCAGACACCAATCTACATGGTCTTCACATGATCTGACCAAGATTATGTCTGGACTTTAAAAGAGACTGTGACATCTGAGTTTTTTTCAGCCTTTCTTCTCAGCGTAGTCAGATAGGAAACGCCGACCTCATCTTGTTTTTAAAATATGATTGATGTGTAAAAGTGTTTGTACAAACCTACTTACAGAAATAAAATCATTTATCATTTACCAAACTATTCACACATAACTTGGACGATTTACGCATAATCAGAATTACGTAAAAATAATACTTTCTATTTGGGTGCTCCTCTTTGTTCCATTAATTATGGGTTAATAAGGCCAATAGTTTATGCTCAGGCCGTGGGTCGGTGGGTCGTTGGTTCAAGGTTAGTTGACAAATTAGGGGCTTAACAAGCCTAGAACTGCGGTGGGAGACGTTTCACGCAGATTGTTTTCCTTCAATTGACAAGTAATTATAGAATAGAGGCTTTAGGTAATTGTCAGTGGGTTCCTAGATTAATTTTTTTATGAAAAGTTTGGAAAATATTCAAGTTATTGTTCACTCTTTAGCCAAATTTTATGTATACTTTGATAACTTTGATAGTTGCAAAGTAATTAATGATAAGTGGAAGTGCAGAGACTCCTAATACAAGCAATTCCTTGCTTAAAAGGAGATCTCCAAAAAGATGTATCTAAATGCCCATTGTAATTGAAATAAACATTTTTTTTTTCTTTTATAACTTCCAGATAACATTTTTAGAAGTATGATCATGATCAAAACCAACCCTTCTTTTTTGTATTCTTCTGATTCTATGTTGTTTTTTATTTTTTGTTTGGCTGTGCAAGTAAATACTATTATCTCTTTTGAAGAAAAATGTTTTTGTTTACGATCGGTAAAATCGTCCGATGGAAAATAATTCAAGTTAAGAACGTTTTTTCCTCTTTCTTTTCACCATAATTTGCGTCATTGACGGCTGACATGATTTGTAAACAAAACTGTATCAGTTTTGTCTTATAGACGGATAGTTGATAGATAGATTGGGTAACGCATTGCTTAAATAATAAAATCCTCTTCACTTTTTATGCATATAGGTACCTACGTAGGTCGTTGACCTATTCACAAAAACAAAAATTTTAGTAAGCTAGATAAGTAGATTAGATAGGATAAAATAGATAGGTAAATAAGAGTCCCTGACATCATAATACAGAATTTTATTTCCACAAAAACTTACATTTTTATCACAGCACATACACATTTATAAAGTGCTCATTTTTTCATACCAGCCTACCTGATATTTTGCCCAGCAATAAATTTTCATTTTTACACATTTACAGATTGTCCCCGTCGGCCGCGTAGCATAAATATGAACGGGCGTATTAATCCGCTCAAATCTGGTACATTTTCACAACCCACTCTATTACAATCATATGAAAATCAGTGTTATTTATTTAGGACAAAAAATGTATATCCTAAATATAATTTGTTTGGGTAGGACCAGTCTTTTAAAAACAGTACACATACCTATGTTTACGTAAACATTTGAAGCGGGGTAGCTTTTGGGACTTAGAATATTAGAAGTTTTTTGTCAAGCATATTAAGGATTTGTCAACACAGTTATCTGGATGTACCCAATACTAAGAATGTGAATTAATCATTGCCTTTATACAGGGTTACTGGTAACTCGACGTATTCCTTGCAGGACGTCATAGTAGGGTTGAAATGCAACAATTTAAGCCAATTTTTTTTATTAATTTTTTTGTTCACTAGACAACATTTTGTATGAAGTAACAGCAAAAATCACAAAAAAATAAATGTTTGTTTAGTGTTATTTGCCAAGGTTTCTGGCATTTTTGAACTTTTAATTATAAACAAAGATCTGCTACGGCATCAACTATGATATTAAGTTAAATTTCAGTACAGTCGCGCTGTAAATCATTTTTAAATAGGCTCCAAATGATTTAATCTGGGATTTTTCATAAAAATACTGAAAATGTAACTAACTCAAAAACTACTGAACTTCGGTAGAACATTTGGTGGCTTAATTTGTTGCATTTTAACCCTACTATGACGTCGTGCAAGGAATACGTCGAGTTACCAGTAACCCTGTATGTCTTACATACAGTAAAACAAAAGCGTTTTACAATACGAAGGAATAACCTCGCCTACTATTTATATTGATGTTTATTTAAACATTATTGAACATTCTAGAAAAGATAGAAAAATGCTCAATCAATCTTTATTTGTGAACACAGGTATTACAATAAAGGTCTTATGTATACATTTTAGTCGAGCTCTATGTCCTACCAATGGAATTGGTGTACAAATATATTAGGTTTTTTAGTAATAACTCTGAATCTATACAATACAAAGTCACGTTCGAGTAAATAATGTCAATTAAATGTATTATTAATTAATAATTCATTTATTATAATTTATTACATGCATTTCAATGGTAAATAATATAAAAGGGTTTACTATATTAATTATATTAAAAATGACATATTTTATAATTAAAAAATTCGTCGATAGAGTAATATGCCTTATCTATCAGAAATAAATACAATTTACTTTTGAATTTGCGGACACTATCTTCACTCCTTTTACATTTTGGTAATTTATTATAGACCTTCGGAGCCATTACAAAAATACTGTTTCTGTATAGTGCAGTACTAGATCCGAGTGTTTGTAACCAATCACAACGGCGGTGACTAGTTAATCGAGCAAATTCTTACTTCTGTATTTTATCGGAACAATACAGTATTCGGAGAGTTGACGTAAATGTGAAAAAGTCTTTTGGGTCTGTGTTTACAACGGAATTGCCACAAGGTTCTATATTCGGTCTCCCCTCACGTAACAGTTTTATTTATATATTTTGTTATTAAAATTATTACAGTGTAAAAACTAACAACGATGGTAACTGTGAAGTAAAAAATAAATTCAAACATAGATTCAATAAATCATACCAAATATACAGGCAAATAAAAGTGAAGCTGTATTTATAAACAAACTGAATTCTTGATGGATCACTTCTTGCTTGTACACGTCCGTCACAATGGATTGTTGGAGTGTTTTTAACTGAATCGTGACTTTTGATTGGTAACAGTTTGAATCAACAGAACTCTGAAAATGCTTTTTGTGTATACAGAGTTTTTTTGATTTTATTTTGAAATGGCAATTGGGTATAGCTTTGTTTTTACAGAGAGGTCTCGTTCATTGTAACGGAAATGAAAAAGTATCAATCATAACAAATAGAATATTTATTGAAGATAGAGAAGGTAGATAAGAAGATATAGGTATACATATAATTGTAGTTTAGATATCAAATACGACAATGGAAGAAACTATTACAATAACCCATGGCAAAGAAAGGAACATAATACTACACAGTAACACCATGACTGTACGGGGGTCACACTGAAAGTATTTAGGCCAGTAAGAAAAGCAGCCGATGAAAAATTTATTTAATGAATTCATATATTAGTCCGGTCAATTTAGACATTCGAAGTTACCTAAATTCCCACCAAGCTGAAAATCGGTAAGATTGTTTAAAATATCATTAAAAACAAAATTTGAAAGTTCCCCATCTTTCCCCTGTAAGGAAAAAATTTTATTCAAGGTCAAAGGAAAAAAAATGAGTTTTACGCGATTTTCAGCAAAACGGTAAGTTTTATCGTAAAAATATTTCAAACAAAAATTGTAGATCATAAAATTATCTACAAAAAATTAATTACCTAGTGACTTTTATTTAATCCCAAAAATAAAAGATAAACTTAGAGGAATTCGTTTTATGAAGCCTGGAGATGCCGTGGCTGCGTTTGAAAAAGGCGTGGAAGAAATCCCTGAAGAAGAGTTGGCCCACTGCTTCAGTCAATGGTTCCATCGCATGCGACGGTGCTTAGAAAGGAACGGAAGCCTCCGTTTCTTTCTAAGCACCATCGCAAAGCTTCGAAAAGCAATAAAAATATTAACAGGCTTCTACATCATTCCGTTTTTTATTTTCTAAAAACTTTCAGTTTGACCCACGTATCCCTGGAAAGGTTAGGAAGAGGTGCACCCAATTTCGGCAGTTATGTTTCAGTCCGCCAGTTAGGGGGTGAGCCTATTGCCATCAATCGGGTACAAATCCAGACTCCATGCAGCCACTGAGAAATTTCAGATAGGAAAACTCAATAACACTTTGCCCGACCCAAGAATCGAATCCCGGACCTCATGCTCGGCAGTAGCGCTTGCAACCACTAAACCAACAACGAGGCGGTATAATACTCTGGGAATGAATAATAAAGTAACAGCACACAAGATAACAGGGATGTTAGAAGATGGGCTAAGGATAAGCTACTCTTGCCGCGGTTGTTCCGTGGATGGGTGACCATCTTTACATACCAAGACCCCTTAAGCCGTTGGTCCCGCCTGCCATTTGTGAATTTTTGACAGTTGTTACGGGGCGTCAAAAGCCCGAAAATCTGACAACCAGTCTTACCGAGGGGTATCGTTTTACCCAGTAACTGGGTCGTGGAGGTCAGGTAGGCAGTCGCTCCATGTAAAATACTGGTATTCAGCTGCATCTGGTTAGACTGGAAGCCGACCCCAACATCAACTATGTTGGGGTCGGCTAAAAAAATCTAGGCAGGTGAGGATGATTATGATGATGTTATAAAAATTGTAAGAGGCTAGTGATTGGGTGAAGGTATATTATGAGCAGTTGGTGATTGCATGCTTGACAGTCATGAATGTCAGAATGGCCGAATGTGGGAATGAATAATAAAGTAGCAACACACAAGATATGAGGGGTGTTAGAAAATGGGAATGACAACACTGTGCGAATGGGATGGGAAGACAGACAAGATGGACGACGGTTATTAACTATACTCAATACTTTATTACATTCCATAATGCAAAACATCGAATCAAATATCCCGACCCTCTCGAGCACAGCAAAGTTAATGTTTAATAGGAGAGAGGATGGAGGCGCTTTTTGTTAAGAAAAATATTAAATAAAAATAGTATCATTTGCTTTTATGGTATTTATATTTTATATGAGTAATTATATATTTGGTTTCAAGTTAAGTTATTGCACGATTTACATTATTAACAGTATCTATATCTATAAAAATCAATGCCACTTTTCGTTGTAATTTTATAATTCAAGAACGGATTTAGACAATTCTTTTTTTAGATTATTCCTTGAAGTACGAGGATGGTTAATACGGAGAGAAAAATTTAAAAAAAAAATGTTGGGCTGTACGAAGTTCGCGGGGTCAGCTAGTATATTATTATAATAAACTAAATATTTACGATTTTATTGAGTGTTGTAGAATGTTATTAGCTTTAATTGTGTACTGTTTAGTATATTCATTTTAAATTATAAGTATTTTTACGTTTTATAATAAATATGTATATATTCAAAGTGGAAAAAAATAATAATGTAGGTTTGGCAGACGGTTCGCGGACGGTATATAAAAATGGTTTTTATTGTTTTTGAAATTTATCGCTAATGTATTCGTCAATGGTGTAGTAGCTTTTGATTATTAGAAATTGTTTCAATTTATTGATAAAGGTATTATTGTTATTTATTTATTTGATACATTGCGGTACCTTATTGTATATTTTAATGGACATATCAAATGTACTAGAAGAGTGCATATTTATACGTTAAGTGGGTATATTTAATCTGCTTTCATGTCTGAGTGCAATTTTAGTTTGAATATCTTCTCTTTTGGTATAGAATTGAGGATATTTTCGTACAAATTTCTAGTATGTAGAGGCAGGGCAGGGTTAATAATGTGTCCTTTAAAGTGTGGTTTACAGGAGTCCTGTATCTTTGATATTCATTAAAATTCTAATGATTTAATTATGTGCTGAATAATGTAGGCGCGTCTGTACTATTTCCTCATATAACAACTCCATACCTGAGCCATGCAAATGCGTACGCGTAATATGTTACTATAGTATAGTTAAAATCTCGCTGCAGACTCGGTCATAAATCATTCGAGTGTTTCGCTCTCTTTCCCACTCACGGGCCTTATGGGCAGGCCACGCCCACATGTAGTCCTGTGTATTACTGCAGTCGATGAGTGATATCGATAGTTTTATATATTTATAAATGGGTGATAGAAATAAATACACATTTTTTTTTATTTTATTACCAAATTTACTACAAAGCATATTAAATATATAAACAAAAGAACGTATATATAAAACTAAAAATAGAAAATTAAAATTCTTCGTCTGAGTCATCATCGATAATGGCCTTGAGCGCGCGCAACTAGCGCACATCCCTACTCCGATTATGATTTATGACCAAGTCTGCAGCGAGATTTTAACTATACTATAGTGCTGTTTTGAGGTCTGTTTTTTTTTTTATTTCTCGGGGGGCGTATGAAAACTTGGATAATTTTGATCTTACTTTTTGAATAAGTGATTTCCAATCCATGTGTGAATCTATGTCAAGGCCTAAAATAATAAACTTATTTACTGTTTCTATTTTTGAACCGTTGTATTTGAAACTTATACTTCAAGGTATTTTTTGTCGGGGGTGGAAAGTAATTATTTTTGTCTTATGGAAGTTTATTTCAAGGTTGTGTTCGTTCTTCCAGCGTGTTGCAGTGTCAAGTATAGAACTCAATTTTAGGTTTAAATTTATATTATTAGCACATGATGTTAAGATAGAGATATCATCGGCGAACAATACGCATGGCTCATTGATGTGATTAGTGAGATCGTTTATGTAAACAAGGAATAGCAGGCACCCTATTACACTTCCTTGTGGTATAGAAGCGTTCACCCGTATGTTTTTAGATCGAATTAATTCTATTTCTTTTGATTTATTATTGTAATGTTCTATTTCTACAACTTGTTCTCTGTTTTTTAAATAAAATGAGAACCATTTCGTAACTTTTTCCGCGGATACCGATGTTATAAAGTTTATTCAATAATATATCATATTGTACCTTATCATAAGCTTTCGTCATGTCTAATAACAATCCTACAGCGTATTTTTATTGAGGGCTAGATCGGTTTTTGCGAAAACCATTCTGGCTATCATTGAATATACCATATTTTTCACAAAATGCATAAACACGATCGCACATGGCGTTCTCAAACATTTTTGAGGCTGTTGGTAAGAGAGCAATGGGACGTTAGTTGTTTGGGTCGGTTTTTATATTTTTCTTGTGGATCGGTTTTATAAGAGCTTTTTTTAAAAAATCGGGAAAAATGCCTTCTTCAAAAGATTGGTTAAGAAGTATGTAACATGGCAAGGTTAATTCATCAGCGCATTGTCTTAATAAAGTGGGTGGAAGTTCATCCAACCCATGGCTTCTTTTGTTTTTTAAATTTTCGATGATTGTATTTACTTCGTAAGGATCTACTGGGCTAAGATATAATGTATTTATAACCCACTTCAAAAAAGGAGGAGGTTCTATATTCGAATGTATGTTTTTTTTGTATGTTTGTTACGCGATCATTCCGCCAATTATGAATTGATTTTGATGATTCTTTTTTTTGTTTGGTAGGTCATACTTCAGAGGTGGTCCCATATAAATTGTATTAAAATCGGTATCGCAATTTAAAAAAAATATACAATAAATTATTTAAAAAAACCCGCCTTCAGACGGACGTGGACGTGTAAGATCATCGTTTTCGAATTGGTGTGGGGTAGGTACTATAACTAAAAAGTGAAAAATAAAAAACAAACACAAAATTCAATACGTGTAGGAATTTTTACATGTTGAATATAATTATGTTCCTTCCTAAGATTGAATGAATAATTGATTTGTTTTTAAATTATCTGACATTATATTATCATTAAAATCGCCTTCTATTATTACATTTAGTTTGTAGTATTTATTGTATAACGTATATATACGTAACGTAACATACTATAGACGTAACGTGCAGAGTAAATTATAAAAATATAAAAGAAGTTAAAGAACTAGTTTGCTTTTTATTAACAACGATCCCTACAATACTATTATATTTTTATACAAATCTGAAAGTCAAACTAGTAGGAGGAGCATTAAATAATAAATTGCCCCGGAGGCGGAACTAATATGTCAATATTTCCTGTTTCATAGGATCTCAGACGCCGTAAGAAGCAAATTTTTAGGTAATTGACAATAGCACATCGCGGCACCAAATAAGGTTCAACATAGCGATGCGTTTGATGTTAGTTGAATCGAATGACCACCAATTTTGCAGTTGCAGTGTTGAATTTCCTATATAATCATTACATAAACCGCCTTAATGCGTAAAAGCTTTTTCGGCAACGCCCCAAAAATTTATAATAAAATACCGGATGTCATTAAAAATAATATGCCATTAGTAAAATTCAAAAGGCACTTAATAGCTTGCTTAGTGACAAATGTTACTACACACTGGATGAATTCTTAAATGATGGCTCAATATAGTGCTTTGTTTCTATGTTATATAAAAAACTTAAATGATGAATTAATTTGAGGTTGAAATTTAATTAATATTGACATTTTAATTTTTGACATTTTCAATTAATCTGATAGTTTTTTTTTTTGACATTTTAACTAAATAATTCCTCATTTAAATCTGACATCGTTCAATTTTTAAACAGTAGGTATTTTATAATTTTTATGATTTATTTTGAAATTTTAATTATGCATGATTCTCAAACATATTTTTTGATTATTTAAATTCATAATATTTAGATAGGTGCACACCATATTGGTACGCCTCCTGGCATAACATAGCGCTCTGTTAACTAAACTCAAGATCTGTATTTCTTTACCTGTGTTAACAAATAAAAGTGATTTGATTTGATGGAATATGATAGTATATGCTCAACATTATGAAAATTATGCGATGAAAATTTTTTTTAGCTCTTTTTATGAAAAAACTTACCATGATTTTATTTTATATTTATGAAATATTTCTGAATAAGTATTTTTCTTGAATATTTGACAATTCACTAACCTTTTTTCTGCTTATAAGTACCAAAACGCCTAAATGTGCGACAAAATTTTTTTTTTTTTTTGTATCAAGGCAACGTTGATGTGTTTTGAAGTTTACTTTAAAATATAGAGAGTAATTGTATCAAAGTTTAAAAAAGTAGTTTTGTTTTCATAATGCTTTTTGTTTAGAAAAGACGGCAATTGGTTTTGGCACGTACGTTGTTTTATTCCGAGCGCACACACATTATCGCCATCCCTTCTTTTGCCTATCAAAAGTAGTGTCATCACTCTCATTCGTTCATAAATCAGTCACCCGGTGGGGCTTATCGACGATGAATCTATGACATTTTTTTGCAAATTGGTACGTGATTTAAATAATTGTGTTTAAAGAACATTTAACTTGCGACGGTGAACATTTAACATTATCTTTCTATTATGATTTCGTGACGACATTCCGACAAATTATTCGGAATATTTTTGAAAAAGGAAGGAAATGAAAAATCTGAACAGTACCTGCAACTTTGGGAGTAATCAATGAACTCATTTTACAGGAATTTAATAAAAATAAAATAACCATAATAGTCAGTCGAATTCACCATCTTCACTGCAGCATTACCAGCAACAATCTATTCTTGCAAAGTAAAGTTGGGTAAGCATTCTATTTTCTAGAGAAGAGCGTCGGTTTTTATACCTATAACTTATAATAATCATCTATATAAAGAAATAGGCTAAAATATATAAATCGTTTTTAGGTTTGAAATACGTCAACAATACATCAATATGTCAAGTACTGCTACTATGAATGACGGAGCATATAAATGAAATGAAGTCGCATTTGAATTGTGAGAAAATGTGAGTTCTTACCTGATTACAGCAAAGCCAAAAGAGGGTTATAATTTAAACAGGCTATAATAATAATAATAATACTAATAGTTCTTTATTTCTCCTCACAATGACTTATTCTAGGTTTCACATTATTATAGGTATTTTATTTATTTTTATTAGCAATGTGAGGAGCTGGTGTCTGAGTTAGGCATAAAATGCCTGTATTACAAATCACCAGGTCCCCACCCCACGGAAGAACAGAACGTTTTACTTAAAAAATAGGTTATTATAATCTAACGATAAAGAGGAGATCTATGACTAAAAACTTAAATTATTATACTTTTGGGGGTAAAAGTTAAAAAGAAACTATGTAGTAAAAGCAAAAAGTTAATCAGTGCGCCTGTGTCTGTGTGTATGTGTGTGTCCATGAGAGTGCATTATGTTAGTGTGTAGTGTTGAGTGTCAGGTGTAATGTGCCGTTGTGTACGTGAGAGGGTTTTGGTGCAAGTTATAAACTTATATCGTATTAATTTAATTTGAATGAAGTAAGCTTTCTGTAAAATTATAATCCAAATTTTTTAACCAGTCTGAAACCAAAGACTTACATTTGGTTTTTGGCAAGGGATATATCGTTAAGGCTCGATTTACCTTATTATATAAATTTGAACCCTGGTAGCAGAAAAACCGATGTGCAAACTTAGTTTTGAATGACGATGAAGAACAGACTGTATGTTTGCGACGCTTGTTTCTGATTCTTTCTGGTTCAAAAGTTGTTAGGGCATGTTGTTTCATAACCGTTTTTAAGATGAAGAGCTGCCTCACAGTAAGTACCTCCCATCTCGCGTAGAGATCAGTAGTTGGGTGATAAAAAGGTAGAAACAAACTAACCTTTAGGAGTGCTCTTTGTGCTCTCTCTACTTTAAGAGATGAGTTTTGCATGTGCCACCCCATGTGGTGATACAGTATTCAAGCTGAGACTGACAGAGAGCATAGTAGACCGATTTTATTACAGATTTTGTTGCAGTGTTTCTTAAAGCTTTAAATATTACTATAAGTCTACGCACTCTCGCTGATAGTAGATTAATATGATCATGAAATTTAAGATTTCTGTCAATAATTACTCCTAAGTACTTTGTAGATTCAGTATTTTTAAGGTTGGGACATTGACAATTTGTGTCATTTGCATTTGGGCACGAATGGGAGACAATACTCAAAGACGGATCCGGTTTGTCATTAGGTTGAATGGAAAACGTGATGAAGTTCGTTTTTTCTACATTTAATGTAAGTAAATTCTTATTTAACCAACTGATCACAGTGTTCATACCTATCTGAGCTTTGACAAAAACTTCATGCCAGGAGTTACCACTGAAAAGTAAAGCCGTATCATCAGCAAACGCAACAATTTTCGAATCCGGAAATATTAACTGACATATATCATTTATATAGACTAGGAACAGCGTCGGTCCAAGAATACTGCCCTGTGGAACTCCAAATGTCACTGGAACCTCTTCACTAGTTATGTTACCTATTTTAACACATTGTGTTCTGTCGGTTAGGTAATCTTTAAAAAGCTCTAATTGAAGTTCTCGGATACCCAGGCTTTCGAGTTTTTTTAACAGAATAGAGACAGAGACTGTGTCAAAGGCCTTTGCTAAATCTAAAAATATTCCAATGGTTTTCCTCTTTGAATCTGTGTTGTTAACTATATAATTTGTGAGTTCTGACACAGCGTCGGCGGTGGATCTCTTGGCTCTGAAACCAAATTGTGCTTGTGAGAGAAGATTTTTATTTTCCAAGTAGTTAACAAGTCTTTTGTTAATGATGCGCTCTAAAATTTTTGATAAGGTAGGGAGAATTGAAATTGGCCTATAATTACTGACACAGTCTCTGTCACCACTCTTATGTATCGGGTGAACTCTTGACTTCTTATATATCTTCGGAAATACACCGGTTGTGATTGACAAATTACAGATGTATGTAGTAGGTTTTGTTAGAATATCCATATTTGATTTCAAGATGTCACTAGATACCAAATCAAGGCCCACCGAACAATCACTCTTTAACCCTATTATTAAAGACCTAACCTCATCTTCATCCGTAGGGAGTAGGCAAAAAGAATGGCTACACGAGTTAAGGGTGATGGGTCCCGTATGTGGATTATTCTTAATAATTTTTTCTGCTAGCGTTTTACCAACATTTGCAAAGTATTGATTAACATTGTTTGCTGAATTTTGGGGATCATTGGTGCTTATAAGTTCAATCGGACTGTCTTTGGGTTTAGTTGAGTATGTTATCTCTTTAACTATTTTCCAGATTTTTTTACTATTTTTCCCTGCGTTTTGGAATTGTAGCTTCTCATATTCTCTTTTAAGTTTTTTTAATAGAGACGAACAAAAATTTCGGTATCGTTTGTATGTAGTTTTATATATCTCATTATCTGGGTGTTTTTTTACTTTTTTATATAGGTTATCGCGGTTTCTAATGCACTTCAGAATGCCTGGGGTTATCCACGGTTTTAGAATTTTTTTCTTGTTTGATATTTTGACTTCTTTAGTGTTGTTTTTGATAGCCCTATATAGGATACTGTGGAGGAAATTAGCAGCCTCGTTGGCGTCTTTAATTATGTACAGTGGACTAAAGTCAACACTTTTAAGTTCCGCATTTAGAGTGTTGTGATCTAAGTAATTTATAATTTTGGCAGGTTTTTGTTTTGGAAGACTAGCTATGTACAAAGCAACACTATTATGATCTGTAATTGTTGTTTGGAGTATAAGACAACGAGCAGTTAGTTTTGTTTTTAGAAACGTGTGATCCAAACATGTTTTATTGTGTGTAGGAGATGTGTATGCAGGCATCATACCGTGGAAAGCCATCATATCTAGATATGCAGAAAGATTTCTGTCAGCACTGTGCTCAGCAATGTTAATATTAATGTCCCCCAGTAATATGACATTTTGCATAAACGAATATTTTAATAATACATGATTAAGAGATTGTAAAAAGTTATCAATATTTCTGTACCCGGGTGGCCTATAAATGGCCAGGGCTACTGTATCATTATTTAGGGTAATAATAAGACAGTTTGCGTCCTCAATTATAGGTTCTTCAACTGAGATAAACAAACCGCTCTTGTAGTACACAACCACGCCTTCATTCTGCGTACGGTTGTTAGTGGTGGCAAAACTGTCATATCCATCCAAGGATGGTAAGAACACAGTTGATGACAACCAGCACTCTGTCAAAACAATGCAATCCCAGTCCACCGCAGTTCTGGCTATTACCGGTAATAATCCGGCTAGGTTACATTTAACACTTCGAATATTTTGTTGAAACATTTTAAGACATTTGTTGGAGTTTGATAACAGACCCGTGCAGTCCTCCGCATCACAAATGACAAAATCCGATACATTAAAAGAGTCTATTTCACTTTGTAAATGCGTTAATTCGTTGAATTTCGCCTAAGTAATAATTTAGCAGGATCATATTTGGGGGTGATTTGGCCATAGTACGTATTTTGTGCTGATATATTTTCATGTAAAATTATTTTAATACATATGATTTCCAATGTTGTTAAATGGTTGAGAAATGTATTAAAAATGGTATTTGATACGACATAATATTTTAAAGATTGTGTGACACTTTGACGGCGTGGATGTCTTATGTGAGTATATTTTGATAGAATATAGTGTAGAGTAATATTAATCAGTTGTATTGTGAGAGTTATTGTTTTATTGATATGTATGCGGTGTGAGTAAACAGTGTAGTAGTAGGCGCTTATTAAGTAAGTTATGTAAAAAATAATGCATGCAGTTGGAATGTATACAAGCCGTTCAAAGAGGGGGACTAGTCAAATATTTTTTTCTATGTTTAGAAGATCTTCTTCGCAATGAACGCGTAGACGGGCTTGGCCTTCCTTTCGTTTCAGAAACACCTTGCCAAATGAAGTCCAGCAGTGTTCGTAATTATGTTTTTTAGCGAATAATCTGGTTATGTAGTGTAAACGTCTGATTGAAGCAGTCAGAGATTCAGCCACGTATATTGGCTTTGCGGGTCCAACCATATTCAGATTTGTGGTACTCAAACGTTTTTCACGATTTGCCTTATTATATGACCCAGTAGCCTTTATAAACTGTTCTCTCTTTATGGTTGATGTGAAGTCTACGATTATAGGGCCTGTGGGTTTGTCTTTCAGCTTTAGACGAGATACATCTCGAATGTCGGAGTCTAGGATTGGAACATTAATAACATTCCCAATCTTTTTTGCTATCTCAACTAGCTGTTCTTTGTTCTCAGATACAGTGACCGGGACATTTCTTAACTCGATCATGGTAGAACGTGCGTTTTTTTCAAGATGCTCAATTTTTGCGTCCAAAGTCTTTATATGGCTCTTTAATGAACAGTTTTCCTGTTGAAGAGTTTTCAAGTCACTAAGAACGTCATCGTATTTCTCGGACAGCAACATCATTGATTTATTTATTGCAGCGTTTTGGTTCGTTAGCTCCTTCAGAGATAGTTCTAAGGTGGAAAATTTAGCGTCTTGCTGCTTTTTTATTTCGTCCATTTTGGTCAATAAGTCGGACAGTGATATATCTGCTGTGCTTGACGGATCATTTAACCGGCGTTTGGTTCGCTTGGTAATGTTCAAATCTATTTGCTGCTGACTTTCAGGTGTATAGAGCGCAGGATCCGATCCAAATTTAGTGGGAGAGATAAGCTTAGAATTACTTTTCGGTGGCGTACGTGGAACAGACATTGTATTTAATTCTAGCTTTTGGTGGTATTTTTATTGTACGTCAATACAATTACAATTATGCTACTATGATAATATGACACCTTACGGAGAAATAATTACCCGCCAATCGCTGTCGCTTATGAACTGTGGCAAGCATCAACGCGTATGTACTCGTAGTAGTGAGGTGCCGCCTGTGTGCCATAAACGCCGCATACGCAGCGAAGGAAACTAGTTGCGTCGACTGTCGCTGTCCTGCTCGTGCCGCGTCACTGCTCAATTGCAAATTAGTAAACTTCGTCAGCTCACTGCGCGCCTAGTACTTAAGTTAATATTTCACTGCTTATTTTCGGAAATAAATTTGTATTTTAAATAAAATTTTGGCAAAGTGGACACGTCTAAACTCGTTCGAGTCCCGGGGGGGAGAGCAAACTAGAGATGCTATGTATGCATGCTCATCTATTTCCTCATAACTCCTTAACTACTCATCGTATTTGGACAAACGAACGTTATCGATTGAACCGTCATGTTGTTCCGCTGGTCTTTAAGCTAAATGACGTCACATAAAATCCAACACGGCGGCTTACAGCGGATATGAATGATAAAAATGATAGAAATAATTATTTCTGAATTTATATTAGATATCTATAAGTTTTCATACATAAACTCCAAATAAGATCAAAACAATTATGTTTTGCGTATGAGCAAAACATAATTGTTTTGATCTTATTTGGAGTCTTTTCTATACCACTTATCATCCCTTACAAAAGCTGCTTAGCAAATTATTGCTATCTACCGTTAATGATCCCTAACCTACTTCGATCAACAATACCAAATTGATAACGGGTCTCGTACAAAATCAAAGCTAACGCTGTCCGCGTGAAAAAAGTTTAAAACAGTTATAAGTTCAACCTAATTATAACCATGGCGACTAGTAATAAAGTCGTGTTTTTATTAGCTGTTTTTCAAGCGAACTAAACAAAATAAGAGCTCACGTATTAAGTGCGCTGTTATTTACCGAGACGTATTTCTTGCGCCGAACCGATATCTAGTCGGTATTGTTGATCGAAGCTAACCCCAAAATAATTGAAATAAAAAAGAAAGTTAAAAACTAAAGCCCAACTGCGACAAAAAGTCACATCTTAATGGTATAAGCAAGACAAAGTAAAAAAATTACTTCGAATTCGGTTGACGTATAACCGGAGTCACCAGTAATTACTAAAATATGAGTAATGTAATTGAGACCAAAATTATACAGATTACCACTACCATAAGCAATCGATCTTGAAAAAAATGCTAATGAATTCCATTTTTATTTTATTTTATGTACAATGAGCTATGAACACTCCAGTATAGAGCCTGGCAAGTATACAGCATTTTCTTTTTTCGAGGTTTTCAAATTTTCTGGAGTAGGTACCCAACACACACATGTGTGCGTTACTAGCTCTTTAGCTTACAGCTGCCGGCTTTCTACTAGAACTTTTAGCCAAAGCCCATGCTAAGTAAGAAACATTTTTAAATTCCGGTCAGTGATTTCGTTAGTTTCATTAGCAGTAGAAACAAATACATATAAAATTGCATGCCTTTTTTTTTGTGAGGATGGGAAATCATCAATTGACCCCTCCCGCTCTGGGTGGAGCGGAAGGGAGTGTCAGACTCTTACTGACTAAAACCCACCCGTGTTCCTTCCTTGGCCCTTTATGTTCCGGGTCAGCGGTACCCCTTTCGGATGATCCCGCTTTCCCGGCAGGCTTGGGCCCTAGTGTAGTAGTATCCACTGTAATAGTAGTATAGTGTAGTAGTAGCCTAGTGTAGTATTATCTACCCATTTTCGCAATAAATTGAACTTGAACTTGAACTTTTGGCTACTGGTTCAGATAAGTTTATGGCAGCGATGTAGCGGCCAACCGCGGAAGACGGGACCACCACTCCCCGCGCGCGGGAGAATTAAGCCACGCCCAGCAACCAACTATTTATTTTTAAGGTAGCGCCGTGCGAGCCCGTTGCTATCAACCGGGCAGAAATCCAGCGAGCTGCAGCTGAGAAGTTCTTAATGGAAAAACCCCAATATTACTTTGCCCAACCTAGGAATCGAACCCAGAACCTCATGCTCAGTGTAGTAATACAAAATTGTTCCACAACAAAATCTTCAGATTTATTTAACTTTCACCCATAGAATAAATAATATGGCATTCAAAATATATAGCTGCGCCACATCCGACACAGAAGCACCTAGCGCTATAATCTGGCAACCGACACAGTTTCCGGAAAGCATTACCCATTGACCTAGTCATTAAATGGCATATCTACGTAAATATATCATGTAGGAGATAATACTAAAGGAGATTTACAAAACGTTGTCGTATATCAAAACGGCAGAGCCTTGCAAACTAATAAAATTAGGCATGTTTCCAAGTTAAGTTTCAATAAAACAAACAGCAACTTACACTTTGCTCGCCAAATTTTTTTTTTGTTGTATCTCTTTTGTTTTGTTCTTTAAGTAGGGCAGTTAGAAAGAATGGAGGATTTCTTTTGCCGCACTATTATCTCGTAAATACGAGTATAGTAAAACAATGTGAGACTTTTCTGAATTAACTCTGGAAACCCTGAAAACTAAAATTAAAGACAGCAACTATCAAATAATTCCTCACTTTTTAGTGTAGCTTTCATGGATACATTTAGAAAATGATGAATTCTTATGTACTTAATGAGACTGATCAAATAATCGAGATATTAAACTAGCAACACCCCGCAATTTCATAAACAATATTCTATGTCCTAATTCAGGTATAAACTAGCTTCATTTTTCTGACTGACCGACCCCTTGACAATTCAAAAGTGCCTGTAATTGGTTTATTTGAAATATTTATTTGAAATAAATGCTTTGAGTTTGAGGGTCTTGGTCTACCTAGGTATGTGCCAAATTTCATCCAAATCCTTTTAGCCGTTTTACCGTGAAATCGTAACAAACAAACATAAAAAAATCAAATACGTACAATAATAATAATACAAATCATAAAAAAATCATAAAAAAAAACAAAGACGACACGGTTGGCGCAATGGTTAAGCGATTGACTGCTGCGCTGCGTGTCGCGGGTTCGATTCCCGCACGGAACAAATATTTGTATGATCTACAAGTAGTTGTTCCGGGTCTGGCTGTTTGTGTATGTGACTTTAAATGTTTGTAAACGCACCCACAATACAGGAGAAATTCCTAGTGTGGGGCAACGTTTTTTAAAAAAAAAAAAAAAAAAAAAAAAAAAAAAAAAAAAATCTTTTTTCTTTATAATATTATTAGTATAGATATGATAAGATTATAAGAAAACAAAACCAAACATGCTTACACAATCCAAAAATAATGAAGCAACTTAATCACGTATTCATAGTCGAGAACCCAATTATATGAACAATATTTATTCCACTATCAACAAGGCCAGTAGAAAGTACAATTTTAATAACGCCAGGCATTGTTCCAACTGAAGTTTCAATAAAACAAACAACTTACTATATTCGGTTTGCCAACAAATTTCTGTTATTTCTTATCTGTGTTAGCCTTCGTTTTGTTGCATTTGCTTGTATATACATCGCAGATTTTATATGATTAGTAACGTGCATGGTGTAATGTTTGCCAACAGTATTTAGGCCAGACTATGAATTAAAGCTCTCAGTTACTGAAGTTCTTTCGAATAGGTAATGTTTGGTCTATCGGTGGTACAGGGACATTGTTGTCATAAGTCCGTCTACGGTGACCTAATGTGTACCTACTATTTCCTATACGAAGTGATATTTATAATGATATGACGAACACGCCTAATGTCGTACCGAAACCTACCTACTGGGCTCTAAAATTCGTTCAGTGTTTCTGGTACCCACAGCAGCAGGTCATGTTACCACAAGCATACGGTGGAAGTCTGCCCGGCTTGAGTGGAGCACCGCGTGTCGGCGAATCGGCGGTGGCGATCTCTCGCGTCCGGCCCTGGTCCAGGCCATGGTACGGAGCGAGAGGGCATGACAAGCCGTCACCAAGCCGTCACCTCCTTCTGCGAAGCAGTAATGTTCGCGAAGGAGGAGGCGGAACGCGTGAGAAGAGGCAAAATTCGCGCCCTTACGCCCCTAGTCGCCGCAAGAGACGCCCTGGGCGTCGGGAATCCCAGGCCTTTTCCCAGTCACCGCGGGCGCAGCAATGGGTAGCTCGCCGTCCGATAAGGACCAGGCCCGGGTCTACAGCATGTTGTGTTCCACGCGCGCCTCAAAGAGATGTCAGCACCAACGACAGGGTCCGCTAGGGCCGATGCCTGCTAGGGTTGCGGGAAAGTTCGAAAGGGTTACCGTTGCCCCCGACACTGGCAACTGTAGGAACGCGGGTGGGTTTTAGCTTGTAACAGTCTGACTCGCCCTCCCGCTCCGCCCGGAGCAGGAGAAGCTATTTAATGATTTCCCACTCCAAAAAAAAAAAAGAAATGTTACCAGAAACTGTCAAATTTTCTCATTCGATTTTGAACTTAACCTTCAACAATTTAAGGTTTAAAATCATTTGGAGAAATTTGACAGTTTCGTATAACGTGGTGTGCTGGCGACTGTACTTAGATTTGTCATGCATGAAAATCAGACATTCTTGTCTTAGATCTGCGTACAGCTACATATTATTTCAGCATAGTGATGGCAGCAGTGGTTAGTAAGTCATTATACCTACTTCCCTAAGTAAGTATAAGGAAGGAATCGGGATAGTGGCAATGTATCAAACCTCAAGTACCTAATAGTTAGTTAATTGTTAAGGTGCGGGTACCGTAATTTATAGTAGCCCTTATTTTCGTTCCTCGTAACCTCATTTTAGCGTGGCGACAATTTAATATGAAGTAGTCGTAAAAATTTGCCAAAATTTATTATAGCTTTTAGCGTAACTACGAAAGGCTGAAGAACCAGGATAGAACCCTTCATATCTTCGGTTATTTGTTTTGCCCTCAAAATTGCTGTCTACCTACCTTATTGGTATTGTCGACACCGGCCCTGACCCCCAAGGACTTGTCTTAATTTGAAGCAAACGTGTCGGGGAATTTGCCGGGTCTGGGGAGCGAAAACGTTATTAAAATGTTTTTTTTTTACTTTCTGGTATCTTTGTGGGGTCAAGGGCAGTAGGCAGGAAGTATAACATCATAGAATGTTCGTACATGATGGTTCGTTTTCATTTCAATTTCATGTTCATGCCAGTCCATTGCTGAACATTGTACAGGGTGGCAGGGAGGGACATTGACGCATATACTGCAACCATGATTCCAGATATAAAATAGCGTTTAAATTTGTAGTAGGTTTTAAAAAAAAAAAAATTGCTGATTCATAGAAAAGTACAATACCTATAGTGTCATGCTCACTCAAATGTGTCGCTGGTGGTGGCGTGTGTATTGGATCATTGAGTTCCCTTCAAAATGGTTGAGCTGAATGGTGCTGATCCATACGGCATGTTCGTGAACGGGCGCCGTCAGTAGGCACTGGTCATTTCTTAGCTGCCACGGCTTATTTTAATTCCATAATTGTTTTTATCTTTTTATTACGGACACTTTTAACGTGCACGTGTTTCTACATCGTTCTCACATGTATAATTACAACATGAATGATCTAACCACTTTTTTGTAACAATATTTTGATTTAAAAGAGTGTCCATGGAGTTTCTTGCCCGTTCTTCTCCATAGGTACCTACTACGCTTTGGAATGGGCAACTAGCTTCATCTTTCTGACTGACCGACCCCTTGACAATTCAAAAGTGCCTGTAATTGGTTTATTTGAAATAAGTAAATGCTTTGAGTTTGAGTTTTGAGTTTGAGTTTGTCAAAATGGAACAGCAATTTTTTTTTTAAATAACCGGCGAAAGATTTCCATTCAGAATTATTATTTATATAATTAGGGAAAACATACAGTTACATAAACATCGTTAAACAGATAGTGAGAAAAAAAAGAGATTACATATATATTTTTTCTCACGATTTCTTTGCACTGCACACGAGTGAAACTTAATCGGTAAAATCAAAAAATATATATATATATTATGAAAATGAATAAATGAAAAGAAATGTTTTTTTTTCTCTTACAATCTTAAGGAAAGAACAATCAAAACAACTGAAAATCTGAGTCACTAATTAATTTACGTAACGAGCTTCTAAACTTACCTATTGCAGACAATGTAAACAAATCCAAATTTGCGAATACGATGTTGAAATTTTTAGCTATACGACGAAGAGGTGCGCGAACTCCAGCGTTATTGCGGCAGGAGGAAACGGCAAAAAGCGGATGAATCATGTACTGAATCTATCGTGACAGGCTGCGCGTTGATGCCACCCGGTATAGGTTTTTCAAATAACCCAATACAGACTTAAGTCTTTCAGAAATTGGGTTTTACCTTGTCGCTGCCTAATGAATACTACCGTACATAATTAAATTCATTATTATTTAAATTATTTCACCATATTTTGTTCAATTGACACTTTCTATGATATTAATATTTCTAATTATTTCAACCAACTAATATTCTCCGTAATACAACTAATATTCGGCGTACAGAACAAGCATGACAGATAGATTATTTTCAGTAATAAGATATTATAGTTACACGTGCCTCTGCACAATAATTCTTTAGTAGTGTCTAAGACACCGAAAGTAATTACCTGAAATAAATTAACTAATTTATCTTATGAAATCATAACCAGATGATACACTTAAATTTACTTATATTTCAATTGGAATATTATTTATTAATTACATAGAACTTTAGACTGCGTGATCTTGAAATAAGTAAAATCTTTGTTCCATTATTTCATGTCTCGTGAAGTATTGAATTAATTAATATTCGGTTTTATACAAGGTGTAGAAAAAAACAACTGCTCCACACTTTTCTGTTCGCGTAACTAGACAAAATGTAGGCAAAATCTACATTTTTTGCAATTTTAAGATTGGTCCCATTGTAAAAGTTGTTCATAATTGAGACTACAATGACCCTTTAAGAAGTTTCCATTTATTTTAATTACACCTTGTTTAGGCATGCAAATCGGGAATTCTTTGTGCTACCTTGATTTTGTAAACCAGTTTCTTTATTTCTTTAGTTAAAAAAAAAACTTCAAACACAAAGCAAGAAACAACATAAAGAGAACTGGAAAAATATAGAGGAGACCTTTAACCAGTACTGGGGCTACATAGTAAATAAAAATAAAATTTAACATGAACGCCGAAAGGTTCGGGAGTGGCGACCGCATACCGGAAGACGTAGCGTTGGAAGGCCTCCCAGAAGGTGGACAAATGATTTGGTGAAGTTCTCAGGAGTTCGCTGGATGCGAGAAGCACAGAACCGGATGAAGTGGTGATGCTTGGGTGAGGCCTATGTCCAGCAGTGGATGACTTTAGGCTTTTTTTTTTGTGGGTGGGAAATCATCAAATAACTTCTCCCGCTCTGGGCAGAGTAGGAGGGCGTGTCAGACTCTTACTGACTAAAACCCACCCGTGTTCCTTCAGTTACCTGTGCCAGGGCCCACGGAATCCCTCTCGGTCTTTTCCGCAACCCTAGCAGGCATCGGTCCTAGCAAACCCCGTCATTGGTGCTGACATCTCTTTGAGGCGCGCGTGAAACACAACGCGCCGTCGACCCGGGCCTGGTCCTTATCGAACGACGAGCTGCTCATTGCTCGCCGTTCACAAGCCCACGCCTACGGTGGCCGGGAATCGGCCTGCGATTCCCGACGCCCGGGGCGTCTCCTGCGGCGGCTAGGGGCGTGAGGGTGCAAATTTTGCCTCTCCCTCACGCGTTCCGCCTCCTCCTTCGCGAACATTACTGCTTCGCAGAAGGAGGTGACGGCTTCCCAAGCCCTCTCGCTCCATACCACGGCCTAGACCAAGGCCGGACGCGAGAGATCGCCACCGCCAATCGCCTCCACGTGGACACGGCGGTGCTCCGCCCAAGCCGGGCAGACCTCCACCGTATGCTCCACCGTGTCCTCTGGGCGATCCACACAATGGTGACACCCGGGAGTTTCCTCCCGCCTTATCCGGAACAGGAACCTCCCGAAACAACCGTGTCCGGTGAGGACCTGCGTCAGGCGGAAAGTGAGGACGCCGTGGCGCCTCTCTAGCCACTCCTCAAAGAGGGGACTTTTCGCCGCAATTGTGGCGTGCCCAGCTCTGGGTTGCGACAATCGCACTCTCCATGCCGCCATGAGAGCGCGCCGGAGGTCCGTCCGCTCCGCCGCGATTTGCCGCGGAAGCGGGGTTTCCCCCCGGCGTAGTGCCTCCGCGCGCCACTCATACAGGCGCGCGAGGATTATCGCCTCCAGATCATGGGATCTGGAGGCAATAGTCCTCGCCGCCATGGGGCGGCAGTCCGGCAAGGAGGCTTGCCGCCTCGCCCGAGTTCGTGCGGTAGCCCCGGATCAGCCTTACGGCTACCACCTTTTGGGGCGCGTTCAGATAGTGGGCGGCTCTCCGCCACAGTGAACGCGCCCACACCGGGGCCCCATATGTAGCCATGGACCGCACGACCCCCGCGTAAAGCCTCCGGCAGGAGGCGTTTGGACCCCTCAGGTTAGGCAGGAGCCGCTTGAGGGCGGCCCCAGTCCGTTCCAGTTTGGGGGCCAAACGTCGGAAGTGCTCCACGAAGTTCCACCGGCTATCGAGCACGAGTCCTAAGTACTTCATCGTGAACTCGACGCCGATGTGAACCCCTCCTGCCGTTAGTTGGGATCCCGATGGTGGCCTGTTCCGGGGCCCATGGAAAGACATGGCCTCGGACTTGTGCAAAGCCACCTCGAGACCCAACTGCCGGATCCTCTCCACGACTATCGCAACCCCGCGTGTCACCGCGTCGGCCGCCGCCTGATGCGACCTCCCCTGCGCCAGGACCAGAGTGTCGTCAGCGTAGCACACCACGCTGACGCCATCAGGGAGGTCGGCCCGCAGCACCCAGTCGTAACCGATGTCCCACAGGAGCGGCCCTAGAACCGATCCCTGTGGGACACCGCACAACATCTCTCGCCGGTTCCACTCCCCGTCGCGACCGGGGTAGATGACGGCTCTGTCCCTCAGATATGCCTCGACTATTCGACGGAGGTAGGTTGGCACCCGGTGATACCGGAGTGCCTCCCCAATGCAACTCCAGGGCAGGGTGTTAAATGCGTTGACGATGTCGAGTGACACCGCCACGACAACCCCGCCCCGAGACACCGCATCCCCCGTCGTGAGGGCTCTAACGCGCATGATGGCGTCCACCGTCGAGCACCCCTTGCGGAAGCCGAACTGACTATCCGCAAGATCCGGCCCCGTCCTCACCAGGTGCCCAACGAGGCGGCCTGCAATTACTCTCTCAAAGAGCTTGCCGACCTCGTCGAGCAGCACAATGGGCCGGTATGCGGACGGAGAGTCCGCAGGGCGCCCTGGCTTCCGAATGAGGACCAGCTTCCCCGTCTTCCAACGGAGTGGGAACTGGCCTCTCTCCATACATGCGCTTAAGAGCGCTTCCAGTCGAGGCCCAAGAGCAGTCGAGGCCAGGACCTAGGCTTTCCCTGGCAGGCCGTCGGGTCCTGGGGCGGTATTTTTGGCCTTCAGCCTACCTACCGCCACTCTCAGATCTACCCCGGCAGCTTCAGGGGTGTCGTCGTCGTCCGCGTGGTCCGCTTCAGGCACCGCGAGCGGCGGAGCCATGGGCGGGAGAGTACGCTCCCCCCGTGAAGGGAACAGAGCGCTCACCACCTCCTCTACCAGCTGGGGGCGGAGACTCTGCGTCAGCGGGGGGGCCCAGGTGCGGAGTTTATTCCGCACCATTTTGTTAGGGCGCCCCCATGGATCTCCGTTCAGAGTCTCCACCAACTCCTTGCGGGCCGTATATTTCGAAAAAAAGGAACCGAATAATGTTATATTGCCAAAAAAAACTTCGTTAAATTAAAGTTAGGACGAGGGTAAATAATGATAACTGACCCCCTCATTTGTCGATCGAACTTATTAAGTTCGGTAACATTAGAAATGTAATTGTGTCTCATTAGCGACAGATGAGCTCACAAACGCTGTCGGCAGCTTAGAGTATGACATAAAATATCTCCTATATTCTGTAAAAATAACGGCGCCGTCCCTACTCATTATTTTTTGCTCGTACATTAAATTCAACTGTCGTTCCTAATATTTCTCAGTTTAAGCACACACGTGAGTAGGTTACGAAGATGTAATGAGTTCAAATTAAATATTTTGTGGATATAAGAAAATGTTTTTGCAGGAGTGAGTTGATATGGCTAGGAACGGAGTGAATACTGAGATGACAATGAACAGAGAAGTACGGAAGAAAGAGCCATAGTGCGTTGACCGCAAATAAATTTGGGTAAGGGCAGGAGAATGATGTTTATTTTTTATTTTTATTAAACTTACACACACTATCTTTACAGTTGACCCCAATACAATAGTGGTTTCACAAATAACACCAAGTAAAATGAGTAATCAACTTAAAAATCTAAACTTTAAAATACGCAACACTAAACTTTAATATAAATACAATCTGAAGTCAGACTAGATAATTATATATACCTACATAAGTAATAATTATCAAACTAAACTTTTTATTTTATTTCTTTTATACAAAATTAGACATAACACAGAATATTAATATCTAAATATAACTAACAAAATTCAACAAAACTCTTGCGAATGTCAATTCTCTCATGCACTTCGTTTAGTACACATATTGTGCGGGTGAGCGGTGATGACGGTAATGATGATGATGTTTTTGCGGTATTTAACCTTAAAGAGAAAACTGACTGTGAAAGTGAATACCACACAGGCTAGATTGAATATAGGATTTTATAACTGTCTGGCGGTTTTGAGTATTTTATATAGCCTAAGCAAATGTCCTGCAGATCTGGTAGAGTCGTGTGACAGGTCGTTGATCTCCCTAAAATAGGGTTGAACTACACGATGACTGATGCATGCATCCCGTCTGAAGGGACAGATCAACTCAAAGCTACAATGATTCTTTCTTCAAAAGGCCTTTTCATACATGGCCCTGCGTTCTTACTCACACAAAATCCTAATCATATAATGTAATAAATTTAGACTTTAAAAGAGACCAGGACCTCTGGGTTTGTTTCGATACTTGTTCTCAGGGATCAGTCAGCTACAAAACGCCGGCGCCATCTAATTTTAAAATCTCGACCAACAAAATATTGACATATAAAAGTATCTTAAGAGATCTACTTACAGTACTACTACAATACGACTACTTGTGTGTACATATTTAATTTCATTTCAAAGGGGCCGTTTATTTTTACTGGAATTACTTATTTCTGTCCCTTCGTGTCAATGGTACGATTCGATTTTTTATATTGTTTGAGCTCAGTAGGTGTCCAAGTTGATTGTGGCATCAGTGGCATTCTTTAGGTCATCCGAGATGCAGATGAACGGGCACTTAGGGCACTCCAGCAAGTGATTCATTACCGCTTAAATACGCAGACCTATTTTAGAAAAATCATACAAAAACGATATGTCTTGGAGATAATAATAATGTAAAAACAATGCACTTCTAGCAAATAAACCTTTGATTTGATTGGATTAGAAAATGCAATTATCTTACATACTATAGCAATTATATAAACCATTTCCAAAAACAATATACAAAAAGTTACTTCTATCTTCGAGACAAATACGTGAAAACTGAAACACGAATGTATCGAACTCAATCGCAATTGTATTCGGAACGAAGTTTGCAAAGGACCGAATAGTTCCACTTTCAACCATATTCCGTTCCTATACATCCATCTTTTCAAACATCTCCAACACGCGTACTAAAACACCAAATATGTTATGCGGCTGCGAAACTTCAAAACTAGTATATTGTGAGAAAAATCAACCGCAACAAAACTTTGTTTTTTTTTGTCAACATTAACCCTGACACTGCCTTCATTTACGGCCCCAAAGGCATGGTTCTATTTATGCCTATTCTTTCCGTAAAATGTAGGGTTGAATTGTACGGAACGTACTGATTTTCTATGGCATTTTCTTGTTATGTTTTCTGTGAACATTAATGGAGTATCGTAAATTGTAAATTTTAATTTGAAAATCGGTTTTAGAATGCACTTATCCTTGAACAGTAACTACATGTAGTTTCGAGCCAAACTTATTTTGTGAGCATGTAATTATTAAAATGTATCTCTATATATGTCTCTCGTATGTATGTATCTCTTCAATGGTTATTCATTTTAGGGGACTGTGATTATTATCTATCTCTGTGACTTTTTTTAATCAAATGTATTTTGATTATAATACGAAATGGAATATGAAATGGAGTGCGCGAAAGTCTGTACTTAATGTTATTTCACTGCATATAATGTCTTTATACTAAGAAAATGCCTTTGACCTGCAGTTAGACAATTATAGGTTTACCGTTGTTGCCATTATCAGATAAAAAGGAAAAAAAAATATCATAGAAATACATACTTATAAAAAAGACAAGTCCTGCTCGAATACCTAATTAATTATATAATAAAAAGCATTAAGTCAGTCTTCTCGCGAACGCGTTGTCGCACGGATGCGTGAGACCAACCATGGCTTCTAAATTGTTTAAAATGTTCGAGTCGCATTATAGTCATCAACGAGGTTCTAGCATTTCTTAGTAATAAAATCGATGTGATAAGGCTGAAAATTATTGCGACTGATAACGAATGTAATAAAGTAATTTGGGGAGAAAGAAACAGTGAACAGACTGGGAAGTTTCTTGAGCATTGTCACTCATAACTGAGAAATATAAATTTTCCTGTACAATTTACACAATGCTCCGATCAGTGTTGTTATAATGAGGATCACAAGCGCATTTTAAAACAAATGTATAGCGATATTTTGTGCAAATACCCCTTTTTTTTTTTTTTTTTTTTTTTGTAGGTGGGAAATCATCAAATAACTTCTCCCGCTCTGGGCAGAGCAGGAGGGCGTGTCAGACTCTTACTGACTAAAACCCACCCGTGTTCCTTCAGTTGCCTGTGCCAGGGGCCACGGTAACCCTCTTGGACTTTTCCGCAACCCTAGCAGGCATCGGTCCTAGCAAACCCCGTCATTGGTGCTGACATCTCTTTGAGGCGCGCGTGGAACACAACGCGCCGTCGACCCGGGCCTGGTCCTTATCGAACGGCGAGCTGCCCATTGCTCGCCGTTCGCAAGCCCGCGCCTACGGTGGCCGGGAATCGGCCTGCGATTCCCGACGCCCAGCGGCGCAAACTTTGCCTCTCCCTCACGCGTTCCGCCTCCTCCTTCGCGAACATTACTGCTTCGCAGAAGGAGGTGACGGCTTCCCAAGCCCTCTCGCTCCGTACCATGGCCTGGACCAAGGCCGGACGCGAGAGATCGCCACCGCCAATCGCCTCCACAAGGACACGGCGGTGCTCCGCCCAAGCCGGGCAGACCTCCACCGTATGCTCCACCGTGTCCTCCGGGCGATCCACACAATGGTGACACCCGGGCGTTTCCTCCCGCCTTATCCAGAACAGGAACCTCCCGAAACAACCGTGTCCGGTGAGGACCTGCGTCAGGCGGAAGGTGAGGACGCCGTGGCGCCTCTCTAGCCACTCCTCAAAGAGGGGACTTATCACCGCAATTGTGGCGTGCCCAGCGCTGGGTTGCGATAATCGCACTCTCCATGCCGCCCTGAGATCCCGCCGGAGCTCTGTCCGCTGTACCGTGATTTCTCGCGGCAGCGGAGCTACGCCCCGGCGTTTCGCCTCCTCGCGCCACTCCCAAACGTGCGCGAGGAGTTTTGCCTCCAGATCCCATGGCGGTAATCCGGCAAGGAGGCTCGCCGCCTCACCGGAGACAGTACGGTATCCCCGGACCAGCCGGATGGCCATGACCCTTTGGGGCGCGTTCAACCAGCGGGCTGGCCGCCGCCTCAAGGAACGCGCCCATACCGGTGCCCCGTAAAGGGCCATGGACCGCACGACCCCCGCGTAGAGCCTCCGGCAGGAGGCGTTTGGCCCCCCTAGATTGGGCAGGAGCCGCTTTAAGGCAGCCCCGGCCCTTTCCAGTCTGGGAGCCAAACGTTGGAAATGCTCCACGAAGTTCCACCGGCTGTCGAGGACGAGTCCCAGGTACTTCATCGTCGACTCGACGCCGATGTGAACCCCTCCTACCGTTATTTGGGAACCCGACGGTGGCGTGTTCCGAGGACCATGAAAACACATGGCCTCGGACTTGTGCAGGGCCACCTCGAGTCCCAATTGCCGGATCCTCTCGACGATTATCGCAACCCCGCGTGTCGCTAGTTCGGCCGCCGCCTGGTGCGACCTCCCCTGCGCCAGGACTAGCGTGTCGGCAGCGTAACAAACCACGCTGACGCCGCTGGGGAGGTCGGCGCGCAGCACCCAGTCGTAGCCGATATCCCACAGATGCGGCCCCAGGACCGATCCCTGTGGGACACCGCACGACATCTCTTGCCGGTTCCA
The DNA here is from genome assembly GCA_937001585.2 of Brachylomia viminalis. Lineage (NCBI taxonomy): Eukaryota > Metazoa > Arthropoda > Insecta > Lepidoptera > Noctuidae > Brachylomia > Brachylomia viminalis. The sequence goes on along the minus strand of OW443305.2, from coordinate 4,557,808 downwards.
CACTCCCTGGTGACCGGGGTAGATGACGGCCCTGTCCGTCAAATAGGCCTCGACCACACGACAGAGGTAGGTCGGCATCCGGTGATACCGGAGTGCCTCCCTGATGCAACTCCAGGGCAGGGTATTGAAGGCATTGGCGATGTCTAGAGACACCGCCAAGACGACCCCACCCCGGGCCACAGCATCCCCCGTCGTGAGGGCCCGCACGCGCATGATGGCGTCCACCGTAGAGCGCCCCCTGCGGAAGCCAAACTGGCTCTCCGCCAAATCCGGCCCCACCCGCACCAGCCGCCCGACGAGGCGGTCTGCAATGACTCTCTCAAAGAGCTTGCCCACCTCGTCGAGCAGCACGATGGGCCGGTAAGCGGACGAAGAGTCCGCTGGGCGCCCCGGCTTCTTGATGAGGACCAGTTTCCCCGTCTTCCAAAGAAGTGGGAACTGGCCCCTCTCCATGCATGCGCTTAGGAGCCCCCTTAGTCGAGGCCCGAGAGCCTCCGAGGCCATGACCCAGGCTTTCCCAGGTAAGCCGTCGGGTCCTGGGGCGGTATTTTTAGCACTTAGCCTACGTACCGCCACTCTCAGCTCTACCTCGGTCACCTCCAGAGCATCGTCGTCGTCGTCGGCGGTGTGGTCCGCATTCAGCACCGCAGTAGGCGGAGCCATGGGCGGGGAGATATGGTCCCCTCTAGAAGGGAACAGAGTGCTCACCACGTCCTCCACGAGCTGGGGCCGGAGACTCTGCGTCAGCGGGGGAGCCCATGGGCGGAGCTTCTCACGCACCAATTTGTAGGGGCGTCCCCACGGGTCCCTGTTCAGAGTCTCCAGCGACTCCTCGCGGGCCAGTCCCTTGGCCCGCAGGATCTCCGCTTGGAGGGCGGTCTTCGCCGCTCTGTACCCCTCGTACAGCTCCGCCTGAATGGCTTCCGTATCCGGAGGGCGAATACGGAGCCTGCGGTGCCTGGTGTACCGGCGTCGCGCAGCGACGCACGCACTGCGTAAAGTCGTCAACTCTGGCGACCACCAGCACACCTGGCGCTGAGCGCGTCCGGGCTGGGCCCGGGGCATTGCCACGTCACATATTTCGGACATGGCCTCCCGGAACCACTCCGCCTCGACGTTGATGTCAGCAGGCCTGTCCGGTGATGACACCCAGGCCTGCACGATCGAGGCTTCCAGGAGGAGCTCCCGGTCCAGCTGCTTCAGCGCCCACCGCGGACCACTCGGGGCCTGTCGGACCAGCGCGCTCGAGGTCTGGGCGGAGACGTCAAACCGGATGTACCGGTGGTCGGAATAGGTCTCCACCCCCTCCATGACGCGCCAGTCAAGGACACGCGGTGACAGAGCGGGGCTGGCGAACGAGATGTCCACCACCGATTCACCCCGCATCCGCACACACGTGGGGACAGAACCCCGATTCAGGACGACCAGGCCTGTCTCCAGAGCCCAGTCCTCCACCATCCTGCCCCGTGTGTCCGTATACCGGGAACCCCAAGCCACATTCTTGGCATTGAAATCCCCGAGGACGAGCACGGGGAGGGAACGGAACCCGACGACGACGACTTTCAACTCCGCAAGGGAGTTGTGGAACTCGGCAAGAGTTCGGTTCGGGGAGAAGTATACCCCCACCACTACAATCTCCCCGAACCGTGCTGCCACGCAACCCCGTCCCCTCGTGACTGCCTCGAGGGACGGAGTACCGGCGGCGGCCGACGTGTGCAAATACCCCTGGCCTGGCCTTTCGACTAAGAGTGCCATCCTGTGCCTCAAGCAGACTGTGCAGTATTACACAGCCAGGAATACACCGGTCTGTGCCTGATACTTGGACTTGTCCAGGGCATTCGATTTGGTATCATATGATGTATTGTGGCAAAAGATGACAAATGAGACATGTGTGCCACGTGGTGTTGTTGCAATGTTGAGATATTGGTACTCGAGTCAAAGGAATGTTGTACGGTGGGCAGGCTCACACTCGAAAGCGTATGGGTTGGAGTGCGGGGTGAGGCAGGGGGATTAACCTCTCTTCGTCTCTTTAACATATACATGAACGGCGAGCTCAGCAGAACAAGCATAGGGTGCCATATAGATGGACAGTGCGTCAATAATTCAGCAACGCGGACGACATGGTGCCGCTGAGTCCGTCGATCAGTGTCATGCGCAGATTGCTGGATATTTGTGAAAAGTATGAAAACTGGCAGTCCTGTGTGGTGCCACTTTGTGTTTTTTTTTTCCTGTGGCTTTTTTTTTTGTATATACTCGCAATAATTTTATAAGGTTGTTTGTGTAACTAACGGTATATGGGCTAAGTCTGTTATAAAAGACATAAAATAATAAGAAAAAAAAAAAAATATCGACATAACAGCACAACGCAAATTTTCAGTGGTCACCAAAACATTACGTATTTAATCTGTGTCGAATGATTTACCATAAAGCAATCTCCATTACGAACTAATATTCAGACAGCCTCACTGCTGGATCAGGTCCCTCTAAAGCTTACTAGTGCAGTTACATTGTCCAATCAACATACATACACGTAAGAAGAGAGTAGCTTCCCATGTTCTGTGGTCCAATCTGTCCTTAGTGACAATGAGAAAAACATTATGGACAACAGGAAAAATCTAACTATATCAATGGCTGGAATTTGCGGATAAGAGCAGCTGAGATAAGAGACAATGATTTGACGATTTTTGAACTGAAAACTTCTTTAGGCGCGTTGAGTAATTTTAGGGTGAAAAAAATCATGGACCTCGCGTCATCGTCACCGAACGCTTTCTATGAGCTATATGTATCTGTGTATATATGTATACTTTTTGGGTGAACAAAAAGCGTGAAACTTGCGTCATCGTCACCGCACGCTTTCCATGAGCCGCATGTACTAAATTGGTCATTAACACTTCTTTACAAACCAAAAATAATTCAAAAATAATAATATAATAGCTCGACGATACAATTCACAAGTTACTTAGTTTTCACTTCTATCGGCAGTCCCCAAATACTGTCCCGCATTTTTTTTTACAGCTCTAATTTGCATGTCAAAGGAATTGTTACATAAGTACCACAAAATCAATAGGTTTTCATCTTTCTTCTCCCGTATAAAAAATAATATACAATGACGTTATTAACATTTCAGCCACTCAGTAAGACAGCAAGCACGTCTTGTTGTCCTGGTATGCCCGACATAATATCTACTTAAACATCGCCACTTCGGTTTGATGTGACATGGTTTGAACTGACGACATATAACACTCCAATGTCACTCCAATGTCAAAAAAAACCTTTCTGTATCTCAGACCAAATAAAAAACAAAGACAACGCTCTCGACAGTGACATGAGGCCGGTTTCGTTAACATGTGTGCACTTAGTGAGGTGTAGTTTGGTTGTAAATTGGGTTGTAAATGTTTGCGTGTGAGCGTATATGAATAGAGTAAGGTGTAGCTTTGCATGCTTCACTTTATTGTTCGCGGCGCTATGTCTTGATTCTTTATTTGGTTTGAGTTCTGTTTGAGCTTTTCGTTAACTGTCAGGCTGCTGTCACTTAAATAATAAGTATAACAGTTTTTTTTTTTTTTTTTTTGTTTGATAAATATTAGTACAGTTCTTGTACCCATTGTTTTCCAAGTTTCTATTCTTTTATTGTTCTGCCTTTTGTATCTAATTCCTGGATCGGCTTCAAGACATTACATTAATTAACGTAAACGTTTCTTTTTCTTTTAAAGGAATAAAAAGATCTGTCTTCATTAGCAGTCTGGTCTTTATTCTATTATACTTTGTGTAACTAGTTTATATTACTTAAGTGGGGAAATGGACGATGTTAATAGTATTTTATTCTTTGCCAAGATATTTATATAATATTTTTCAAATTTGGAATGAAAATAATAGAGATTCAACGATTCGACGACCTTAAGCCGGATAGTGTTAATTTTAAGTCTATTTTCAGGTTTAGACTTCTGAATTTATTATTATTTATAAGATCGGTTTGCTCTTGACTCTAGTTTAGGTCAGTGGTGACAGAGACAGCCGACGGTGGAGTGAGCTTATCCAGAAGTAGCTTGTTCACTATCACTTTGAAGAGATTAGGGTTGTATGCGTTCGGAAACACAGTCGCAGATAGAGAGTTCCATTCTGTGCGCATTACAAACGACATTTGAAAACACTTAGTGCTTAGTGTGTAGCTAAATAGACACAAGTCTTCTACCAGCAACGACCGGTTAGTTATTGAAATGGACCAATAGAATGACATTAGGCTACAAAACAATTTCTTACGTAGTAGACCTCATGAAGCAAGGATTTTCTTGCCTCGAATTTATTCCTTTTGTGAAATAAAATAAACAAAAAAATTATATCTCTGAAGGTCAAAAATATCCCCAAAAAGGTTCAGAATGACCTTTAAGTTTCGAACGCGTTCTTTGACCTAGGTTTAGTAATAATTTTCGGGTCTAGCTAACTGGGTCGCGCCGGCAATCTCCTAATACGGCTGCGGAAATCTCTTGTGATTCTAGTGACAATGGTGATGCGGCTTGGTGCGTGGTTCAATGTATAGGCGCATTTTTATATATTTTTTTTATTTAATTGACATTAGAGGTATTATCATAAATGGTGACGAGCGGGCATTTGGGCAGCTGGCCTTTGTTACTGTTGACGTTCGTTTTCCTTGTCATAACGTGCAGAAACTGTCTTTGAGAAGCATGGAAAGCAAATAGATTATTTATTTTACAGGGGTATTGGTAAAACACCATCAACCTCTTAAGGGGTCATTGTGCAGGAGGTGGCGGGACGGGAGAGGGAGAGAGTCTCCCGTCCAAGCCGCCGCGGTGGACGCTCTGGGCGTCGGGAGCCGCGTGACGACTCCCGGCCACCGTAGGCGCGGGCCTGCGGGCGGTGAGTAATGGGTAGCTCACCGTCCGATCAGGATCAGGCCCTTGCCGGACGGCGCGTACGTGTGACGATTTCCCATCCTCAAAAAAAAAAAAAAAAGGGGTCATTGTGCTCATCATTATGAACAACTTTTACTACGGAACCAAATATGAAATCGCGATAAAAAATCTGCTGTTCCCTACATTTATGTTTGCAGAACTCGTCAAAATGTAAGGACCAGCTGTTTTTTTTCTCGATTTCATTTCCGTGTCACCACATTCCGGCAATGGGACAGACAGCCAGATACTGCAGACGTACCTACCTTAATATAGCGATGCCAATCGTTTAGGATATTTTAATAAATTTTAAAATACACTTCTCAAATCGAAACTGTACCGCAAGTACTATTTAGGCCGCATTTAAATAAAAAAGAGGACTAATATCATTAAAATAACGCCAATAAATAGCTGGTAGTTTTGTCTACACAATGGTGTACCATAATTCCAATTTTGAATTTAAGAGTTCCAACTTTCATCCAATAAATGAATGTAGATATTGTTTTCCATGTGTATTCCGTCGTAATTTTGGCATTTAATCACATATTTTTTTTACAAAAATTATAGTTTTTTTTAATATTGATTGTTAACCAACTTAGTGACATCTTACCAAACAGATTTTTCCTAACAAATATGGATACCTCGCACACGGATGCCACCCAAGTCGTGGCGTGGCTAGATTCAGGGCATAGTTAGTGTGCGGTGGCTGCACGAATGCATCTTAGCCTCTTTGCTGTCAATAAAGTGTATCTGCATTATCGGGAGACTGTTATGTTTACCCGCCGTCCAGGATCTGGTAGAAATCGAGTAACATCTGAGCAATATGACCGGATTGTGTCAGTTTCTCTAAGAAATCGTCACTTTAACTCTGTGCAACTGCAGCAGTGGCTCCGTGAGGTTCTAGGATTGACTGTGAGCGGTTCTACCATTAGAAGAAGATTGGCGGAGCGTGGCCTGAAACCTAATAAACCAGCTAATGGCCCAAAACTGACGGTAGACCACCGAAGAGCGCGCCTTAACTTTGCACGTGAGCACTTAAATTGGTCATACCTTCAATGGAGCAAAGTTCATTTTCTGACGAGAGTAAGACCATGCTGTATGGTAAGGACGCAAGAAAGAAGGTGTATCGAAGAGAGGGAGAGCATTTTGCACAGTGTTGCATTGAAGAAAGAGTCAGTTACGGTGGCGGTTCATGGACGGTTTGGGGAGGCATAAAGGCCGATGGAAAAACCGAACTTGCTTTTGTATCTGAACCTCGCTTAAATTCATTAAATGGGTCACGTTACATAGAAGAGTGTCTGGTGCCTCATGTGGTACCCTACGCACATTTTATTGGCAAAGACTTAATTTTTATGCAGGACAATGCCAGAACTCATACCGCAGGCATTGTAAATTAATACCTAACCGAAGTCAGTATTACGGTTATGGGCTGGCCAGCAAGAAGCCCGGATATTGTTCCATAGAATACCTGGGATGAGTTGTAGAGATGAGTCAGAACGAGAGATACTGCTCCGGAGACGCTTGGCCAGCTTAAAACAGCTATACAAGAGTGGGATGACATCCCACAACACAAGACCGTGACTCTCATCCGTCCCATGAGGAACCCCATGGTAACAGTCATTAGAGCCCGGGAAGAAGATACGAGATACTGAATAAACTTTTTTTTTTTTTTTTGTTTTACGTCATTGTTTCTAACATTTTACAAATTCTTCTTAAAGGGTAAAAACATACCTGTTGCACAAAACATGATAGCTAAAGAATTTTAATTTGAAACATTAATATTCGATAAACGATACCTTAAAATATCCGCATTTGATTGGCAGTTTTTTTTTGTGTAATATAAATACATAAAACTCACTTAACCAAACCTCAGAGGTGTTTCAATTTTTTTGATGAGAAATGTAATTTAAAAGACTTACACAAACGTAGGCTAGACTATGTTATTTACCCGACTACGGCAAAGCCAAATTGAAGAGTTATATTTTTAAATGATATTCTTTTTACTTCCGTCCCTCTCGTGCCTTACACCGTCTCCCACGGAAGTGTTTCGTGGCTTTATTTCCGTTACGCCGTAAAAAAGCCAGCTCCAAATACCAGCGCTGTTTGCGAGCAGTCGCCATACTTGTTTGGGTTCCTCCGAGAATCATGGCAAAGGTATTGTGTAAATAAAATGGACGATTATTATGAGATCGTTATATTGCAGGAACGATGCAACTATAGATTGTAGGAACGACATAATTTTAATCAATCTAGTGTGAGTTATTTTATGATCTCAGGCAGAGATTAACAGAGTCAAAACTTTGAAAAAGTCTAGTGAGTATAGCCAATGTAAGCATTTGTTTTTACTAGTTTTGGCCGTTTGATTAGGTACATCGATGGACCCTTTGGTTGTGTCGTTGTATGATAGAACATGACGACTTGCTCGGGTTGGTAACGATTGGTGTTGTTATCTTGTAAATGGAAATTGTAGCGGTTGTTTTGCAGTTGTGTTGCGGTGAATAACGTTAAGGATTGAGATAGCATGACGATGGTTCTGTATTGAAGGTTTAGAAGATAAACTCAATTAAACTACAGAACAGTCTAACTAAGAGCTACAGGAGTAACGGTGGCCCTTTTTTTTTTGGTTTTGGGGTGGAAAATCCTCTTGGATGTCCGCCGCCCTTGGGCGGGCGGCGGGGTCTGTCAGACTCTTACTGACTAAAAACCACCCCGGTGTTCCATCTCACATCTACGCCGGGGGTCGCGAGAACGTACGATCCTTCCGCAACCCCCCACTGGTGCCAGCCCGCTACTGCGGGCCTCTTCAGGTGTCTGGGGGGGGGGGGGGAGTGAGGTGTTTGACTCCACCCGCGACGTCTAAGAGTGGCGCGCGTGGAACACTACACGCCGCCACCTCGGGTCCTGATTTGTGGGGGGCGACAGACGTCCCCGAGTCCGTCGCCTCTGGACCCATTTAGGGGGGCTGGAAGAGGGCGTTGTCCGCCCTCTGCCGACGCCCGGTGCGCCTTCTGCGGGCCGGGTGAGTGGACGAGATCTCCCTCTACCTCTCCACAGCCTCCTTATGCGAGACGACTGTTTCGCAGAAGGAAACCACCGCGTCCCAGGACTCGTCGCTGCCAACCATCGACTCCACTACGGCTGGCAGCGACAAGTCACTGCCTACTTCTAAGATGAGGGCACGGCGCGGCTCCTCCCAAGCGGCACTCTTTGCCAGCTTATGCCGCGCCGTGTCCTCCCGGCAGTTGACGCAGTGGTGACACCGGGCGTCCGGCTCTCTGTTTATGCGACACAGGTACTTCCGAAGCAACCATGCCCCAAGAGCACCTGCACCTTCTAAAAAGTTAGATAAACAGATTTTTAAAATATAGCTCCGATTAAATACGACGACACGGTTGGCGCAGTGGTTAAGCGATTGACTGCTGCGTTACGTGTCGCGGGTTCGATCCCCGCACGGAACAAATATTTGTATGACCTGCAAGTAGTTGTTCCGGGTCTGGCTGTTTGTGTATGTGAGTTTAAATGTTTGTAAACGCACCCACGATACAGGAGAAATTCCTAGTGTGGGGCAACGTTTAAAAAAAAAAAAATGATAAAATTGAAAATCACGAAATATGACACTAAATTGCGACGTTGCCACTCATAAGGTATAAACGCTCTTAATACGCACATTAGCATTAATATGATTATGTCTACCTCTCAAAATTGATGTAGAAACGGGTCCCGCGGTACTGAGGAGCTACTCTTCGTCGACATGCCCATTAGCCAACAGGTTCGTCAATCCCGCAAGGATCTGTCAACATGCTGGGTAGATTATAAGAAGGCCTACGACTCGGTCATCTTACTGACTATGGTTTTGTTATTGTTATTAGTAATTAACTGTTTCTTTGTTTTACTTCGAAGGTCGTAGTTTATCATTTGTGGCTACAAGTTACAGCTATATATATAAACATAATGCAGCATTGCATATGTTAGCGGGCACGCCCTTTATGCCCGGAGGCTTTTTATTATGTATTAAGTTCTGTTTACCTTTTTATTATTTACTTCTGCATGAGTATAGTTTTCAATATTGGCGTGTGCTAGCTGACTTAAGGCAAATAATTTTAATGTTTTTGTATTTCGTAATGTTAATTACTTATTACTGTATAGAATCCAGTTCTTCTAACTGAACAGACAGCAGTGCTGCTGGGGAGTTTGTTCCGCCACTTCTTCATCCCAGCTAAAGCACTAGGAAGTGGTGAAGGGCGGGCGTTTTGTGGGGACTGTCTTATGTGATCTTGACGTTCAAAAAGCACTGATTCTCAGCCCAGTTTGAATAAATGACTTTTGATTTTTGTGATTTTGGTGCCACATACATGACTCATGAGGTTGCTGGAGTTGTACAAGATAGATGCAACTCTACGCATCTACCTTGAGTCGTGTATGAGGCAATAGAGGACGGTTCTTCGCTATCCAGGATGTCGACAGATCCAGAGGAATGGTGAGCCTGTATGGATTAAACGGGGAATATTTCAGGGCGACAGTTTGAGTCCACTTTGGTTCTGGTTATCCCTGAATCCTCTAAGCACGTTCCTGGAGGATTCAGGTCTAGGTTATCGGTTGAAGAGAGGTGGTCAGGACATATCTCACCTCCTCTACATGGATGACTTGAAACTCTATGCCCCCAACAAATGCGACTGGTGGAGGTACTAAAGGTAACTGAAACTTTCAGTAACGCCATCAGGATGGAGTTTGGTATGGACAAATGTGCAGTCATGCATGTAAAGCGAGGTAAAATTATGGAATCCGAAGGAATTCATCTTTCGAATTCGATAAATGATAAATGACTTTATTTCTGTAAGTAGGTTTTTACAAACACTTTTACACGTCAATCATATTTTTTTTTAAACTAGATGAGGTCGGCGTTTCCTATCTGACTACTCTGAGAAGAAAGGCCGAAACAAACTCAGAGGTCACAGTCTCTTTTAAAGTCCAGACAGAATCTTGGTCAGATCATGTGAAGGCTATGTAGATCGGTGTCTGAAATGGTCTTTTGAGGAAAGAACCACACAGATTGAGTGGATAGACCTTAGACACCTCTTCTCATCCGAAAGCTATAAATATTTGGATATGTCAGAAGAGTAAGGCATCAACGTAGCTGACATGAAGCAATCGTTGAAGGAGCGCTTCTTTGGTCGCCTGAAGAAGATGTTATTAAGTCTTCTTTCAGGCGGAAACAAGGCCTTCAACGGTTGGGTCATGCTGATAATTTTTTTTTTGTTTTGATGTACTCTTTCGGCATACTCAAATGGACTCAGACCGACCTCGACACCCTGGATAGGAGGGTCCGTACACCACTGACCGCAAATCGGATACATCACCCACTTTCATCGGTGATGAGACTGTACATCCCGCGGAAGTGCGAAGGTCGAGGCTTTTTAAATGCGAAGACCCTCCACAACCGCGAGGTCTGAAGTGTCAGGGAATATTTTTTTAAAGACGAAATGGGTATGCACCGTGATGTGATCGCAGTGGACAAGGGGCTCACCCCGCTATTCATGGCTAAAGAGAACTGGCGTAAACCTGTAGTACTTACTACCGATGAACGCAAGGAGGTATGGCAAAGTAAGGAGCTTCACGGGCGCTTCTACCGGGCTATTCATCAGCCCGGTGTAGACTTCTTAGCGTCCGTATCCTGGCTACGTTTTGGTGACCGTTTCGGGGAAACTGAAGGTTTCGTCTGTGCAATTATGAACGAAGTTATCTTGACGAATAACTACCGGAGACATATTATGAAGAACGGGACGGTTGACGTGTGTCGGGCATGCCACCGTCCAGGTGAGTCCATCAGACATATTATTATCTCTGGTTGTTCTCCTCTGGCTAACGGCGAGTACTTGCACAGGCATAACCAAGTAGCCAGAATTATCTACCAGCAATTTGCTTTAAAATATAAACTTGTGGATACTGAGGTGCCGTAATACAAGTATGCGCCCGACCCAGTTCTCGAAAATGACCAAGTCACGTTGTACTGGGATCGGTCTATCATTACTGACAGGACTATTGTCGTCAATAAGCCTAATATATAATAGTGTTTATAGTTAGATCGATAAGCGCGCCGCACAATGATTATCGATGTTACCATTCCACATGACGAGAACCTCGTGAAAGCTGAGAAAGAGAAACAAATTAAATATCTCGACTTAGCACACGAGGTTGTTGACATGTGGAATGTGAGCTCGGCTGTCATTATGCCGATTGTCGTATCGGCCAATGGCCTGATAGCCGAAAGCTTCGATCAACATCTCTCAAAGCTCTCGTTAGGCGGTTGGCTCAAGGGCCTGATTCAGAAGGCAGTACTCCTCGATATGGCTCGTATCGTGAGGAGGTTCCTGTCTCTGGAGCCCTAACCACCGGTAGCTTGGACCCTGCTTTCGATACCGGCGGACTACTATTTTTATATTTTTAAATGCTTTTTTATGAAAATATTTAAAAATATATTTATATGTATAAAAATAAATAAACGGAATAATAATAATATGAGACAACATCCACACAAGGTATTCACATCCCGAACCAGATAGAGCCTATACTACGGTAACCTGATATACACACCTAGAAACAGGTCAAACAGACATGTTCATGCACACAAATGTTTGACTTGTCCGGGGATCGAACCCGCGACCAGCAGCTGAGAAGCCAGTGTCGCTACCAACTGCACCAACCGGTCAGTCAAAAGTCATTGCTTTACAACTGCTCATATCTCACGTTACACAAAGCGCCACCAATTTGATAGCCGACATAAAATGAAACATGGCGAGCTTATTACGGATGTTTGATGACGTTGTAACATCGAACTCGATAAGATTCTATTACCTTTGTATCTTGCACACGCTGACTTACAACTTACGAGTCGTGGCCGTAAATCCTGTGTTGTGGAAAACTGCAGGTTTAGAGATAGATAACGTGTGTTTTGTGTGTACACAAAATTGGTAGATCGACAGTTTGATATGGTAAAAATAGTGTCAGAATTTTTGGAGGATATGTGGGTACTGGCGTGCGTAAAATATCCCTCATCCAAATATTTACAAATCGAATCAAATTAAAAATCTTTTATTCAAACTAGGCTGAAAATCAGCACTTTGTTATCGTCTTATTTACAAAACTCCCCAGCAGCACAGCTGTCTGTTAAGTTAGAACAACTTGATTTTATACAAAAGTATTTATTTTTTATTAAAGATGGGTTTGCTCTTGACTCTAGTCTAGATCACAGACAGACAGACAGAGACTGAGTCGATGATGGAGTGAGCTTACCTAGAAGAAGCCTGTTCACTCTCACTTTGAAGAGATAAGGGTTGCAAGCGTTCGGAAACACAGACGCAGGTAGAGAGTTCCACTCTTTTGCTGTGCGCATAACAAAAGACATTTGGAAACGCTTAGTGCGAATTGGTTGAATAGCAACTAGGTACCTAAGGATGATAAGTTGCAGTGCGTCTAGATGACCGATGGAAGAAGGGGGCCGGTGGTATGAGGTCGAGGTCGTGGAGTTTCTGGGCACACTCAACGAAGTATGCAAAGTAATTAACATTACGAAACACAAAACATTAAATTAAATTATTAGCCATATGTCAGCTAGCACACGCCAATATACCACGACATTGAAAACTATACTCAAGCAGAAATAAAAACAAAAACAGAACTTTAAGCATAATAAAGTGTCTCCGAATATTTTTTTTTTATTGAGATATTTTTCTCTTTTTCCTGACACTAATATTAAATTTATATGAATATGGAATTTTGACACTATAACATAAATATATTTCTAAATGTATAAACTTTCTAAATTCTAAACATCGTAAGTATTCTTATTTTTTTTTCAATGATATGGAAATACATATTTGTACGCCGATATTTACGGCTAAACACTATTAGACTCAAACGATGTAATATCATGCATGCTCTTGTATGTGTACAATGTTTAAACAAGTAAGTAAGTAATTTTATTTATTTTTATTAACATGGAGTACATAAATTGCATGCAAGATATTAAATAGAGAAATGTTCTATCATGTTTACCCACATATTGCGGCGTACAAATTGGTAAGAAGAGATGGTGCACAAACCGCGACTATGTTTATCAAAATTACAATTACATTACGAAAAAAAAAACTTATTAAAGTAATACCTAAATAAAACCCTTCAGGCATACAGTTAGTGACACATATTACTACAAACTTTAGAAGGATTTGGTTTGGTAAAAATATGATTTTGGGCGACACACTACCAGTTAGGCAATCAATCACATTTGTGCCACAATTTCCCAGATTTTCTGGTAAGATGTGTCTAAAACTCAATATCATTTCGCTGTCATCCACATAGCGTGAACTATGCGAGTCGACTTTAACCCAGATTTTTACCCTGCTGCGGGTTGAATATTAAAATTCTGCTCTGAGCGACTGGCATCTGACCACTAAAACCCGGCTATGGAATATCGACAGCTAGGTCAAACTGGTGATAATTGTTACAGTCTTTTGTCTACTGTCGTAAGTATTTCTACGAACATCAAAATTTGCTTAGGCATTTTTTATTTTGTGTCTAGTCTAAGAGCGAAAGCAAAACAAAAGTATGCACTCATTGTATTCAATTACCTAATACCAATAACGCCAGTATTTGTGACCTAAATTCTTTGAAAATAAATAATTCTGATTCTAAAAACTTATATATGGCCTTTAACTACATTGTAAGTAGCTTACAGCTGAACCTAAGTGTTCCGAAAAGATTAAAATTTGCTGTATCAAATGACAGTTTCTAATCTACCTCTAAAAATAAAATCAACCCCAAAAATCTTCTGTGCAATAAATACCGACCTAGTAAAATACATGGAAACACTTTTCTGCGGTAAGACTTTACAGCATTTATGAAGTGATAAATCCATTTTATTTTTGTTTAAAAAGTATTTGGTTGCCATTTTCAAAATAATTTTACGTGTTGTTGCAAGTTTATTGTTTAAAGTTTTATGTTCGCCACGTTTACAGTCCTCATTTTCTTGCTCGCTGAAAGCGAATACAGGGTAAACGACTCAATACTGGGTAGAATATAATATGTAACATGCTGGTACAGCGTGTACTAGCTTGGTTTGATAGCATTTTAGTGTTGGAACTGGATTTAAACGTAATATTAGAAGAAGCAAAAAGAGTACCTATGCAAAAATAGTGCCTAATACCTACGTGTCGTTCTGCAATTTCTGCCACCCGAGTATGATAATAAATAAGCTTGAATTTATGTAGCAATAGTGAATAAAGAAGCGTTTGATACAGGTTTAATATTTTTAAATTTGTAAAAGTTCATTTCTACTAAATATCGATGGCCCTGAGTGTTATCGATTTGAGAACAGTGTTTAGATTCTCTCCATCTGAAAATTATCTGTTTCAGCCCGAGCAGCCCGCCGGTATATTGTTTAAACGCAGTAACAAGTTTATAAGAAAACTTTATTTTCAAAACAGTATTTAGAAGTCCAGACGAGTAGGTAACTAATTAATTAGTGAGACCCAGTTTAAGAGTTCACCTTCAAACTAAACTATGAACATTACGCTGAAATAGTTAAATAGTTGTTTTAAGAACTATTGTTAAATCAAAGGCCTATGATAAAACTCTTTTAAACGACAGACAGGCACATTCATGCCGAAAAACGTCCGCTGCTAGACAGCTAAGACCAACCATCGTCAAAACGTGTCCAGTCTTACTACTCGCATCCGACGGATTTCCATGGACTTCAATATGTCATCGGTCAACTACAAGCAATTTATGAATAAAATAACATCTATCCTTAAGTAGATATTATAAAAGCAAAGTCGCTTTCCGTATCTGTTTGTTATTCTTCTAAATTACGCGTAACGGATTTTAATGCGGTTCTCACCATCATTTGGAGAACTTTTTCCGGGAGGTTTATGTGGAAAGTACATATAATAAAGAAATCCTGATGTTTTGTCAAGTTGTAAAAATCGTACGGAGGAAGGGCAAGTCGCTAGTTAGAGATAAAACACTAGTCTATATACACATTCTTGCTGTTCAAACTTTCTTCTCAGGTACTCGCTATAAATAAACCCTTCTATCCGTCTTCTGTAATATCAGTCAGACGCCACGTCAGCGAGTCATGCGGGTCTCCTACATATGACAATATTAAAACACCTGTTCCACGACGATGGATTATGTAACGTCAGGTCTCATGCATCGTGTCAGCGATATTTTAAAGTTTAATATAAAGTGATCCCTTGAATTTTAAATTATTTGTAGTAAAGTGTTTTTTTTATCAATTATCAGATCCTAAGAAAGTGCTACGGAATTGTATAAAAGTACAAATTGACACACTATTCATAGTTATATCACGTAATATTATAATAAGTTAGAGTTAAATTGCTTACTTTTTTATTAGTCTAGATATGAACTTTAGTTCTTATTGATATAGGAATAAAGAATGTGTTGTAAAGTGAACATTCGTTTTGATAGTGTGTCTCGAAATTAGATGATCAGAGAATACTTTAAGCTTAATATATCGCTATACAAGAAGAAGCTACCGTTTTATTAGATTTTCAAATGTGCGTGTGAGATTTATGTGTATTAATCCCTTGATTTTTTTATTTTTGTTACATTGAAAATGCACTTTATAAATCTTTATGCTCACTGAATAGGAGCTCTAACCTAATCATTTTTATTATAATAATCCCTGAACGTTCAACCTATAAAAATAAAAAGACAGTCTCGTCATATTTTCCTGGCGGATCCTACCTATAAAAGAGCGTTTAAACTTGTCTTTTTCCTGCATCCTTCGAAGCAATTTCCGTACATGAAACAGTAACCTGAACATTTAGTACCAACATTCTTCCGATACGTGGTAACAGCTCTGTTAGTATTAAAGTGCATCGATACAACCTGTATTACCTGCATTCACTTACATTGAATATCTAAAGGTAGTCTGATGTTATAGGTATCAAAGTTGATGCGTTAAACAAGTTAGTTACCCCAATAGCTAGAATGAAATGTGGCGTGGGTATGAAGGATATAATCTAAAAATTACCATATATTTTAAGTTACCATCATCGTTTGCTCTTAGATAAATTGAATTCTTCTTACAGCATACTTGTGAGATGGCATGCATAAAGATGAGCTTACCTCAGAATTGAGTTTTTTTAATACCTTTGAGCGATTGAGAGAATTGCAAATATACCTTAGGTTGTTTCATCTGTTAATCAATCAATTTTTATTAGGTTAAATAAACCACCAAACCGTAGGTATTCTACGAAAAGATTCACTAACATTTTTCAACAAGGCTTTAATTTGCTTGCCATTAAACTGATATAAGAGAACTTGTCATTTCAGTTTTTAAACTAAATTACTACTTTAATAAAAGCTTTGTTCAACTCGAAAGTAAATTAAATAATTTAATTTAAATATTAGCCTTACCTAAGTATTAAGCTTGAAACCACTGAAATCGAACGTATTCTACCCCCAGGAGTCTATTTTGTTTTTACGACTTCAATTCTAAACTAAACTAGTTCCATTCAATATCCAGGTCCAATTACAGACACCTCTCGGGCTAAATTTGTCTGTGTCCAATATTGTTATTTAGTATTGTTAGTATTTAATGTGTAGTAGGTACTTAAAACAGTGGAATAAAAATTAAGTTTTTGAGATTACTCGATTGGTGCAATGGCTGAGCAACTATTTGGGTCGGTGTTTAAAGATTGATTCCTACCTCAAAAATACTATTTTGTGTTTTATACATTAAATAAACTGTATAGTCCAAGAACATATGATTTATAAATGTTTGTATTTTTATTGGTTGTTTTTGCAACCTAATTAGTTTAGGTTTTGGTTTTTTTGCATACTAATTATAATAATTTAATTTGACGACACGGTTGGCGCAGTGGTTAAGCGATTGACTGCTGCGCAGCGTGTCGCGGGTTCGATTCCCGCACGGAACAAGTATTTGTATGACCTGCAAGTAGTTGTTCCGGGTCTGGCTGTTTGTGTATGTGAGTTTAATGTTTGTAAACGCACCCACGATACAGGGGAAATTCCTAGTGTGGGGCAACGTTTAAAAAAAAAAAAAAAAAAAAATTGGTAGCGATCTTGCTTTTCGGGACACGAAGCGTTTGGTCACGTTTTTCCACACTGCAGCAAAATTCCCTTTTTCACAATGCGACTGGCAGGCTGAAAAATTATACCTCAGACAAAAGAACATTCCAACTATTTTTTTTTTTTTTTTTTTTTAATAATATGGGACAACATCCACACAAGGTCTTCAGGTCCCGAACTAGGCAGAGCCTGTACTACGGTAACCTGATGACTGATATACATACTTATATACATATACACACCCAGACACAGGTCAAACAGACATGTTCATGCACACAAATGTTTGACTTGTCCGGGGATCGAACCCGGAACCAGCGGTTTAGAAGGCAGGGTCGCTACCAACTGCGCCAACCGGTCAGTCGACAAAGAAAAGTGACTATTTCAGAAATAAGTTACACATTGTTGCTAAACTTAATCCAGACCCAATAAAATCTAGAATACAGGTAGCCAATTTGTTTTAATAGCCCCGGCCACCGTAAGTTCGGACTTGCAGACGGCAAGCAATGGGTAGCTCACCGTCCGACAAGGACCAGGCCCGGGTCAAAGAGATGTCAGCACCAAACGATGGGGTCCGCTAGGGCCGATGCCTGCCAGGGTCGCAGAAAAGTCCCAAAGGGTTACCGTGGCCCCTGGCACAGGCAACTGAAGGAACACGGGTGGGTTTTAGTCAGTAAGAGTCTGACACGCCCTTCCATTCCGCCCGGGAGAAACTATTTGATGACTTCAAACACAAAAAAAATGCCGAGAAATTATAACTCAGACGTAAGATTGTTCCAACTATTTAAAGTGACTATTTCAGAAATAAGTTACACATTGTTGCTTAACTTAATCCAGACCCAATCGAATCTAGAACACAGGTAGCCAGTTCGTTCTAATAGGCTTAATTATGTAAGATCCATAAACAGTAGAGTATAGGTCGCTGCCGGCAGCCTGTTATTTATTAAAGGCAAATTGTGGGTACCGTGCAATAATAGCAGGATATGACGTCATACACCTCTGCTTGGAGCCTTGGTTGGTGTAGATGTACGTTGTTTTCAGGTTGATATGGTAGATGTTTTTTTTATTTTTTTAAGTTAGTGTTTGTGAATCGTTTTCTTTGTTCTTCTGATAAATATTTACACAGCTACTAAAGTCATGATTTGGCTTACTTAAAAGCTTAATATCAATACTAATGTTGATGCTATAGTTAAATAAAACGAAGAAGTATGCCCTATTAAACTGCTAATTAAAGTATAATTACTTTGGTTCCCTTTTCTAGTTTAACATAGATACTAAATTGATTATTTTGTCCGTCCAATTGTGGCACCAGAGGCAAAACATGCCTCCTCCCTTTCCTAATGCATCCACGTTTGTCGCATCCGCTCGTGTTGGTTCAACCGTTTTAACCACGTTTGAGCCTCATTTCACCTAGAATACCAATTTTATGTAATAATATCATAGATCCTCGCCTGTGTTATGTTATATCTCGGATTTATGAACGAATTACAAAGATGAGTTGTCTTTTAACAGGCCACATTTACCAACAACGTAAAATTTTATAACCGAATAAAATATCAAAGTTATTATCTAAATACATCGTAAATCATTTTTACAAAGTATTAAAATTTCTAACGTGTTGTTTTTATTTTCAACTAGTTAGGGACAACAAGAAAATAAAACGCTCTTCGAGAGCATTATTATGTCATCAAGAAAGCAATTTTTATAAATTTCATTAAAAATAACGACGAATAACGGTTAGTACAAAAGTTTTTGATTGCACTACTAATTTTACCCCATCTCCATGTTAATGAATCTTAAAGTTGTCTATGAACGATCTCGCTCTTACTAAACTTAATTTAAGGTTGAAAATCCTCCGTATGTCCACTTGGCAATAGGCGACGGACAGAGCAATTACCGTTAAGCGACGTGTATGATGTAGTACATTCGAGATGGTCATTACATGAATGATAATAGCTATATATAACTTTGGAAATCCTTCGACGATACATGACCAAATTTTTTTTATTATTAACAATAGGAATAGTCAGGGCTGCCTGGTTTGTTTGCACACCATACTTATTTGAATATGTTACAATATTTGGCCTTTTGCCGTCGCCATGACTGCAGATGGTCGAAACTATCTCAACATAACTGCTACCAATTGCAAATGGCACTGAACTAAACTTTATAACTAACCCTTTATGCTAACCTGGTTGGACAGCACGACTCATGAGCTGCTCATGAGAAAAAATCAAAAGTCACTAATCAAATTAGGCTAAGTATCAGCACTTTTCTATCATCAAAATTATATAAGACAGTCCCCCTAAACGCTCCACCCTTCACAGCTTTCTAGTGCTTTAGCTGGGAAGCAGAAGTAGCGCAACAAACTCCCCAGCAGCACAGCTGTCTATTAAGTTAGAAGAACTTTATTCTACACAATACTACGCACGTATATTACTGTGCTGTCATTGAATCTATAAAGCGAACGCTGCAGCAGATCCATTTATTTATACTGGGTAATGGTATACCTTCAGGATTTAATTTTTTCGTAAGCACAGACATACTAACGGGAATCAACAATAAAATAAAATTATCCACACAAAAATTCTGGCAGCTTTTACACAATATTTTTGGCAACCCTATTTGCGTATTAATGTAATAATACTTTTATTAGAACAATTTCCAAAGGAGGCAAGAGACAAGAAACAAGACAAAAGATATACTCATGAATAAATTGTTTATTGTAGCATAAATTAACTGTGTCTTTCTTTTGATATAAAGCAGACGAGCAACATTCGAGGGCCTTTTTTGTTGAAATTAACCACACGCCTATGTGTGTGTGGGGCTTTAAATTTGTATGCTATGATTGATAGAACTAAACCTAGAATCAAGTAACACTGTGAAAATGTATCCGTAATTCTATTTAATGCTATTTAGCTCTTTGAAATGTGTTTACAATGGCAGTTAAATATGTATTAAAAACTAGCTGCTCGTGCTGACGTCACCCGGGTGAATATAGTGAATTAAAAAAAAAATTATTCATGCCTTGTCCTTACAATTACAAACACAACAAAAAAAAGTTCTTAAGTTATGATCTTTCATACATGCGGCAATTGTTATTTATTTATATAAATACGGTACTTGGTACGGTGGGCTTGTGACTAGTGAAAATCAATACCGTATACGGTTTGGAAATACCGGTAATGTAAATGGTAAACGGTAATGGATTTTTTTCAAAAGAAACCTATTTTTAGCCACACATTACAGGCTCAAATATGCACCCCATTCATAATTATACTTCTTTGAATCAGATGTGTTGCTTTCAAGTAGTCCGTCTGTATCAAATATTATTCATGGTAGTACTGGCGATGTTTTATTACGAGTAATCTGAAATTGTATACACCGTAAAAGGCAGGTTTCGTAATTTAAGGGTGGTTTCATTACAAAAGAATTTAAAATGATTACGTATAAATTTATGAAAAATATTTTTGATCTCAAGACCAACACAAGATAATAATAGCATGTGAAAGAATAAGTTGATGTAATAAACCACTTACTGTATTTTTTAACATCCTCATTCTTTTGTCATTTTAAAGAGAATCTCACGCTTTATAATGAAAGACACTGCAATTTAACTGCTTTAAACTTCGAAATTCTTAAAAGAAAAATGTAAACTCTAGTAACATCTGGCACAACGGCTTTTCAAATTACGACGTTTGCAATGTTTATGCATCAGCTGAACTTAATTAAAATTTTAACCATCTTGTTAAAACTCGCTTTTTATTTTGAAATAAAATGCAGTGCTGGGTTCTTTTTTATTATAATATTTTTCAGCCTCCATATTCCCACAGCTGCGCATCTTCCGTCTTCCACTGAGTCTTCATCATCATGTAGCCGAAAGGCATCCACTGCTGGACATCGGCTTTCCCCAAGCATCGCAACAACAACCGACCATGTGCATCTCGCATCCGGTGGATTTCCGCGACCTTTATCTGTGTTGCTCCACCTCGTGGGGGTTTATAGAGGTACGAGGAACGGAGTGTAAAGTTCACTCATACCTCCATAGAAAAGGGAGGATCTTCCGACCAGACGGGTGTCGTGTCTGGTGGGCAGTTGCCCACCAGACACGACACCCGTCCGAGAATTAATGTCGGGAAGTTGTATATATGCTAGTCGCGCGGTAAATTCTGATTGAGCGATGCAGGATTTTCGTGACGTCAGTATGACGTGCAGCTCGCATGTGGCGGTGTAGATACCGTTACAGGCTCATTATAATATTTTGCAGCCTCCATATTCCCACAGCTGTGCATCTTCCATCTTACATGCCATCCACCGGGTCTATACCTTCATCATCGTGTAGCCGAAAGGCGTTCACTGCTGGACATAAGATTTCCCGAAGCATCGCCACAACAACTGATCACGTGCCTCTCGCATCCGTTGGATATCGAATCACGAAGCGTTTTCCGGTACATGTTGGTTCCATCGGCCATCCGTTCTGCAAGTTATGTGCCAGTCGCATACAGGTCACATCTTGGATGTCGACCGCATACTACTCAACAGCTGTTCCCAAAGCATCTATTGAATTTTAAGTTACGTTCTTTTGATGACACATTGCTCGTACATTTTTAGCACCATTTCAAGAACCATTCTGCCTTTTATACCATGAAAATTCTCGTCATTAAACTAATACAAATCTAACTTTATTTTGTTCTAACTATTTTATTATTTGTTTAAGTGTTGCCAGTTAACGGGTCACGCCTAAAACGAATGTCTTTAATATTTATAGTCTGTCAACGTTTCTGGCCTAACTACCGTCCTTGGATTATTTGACGGGTTGTTAGAAGTTAATGGTTCGTTATGTGAAGTGTATCGGACGAGAAATATTATCTTATGGACGTAATTTTGAATGCCGTCAGTGTAATGATGGCGTTGTGCTTCAGGAAATGGGTTGATATATCACGATGTGTTCTTATTTTTGTGCTCTACTAACAATAATAATAGTGAAGGTCAGTTTGCTGGCAGTGTCTTCTCTATCTTAGTTTTTTATGGGCTCCAAAATATTGTCTAGTTTATATATAATAATAATAGTGAAGGTCAGTTTGCTGGCAGTGTCTCCCCTATCTTAGTTTTTTTTATAGCCTCTAAAATATTTCTTCTTTGCGATGAATTTTACATGTACAACATGTCCACTGTCGTAGTCACAGGTTCTTTCTAATTTATGTGGTCGTAGTTATATCAAGCGGCTGGATTATTAATTTTCAATATCTTTGACTACAGTTAATACCAATTTAAAATCCACCACTAAGGAAAAGTGCGCAACTGATCTACTATTAAGGTCTACTTATACTATGTACCAAAACACCCAATATTAAAAAAAATAATTAAATCACACTCCTAAAATGTGCACACACAAAGTCGCATCTATTATCTGAACCAATTCATTATATACCTAGCCAAAAAAACTAAATTAAAAACACCATACAGCTATATAAGAGATGCTGAAAACTTTTTAGCAATTAGACTGAAAGCTCTCGACTTTAAAGTGTTATTAAAACACATCCCTCGAGACTCCAGTCCTCGTGAAAATACAAAGCAAATGAAATAATTTTTTGCATGCTAAAATGAGGAATGTGAAATTGGAAATGCAATGTGTTAATCAGCTCAAAGAATTCCTTTGCCTAGTGCTAGTGTTCTGTGATGGAATATAGACGTTAGAGTTTTGTTTTTGTTTTGGTAGTTTCTATTAGCGCGCTTTTGTTTTAATATTTCTGTATTTTCGTTCTGGTTAAGCAGTGTTTGACAGTGGTTTGATCAGGAACTACAGACAGTCGCAGGTCCTTGGTAATATTTTGACATGAACCTTTACTACTTTATTGCAGTATATGTGGTTTTGGTAGTTAAAGGCTTACCACACGTGTTTTTTTTATTTTTTTATTCAAAATCTGTAAACAATAACAAAAATAAAGTCTGCCAAACTGCATAACAGTTTGTCGGCTGTTCTTCTCGTCTAGCACCGTATATAAAAAATAAAAAAATATGTTGTGCTAAAGCATAATTATGCTAAGTAAAATAAATAATAATAAAACTACAGTCGAGATCAAAAATCACATAATTTACATAAACGTAAGGTTTATTACAAACATAGCTATGGACACAATGAGAGATAATGTTTTTGTAGAACTTTTTAAATTTAAACTTTATTTATTCATATAATACTACAACCACTAAATGTACAGGGCAGGCTTAATTTCATAGTTATTTTCTACCAGCAAACCATTGGGTGATGCCGAGTATAATAAAGGTAAATTCAATTGAGAAAATTGAGGAATAAATATAAATTTTATATTATTCTTTTATCATACACATACATCACATAATCTGTTCCCAACAACCTAATGGATGAGCTCCACCCACAAACTCCGTGGCTCCACCCCTTGCCATGCCTCAACTAATTAAAGGTAATCACGGTCCAAAGTTACCACTTAAGACATTACTCACGGGGACTATTTCCATATATTTTTGGCGCAATCATAGAGCACTTTGGAAAGTTCGTCGTGTCTCTTGGGAATATCAGGGGCACTTCCTTCAATGAAATGCCCTAATGTTGATGGTAAAAGGAATCGACTAGGCACATAAGTACAAAAACTTTTTTTTTATTTTCATTATTTTACTTTTATTTAAGTACGACGTTCGTAAGTACGCTGTACTGGTACAGCGTCCTAATAGTTGTTTGCTCCACCAGACGACGTCACTACGTCAGCGCCGGCTGTCGCTGAAAACCAGCGCTGGGGCTCTGTCTTGCATAGGGTCGCGGCATAATGCTGAGCGATAGCCGTTTTGCGTGGATGTGACGCATGTTTCCCCCAACCTTTTCATATGTTCAGTGTCTGTGTTATTTTTTGCGTCATGTTTACCGCAAATAAACGCATTTTCTTTCTTTCTTTCATAGCCGTTTTGCGTGGATATGGCGCATGTTTCCCCCAACCATTTCTTATCTTTTGTGTTTATGTTCTTTTTTGCGCCATGTATACCGCAAATAAACGCATTTTCTTTCTTTTCTGTCTTTTCTTTCTTTTCTTTTTCATGTTTTTAGGCTCGTACGTCGACTAACATAGCAGACTTAAATTATGGGTATTTTATTTTCATCCCAGCTCGGTAAATGTAACAGAATATTTTACCCTTCATGTAACACATCTTTTAACAAACTTTTTAAGATAACCTATGTATGAGTAACAAACCACTAGAAGCACGTGGTTAAATAATATCTTATCCGGTATACTTTATTCAATAAGCGTGATGTACTAGCTACCATATACGTCATGTACATGATCTGGTATAGGTGCCTATGATACAAAGATAAATACGGTAGGCATTAACGGCTTAACATCAGGAAGGGTTCAGTCACAAAAAAGAGGAAAGATTACTTCCGACCACGCTTTACATCGAAAAGATATAAAGCCCACCCAAAAAAATTCATATCAAAATCATCTTAACTATAAAGGTCGTAGCACTCTTAGGCAGACTCAAAGTGAATCTGAAGACTCCACAAAACAGTAAGATTATCCTATTATCGAATTACACTCTCTTCAGGGGGATATGTAAAAATATATATGTATATAGTGATATAAAAAGATGTTACATCGCCGTTAGAATGGAAGTCATGAATAATTGAGCGGATCGTGGAGGCGGCCATAAGTCATGAATCGATGACATGAATGTACTATTTCTGGATGAGTCGTCAAGGTTTGGGTGAGCTTTTCTATCTAGAGAACGTTGGCTTTATTATTTATTTATGAACTGCGCTGCTTATATCTTTGAAGGTCTCTGGTTTCTGCTTGTCATGTTTTAAGTGAGTGGGTAAGATTGTTATTTGAAGAGCTATCCTGTATGTAGTGAGAATATTGTGAGCAGAACTAGTTTGCTTTTTATTTACAACAATCCCTACAACATTATTTTAAGTATCGGGTTGACAAGATGTGCTGGAGCAAAACACTACAATATTTTACGCTTCCTTGAGTATTTTTTTTCTTATTTATTTATGTTAACACAGTAAAATAGATACAGATAATTCGTGATTATTTTGATCCTTATGAACATTTAACACATTGTTTTAATTGAACGTGTATCCTGCCTCAAAAGAGTTAAAAATTCCTTTCACATCCATTCATAAATCCTTATCCTATCTTTGAGCACATGATCCTTTCAAGGCTAATCGATAGGCTGTCACCTCCACTACTAGATATTTTTAATTTATTTCATACATCATATTTTTGTCTTATTCTGTACCTTATCCACTGCAAATAATTCCTTGTCCCCTGTCCATCCTATTTGTATTCGGATTGCGGGCCGCATGTTCCTCACTGCGGCCAGAGATTGGTTATGCGTACTTAGGATATTATGTCGGCGTTTGTGTCCGTCAGAATCTGAGATGTGGTACATTGTTTATGTATGCTACGTATTGTGTAGCTAAGAGCATTGTAAACTATTAAGAAGGGATTTTGGAAAGAGAAAATCTGAATAATATTGTAAGTTTCCCACAGGTTATTTGAAATCTTTTACTTAACTAATACACTCGAGAGCAATGAATCCGGGTCACTTAAAGAATGTTAAAAATCTCGGAAACTAAAAATGATAGGTTAATGCAATAAATTGTATTTAATAGACAATGTAATACTCCTTAAATGAAAGTAAAAAAAAATACATTTTATTAACACAAAATTACATAAAGAAAAAAACTGCTGATCTCTCCTTAAAACAAAAATAGGAAACATGAAATTTTTGAACTTTATTACGATTTTCTTGAATTTTAATACTTCGTATTGCCTCCTCGTGCTTCCATTACTGCGTTTACGCGGTTTGGCATGCTGTACACCAAGTTCCTTATACGATTTTGGGGAATATTCTCCCATTCCTCTGTGAGAGCAATTTTGAGCTCACGAAGCGTGATTGGGGGAGGGTTTCGTTGTTTTACGCATCTGCCTAGCTCGTCCCAAGCATGCTCGATCGGGTTGATATCCGGGCTGCGCGCTGGCCACTCCATACGAGTAATGTTCATCTCTTGAAGGTAGTCATTCACAATCCTACCTGTATGAGGTCGGGCATTGTCATGCATAAATATAGCATCCTCACCTAAATTTACCATAAATGGACCAACGTGATCATTGAGGATTTCTTCCACATATCTTACGCTAGTTAAAGAGCCGTTTTCTATGATCACCAGCTCTGTGCGACTTTCAGAAGAAATTCCGGCCCACACAAGTACAGACCCACCACCGTAGGCTACTTTTTCTTCGATGCATGCTTGCTTGAATCTTTCCCCTGGTC
Organism: Brachylomia viminalis; assembly: GCA_937001585.2. Taxonomy (NCBI): domain Eukaryota; kingdom Metazoa; phylum Arthropoda; class Insecta; order Lepidoptera; family Noctuidae; genus Brachylomia; species Brachylomia viminalis. The sequence goes on along the minus strand of OW443305.2, from coordinate 4,531,487 downwards.
TTCGATACACTCTGTGTCTTCCATCGTGCTTGTAGAGCATAAATTTTGATTCGTCGGAGAACATAACTTTTGACCAATCTTCAATACTCCAATTTACGTGGCTCTGGGCATATCTTAGTCTTGAAATACGATGCCCACGCTCCAGTTTAGGGCCGTTTGCAGGTCTAAGGGGTTTTAAGTTAGATTCAGCAAGCCGACGTCTTACTGTCCATGCACTTGGGTTACTTCCTCCGAGGCGTCGAAACTGATTGGTGAGTTCAGTTCCTGTGAGAAAGCGATTTCGAAGCATGGTGTTCACCAAGTATCGGTCTTCTCGTGCTGTGGTACACCTGGTTCTGCCCGTTCCTGGTCTGCGTAGGTTAGAACCAGTTTCTTCGTAACGTCGGAGAACTCTTTGTACTGTTGACAGCGACACACCGACAGTCCTGGCTGTATCGCGCTGACTCCGGCCGGTTTCCAGCATTGTAAGTATTCTGGTGCATTCTTCAGGCGTAAGCGACATAATTTCAGCTTGAATAATGAATATAGAGCACTATCAACATGGTTTATGTACCCACATAAATGACAGATTACAAACAAAAGCAAAACCAAATGCTGTAATTTCGTAGTTCCATCTTCGAAAGTGGCCCTTTTTCAAATTTGATTTTTTTATGATATAACTTTACAATAACTAAGAAGTTTTAATACCTTCATTTAAGGAGTATTACATTGTCTATTAAATACAATTTATTGCATTAACCTAGCATTTTCAGTTTCCGAGATTTTTAGGATTCTTTAAGTGACCCGGATTCATTGCTCTCGAGTGTATTTGTTTCTATACCAGTTTGTGGTAAAACATGTAGACATGTAGCGGTATCTACATCGCCACATGCAAACTACGCATCACACTGACGTCACGCTAAATCCTGCATCGCGCAAGCAGAGTTTACCGCGCAATTAGCATATATACAACGTCCCAACATCAATCGTCGAGCAGTTGCCCACCAGACACAACACCCGTCTGGTCAGAGTATCCTCGCTTCAATATGGCTATGAGTTATATTTACACCCTCACACCTCTATAGACATATTATTAAATGTATGAATATTCTACGTACCCTGTTTCTGGCAAATAAATTACTCTGACTCTTGGCTTTTGAAGGACAAAGGATTCTTTTTAAACCGAGAAGGAACGAGCATGAAATACTATGCTTATCTGCTGAGGACTGGCGATTACAGACCACCATAGGTTTAGGATATCCTTATTTTGCTTTCTATTATGGTAATTCAGTGGTGTGGGTCCACAAAATTATACTTGGATGCGGATGTGCAAGACAAATGCTTCATAGTTTTTGTGTACAGAATGAATGAATTGCGCCGACCCCAGCGTGGTTTGACGAGACTCGATTAATCGAATGAACCCTAAGATTTTCAGTATCCCCTGAAACCTCATGTTTCATGGTGCTACAAAGACCATTGCATATCAAGGAGTAGACTGGGGGGCGCCATAATTGTAGGGAAGACGTGCCCTTAGGATAGAAAGGATTGAAAGCCATACCAGATATGCATCCTATAGTAGGCATTGGACTAGTGGAAAGATGGGTGATATTTAGCTGTGGGATCTTTTAACGACGTTGCCGCCAGGTTGGTTCAGGTCTAGGTTCACAGGTGAATCTTTTGGCGGAGTTAAACTGCTTTCTCGTCTCTTTTCCATGTCATTGCTCTGCTGTGTTGAATATTGTTATTTTCACTGTCCTCGTCTGAGGTCTCGCTACTATCCGTTTCCGGATGTTTTGAAAGGTTTTGTATACAAAATGGATAAAAGCAATTGAAACTCTTGAAAATCCTTATTGAAATTTTCAGGATGAATCCTCGTGTGGAGTTCATCTTTGAAGTTACGAAGTTAGTTCTCACTTTTTATGTTTTAAGCACAGTCAACATAAAAAGGAAGACCTTTTTGGTGATGTTCTTCAGACAGGTCAGGTGCGTGGTAGGTACTCGCAAAAGGCGCGGCGGCGTCGTGTGTGTATGTCTAGATGCGAAATGAGTAAGTAAGGAACGTAGCAGGTGGCGTTCTGTAGTTGCTGCCTACCCCCATGAGAAAAAGGCGTGAGTTTATGTTTGACGACACGGTTGGCGCAGTGGTTAAGCGATTGACTGCTGCACAGCGTGTCGCGGGTTCGATTCCCGCACGGAACAAGTATTTGTATGACCTGCAAGTAGTTGTTCCGGGTCTGGCTGTTTGTGTATGTGAGTTTAAATGTTTGTAAACGCACCCACAATACAGGAGAAATTCCTAGTGTGGGGCAACGTTTAAAAAAAAAAAAAAAAAAAAATGCTTAAATACATTCAATTGACGTTTTTTTAGTACAGATCTTTTATGTCTTACGATGTTTTCCATCACTTACGTCGATAGCATCCAAGACCAATATACTCGTAAATGTACACACTTGACAATATACCTTGCCCCACAGAACAGATTTATCTGTTCTGTGCCTTGCCCAACAAACACTAATATTGCCGCAAATAAAACTATCAAGATGGCAATGACTATCCCTACTTCTTGTTATTATGTCCAAGAGCTGTGTGTTTTCCTCTCTACACTAGTATATTGGAACTAAATAAGATACTCCTGAAGAGATTTGCTTAGCACTTCAGAACCCTCCTGTTTAAGGATATTCGGTAATATTAACGTTTTTGTGTGGGACTTCGTATGAGTTTGACTAAACACTTAAAAGTGATACTCAAATATGAATACACCGAAAATTTTATTAATAATACTTTTATTTGTAATTTCAGTTTTTGGGGAGTTGGCTAATAATCATCAGAAATCGTATCCAATTGTATAATTGCAGTCTTGATTATTTGCATTTATTACCGACTAGATCCCATGTCGTTTCTGGATTTAAATAGCAATTAAAAAGGATAATCGTAATAAAAAGTATTAAAAAAATATTTGGATTGACAAAAACAGTATTTTGACCCCGACGTGATTTGAACACGCAACCTTCTGATCTGGAGTCAGACGCGCTACCGTTGCGCCACGGAGTCGCTTAATCACAGTTCAAAATAGGCGAACCGTTTACATAAATTCGAAACATAGGCGATATCATTTTGAAATTGTTATTATACATTTTGATACTTTCCAACGGTGAGAAGTCGGTGGAGTTGGCGTACCGTTAATCAATTTTAATAAAAACCTAAAACTACGACCTGAGTACCTAATAAGTTAATTGATTAATGATTACAAACGCGATTGTTGAGCGCGTCTTGGGTTTGATTCTTAGGTTGAGCCAAATGTATTTTCATCAGGAATTTCTCAGTCCAGAGTTTGATGTGTGGCTGGCGGTTATATATCAATAGACTCCCTAAGCTATATGATTTATACACTTGATGTTATGTTATGTTAGAACCGGCAACTTACGAAGATGTAAACACATATACAACACACACATGCATACACACACAATTTAATTAACGAAACACAAACTAACTCAGTTATCACAACAAGCAGGTGCGGTTTATAATACCAACCATATCGAACAAGACTATTCATAATAGTATGGAAATCAGCTTACTACGCCTCTTGTACAAGTTTGTGAACAGTTGTGAATACTCTAATATGGCATATTATGTGTCGGGTGTCTGTGGTGAGTAAAAGAAAATTTTAGTTTATTTCAATTGAGCGGAAAATACGGGACGGGTTATTAGTATTTCAAGCAGGTACCTATACGTAATTTAGAAGTGTTTTATAAAAACATTTATAATACTAATATACATTTTTATTTTCTGACCATATTATGAATATTTTATTACCAGAGATTAATAACATCCTAATAAATAAGTTGGTACTTACTAACTAAAACACGTTTAATAAAACTTATCATCTAATATATCTGAATGGTGGTCTGTGTGCCGCCATCCAGTGACATATTATTGGGCCATCCATCATGCCGGCTGCAGTAGCCACGAGGCTGTTGGGGCAACCGCGCATCGGACGCATCAGTGATGAGATTCGCAGACGAAACAGCGAGCCGGAATTCCGGAACGCATGCGTCCGCGAACATGCCCGACGCGCTACAGAAGCGCGGCAGCCCCAGCATTACCCGGAACGCGTTATTATATTATATTGGCCTCGTAGAGCATTGTACGAGCCCTATGTATAACTGACCCACAGGGCGCACGTGTAGAGCGACTGGCAGTAGGCCCTGAACAGTGTTATTTTAACCTCTCGCGTACACTGTACAAACCTGCGGACCAACATATTATACCTGACGGCCACTGCTTTACGTTCACTCTTCAAATCGGCGTTATCCGACAGTGTGACCCAGTTCCCTAGGTATTTAAAACGAGTGACTCTTTTCAGCAGAACTCTGCCCAAGGTAACCGGTGGAACAACGTCACATATTTTATTTTGCGCCCTAATCACTAAGAGCTTGCTTTTGGTTGAGTTGTACCCCTGCGGAAGAATTTGGATTCCCGCAGCCCCGCGCGCACGTGCGAGGAGACACCGGGGTGGTTTTAGCCGGTAAGAGTCCGGCACGCCCCTCCGCCTTTTCCCCAGGCGGAGGTAGTCCACGAGGATTTCCCCCCGTAAAAAAAAAAAAAAAAATGGTTGAGTTGTACCCGAGGCCATGAGTTACCGCATAGTCTTCACAGATTCGGAGGAGCCTTCAGTGATTATTAGATATGAGTCTCTCAATAGCAGTTATAAATACAGGGTGGTATACAGCCGTTTAACATTTCCGGATTCAGTTCATGATTCTGAACCACGGTACAGAAAAAACAGTTCTGAACCGACGAAAAATTTCAACGCTAGGGAGTAAACTGTACAGTACAGTACACTGTACTGTACTGTACTGTGTAGTGTACAGTTTGTGCCTCGATGTCCCTGCAACCCTATAGAGGTAACTCTTTTACCTAGTAGTAGGTATAGGCATCGTGGCCACAGTAAAAAATGCTTTATCTCAACTGAATAACGTTCTTTTTAGTTTAGAGCATCCCACAAGCATCACCAGGATGCCTGGTACTGCGCTGCCCGCATTCAGCGGATTTCCACGACCTTCACAAGGTCTTAAACCATCTTCGTTTTAAGTAGTAATCTGCTATCAATCAAAGTATTATCAGGATGCCCATTCTCGTGAGCTGCTCTTACTGATGACAGGAAACACCCTAGTGCTGAACATAGATATATACCAAAACCGAATAGCATTAATAATAAAAAAACATTTCAAATTAATCTTCAAATGTTCAGTAATGACATTTTAAGATCCGCCATCTTTCGTCACTTTGAAAGCGGGCCGAGGTCATAGTTTATTAAACAAACTTAATATTTAAACACTTCTCACTAAACACGGTTGTTCGCGTAAAAACAAGGGTAAAACTTTTCTAATTCTGAGCCCCAAGAACCTCCGCCCATTGGCTGATTAAATAATCAAAAGAAGGTTTTATATGTGCCTGTTATCTTTGCAATGAAATTCTTTGGAACTACTTAAGTATTTTAGCGCTTGTGGCCATATTATTAAGGTGCGAATGGGTTTTTGAGGTGTAGTTAACGTTTTGGCGAAGTTGTTTTTTAATGTACCTACTTTTCGTGTGGCCTGAGCTTTCCTCATCGTCTTTTTATAAGTAATTTTTGAAGATTTTTTGTTTATTTGCTCCAGTGTTGTCGGCGTATCGTAATACCCAATTAGTAGGCTATGGAGGTCGGATAGTCAGTCGATACATGTAAAATACTAGTATTTCGCTACATTCGGTAAGACTGAAAGACTACCCCAAAATAGTTTTGAATATGCTAGGCAGATTATGACCAGTACTGGCGTCACGGGATGAGCGATAGGATATTTAGTTTTACGAAGAGTTATATAAGTAGATATATAAAGTGCTCATACTCTCACGTATAACCTGATAATATGAGCACTCCGAAAATAAGGCATCCTCAAACCCATTGCAACTGTCCCATAGTATACAAATGGAACAAAGCTTCAATTGAGTCACAATACACCGATTCGTTCGCATGCAGATTTCCCTTGACGCTTGCGTTACTGCGATTCTGTCAGTCAATAGAGCTATGTAATACTTTGTTTTCTCCAAAACTCCCAATTGAGTGCGAGGTGATGTTATGAAATCTCATTTCAAGTTTATTACAAAAGAGGTGATCTTAAAATATAGTTCTCCAGAACGAATTTAGACCATGGCGACCAATCAAACTCAAACTCAAAGCATTTATTTCAATTAAACCATTTACAGGCACTTTTGAATTGTCAAGTGGTCGGTCAGTCAGAAATATGAAGCTAGTTGCCCATTCCAAAGCGTAGTAGGTACCTATGGAGAAGAACGGGCAAGAAACTCCATGGACACTCTTTTAAATTATATTGTTACATAAATATTAGTTACATCATTAATCTTGTATATAGGTATAATTATATGTGAGAACGATGTAAATAAGACGTACACATTGAGTGTCCAGTGTACAGCAAATATAAATTCAAACAAAACAATCCATAATAAAATAATTAAAAATAAGCCGTGGTGGCTAAGAGATGACCAGTCCCAACTGACAGCGCCCGTTCACGAACATGACGCATGGATCAGCACCATTCAGCTCAACCATTTTGAAGGGAGCTAAATGATCCAACACACGCGCCACCGTCAGCGAGACATTTGAGTGAGCATGACATCTATCAGCCGCCAGGACACATTCAGGTCAATGAAAGACATTACCCGGTAAATGGTAGCTCGATAGTACATAGTACTCACACTTGTCCTATGCAATTATATAATACAAAGGAGATTGAGTTTATACAAAGCAAAGGTAGTCTTACAATCTTCAGCAGCTCCAACAGTATTTTCAAATGTTAATCAATTAGTTGTGGTTGTGGAGCAGGACCAGCATTGAGCCAGGCATTTTTATCAGCGATATAATCCCCCAACTTATAATATGCCTGGCTGCATAGTGTGCGTTTTATACAAACTTTGAATTTCGTCTCATTCAGTTGAAGTATGTGGGGAGGTATTTTATTGTAACATTTTAAACAGTACCCCATGAAAGATGAGTCCACTTTAGCCAGTCTGAAACCTGGTTGAACTAATAGGTCCCTATTTCTGGTACTATAATTATGTCTATCACCTCTTTTAGTAAAAAGAAGAATCTCAGCGGAGACTAGCCATCGACGCAGGTGATATTATAGTGCACAAGTGTGTGCGCAGATAGGTGCACTCTCTCTTCCCTCACTCTTGTCCAATGGGACGGCAATGCGCCATGACCGGAGAGAGATCAGGCGCAGGACCAACGGAGACACAGGGGTATCACACCGCCAACTTCTAAGCCCCAGGCTGCAATTGAGAATTGCCATGGCCACTGGCATAGGCAACTGAAGGAACACGGGTAGGTTCTAGTCAGTAATAGTGTGACACGCCCTCTCGCTCTGCCCAGAGCGGGAGAAGTTATTTGATGATTTCCAACCCTCAAAAACAAAAACAGGCTGTAATTGAGAAATTCGTAATTGAAAAACCCAATAGTCACTTTGCCAGATCTGGGAATCGAGCCCAGGATCCTAAAATAGAAAGCTATAGAAGATACGTGGAAAAGCATAGTCAGCTTATTATGTTCCCACTGATGGGACACAGGCCTCCTCTCTGTGAGAGAGAGTGGGCCGCATTGCACCACGCCGGCCCAGTGTGCGTTGGAGTTATTGGGTATTTTCTTAATCTCTTTTTCTGGTATCTGTGTCAACCCGGCAAACAGGTTCGCTCCTATTACAAGAGAGCTACACTTAAGTGCCTTTTTTTTCAACAAACCCATCCGTGTGGGGTATCTATAGTATATTTTATAGTATCATTATATCTTCATAATGATATTGAGGTTTCTAATATACTTTTTTTCTAAACTGAATAGTTTGCGTGAGAGACACTTCCAAAGTGGTAAAACAAAAAAAATATATATGATGTACATCATACATTACCATGTAAACTTCCACTGAAATTTGGTTTGAACGAGATCTAGTGAGTAGTTTTTTTTTAATACGTCATAAATCGTATAACGCCATTTACCTTTCATTCAATCAACTCAAATATAAAAATAAAACATTTACTTGCTACTACGGAACCCTTCATGGGCGAGTCCCACTCGCACTTGGCCGCTTTTTTGTGGTTGCCTTAATAAGTTAAGGCCTCCGGCCAGGGCATAAGAACTTATAAACTAGGCGACTACCCCCTGTGGTTTACGGACCTCGGCTGAGGGCGTCACTGGGGGAGGGCAGCAAGGGACAGGCTGAATCGGACTGATTATTTTGGGACGCATTTAAAGCTACTGGCTCAGCGGCGCGGGTTCGCTCGAGTAAGAGTCGGGGCGGTATAAATTCAGTCTGTTCCAGGTACCTTTTAAAGATCTTCGAATGCAGTTTTAATGAACTTATCAAAACTCTGGCTACCAGCACTCAACTCTAAAGCCTTCAGCAATTAATGCCTTATTAACAAACTTGTAAACTCTCCAATAGCGAGTCGAATGTTACTTGTCGGAACAACTTAACTTGCGTATTACGCCTGCAAGTTCGTCGCCAACTTATGGTATGCACTTGTACAAGTAAGTTTTGCACAATGCTTGTAAGTTTTGTTGAGTGTAAAGCTTTTGTAGTATTATGACATTGTGTGATATTGAAGTTTTTGTTCGTTCTGTGCTTTATGGAAGGTTGGTTTTATTCAGTGTTGTTTTTGACAAGTGTATTTACTATCGCCTGGCTATTAGAAAGAGTTTATAATCACAAATCTCTCGCTACTTAAGACATACAGCACTTAATGTTTATTCCCTGCCTCTGATCCTTTTACTTAGATAAGTGATCTACAACGTGTCGTTTTGCATCCTCGTCAAATATCAAAGGCTGTTACGAAAGACATTATAGAGGCACGAGGAACAGCGTGTAAAGTTCACTCATACCTCTATAGAAAAGGGAGGATCCTCCGACCAGACGGGTGTCGTGTCTGGTGGGCAACTGCCTGATGATTGATGTCGGGAAGTTGTATACAATGCAGTCGAGCGGTAAACTCTTGATTTCCTTCACGTCAGTATGACGCGCAGCTCACATGTGGCGATGTAGATACCGCCACAACATAAATAATCAAATAAAATTACGGTCCTGCTCAATAATTAATACAAAGTTGTTTTTTTTTATATTTAAGTTTGACAGTATTTCAGAATACTCCACTTTCAAAGAACATAATCGCCCCGTTGTGTATGCGGTAGGCAGTGTCGCTTGACAATGTCACTCTGTGCGTGCGTTACAGTTACAGTGCATTATTATTATTATTATGCATTATTACATTTACGAAAACTATCAAAATTAAAAAACAAAACCTATTTATTTTATTAGTCATTCGTGTCGAGAATCTTTAGCATATTTACCTCCTTGAATGTGAAATAATAAAATAAATGTGATCTTAAATGTAGCTTTTATTAAACTACCGATTTTGGGTACGAATCTACCGATATTCGTTGGCAGCTCTAACGATTTCGGCTTTTGACGTTCGTGAACATTTTATGCACCACACCTTTTTCACTCTAGAATCAGGCACATAATTGTCCCCCTAAAAATTAAGTACTAGTTAGTATAATGGACGGATGGATGACCCCTGTAACACAGGTTCCATCTAGCATCCGTGTACTTGTAAGTCTTTGTACATTACTTTCGGAAAATAAATTATTTATTTATTATTATTAAAATAAAATAAAATACAAATATTCAATTTAATCCCCTAACGTCTTCACCCATCCATTTTCTACATCGTGTTCAAATATAAGCCTCTTTATCCTCACATCGAGAGGAGTATTTGACGAGTGGCAGATTACGTACGCGAATGAGCCTCCACGTTGTAAGACGTGTAAGTGTTTGTGATTTTTCTTATTTTCTCAAGAGTGAGTTTGTGTGTTAAAATAAAAGTATAAGACTTTATTATGGAATTTTAAAAGCCTATTTCTATGTCAATATTTTTTATACCTACTTCTAGGTAAAAATGTATTGGAATTAACATATTCAATTATTTATTCTGAATTAGTAGTGAATTTTATTTTATAAAATCCACGAATTTTTAAGATAAACCAACGTAGTATGTATGTATATGTAAAAGTATGTGTATATCGTCATCTGCCTAACCTTTCCCCAAATAAGTTGAGGTCGGCTTCCAGTCTAACCTGGTTAGACTGAACAGCTGAATACCAGTATTTTACCTGCACGAAGCGACAATTTTACCTACACGAAGAGTTTATAGGTATATAAAAATACGAATATAGGCCCCAATATACTGATACTAATATCTGACCTCGCTTACCAAATTACTGGGTCATCATCATCATTTTGTTTATTTATTTATCATTTATTTATTTAAATCATAACTCACCTTATACTACAACTACTTATAAAAACTATAAACCAAACAGTTAAGTATAACTTTCAAACAGAGACGCTAAACTTTAATCAAAAGCCAACACAAACATTAAAGACGTTATGATGCGACGTTAAGAGGCTTTCAGCTCAAGATAGAGCCTCTAACGTCAGATTTAGTAATAGTGACGTCACGAGGCTGTCCGGAGTCGGATTATCTGCTAACTGTTTTAGTATAACATTCTGATTCGGCCAGTTACATGAATTCTGGTTAGAATTGTGGGTTCACCACGTAAATATTAGCTATCAGAAGTATACAATTTTATATAAAGCGTGTATCAATAATCAATCTGGCTAACTGGACAGGTCCGCTATGTGTCCCCGGTGTGGGCGCGTTCACTGCGGCGGAGAGCCGCCCACTATCTGAACGCGCCCCAAAAGGTGGTAGCCGTAAGGCTGATCCGGGGCTACCGCACGATCTCGGGCGAGGCGGCAAGCCTCCTTGCCGGACTGCCGCCGTGGGATTTGGAGGCGATAGTCCTCGCGCTCCTGTATGAGTGGCGCGCGGAGGCACTACGCCGGGGGGAAACCCCGCTTCCGCGGCAAATCGCGGCGGAGCGGACGGACCTCCGGCGCGATCTCATGGCGGCATGGAAAGAGCGACTGTCGCAACCCAGCGCAGGGCACGCCACGATAGCGGCGGTAAGACCCCTCTTTGAGGAGTGGCTAGAGAGGCGTCACGGCGTCCTCACCTACCGCCTGACGCAGGTCCTCACCGGACACGGAAGCTTCGGGAGGTTCCTGCACATCATCAGGCGGGAGGAAACGCCCGGGTGTCACCACTGCGATGATCGCCCCGAGGACACGGTGGAGCATACGGTGGGGGCCTGCCCTGCATGGGCGGAGCACCGCCGTGTCCTCGTAGAGGCGATCGGCAGCGGCGGCGACCTCTCACGCCCGGCCTTGGTTCAAGCCATGGTCCGGGGCGAGGGGGAGTGGGAGGCAGTCGCCTCCTTCTGCGAAGCAGTCATGCTAGCAAAGGAGGCGGCGGGACGGGAGAGGGAGAGAGTCTCCCGTCCAAGCCGCCGCGGTGGACGCTCCGGGCGTCGGGAGCCGCGTGACGACTCCCGGCCACCGTAGGCGCGGGCCTGCGGGCGGTGAGTAATGGGTAGCTCACCGTCCGATCAGGATCAGGCCCGTGCCGGACGGCGCGTACGTGTTACACGCGCGCCTCAAAGAGATGTCAGCATCGAAGAGGAGGCCCACTAGGGCCTAAGCCTGTCGGGAAAGCGGGATCATCCATAAGGGGTACCGCTGACCCGGAACATAAAGGGCCAAGGAAGGAACACGGGTGGGTTTTAGTCAGTAAGAGTCTGACACTCCCTTCCGCTCCACCCAGAGCGGGAGGGGTCATTTGATGATTTCCCATCCTCAAAAAAAAAAAAAAAAAAAAAAGGTCCGCTATGTGTGGTTTTTCCTCAAAAGACCATTTCGGACACCAAACTACATGGTCTTCACATGATCTGATCAAGATTATGTCTGGACTTTAAAAAGACTGTGACCTCTGAGTTTGTTTTGGCCTTTCTTCTCAGAGTAGTCCTGTAGGAAACGCCGACCTCATCTAGCTTTAGAAATATGATGGACATGTAAAAGTGTTTGTACAAAGCTACTTATAGATTTAAAATGATTTACCTATCATTTAAAATTATCAGAGCAGTGGTGACCCAGTGGTAACGGCCGTGACTTACGAGTTGTAGGTCGTAGGTTCGAACCCAGACAGGCGCTTTACTTTGTGTAAATTATTTCATCACCACTGCTCTCAAAACGGTGAAGGAAAACAACGTGAGGAAACCGGCATGTCCTAGAACCAAAAATTCGAAAGACATGTGACATCTACCAACCCGCACTGGGCACGCGTGCCCACGCGCGCGTGCGTGTGGGCGTGATTACTGCCCCTCTAACAGAGAGGAGGGCGGTGTCCCAGCAGTGGGAACTTTATAGGCTGATTGTGCACAGTACATTGACGCTGCATTTTTGATGTCACTATTTGCATCGTAAAATGTTAGATACTACGGGGTTGTGAACTTGAGATCAAGAACATTTTATAGATATAGTTTTCAACTATCATCACGGATTTCATTGACCGACTTTACCTAAAAATCTTACAGTTATTGTCATCAATCCTTAATTAAGAAAGATTCCCTATAAGTTCCAGCATCAAAAATGAACCAACAGACCCAGTATATCACGCTTTGCTTATAAAATAAAACCACAATCGTACTATTGTGTACAAAACTAAAAAATTTCAACAACTAAACTACAGCTACAAAATCTCTACGAAGCTACGAAATTGCTACGAATCGCTACGAGATTACTACGAAAGCTGGTATCCATAAGTATGCCATATAAAATGTCGTATCCACTTGATTTGTTGTACAATATGCAGTTAATATAAACAGGCTAAGTTTCCCCTCCCTCCCCCACTTTTATCCCCCCCCCCCCTCTACGCTGAAAGCAATGGCGGAACTTGTAAACATGTTTGAAATTTTTCATCATAAGTGCTTATCTACTAAAGTTGGTATTATGTAAGTTAGTGTGTGTATGTGTGTGTGTGTGTGTTTTGCAGCTTACGAGATCAGTGGGGCTTTCGGTGGTTTATGATGTAAAGTACAAATGTGTTTTGGAAAAGCAATCATGTATTTAGTTGTAATAATCTGTCTGTTTAGATTCTGGTCTAAATTTATACATTTTTAAAATTCAAAGTACTATAAAAGTCATGATGTAGGTCTTATTAAGAAATACTTTTATAAATAGACGATTGAAGCAAAAAAAAAACATTTTAATACTGACGATACAACGTTCAAAATGCAAAAAATTTGAGAAAATCTGCCAATTATTTTCAACGCGTTTGATTACACAGACACATCCCATCACAGCATACACAGATAAAACACAAAGATATTCCTTCAAAAGAAAACGAATAAGTATCATGCCATTGCAAATCCCATTCAAAAGCGTTTAAAAACCTTATCAAAGCTACGTAAGGTTTGAAAGAGCGACTTATAAAATGCAGATATTTTTTCCCTTTAAAACTTTCTAGGCTTAGCTCACACGAACTACTTTTTAACGAAGTTGGAACAACAAAAGACATTCATGCAAAGCTTTTTTTTTTTGTCACGTCACTGCACTCGTGCTTATAATTATTATTTGTAAAATTTTAGAAAAATCGTCTGCTTTAACAATATTTGTAAATAAGTGAGCACCATGTATTTATTACATAATATTCATTTAACTATCATTACTTCATTTTTAATTGTTTTTACCTGTTGTAGTATCGTAATTTTATTCTAAGTACATCGTCTTCACATACAGTTATATAATAAATGTTTACGAAATATTTTAAAAGAGTAAGTGTGAAGTTTCTTCTCCATACGAAAAGACATTTTTTCCTTATAAGCGACGACGCGACGCGACGCGACTAGGGGCGACTAGAATCAATTTTATTTTCTTGTAAATTTTGCCAGTAAAAGTGCCTTCTATGTACCTATTTGCAATAAACGATTTGATTCATTACCATCGATTTCAACGACAGTCATCATGCGTAAAGGATAACACTGAGTAAATTGTCGCAGTCGCGAGTTGAATGTTACTCACAGATGTTGCATAACGACAACTAGAGATGGGTAGATCCAGAACTGTATCCGCGGAAAGTGATACGGATAGATGTGTATCCGACCGCAATTCGGATACTGATCCGACAGTACCGGCCGTTCCGATCGGAACTACAAGAACTGCATGATGACCGTGCCCAAAACCCTTGCTCGCTTTCGGTGGTTGGTTTGTGGTGCATCAACTCACACTTCATGAACTACACTCGGTGAGACAGACAAGCCAATGGTGTTAAGTCGTCGATTGTTACGATTGCTTAGATGGCTAAGCAATCGTAACAATCGACGACACACACACACAGCGCACAGCGACTTTTCTGTGGTTAAAAGTCGTTCGTGTGTGTGAAGCCTTAGTCGACGCCAAGCGAGGTTAACGTCCGGAAATATTATAGTAACGAGATAAATGGTATTAAAGTGGGGGGATGGCGGATACCGGAATACCAATGAGTATTCATATTTTATCGTCGGGAATTGTCACGGTAATGGATGCAGGTCACAAAAGGAATGAACCTCTTTAGAAAATTTGCTTGATAAACATTCTGGCACCTTTTTTGAAATGTTTATAGAACTTGGTGTGAAGTGATTTTGTTAGTATGGAAGATATTTTGTTTATATAATTTATAGCGTAGCGTGGGATGCCCCCCAGCTAGATGGACCGAAGACCTCAAGAAAGTGTCTGGAACAGACTGGATGCGGAAGGCGGAGGACAGGGTGTTGTGGCGCGGCTTGGGAGAGCCCCATGTGATGGACTGATTGATTGATTCATAATTTATAAGTTTTTTTTTAATTATTATGGGATTTTCATGACTGTTTTGACGTTCAAAAAGTGCTGATTATCAGCCTAGTTTTAAAAAATTACGTTTGATTTGATTTTTGATAATATTAGCTATGAGTAGTTAGTTAGTTATACTTAAACATCCTATGCATCATGTCTCTATGGCAAATAATTTATTTCGACTTTTTGACTTAGAATCCTAACATTGGCCAAGAATTAAGGAATCCAATTAAGATGATGATGTCTATCGACAAAGCTTTGTCAGATGACAAATCTAATAAGTCAAACATAATTAAAATTTATTGAAAAGAAAACTATTTATTTAAAGGTGTATGGGAGATACCCGGGATACCCGTTACTGTGTCTTATAATTTATTCTGTCTCGGTATGGTGGGCTATTACAAATTAGACATTAGGCGTGAACTGGCAGTTTTAAGAGGTAGTATACAAAACTCAGGTATACTATTAGAAATAGGGTTTAATTTACTGGATAGTATACTTTTCTTCTCTTTCCAACAAATAGTTTTCCCTTAAAACATAATAATGTAACTGTCGTGCTTTGTCTATAATAAATAATGTTTGTGATGATATTTTTGCCTGTAGGGGGGAGTCCCTGGTGTCCTGAAATACAAGTCACGGCTTAGTTTAGGCACCAGTCTCCCACAAATGAACATTGTTTTTGTTAATAAGTGTTATTTGTGGAAGGATAATAAACATTATTATTATTATTCCGTTTATTTGTTTTCTTACATAAAAATACATTTTTAAATATTTTTATAAAAAAACATTTAAAAATATAAAAACAGTCGTATTATTATTATTATTATTATAGGTACGTGTCGCGCTGCTGGTGGTGCCGAGTGCGCGCACTAACCTGCTCGGGCGCACCACTGACTGACTGCGTTGCGTACTATCAACATGGAGGCGGATGCCATAGACATAATTATTCACCTGTACACTGAGTGAGTTCACAAGGGCCACATGACACGTACCGTCTAGTATGTAAGGTACAGTTAAGTATATTTTAAGTTACTTTTGTATCATTACATTTATTATTATCTTTACTGGTAAAGGAAACATGTGGACTTTAAAAGAGACTGTGACCTCTGAGTTTGTTTCGGCCTTTGTTCTGAGAGTAGCCAGATAGGAAACGCCGACCTCATCTAGTTTTTAAAATACGTTTGACGTGTAAAAGTGTTTGTTCAAACCTACTTACAGAAATAAAATCATTTATCATTTGTCATGTGAAATAAATAAATAGTATGTTCATTTTTTATTTAGGAAATAACAAGCACGTCTTTCTATTTTTTACGAACAGTATAGGTACGTACAGTCACGAATATGTATACACATAGCAACTTCTAAGTGTGATGTTCTCCAACTGTATTGATTGTAATTTTATTTTGTTACGAATATATTATTTTAGAACCTATTCCTGTTATGAAATATATCTTATTTCATAGTTGCAATTAATATTCCACGAGAAAATCGCTTTTAAATTTTGCTAAGTGTATACTTATTAGTGCTCGTGACTGTACCTACCTATTGTGACTGGGTTATCGTACGGTATGTGAAAAAAGTTGCTGAGTATTGATATAAAGTACTACATGAATTTGCCTGAGCTAGGTACCAAAACTAAAAAAAAAACCTTTTTTACCGATTTAAAAACAAAGCACTCCAAAGTGCAAAAGATCTTTAGTGTCGGTAATTTCTTACTAACGACTTCCCAAACTAAAGTTTTTTTGCACTTTGTAGTGTTTTTTAGGGTTCCAATTTTTAGTTTTGAGGTACGGATACCTCAAAACTAAAAATTGGAACCCTTATAAGGATCACTTCGTTGTCCGTCCGACCGTCTGGCTGTCCGGCTTTCAAAATCATTTTTCTCAGGAACGCGTGGAGTTATCAAGTTGAAATAAATATCAAATACGTAGGTCTACGGTCCCTTGGAGCTCGAAAAAAATCAAGCTTCTAAGTCAACGCAATAAATATACCATGTCCCACCATATGTATGGCCCACTTATGCGGCATTTTTTGATACTTGCAAATAAACCAAAACTTCCCTTTGACTTAGAATCATGAAATTTGGCAAGAAGCTAGCTCTCTCAGCACAAGTAAAGGAAAAGGTCCGATATTCATTAATTTGTAGTTTTATCAAATTAAAAAAAAATGTGAATATAAACGGCAGTTGAAGAATCGACAGTGACGTATATCGATATATGGGAGATTTTTTTTTTTTCAAATACAAAAATGTTTGTTCTTGGGATAAATTCATCCCGACTACGGAACCATTTATTGTGCGTATGATAAATTCATTCCGACATGCCCTTGGCCGGTTTTTCATTCGTGTCATCTTCATAGTTTTCGAGGGCGCCAGGTGCCGAAAATCAGGGAATGATAATCCAAAATGGCCGACTTAACCAGTGGTGTGTTCTTTCGAGGGACAAGCAACCTCTTCAACATCGTTTACTTAAAGAGAAGCATTTTCTTAAGTACTCAAGATATTTTTTATTTATTTAGGATCTTCAAGAAATGGTAGGTCACAATAATATTATATTTATGAGTTTATAGTTCCTTTACCTTTTTTGTTTTATTTTAGTTTTCTTGGAAAATTTTCAACAGCGCTTTTAAAGCGTGATCCTTCTTCACCGTGATAACGCTTCAGCATACTCCGTCAGCCGAGCAGTCGATTTATTGAGTAGGTACCTACGGCAGGTGCATAGTTACTGAGCCTCGACCATGCGCCTTGATTTCTATTTATTCTCAATTTCAAAGTGACACTTTCGTCGCATTGACATAATAAACCCTGAAGACGTAGTTACTGAATTCGAAAGCGCTGTGGTAGAGAACCCTAGGTAGCGCATCCCAACAGGCAAGATCGGAAGATTCTTCCTTTTCAATGGAGGAGTGGTACCTACACCTTCTCTAAGAGACACATTATTGCTTTCCCATATCCACGCGAACGAAGTCGCGAGCACAACTAGTAACATTATCGAGACATGAGGAACAGGGTGTAAAGTTCACTCATACCTCCATAGAAAAGGGAGGATCCTCCGACCAGACGGGTAATGGTTCTGGTGGGCAACTGCCCGACGATTGATGTAGGGACGTTGTATATAATACATGCTAATTGTGCGGTAAACTTAGCTTGCGCGATGCAGGATTTTGCGTGACGTCAGTGTGATGCGTAGTTCACATGTGGCGATGTAGATACCGCTACAACATAATAAAAGTTCATACACCATTCTTTTACCTTATAAAATAACTCGTCGCCTATTCAATCCACCTTATTGGCGCTAAACTCCTATAAACACAAATAAATGACGTTCCATACAATTTAGCTTGCAGCCATGCGATTCTCTAATCAACTCCAAAAAATAACAATAAAAAACCTTGAGGTTTACCTCAGAGGAGATTGATGCTTTTAACTCAAAGCAAATTGCTATTAAAACGTTCGCCTTTATCTGTTAAAAGGACATTACAAAATGTACATAACGAAGGCAATTGGATTTTTCCGTTATAAGAATGGTAGGACATGATGGGTAACCGAAATAATAGTCAAAACACTAAAAACAGACGTGTATTAATGCAATAAAAGTTCTCTAGTTACAAAAATATTACCAGGGCAGATGTGATCAGATGGAAATGCGGTCAATTCAATATAGGATGGCAGGACTGGACCACCTTTCGCAATTGCGTCTCCACACAAAGTAGGCTCAGTGACCTCTTACGTCTAACGCTTACGTTCACAAACTTCAAAAATATCAAATGTCAACCGACAAGCGTTAGCCGTCACTTCAGTGTTGCTACTTCCTATAATTCGACCTCACCCAAGTGCACTACTTGACGTTTCCGGTTAAAGGCCAACCGCTTAACTGAAACATAGCCTGAGGTAGCTGCGCGGTGCGGGAAGGGTGACATTGTCACAAGTTGATGAATCACTGAGCTCGCTCACGCTTCACTTTACCACACGTCTCAGTGAAGCGGTTGGCCTATAGTCTTAATTATATGACGATACTAGTTATCAGAAATAGATACGGTGGATCAGTGTTGACGCTGCGACATACAAAAGGAGATTTTGTAAGTAAGTATTTAAGTGAACAATAACTGAGGTTAATTGAGTTTAATATAAAACTAGCGACCCGCCCCATCGCACTGTACTTATGACGTCTTTGACAAAGCATAGAGATTTTTTTATTAAGAACATTTATACCTTATGAGTGGCAACGTCCCAATTTAGTGTCACATTTCGTGGTTTTCAATTTTTATTATTTAATCGGAGCTATATCAAAAAAATATGTTTAACTAACTTTTTAGAATTACGTGAAAGTGTTTAAAAAGTAAGTAACCGTAATGCTTACAGTTATTTTACTATGAAAATAACGCCCTGCAAGTTTCCAATGCCTTATTTGCATTTAGATAGAACTGTAAACGCTATGATTTATTACCTTTTACACACTTTTCACGTAATTCTAAAAAGTTAGTTAAACATAATTAAAAAAAATATTTAAAATATTATGACACTAAATTGCGACGTTGCCACTCATATGGTATAAATAAACTCTCATAATGTACGTTAAATCCTAATGTATTATAAACACGTAGTGACCCTATTGGTGATGTTCTTCAGAAAGATCAGGTGCGTAGTATTCTCAATCGGCATTCGTGTATAACCAGATTTATGAAGATTACACGAAGCAAAAGGATCGTTTCGATCGGAAGAACGTTAGGATCGTAGCAGATGGCTATCTGTAGTTTTTGCCTCCCCATGAGAAGGCCGCGTCAAAGGCCGTTGTGTACTTTAGAAAAACAACGCGGTTAAACAGACACATGAAACACGACTTTCTTTTATACCAACGATTTATTTAGGTAAAGGTAGGTACATCATACATATCCGGCTTCAAAATGGCGGATTCTCTTGCTTTTTTGAATTTTGTTGATATGGCTGAAATGTTATATAATTTAAGACTGTCTTTAGACGGATAATTTTATTGCTCCATGAAAATAATGATGGCGTGCACACTTAGAACAAAATAACCTCATAGGCATTTTAAACCAATAGCCAAGTTATTCGGCTTCGATGATGGAGCAGCCCTACCTAGACAAGACTGATGAGGATGCGGCCGACGAACTGACAAGACGTCGATTGCAATAAAATAGCGATGGATAAATTACCTTATTTTATTAGTGAACTAATCAATAATTTGACAGTACTACTTATAGATTATTTTGTATTGTATTTTATTAATGAATATATAATATTTTATTTTAAATTATTTATTAGCTTTATTTTATCCCTTACATATAATTTTTGTGTTGTGTACTTATTTACATAAATGTTAGTAATGTTAGTTTTGTGCTTAAATAAGGTTAGTATTCTTATGTGTCTTTATTCTTATGTGTCTGTGGTTAGTATTCATGTGTGTCTTATGCCTTTTGTGGTGAAGGCCTCCTCCAAACCGTTCCAGATGGCTCTGTCCTTTGCTCGTTTAGGCCATAAGGCTCCGGCTATTTGTATGATGTCGTCACTACATCTTTTAGAAGGTCTACCCTTCCTTCTTTTTTTATATATTGGGTACCAATTTCAAATAATTTGTGACCATCTTTCATCCATAGCTCTCTGAATATGACCTGACCATTTTCCTTTCAGTGTCAGCACCTGTTTGACCGCATCCCTCGCCTTTATCCTTTTTCTTAACAGTGAACTTTTAACTATCTTTTAATTTAATGTTCATGTAGTTCCGTTCTATTCCTCCTTGACAGCTGCTTATTTTATTTAAGAGTGACTTTTGAAGAGGCCACGTCTGGCGTGCGTAAGTAAGAACCGGCGTAAGGCAGATGTTCATCGCTTTCGTTTTTAGTTTTTTTGGGTATTTTTTGGCCCAGTATTTGTTCCACGTATTCTTCACTCTGCGATCGATTTCTTTTTCTGTACAGGATTTTATCGAGATTAGATGTCCAAGGTAAATGTAGTGTGCGACGTATTCTATAGGTTTAGACTGTATAGATAGAGATATAGTTATTTCCTTACGATTGGTCATAATTTTCGTTTTGTCCCAGTTGATTTGTAGCCCAGCGGTCTCGCTGTGGTGACTAAGGGGCTCTATCATATGGTTTAGTGTGCATGAGTTTTCTGACAGCAATACTATATCATCCGCAAACCTGAGGTGTGAGAGGTACTTGCCATTGATATTTATTCCCATATCACTCCAATCGAGATTTCGGAATATGGATTCTCGGACTGCTATGAAAAGCTTTGGGGAATGCGGATCACATTACTTTATCCCCCCCTCGACTTGAAATTTTGGTCCTCTTGAGTCTAAACGTACTCTTGTTGTGCTTCTCAAGTAAATCGCTTTGATAAGTTCTATGTAGTCGTGGTCTAGTCCTTGCTGGTTTAAAGCCCGCCATACGGAGTCATATGAAATTGTGTCGAAAGCTTTAATCTCAAATCGTTTATTGCAATCCATAATGTACAATTACAGGTGGTATATAAAAGAAAAATAATAGAAAAAATTATGGACCCTGTCAGGCACAGCAAATTTTTATATAAGTAGAGAGGAAGAGCGCTTTATTAATTTTCTTTGCTATTAAGTTAGAAGTATTTTCTATCCTATATTGCCTATGTATTTATATTTCCATTAATTCACTTATTCTATTAATATTTTATATGCAGGTATATCTATTAATTTATCATTTATTTAATTATATTTAATATTGCTTATTTCTTTACTCGCTTATTTTTTTTTATTGTTATTAATGTAGTATATTTATTAGGTAGGTATTGTTTTATATTTATTTGGTTATTTTACTTATTAAAATAAATATCTAATAATCATAGTTATGTATTATTATTATTGAATTTATCCGTTAGATATTCTTGTACTGTGTAATAGCTTTTTCTAATTAAGTAATGCTTTAGTTTATTTAAAAATATACTGGTTTTATTTTGTTGTTTTATGTCTTCTGGTAATTTATTGTATATTTTTATTGACATTGGATATGGACTAGGTGAATATAGTTTAAGGCGGGACGGGGGCAAATTTAGTCTATTTTTATGGGGACAAGAATAATTTGTTTGTATGTCTCCCCGTGTGCTGTAAGAATCTGGATATTTACTGACTAATTTACACAATTCTAAGATATAAATACCAATTATGGTGAGAATATTGTGTTTTTGAAAGTAAGGTTCTATATTGGTAATTATTCGAATTAGATATTTTTGGAAGGTAAATGAGGAGGGAGCGTCTGTGCTATTTCCCCATAAGATGATGCCATAGTTAAACCAAGCGTGGGCATACGCGTAGTATGTGACTAGTGCGGTTTGACGGTTTGTATACTTTTTTATTTCGCGGAGAGCATATGAAAACTTTGACATTTGAGATTTTACTGTCTGTATGTGTATTCTAGTTTATATGAGTGTCTATTGTTAAACCTAGGTGGGTGAAATTGTTAACTGTTTCTAGTTTATGTTGATTATAAGTAAAATCTATATTTATTTTATTTTTCTGCCAGGGGTGAAACGTTATTAATTTGGTTTTGGTAAAATTTATTTCGAGGTTATGGTCGCTCATCCAGTTTACAGTTTTTCCAAGAAGAGTTGTAAGTTTTTCATTTAAATTAGCATGAAGTCAGGATCGAGATAACATCCGAAAAAAGTATATAGATAATATAGATAGTAATATAGAATAAAATTTGCAAATAACCTCATAGACAAAGTTGTTAAAATGTACCTGTAAGAAGAAAACAGTTTTGACATAAGACAAGACTATTGTTGTGCGCACTGTCCAAAAGTGCATTCTTATAAGGATTGTTAATGTTAAGTATATTGTAAAATGATTCTAATCGATTAAAAAGAAAACAACAAGACTCATTAAATTAAAAAAGGGAAATATTTAACTGATCCTCTAAAGACTTATTGATTTCATAATGATGTACGCTTTTTTAAATTAATGAACCTCTAAAAACTTTTTGGTCTTGTAATGATGCACAATGCATGACGCGGCGTGAGTTTCAGCCAAGTTGTTCGCAATCACATGGCCATGAATTTTGTAAGACTCCAAAATAGGAATTATTTGAGGTTCTTAAAAAGGGGCGTAATCATTACGATTGTATGTTCTCAGGATCGTTAATTGGGTTACATAGTTTGATACTCGTACTGACTCTGTGCCGTACTATACAAAAGTGAGGTTTAGCGAAACGATCCTTTATTTAACGAGCAAAGCCATTTTGTTAGTCAAAATAATTGTGGTTCGACATTAAAGGAACATTAATATTAAAAGAAAATATTTTCCTTATAATTTAGACAAAAGTATTTTGAATCAACTTATTAATCTCAGATTTTTGAGTGAAAGGCCGCGCCCTTGAAACCTTTCTTTTAATGTGGTTTTTTTTTATAGAGACCCTCCGTTCAGGGGTAGGCAGAGGTGTCTGCCAGACTTTTTTTGACTAAAATCAGACGTTGTTCTCCTAGTGGTTCTAGCACTACTACATCTAACTATACTTGACAACATTATTATCTATTTAAGTGTGATTTGTTCGGGTAGTTTGAACGACTAGAGACCTGTAACACGGATATTCCTAGTACAGGCTCCAAATTCCACAACATCTATGTACTTTTGTATACACATTTTAAGAGAAAATAAACGTTTAGATCCTCCTAAAACAAGGGTATTATTTCTGTTAACCCTTCCAAGTTAACAGAAATAGTACCTAGTGGGATCATACTAGTTTTGTTGAAGTAATTCTATGCAAGTAATTCGGATTCTACATTGCAAGTAATTTCATGTAGGCACATAATATTCAGAATAGAACAGAAAACTCTTTATTGTGTACACGTAAAAATTACAGATAGAAATGTAGACATTTTGGGCGATTTTATCGCTAAAAGCGATATTTTACAGACAACCTAATATTTAACAAACGTTTGCCTTAATTTATCTCTCACAATAAATAAATGCCCTACGGCAATAAATCCATCCAAAAATGTTATAGAATAAAAAGAGAAAAATCTATGAAAACTAACCATTATTTTTATACTAGGTATGTGAAATGGCAACGTTCCCGGCATGCATTCGCAGAAGCTGTAATTTATGTATGAGCATTGCCCAGGAGTCAGTTATCTCTGGAAGTACGCCAATGGCTGATATTGTGTAGAAGTACTGTGAAATGTTAGTTTTTTGATCGATAGAAAAAGCATGTCAGTTAAAACAATTTACCTGATTTTCTATTAAATCGTTGGTTTTCTTACAATCTCCATAGAAAGTAGACAAATACTTAACTAATTAATTCACGTTTAGAAAAAGCCAAGTCTCGTCATCGAGCCAACATTGAATTTTGACACATATGTTACCTTGTGGGTTGTTGTAAACGTTTTGAACTCTTAAATAGTTAAAATTTCTAAAGGAGAACCTTCGACAAACAATACCGACTAGATATCGGGTCGGCGCAAGAATTACGTCCCGGTAAATCACAGCGCACTTGAGACGTGAGCTCTTATTTTGTTTAGTTCGCTTGAAACACAGGCAATGTAAACACGATTTTATTACTAGGAGCCATGGTTGTCATTAGGCTGAACTTATAACTGTTTTAAACTATTTTCACACGGACAGCATTTAGCTTTGATTTTGTACGAGACCCGTTATCAAGTTGGTATTGTTGATCGAAGAGGAGAACAGCCAGATATGACAATAATGATATTCCCTTTGTTATTTCCTTTGGCAAGCCACGAAATGGTCAGTCATCTTCAGTACAGTAGAGTGTTGTATGAAATCTATTATTTGTGAACCAAGATATGCATTTGTCGTTCTAGAAAAACCCATGCCCATGTCTATATTTTTGCCAGGTTTGGACATATTAACACACAAACAGCACTGTGACATCTGGCAATCGGCCATAGGTCATGCGTTGGGCGCCAAACGGATGCGAGTATCGAGCGACGTCTGCGCAGTATCTGATGCTAAATATATGGGGTCTTGTGAATATCTTATAATAAGGTGTAGTTTGTAGGACAGAAAAGAAGAAATAAACGGTGTTTTTTTGTTACTTATTTAGAATTTAAGATATACGCCTTTTTCGAAGCCTCTCATTTCGATGCAAAGGTTGGCTCGTAGAGATGCCACATAGCATTAAGTCCGCCCTGAGTACGCAATATTTTCTTGTACCTAGGCAGTGCAGAAAAATTAAAAAGTCCAATTACAATTACAGTACAATTAATAAATCCAAAATGTATGTTACTGTGTTCCTAACGGCTAGGCCATAAAAACTCTTTCTCTAAATTATGTTTAATTGTACTTTCTTTAGACCTTGGAATCCGTATCAAGCAAAAGCCTACCAGAAACCCATTACCCAACCAACACAATAGATATTTTAGAACTATAGTGTATAGACTGGCAAAAGGATCACTGAGGGAGCTGTACATAATATGTATAGTGCGGCCAATTCCTTTGACGATATGGTTGAATCGAGTAGTCGGAATACCTGCCTTCCAATATATAGAACCAGAACGCGTTAATTTCCAAAGCCACAGAACACATAATAGTACAAATACAGAAATTCACTCCGCAAAATCATTTAAATAAATAGCGATTCTTGCTACGACACAATAAAGTGCAAATCAGGTCGCACAGCGCCAATTACCTAAAGTTATATTCACCTAGAAGTTACCTCTCTTTCTATCTTCTGGCGACGTTCGGTTGTTTTTTTAAAGAATAATTAATCTGAAATCTGCCTATTACTCTACTTTTGTGAACAAATGACGTTTCAAATAAACTAAATAATTTATAATAGGCTAGGTACCTGCTTCATAGTAGTAGTAGATCAGAAAACTATTTTATTTTACAATGTCTGCAACCTTTTTTTTTTTTGTTTCCGGGGCGGAAAATCCTCATGGATTTGTCAGACTCTTACTGACTAAAAACCACCCCGGTGTTCCATCTCACACCTACGCTGGGGGTCGCGGGAACGCACGATCCTTCCGCAACCCCCGACTGGAATGTCTGCAACCTAACCTATCCTTACATTGAATACTTTAATTTGCTATTATTTATCATGAAGTAGATACCTAAGTAATTTGGCAAAAAAAAGCATGTACGAGTACCCTTTTTTTTGTCTACATAATCAAAATCTTACTAATACACAATATTTAGTTATAGTTAGTCCATGGTAGTTACCCACCAAACCAAAAATACTAAAATAATATTTAAATAGGCACTTTCCTACCTATACTTATCAAAGCTAAACCTGACCTTGTAAACAGAACTTCTAAGTATCTCACTATAATATAAAAAGATTATTTAATATTCTAACTATTTACGTAAATACGGGTGACATTAATAAAAACAACAAAAGTAAACCTTTGGTAGGTAGGTAACCTAATTACTAATTATTTATAGCAAGACGTGCATTTCTTAACCTTTCGATGTCTTTTGGAAGTGTGAAAAACTTAAGGTTTGGATCCTTGTTACTATTTAAGCAGCCGAATACGATACACTAAGCTTTTGCCTTCATTTTAGTTAATATCTTAAACGACTATCGGATGACGCGATGCAACGTCTGAGTGAGTAGGTATCGAACTAACTTGCTCAAATGCCGAGCGCGCCTGACTTGCCAAAGCTACGAACGTCTCGGACTTCAAATAGACTAATTACTCGGCATCTTCTATCTATATATGTATATACGTATAACATATATGTGTGACTGACCAAGCTAGAAATATGAAAGGATGATTTTTCGTAAAAGTGTGAACGTAAATCCGTGCATTCTCCGTGCCGTCCAACGGAAAAACAGCTAATTCCGTCACGCATCACATCATCGACACCATTGTTTTTTCCCGCGGACACTATAGTGTCCAGAAATCAATCAAGAACCATTTTAGTTTTTTAGTTCTAGGAATAATGCTAACACGATAAAAATAGAAGAAAAAAAGAAATTTCGACGTACTGTATTTTAGTATTCGGTACCTTATTTCGATACAAGCAAAGTGTCTCAAGTCAGCGATCCCTGACATGACCTGACACAAGATGTTTCCTTTCCCAAGATAGTTTTTTTTGCAAATTCACTCGAAAACTATGCCAAATGGGTAAAGAAGCTAAGATGGCGATTTTCCACGCACTTACACATCAAGGTCACGCGTTTACTAGTCGGTTCAGTTACAAACACACGTATTCCATCCATACTACTCTTATGACAAGAGCATTGAGATCAATTTTGAGTGGTCGGAGTGTAAACAAGTTGGTGTTACTTAACATTGGGTTGAAACATCGAGTGAACTCGAAATCAGCGGATGTATTGAAAATAATGTATCAAATTATTTTCCCCGTTTCACGATGAAGTGATGGAATACAGATAGATTTGTTGGTGGAGAAAATAAGCTAGTATCGTTTATTGATAGATATTTTGGCTTAGATGTGAACCGAAGTGACAAGTTTATTTGGAAACGATGCGCAATAGGTGACGAAGCAACATGGTGTTTATTTACACACAGTGGCTCGGTGGCTTTACATACTAATGGTTCGATCACTGCGATCTACTAAAATCTTTTTACAAAAAAAACAACCGGCTTCCAAAAAAAACCCTGCAAAGTGAAAAATAACGCTCATTTCGGAAGTCGGTGTCTTTAGATTATGTGTTTTAGTTTTTTCCACCGACTTTCGAAATTAAAGGTATTTTTCTGCTCTTGAGTATATAGAGGCACGAGGAACAGGGTGTAAAGTTCACTCATACCTGCATAGAAAAGGGAGGATCCTCTGACCAGACGGGTGTCGTGTCTGTTGGGCAACAGACTGCCCGATGATTGATGTCGGGAAGTTGTATATAGGTAATTATGCTAGTCGCGCGATTACTCTGCTTGCGCGATGCAGGATTTGCGTGACTTCAGTATGACACGCAGCCCGCATGTGGCGATGTAGATACCGCTACATTACTCCCCTCCGGAGACCGGAGG
This sequence comes from Brachylomia viminalis, assembly GCA_937001585.2. Classification (NCBI taxonomy): domain Eukaryota; kingdom Metazoa; phylum Arthropoda; class Insecta; order Lepidoptera; family Noctuidae; genus Brachylomia; species Brachylomia viminalis. Next base: position 4,503,749 of record OW443305.2, on the reverse strand, counting down.
TCAATAGTGGGTCGAGTTTTTGTTGTTTGATATTTGTTGTTGATGATTGATTGTTGTTTTGTTGATTGTTGTTGATTTTATTCGAATGTTCTTGATTTGTAGATGTTGTTCATCAAGTTGGGGTCACCAATATTGAGGCACGAGGAACAGGGTGTAAAGTTCACTCATACCTCCATAGAAAAGGGAGGATCCTCTGACTAGACAGGTGTCGTGTCTGTTGAGCAACCGACTGCCCGATGATTGATGTCGGGAAGTTGTATATAATTATGCTAGTCGCGCGTTTACTCTGCTTGCGCGATGCAGGATTTGCGTGACTTCAGTATGACACGCAGCCCGCATGTGGCGATGTAGATACCGCTACATTACTCCCCTCCGTAGACCGGAGGTCAATAGTGGGTCGAGTTGTTGTTGTTTGATATTTGTTGTTGATAATTGATTGTTGTTTTGTTGATTGTTGTTGATTTTAGTCGAATGTTCTTGATTTGTAGATGTTGTTCATCAAGTTGGGGTCACCAATATTGAGGCACGAGGAACAGGGTGTAAAGTTCACTCATACCTCCATAGAAAAGGGAGGATCCTCTGACTAGACAGGTGTCGTGTCTGTTGAGCAACCGACTGCCCGATGATTGATGTCGGGAAGTTGTATATAATTATGCTAGTCGCGCGTTTACTCTGCTTGCGCGATGCAGGATTTGCGTGACGTGTGTCTGGCGATGTAGATACCGCTACAAGTATACGCTCCGTGGAAAGCTACATGATTGCTCTGCTGCACCTAAGTCAATTGTCGCGCTTCCAACCACTACGTGGCAGTCCACAATGAGTATTCGATTAATTATTTTCGCAAACGACTAGATATACCTACTGCGAATAAATTCTATAAATTCATGTCAGCGAATCTAAAGCAATTTTTCTTAGACTAACAAAGGCTTGAGTGCATAATTTATTGCATAGCCATTTTTATTCTGCGGTAGCATTTTGAGATAAACAGAAAATTGGATGAGCTAAATGCACAAAAGAATGCGTTGGAGAATGTCTATGTGCAATGAATATGAAATTTAAACTTTAGACCGTATAATTGTGGCTCTTTGAAAATATCCAATGTGTTATTTTTTATATATATTTGTTATTATTATTGTTACGCATGAATTACCAAAAATGATTGAATAACTCTAATTGTAAATATCCATTTTGGCTTTGTAACATTATGTAAAACCATAAATGGTGCATGTGGTGTTAGCCTGTAAGTAATTCTTTCACTTAAAAACGTATTCTTAAGTAAATTATTTTGAATGTATTGTGTAAACATTTGTTGGCTAACCTAAATAAAATAAATAAATAATTATCATTCTTGTTTTTTTCCTCTTTATTTTTATAGAATTCGTCCAATCATCGTTAATCGTAGTTCTTACGCGTTTCTTGTTTTTCACGTTGACTTGAGAACGTCTTCCTTTTTTCGTCGGTTAAAAATGATCTGAAATCAGAATACGCACTAGTCGAGCGTGGTGATCAATCCGATGATTTAAAAGATGATTTTGATATGGAGAGGGAACGCAGAGCGTTGTCAGTTCGGGCGAATATGTTGGCGTGCAGATTCTCCCGGTGTACAGACGCAGTCAAAATTGCCTTATTTAATGTGTTTTGCATCTCACTGTACACGGGGAGTCTGTGGGCTAACTACACGCAACGAGCGTACAATGCTCTGCGGGTCCAATTTAATAATGCGTTCAGGGCGCTGTCGCGGCTTCCACGTTCTGTAGCGCATCAGCAATATTTGCTGATGCACATTCAGATGGCTTTGCAGCTTTATGGCGCAAAAAGACCGCGTCATTCGTTAGCCGGTTGCGTGGAAGTCGCCACAGCATCTTGAGTGCCATTGCTGCTAGGCACGATTTTTTTTTTTTTTGTGGGTGGGAAATCATCAAATAACTTCTCCCGCTCTGGGCAGAGCAGGAGGGCGTGTCAGAATCTTACTGACTAAAACCCACCCGTGTTCCTTCAGTTGCCTGTGCCAGGGGCCACGGTAACCCTCTTGGACTTTTCCGCAACCCTAGCAGGCATCGGTCCTAGCAAACCCCGTCATTGGTGCTGACATCTCTTTGAGGCGCGCGTGGAACACAACGCGCCGTCGACCCGGGCCTGGTCCTTACCGAACGGCGAGCTGCCCATTGCTCGCCGTTCACAAGCCCGCGCCTACGGTGGCCGGGAATCGGCCTGCGATTCCCGACGCCCAGGGCGTCTCCTGCGGCGGCTAGGGGCGTGAGGGCGCAAATTTTGCCTCTCCCTCACGCGTTCCGCCTCCTCCTTTGCGAACATTACTGCTTCGCAGAAGGAGGTGACGGCTTCCCAACCCCTTTCGCTCCGTACCATGGCCTGGACCAAGGCCGGACGCGAGAGATCGCCGCCGCCAATCGCCTCCACGAGGACACGGCGGTGCTCAGCCCAAGCCGGGCAGACCTCCACCGTATGCTCCACCGTGTCCTCCGGGCGATCCACACAATGGTGACACCCGGGCGTTTCCTCCCGCCTTATCCGGAACAGGAACCTCCCGAAACAACCGTGTCCGGTGAGGACCTGCGTCAGGCGGAAGGTGAGGACGCCGTGGCGCCTCTCAAGCCACTCCTCAAAGAGGGGACTTATCGCCGCAATTGTGGCGTGCCCAGGCACGATTGTCCCCTGACATGGATGTTAGTGCAGCGGACCAAGTCCCTGCTTACTATTTTGTACTAGTTGTATGTTTCATGTATGGATCAAAGTTATCTGAATAAATAAATATATTATTATTATTATTAATGTTCGCTGAGATGAAGTCTTTGCTCGTGGAAAGTAACAGGGTGATAAATTATTATAAAATCAAAAAGTGTGAGTACATCTAAATTAAATTCCATTCTAAACCGGTCATCATCATCATAACGAGTCGATCAATACTCGGTAAATTTGATGCCTGAACGACCCAATGAAATTCGTTCCTGTTATAAAAACAAGCGGTTTTGCGAGGTGGTACTGTGAAATATGTCATTTATCGCTTAACCCCGCTTCCATTCTTTAGTTGCGACCCGCTTTTGCTTCGCACTGTGTTTACAACTTGACAAAACATCAAGTTTTCTTTATTATAAAACCTTCCGGTATAAATTCTCTAAATAGTGGTGAAACCGCATCCACATTCGTTGCAAAGCTAAGAACCAAATCAAATCAAGCCAAACGTTTATTTGCCAGAAATACATTGTTTTGGTAAAGGTCAGATCTTTTAATCTAAGTGTCACTGTATTCTGCCTGCAAGCAAGCGTGCAATTTTTTATTGAGTTTAAATACACTAATAATATTAGTATTATTCTTATACATATATAATTACCATGCATTTATTCATATTAATAGACAAATAAACAACGACGCGGTCACACAGATATACGCGAAATGCGACTATAATGCATAATTTTAGATTGTGGATTCTAACTACGCCACTGGTCTAGTGGACACAAATACAAATTCAGCTACTGTTCTTGAACACAAAGATATCCTTGTTTGACCCTGCAGGAGGCGGAAATCGAATTTTATACCAACACTTATTTTGATTTTTTGGATTACAGAAGTTTATATTTTAATTTTACCGGGATTATGTATAATCTCACATATCATTTCCCAAGAAGGAAGAAAAAAGGAAACATTTGGTTGTTTAGGAATAATTGACGCAATATTAGCAATTGGGTTGATAAGATTCATTGTTTGAGCTCATCATATACAATGTGGCGCTACAACGGTGACTTTAATTTAATACACGGGTAGGGCTAGTGCCCATTAACCATATAAATATTGATAGGTTAAAATAATACGTAAACTGAAAAAAAAAATTTTTCAAACAAACTAAATAATAAAAAAGTCATTAAAATTGGGATCACCCTTGCAAAAATTCATTCATGAAATTACTTACCTAGCTCGCTTACGTTAACTCGGAGCGGCAGCGACGCGGCGCATCGCGTCTTGTACCTACTCGTGATCGGTCCGATTCTTTGACGGCATATTATCAAAGAAACCGAGCGGCGCAAGTGGTACAAACACTTATCACATCACCCTCTCTTGTTACTATTAGTAATAACTGTCATCACTAATCACTGCCATCACGATCATAAGTTTACACAAGCACTAATAGCACAAATAAATGCGTCCGTATCGCAAGAGGTGTAAACGTACCTACTAGATAAGAAAACGAAAACCAATCAAAGTGTCTTTATCGCAGTACCATGATTTAATTACTATCCTAATTACACAAAAAGAAATAAATAAAACAATAGCTAAGAGTCTTTTTCGCGACGTAATTATGCGCACTAGTATAAATAAGTGCGTCAAGGACACGGGTTCGACTAGCACTAGAAAAGCAAAAAAAGAATTCGTGTTCGGTGCGGCGGGTGGGTGGAAGGGAGAGCGCGCGTCGCCTGCGCTGCTCGCCAACAAAGGAAATTTCCTTAAATTCGCCTACTCTATGCATTTGTTTCATCCTAATAGTATTGCTTATTCGTTTTAATTTCATTGATGCGAAGTTATGATCCGTGACCGAGGGAAATGACCGCTGCGCGACAGTTCTTTAAGTACAGGTTGCTCTAAGATGCTATTTCCTAAATTCTTTAATAAATCTGTAAATAATAACGTTTAATGGAAATAAAAAATTGTCATGAAACGAAAATGTGAAAACGTATATGTGTGTTAAATTAAGGTCACCATAGCAGCGCCACGCTGTATATGAAATAAAGTTATATATAATGAAAGTTATATATAATAAAGTTATTAAGTAAAGTTATATATAATAAAGTTATATATATGAAATAAAGTTATATATCTGAAATAAAGTTATTATTATTATATATTTACCGTGGGAATAGAATAGGAATAGAATGTTGTAAGAGGTCTTAGAGTCGTTACCCTGGTCAGGCAAAGAGTTTCTGTAAGGTGATTCCTAGTAACAGTGGGAATGGTGATTGAAGCTGTGCTCAGTATTATCATCATCATCAGGCTACAGCAGCCTACTGCTGGACTTATGCCTCTCCAATTGCACGCCATTCAACTCGATTCTCGGCAACTCTCATCCAGCTGCTACCAGCCACCCTACGAAGATCGTCGCTCCACCTAGCCTGAGGGCGTCACCTTACGTTTGCCGATCTGTGCTCAGTATACGTATTTTTCATATCTATACTATAAAAGTTTATCAAAGCTAGCTGCTACGTTCATTTCTCGCTTAGCTTTAGTTCAGACCTCGCCGTAACTCGATTGCATTCTAGATAGTGAGTTCAAAATGAACTGAAATGGAAAATGGATTTTTAACGCATCACGCTTTTAAGCGTAGGCAGTTCGTTTTTTTTTCAGTTGTATTTAAAATTGGAACGGATTTCGGTGATGTTTCGCGATGATTTTTGGTCAGTTGTAAAAACGTCACATATAGGTGGAGCGTTGAACTTCGCAGGGTGCCTATTTAGAGAAAATTTTAATGGAACTGAACGCAGTGTCAAGATACTGACAGCTCTTGAACGCGGTTTAGATGTACTGATTGCGTTCAGTTTTATTAGTGAATTCCGCCCTTATTAGTAGCAGGATGAGAGTGGCCGAGGAATGAGTTAAAAGGCCTGTAATTAGAAAAAGCCTTTGTCCAGCAGAAGACTGTTATAGGCTGGTTATGATTGCTATGATGGTCAATATTTCTCTCCTGCCTTAGATATGTCCAGCAGAAGACTGTTACGGTTATGATTGCTATTATGGCCAATATTTCTCTCCTGCCTTAGAGTAAAATGAAATTCTAGAGAATGATCTCAAGGTCGTGTTTATTATAATATTTGGTGTCTAAAAATGTTGCAGACCAAACACTTTGTTAAATTTTTTTATTATCTTGCTTAACATTCATTGATCATCTTCTGCCTGGCCTTTTCCCAACTATGATGGGGTCGGATTCCAGTCTAAACGGATGAATACCAGTATTTTACATGGAGCGACTGCCTATCTGACCGCCACAACCCAGTTACTAGGTTATACGATACCCATTGGTAAGACTGGTTGTCAAACTCTCGGTCTTCTGACGACCCGTAACGACAATCAAAGATCCACGAATGACAGCCGGGACCAACGGTTTAACGTGCTTTCCGAGGCACGTCTTGGTATGCAAAGATGGTCGTCCATCCACGGACCAACCACGACAAGCGTAGCTTAACCTGATCGACCGACCCGTGCAGCTGTTATTACTAAGTCACAAGCCCGCCATTGGTTCACATTTATTATGATAAAAAAAGATAATTGATTTGACATAACACGCGTTCATCTAAATACAAATGAAGGATGTAGGATGTTAAGAGTAGGCATTAAGTATGTGAACGAAGCGGGATCGTCTCAAAATAAATACCTTGATGTTGCAGGAGCCTGTAAGTATCGTTAACACCGCTCTATTTTTCATAAAGAAGGCCGTTTACAAACTCATGTAAGCCAATTATAACACTCCCGCTTTCTACAAAGTCTACATACACTAAATAATTGCTCAAAGAGCTTTCCAACGCTTCATTGCTCTGCATAAGCGATCGCTGGAAGCATCCGTAAGCGCTTCAAATGAATCAATTATAACTTGAAGTGCTTCATATGAATATCGAAACTGAATAATTGTCTAATTTCTGGAAAATTAGGAAAGCGGTTTCAGCGGTTTATACCTGGTAGCCCACTACTGCGCTGAAAGCGCTTTCCAAATTTTGATATTTATTTTCCGCTCATTAGGCACATTAGAGCTTGATGAGTGGATTTGTGATAGGCACTTTATGTGATAGGTGGTTAGTTTGAGTTATTTAGTATTCCCGCGAGCTAACTACGTAACACTAATAGTAGTGGTGGGTTATATAATGTTATAAATATTGCGGCTGTGAGAAAATACCTAATCATTCTTGCGGGACTTCAATTTATATCTACGTGATGCGTAAACGATTAGGAGCGATTCGTAGGGTTTGGAAATTAAGGGATCTAGGACTGACCTTGATTCGATCTTCAAACCTCGTGGCTGACGATGCGGTTTTCTGGATACCTTGGGCCCAAGAGATTCTTCCTTCTTCACGAAAAACACTGCACTCACTCACAATTAATGTTCGCGGTAATATATTTATGATTAATATGGGGTTATAGAATTTTTTTGAGGATTACTGCGCTCACGCATATAGGTATTAATGTTTATCGATCGGCCTTCTCACACGTTATGGAAGTATTGCGGATGCCAGCGCCACGTCGCGGCTTTTCTTCCGAAGCTTGTCGAAAGACCTCGAAGGTAATCTTCTTGTGTCTTTATCGGGTTATAGGAGTGAAAAGGATGGAGACAGGAAAATAGGAATACGAAACGCTCGCTACTAATACTGCTAATTTTAAGGATTTTTTTTATAAAATAATGAAATCGCCTTTTATGTTTTTTTTGGACTATATGAGTCATATTAAGCATGCTATATTTTTGGCGTCAACCAGTAGGATTGGCTTTAGTTTTGACAGTTCCATAACATTCATTGCGTTATTTACGTTGCTGAGCTGACAATTTTTTGGAACATATGAAGCACTGGATTAGCAATATCCTTCAAAATTATTCAGATTGTGATTAATAGTGTGTGACGCAATTAGGGTGCCGCTTGCTATTAAATTAGAAGCCAAATGAAGGCTTGAATAGGTATGACATTTTAGGTTAGAGCACTAAATGAGCACACACAATGAGCAAAGGAAAACAGTAATAAACAGGTTTAAAGAATAATAACGAATACGACTCACCATTGTTGAACAAGGCGTAGTTTGCACTGGGACGCGTTAAACGATTGTCATCAACGACAACAACGTAAAAGTCGCTGCGACAAGTCGCTCGTTTGTACCATCCGTAAGTACAAGTTAGAACGGATAATATTATTTCACTGTCGGGCTTCTGAGAAAACTTATTTCGGATATAAAATTACAAAAACAAAGAGTTATCATTACGAGAGTCGAGTGTTGAATTTCGACGCAATCCTTTCTCTTTCGGAATGTTTAATAACTCTGCCAATGGCGGTTTTTTGTTCTAGAAGATTTTTTAATTTAGCTACGAAATTGGCATGGCCCTAAGAGTTTAGAAAAATCGTTTGGTATTGTGTTTACTCAGGGAAATAAATTGTTAAGCATATTGACGCCCTACGTCAATTGGCTGTGCTATAGCCATTTCATGCAACTGTCAAAGAATGCCAGTTGTGTTAGGAATACATGGACAATTTAAGTTGGTAGTCAATTTGCATAAAAAATAATTTCCCTGGCTTTATTTATGATCGTTATTTTCAGAAACAAAAGGTTTGGACAGCTCTTTGTTTTTCGTTGATTTGTAGCTTTGTTTAGTAAAGAAGTCAAAACGAATATAAATTTTATTTCTAAGTAAATAAGAAAACAAAACTGGTACCTGCCTAGTTATTTGTTCATAACGACTTATATCCCATGGGGGCAGTTCTTAATTTTGGGTAAATTAAGGGTGATAATGAAGATGATTTCCAACTGCATCCCCTAGTTCAGGGTCCATATATGTGCCTGGTAAATAGCAATAGGCTTGCACTCCATCATATCCACGATGAACTACCAATACCTCCTAACTACCTTTTTTTAGATTTTTTTGTATTTAGTGTCAATCGACGTAAAAAGCTATTTCGCCTGTATGGGCAAAACCTCCTAACACGATATTTGACTATTACTAATCCCATTAGGCACTAATAGAAATATCTTCTAAATTATGAGATGCTAATTTTGCTGCGAATATCTCCCAACTTTAGGTAGAAATAACTACTATTTCATTCTGTAGACATTTTCAAAAAATAGATTGAAGATATTGGTAATTGCAACGGCACGGTTGGCGCAGTGGTTAAGCGATTGACTGCTGCGCTGCGTGTCGCGGGTTCGATTCCCGCACAGAACAAATATTTGTATGACCTACAAGCAGTTGTTCCAGGTCTGGCTGTTTGTGTATGTGAGTTTAAATGTTTTTAAACGCACCCACAATACAGGAGAAATTCCTAGTGTGGGATAAAGTTTTTTCAAAAAAAAAAAATCGTCTTCGATATATGACTTAAGCAGAAGCATAGGAACTGATGGCCGAGAAACGGTAGAAGGAGTGTTGGCAGACCAATAGCCAGGTGGATGGTCGACCTAGAGAAGATCGCTGGGAAAACCTGGATGGGACTCGCACAGACCTAGGGAGCTAAGCTGTTGCTGGATATAGGGAGGAGGCCTATATCCAGCAGTGGGGGAAACAAGGCTGCCAATGATGATGACGATAATAACGAGCGAACTGTGGATATAACTGTACATCTCTGCCTATCCCCACGAGAAATTCGTGGATCACACTGAAACGCAATGATGTAGAAGCCTGTTAATATTTTTATTGCTTTTCGAAGTAGTCTCCGTTCCTTTCTAAGCACCGTCGTATGCGATGGAACTATTGACGAAGCAGTGGACCCACTCATCGTTAGGGATTTTTTCCGCCTTTTTTAAACGCAGCCACGGCATCTTCAGCGCTCATAAAACAAATTCCTCTAAGTTTATCTTTTATTTTTGGAAATAAATAAAAGTCTTACGGCCTTATTACAAAACAAGGTTTTTCTTTTGACATGGTTTAAACCATCGAGCCTGTTTTTGAAATAAGAACATAACTGAAATCGAAATACAGTTCCTTTTACAAAACTGTCAACTTAGTCCGGTCTTAGATTGTCAATTTTGTATTAAGAACTTTACTAAAGTCGGCATAAAGTTCCAAATACAAAAACTAAATCGAATGTGTAGGTTGGGGCTAAAGTTAGATCGTGTTTTGTAATAAGACGGTTAAGGTTCCAGGTTAGGACTGCTATAAGGAGGATGACTTACTAACTCCACACCTTGGATAGACAAATATTCGATAGGCCGTCTAGCGGAGTGAGCTGGAGCGTTGTCGTGGTGGAGGAGGATCCTGCAAATTCATTAAGACGCACGACAGTCAATTTCTAAATCACCGCCAATTTGTAAAAAAAATATTACATATTATGAATTCATTACACTTCTACAGATTCCCAAAGAGTTCCTAATTCGAAATTTAAATATATTTTTCATCGGCTGCTTTTCTTACTGGCCTATTTAATAATAAGCCTGGGTAATTTTCCCAAGTTTAATCAAGCAAATTGAGAATGTATGTATGTATGTACAACACCATGTCTTAGATTACCACCCACAGATTAAATATAGATCGAGTGAAAGGAAGCTTCCAGAAAAAAGTCCATCATGAAAAAATAATTTTACTTCTAAGGATTTTGATCAAAAGCTGAAAATTAACAAGGATACGTCTATACGATATTATTTCGACGGTTACCATTCAATATGTTAAAATCAACTAATATCGATTAAAACTACAACTGCGAAAATTCGACCACTAGATGTCGCCTCCAACTGTCAGAAACTGACGTTTCACTGAATGACATTTGGAATGCCAACCAACCAGTGGTAAAAAAAACAACGTAACACTATAAACATTCAGTGTGACCCCCCCGTACAGGCGTAATATTATGTCATGACACAAACACTAGATTTTAACAAACATCATCATCATTAACCGCCTAGCCTTTTCCCAGCTACGAGAATGTCGGAGTCGGCTTCCAGTTACACGAGATGCGACTGAATACCAGCATTTTACATGGAGCGAGCGGCTGCCTATCTGAACTCCACAACCCAGTTACTGGGTAGTACGATACCCCTCGGTAAGACTGTTTGTCAGACGTTAGGGCATCTGACGACCCGTAACGACTGTCAAAGATCCACGAATGACAGCCGGGACCAACGGCTTATCGTGTTTCCGAGGCCCGGAGGCGTCTTGGTATGTAAAGATGGTCACCCATCCACGGGTCAACTGCGGCAAGTATAGCTTAACCTGATCGATCGACCCGTGTGGTAGTTATTACTTAGCCCCAAGCCCCTCACAAACACATAAGTTAATTTTGATCCAGTTGAGCTCAAAGTGACAGAACACTTACAAACTTACATACTTACATATTTATTAGTTGACACAGGTGCGTTGAAGCAACCAATATTAACTTCCGTGATATTGTGAATATTATGTTTCTATGTTAATGAAATGGCGGGTAAAGTTTTGGATAAAATTAATTAGAATACGGAGTTCAAATAATAGCTGGTAGATGAATTAGTGATATTGAAAGGAGATTCGTTTATATAGTAAAATTCGCTTAAATGTTTAAGAGAAAAAAATATACCTACCTATTCTACCTAAACATTCAAGGCTCCTACAAACAGGTGCGACACGCGACGCGAATCGCACGCGAAACAAAAGCACCGCGTGTCGTGCGACGGGCGATGACTATGCATCGCGCGCGGTTCGCGAAGCGTGTCGCGCCTTTTAGAAGGAGCCTTTAATTGCATTCAGAACTCTCAACTGTAAGTAGGTAGGTAGGTAGGGGCTATTTTATTTAAGAGTTGTATAATTATTATTACTATTTTTTTTTTCTTTTCCCTTCGTGGGCGTGTGAGACTTTCAGGGGGGCAGTATAAGACCCAGAAAAAAATAGGGGGCGTTGTGATGGGATCTTACGACTATAGATTATGACACGTTTAAATATAATCGTGGCATAAGCAGTTTCAGATTCGTGACAGATGGTAAATAAGAGTTGTCGCATAAATTATTTAAATATTGGAAAATCTAAACTATAATCACAATAATATTAAAAGGTAAAATTTATTTGTTTGTTTCTTTGTAAGTTTGTATGTAGGGGGTAATGTATGGATCTATCAAATTATTTTTGAATTTGATAGCCCAATTCTTGAGGGAGGCTGTAGGCTGTTTTACATCAAGCTAATAACCTTAGAGCCGAGCAAAAAAAAAAAGTCAGAAAGAACGCTAAGCGAAAAAGAAGTAATGAAACGAAAAGTAAGAGGGGAGCGGGTCGTGGGCAGAAACTAGTATAATTATAATTAAATATTATCTATTGATTCTTTATTTTTGAACTAATACTTATTCAGTGCCATCTCGCTGTTATTAGTCGAATCAAGTCTTCTTCAAACCGGCGCGACACGCGATGCGACACATAGGCACCGCTTGTCACGCGACGAGCGGTACCTTTGTGTTTCGTGGGATTCAGTCGCGTGTCGCGCCTGTTTGAAGGAGCCATCAATCATGAGCAAAACAAAAAAAAAATTAAAGAAAAAAAAAACTTGAAATCTAACAGAAAAGAAATGCTTATGCCAAAGGAGTTTTATTATTTGTCGGTCTACTAATAATTTAATACCGTTCATCAACTCAACGACAATACTTGGCAAAAAGAATAGCACTAGGAACTAGGACGTCTGAATTCGGAATAAAAATGGCGACGTTGCTATAGCAATAAATCATCTGATATTCGTCCGGGAAGATTAAATTTCTGAACCATTTCTTTTTGGGGCAAATTACTATGAGAAGAAGGTCAAATTTGGATACTACTTCTTATTAATTTATGGCTAGTGGGGCCTTTAAATCAAAATTGAACAGTATGATTGAACATTCTTTAAACATTTTATATTAAACCCATACATGACATCTAAATGTTGGTTTTTATCAACTTTTAGTGCCTAAAGTCAACCTCTTGACTGTAATAATAATAGAACTACGAAAACCACTCTTATTGCTACAAGATAGAGATGCAGTCCAGTATTACCATGGGCGTGAAATAGTTGACTGTACCTTTCTTCAAAAAAATCGAACTATTTATATTATTATATACTACGTTAGATTACATAATATTTCTATATTTGCATTAAAAGATGGAACAACAATGGTCTTAACAATAGGGTTATGATATTATGTCTCGCCATGGACTGGCTTACAAATATTTTAATAATAATAATAATTTTAATAATATTTTTTTTTTATTTAGCTTCAGTTGTACAAGAAAAACACTTAACACTATGCGGCATTACAACTAAGGAAACAGAGTGTTTTCGATGAACTCTGGCACCCAAAGTAAGATTTAACTTGTGTTTAGGGTGCCAGCGTCCTCGCCTATGATTTGAACATACAGCAGTAATTGTAAGACGAGCACAGAATATCATGATTAAATTATAATAATAATATATTACTTAGTTAATGCAACTATGATGTATCCTGTTTATCTACCTATATATGGTTGTGTATATGTGTGTGAGCGAGAGATAATAATATTATGATGAAAACCTGTGTATTATGAAAGTCATTATAAATATAATTCTGAACATATTACTTTATTATATATATATAACATTAGGTTAAGCGATCGATATCTGTAGTAGATCTTCAGTCTTATTAATAATAATAATAATAATAATATGAGACAACACCCACACAAGGTCTTCAGGTCCCGAACTAGGTAGAACCTGTACTACGGTAACCTGATGACTGATATACATACTTAAATACATATAAACACCCAGACACAGGTCAAACAGACATGTTCATGCACACAAATGTTTGACTTGTCCGGGAATCGAACCCGGGACCAGCGGCTCAGAAGGCAGGGTCGCTACCAACTGCACCAACCGGTCAGTCAAGTAAGTCAATGTCAAGAGCCACTTTGTGACTTCGGTTTTGCATTCGTTTGGACACATGGGAGCAATGGAACAGAGTTTATTTATTTTATTATATAAATGGTTTGACAGTACACCAAAATGACGCTGAGCAATGGCCGTTCTACAACCGTGAGTTGGGCATACTTCGAAATGTCTACGATTTTTGTTAGCATTCGGATCATATTCCACAGAAGGGTGTTTGCGCAGTATAGTGCCAAGGACAAAGAGCTGTCTCACAGTAAGAACCTGGCATTCGGTGTAGAGAGCAGTAGTGGGAAACCTAAAAGGCCTAGAGGTCATTACCTTGAGAACAGCTCTCTGTGCGCGCTCAAGAGGTAGGAGGATTGTCTTGGGAGTCCCACCCCACACTGTGATGCAGTAGTTTATTATGCTCTGACACAGTGCATAATAAACTGTTTTAATCGTAAGGTGGTCCGCGGAATTCCTCAGCTTTTTAAAAATAAATATACACTTGCGGACTCTTGATTACTGAGATTACTGAGGTGAGGTTTCCAGCTCAGAGAGATATCTACATAGACTCCGAGATACTTGACTTGATTTTAAAGAGATCAAGTTTTAATTATGTACCTAGCATCAATAATAACACTTTAATTAAACAGCCACTATACCTACTATTACCAGTAGGTACTATACCTATTATTATCCATCGATGACTTCTTTGCCATCATAAGGAAAAGAACTGCATGATGAGGAGCAGGGTCCGTGGTAGCACCAACACTGTCCTCAGAGCGTTAGCGTGCAAGATCGACAGTCCTTTTAATGTGTACTGGGCAGGTGTACACTTGCACAGAAATAGGAAGTACACTTAAGTACCTAATTATTGTGTGACGTGTTTTTTTTTAATAATAACATTGCCCCACACTAGGAATTTATTGCGGGTGCGTTTGCAAACATTTAAACTCACATACACAAACAGCCACACCCGGAACAACAACTTGTAGATCATAAAAATATTTGTTCCGTGCGAGAATCGAACCCGCGACACGCAGCGCAGCAGTCAATGCGCCAACCATGCCGTTGCCGTGTGTTTTGTTTACTAACAAAATACTAACAACTTTTATTTGTATTTTTAACAACCATTACTAACGGTATCGTGGTTTATAAATATGGTCTATACATTTGTGTTTGAAATAAAGGTATTAAATAAAACATAAATAAATTACAAAATTGAAATTCTAAAATTTACACAATGTCTAATACTTAAATAGTTTTAAATCGAATCAGTATCAGCAAGAGTTTTATCTCTAGTAGGAAATAATTTTTTTTTTCTTTCTTCTTCTAGTAAGTTTAATACACTTAATTTCTAAAAAGCCAACCTTAGTTTATGCTTTATGTAAGACACAAAATATACTAAAATAACAGTCACATTTTTATAAAACTCCCTCGGCCCCCGCCTACCGCGTCGCACTCTTGCTTCGTTTCGTTCTTTCTGACTTTTCTTCTTATTGCTCGGCTTCTAAGGGTCGTAGCGTGATGTTAAAGCGTCCCTCAAGAGTTGGGCTGTCAAATACAGAACAAATCAAATTTTACTGGCAGTTCCAGAGATTATCGCGTTCAAACAAACAAAAACACAAGCTCTTCAGCTTCATTATTAGTATATAATAATATGTCTTTTAAAAATGTAATATAATTTTCCCTTTAAACATTTTAAATTTTATTAATATTTTAACTTTGCTAAAGTCAAAGCATTTATTTCAAATAGGCACGTAAAAGGCACTTTTGAACGTCAACATTTACATTAAAATATAATTGATTCTAGTCGCCCCTTCCAAAAGGTAGTTTCGTATGGAGAAGAATGGGCAAGAAACTCCACCGTTACTCTTTTAAAATGTGTTACAATATTTTGTATACATTAATTGTATAATTATAATTATACGTGAAGGCGATGCACCTATAATAAAATTACCCTACCACAATAGGTACAAAGAATTAAAAAATGTAGCAATGACAAATAAGTTAATTATGTGATAGATACACGGAGCTCACAAATATTTACAAACATTGTAAAAGTATACGATTTTCCAAATTATTTAAACAAGTAATATGTCAGAGTGTCAGTTAAAATTTTGTTGTTATCATAGTTCTTTATTGTTCATGCCGTGGTTTCCTTTATGTAAGTGACGTAGTGAGTCTCGTACACCTTACTTATATGTCCGATGTTGTCCATTTTATCTGTTGACATTTTTTTTTAAATGTTATCCGTGTCTTTTGTTTGAAATTATAGAGGTATGAGGTGTAACAGGGTCTAAAGTTCGCTCATACCTCCTGGTAAAGGGAGGTCCCTCCGACCAGACGGGTGCCGTGTCTGGTGGGCAACTGCCCGACAGTTGATGTCGGGGCGTTGTATGGTAAACTCTGCTTGCGCGATGCAGGATTTTGCGTGACGTCAGTGTGATGTGTAGTTCGCATGTGGCGATGTAGATATCGCTACAAGATACTAAATAAAAAAAACCACTCTGTACTATTCCAATTTCGACAAGGACCAAAACCATTATACCCTCCATTGGGCTGCGCCACAGTCGGCTATAAAGAAATTTCTATGCAGGCTTCGCAATATTTGAAAAATATACAATTGGTATTATCTTAAGGGGAAATGATGTAGAAAATTTTACAAAAGAATCTTTACAAATACAAACCATGTATTCATTTAGATGTATTTCTTGAACAAAACAGAAATGGGAGATACACAAACACATCGAAAGAACACAATGTTATTTTTCAAATAATACGCATAGGGTTAGACGCACCCAAATTTGAGCATTTTACTCCAATTCTTTTTTGTTTTTCATAGTATCTCTGCACATCATCGTTCTGAATTCTTGCTAGGTAAGGCTCTGGTCACATACGGACAGCATCTGAGTTTTTCTTTGAGCTTAGCATAGTTCAGGAATGCAGGTTCTTTGTATACCCTTTAGTCGCAGTTTTGTATACCCTTTAGTGGCGGTTTTGTATACCCTTTAGTGGCGGTTTTGTATACCCTTTAGTCGCAGTTTTGTATACCCTTTAGTGGCAGTTTTGTATACCCTTTAGTGACAGTTTTGTATACCACTTAGTGGCAGTTTTGTATACCTTTAGTGGCAGTTCTGTATACCTTTAGTGGCAGTTTTGTATACCCTTTAGTAGCAGTTTTTATTCCATTTATTGGCAGTTTTGTATACCCTTTAGTCGCAGTTTTGTATACCCTTTAGTGGCAGTTTTGTATACCCTTTAGTCGCAGTTTTGTATACCCTTTAGTGGCAGTTTTGTATACCCTTTAGTCGCAGTTTTGTATACCCTTTAGTGGCAGTTTTTATTCCATTTATTGGCAGTTTTGTATACCCTTTAGTCGCAGTTTTGTATACCCTTTAGTGGCAGTTTTGTATACCCTTTAGTCGCAGTTTTGTATACCCTTTAGTGGCAGTTTTGTATACCCTTTAGTCGCAGTTTTGTATACCCTTTAGTGGCAGTTTTGTATACCCTTTAGTGACAGTTTTGTATACCACTTAGTGGCAGTTTTGTATACCTTTAGTGGCAGTTTTGTATACCCTTTAGTAGCAGTTTTTATTCCATTTATTGGCAGTTTTGTATACCCTTTAGTCGCAGTTTTGTATACCCTTTAGTGGCAGTTTTGTATACCCTTTAGTCGCAGTTTTGTATACCCTTTAGTGGCAGTTTTGTATACCCTTTAGTCGCAGTTTTGTATACCCTTTAGTAGCAGTTTTTATTCCATTTATTGGCAGTTTTGTATACCCTTTAGTCGCAGTTTTGTATACCCTTTAGTGGCAGTTTTGTATACCCTTTAGTGGCAGTTTTTATTCCATTTATTGGCAGTTTTGTATACCCTTTAGTCGCAGTTTTGTATACCCTTTAGTGGCAGTTTTGTATACCCTTTAGTCGCAGTTTTGTATACCCTTTAGTGGCAGTTTTGTATACCCTTTAGTCGCAGTTTTGTATACCCTTTAGTCGCAGTTTTGTATACCCTTTAGTGGCAGTTTTGTATACCCTTTAGTGGCGGTTTTGTATACCACTTAATGGCAGTTTTGTATACCCTTTAGTCGCAGTTTTGTATACCCTTTAGTGGCAGTTTTGTATACCCTTTAGTGACAGTTTTGTATACCTTTAGTGGCAGTTTTGTATACTCTTTAGTGGCAGTTTTGAACGCTAACATAAAAACACCACGCCTGTAATCCCCGAAGGGTTGGGCTGGGGTGTACCCATAGTACACCCTCATTTTGCCAGTTATGCTTATGTCCCAAGTAATGGGGGGCGAGCTTATTACTATCAATCGGAAAAAAATCCAGATTACAAGCCGCAACTGAGAAAGTCCTTATGGAAAAAGCCAATAACATTGTGTCCGACCGGGGAATCGAACCCAGGACTTCATGCTTAGAAGTAGCGCTTGTGACCACTAGACTAACGAGGCAGTTTTGAACTTTACATAATCAGCCTATAACTTTCCCACCGCTGGGACACAGGCCTCCCCTCTGTGAGAGGGAGTAGGCCTTAATCCACCACACACAGTCCACAGTGCAGGTTGGTGGATGTCACATGTCTTCGAATTTTTTGGTTCTAGGACATGCCGGTTTCCTCACAATGTTTTCCTTCACCGGCGTGAGAGCAATGGTGATAATATTAAATACACAAAGTAAAGTGGCTGCCTCGGTTCAAACTCATGGCCCACAACAACTTGTAAGTCGAGGCCGAACCTAACGGGTTGTTATTAAAAACCATAACGCGACTACTTAACGTGCAATACACTTAATGGATTGTGTGTAAGATGATATGGCTTGAAAGAGGAGATAGTTCTGAGATAACTGATTTTATAGATCTACGGAAAAAGATGACAGACTTTGGCTGGGCGACGAAAATAACCTGGGTTGAAGTCAACATTAAAATTTAATTTTTATTAAAGCATAGGAGACGGCATGGCTGGCGCAGTGGTTAAGCAATTGACTGCTGCGTTGGGTGTCGCGGATTCGATTCCCGCACGGAACAAATATTTGTATGACCTGCAAGTAGTTGTTCCGGGTCTGGCTGTTTGTGTATGTGAGTTTAAATGTTTGTAAACGCACCCACGATACATGAGAAATTCCTAGTGTTGAGCAACGTTTAAAAAAAAAAAGTTTCGACTACATGTAGCGTTTTCAAGTTATATCTAACCACACCCTATCACAAAAACGTTCAAATTCTTTCTGTTGGACCGTCCCATCGTTAGAGATCATTGTTTTGAATTTTTGCCCAGTAAGGGTACAAAGGGGTCTAAAAAGGCCGAAGTTACGCCTGCGTGTGTCAAAAATGTTGAGAATGTATCTCTTTTATGTATCCCCAATTTGGCGGCTCCTATCTTACTTGGAAGGACTAACGTTTTAATTTAAAATATTTTATTGTCTAAACAGCACCCTAACTGCGTAACACACTATTTATTAGTCACAATCTGAACAATTTTTAAGGGTATTGTTAATTCATTGCTTCATATGTTCGGAAAAATTGTCTGCTCAACAACACAGATAACGCAATGAATGTTGCTGAACTGTCAAAATAAAAGCCATTGCTACATGTTAGTGTATTACGCAATTACCTCCCTGGGCGAGACGGATGATTTAAAACTATTTATGTACTGAAGATGTGGCCGAGCCAGACTCACACACGAAGGGTCCCGTACCATCGTACAAGATTTAGCACTATGTACTTCTTAAGATCGAGCAAAAACAAAAGTTTATTGTATGGAGACCCCGGGAGCAGTGGTGGCCCAGTGGTAACGGCCGCGACTTACGAGTTGTAGGTCGTTGGTTCGAACCCAGACAGGCGCTTTACTTTGTGTAAATTATTTAATCACCACTGCTCTCAAAACACGACACGGTTGGCGCAGTGGTTTAGCGATTGACTGCTGCACAGCGTGTCGCGGGTTCGATTCCCGCACGGAACAAGTATTTGTATGACCTGCAAGTAGTTCTTCCGGGTCTGGCTGTTTGTGTATGTGAGTTTAAATGTTAAATCTCGGGAGTGTTCTAAATGAATATCATTTATTTCTTGTATTTGAGTGTGAGACTCTTCAAACACTCAAATACAAGAAAAATTGTGATAGCCCTCTTAAGAAAAAGTTCAATCGGTGTAACCCTGAATCGGGGTTATTCCGTACCGGATTTTGATCACCACCATCGCTGCGAGGGCTGTGGCTGGACAACCCTACAAACTGCCTTCACCGCTAACAGAAGACCGACCTACCTACCTGGCTGCCACCAGTCACCTACGTTCTGGAAACTACCAGGTTAGTGGTTTTCTTTAGAATCGGGCTAGAATTAACCCACGCCAGTTAGTTGCTGGAGTGAAACCTACCTTGTAATGTAACTCATCTCATCTAATTAAACCATTTGTTACCTTACCTCCATCTTTAGTTTTTGTTTATATTCTTAATATCTACCTGCAAGACTCTAGTCGTTACACTATCTCTACCTGTTCCCCACACGGCTGTCCACTGCTATCGCGGGCCAGTCCTTTCGGTAGGAGTCAAGTTCGTTCCTCCGTCGTCGTCTTGGTCTGTCGCCATGCCGTCTAGCATTAATTAGAATATAGGCGCAATATTATAATTATTAAATTATTTATCCAAAATAATCCTAGCGCATTCATCGTTCTAATTTTGTTGCTCGAGGCCCCTTCAATATCTAGATGATTTATGAGCATCGTTACGAAATTGGTCAACAATTGATATTTTAATAATTAGTGTCAAAGACAATTAAGTTTGGACCCTTCTCAAAATACAAGATTAATTATATCAACGCTCACAATAATGTAACGGTCCACTTAGCTAAAAGCTGTTTGTAGATGAGAAATTGTTTGTAGATGATCAGTTTACAATTTATTTAATTTTAAGTAAATGCTCTACACAAGTACACACATACATATATATACGCCATAGGCTCGTACAAAAGTATTAAAGCTTGCATACCAACATCAAATAAATAAAAATAAATAAATAACTATATAAATAAATAAATAATAAATCGTCGTCTGCCTAGCCTTTTCCCAACTATGTTGGGGTCGGCTTCCAGTCTAACCGGGTGCAGCTGAATACCAGTATTCCACATGAAGCGACTGCCTATCTGACCTCCACAACCCAGTGACTGGGTAATACGATACCCCTTGGTAAGACTGGTTGTCAGACTTTCGGGCTTCTGACGGCCCGTAACGACTGTCAAAGATCCACGAATGACAGCCGGGACCAACGGCTTAACGTGCTTTCGTAGGCACGGAGGAGTCTCGGTATGTAAAGATGGTCACCCATCCACGGACCAACCGCAGCAAGCGTAGCTTAACCTGATCGATGGACTCGTGCGAGTGTTATTACCTACTAAGCCACAAGCCCCTACAAGCTTGAATACCATTGGATCATAATATTATGCCAACTTCTGATGGTGACTACCACAAAAGCATTCTAGCTACTTGCTTTGTGCTAGATATAGGCATGTTCGTTAAGTACGTGCTTTAAAGCTTCATAACGCATGTGTTAAATATTGTGTCTATATGTAGATATGTAAATATTTAATTTTCGTTACTTATTAGGTATTGAAGGGAAAATACAAACAATAGGATTCAATTCATAATAACATTATATTTACATAAGTCATAAATATACAAATACAATATACATCATCATCAACAATAAATCAACAAAATAATCAGAATAATATCGTCCCGTAGATGTTAACGTCTTGAAAGTCGAAGAGCAACTGAACTACACCATTTTTTTTTTTTTTTGTATGGCATCTCGCAGTTGGCTTTGAGAGGCCGTGACTGCTTAACCGGTCAATCCTGTGGTGCCTTCGAGCTAACTCAAAGCCTCCAGCCAGGGGCTGAACTACACCACTGTGGCTCCGCTCTTTTATACCCGTTAACAAACAAGTATGATTCACAACGGTTGAGTCAAACCAGTGTTTGACTTATAAAAATAAGTTTGTTATAAAAATCATTTAGTAAATTAACAACAGATAATAATTATATTTATAGGTATATCAAGTATTTATTTTTAGACACATACTAATTACATTTATATATCACATGCATAAGTTCTGAGTTGAGCGACACATTACTTAATTAATGCTTGCAGTAACTGGACAGGTCCACTCAAATCTGTGTGGTTCTTTCCTCAAAAGACCATCTCAGACACTAATCGGTATGGTCCTCATATGTCCTGACCAAGATTATAAAGAGACGGTGACCTCTGGGTTTTTTCCAGTCTTTCTTCTCAGATTAGTCGGATAAGAAACACCGATCTCATTGGTTTCAAAATTGATTTTTGCCGTGTAAAATTGTGTTTTGGTCCAATTTACAGAATATACAGGGTTATTTGTAATACGTCGACAATCCATTAAGGGGATATAGAGAGGTCATTTGCAACCAAATTACGACCCCTATGCAAATGTCAACCATTTTTGAATAATTTGACATTTTATATTTTTTTGAAGATATTTGATAACTTATTGTAGTACCTCGTTAGATAGCTGATAAGCTGTACATATTTTTGATTATTCTGTCGATAAAGTATATCCATGTTTTTTGCTGAAATCAACCATTTTAGTCAAATAACCTGCTCATAATGATGAAAAATTGTGTGTATAAATTATATTTAATATAATGATTGTCATTTTATCGGTAATTATTATGTATTGAAGAAGAAGCAGATAATAATAATTTTAAAAAACATACATTGTTTTTTTTATACATTTTCAAAGTACACACATCAAAAGTGTCTAGGGATCAAGCATTTTTATGCGGATTTCTTGAGATTAAGATGTGGCTTTGTAATAAATTTATGATTTTATAAATTTATATGGATCCTTTTTGGTGCATTTCATAATTTGAATCAGGAACTGTGAATCAAATTCGAGTAAAAGATGAAAATCAGCTGTCAATATTTTCCCTATAAAAACATACAACGCATTGAAGACATTATTAGTGCTACTGTTTCCCTACTACTGATTAAAACCAACGTTATTATGGAGCGGCGACGTCATTTTTTTTTTTTTTTTTTGTGGATGGGAAATCATCAAATGACTCCTCCCGCTCTGGGTGGAGCGGAAGGGAGTGTCAGACTCTTACTGACTAAAACCAGCGGCGACGTCATTTAAGCAGGGAAGAAATGCTCAGAGCCGTGGGAATGATAGAAGCTGGTTCCCGGCAACGTACTGTGGCTTTAGCTCTGAATACAAGTCAGAGTGTTATCAGTCGACTTTGGACACGTTACCGAAGCACTGGTACCGTGGCTGAGCGCCATGGAGGACGGTATCGCTGCACCACACGGAGACAAGACCGATACATTCAAATCTTAACTCGAAGATCTCCAACAATAACCGCCATGATGTTAGCCGTGAGGCTTCATCACTCTTCAGGGAACTTAATTAGCGACCAAACAGTCAGAAACCGCTTGCATGAAGTGAACCTTCATTCCCGAAGACCGCTACGGGTACCACCTATAGCAATGCACAATCGTAGGATTCGATATCAATGGGCTCTTGAACACAGAAATTGGGCAGAAGAACAATGGCGTTTCGTGTGCTTTTCTGATGAGTCTCGTTTTGGTATGAGACCGGATACAAGACGTATACGACACTGGAGAACCCCTGGACGCCAACAGCGATTAAAATCCTGCCAGGAAGTCCATCCTTATAGTGGTGGAACCATCATGGTATGGGCGGGTATTTGGATCGGCGGAAGAACTGAGTTGATTTGGATCAGAGGCAACCTCAACGCTCAAATTTATGCTGAGACGATTGTATCAGACGTCATCGTTCCTCTACAAGTGCAAATCGGTCCCTTATTTCAGTTAATGCATGATAATGCACGACCGCACACCGCAAGAGTTGTAAGACAGACTCTCGCCGCAGCTAACATCAATGTCCTGCCCTGGCCTGCTCAGTCGCCAGACTTGAACTCGATTGAGCATGCATGGGATATGCTACAGAGAAGAGCTCTGCCGAATATGGAGGGTATCCAGTCGCAAGAAGACCTTTTTTTGTTGTTGCAACGAACATGGGCGGCCATTCCACAGCGTGATTTGGATGAACTCATTTTGAGTATGCCAAACCGAGGTTCTTGTGTTGTTAGTGTTCGCGGTAGAAACACGGATTATTAATTGTTTAAGTTACCCAATAAAATTTTAAAGAAAACTGTTTTTTCAGTCTTTTTTTCGAACTTTTGTGTTAGTGGTTCAAATGTCAAAAATCCCTTTATTAGGAAAATGGCAAATTTCTTTATTAATGCAAAGGTGACTTGGTTTATCGTTACTGTGACAAACGAAAACACTTTATTTTATGAATCCTTAAAGAAAATTTTAATTAATATCAATCAGGAGAAAAGTTATTGCAAAAATATATGTTGATCCCTAGACACTTTTGATGTGTGTAGTATAATTACCGCCAAAAAAATGTAAAGTGTCAAATTACCCGGAAATGGATGACATTTGCATAGGGGTCATAAGCGGTCATTTGGTCGCAAATGACCTCCCCTACATCCCCTTAATGGATTGCTGACATATTACCAATAACCCTGTATATAATTTATCATACAATATACACATGCCGGTGGCTTGCACAATGGCAAGAAAGATTTTTAAATCATTTACAGTACATACCAACTTCGTGTTGTAAAACCCAAATTCCGAATCCTATCAATGACTATCTTAAGAAGCGGGGTCACACGACCGTCTGGTATCAAACATATGGGCGCAAAACCCGCATTTCAACCGAAATACGACCTCAAGTGTATACCTTTCACGAAACCCTTTTTTAACCCTCCTAACATTGAATTTTACCGAAGAACGTAGGATATTGTGTGGAGCATAATAGACCCAATCTGCTGCCCGAACTCGGTGGTCGGGCCACGCGTGATGAATACAAATTTGTGGTAGAAGGCGCAGGGTTAAAGGCCAATTTTTGATGGAAAATATACCTGTATGAGTTGATTGTGTCGAAAATAGTAAATGGGAGAGGTCAAATCAGTCTGGTGAGGTTTTTTCGTTGTAGAAGGCGGTAACAATGCTTTTGAAAGGGCGCTGAAGTTGCGTTTCATTGTTGCGTTTTTATATGGATACGAGGTACACACGTGACGACGACACGGCGACATATCAAGCTCTACATTTCCAGTTTATTTAGCTGACCTCGCATTGTATTAAGCTTGTCGTACAATCAGAAGTCAGCTTATACTGGAAATGTATAGCTTGATATGTCGTCGTGCGTACAAAATAAAAGTTATATGGTAAAAATCGTAAAACATAGAAAGTTCTATGCGAGTTGCGAATGTATAGAATCCAGTTCTTCTAACTGAACAGACAGCTGTGCTGTTGGGGAGTTTGTTGCGCCACTTCTTCTTTCCAGCTAAAATGGTGAAGGGCGGCCGTTTTGGAGGACAGTCTTATGTAATTTTGACTTTCAAAAACTGCTGATTGTAAGCCCAGTTTGAATAAATTACTTTTGATTTTGAATGCGAACCCTGAGACTGAGCTGGCCAGTGACAGAGCGTTTAATAACTCCACCGTGGAGGGAAATTTGGCTATTATTTTAATAAATCGTTATTTATCTTATTACCGTTTAATTAAAACCTAATTTTTCTCTGTGGATGTGGAGATTCCCTAAAATTCCAGTTCCGTCATTGTAATATAACAACGAATGCTAATCTATACTTAATATAATAAATCTGAAGAGCTGGTTTGTGTTTGAACGCGCTATGTAATCAAATAACCATTTTTTTCAAAACCAGTCGGATTTGAAAAAATATTTTTCTATTGATAGCCCAACTCTTGAGGTAGGTGATGGGTCATTTAACATCACGGTACAACCCTAAAGAACAGAGCAAAACGAAACAAGTAATAAAAAACGCTAAGCGAAAACGAAGTAGCGCGGGCGGGCGATGAAACGCGACGAGAAGTGTTGGGGGCCGATGGCAGCCGCCCGACGAGAACCGAACATTACCGAGAAGAGCCGAACTGTGCATGTGATGTCTTACGACCTCCACGCGAACCAAGGTGCTGGCAGAAGCTAGTCATTAAAAATACTCAATCCATTAAGATCAAAGAAACCAATCACCACCTCTTTTGAATTGTCAGAGTCCGTCAGTTAGAAGATTAAAGCTAGTTGCATAATTTTAAGGCAATAATAATAAGGCGGGCGGAGGGGGTTAATAATAAGTGCCTGAATTAGTAGTTTTATGGCCTGACTTGGTTCCCGTAAGTCGCTTTCGGGTGATCACGGAAAATCAGCGCTGTGCTGTAGGTCCCCCGTGGCCATGAGAGTCCCCCATCATGCTGAAACTGTATCTGCTGTGTGCTCGAGAATACTCGTGATTATAGGTCTGTTTTGTTTTAATGTTTCCGTACCCAAAGGCTGCCAACGGAACTCTATTACTCAGCCTCCGCTGTCCGTCCGTCTGTCAGCGGGCTATATTTCATGAACCGTAATAGGTAGACAGTTGGAGGATGTATTTCTATTGCCGCTATAACAACAAATAATAAAAATAAAATATAGTTAAAAATTAAGAGTCGCACTTGGCCGGTTTTTTATTCAAATTAGCTACAGCTCGCGCGATAAGAGTTTGGCTTTGACCGTTATTGCGCAGAAATCAGAAATTGGGTATCAACGGGCAATTAGCGGGGTGCGGGGCGGGTGTGTAGGCGCACGCGGTGCTCTGATTGGCGCTCCAGTCGTTCCCTGCCTCTCGCATCGATACGACGTACCGCGCACTCCTGTTGTACAATCAAAAGTTCAAAAATCCGAAGGTCAAAGCCAAACTCTTATCGCGCGAGCTGTACCTTATCTTTTTCATAATCACCTGTCTGTGGCAAATTAATATTTATTTTCTTTTTCTTTAATAATGAATCTGTGACCACTGTAACACAGCCCTAATACAACCTATAAAACCACGATCACGTCCGCAACTAGACAAACAATACCTCGCTAAACCACTTACAATTGGAACATAAAGTGAGGGTAGTCGTAATAAAACATTGTTTAGTGTCCCCGGCAGCTATAAAGTGCACATTGATATCGATTACATTGCGTATGTTGGTACCTGGTTTTCTTTCTTTTATTAATCTGATTTTATGAGTATTGAAACCAGAAACTAGTAAGTATAACTATGTAAAAGAAAGTGACTATTTCAACCGACAGTGGTGCCGATTCTCTTGTCACAAAATTCTCTAAACTAGACTAAAAATCAACAAAATTTAGTTTATTCCTGTCAAACGACGATTTCCTATTTTGAAATTGACTAAAGTGACACAACTTAACTAATTAACTGTTTAACTCCAAATTCAGATCAACCCGATAATCCATCTTCCCAGAGAAAGTGGGATGAACCGCTTTGCAGAGTAGTACAGAACAATTTACTTAACACGTCTGCTACTACTGCGGAGCGTGCGCGCCTGCTTGCTGTGGGTAAGTGGGAGTCGGGTCTTTGGCTTCATGCACTACCGTCGTCGAACATAGGCACTTTGTTAGACGATACTACTTTCCGCCTCGCTGCTTGCCTACGACTAGGAGCTCCTTCTTGTTCTCCCCATCGCTGTCACTGTGGCGAAGTTGTCAACAGTCTTGGACACCATGGCCTGTCTTGCAGCCGAAATGCGGGCCGCTTAGCTCGGCACGCGAACATAAATGACATCATCCGACGAGCTCTTGTCACCGTCGGCGTTCCAGCTGTATTAGAACCTAATGGCTTGGCACGCGACGATGGCAAGAGACGGACGTCATGTCTTTATTTCCTTGGAAGGTGGGTAGGCCTTTAGTGTGGGACGCAACTTGTGTCGATACTCATGCGCCATCCCATCTTCCTGACTCGGCGTGCTGTGCTGGTGCTGCTGCTGCGGCTGCGGAAAACCTCAAACGTCGAAAGTATAATAACCTTCTCGGTAATTATATTTTCGAGCCGTTTGGGGTTGAAACCCACGGGCCGTGGGGTCCGAGTGCTCACGGTTTGTTCAACGAAATCTCCAAACGGCTTGTTGACACTTCCCGTGATCCAAGGGCTGGCCTTTACCTTGGCCAGAGGCTTAGCATTGCCATACAACGTGGCAATGCCGCCAGTCTCTTGGGTACTTTACCAGTCGACAGCGATGCAGAGGAATTTTTCGATGCCATATTTAAATTTGTTAATATGTAGTTTTAGTTAGTTTAGGTTATTATATTTTAATTTTAATAGTTTGGGAGTGTCGTGATTATGTAATTTTTTTTCTAATAAATATGAGTAATGATAGATATTAAAAAAAAAAAAAAAAAAAAAAACTTAACTATATTTTAGTTTGACAGCACTAAGATGCCACTGAGATTATAATTTAGTGAAAATGGCAATTATGTATTGCTATTCTGAATTTGACGTTTTTCAACTATAATGTTGATTGTCTTAACCAAATCTGACTATTTTTAATCGCGATTAAAAAGGTGTGGAATAAAATTAGTTGTCATGAACGAAAATTCACACCAACACGTCGACTTCAGATGCAAAAAAGTACTGTATCTTTTTTCTTTTATTTTGTTTGTATCTCGAAAACAGTGTGTCCTATCGCAAAAATAATGAAAATTTCGACCCCCTTTATAAAGCTCGTAAACCTCTAAAACTGAACATGTAGGTAATAATTTTTGATATTTTCTATACTTACAAAAAGTGAAAAATTCCATACAAAACATGTCGAGGCGACACATTAATGCGAGTCCGGCTCTAAAAAAAATCACGCGATATGGCAAACAAGTACCACGTGGGGTCGCATTTGCCAAAATTGATTTTAGGTGTGTCAAAATAATTTTTAAGATATTTTATTTTGCAGAATAGCTTTAAGATTCTCAAAGCCAAAAATTTAAATAACAATTATTTTGGAATTCTTTGTGACAGTTTAGTTAGTTCGGTGTACAAGAGAATCGGCACCATTGTCTGATAACTAGTAGGTACGCACTCATTTTCTTCCAACTAATTTAATGTTTGGTGAGTTTGGCCGACGGACGACGTACGATCATAGTTCGGCCCATGATGGATTAGGTGTACCCCTCGCGTATTAATTTGATTTTATGAGTATTGAAACAAGAAACTAACAAAATTATGTAAAAGAAAGTGACTATTGCAAACGACATTGTCTGATAAGTAGGTGTACTAACTAATTTTCTTTTAACAACAATAATTGTGTTTGTTTGTTTTACACGGGCGAGTCTGAGACAATGCTGAAAGTGTGTGTGAATTTGCTTAATACTTTGAACAAAATTCGTTTTGGCATGGTTCACATAAATTTACATTACATATACCCGTTTATTGAATTCCGAAATAAATAGGCAACATAAACAAAGTTACACAGTGCAGTCAGTCGGGAACGTATCGAATGACCCCAGTTTCAATCTGCCCCGAATTCTGGCTGGTTTCCAGCGACCCAAACTACAAACTCTAACAAATTTCACTGTTTTGAAAAGTTCTAGTCTTCAGGACTTGAATAATTTTAAATAAATGTGCGCCTTGATTATATACACTCGAGAGCAATGAATCCGGGTCACTTAAAGAATCCTAAAAATCTCGGAAACTGAAAATGCTAGGTTAATGCAATAAATTGTATTTAATAGACAATGTAATACTCCTTAAATGAAGGTATTAAAACTTCTTAGTTATTGTAAAGTTATATCATAAAAAAATCAAATTTGAAAAAGGGCCACTTTCGAAGATGGAACTACGAAATTACAGCATTTGGTTTTGCTTTTGTTTGTAATCTGTCATTTATGTGGGTACATAAACCATGTTGATAGTGCTCTATATTCATTATTCAAGCTGAAATTATGTCGCTTACGCCTGAAGAATGCACCAGAATACTTACAATGCTGGAAACCGGCCGGAGTCAGCGCGATACAGCCAGGACTGTCGGTGTGTCGCTGTCAACAGTACAAAGAGTTCTCCGACGTTACGACGAAACTGGTTCTAACCTACGCAGACCAGGAACGGGCAGAACCAGGTGTACCACAGCACGAGAAGACCGATACTTGGTGAACACCATGCTTCGAAATCGCTTTCTCACAGGAACTGAACTCACCAATCAGTTTCGACGCCTCGGAGGAAGTAACCCAAGTGCATGGACAGTAAGACGTCGGCTTGCTGAATCTAACTTAAAACCCCTTAGACCTGCAAACGGCCCTAAACTGGAGCGTGGGCATCGTATTTCAAGACTAAGATATGCCCAGAGCCACGTAAATTGGAGTATTGAAGATTGGTCAAAAGTTATGTTCTCCGACGAATCAAAATTTATGCTCTACAAGCACGATGGAAGACACAGAGTGTATCGAAGACCAGGGGAAAGATTCAAGCAAGCATGCATCGAAGAAAAAGTAGCCTACGGTGGTGGGTCTGTACTTGTGTGGGCCGGAATTTCTTCTGAAAGTCGCACAGAGCTGGTGATCATAGAAAACGGCTCTTTAACTAGCGTAAGATATGTGGAAGAAATCCTCAATGATCACGTTGGTCCATTTATGGTCAATTTAGGTGAGGATGCTATATTTATGCATGACAATGCCCGACCTCATACAGGTAGGATTGTGAATGACTACCTTCAAGAGATGAACATTACTCGTATGGAGTGGCCAGCGCGCAGCCCGGATATCAACCCGATCGAGCATGCTTGGGACGAGCTAGGCAGATGCGTAAAACAACGAAACCCTCCCCCAATCACGCTTCGTGAGCTCAAAATTGCTCTCACAGAGGAATGGGAGAATATTCCCCAAAATCGTATAAGGAACTTGGTGTACAGCATGCCAAACCGCGTAAACGCAGTAATGGAAGCACGAGGAGGCAATACGAAGTATTAAAATTCAAGAAAATCGTAATAAAGTTCAAAAATTTCATGTTTCCTATTTTTGTTTTAAGGAGAGATCAGCAGTTTTTTTCTTTATGTAATTTTGTGTTAATAAAATGTATTTTTTTTTACTTTCATTTAAGGAGTATTACATTGTCTATTAAATACAATTTATTGCATTAACCTATCATTTTTAGTTTCCGAGATTTTTAACATTCTTTAAGTGACCCGGATTCATTGCTCTCGAGTGTATTTTGGCTTAATGTGTATTTTATTTTAACTTAGGGAGTAAGTTAGATTCTGTTATTCTGTCATATTATTGTGCCCAGTCAACCTCAAAAAAAATATTATGCGGCCATATGCGTGTCGGACCACGCACGTTAAAATATTCCGTAGTTGGGATGAATTTATCCTAAGAACAAACTTATCTTTGAAGTTGAAAAAAAAAATCTCCCATACATCGATATACGTCACGGTCAATTCTCCAACTACAATTGTTTCAAAAATCAAAAGTCATTTATTCAAACTGGGCTGAGAATCAGCACTTTTTGACGTCAAAATCACATAAGACCGTCCCCCCAAAACGCCCGCCCTTCACCACTTCCTAGTGCTTTAGCTAGGAAGAACGAAGAAGTGGCGCAACAAACTCCCCAGCAGCACTGCTGTCAGTTCAGTTAGAAGAACTGGATTCTATACAGTAATAAGTAATTAACATTACGAAACACAAAAACATTAAAATTATTTGCCATAATGTCAGCTAGCACACGCCAATATTTAAAACTATTCTCAAGCAGAAATAAATAATAAAAACGTATACATCATTAAAAGCCTCCAGGCATAAAGGGCGTGCCCATTTACATATGCAATGCTGCATTATGTTTATATATATATAGCTGTAACTTGTAGCCACAAATGATAAACTAGGCCCTTCGAAGTAAAATAAAGAAACAGTTAATTACTAATAACAATAACAAAACCATAGTCAGCAAGATGACCTGTCACCACAAGCAGCACCCGTTCACGAGCATAACGCAAATTGTAAGTTTGTAGACGAAAAAAATAATAAAAATAAAATTGATAAAACTACAAAATAGCGATTTTCGCGGTGAGACCTTGCTTCTTGCCAAATTTCATGATTCTAGGTCTATTTATTTGCGAGTATCAAAACATGTCGCATAAATTGCCGTATTTTTTTATTGCCTTGACTTAGAAGCTTGATTTTTGAGAGATCTCTAAAGGAGCGTATACTTACGTATTTGATATCAATTTTAACTTGATACCTCTACACGTTCCTGCGAAAAAGAGTCTTGACAGACAGGCCGACGGACAACGAAGTGATCCTATGTATCAGGATTCCGTAGAGTTTCGTTCTCAAAAGGAAAAAAACGGAACCAATATAGGATCACTTCGTTATCCGTCCGTCCGTCTGTCTATCTGTCTGTTAGGTTTCAAAATATTGTATTGTATAATCATAAAATAAAATAAAAAACTTTTTTGCAAGTAATTGAAGCAAAATTTTGATGCAGTAATATGGAACACAAATTGTAGACAATCAAATGCATGACATTTCTGACAAGGAACATTACACTTTTTATTTGAGTTTTTAATTCGCAGAATATGTTGTGTGCTTGTTTCTAAGCTCCGTGGTTGTGTGCCTTTTCATCTGTGCTAAATAAATTTATTTTCTTTCTTTCTTTCTTCCATATGAATTCTTGTCGCTTTAGACCACCTAATTTTATGTTTTGTGTTTCGTAATGTTAATTACTATTTTTATTAATAATAAATATATTAATTTATTATTACTTACTGCTGTTTAGAATCCCGTTTTTCTAACTGAACAGTGAGCTAGGCTGCTGGGGAGTTTGTTGCGCCACTTCTTCCCAGCTAAAGCACTAGGAAGTGGTGAAGGGCGGGCGATTAGGGGGGACTGTCTTATGACACGGTTGGCGCAGTGGTTAAGCGATTGACTGCTGCGTTACGTGTCGCGGGTTCGATCCCCGCACGGAACAAATATTTGTATGACCTGCAAGTAGTTGTTCCGGGTCTGGCTGTTTGTGTATGTGAGTTTAAATGTTTGTAAACGCACCCACGATACAGGAGAAATTCCTAGTGTGGGGCAACGTTTTTAAATATAAAAATAAAAATTTGACGTTCAAAAAGTAATGATTCTCAGCCTAATTTTAATAAATGCCTTTTGATTTTTATTTTCGTAGGTATCTGAAACCCTAAGTACTTTTTTTTAAGGTGGGTAGTCATTAAATAACTTCTCCCGCTCTGGGCGGAGCGGGAGGGCGTGTCAACTCTTACTCACTAAAACCCACCCGTGTTCCTTCAAGCCTGTGCCAAGGGCCACGGTAACCCTTTCGGACTTTCCCGCAATCCGGGCAGGCATCGGCCCTAGTGGACCCCGTCATTGGTAAATGGTAAATGGCCATGGACCGCTCGACCCAAGCGTAGAGCCTCCGGCAGAAGGCGTTTGGCCCCCCTAAATTGGGCAGGAGCCGCTTCAAGGCAGCCCCGGCCCTTTCCAGTCTGGGAGCCAAACGTCGGAAATGCTCCACGAAGTTCCACCCGCTGTCGAGGACGAGTCCCAGGTACTTCATCGTCGACTCGACGCCGATGTGAACCTCTCCTACCGTTATTTGGGAACCCGACGCGACGGTGGCAAACCCTAAGTACCTGGTTTGAAACTTTCTCGTCTCGTATCTGCACGGAATACGAATAACTCGGTAAGGTAATCGATAATAATATTATAAAGTGGTATAATTTGTTTGTTTGTAAGTAAGTTTTTATGTAGGGGGTAATCTCTGCAAATACCGATCCGATTTGAAAAATATTTTTTTCATTTGATAGCCTAATTCTTAAGGAAGGCTATAGGCTATTTAACATCACGCTAGGAATGTTAGGAACCGAGCAAAAATAATAAAAGAAAGAACGCTAATGAAAACGAAGTAATAGCGCATGCAGGCGATGCGATGCGACGAGTTGGGTCGGGGGAGCCAGTAATTTGACGCGGACGGAGATGCGGACAGAAGAGGCCTACCAAGAGGTCCGGACAGTCATAATATTTTTATTATATTAATTTATTTACGAACCCCCAATAATACTAATTGGTTATCCCTTGCTAGAGGACTAAATTTAATAAATTGAACATAGATCAAAATCGCATGCACGTTTGGCCCATATCGAGTTGGCATCAAGCTAAAACCTTTTGAATCCCGGTCATTTTAGAAAACATAAATCTTTTTCTTTTATTTAATTGTCAGAGTCTCTCAGTGTCACATTTTTAATTCGGTATGACATGGTCTGACAAGTACAGAAGATGACTGAATGTCATTCTGCGGAATTGACATTACGACGCAATATTGCTGAGTCGGTAAATTCTTATTTACCGACTTACGGCTATTTTTGTCTGCACTCTCATTGCATGATAGTATCTTTACTTTCGTGCAATGAGCACACAAAAATAGCCCTTAAGGTGACGAACATAATATTTTGGATGAGACTGTATTTAGCATTAACTAGTGGCTTCTAGAGAGCAAAATATTGCTTGTAGGTATCAATAGTACGACTAACAACCGGGGATCGTTCAAAGTCACAATTCAAAGCAATTATTTCAAATAGGCACGTAAAAGGGACTTTTGAAGGTCAGCATTTACATTAAATAAATTAGAATTGATTCTAGGGGCCCGTTATACAGTGTGTAGGTTATAACATTAATTGAAACCACGTATTATACATTACGTATTTTAAACAAACATGATTCAATTAATGAATAACAATTAACATTTCAGCCGTTGGACCTTTTTTTTCGTGTTAGTATTTAATGACATTAAACCTAATTTGTGATTATTTAGTAACAAAACCATAAAGTTCCGATTTCGTAAAAACAACTCGAAAAAGAACTCGAAGAAGGTTGTCAAAATAATGCTCAGATTTCTGAGATTTCCAAGCATGTTGGAGAAAAATAAGTAACCGATAATTGAAGGAAGAAATAAGTTGTTGATTTGACATATAGTCGGAGGTGAGCAGTTCTGGCGGCCATTATCAATTTTAACGTTAAAGCTTTTATACATTTCTCAAATATGCTTGGAAATTTGAGAATTATTTTGAAAACCTTCCTCGATATAAATCGAAATTGCTGTACTGGC
Organism: Brachylomia viminalis; assembly: GCA_937001585.2. Classification (NCBI taxonomy): domain Eukaryota; kingdom Metazoa; phylum Arthropoda; class Insecta; order Lepidoptera; family Noctuidae; genus Brachylomia; species Brachylomia viminalis. The sequence goes on along the minus strand of OW443305.2, from coordinate 4,469,240 downwards.
CAAATACATGCGAGCAGCGTGCAGCGGCCGGAAAAAGTTGTATGAAAATCCATAACTGTCGTAGTTCAGCGGCCAAATAAATTACATAGTAACCTCATATTATATCGTATAATTTAAAAAAAGAAAGCCGTTTATAAAAAAAAAACTAAATTAACACTTTAGCGCGGGAAAAATTATTGTTGTTCGTTGTTAGTCATTAATTTTGAAAAGTAATAATTGTATTTTAATTTCTGCGCATTATTTGAGAAAAGTACTCGTACTATACAAGCCTTGGCCACAACTAGGCATTGATGGACTTACGTATGTGTGCCTCGGCTTCGCCTCGGCCCGCATTTACACGTTCGTCCATCTATGCCTCTTTTGCTGGCCGCTGCAGTAATGTACTATTATTGTAAGAAAAAGTCGTAGCCTATTGATTAAAGCATTACAGGAAATGGAAGACTGTGTATAATTTGACCTGACACCGCTGAAAGTATGGGTGTCAGGTGTCTGTGTTTCATAGTATTAAAGGTCTCTGTGCAGAAGCTCGTCTCAGAAAGTATTACCATGACATCTCTTCTGCCGCCAAGAAACGTCGCTGTAATCCGATTTGAAGGGTATAAGTGCCTGGCGCACAGGTAGACTGGATTAGGACATAGGATACTTTTGGTCCCGGTAGAAACTTCCCGTGGAATTATTTCCGGCCAGCACGCGGGTGGAGCTGCGGGGAACCGCTAGTTTGAAATAAATGTATGATTTCAACTTTTTTTAAGAATTCAAAGATTAATTAAAACCTAGTGTAATTTAAAAAAAAAAAACAATACAAAGTGAAAAATAACTTTATACCATTCCCCCTCTAAAAAGCTTATTTTATTCACTGAAAACAGTGAATAAAAAGCACTTTTACTCACTGTTTTGATGTTTGAAAATGGAACACACCAATGTATTCGACCACAGATTTAGAGTACCTAGGCTAGATACGGCATGTTATTAGATAGTATGAAAACCGAACGTGTCAACTTTTTTATACCTACGATAGCTTCACCCCAGCCATTTAGTGATGTGCTCAAAGTAAACAGAATTGTTTCAATCGCTAAGCGTCACTGAGCTAACAGATTTTTTTTAGTACGAACAGTCGAACATGCAGGGCACGCTTTGTCGTGGCTTGCCGTATCTAGTGTAAGTGTAATCTTTGTATTCGACCTATATTGATGTGTTCTAAATTCAATTTGATTGGTCGACATTTTCGACAAGGAGTTTAGCATTAAGTAATTATTGTTGCAATTTTAATGTGCATTTTAATTAATTTAAGCTTCCTTTTTCTTTATTAAATGTTTATTTTCGCTTAAATCTTTCTTTTTCTCGTAGTCATGGTATAAAGTATAGTATGCAACTCTTGAATAAAACGGATTTATATCGAGGGCCATGAATCACTCGCGTCGCTCAGGATTCTAATACTTGAATCACTCGCTACGCTCGTGATTCAATCATCATGAATCACTCCCTACGGTCGTGATTCAGTCGTTAGAATCCTTCACTAGCTCGTGATTCATCTATGGCCCTCGCTTTAAATCCGTCCTTCATTCACTAATTGCATAAGATACTATTAATTTCGGAATTAGGTGTCTTTGATTTTTGTTTTTTCGTCGTTTGCCACCGAGTTCCGAGTTTAAAGTAATTTTTCACTATTTAGTGTTTTTTTTTTTGGAAGTCGGTGGTTTTTATTATAAAAAAGTTTTTAGTTTTCACTTTTTAGGTGTGTACCAACAGTGGTAAATAAAAGTGAGAGGAAGCTATTACAACATCATCAACTTTCACTAAGTGGAAAAATACGTGTTATTGAAGCTGACTCAAAAACTACTGCTCAGAACTTGACCAAATTTATATGTGACCAATCAAGAAGGAACCAAAGAACAATTTTTGAAATCGGCTTATAAATGAGTTCTGAGGTAAAACACATTAAAAAAAAAATACAACCAAATTGTGAACCTCCTCCTTTTTTGAATTTGGATAATAAAATAACAGTATGAAGTGTTTCATGTGTAGTAAACACAAGGAAAGTTCAAAACATTTTTTGTTATTGATAAACTTTACATACTTATTTAACATCAGGCCTAAATTCCCTGAACGTACAGGCCTGAGGGCCACGACCTTTCAATTAACAGTCCGATGCCTTTGCGTGAGTCTATTGCTATTTTAGTTTGCAACCTAGCAAAACATAACATAACAAGACGCGTTGTATGCCGATGGGTTAGGCAGAGGTATTCCCATGGTGTACAACCACATTTCGCCATTTTTATTTATATCCAATGTAATAGGCCATATGGCCTATGGCCTATGGCCTATGGAAAGAAAGAAAGAAAGAAGAAAGAAAAAATGTTTATTCTGCACAAACAAAACGCACATTACAAATAAAAAAATTAATAAAAAAAAGACAAGTATACACATCCAACGTTATCAAAAGCCTCATATTCAAGCATACCTACATATTCCCGACAATTTTGTCCATTGCTTGATGTGTCAGTGCCAGAGACCAAAGACAAGACACCTTAGTTGACATCTCTAAGTAGTATGTGACATTGACAATACAAATCAATCCAGATGCGTCTGCGACACTGACAGTTGACAACAAAAGTTGCAAAACAATACAATCACAAACGAATCAAAACAAAATCAAAATGCCACTTGCAGAGTGGAAAAATAACTACTTTTGTAACAAAAAAAAAAAAAAACAACAATAATATAAGCAATTATGCCGTGCGTCGTATCTGTGCAAGAAAAGGTCGTTGCTCAGCAAAATGCTGTGACTTCGGACGAACTTATCGTCAACAGCGCTGATTTTCAGCAACTACCTCTCGAATGACGTAATGACGTCCCACCGTGTGACTGAATCGGGTAAGTCTAGCTTTCCGCAGAATTAAACTAGTGTGATTAAATGTGATCATAGTGTGTACTTTTATAGATAAAATAAAGATAAATATATAAATATCTGTATTTTTAGGTAACTTATAAAATTAATGAATTAGTGCTGTGCACTTCTGTAAGTGACGAATTCACAATTCCTAAAACTGTGTGTTTTTAGTTTATGTATGTCCTAGTGAATAAGTCGTTGAAGTGCCTTATAAATAAATAAATAAATAAATAAATAATGAATACATAAATTACAAACATAACACAATTTTATAAAAAAGAAAAAACAAATGACAACAACTCTAAACGCTATGAACTGTACAGTGTGGTGTGGTGTGTTTTCTTATTTGCATGCTCTTAGTATTAATAACTTTGATGTTATTTAAAATAATATAAATTTTTTATTTTTTATGGTGAATGCACCATGGGAAATTGGGATCGCGATGGCGGCCATTTGCATAACCGCCATGCACTTAGCCAAGACGACAACCATGCTTTTTCCGTCGTACCTACCCAAGGAATTTAAAACCATAGGTACAAGGCTCCATGATCTTAATGGTACGTATTATTAATACATTCAACCGAAAAAGTCTTACATTAAATAAAATTGGTCCTAATCCTTGTGACACTTCACTAAATATTCTACCTGTTGTTTAACTTAGGTAATGCAGCTTAAGAAAGACACCCAGCAAACACGCCCCTGATAACAGAGGACTATCATTCACTTGTGACAATGACACAGACCGGACCTAACCAGGGAGGAATCAGACAGAGGTCACTCACACCATTGGAATGCCACATCCATTGCCCATAGGCCGTGACCCTTGAGGTGAGTACAAAAAGAGCAGCTATGGTTATTGATACAGGTCTCCAATCATGTGGATTGCTGTATCTGCATGAAATATTTCTTTAGAATACTCAAAAATGCCTTTTTGTTCTCAGGACTCTTACTGGTGGAGGAAGGTTATTCCAACAGTGCGTGGCCGCATACCTGAAGCTCCCCCTGAATGCTGCGGTTCTATGTGGTGTTGGACAAAGAGGTTCGGTAGAAAAACGAGGTTCGTATTTGCTCTGTCTCCAACTTAACTTCTCAAACAGATAGTGAGGTTTTCGTGTAGTGACTACTCCAAATAGTAAACCAGCCATATGTAACCTTCTCCTAACAGCCATTTTCAAAATATTATTTTCATTTATAAAAGGTGTTACATGACTTCTACGAGGTATCTTTACACAGAACCGTGTACATGCATTTTGTATGCGCTGTATCAGCTTTTCTGTTCTTACTAACAAGCATGGGCCATACACGGTATCACAATAGTTAAGTCTTGATAATATTAGGCTATCTACTAATTGTTTACGAAGATCAACACTCAGGTAGGCTCTAATTGAATATAGTAGTTTCAATCTATAAAAACAATTCCTCATGCAGTTACTGATATGCTTTTCAAAACGTAGTTCTGGGTCCATGGTTAACCCAAGGTTGCATGCTATCTCTACCCTATCTATCTTTTCCCCCCTGATAACAACTTCTGGTTGGGCTGACAGTATAGTGCTGATCATTTTCCTACTTCCTAAAACCATAAATTTAGATTTTAGTGGGTTTAATACCAGTGAGTTATCGTCGGACCATGCTACCACTCTTTCAAGATCGTCATTGACTTTCTCCACTGCTTCCAAACAACAAACAAACTAACAATAAACTAATTTTTGAGTGCCATTTAGCTCTGGAGAGGTTATCGACGTTTAATCGCATTACCCTCCAATGGATCAAAGGGCATAGTGGATCCTTAGGCAATGATGCCGCTGATGAACTTGCGAAGAGAGGCTCTGATATGGAAGTGCTAGGCCCGTACCCACTTCTCCCTCTGCCTTTCTCACAATTTCGTGCGTGGATTCGCCAAAGATCGACCGAACTCCATAACAACAGATGGTCACGGGCAACAGACTGTAGACAGTCCAAATTGACTTTACCAATTGTAGACCCGCGGTTAACCAAAAAACTTCTCAACCTGAGTAGAAATAACCTCAGAATAATTATAGGAACAATTACGGGCCATAACCCCCTTAACAAACATCTTTTTAACATAGGCGCCACAGATAGCCCCCTTTGCAGGGGCTGCCTTGACGCCGAGGAATCAGCCGCCCATGTTATCCTGGAGTGCGAGGCTGTGGCTTCTCAACGGGAAGAAATCCTCGGAACAGTGAGGTCGCTCCGCGAAGCCTGTGAAGCCCCCAGGAGGCTTCTGTGCTTTTGGGCGGAGCTAGGCTGGCTGTGTTAGCCAGTATCCCCACGCACAACGGACCAAATGAGAGTCTAAGTGCGGAAAAGGGAGTCCCCATCATCATCATCATCATCATCCACTGCTTCCAATGTATCAGCTGGTTTAAAAGTTATGTATAACTGGATATCATCCGCATACATGTGGTACATGCAATGTTGGAATGACTTAATAATGTCTGCGCTGTAAAGGATATACAAGAGGGGCCCCAAAATTGATCCCTGAGGTACACCACGTGACACCTGGCGAGGGGGGGATGACAGCTTTGATCCATCCTCCTTCTGGATCTCAACGAACTGTGACCTATTTTGCAAGTAGCTAGCGAACCACTCTATTGTTTTCGTTGTGAAACCATAATAGGCTAGCTTGGAAAGTAATAGAGTGGTGTTTATTGCATCAAAAGCCCGCGAAAAATCAAGCAGTGCAAGGATTGTTCCTTCCCCCCTATCTCGTGCTTCTAGGATATTCCCTACTACATCAGAAAGAGCTGTGGCCGTCCCACGACCCCTCCTAAATCCAGACTGAAGGTCGGGGAGCATATTGTGTTCTTCTAAATACTCCAGCATTTGGTTATAGACCACCCTCTCTAATACTTTAGATAAACAAGGCAAAATGCTAACAGGACGTAGATCTTTGAAAGTATTAGGGTTACTGATTTTGGGTAGAGGGCGCACAATAGCACACTTCCATAAGTCAGGGAAAGTTTGTGTATCTAATGATTTATTTACTATTGTGGTGATAGCTTGAAGGGTGCTAGGTAATGTTAGCATTATCATATCCAGACTCACTCCATCCACCCCTTTAGCATTTGACCCTAAACTTTTAATAATTTTTGAAATTTCTTCCTCATTAACATTTCTTAATTCAAATTGCGTTTCACCAAATCTATTTGTGTCAAAGTATGTAACCTGCGATGTGGGCAGTATATTCTGTCCTGGTACATTCAGAAATGCCTTATTAATTTCATCTGGGTCATTAAATTGTCCGGGAAGCATACCTTCACTATGTTCAGCAAATACATCCGTTTTTAGATTTTTCCAAAGCTTTTTGGGGTTTTTTATCTGACTATTAATGTGCCCGTCAAAGTATACCTTCTTTTCCTGCGTTAATGATGTAATAGCTTGTTTTTTTAAGTCCAAATAATATTTTTTTGTTGTATCTAGCTTGTCCTTATGATAATTATTTTTTGCCTCGTCTCTCAGCCTAATCATTAATTTGATATTTTCTGTTATCCATGGTGTGGGACGGTCTCTAAAAATCTTACTCTTTATGGGGGCATGTAAATCAAATAATTGAGTGATACAGACATTAAAATGTTGAGTCATACTATTAACATCCGGCAGTGAGCTTATAACAAACCATGGCATTAATTTCATATCGACTATAAAGTAATCCATCAATATGTCCCTTAAAGGCCTATATACAACCAGCCTAGGCCTGCTAGTGACCTTCTGGATGACTGTATCGCAAACAATAAAGGAATGATGACCAAGTTCAATAATATGATTGACTAGTACATTACGAACACCCACGTCGGTACAAATCACGTCTATGAGAGTACTGCTATCCCCTACAAAATGAGTGGGCGACTGTACTACCTGATTAAGATTAGTATAATTTAAGAATTCCATCATATCCTTAGTTTTTGTGTTGCCTGTATCCAGTAGATTGACATTAAAATCTCCCAACAATACCAAGTGATCATAAGGTGCCAACGCGCTAATACTGTCAGTTATTCCATCCAGAAATGTTGCCAATTCAAACCAGGGCGGCCTGTATGCAGTGCCAATCAACAATTTTTTACCATTGACAGTTAGGTTTAACCACATTTGTTCTACATCAGACTGCTCTGAGTGCGGCCGTACGCGCGCCCGCACCCCCGTTTTGATGTAAAACGCTACTCCTCCGCCTCGCCCCCTACGTATAGTCGCAAGCCGCGGCACATGCTTCAACCTGTATCCCGGAACCTTAGGCGCACGACCCTCCTCCCCAGGTCTCAGCCACGTTTCGTTTATTGCCATTATATCTACTGAGTGTTGTGCCATGGCAACCAGAAACTCGTCCTGATTAGTTGCTAGAGAGCCCGCATTGAATAAACCAAACTTTAATAATTTTGTTTTAGTCATGTTATGTTAGGAGTAATGGCTGCATAGGTGTATTTATATAGCAATGATAGTATTTTATTCCTGTATGTATTATCATAATTGTGTTTCTTTCTTATGAATAAGTCATTTTTGTACTTAAGTTTTAACTGTGATAGTTTATCAATAAGTGTGTTACATTCATTAGGAGTTAAAAATAATATATATGTATTGTTTGTAAATAATCTTGTTATTAGTGTGTAAATGTTAATATGTGTACATATGTATATATATATGTTCCTCGTTTTATTGTAGTACTCACTTTCATATTCCCACCTCCCCAGATCACAACAGAAACGACACACGGACACCATGAATGACAAAAAATTATTATTTAAAAAACTATAAACTAGAGAGAAAAAAAAAACGTAGCATAGAACAAAAGCTTATTTGTTATTGTCTGTGTATGGGCCAATAAACTGCTGTATGTCTTCCTCAGACGCAATCCTGTGTGTGGAGTCGCCAGGCTTTTGCCGGACCAAGATACGACCGCGCTTCGTCCATACGAATCGCCACCCATGCATACCCGCAGCGGCCCTGGTTTGATGAAACAACTGCTGGTTCAGTTTAGTCAGCCTCTCATTTACAAAGAAGCGCACTGGTTTTCCAGAGACTCCCAGATTCTCTGTCGTAGCTTCACGTCGCACGCGGGCTCCGTTCAATACGGCGTCACGCTGGTCACGTCGAGCGAGGCGCACCATGATAGCACGCGGGCGAGGCTCTGTAGAAGCTGTGGGGCTCGTAGCTTTTATATGTCTGCCTCCGACTCGTTCCGCGCTCACAATGTCTCGGTCCTCTAATGCTACTCCAAGCTTTGTGGCAATCAGCTGTACCAGGTGTGCTGGGTTCTCTGCTTGCGACTCAGGTACATTTGCTATTACCAGATCGTTTGCCATGAGTTCTTGATCCCTGTCATTGAGGTCCTTCTTGAGCTGTTGGACCACACTCTCCACCGCACTGAAGTTTGTTGTGGGACCGGCATCATGGCATATTTCAAGGGCTTGCAATCTGGTTTCGATTCCCTCCATACGGATGTGACACGAGTCGTTACAAGCCTTTAACTCCGCTACGTCCTTCCGAAGCTCCATGACCTCCAACCGCAAGGTGCGTAATTCCTCTACTACTAGCTTCAAAGCTGAGCCTACGTCCGGCGAAAACTCAGGAGTCGCCTTCGGAGCGGTGCTGTCCACCGCCACAGCTACAATCGGAGGAGGCGTTAACACCTGCATATGGGTCTCCACCACCACAGGTGACGGCGGTGTAGCGATTGACTGGGGTGTCAACGGTGCAGTGGTTGACTGAAGCGTCGGCGACGCGGCAGTTGACAGCGGCGTCGTCGGATGCACCAACCTTGTAGCCGCCGTAGGCGTCGCGGGCGCCAGGGTCGCCACAGCTGGTGGGATGAACACCACCTCCACCAGCTCCTCACTCTGTACTTCTGGCGCACAACCTCGTACCGGCGTGTCGGCCTTATTGTCCCTACAGACATTTTTCCTGCATTCGGGGCAGTGCCAGGCAGACACTAAGGGACCCTTCGTAGGGAGGCCGACGCACACTCGGTGATACGCGATGGCACATTTTGTACACCTCGCTGTGTCAATGGCAGACAAAAATTTGCCGCATCCGCCACACTTCACCGGCATTCTTGCAACAGGACGTCACACAATCCAATTAATTTTCAAACAAATGACAATTCGTCTCAAAATTTATTTTCAAAAATTGAAGGTATTTAAGTAAAATTGGGTGATTTCGGTACCTATCTGTTAATGCAAAAATTATGCACTTTAGGAGCACTCACGAAGCCTCACTACACTGTATATTTTGTATTATGTTGTTATACACTTAATTAAAAACTTGTCAGACACTATATCGTCGTTGTTTTATTTTATTAACGCAAAAAACTAGACAACGACCTCACCAGTACAAACGTCAAAACGTCCCTTACGCGAATTCTGCCTTCGAGTAATAAATCCCAAAAATGGTCAACTCCTAGCAATAAATCTATATCTGACGGAGTGCAGTAAGTAGGGTCTGCTAGAATTAATCCGTCAGGTATATTTAATGACTTAGAATTAATTTTAAAAGTAGGTATCATATTGGTTATAGTGGGTAGGACTAAACATTTAACATTTATATGATAATTATTGTCGTATAAAGATCTGAGTTTAATTTCACATAACTGAGCAGAATGTGAGACCGACTGTCCCACTCCTACGATCTGATAAGCGGACTGTATCGACTTCAAATTTAATTTATTGCGTAATGACTCAGAAATGATACTATGCTGACTGCCACTGTCAAGTAAAGCGCGTGCCTTATGATATTTGTCGTCATTGCCCGCGACTTCGATAATAGCAGTTGACAATAAAGCGGCATCTAATAACTCCGACTTTATTAGAGGACACTCGTTCTGAACATAAATAAGTTTGCGTATGTATAACTGCGGATGAGTCAGAAGGTTCAGATATTAATGCGCTGTTCTTCCTACCCTCATCGTGCAATAAATTGTTATGCTTGAGATTGCATTGCTTACACGGGCCAAAATAACAATCATTCGGGATGTGTCCCTTACGTAAACAATTTGCACACAAACTATTCTTGTTCACAATATCTAACCTATCTTTCACCGATAATTTCAAGAACTGGGTGCACGCATATAACGAATGATTACCGTTACACACCACACAATCACGAGTGCGCTTGTTCTTATGATTATTCAGATTGGAGTTATGAGTTGATGCAAAACTATGAGTTTTTTGCGACTTAAACTTATTATCAGGGACTGATTTATTCCCTGGAGGGTAAAGATAATGATTAGCCTGCACCATCTCCAACATATTAGCTTTATCCGTTAGAAAATCCAATAAACAGGACAACTTTGATGATTTCTCAGTACCTAATATGGTTTTATGTTGTTCCCATTCTTTCTCCGTAGCTAAATCTAATTTAGAAACAATTATAAAAATAATGAGGGTATCCCACCACTCTGTGGGTTCTCCAAGCGTTTTTAACGCACGTAAATTCTTAAGCACTATATCGATTAATTTCCTAATAAGATAAGGTGATTCTTTTGACATCGATTGTGAAGAAAATAAAGCTTTCACATGATTATGCACTAATAAGTTGCTGTTGTTAAATCTATGGTTAAGCAAATCCCATGCTATTATGTAGTTTTCAGATGAAAATTCTAATGATTTTATCACCTGACTGGCATTCCCTGTTAGAACAGATCTTAAATAATGAAACTTTTGAACATCACCAAGTTGTGTAGATTTATGGATCAAGAAAAGGTAGGTATCTCTAAACTCAAGCCACGCATTGTATGACCCATCAAATGAAGGCAAAGTTATAGTCGGCAATTTAACTAACGGGTTTGAGTTGCACTTAGATTTATCACTAATAGCAGAGCTAGGATTACTAACGCTTTGCAATAAACAGTCAACTTCTGTAAAGACCGTATAATAGGAATTTTCAAAGGATTCACGAATATCTATTTGCTGAGATAATTCCTTTTCTGAAACTAATTCCTCTAATGAACTCTGAATATAGTTAAAATCTTGCATTAATGATTTAGCACTATCAGATCTTAACTTTAATTCCGTTAATTTTTTATTGTTTAACGGTTCACTGATCAGAGAAGTAACAAATTTCGTAAAAAGTGTCAGTCTACCCTTTATTGTACCTCTTTTTTTATTTAAATCTTGAATCTTATCGTTAGCATTTTGTAACACTGGTATGGGAGATTTACTACGTACTGATATTTTATCTAAATCTTCCGAACCTAGACTCATTTTGGCAATTTATGAAAATAAGGGTACTCACAGTTTTCCTGCTAACACCTTGGTGTGATTACGCGAACCAAAGGTGAATTACCTGTAATTAGTCACAGTTTTAGCACAAATAGAAGGGAAAAGGAAAGGAACGATACGGATGGCCAAACCTCTGCTGCTTCTTCTATCCGGCTCGAAGGACCAATATTGGGTTTCTGTGTTCTTCAGGGTAAAATAAAGCGCAATCTTCCTGGTGTACTGATTAAGTATAATTTCTTTAAAAATGCTTCTAATTACAATAACTTCAAAAGTCGGAAAACCGTTATATTTTAAATAGTCAAGTTAGTTAATCTGATGTAACGGCAAGAAACGAGGATAGAGAGTCCCTTGTGTGGCGGCTTAACGCGTCTTTATAGCGCCTGTGGCCTATGGCCATCAACCGACCACAAATTCAGACACCGGGCTGCTTCTGGAAAAAATCCAGATGGTAGAGCTCAATAACATTCTGCCTGACCCGGGAATTGAACCCAGGACCTCATGCTCAGTAGTAGCACTTGCAACCCCTATAACAACGAGGCAGTGACAAACTTTAACAATTTATAAATGTAATTTTTCAGCCACACTGCCTTTACACTGAATCAGACGATAAACACAGACAGTTTATTGCTGCGGTCCGAAAGCCTTCCAACACTTAATCTAGGGTATCCTTAGAGACCAACAAGACGTCTGAAAGCCGCAGCGAATTAATCACAAGACATTAGATGCGAACATGGTGCACAAGTTATTCAGCACGTGTTTGTCATTCGAGATGCGAGAGAATTGTTTATCATGGTTCGTCTGTTTGGTACTTAATAATATATCATGTAATAGGGAATATGCATGTATTTTTTATATTTTTATTTGATTTAGAAAATAAATGATTGATTGATTAATTGATAGTTTACATCGCCATATAATAGTAAAACACACGCCAAAAACTATCGATCGTACTTCAAAAAAGTTAAAATAGCCAACCGACACGGGCACCCTACACGCCCTCCGTTTTGGTTGGTACACTTGGTCTGACGTCATAGTCTTTGACATTGACAACGGACTGAATCGTAAACACTCCTATATAAAACACATAGACTTTTAAGTCACATTCGCTCCAACCAATGGCGTCTCTTTTCAAATATTTGATTTTCCCACGGTTTTCTTGCACTTTAAAAGAAATTATTATCAAACATATTGATAGAGGCATAATTCTGAAGTGATGCAGTTTATAAAAAAAATTGACCCTTATTCGAATCACATGCATATTCGTTGTTAGGTAAAGGGTTTTTTTTTTAGTTTGGGAAATCATCAAGTAACTTCTCCCACTCTGGGCGGAGCAGGAGGGCGTGTCAGGCTCTTACTGACTAAAACCCACCCATGTTCCTTCAGTGGCCTGAGCCAGGGGCCACGGTAGTCGGTAACCCTTTCGGACTTTCCCGCAACCCTGGCAAGCATCGGCCCTAGCGGACCCTGTCATTGTTGCAGACATCTCTTTCTCTCTTCTCTTATCGAACGGCGAGCTGCCCAATGCTCGCCGTCCGCAAGCCCGCGCCTACGGTGGCCGGGAATTGGCCTGGGATTTTCGACGCCCAGGGTGTCTCCTGCGGCGACTAGGCGCGTGAGGGCGCGAATTTTGGCTCTCCCGCAGGCGTTCCGCCTCGTCTTTCGCGAGCATTACTGCTTCGCAGAAGAAGGTGATGGCTTTCCAAGCCCTCTCGCTCCATACTATGGCCTGAATCAGGTCCGGACGCGAGACATCGCTACCGCCAATCGCCTGCACGAGGACACGGCGGTGCTCCACCCAAGCAGGGCAGACCTCCACCGTGTCCTCCGGGCGATCTACACAATGGTGACACCCGGGTGTTTCCTCCCGCCTTATCCGGTACAGGAACCTCCCTATGCAACCATGTCCGGTGAGGACGCCGTGGTGCCTCTTTAGCCACTCCTCAAAGAGGGGACTTATCGCCGCAATTGAAGCGTGCCCAGCGCTGGGTTGCGACAATCGCACTCTCCATGCCGGCCGCCCTGAGATCCCGCCGGAGCTCTGTCCGCTGTGCCGTGATTTCTCGTGGCAGCGGAGTTACACCCCGGCGTTTCGCCTCCTCGCGCCAGTCCCATATGTGCGCGAGGACTTTTGCCTTTGCTTTTGCTTTTTCCATGGCGGTAATCCGGCAAGGAGGCTCGCCGCCTCACCGGAGACCGTACGGTATTCCCGGACCAGCCAGGTGGCCATTACCCTTTGGGGCGCGTTCAACCGGCGGGCTGGCCGCCGCCTCAAGGAACGCGCCCACTCCGGTGCCCCGTAAAGGGCCATGGACCGCACGACGACGCGTAGAGCCTCCGGCAGGAGGCGTTTGGCCCCCCTAGATTGGGCAGGAGCCGCTTTAAGGCAGCCCTGGCCCTTTCCAGCCTGGGAGCCAAACGTCGGAAATGCTCCACGAAGTTCCAGCGACTGTCGAGGATGAGTCCCAGGTACTTCATCGTCGACTCGACGCACACCCTACGATGTTAAGGACGACGACGACGACGACGACGACGGTACAACCAGCCGTTGGTTTGGCTCATCGAGTAAGTAATGTTTTCGGCTTTGTACGGCATAAAAAAAAACTCGTAATTGTCGTGGTTAATGCTTCGCCTCTCATGCACGAAGCTGGGCTCAAACCCAGCCAACCAATGTGACTTTTTGAACTCAATGTACTTTCTGACATAATCTTGGACATTACTGACATCGGTGTAGGCAAACATAGTGACGATACGTCAACGACTGACTGTCAATATAAGTCTAAAATCGCCAACCCGTCTTGAGCAAGCGTGGTGATCAATGCTCGTGGCTACTCTGTACGAAAAAAGACCTTTGCACTGAAGTGGGACAGTAATAGGCTGGTATGATTTATTATTATTATTATATGTTAACATAGCTCGGGACCATAGGGTCCCGGTCTTTTGGAAGGCGTATGAGGGGCCGAAGCCAACTCGTAGACGCCCCTTAGACCATGTTAAATGGAATAAGGTACCAACCGACGATTATCCCTGTATACACTGCGCAAGCGCATCCAAGGACAACCCCCGGTTGGTGTCGGACTATTGCAGTATATGGAAACCAAAATATTTATTGAACTATGAGTTTGAGGCTAAGATGGACTGGTTACCAAGAACTTTGGAAGCGCTATGGCCCCTACCTGACCAATGTTTTATATATACAATACACAGTTAAAATGGTAGGGGGTGACTTGCACAGTTGTTAATAGGCCCCCGGAGACGGTCGCTAGCACATAATGACGTGGCGACAAAGGGGCAACATGCCCTGAGATGCTTGAGGAGTGGAGAGGTATTCTACAGCTATCAGACAATCCCAGAGCCAAGAAGATGGTCAAGATACCTACCACCACTTACAGAAATACTTTCTTCTTTCGAGCACGTTTCCTCTTGCGAATCTCCACTCAAGTCAGCCAATAAAGGCAAGAATGAGGTGAGAGCTCTGGTCCTCGTCAGTGTTGACTATGGTCGGTCAACAGAGGCAAGCCAGAGATGAGGAACAAGACTTCTCCCGGGAGATAGGGTTCGTGGGATCGCTACTGCCCAACAGCTCGCCATATGCTGCCCTGCGGGTTTCTGTAACTCTCTTGGTCTGGCTCCTACAACCCTAGACCTGTTCCGACAATGTTAACTCTACCGACACATACCTAGAATCCAGAGCGCGCAAGCCCCATCATGACGTCAACGTAGAGATACGGCGGTTATTATTATAGAGAGTAATTGTCTCTGTTAGTTATACCTGTGAGAACTGCCTCATGTGCCACATCAAGGTTTAGAAAGAAACGGCTCTTTCATGATGTGCCATATTAGGGTAAATAGGGTACATAAAGAGTGCCAACTATGGCAAGTTTTTCTGAGCGTGAAAATTAAAGCGAAATAGGCAACCAATTGAATTTGACACATTGTTACTAAATTACAACTTGCTCGATATGAACCAACTCGTCTTAGGAGTCAGTCATGCATTGACAACTTTGCGCATAATTCTAGCAAGTCCTTTAAAGCTTCTGTACTAGAATTGGCTCTCTCTGACCATACGGCTTAAAGGTCATGAAAAGGCTCTTCTTACAATTAGGAACAGCGTACCTTTCACAACATTCCAAAAGCTCCCTCATGGAGCCGGCCGTTGGACTCAGCAGCACCATATCATCTGAGTAGCTGAGGTTATTGACGCAAACGTTGTTAATCCAAAATCCGTTTGCTGTTGAGTCCAGCGACCAGCTCATTGACGTAAAGGTTGAAAAGCTTGGGCGAAGTCAGCTCACACTGTTTAATTCCGCAATCCAACCCATACGCAGCAGAGAGTGAATTATTCCACTTCACATAGATAGATTACCAAACCGGTACTGGAAAACAGCTATAATGTTTGCTGGTACGCATGCTCCTCCGAACTTTTTCCCTGATATAAGAAAGAAAGAAAGAAGAAAGAAAATGCGTTTATTTGCGGTAAACATAACGCAAAAAATAACACAAACACTGAAAATATGAAAAGGTTGAGGGAAACATGCGTCACATCCACGCAAAACGGCTATCGCTCAGTATTATGCCGCGACCCTATGCAAGACAGAGCCCCAGCGCTGGTTTCATGGTATATGTCTTAGGAGACGAGGTCTAAAACTTTAGAGAGATCGAGAAAACACGCGTACATAAGCGTGCTTCTGTCTGTATCTGAGGTTTATGATTTTTAATAGCAACAACATTTTAAATAATTAAATAAACCGAATAACGGTAGGTATAATCGATTTGAGGAATCGTTAGAATCGATTTGATGAGTCGGCAACACTGGATCGCGGGGGTTTTCTAATCTTGATGGCCGCACTGTGCGAAGGTGGTCGGGCCGTACCACAGACTACAATATAGTATGGCCGTACTTTGCGAAGGTGTGCGAGCAGTATTTTGGTTACTAACATTGGTTGTGCGTTAAAATAATTAAAAACATAGTGACCTGGGTTTTACCACACTCCACAGACGCAACTTGATGAAATCAGTTGTTTTGTGTATTACCGTGATTGTTAAACTGATATTTCATGTACCTGCGGTCGTTGACCCAAAAAAAACATCAATTGGTTTTTAAATCACGTTTAGGTATCGATAACTATCACGTTTCTCGAGTTTTGCTACTTAGATTTGATCTTGTATTTCACTATACCTATAGTATAAAATTAAAGTCGCTTTTCGTGTTTGTGTGAGTGACCGCTTAGTTCTTTTTAACTAAATCATCTAACCAAAAGAAAGTGGATATTGATAATTACAACTAATATGCTGACTGTACTCGCCCTTCCTTAATTAACGAATGAAATTAGAAAAGTTCGAGTCGTTATTCAAAAAGTATAACCTCCAAAGGTCAGCGATATATTTTTTGGGATAATTTTCCTCTATTACAAAAAACCGCTCTTTTCCTTCTATTTTTTAATAAGTATCCCTCATCTGGGGTCCTATGTTTAATTTTATTCTGGAGATAAAAGTAACATTACAGAGACAGTAGGTACTATCAACTTATTTATTTCTTCTCTGAAAATGAAAAAGGTACAGGAAAATTTGAAAAGTACGTTACTGGTACCTAGCTAGCCAGAAAGTCTGATAACCAGTCTTACCAAGGGTTACCAAGGTTTTGAAGATCAAATAGGCAGTCGCTCCATGTAAAATACTGGTATTCAGCTGCATCCGGTTAGACTGGAAGCCGACCCCAAAAATTTGAATGGTTAAAGTCATTGGAGAATCCTGTTGATTCTATAATTATTAAATTGATAATATCACTAGTTCACTACACTGGCTCACTATCACACCAAGCCTCTCGTGCAGGGCCATTTCACAGTTTTACCGCCATTCGTGGAGACTGACAGATGACTTTACTGACAGCAGCTATAGTCCGTTCACAGTTATTTTACCTCTGACGGCAGCAGCCCAATAGCAACCTTATTACAACGACGATAAAATCACTGTGGTTTTGACAGTGATTCAAAGTCAGAGGTTAAATAACTGTGAATGGCTGTACCTTATAAAGATCTTTGGCGCTTGAATGTTATTGCCAGGGGAGCGTTGTTGGTTAACATTAAATTTGTAAAATTGTATCGAAAAAGCAAGATGGCGGAGTTAGCTGCGAGTTTAGATTTGCGCCAAAAGATCCTTTGTACTTGTGTCTATGAGACAGTGTTTATTCTTTTCTTGTTCTATTTAGTGCCCAAATCATTAAAAAATCTTTCTAATACTTACAAATTTCTTTATTTTTAATTTTCTTTTATGAATTAGATAGCAATATTATAGCCATCAGGCTACAAATTAACAACAACACTACGCATTAGTATCCTATTGTAATCAATATAACAATAAAAAACCATAAATTCGTATAAAACACTCAAAGCAAAGGAAGTAATTAAAAGAAACAAAAATTAATAAATTTTTATCAGTCATTACCTATTTCTGACCAACTTCACAAAACGGGAGGTTATGTATTTAGATTTTTTTTTCTGTGCTGATTTACGTAATCTTTTTTGTGAAGGAGCAGGCGGCGAATCATCTTGATTGGTTGTTGTTTACGCCTGATGCTTTAGTGACTTTAGTGTCTATGACAAATTGTTGCAAACTGTATCGGAACAGGCGCACATAAGTGACGATAATTCACGCACAAAATAAATCATCGGCTAAGGAAAAATATCTACCTGACTTTATCGATTATTTAAATACAAAAAAATCACTAATATGGAGGAACATCGTTCCGCACATTTTTTCTTGTTTTTTATTTAAATGTCGTATAAAATCATAATAGAACGAAGTGTAACGTTTTCTACTGTTATCTAAATTAAATCCATAGTTTAAAGTAAATGTCCTTCGATAAAATGAGCACCATGCTCCAGTGTCTCGTTGTAGACATATTCGGCAACCGTGACAGGACAGAATCGGAAATGAAATTCGAAGTACCAAGGTCTAGCTGGAGTTGGCCAGCACCGCGCCGCAGCTATCAGTCGGTCACCACCGCGCCGCATCCAGCGCGGCAGCGCTTGGGTGAAGCAGGTACATCGAAAGAACATAAGCAGTACTTAGCACCGCCGAACATTGATGCTAATTACAGCGTCACACCGCAGCGCAGCAGCATTTCTGCAGCTAAGTGCCTTTACTAAAATTCCTAAACTTCCGTTCAAACCACGTAGCCTACGTACATATATGCATATTGTCTCTAATTTTGGGAAACTAGGAGGGGGTGTGGTTTGTCACTAGCTGCGCTCTCGCAGGAATATTTTCTTAAGTGAGCATGCTTATCTTTGTTTAATAGTACTTATCCAATTTCTGTATGGTTTTACACTTCTTGTGCAATTTCATATTTTTATAGGTTTACCTTTGTCAAGGTTACAGTATTGCGTCGTACTTTCTTAAATTAAGTTTTTCTATACACTTCCATAAGTTTATTTAGTGTATTTAGTATCAGTGACCATTCGTAAGGATATTTACGCCTGGATTCAATTTTTGTACTGTTTTGGGTGGGTTTTCAAGCGGATTTTATACAAGTGCATTTCAAATCTCAAAGTACCTACACACCTGAAGGTATTACAAACTTTAATTTTGTTCTGTTTCTTTTAAGAAATTATTTCCACAGGCTGCCGTACCTATTTTGTTCAGTTCAATGATTATTCCGCCGAACATTTCAGATGCATCGCTGAGCGTCGTTGCCGCAGCGCGCAACGTCTGTGCAGCCTAAGAACAGGGTGGCAAATGTTATAATTTTTTTTTACAATTTCTTGATATTCAGCGCCATCTATCTACCAAAACATAAATTAAAAATGAACAGTGTTGCCAGCGAATATCCATGAAGCAATGGGTAGTATATTTTAGTAGTAGTGTAAGCGTACTTTGATATTGATCTATTCGGAGTTAGTGAGTATGTTTAGTTTTTCTTTTTTTGCATTTTTTAAAGTTTGCAATCATAGTATTTGGTTAATATTTTGTTTATATTGTTCAAAAAAGAAACTATTAGTACAATTTACATATATGTAATGTCTTTACAGGCCACAGGGTGATATTGACGTTAATGACATTTCATTGCAAAAATGTCTGCGGTTGCACATATTTTGAGTTTAATTTACGTCGAGTTCAGTTCGCGACTCCGTATTTACTAAAAATCTTGGGAGATAAACGTTCCCATCGTGTCTCTACTTTCTAAATCAAGTCCAGTTGGGTGCCCTGTGCTCCTCTGTGATTCAATCGAACAGAATTGCAGTTTGGACCATATTAATTAAGTGTTTGTGTATAAACCACAACGTTTTGTTTTACCTAATAAATATAAAATTTCTTGGAAATTGGAATTTTTTTTATTATCCTCGAAACAACACGTTTAGTGTAATGTCGAATTAAATTTACCGAGTAGAATAATGTAGAATGGTTGAAAATTCTATTGAAGTAAAACTAAACCCAAAAATTCAAATCTAGATTCTCTAATCTAGTTTAATTGATATCTAGTCTAACTTTTATGTAATGAAGGAACTAACAGCTTTAGTCCCCAATGCGGTATTGATATTACATCGTTTAATATTCCTAAAGATGTTATCCTATTAGATCCTAGATTTATTTTGGGACATTATAGGTTGTGAGCAGCGATCATTAGGCCCCAATTATCTTAAGTTGTACGGCTTAAAGTTGGGCTGGTTGATTGGAGACCCCCGGCAACATAAACAACTTGGATATTAAATGCAATCACGTTCTTGCCCATTTTTCTTATGATGAAAACATAGAATTAAAATTAAATAGATTTTGGAAGCTTGAAGAAATCCCATCTAAATCTTATTTATGTGAAACGTATTTTTTGGAGCACACCTGCCGCTTAGGAAACGGCAGATTCTCAGTCAAGTTACCTCTTATTGACGCACCGGATTGTCTCGGTGACTCTTACAAAATAGCCAAGAAAAGTTTTATAATTTAGAATGGCGATTAGAAGACAGCCGCAATATATTTAATTTATCAGAGAATATCCAGAATTAGGTTAGAAATTGCGCTAAATAACTTAAATTCTAATTTATGCTATTTCTTACCTCTTCATCCTGTGTTCAGAGATAACAGCGAAACGACAAAAGTACGCATCGTCTTCGATGCATCAGTTCAGACTTCCTCAGGCCCTAATTCGAGCTCGTTACTTCAAATATCTTTTAGCAGCAGACGTAGAAAAAATACTTCATCAAATACATATTAGTGGACGAGTCAGATATAAATCTTTAGCTTATTCTATGGAGAGAAGACGAGCGTCAGCTTCTTAAGACGTAACGTTTAAATACGGTGACTTATGGTTTCACAAGTGCAAGTTTTTTTGAGTACAAGGTGTCATTGGCAGTTGGGTCAGGAGTGCGAGGATCCACTCATTAGAACGATTATACGACATGATTTTTACGTAGATGACTTAATCACGGGCTGACATTCTGAGAAAGAACCAATACATTTTTTAAAAATCTGTATCAGAAGCCCTTAAGCCAGCGTGTTTTACGAAAATATAAATCTAATTCATCTAGCGTTCTTGAGGCCTGCTCTAAAAACTCTACAGACACGCTTATCATTAGTGAGTCCTCAGATGCTCTCGGTTTAGGGTGGAATTCTAAAACTGATAGCCTGTATTATTCTTTCGTAATTCCCCCATCAATGACAAAACAATGAAGCGCTATATTTTATCAACATCGTTTATAGTCGTTTACCCACTCGGTTTTGTTAGCCCCTCTATTATTATTCCTAAATTAATAATGACGGGGTTGGTTGGGACGAACCTCTTTCCGAGGAAATAGAAAGAGCTTGGCGTAAGTTTTACAATAATCTATCTTGTCCAGCTACATATACACCGCCGAGGCAGGTTCTATGTGACTCACCTGTTGTTATAGAGCTACAATATGTTCAGCGATGCCTCCCAAAGAGCTCATGGCGCTTGCATCTGTATAAAGTCTCAATAGACTTTATACAGATGCAAGCAAAAAGCATAACGGTTGACATGTACGATACCTCCTTCATCAATATGAAGGAGGTATCGTACATGTCAACCTTTTGTGTTCCAAGTCAAAGGTGGCACCAACCAAGGCCTGTAGTATACCTCGTTTAGAGCTGTGTGCCGCCTTACTAGCTGTTCGACTCTGCAAGGCCGTTGTCGATTCCTTGAGGTACCCAGAAGCACGTAAACTTAGCTCTAGAAGATCAAAGACCTTCATGGCTAATAGAACAGCAGAAATACTGGAATTGTTAGATGTTTATTGTTGGCGTTATGCACTACATCTGAGAAACCTGCTGATCTCGTCTCACGCGGCGTTTCTCTTGAATTACAAAATTAATTTAATATTTTATGCTGAAAGGCTTAACAGGAATCTTTCACTGTGGAGTACGATAAGAAAAATCTATTAGAACAGAATCACCCATCATAGCGCTCACACATTTCATGGACGCAAATGGGTGGATACGAGTAGTAGGCCCGCTGGATGCTTCAGCTATTCCATTTGGCAGCAAGTACCCTATCCTACTACACTCCTCACACCATCTCACCAAATTAACCTTTGTGCGGGAACACTTACACAAACTACATGCTGGCCAGCACACAGCCCACAGCTTCTCCTCGCTAGTGTCAGGCAATACACGTGGCCTATCAGTGGGCGATACCTCGTTAAGAGGACTGTGCACAACTGCATGACATGCAAAAGTACAGAGCACTTTAACACCCATAATGGAGAACTTGCCCTCTCAGCGAGTTACGGTGAATTTCCCGTTTCGTAGCGTTGCGTAGATTTTGCACTTTTGAACTTCAACATTTACATTAAAATAGAATTAATTCTAGTCGTCCCTTCCAAATGGTAGTTTCGTATGGAGAAGAATGGGCAAGAAACTCCACCGTTACTCTTTTAGAATGTGTTACAATATTTTGTATACATCAATTATATAATTATATGTGAAGACAATGCACCTATAACAAAATGACCCTACCACAATAGGTAAAACGAAAATTAAAAAATGTAGCAATGACAAATAAGTTAATTATGTGATAGATACATAATGCTCGCATATTAACAAACATTGTAAAAGTATACGAATTTATAAATATATCGAAGAAGAGATAACATTTTTGTTTTTACCTGCTTACACTCCCCACCTTGGTGGTATCTGGGAGACCGGGGTAAACTGCGCTAAACATCATTTAAGAGGTGCAATGGGCAACACGCATTTAAATTATGAAGAGATATTCACGTTGTTCGCACAAGTGGAAGCCATATTAAATAACCGCCGACTTTAGCCCATGTCCAAGTCTCCAAACAACCTCCTTTTCCTCACCCCAGGGCACTTCCTGCTTGGACAGCCGCTAACTGCGCTGCCTTCACCGACCCTAGAAAATTGCAAGTCCACTCAACTGAAGCACTACCCACGACTTGAACAAATCCGACAGCACTTTTGGCGGAGATGGCAGAAGGAGTACCTGGCTAAGCTGCAGCAAATATCAAATTGTACTCCACTGAGCGTTGACGTCCTAGTACTGTTTCAGGAAGACAACTTACCACCATTGTGCAGGCGTACTGGCCGAATCAGCAAACTCATTGCGGGTCCTGATGGAGTATCCGGTCGCAGATGTTTAAACAACACAGGGAAGTTATAAAGTAAGAAAGAAAGAAAATTACGTTTATTGGCATTACAGCAAAATAAATACACCTTAAAATTATAAAACAGGAAACAACAATTATAAAGCTAAAAGGGCCTCAGCTCAGCATAATTTCAGATTACAATATAAGGTGTACCACCTGACGCTGATTTTCAGCTGCAACCCACTAATTACTGGAGGCCCTTCAAGCGACTCTGCCCTCTGCCTGCGACAGAGCCGCTTATCGAGTGAGAGTTAAAGGCTTTTAACGGCAGGGAAAATGTTTGCGCCTGATGCTTTAGTTACTTTTTAGTGTCCATGACAAGTTGTTGCAAACTGTATCGGATCAGGCGCACATAAGTGCCGCTAGTTCACGCTAAAAAATTCTCGGACGAACATCGGTCCGCACATTTTTTCTTGTTTTGTATTTACATTTTGTTTAAAATCTTATTGGAACGAAGTGTAACGTTTTATACTGTTATATAAATGAAATACATAGTTTAAAGTAAAACTCCTTCGTTTTATTCAGCACCAAGCTCCAGTGTCTCGTTGGAGACAGTTGTTTTAACAAGCGCGCTCACCACTTCAGTCACACGTGTATCGAAATCATAATAATTTCTGCATAATATGGCAGGATCGGTCAATGGTGCCGATTCTCTTGTACACCGAACTAAACTATCACTAAAATTCCTTACTTTTGGCTATGAGAATCTTCAAGCTTTTCTGCAAAATAAAATCTCTAAATTTAAAAATAATTTTGACACATAAAATCAAATTCGGCAATTGCAACTCCACGTGGTACTGGTTTGCCATACCACGTGATTTTTTTAGAGCCTGAGTCGCGCTTTTTGTGCAGCCTCGATATGTTTTGTGTGGAATTTTTCACTTTTTGTATAGAAAATATGAAAAATTATTACCAATACGCTGAGTTTTACAAGTTGACATGTTTTATAAAGGGGGTCAAAATTTTCATTATTTTTGCGATAGGACACACCGTTTTCGAGATAAAATAAAAAATATACAGTACTGTTTTTGCACCTGAAGTCGAGGTGCTGTGTGAATTTTTGTTCATGACAACTAATTCTATTCCACACCTTTTTTAATCGCGTTTAAAAATAGTCAGATTATTTTAAGACAATCAAAATTTTAAGTCAACATAGTAAAATTCGTAATAGCAAAAGGATTATTATTTTCCGAGTGACTAATAACTTAAAAGTCGACTAAATGTTTGCAACCAAAAAAAATAGAGTGGGTACCATAATATGGTACCCACTCTATTTTTTTTGTTTACTCCTTATTAGCTGCCAACCCATTATATATTATATAATGGGTTGGCAGCTAATAAGGAGTATCGTAATAAGTAATAGGTAGCATATTAATATATCACTAATAAGCTCCGTTTTAATTTGTTACCAGGAGAAACTGGATGCAATCTGGTCTTTAGGGCACCCCGATTCGGACAGGTTAGGTTAGAAGGGGATGGCGGGGTCGACAGACCCCGCCATCCCCTTCGTGGTTATTTTTTTATAAACCACCCAGAAGTAGGAGCCCCGCCAAGCGGGGCTCCGTCGACCAAGCCCTGCCATCGACCATGCATAGAATATTTTAATTAAGGTTTGGTTAGAACTGTGACAATTATGACAAACATGAACGCCCATTTTCTATTTTGTTTTCGCCATTAAGTTTCCGCTTAGATATTAATTCAGTTCCCAAAAGAAAAACTTGATGCTAGTTTAAATTAAAACGGAGCTTATTACTGATATATTAATATGCTACCTATTACTTATTACGATACTCCTTATTAGCTGCCAACCCATTATATATAGTACCCACTCTATTTTTTTTTAAACCTATATTCATTTTACTTAGTTGCCGCATTAAATACATGCCATAGCAAAATTGCCATTTTCACTAAATTATAATCTCAGTGAAATCTTAGTGCTGTTAAACTAAAATATACTTAAGTTGTGTCACTTTATCAATTTCAGAATGGAAAATCGGAAAATGTTCGAAATTAGTTAATGTCAAAATGCACCGATGTTTGTTGACAATCACCAATTTGGATGGTGTGAGTCAGAAATTGTTTCAAATTAATTTACTCGAATCGGAAATAGGTACCTACAACCGTGAACGTTATCATCTTATCATACATCAAGGCAATTTTGTAAATCTTAGATTCAACGATTTTGAATGTACACACAGCAGCAGGTCAAGGTACCACAAACTGTCAAATTTTCTCATTCGATTTTGAACTCAACTCTCAACATTTTAAGGTTTAAAATCATTTGGAGAAATTTGACAGTTTAAAGAAGAAGAAAAAAAGACTAACGTTTATTTGGACACTGTTCGTGAAACACAAAATACATATAACAGAATATAAAAGTGAAAATAATGTTTTAACAACAATATTGCCTCACCGCTGCGCTGCGCCAAAAAGCTTCATTACAGCATTAATGCCAGACTGATGCTGTCTGACGCTGGTTTTCTAATGGACCTTTAAGTTCCATTAACCTGATGTGCTGTCAACTGTACTTGAATGAAGTGACATTTTTATATAGGTAGGTACTTACTGATTTAGTTCAATAAACATAGTCTGTATATTAAACACATTACCTACATTGCATTGCAATACATTTACTTACATTTTATTCAATAGGTCACCAAATAAATTCAATTTTAATTCCCTAAAACTACTAACCCATACGCTAATAATAAAGACATTTAAATATACTTACGATGGACGGGCCATAGCAACAACATCAAAACCTACTTACTCTATGATACCTATAGGTCACACTCCGGCACTTCGCCCAGTTCAGTCACGTTTAGCTCTAGTTCAATGTCGTGTGTCACTTTCATTGTGTGCAAAAAGAAAACGATTTTCGGGAAAAATATGCCGAATTGTGCCCTATCCCAAATTTTGTTGTAGTGATAAAATGACTGGACATAACTAAGGTTTATTTTGGTGAGTATTTTGCAATGTTTATTGATGTGTTAAGCTATCTTTCAGTTGATGTTGACGTTAAAACTGTATCGTGCCAAATTCGGCTATGATGTCATTTTGCTATGGCGTCACTGAGACATGGGATCACAGTTTTTTTAGGATATTTCTACTGATAGACTCTCTGTAGTATCTTAAATGTCTTTGCTGATAATACCCAGCTCGTGTGTTGTGATGTGCCCACTAGCCTAGTAGTTGCGACCAACTTGGATGTGGTGGACCCCGCCGGCGCCGCCGCCGCGGCGCCACGCCGCGCGCCGGGCGGCCGCCTGCTGTTGTATCGCTCGTTTCGCTCACTCAGCTCGCGCGTAGTTGGTCGCTTGTTAATTGTTGCAATCAACTTTGATAAAGCACAGAAAGTAAACAGAGGCTCATTTATTTAAAAAAAAAATGACTTCTGCAGATATTTTTTTTCTAATTCATGAACTGTCATCATAATTACACTGCTATTAAAGATTCAAAAAGTTCTTGTGGTATTTATCGACGACGATTGTTGACGATTTCGGTGACCGACACATGTTAACAGCGTTTAAAACTTAGGAGTGGTCGACGCAATTTAGTGTCATATTTCGTGGTTTTCAATTTTTATTATTTAATCAGAGCTATATTTAAAAAATATGTTTAACTAACTTTTTAGAATTACGTGAAAGTGTTTAAAGGGTAAGTAACCGTAATGCTTACAGTTATTACTAAGAAAAGAACGCCCTGCAAGTTTCCAATGCATTATTTGCTTATAAATAGAACTGTTAACGCAATGATTTCTTACCTTTTACACTCTATTCACGTAGGTAATTCTAAAAAGTAAGTTAAACATATTATTCTCTAAAGCTCCGATTAAATGAAAAATAACCACGAAACGAACCACGAAATATGACACTAGATTGCGACGCGACGTTGCCACTCATAAGGTATAAACGCTCATGGGGGATGCACTAAGGTAGTCCGCGAAATTCAAATTTACTTAAGTTTTTTGCAATTTACAGGTCAGTGTCAGGTTGTATGTTGATCAAAATATGATTCGCGACCGTAACAAGTATGCCGAATTATAATCATAAGAATCATCAATACAACCCTCTAAGTTAGAATTGACCTCAAATGTTATGATTTCATGAAATAGTCATAATAAAGGGCAATATGAACTTAAAGGATTGTATTGCTTATTTTAATTAATATAACTCTGTTAATACATACTTGTTACGGTCGCAAATCATATTTTGATCAATATACAACCTAATACTGACCTGCAATTTGAAAAAAAACGTAAGAAAATTTGAATTTCGCTGGTTGGCTTGACGCTTCCCCTTTAAGAAAGGCTGAACCATCTATAGCTAAACATACAATAAATAAAAGTCGCTTTGCGGGTCTGTCTCTCTCTCACCGCGTTGTCCCTCTAAACTCCACAACGGATTTTGATGCAGTTTCCTCCATAATTTAGAGAATTTATTCCGGAAGGATTTTAAGTATAAAAAAATTGTATTAAAATCTCCATGCTTTGACAAGTCGTACAAACCATGCGAAGCAGAGGGCGGTCGCTACTGATAAGAATAAATACAGTCATTCACCAGCCTGTTCGGTGAATTTTAACATAGATACACCAGAATATCGTGGGACACACGTGTGGCGCTTCAAACATTCACAGAAACATAATAATATGCTTAGCATAGTCACGTACGTCATGTCTCATCAAGGGTTACCGTATTACCTAGTAACTGGGTTGTGGAGGTCAGATAGGCAGTCGCTCCATGTAAAATACTGGTATTCAGCTGCATCCGGTTAGAAGCCGACCCTTTTTTTTTTTGTGGGTGGGAAATCATCAAATAACTTCTCCCGCTCTGGGCAGAGCAGGAGGGCGTGTGAGACTCTTACTGACTAAAACCCACCCGTGTTCCTTCAGTTGCATGTGCCAAGGGCCACGGTATCCCTCTCGCACTTTCCCGCAACCCTAGCAGGCATCGGCCCTAGCGGACCCCGTCATTGGTGCTGACATCTCTTTGAGGCGCGCGTGAACACAACGCGCCGTCGACCCGGGCCTGGTCCTTATCGAACGGCGAGCTGCCCATTGCTTGCCGTTCGCAAGCCCACGCCTACGGTGGCCGGGAATCGGCCTGCGATTCCCGACGCCCAGGGCGTCTCCTGCGGCGGCTAGGGGCGTGAGGTCGCGAATTTTGCCTCTCCCTCACGCGTTCCGCCTCCTCCTTCGCGAACATTACTGCTTCGCAGAAGGAGGTGACGGCTTCCCAAGCCCTCTCGCTCCGTACCATGGCCTGGACCAGGGCCGGACGCGAGAGATCGCCACCGCCAATCGCCTCAATGAGGACACGGCGGTGCTCCGCGCAAGCCGGGCAGACCTCCACCGTATGCTCCACCGTGTCCTCCGGGCGATCCACACAATGGTGACACCCGGGCGTTTCCTCCCGCCTTATCCGGAACAAGAACCTCCCGACACAACCTTGTTCGGTGACGACCTCGTCAGGCGGAAGGGGAGGCGCCTCTCTAGCCACTCCTCAAAGAGGGGACTTATCGCCATAATTGTGGCGTGCCCAGCGCTGGGTTGCGACAATCGCACTCTCCATGCCGCCCTGAGATCCCGCCGGAGCTCTGCCCGCTGTACCGTGATTTCTCGCGGCAGCGGAGCTACGCCCCCGGCGTTTCGCCTCCTCGCGCCACTCTCAAATTTGCGCGAGGACTTTTGCCTCCAGATCCCATGGCGGTAATCCGGCAATGAGGTTTGCCGCCTCACCGGAGACCGTACGGTACCCTCGGACCAGCCGGGTGGCCGTGACCCTTTGGGGCGCGTTCACCCGGCGGGCTGGCCGCCGCCGCCTCAAGTAACGCGCCCACACCGGTGCCCCGTAAAGGGCCATGGACCGCACGACCCCCGAACTATCAGACCCTAAGAAAGTACTACGATTTTGTGTAAAAGTGCTAATTGACACTATACTTAGTAAAATATATATAATATAAAATTAATGTTAAGTTAAAGATAAATTGCATAATACTGCTAAATAAATTGCATAATATTACATAGTACCTACTGCTTACTGCAGGTAGTCGCCGTAGTCGGCCGGGCCGCCCAGCTGACTACCTGCTATGCTTAATTTGGTCTTGAGATCACGGACTGCCCAGCCGATACCTGTCGATGCA
Source organism: Brachylomia viminalis (assembly GCA_937001585.2). Classification (NCBI taxonomy): domain Eukaryota; kingdom Metazoa; phylum Arthropoda; class Insecta; order Lepidoptera; family Noctuidae; genus Brachylomia; species Brachylomia viminalis. Next base: position 4,440,369 of record OW443305.2, on the reverse strand, counting down.
GGCCTGCGCTGGCAACAGGCCACACACTCTGGGATCGCATTGGTCGACAACCTTGAAAGGAACTGTGAGTATATAGCGATTAACTGACAGGCTGATATCGGCCGGCGCAGGCGGACTGTATGTCTGCAGTATCCTATACTATATTGTAGTCTGTGGTCTGCAGCTTGCACCTGAGACGGAGGCGCGGTCGCGGGCGGCGCGCGCGGCGTCCGAACGCGAACGCAGAGCTAGCCCCGCCACTTACGCACTCACGCACAAATACCGGTGTTTCTACTGTAAGCAACTTAGTTGTATTTGTGCGCATGAGTTGTAGGATCGGTTAGGCATTCTTCATTAATTATTTGTTTTTATTTTTGTTGACGCTATAAGCGATTCTATATGCCATCGAGAATGTATTGGGGATTTGGGATCGCATGTATCTATAGAATAGACCTAAGTGGTTTTTGCAGAAAATAGTGACAGTTCATTTCTGAAGACAAATAATATTGTTGTAAGCTATGAGGTGCGCAACATGTCTTTGTTTTATGTTAGATATTATTATGATTAAATAATTAAGTACTTCAATGTGGATCGGTTTGAACCCATCCTTCATATTTGAAACAGGTATATAATTAAGTGCATTACCTGCTGATTGTAGGGGTGAGGTTCTCTGATCAAATAAGCGAAACGAAGAAATAAACTAATTCATTCGTAAATTATACAAAACTTTTAGTAAGTACTTATGTACTTAAGTAAGTGTTTAATAAGCTTTTAATAACTACACCATAACTACATAAAATTTACGTTAAAATCGCAAATAAGTATTATTATCTGAATTGTGGTTTTTATTTTGAGTTATATTTTGTAGTATGGACGACAAACTAGTAGTAGTAGGTACCTATCCCAACAGATCTCGTCAGAGAACGCTTGGCAGCATCCGTAAATAGTTGGCAGTAATTTGATTTGTAGTATTGTAGTGGGGGTGTAAGGCGGAGCACATAACAACCGGACTCCCCAAATGTCAACCTCACCTAAGCCGGTGGCCGCTGGCATGGCGGTATAACCATCCAACAAGCCAACCTAAATTCTTCAGAGCGATGACGGGCAGCAGCGTCATCGTTGCGAAAGGATTGGCTCTGCGTTCACCAGCCTACATGACTAAGGGCAATAAGCCTCTCACGATTTAATGAATTGTGAATCAATCGCCTTCGCATAAAGTTCGGTTAAATTCCCGTAAGGAGTTGGTACCGTTAGAACACTTAACGTATCACAAAGTGCCAAAACAACGGCCACCAGTTCCCAGTGGTCCCGCTATTCCTGGTCAAGGTAGCGGTCACGGTAATGGCGGGACGGTTGATGCGAAGAATCCCCGGGTTACGGCAGGCTACCAACGACGACTACATCTGGCTATGTACAATGGACGTTCGATGAGGCTGGACCATCGCCTTGCCAAACTTGGGGTAGAGTTAGGTCGCATTAACTCCAAGTTGCTGGGCGCGGCTGGCGCGCTCGCGACGCTGCTTCCCAATCTGGGGGGCCCGAGCGCCGTCTGTAGGCGGCTCTACGTGGGGGTTGTGCGATCCATGGCCCTGTATGGGGCCCCGGTGTGGGCCTCTGACCTGACGGCCGGCAGCATCGTAGTTTTGCGAAAGCCGCAGAGGGCGATGGCCGTCAGAGTCATCAGGGGGTATCGCACGATCTCTTACGAGGCGGCTTGCGTACTGGCCGGATCCCCGCCCTGGGACCTCGAGGCGAAAGTACTCGCGTCATTGTATCGGTGGCGCGAGGAAGCGAGGGCGCGGGGCGAGGGACCGATGCAGCGGCACATGGAGCTGCGTCGGTCTCAGCTTCGCGAGGTCCTGGTGGCGGAATGGCGGGACAGGCTTTCTCGGCCTACCGCCGGCCTCGTCACCATCGAGGCGGTCCGGCCGGTACTCGAGCGCTGGCTCGGGAGGAGGCACGGCTCCCTGTCGTTTCGGGCGACGCAGGTGCTCTCGGGGCATGGTTGCTTCGGGAAGTACCTGTGTCGCATAAACAGGGAGCCGGACGCCCGGTGTCACCACTGCGTCGACTGCCGAGAGGACACGGCGCGGCATACGCTGGCAGAGTGTGCCGCTTGGGAGGAGCCGCGCCGTGCCCTCATCTCAGAAGTAGGCAGTGACTTGTCGCTGCCGGCCGTAGTCGAGTCGATGGTCGGCAGCGACGAGTCCTGGGACGCGGTGGTTTCCTTCTGCGAGACAGTCGTCTCGCAGAAGGAGGCTGCGGAAAGGGAGAGGGAGATCTCGTCCACTCACCCGGCCCGCAGAAGGCGCACCGGGCGTCGGCGGAGGGCGGACAACGCCCTCTTCCAGCCCCCCTAAATGGGTCCAGGGGCGACGGACTCGGGGACGTCCGTCGCCCCCCATACATCAGGACCCGAGGTGGCGGCGCGTAGTGTTCCACGCGCGCCCCTTTTAGACGTCGCGGGGGGAGTCAAACACCTCACTCCCCCCCCAGACCCGAAGAGGCCCGCAGCGGCGGGCCGGCACCAGTCGGGGGTTGCGGAAGGATCGTACGTTCCCGCGACCCCCGGCGTAGGTGTGAGGATTTTCCACCCCGGAAACAAAAAAAAAAAAAAAAAAAAAAGGTCGCATTAACTGGATTATACTGGGGTTATCTGAAGTCCGAAGATAGGCGGAGGACACGAAACCCTGGGGTCAAGCCACCTATACTACTTCTGCGAAGGTGATCAGATCTCCCAAGGTGGTGTCCGCTTCCAGGGCCCTGTTTTAATAAAGCTGACAATCGGACAAGTCCGACATAATTATGTCGAAAAGTGGCAATTTGACAATTTTACTGTCTAATAAAACTTACAGGCGACAAAATTGTCATGGTGGAAAGTGTCGGATTGTCGCGACAATCCGAAATTTTTCTGCTTTATTAAACAGAAAATTGTCATGACGTTTGTCGAATTGTCCGACAGTTCTGACAGGAGCGTTACAACCTGTCTCGAAATCAAATTTTGAAGGTAGGTAAGTAAGTTTTATGAAATGAAATTACGGATTGATGACGGACGGAAACTAGTTAAAATAAATTAAACCTTACCATGGTCGTTTTGCGCCAATTTCGCCATGTAGTGTCACGAAGGTATGTCCAGTCTTTATTGAAAATATCGAATGTTGTTAAATGTTCGACTATTTTCTTCCATTTTATTATTTTTATATTGTGGGTCTTCGATCAATTTACTATTATTGATCGAAGCCGTGGGTTAATTGGTCACTAAACTTCCCGAAGAGTGTCACGACAATCTGACAAATATTCAAAAATAATTTGACTGTGGCTTTTTGACATTACGTCGTTTTATTAAACGCGTTTTTAAATGACATAATTATATGTCAAGATTTCACCTGTAGGTTCTTGACATATTTGCCATTTTTAGCATTCTAGCATATTTATTGTCTTTTTTTGACATAATTATTTATATGTCGAATTGTCAGCTTTATTAAACAGGGCCTTGGTCAACAAGGAACCCACTGAGGTGCTAGATTACTAACTACGCATATTTTATAAGCATTATTAAAATTAATAAATGGTTTAAGCTACTACCCGTGCGCAATAAGTTGGGACCTGAGCGCGGTGACCATGACGTCACAGTGGCGTGTTTGTACCGCGCGCCCGCAAAAAAGGGAACACAACAAGCAGCCGCCCGCGATTTCTTCCTTGTTTTTTTTTAACCTAATTTATTATGTTGCTCGGGAAGAACGCTACTTTTTATCTAATATTTTTATTTTTTTTACGTTTTTGTATACTATACGACACTATTTAATTATGTATCACCGAAAGTGTTGATTCTAAGGTTTGTAATGAATTCAACATTAATGATGTAACTAATATTTATGTAACAATATAATTTAAAAGAGTGTCCATGGAGTTTCTTGCCCGTTCTTCTCCATAGGTACCTACTACGCTTTGGAATAGGCAACTAGCTTCATATTTCTGACTGACCGACCACTTGACAATTCAAAAGTGCCTGCAAATGGTTTAATTGAAATAAATGCTTTGAGTTTGAGTTTGAGAATTAAAATACAATATTTAAGTTTATACATTTATATTATCTATTATTTAGAGTATCTAATCTTCGTCACTACTAAGTGGATCTATGCCTTCTAGAGTTTGTTCTTCGTCCTCAGTCTCACTATAATCTTCACTTGATGAAGGGGTATCCGATTGTACAATGATTTGCGATTCATTCGTCTCTTGTAAGAGGTTATCATCCTAATAGGTACTTTTGTTGCAGCCTGTCCACATGGTTGAATTCTTTTTTCCAGTCATTCTCACTTAAGCTGGTAATTGCATCTCTCGTAATTTTTTCTATTTCCCTTTCTGATTGGTTGATATTTTAATCGGCTACTCTTTGCTTCACCAAATTCCAAATATATTCTATTGGATTGAGGTCACACATGTATGGAGGTAGACGCACTACTTCGTGGCCATACTCTTTTTAAAAGTTCGTAAATCAAATATTTTTTGGGGGCTTATTTTTAAATGTATTAAGTGATACATTTCAGATTTTCTCATTCTTTGATCAAATGTTATATGAAAGAAAGAAAATGCGTTTATTTGCGGTAGGTAAACATGACGCGAAAAATAACACAAACACAAAAAATAAGAAAAGGTTGTCGCTCAGCATTAGGGTCGCATAGGGTAGCGACCCTATGCAATACAGAGCCCCAGCGCTGGTTTTCAGCGACAGCCGGCGCTGACGTAGTGACGCATATATTGTGGTCTAATAACCATTGCCGTATGGTCCCCTTTGTCGCTACACTTGTGGGTAGTTTTTCTATTTGAGTTGAGTGGTACGGTGTATTATCTAGTACCACGATACTGTTAAGTGGCAAATTCGGAATTAACTTTTCAAAAAATTGCGATGCGAACGGTACCATACGGGCGCCATCGGGGAAGTGCGGGGGAAAAGGGCGGGGAGCCGCATTCCTAGAAGGCCCCAGCTTATCGCGTACGGGTAGTACATTTAAAACTTGGTCTTATTTCTCTGAAATAGGATTGCTTTTATCTCCACTAATTGGATTCGCCAAACCGGTTTTACTTTTGAATAATAGAACAATAGGATAGTGGCGGGTGCAGAATAACTATTGCACAAACGTGTTTGTTTGTTAATTTGTTTATTGTCCGTTAGCCGTATGTCTCGGAAACTAAAGTAATACTATCAACATGTAATTTGGTATACCTAGTTTTAAATATTGCTTCACAGACCTTTTTTTTATGGTAAGTAATAAATAAAACCAGAGTGTTATAGGTATATCATAATTATATTTAATGTTATTCCACATAATTTACATTTACAAAGAACATTTTATAATATCTAATTCATGTAGATCGAACAAATAAATAGGTACCTACATCCCTACTTTCTTTTCAAACACACAGCCATACATTCCATATTCGTATCACACTTTTAAACAAATGACTATCAACGAACTTGGTAATTCACTAATTCACAATTAATTAACTTCGTAATAGGTGGGTTAGCTAGACTTGGTACCTATACATAAATAGCATTGAGATCACTAAAGGGAATTGACCAGTTTGTTAGGGTTCTCTGGCTTGACGTGGACTTATCGGGCTGAAAACAGCTAAAGTGCGGTCACTTCCGGACTGCATAGAAAAGAAAGAGAAGCGCGATGACACAAAGCTGGTAATTTCTTGCAAAATATTAAGCAATTCTCTATTAACAAAAAATCTATAGATTGGACTCAAATATTAAAACACTATCACGTTAATATGTTGCTTGGAGAACAATCTAAAAAAAAAACAGAATGATTGCATGTCTAATAGTATAAGGTTTTTAATCGTTAAAAGAATTTTTTAGATCTTCGTGGCCTTTTTTCTATCGTACCAAATTAGTTGTATTATGTTTTCAACACACTATCTAACTAGCATAATATATCCTGAAGAATATAATATATTTTTTAGATTTTGTTTGCTGCAGTGGATGTTAAACCCTTTGGCGTTATAAAACTTGCGTGTAGGTTATTTAGTCCCCTTAAGTAGGTATTATCATAAATGAGTTGCGTTTTTAATAATTCATTCATAATAGAAACGAAATATTATAATAAAGTTGCAGCAAGTTACAAAAATGTACCATATTTAGCATGTTTAGTATAATAATGTGATCTTGTCGCTAAGAAACGTCTAATTAGAGTAGGTATTAATAAATTTTCCAAATTAATAATAAAAATGAGTATTTATTTTCTAATATAAATTATTCTCCTTTATTATAATGATATTAACCATATTTGTGCAACACCAACAAGTTAGGGGAATATTAGTGGATAAAATAAAACAAGCAGCTATTGGTGCACCCTTGTCACAAAATTCTCTAAACTAGACTAAAAATCACGAAAATTTAGTACATATTTAGTTTATACAATGCGAGATCAGCTTATACTGGAAATTATAGCTTGATCTGTAGCCGTGCGTACCACTCCAATATTTTATTTAGAATTGTATGAAATGTCTGGCACAAGCAAGACATCAAGGATAATGGCCTAAGAGAATCTGATGAGACGGGATTTGTTCCTGTTGTATCACTAAAATAAACTAACGATTTAATTCGTCCCCACAAAAAAAAGTCAAGAGGCGTCAAATCAGCTGATCTGGGGGGCCACTGGATAGGGCCGCCGCGACCGATCCAGCGCTCTCCAAACTCTTCATCAAGGTGCTGCCGAACACTTCTAGTGAAATGGGCAGGGGCACCATCGTGTTGGTAGAATACCTCTTGTAAATTATGAAGAGGAATGTCTTCTAGCAGCGTAGGTAGAGTTTCTCGTAAAAACAGTAAATATGCGTCTCCTGTTAATCTTTGTAAGAAGACTGGCCCCAGTATGTGTGTACCAATGACACCGGCCCAGACGTTAACTGAGAAACGGTGTTGGAAGGAATCCACTCTGCATGCGTGAGGATTTTCGTGCATCCACAAATGTGTGTTATGTTGATTGTACATCCCCACGCGTGTGAATGTACTTTCGTCGGTCCAAATTATGTTCCGCTGCCAATTTTCTAATAACCAGCGGCTGAACTGCAAACGTGGTACGTAATCGTTTGGAGTCAACTCCTGGCATCTTCTGAGGTGGAATGGATGTTCTTTATCACCACGAAGTGTTCTCCACACATGCATATGACTACATTCAAAGTGTGGCGCTGCTTCTCGGGTACTGGCATGGGGATTCTCATCGAAATAGTCCAGGATTTCGTTTTGAAGACGAGTACGTGTACGCACGTTGGCTCCCCTATCGATGGCTGTGTTTGGACGGAACGTTCCGTGGTCGCGAAGCCGCTGAGTAGCAGCTAACATTGTCCTGCGGTCCACTCTTGTACCATACCTTTGGTTAAATGTTCTGCAAGCTAGAACCACATTATCACCACACGTTGCCAAAGTCCTCACCATTTCGGTATACTGAACATTAGTGTATTGGAAAGACATTGCGCGCGAAAGAATTATTTGATAACACTAACTACGTAACATCTTTCCACTAATATTGCCCGCGCGTGACTAATGTTGAAAGTTGACTAAACTTGAAAGGGAACGAAAGTAAGTAGGTGGTTAGCGGAGCAATTGTGTCCTTTGTCCAGTTCCTGTTAGTGTGTGCGTGCGGTCAAATCGCTAAGTTTACAATGCATTTGTTAACGTTCTTGGAATAAGGTTTATTTTTCTTTATTTTGTATTGAATGATGGAATTTTTATGAATACCAATAAAACTGCGATTTTAAAAGTCTTATTACTTTGACTTACGGTCCATTTCAATTTGTTTTGATTGTACAGGGTTAATATGACAATAATATCCGTAGTTTTAATTATTTTTGGGATAAAAAATTACCTATATTAAAAATTATATAAATCGATTCAGTAAACGATTCTGAACAAACTATTTTCAGGATGTGCGTTAATTAAGTTACATGTTGTATACCGTCACCACCTGGAACTGTATCTGATGATTTTATATTTTTTTCTAATTCATGCTGGGAAATACTTTTTTCTAAATGTACGAGTAAATTGCAGGATTTAAAACTTGGCTCCTTATTACTAACTTAATCAGGTGTAAAGACTTTGCAACAATTTATTTGCTTGAGTTTCACTTACATACCGGTTTCGATTATTGTGATAGCATTTATACCATTTCATTGTTCTCCACTTAATTATCATTAGAACAGGTTGAACAATCAATTGATGAACAAAATGTTTTGGAACGACTCACTTCTCGCTCATCTCAAGTCTCTTTGCGCGATACTATGCATTTCGTTTTTACCTTAGGCTATCACTGTATTTGAGAATGTTGGTTCACCTATTACTGGCAACTGTATAATCCCTCGACTGTTCTACTGTTCTTCTACTTCTACTGTATACGAGTATACTGTTATTTGATATTTTGTATACAGAAGCTGTTGGTGTACCTTTATGAATAAATAAAATAAATACTAAATTTTAGATTGTAACAACGATAAATTATTAGGAGTTGGGTTACCACGAAACTGGGCCAGTGCAAGTCTTTGTTCCGCCACATTTTTGAACAACGCGGGTAGGTTTTTGGTCTAAAGTTATTGTTTTGATAACTTTTTTGTTGTATTTTAGACGCCAATTAGACAGGTCTTGAAAAAATATTTTTACCGTGACTATGTGGGGTAATCAAAATAAAGGGCTTGAAGAGACGATTCCAAAATTATAACACGCTAAAAGTATTAAAATAAATAAAATAACAAAATCAAAAAACCCGACTGCAACTACGATTCCAAACAAGTTCACTTTTCAAGCAGTTGGGTGCAGTTGGTGGCATCAAATCTGAAATTGAACTAAAGTAACTTACTGCCTGTCGGGTTTTTGATTTTTTAAATCTAAACTCATGCATTTTCATCAAAATACAATAAATAATATCGTCAATATGTCGTCAGCCGAAATCTAACATTCTAACGCGGGGGTACGCGCTACAACAATCGATCATTTTGTGCGTCGTCGGCAACTAAAACCTATGCCGTGAACACTCTTTGGTCGAGCTGTACATGAATTCGAAAAAGTTTTTTTTTTTTTGTAAAAGTTCCCATAGGAGTTTCTCAGTTGAGGTTTCAAATTCAAATCATATTAATGGCCAGCGGGTCATAATGAAATCAGTACAATATTAATGCCCGGCTAGAGCCTAGGGCTTAAATGACTTGCTTTAAGTTAGGTTTGCATGACATAATAATTTGACGTTAACGAGCTGGTGGCGTGAATATATGAATATTAGATGACACAAGGTCGAGAACATTGTCACAGCAATTTGGTTTCAGATTGTATTGCAACATATTCATAAAAACTAAATAATTAACAAGTTCAGTTGCGACTTCAAATAAATCAAAGCTAGTTTTAGTTTTCCAACCAAATGCCTCTGAAGACCATGTTATGAACAGAAAGTTCAAATCGCCTACCACTACGATACCTCTGGGCTCAAAGGTCGTAAAGGACATTTGGGCGAAAATGACTTATTGATACTGTTTTACTCAGTTTTTAATTCTCTATCGATCTGTATATTCCGTTTTACGAAATGCGCAAAAAAAATGCCTTTACGACCCACATAATTTGAGACGTTAAACATAGTTTGCCTTGAAAATATGGATGTAAAGAACACTTAGTTACCAGAGTGAACTCATTTTGGTAGTAAAGCAAAGTATAAAACCACTTTAGGGTGTAAAATACATAAAAAATATCAATTGTCTTATACCACCTTAGGTGGTTAATATAATTCACCTCAAAAATTTGCATGTAAAGGACATCGTCTTTGCAAATTTTCCTGTACACCCTTACAATTTAAAATAAAAAAATACAAGTGTCCTTTACGACCTAGTTTCATTTTATTTGCTTCCACTAAGGGCGTACCTATATAAGCGTAAATGAGGAATTGTCCCATAAATACTAGAATATTTAAAAAACAACGAATTTAATCTAAACTTTCTAGATAACTTAATAAAAATTAAATCATTTACACGAAACTATTCCTACTCACAATTTTGTGAAATGTATTTATAACGATTAGGTATCGATTATTACAAGATGTTCAAGTTTAGGTTTCCACTTCACTATCGTAGAATTTGATTTCTGTACACAAATTTTCAACCCCTACCTTATTAAAACGACATGGACAAAGAGCTGCTGAACTCTCATCTCAAAGAGAAGATATTTACTTATAAGAGATTTAAGATTCATCAAACCCTTAATTCACCCAACAATGAAACTATCACCTGCAGCTTTGACCTACAAAAAGTCCTGAATACGCCACATACGACAGAGTATGATTACTATTCTAGAAAATATTCAGTGTTTAATTTCACCATTTATGAAAGTCGCACACAGGATGTTAATTGTTATACATGGGGGGAATGTGATGGCAAAAGAGGGAGTAACGAAATTGCAACTTGCTTAGTGAAATATCTTGAGGAAAAGGATAAAACGGGCGTAAAACATCTACTGATGTACTGTGATTCGTGTTGTGGTCAAAATAAAAATAAAATCGTATTAGCTGCCATGAACCATTTCCTAAAATCAGCAATTAATTTGCAGGTCATTCAAATTAACTATTTACTCCCGGGCCATACATACATGCCTGTCGATACAGTTCATGCAGTTATCGAAAGGGAAGTGCGTAAAATTATTGTATGGAGTCCCTCACAGTGGTCTATATATTTCGAGTCGGCCCGCAAAAGACCAAGACCTTACAAAGTGAATGTCATGGAATGTACTGACTTTTTACAATTTGATCAATTAGCTTTAAATACATTCACGCCAAAGACCTTAAAAAATATTAAGTTCAAAAACATCAGAGTCGCGACATTAAAAAAAAAAACATAGCGACCAAATGTTTGTCAAATACTCCATGGAAGACAAAGCAGAGACTCATTCTGTAACATTATGCGAGCCAACCCCAAAGAAAGGAAAAACAAAAGGAAAGGGGAAGGGAAAGTCCAAAGGGAAAAAAGCCAGATTAACAATAAACCAGTGATTGGTATGGATGCAGTGAAGCAGCTATACAATAGTAGATTACCAATAGCCGCTGCGAAATATAAAGACTCGATAAACCTGTGTAAAAATGGAACAATACCTAAAAGATTTCATAAATAATAAGTACAGGGAGTTTCCATGCAATTCTGAGCTACGTGAGACTTTGAACGAAACAGACGAAGAGGACGATGAAAAAAGTGAGAAAGAAGATGATATAAATTATCAGCTGATGATGATTTATTTACTCATCATCTCATCAAACAGAATAAAGTATAATAGAAGAAAGTTAGTTTAAGAGAATAAAGTTGATTAAAGAAATGAAACTAATTAAAAGAGCACAGAAGAGAGTAGAGAAAAGGCAAGCAAAGAAAAACTATGTTAATTACCAAAATATTATTTTTTATTTTTAAAGATTAGAGCTCTGTGTTCAATTAAGTAAGTACAAATAAACGATCTCAATTTGATTACACAAATGTACGTTTTATTTGTTTAATTATGTTATTTCATGAATATTCGTAAAGAAAATACAGTAGTATACACATAAATACATACAAAATTACATAATCCATTTAATACTTAAGTTTAATTATTAATTTATCCTTCTTCTTAGCGTGTGAGAAGAATTGAGAAGAATTTATCCTTTCACCTTAGCGGGTTATCCTTAAGACCTAAAAAATATTACACTTGTCGATTATTTCCTTATTTTGTTTAGTTTTGTGCAGTAAAGTGGATTTACGCCCATAAGTTATATCATAGGGTGAAAATTTGAAGGTTGTAAAGGACTTCTATTTTTAAATTTATGGTCGTAAAGGAAATCTATCTCGGTAAATATAGCACTAGGGTAATTTTTTAACACTGCACTAGATAATACTAGAAATTCTAAATACTTTTTTCCTAGGTTCCATTTAAATAGCTCAAGAAACAAAAAAGTTACAGTAATTTTTGTTTTTTTTTTTTAGTTTTTTGCTTCTCCTGAAAAGTCGCATTTTGTCCTTTACGACCTTTGAGCCCAGAGGTATCGACTAAGTACCTATCACCGGGCTTAAATTGTAGGAGTATAGAAGAGAGTCCTGAATTAAAGTCCTGTAGCATTATTGGGGAATTATTGTTGGGGGGTAATAATGTGCGGCTAAGTGTAGGTCGCCTTTCTGCGATGACTTAGATTTTTTTTGTCCATAATCGTTACCCAAATTCATTCCGCGCATCGTATATGAATGTCTGAACTCACTGTAGCAGAGCAGCCACGTTTACAGATCATGACACCGCCCACCACCCTTCTAGGGTGGTCGTATCTACGTACATCATATCGATCATCCAATATTTCATAGAAAGCGATAAGGCCGCCCATTTTATGTTTAGTAGTGTTAAGAGCGTTTATACCTCAAGCGTGGCAACGTCGCAATTTAGTGTCATATTTCGTGGTTTTAAATGTTTATCATTTAATCGAAGCTATATTTTAAAAATCTGTTTAATTAACTTTTTAGAATTACGTGAAAGTGTTTAAAAAGTAAGTAGGTAACCGTAATGCTTACAGTTATTTTACAATGAAAATAACGCCCTGCAAGTTTCCAATGTATTATTTGCATATAAATAGAACTGTAAACGCAACGATTTCTTACCTTTTACACAGTTTTAACATAATTCTAAAAAGTTAATTAAACAGATTTTTAAAATATAGCTCCGATTAAATGATAAAAATTGAAAACCACGAAATATGACACTAAATTGCGACGTTGCCACTCATAAGGTATAAACGCTCTTAAATGTATTTTTATGTGTACTTATATTATGATCTGAGGTATTTTCTGATGTACAATAAAGTACCTATAATATAAATAAATAAATATTTCTGTGTTCCCTAAACCGTCACACAATCAACTTTCCGTAATGATTTTATTACCAAAGTCACGTGATTCAATAATATGTTAAAAACAAATATACATAGTTTAGTCCTAACTCCGCGCGTTCTGCTGACAATAAACTTTTAGGTTATTCATGTTATGATTAAAATGTGACAAGTATTTACCCGGAATAATTTATATACTTGAAGAAAAGAGGAAAATATTATGATCGCGGGTACTTGCGACAAAAATTGCCAGAATGTGTGTGTCGCGAGTTATAGCGATAAGTAGTGAGTAATATGCGAGCCAGCGGTTCTCAACGGGAGGGTCGCTAAGAGTGGCCGTTTTTTACTTGAAATATATTGTGTTTTTTTTTTATTTAAGTATTTTTTTTTGAGCATGGGAAATCATCAAATGTACCCTCTCGCTCTGGGTCGAGCGGAAGGGAGTGTCAGACTCTTACTGACTAAGACCCACCCGTGTTCCTTCCTTGGCCCTTTATGTTCCGGGTCAGCGGTACCCCTTTCGGACAATCCCGCTTTCCCGGCAGGCTTGGGCCCTAGTGGGCCCCCTCTTCGATGCTGACATCTCTTTGAGGCGCGCGTGGAACACGTACGCGCCGTCCGCATACGCGCCGTCCGATATTTTGTGTCTGGGTATGATTGTGTTTTGTCATAGGTGAAGGTGTGTAAGTAGTTTGTAAGTGTATGTTAAACATTATGAAAGTGGTTATTATTACAAAAGTAAGAACAATTGACGCATAAGATAAAATTCTTAGTAGCATGCAAATTATTTTGAAATTAGAAACTTCTCTAAATCCTTTTCCGACGTGATTACAGCGGGTGGTGTTTTTTCGTGGCAAGTTCCTTCGCGCGTTTAGGGTAATAATTACCCTAAACGCGCGAAGGAACTTGACATCAAAGCGTGGGTAAAAAATGCTCAGTCTACATGCATTCTTATGCAGGATTTTACTAGCTATCGTGAGGTGCTCGTTTATGAAGACTAAAGTTATGCCATTAGATTTGTTGATTTGAAATCAGCAATTATATAATAATTCGCATAGGTTTAGCTGTTTGGGATTGCAGTGGCTGAACTCGGGTTATAAATTCAATATCTTCCTTGATTATGTTGGCGTTGATTGAGGTAGGTTGCTAGTTTTAGTAACAACTGTGGCAGATCTTCATCAGATTCATCCGGTATCCTACTATTTCGATATTGAGGAATCGATTTTGCTGTAGGCCACGGTTGTACTCTATTTGGGTCTTTGGGGAGTTCAGTTGTGGGGTATTTTTGCACTCGGGGCAGATCTAAGTTCCCTGTCTGTCTGATCCCAATCTCCTCCTGCCAAGCTCAGAGAGACTAACACAAGAGAAGTGAAAAGTCAGACGACAACTCGAAATGTGGGCGCCATCCGACATCGCATCTGCACATTTTTTACAAGTGAAATTCATACCGCAAGGTTGGTAACCGCTGGCTGGCCGGAAGGTGGGGCGTAGTAGCTATGCCGCGTTACTAGATGTCATGACCCAATGTTCCCGTAGCGCGCAGTAATTATTTGGTTCTAATCTGCTCCGGTATGTTATTTTGGCGGCAAAGTGTTAGATCAGCTGGCTGGATCCACACTGCACGGTGAGCCGGATTCGAATCTTGTCGGTAAACATTTTTTTTAAATATTTGTGTAAGTATACTTTTAAGATTGCAGGAAATGTGCCAGTGATAACGACTACTCTATAGTAGTATTTGCGACTACCTTTGACCGGTTGACATTACATGACTTACCTACATTATTTTATTATTTTCTTGTTGTATTATGTGCCGAACCGTTTCAAAACATTTAAGTATATATTTTTGTTTTTTTTTAAACATGTTTTTTCTTACCTTTTTACATAAACAAAACATTTTATTTATAATTATGTAAGTAGGTACTTTTAATGTTGTAGAAAATTTGCCAGTGAACACGCCTACTTTTGACCGGGTAGATATTGCATGATTTACATTTATTATTTTCTTGTTCTAGTATGTGCCGAACCGTTTCAAAATATTTTTGTATTTATTGTTTTTTTTTTTATATTTTTCTTCTTACCAATTTCTTTGTTTGTTTTAAATTTCTTCTATGCATTAGAAATTATATAATATTATGTGGTCGGAGGGTACTCAAATTAACAACACTATGCATTAGTATCCAATTGCAATTGAAAAACCATAAATTCGTATCGAACACTCAAAGCAAATGAAGTACCTACTTAATTAAAAGAAACGAGAGGCAATTAACTTAAGTATATCAGTCACGATTTTTAACCGGCTTTAGAAAACAGGAGGAATTCCACTGCCAGCCGTGCCCTTGGCAAGTCCAGCTACCAAAACGATTTCCCTTGAATTGCATCAGTAGGCCTGTAGCTACTAAGAGGACTGTGTTTCAATTTCCGGCTCTGTTTCGATAGGGGTAAAGTTCAGTGCCCAAGTTGGGTAGGTACATTAATAGTTAGATCACGTGACAACATCGTGAGTGTGAATTTGAAGCCATGTTCGGTTGTATTTTATATGACATCGTGTGTGATGTTAGGAAGTTCGACGCCACGCGCTCATTCAACATTTATTTTAAGCTATTGTTCTAATAGAATATGGGTATCATTTAAGCTATTACCAATTTAATTAGTTTTGTGTTTCTTAAATAATAGGGTTTGTCCTCCAAATAGTAGATCTGTCACCAAAATGTAGTCACCAAAGAATGCAAAATCAGTTCCACAATAAATCACCTAAAATCCTGAGATATAAGGTCTAGTACCAAATAAATGTTTTTGTATGTATTATAATAGGTGTGTCCTAATAAGTATTTAAGCAAACTAATTTAAAGAGATCACCAATGGTAGTAGTTTTCTTATTCACCACGGATCGATTGATATACATAATATGTCGACGGTAGGGCTTGGTCGACGGAGCCCCGCTTAGCGGGGCTCCTACTTCTGGGTGGTTTATAAAAAAATAACCACGAAGGGGATGGCGGGGTCTCTCGACCCCGCCATCCCCTTCTAACCTGACCTGTCCGAGTCGGGGTGCCCTAAAGTCCAGATTGCATCCAGTTTCTCCTGGTAATTTGTCTCGGGTATCATTTAAGCTATTACCAATTTAATTAGTTTTGTGTTTCTTAAATAATAGGGTTTGTCCTCCAAATAGTAGATCTGTCACCAAAATGTAGTCACCAAACAATGCAAAATCAGTTCCACAATAAATCACCTAAAATCCTGAGATATCAACCTGGGAACAATTTTTGTTTATCTGAGAACGAAAATATTTCGTGGCGATAGATCTATTTATTAGGTGATACAACTTGATGACAAATATAAATTTTGGTGATAGAAAATATAGTTCCCATAGAATATGTTCATATTAAAATATAATATGGCAAGATTAACGAATATACCAACCCTAATATTCTAACAAAAAAAAAACAAAACGCTTAGTTTGACTTGTGTAGTTGTGTCATAGACTATAATAAAGTAACAGTAGGTACTACGTTTTCATACAAAATGGCCGAAACAACGCGCTTAGAAATCTCAGTGTACCTACACCAGTCCGCAACAGTCTCGACTCTCGAGTGCGCGGCAGTTACGCACGAACGCGGAAGGAGTGACATTTATTTACGTGAAATATGGAACGATGAAATCGACTGTAATTCAATGCAGGTATGGATGTTTGCGTTCATCAAAATCAGAAATATATTTTTTTAAATTACCAACTCAGTCGGCAACGTAAGCCTTTAAGTAGAAATTTAATATCAATAATTTTAGTTTTTATTTATTTCTGTGTTAGGTAAGTAGTTGTATATTTATTGAAGCGTAGCGAGCATAACGTGCTTGATAGATTCTTAGTAGGTGAGTATCTGTGTGATCTGCGGTATGGAGTTAAAATCGGGATAGTGCAGTTGAGTCTCTTACATGTCTCAAAATTAAGCGCGGGTTTGTTCGCTGCGGCCATCCGGCCATTTTGATTAGTCTGTCCATAAACATTTCAAAATACGACGAGTAGTTTAGGAGATAAGAGGGAACATACATACATGCCTGTCAAAATCATAACCCTCCTGTGGTAGTCGGGTAAAAATTAAAACTTACAAGATTTTCAGTAATAAGTATATTTTAACAAAATAAAAAAGGGAAATAAAATATCGAGAAAAAAGTAGTAATCAAAAGATAATATTATTATGTCATCATGACTATCAAACACCTACGTCAGCCAAGAGGCACAGTCACTGGGCAACCCTAGTGCGTGTTTATACGCCGAGCCGTACACAATTATTTCAAGGTCACCGCCGAAACGTAATACTTTTACTGTGTTATACGAGTAGGTTTGTGTTTTAACTTCATGCAATTTTAATAATAACAGTGTAATTTAATATACATATATAAATATTAATACATAAATTAATAGCGAAACTGAAAATTGACTTTTCGTTAAACGGAGAGTAAAAGAAAACAATGTAATTTTACGAAAACTTATTACTACTTACTTAAAATGGTCAGGTTTTAAACTTGACAAAATTAAGTAAAAAAAAAAAAAACAACAACGAAATTATAATCTGTTATCTTTGTTTGTCGAATTATTGATACTTATTCGTCAATATACAAAGTCTTTATTTTACTGGCCATAAATTACAGTTAAAAAATTTGAAAGCAACTAAGTAAGACCATGCTACGTTGTGTATCTTAAGATACGGTATAGGTACCTACTTAGCAATAAGACGATCGATAGTAGGAAGTAAAGTGAGTAAACAGGTGCTAGGCAATTACGACAAACAAATGAACCTAAATATAAGAATCCCATTGTATGTAGGTACGAACGAAATATTTACGACATCAGTATTGTGTTTAAAGGTCAGTAAAATTAATGGTTATTGGGGTCAAATAATGATGTATTGTTTCGCTATTGAGAGTGGTTGCTTCGCTATAGTGTTCCAATATAAGGGTAACAATGTAAACCAAACGAACGGCTTGTGGCCAAGTAATAACAGCAGCACGGATCGATCGATCAGGTTAAGCTACGCTTGTCACGTTTTGGTCCGTGGATGGGTGACCATCTTTACAATCCAAAAACCCTCCATGCCTCGGAAAGGCCGTTAGTCCTAGCTGTCATTGGTCGATCTTTGACAGTTATTACGGGTGGTCAGAAGCCCAAAAGTCTGACATCCAGTCTTACTAAGAGATATCGTAGTACCCAGTAACTGGGTTGTGGAGGTCAGATAGGCAGTCGCTCCATGTAAAATACTGGTATTCAGCTGCATCCGGTAAGACTGGAAGCCGACCTTATCATAGTTGGGAAAAGATTATTATAAACCAAACGAACCTTAGCAATGTCTACGTTTTAAGTAGTTTTTCGTTAAATAGAAGTTCGCTATATAGATATATATGTACACTGTATTTATTATCATCTAACTACATTCCCGGAAACGACTTCAAACAAATTCTTTGTCTTTAGCTTTACACAATGTTGGCTTTACAAAACAGTCGCAAGCCTAAGAAATAACCTTTTCAAACAGTTTGCAGTCATAAATCAAGTTTTATTGTACACATACATGCGCGCCGGGCGCCCGATGACGTTTTTTGTCGAGCACTTACCCGCGTTTTTTTGTAACGTAAGTAAGGCACTTGAGTAGGTATTAGACAAGTTTTTTAAAAGTTTGTACACCAATTTCTCCGTAACTCCCGCGCCGATTTACGTGATTCTTTTTGTGAGGTAGCAGGCGGTGCGTTATCGTGGCAAAGCGCGCGCCCACGCACCTCACGCGTCTCGGATGCGATAATATGCGTATAGTCAAATATAATAAGCAATGTGCGCACTTTGTCGTGGTATTGCGGACACCATTCAGTATTAAAATATAATAGAATAGAATACTCTATAATATGAACACCTTATCAATTACAGATATAGTTGTATAAATTTTACGTAGGGTGACACAAAAGGCGGTCTTATCGCTAAAAGAGATCTTTTACAGACAACCTTTGGATGGATTAGAAGGAGAAGGTGAAACAATACGGCAGGTAGTCAGTGGTGTACCATTTACATTATACAGCGTTTTGTCAAATTATACGGCATTTGGTTAGGAATTCCAAATTCAAATTTATTTTCAATTTAGGCTTGTGTATTTGTGTTTCCAATTTAGCGATTCATTTGTTTTAGCGCCATTTGATTTTACTTTGACATCGTTCTGTTCTAAATATGGAAAATTTAAAATATCGGGTTATTTGCGAATAACTACGAGTTCCACCGTGGCACCAGCGCTGCAGAAACAACTCAAAGGATTAATTATGTGTATGGGGAAGCTACCGTAAAAGAAAACACGGTACGTTTTGGGTTCCAACGTTTTCTTCAAAATATAGCTTAAAAATTGCAATTTTTTTTTTCGATAATTAAATTAAATTTGACATATTAACTTAAATTAAAAAAAAATAATGAATAAGTAATCAGTTTCAAACAGAAATGGACTGGCAATCTGGTTAGTCCGTTGGTCGTTTGCTATGGCAACACCACAAGATAAATGTCTTCCGTTGTGGGCGGTCGTTGTTTCGTGCGTTTATTTAAACTTAAATAAACAACTATCCTATTGCGCCATTAAAACGTTGAGTCAAGCATCCAGTTCTTCCGTTCCATTGACAGGTGTTAGAAACTCGTGTTTCACGGTGAAGGAAAACTTAAGAAAGTGCATTAAGAGTGTGAGCCCTCAACTTCACAAGATGCCAGCATCACGTTACACCGTCTTCTTAAACCAGGTCGAACAAATAATCTTCGGTATGTGTTGGTATTACTTACTTAATTTGTAGTTACTTACATGTTTCCTTTTGAGTGCCTAGCTTGTTGTAAACTCGAATGTAATTTTTTGTATGACGCTTAAAGTTTTGCACCTTCTTACACTCTTTTCAGTTGTGAATTGTGGGCGAAATACTGCTTCCCGAATGAACCATGGTCATCACCTGAATTCCAAGGAAAACTGTTTCCTCAACTTAAACTGCTGTGCAGTAAACATTTCAAGACATGTTTCATGACTCATGAAACATGTCTTGAAATGTTTACTCCTTCCACTCTGGCAGAATAAAATTCCTACATAAGTTCCGGTTTTTTTTTAATAATCCACCAATTCCGGAGGAATGTCCATATTAATTATATACGTTTCGGATCAATGACCCCATTTCAATCTACCTACTCCGATCACTATTCATGAGTCAGAAGCTCTTTAGAACTGCAGTACCATTGAAGAGTTTGATGAGGTCAGACAAACAATATTTTTTTTACTGTAACTTATTAATAATTAGTGAATGTATTGTGTCATCGATAAGATAACCCTGTTGCAACAATTGTGTGAAATAGTCCAAATGGTATGAGGCTGATAACCCGTACAATGCACAAACTGTACGGGTTATCAGCCTCATTCTAAGTTGCCTGGCTTGAAGTTAGTCTCTCTGAAAGTTCGCACATGTAGTACCTACACGTATAGTCGCTATGACACCATAGCCTTCTGTCACCATTTAGTCCCTGAAAACTTTAGTTAGGCTGGCCAACTTAGAATGCGCGTATGTAGGTACTGTGTCAACGGTGTCCTGTGGGGACACCTCAATTGAAAATAAACATGTATTTTTTTAGCAAAAATCTGTTTTTTTTCATAATTATTTACAATAATCGTAAAATTTCTCAGTAAGACCATTACCATTTGCTTTTTGCAATTGCAAGTCATGAACTCAACCCCATCGTTTCTAATCGACTGTTAAAGAAAGGTCCAGCGCTCGGCTACAAACTATAAATTGTTTAGCAGGTAAATAGCATTTTTTTAAATATAAAAAACAAATGTAGATTTTTTAAAATTTTTGTTCCATCGGTAAAATTAAGCAAAGATTCCCTCGTTTCGATATGATCACATTTTAAGACTCAGACTGTATTTCAATAATACCTTGTTACATGTATAATCTAATCATAATCACTTTAAACCTGCTCTCCGGACCTATAATAGTTTTAAAATATCAGGAACTTTTAAATTCGCAGGCTATAAGTGTCGGTAAACAAAGTTGAATCCCCAAAGCTCGAAAGTATAACCATACCATACCTAGATATATACATATACTAATAAATATAATATGTATACCTATATACATACACACACAAGATTCAAATTTCGCGCCTAATATTGGTTTGTCAAGCTTTTAGTGGGGTAGCACTAGATGGCGTAAATTCCTGTCTAATTTTTTTTCTATGTGCTTTTTGCTCTTGAGTATATAATGTTCTGTGGTCACGCCCAGGGCCCCCTTTTTTTTTTTTTTTTTTTTGTGGGTGGGAAATCATCAAATAACTTCTCCCGCTCTGGGCAGAGCAGGAGGGCGTGTCAGACTCTTACTGACTAAAACCCACCCGTGTTCCTTCAGTTGCCTCTGCCAGGGGCCACGGTAACCCTCTTGGACTTTTCCGCAACCCCAGCAGGCATCGGTCCTAGCAAACCCCGTCATTGGTGCTGACATCTCTTTGAAGCGCGCGTGGAACACAACGCGCCGTCGACCCGGGCCTGGTCCTTATCGAACGGCGAGCTGCCCGTTGCTCGCCGTTCGCAAGCCCGCGCCTACGGTGGCCGGGAATCGGCCTGCGATTCCCGACGCCCAGGGCGTCTCCTGCGGCGGCTAGGGGCGTGAGGGCGCAAATTTTCCCTCTCCCTCACGCGTTCCGCCTCCTCCTTTGCGCACATTACTGCTTCGCAGAAGGAGGTGACGGCTTCCCAAGCCCTCTCGCTCCGTACCTTGGCCTGGACCAAGGCCGGACGCGAGAGATCGCCACCGCCATGCGCCTCCACGAGGACACGGCGGTGCTCCGCCCAAGCCGGGCAGACCTCCACCGTATGCTCCACCGTGTCCTCCGGGCGATCCACACAATGGTGACACCCGGGCGTTTCCTCCCGCCTTATCCGGAACAGGAACCTCCCGAAACAACCGTGTCCGGTGAGGACCTGCGTCAGGCGGAAGGTGAGGACGCCGTGGCGTATCTCTAGCCACTCCTCAAAGAGGGGACTTATCGCCGCAATTGTGGCGTGCCCAGCGCTGGGTTGCGACAATCGCACTCTCCATGCCGCCCTGAGATCCCGCCGGAGCTCTGTCCGCTGTACCGTGATTTCTCGCTGCAGCAGAGCTACGCCCCGGCGTTTCGCCTCCTCGCGCCACTCCCAAACGTGCGCGAGGACTTTTGCCTCCAGATCCCATGGCGGTAATCCGGCAAGGAGGCTCGCCGCCTCACCGGAGACCGTACGATATCCCCGGACCAGCCGGGTGGCCATTACCCTTTGGGGCGCGTTCAACCAGCGGGCTGGCCGCCGCCTCAAGGAACGCGCCCACACCGGTGCAACGCCCAGGGCCCCCTGGCTGGACGTTTTGAGTTCACTCAAAGGCACCACAGCAAAGACCGGTTAAGGGGCCGTGCACGAAATCGACTGATTTTGATCAATATTGTGCATTATTTGTAGGAAAGGGAAACATTATTTAAACAAAATTATTTGTGATTCGAAAATTTGAGTTCTTTGTTTTGCATGTAGCTGAAAAGGGATTTTTCAAATAAGTTAAGTATTCATGGAAAATCACTAATATTCGCAACAAGTTTTCCAAAAAATGACGCGAGACTGATGTTTGATAATTTTTTTACTAGAAACTACGTTTGATTGTGAACATTAAAAATTATCGTCAACATCATTATATGGTCTTCTTGCATGTAGCTGGACCACTTTTTTCAATTTCGATACAAAATATAGCAGAAAAATTATGTTGAAAAAACCTATTTTTCGAAACAAACCCTGGTAGTAATGTATTTTTTACTATTATTGAGCAAGCCGTTTCAAGAAATTTAAAAATCACACACTAATCTTCAGCTAATCTTAAAATAAAATTAAAATTTTATTTTATGATTATACAATATTTTCATTTAGTAAATCAAAGTAAAAAAAACTATATTTACGAGAGCGCAAAAGTGATGAAACTATTAACAAGTGCCGTGACTGACACGAATGGTTTAGCGCCATGAAAACTGTACTTTAGTAGTCACACAGACATAATGTTTCAATTATTTCCAGCTTTGTCACAATTAGATAAGAAATTAACAAAAGAGGGTGTTTTTATGTGCACGGAGCCTTAAGCAGGACCACGGCCTCTCAAGGCCAACTGCAAGCCGCCAAACATAAAAAAAAAAAAAAAAACGCGGCCAAGGGCTTCTCGTCTCGACGACGACGGACGGGCCTGTTTCGCCCGAGACGTTTGCCGCTCCCAACGTAACTCGCGAATCGCACGTGATTTTATACTAGACCTAACCAGTTTTGAGTCGGTATTTTTTATTTTATTTACGGATAGTGCGACTTTGTGATTTGTTAATGTTATTCATACATATTAATGTTTTGCGTTGTACTATTAGTAAAAAAGTGAAATGGGTCGAAAAAGTGAACTTTGTTATGACGGAAAAATCAAAGGTTAAATAGTTATTTGTTATACAAGAGTGCAAAGTTGCTTTTTAACCGCGTGTTCAATTTTGATGACCGAGCAAGCGAAGGATTCTAAAATTGAATCACGAGCGCAGCGAGTGATTCAAAATTAGAATCCTGAGCGTTAGCGAGGGAATCAAAAGAGCACGAGGTGAAAAATCTTTGCACTCGAGTGCAACACGTAACTTTTCATTCCACCTCAGCGAGGAAATGACTAAATGCAAAAAAAAAACGTTTACAATCACAAGATAGGTACACTTTTATTTCAGTTTAGGTATTAATTACTACATTATGACAGGTAAGTATTACAGAATAATCTTTAAATTATAACAAAATAATACTAAGGTATAATTAAGAAAATTTTAAAGTAACGTTGCTACAGTTATTTAAATTGAGTGTAATATTTTTGTTTGGTACTGTAATATTGGTGTTAGTCACTTGTGTACTGTTTTTCGGTAAACTATCTGTCATACTTAATAGTTGTACCGATTCATCGGATTCCCTTGGCGTGAATGTTGGAGAGAGAGGGAGATGGTTAGGTGTTTCATAACGGCTTATTTTTGATGTAGAAGGGCCAGTCCAAGGATCCGATTGAGGCTCTTTCAGTGTAATGGCTCCTACGATGCCTTCACATATTTTAGACTTACTTTGGATGGAATCCTCTATGTATCCCTCTACAACTGCATTGGACTTCCAGCCTCCGTGGCGCTTAAGTGACAGGAGATCAGCTCCGGAATCAGCCAAAAGTGTGGCTGAAGTTCGTCGGAAACAATGACCCGTGTACAACAGGGGTTCTGGAAGTTCAAGAAATGTTGCTATTTCTCGTGGGATACTGCCAATTTTATTAGTACCCATAGGCTGTCTAACACACTTTCCATTGCGATACTGTAGAAAAAATCGATTGATTGGAGTGTTAGGCGGGCGTAAGGCTTGATATTTCTCAACAATCGTTACGTATTCCTTGCGAATGACGAAGTTGCGGTCTCTTTTTGTCTTTGTATTAGGTAAATTAATTAATAGTAAGTCATCTGAATGTTTCTCAATGTTTTTGACATTAAGTTGTGTTAGTTCATTAGTTCGACATGCTCCGTTTATTCCAATAATAAGAACAACCTGTAACGTAAAGAGTATTGTAGTAGATAAATGAATAAAATTGATATGAACGCATAATTATGCCTATCAACATCTACTAAGTATACTATTTAATTGAGATTAATATACTTAAGTAGATACTGAATGTGCAACTGACTTACTTTTGCCGCCAAATATACGGAATCGGGTGCTTCGTTAAGAAACTTTTCAATATCAGATACTGTGAAAACCTTCGATTTTTTTGGTTGATGACAAGATGAGGCTCTTTTTAAAAATGCCACTAATTTAGGATAGGTATCGATATGTTTGTCTTTTTTCATCTTTATTGTTGCTTTTAGCATCGAATACGTACTCCATAGAGTGCTTGCTTTCTTGTTCTCGGATAATTCTATAAAATATGCCAGCAAAACGTTTTCTGAGAAAGTTTTGGCTCCTTTTGCTAGTCGCCACGTGTTGAACATATCGTACTGTTTTAAATACTTCTCGCGTGATTGTTGAGGGAGAAAGCTCATTTGCGCATTATTAACAGTTTCAGTCAATTCTGTTGGCGTCAAGCAAACTTCCTCGTCGCTAGAATCACTCATTTTAGTTTTTTCACTTGTTTTCAAGTTTCTTGTTTTTAATATAAGGTTTAACAATGACGTGAAAAAATGCCGCGTAAAGAACCGCGTACAAAGCAAATTGAAAAAAGAACACCAAGAAGGTTCCGAGTCTGAGTTTTTAACAAATTAAAAAAAAGTTGTATGATATATTCGGCACCATAGAGGTAGCAGTAAATAGGTTTAATGTTTTTTTTAATTCACAAACTTAGTGCACACGATGTTCTAAATTCAATTTACTTTATCCTCTAGAGAATAAAAACGGCTTTTCCACTCAGATATTGAAGATTAAAAATACTCTTTCCGAGATGGTGGGATGAAAAGGTAATTTACTATTATTTCTATAATCTGAAAATTTCTTAACTAATTATAATTATTATATTGAATTAAAAAAGCAGAAATCTACCGAACATCGTATATTACCTGGAACATCATCGATGAGCGAATAGGATGGGGAGACAAAAGGTATTTCTTTTTTATCTAGTAATGATTCTAGTTACATAAATCACGAAAGTTTCATCACCATCCACAACTGCCTCTAAGAAATTGAATAGAATTTGTTGGTAGGTACCTACTAATTTAATAATAAATGTATTATTCATTATTTGCTGTAACTCGAATGTGAGTTTTTTCATACAGAAAACGCTACTATGAACTACGAAGACCATTTCGGTGTGCGTTACGCCAGCGGAATGTTGTCGCTTTTCAGGATTTTGACTTCACAGATAATTAGTACCTCATGTCGCGTAAATGTGCCCGAAATTTATAATTTGTGCGTCCCGCCGATCCGAAGATATTCACGTATGTTTAAGAGATACAGCATTTTGCTAACCGTTACCCCAGCGGCATCCTGAAGAGCATCAAGAGCCCTATTTATTCTGGCTGTCTTTTTCATGGTGTTATTTTTTTAATCGCTCCAAACCTTATAAAGACAACATTACTGTTGTAGTTTGTATAATGAATTAATAAGTAAGGTCAAATATAAAAATATCCTAGGTAGGTAGGTATATTTGGGCGTACATTAAACCAAAATTAAATATTTACCTAATTATAGATACGTAGAGGATAAAATCTGTACTATGCTAGGTACATCCCTTCTTCCAATTCTCTATATTCTTAATTTCCCCATTGGGATCACTATTAAATCAATTTATTAAGCGTTCCCAATCTTGGATCGTCTGTATTCTACCTTTTGCGTTTATATTAATTTTGTTTTTGTCCCCGTGTCTGTAAAATTTTAGACAAAAGTGTTTTTTATTTGAAAGGTACTCAACATTAAAAGCTATGTTTATAATGTGACTATTATGGTCAAGGGAATTAGTTTATTATGTTTACTATTTTACAATTACAGTTAACTCTTTACACTAGGTACTAAATTAAATGACTAACTAACTACATATACAAATAAATACAAAAAGATAAGGACACTTAACCGTCGAAGTACTCGTCCGCACCACTGTCATCCGGAAAAGTGCCCAGAAGACTGGCAGCACAGCCACGTTGAATGGCAATGCTAATTCTTTGGCCAACGAACAACCCAGTTCTCTGGTAACGTGAAGTGTCGAACTGTTGGTGAGAAATTTCCTTAAAAAGGAGACGCGCGATCGGGCCCTATGAACCGAGCGTTTCAACCCCAAACATATCAAAACTGTAGTTACCCATAAGATTACAGTATTTTCGCCGCTTGAGGGTCTCAGCAGCCGCAGCAGCGGCACCAGCACAGCCCGCCGTGCTAGGAACATGAGATTGCGCAAGGGTGTCGACACAGGTTGCGTCCCACACCAGAGGCCTACTCACCTTCCAGGGCAATAACGTCATGCCGTCTGGTCTCTTCCCGTCGTCACGTACCAAGCCATTTGGTTCTAAGACCGCTGGTACGCCGCGCCGCCCGGCGGTAACAAGGGCTCCACGAATAATATCGTTGATGCTGGCGTGCCGTGCTATGCGACCTGCGCTCCTGCAGCAGGACAGGCCATGGTGTCCGAGGCTGTCGACTGTTTCACCACAGTGACACCGATGCGGAGCAACACAAGGTGTGCCCAAGCGGAGACACGTAGTGAGCCGAAACGGTGAGTCATCTATCATAGTGCCTATGGTGGATGACGGGAGCGCCTGAAGTCACAAACCTGACTCCCATTCTCCCACAGCCAGCAGACGGGCACGCTCAACCGTATTAGATGAGAGTTCAACGGGGTATTCCGTGTAGTACTGCAGAGCGGCACGTCCCACCGCCTCTGG
Source organism: Brachylomia viminalis (assembly GCA_937001585.2). NCBI lineage: Eukaryota > Metazoa > Arthropoda > Insecta > Lepidoptera > Noctuidae > Brachylomia > Brachylomia viminalis. The sequence goes on along the minus strand of OW443305.2, from coordinate 4,413,111 downwards.
GAGGACGGGTTGTCGGGCAAATTCATATTGGGACAAGCCATTTTCCAAGTGTTCAACGCATCAAACCAACACGGTACCTCAAAATCGACCAGCGAGGAAAATCATAATGTTCCTGGTTAGTTTATCGGTACTGTGGACCAAGAAGAGGAAGGCCGGTAAACTTATACTTGAAATTTTGCGGACGCCGCGCGTCTAGACCAAAAGTGTACTTACTGATCCATAAAGTTAACTAATATTGCAAACTGTGATGCACTGTAACAATATAATCAATAACAATATCTGGGATATCTGCCACTTGAATGATGACGCCACACACAACTTATTTCACATCTCCCTTACTCACTGCACGTTAAAACGAAATAGGAGCACCTCATTCATAAAAATATTATTCGTCTAAATTACGTAGGGCACGCATAACGCTTGTTAACATGGTTGCGATAAGATTTGTATTTTAGTCGTCTACCTCGAAAAAAACATTCTAAGTTCAATATAGGCAACATAAAAAAAAATAACAAAACGTTCGGCATACTATCGGACAACTGACGATACGAGGTGTGGTTCGTTTGACATACTTCGACTCACACTCGTACCATTTTTAAACACCATCGCTCATTAATTCGCTCGATTAACTTGATCGTCACGTATTTCGTGATACGGCAAGAAACTCACAGTCGAGCTACACCGCCAAAGCCGCGCGCGCCGAGCGCCGCCGCCGAGGTCGGCGGCGCGCCGCGTATAAAGGTCTCTGCACACAGCGGGCGCGGCGCGGCGGGACGGGACGGCGACGCGACACTGAGCAGTTGTAATGTACTAGATATTACGGACGACGCCACACAGAGCCGTCCCGCTCGACGCGACGGTAACCGTCGCGCCACGCCGCCGCCGCGCCGAGCGGGAATACAAGATTATACGTACATTTAGTAGAAATGTATACAAAATATAGGTTGTTTTTGACGTGATCGCGCCCGCAGTGTGACCGATGCCGCCGCGCCAGCGCCGCGTCGCCGCCCCGCCACGCCGCGCCCCGCCACGCCGCGCCCGCTGTGTGCAGAGACCTTAAAGGTCTGTTTCTGATTAAAAATCAATAACTTTTTTAGTTCTGAATATTATGTTCCAAAATTTTGCACAAATATCAGAATAGTGTATATGGCTTCAAATGGAATGTAATTTATTATGACTGAATTTAAAACCATACATTACAAAATAAAACAAATTCAAAATTATCAAAAATGTCCAATATTTATTTTCTAACAATGAATACTATTATTTTAATGTTTACAAAAACCAAACATCATAATTATAGTACATCAAAATAAAAATCAATTTAAATAATAAAAACATTTGAAAAACAAAAAAAGTGATTCAAATCGAACACAGATTAATTAATTAATTGTGATGTTTACTAAATGTTATGTTAGTTATACTTGATGAACTTCGGGATCTAAAATTAATTCGTTCACTTTCAAAAGATCTAAGGTATCTTGATCAAGTTCCTTCACGTTTTTAGTATACGGTTTTCCATACGGTAATGCTGGTTATGTAAGGATCTAAAGTATAAAGAAGTGCATGAAATACATCCTCGTTTGTAGTGGATCTTGAGCATTTTCTAGCATGATGTAGACGATTTTTTTTATAATCCTTATTACGAGATTCTTGCGCATCTTCCGAAAGTTGACCAATAGGAAGTACTGCAAAATGCTTTATGACACTTTCTCCATGAATCATAATTTTGCGAACTGAAGATGGCATGTAGTACCATTCATAATTGTTCACATAGATCCTGGCAGTCTGCATAGCATAACTGCCAAGTTTTTCAGCATTTATCATTACACCCGATGACAGAGCTTGCAGAATTATGTAAAGTCGTTTAATCAAATTTATATCCACTCCTGTAATTTCAGCAGAGCAGCTTGCATTGTGAAAAAATCTTCTGGCAGTATTACCGTCATTAGAATGACCTCTTGGTTTGTCGATGATCAATCCCAGCAGTATTACCGTCATTAGAATGACCACTTACTTGTCTTGGTTTGCCAATGATCAATCCCAGCAGTATTACCGTCATTAGAATGACCACTTACTTGTCTTGGTTTGTCGATGATCAATCCTAGCAGTATTACCGTCATTAGAATGACCACTTACTTGTCTTGGTTTGTCGATGATCAAGCCTAGTTCTTCACGGAAACGCCATTGTGCCAGGGTTTTCTTCTCTTGCTTTATTCGTTTCTTTTCTTCGCTTGTGGCTGACCATGTTTGGAAAGACAGATTTTAGGAAATATGTAAAATCATTTCCATACAACGTGCCAAGTAGACAGTCCGTATTGATAAGAATCTTCATTTTCAGGCCTAGCAGTCACTTTAGTCAAAGCGTTAGTTTGGCGTGGAGTAGCTCCACATATTGTTCATGTGGAACCCGAAGGTGCATCTGTTAATACCGGAGCTACTTTGCCATCTATCATTGTAAGAAAGAGACCATGCTTCACTTGCACTCCCTCACCTTCTTTGTTAAATAATGATGGACCCAAAGAATTTATTTGACCTTTTATTTCATCCACAACAGCTTTAGTTTTCTCGGGAGTTTCTTTGCAATATTCTATTAACATAGGCCGGCAAAAACGAACACATGAAGGTACCGGATTTTGCCAGACAACATCACCTGTTAGCTCGTTAATTAACTTTAAAGGCACCAAAGAAGTGATAAATAAATTTGCATCAGAAATTAGTTCAGACTCTTCTCGCAGTTTCTGTTTGTACTGGCTTTGACCGGATGAGTCATCACAGCCCCATTTACTGTATTACTGTATAGAAGTAAGTTATTCAATCCATTCCTATAAACTGAATCTATTGTCAATATTCTAGCTGCAGTGTGATCTAATAAATCTTGAAGTCTTACTATTTTTGCACTTGTGTCTGTACTTTCTATAGCTGAAGATGGTGGATAGCAAGTAGTTTTAACTTCTTGCACTTTGTAATATGGTGGAAACACAAAACATTTTCGTTCGTTCGTTAAATTTCTCAAGTACAAATATTGTGCTTTAGTTAAATCCAAGTCAATAAATACGCTCAATGCTTCTTCATCCGTTAACATTTTTGTCTGCCTTGCGTCTTCTATGAGACTCGAGAATAAGGTCTTATTTTCACTGTCAGCAAACCTTAAGGTTTCCACAAGTTTAGCTTCTGTTCCTTCTCCTATCGAACGTAACCCTTGAAGATTGGCATTATAGACGTGTTCAAATCCATATTCATTAAGTAACATTGTATTTTTTTTTCTTTTACTGGATTCTGACAAGTCTGGATAAGGTACGCACGGTCTCCCACGTTTTCTAGAAGAAGTAGATGGTGTGGAGACGGTTGTAACGCCTTCAGAGTTCGGTAAAGATACTGGATATTCTGATTCGAACCAATTACTGTTTTTCATTAAAAATATATCCTTTTTCCGTGAAGCTTTTCTGTCCATCGTTTATTAAAAGTGGGAATAATATGGCTTTGAAAATCTTTGAGGATGAAACATTAGTTGTTTTCAGATACATGATAATTTTCTTTTAAAACTGTTGATAATGCCTCCAATGATTTTCCTCCTTCGATATACGAAAGTATTATTTCACTTTTAGAACACATGAAAGTAGACATTTTGAAGAGTCAACAAAATACGTAGTTATATTGTATTCGTAACAATTACACTTCTGTTAATTCACCACTATTCTGTTATTTACAATGAAATTAAACAACTGTTTATACAGGGCGTCCCACGGACATGCCACATGGAGGGAAAGTACCTTGAATATTCTAGATGGAACATTTTACTGAAAGAAGACATTATTTGAAATTAAAAAACAATTTACACTGCAATCATAGATATTTAAATAATTACATGGTTGAACCGGAAATCGAACCCGTTACATGGGAAAAATAATCACCCTGTAGCTGTATCATACCGATCGAAAGGCTTCATCATAAGGATTATTTTTTGCTAAATAACATACTACCTATCAAAAATAAAAGGAAGACCATGAATTTTAACATTTTTAATACAAAAATAATCAATTTATCAAATGCTCAAAATGAGTCGCTTCCTGTTGAATACAAAGTCGCACTCTTTTGATTATTTCGATTTGTTGCAAACAACCAGGTACCTACTAATTACGTATCTCTTTATCATTTTATCATGCACTTAAATTACAATAGGGAAATGATGCGTACTTCTCAAGTGGGTACATTTATTAGTAATAGGTACTTATGATAATGTCAGATAGATGTCCTTACGGCAATTTCAGGTTTTAATTTTTCTGAAAACAAAATCACATCAAATGTAAAAAGTGAACGGGCTTAACATGGACGTCCGTCAAAACTATAAAGTTTGTGGTGTTGTAAAAAAATAATTTCATATAATATATATAATTTTTTGATATAATAGTCTAGTTTGGTCCTTAAACTATTGAGTAAAATAAAAAAAAGCCTGCCAATAGCGACATTGACAATAACCATTTTTAATCAGCAGTTGTTCTACGATTTTCCACACGCGTCGCCGCGTCTTGGGCGATCGTATCTAAATAAGTACATCATATATCGTCCATCCAAGTACCTAAGTAGTTGTTCCGGTACTGGCTGTTTGTGTATGTGAGTTTAAATGTTTGTAAACGCACCCACAATACAGGAGAAATTCCAGTTGTGGGGCAATGATGACTGACCGGTTGGCGCAGTTGGTAGCGACCCTGCCTTCTGAGCCGCTGGTTCCGGGTTCGATACCCGGACAAGTCAAACATTTGTGTGCATGAACATGTCTGTTTGACCTGTGTCTGGGTGTGTATATGTATATAAGTATGTATATCAGTCATCAGGTTACCGTAGTACGGGCTCTGCCTAGTTCGGGACCTGAAGACCTTGTGTGATGCTGTAAAAAAAAAAAATATATACTTATACAGGGTGTTTGGAAGGGAGCTGTACATACGCCTAGGGTAGAAACTAGGGATAGTCTGCTACCTACCCCCGCCCATTATATTGACCTTGGCCTCAAGGTTTTTTTTTAATTTATTTTTATTTTTTATTTGACTTTTTTGTGATTTTTTGACTAAAACTACCTGTAGCTCAAAATCTATCCATGGGACCGGTCGGCTAATGGTCTTGTTTTAATCGTTAGAGTCTTAGGGTCCTGCAAAAAATTATTTTACACCAGAAAATTGTGGAGAAGAAAAGTTATGGGGCCTGAAGTACCGTAGTAAGGTAAAGAAATAATTTTAAGGTAAGGTAGTAAGGTAAAAAAAACCTTGAGGCCAAGGTCAATATAATGGGCGGGGGTAGGTAGCAGACTATCCCTAGTTTCTACCCTAGGCGTATGTACAGCTCCCTTCCAAACACCCTGTATAATACTTCATAGAAAGCGATAAGGCCGCCCATTATATATTTAGTACCTAGTGTTAAATGTATTTTCTGATCTACAATAAAGTATATACTTAATATAAATAAATAAATAAATATTTCTGTGTACCATATTCCGTCACACAATCAACTTTCCGTAATGATTCTAATACTAAATTCATGTGATTGAATATTACGATAAAACAAAGAAAGTTTAGTCCTAACTCCTAAGTCCGCGTGTTATTCTGTCAACAAACTTTTAAATTATTCATGTTATGTTTAAAATATGACAAGTTATCCGGAATAGTATAAAATAAAAATAAAATTCATTTAATTCAGATAACTAAATCCATACAATTCAAATTCGATCAACATTAAAATTACAACTAAAAATATTAAAATTAAATTTAAATTACCCTCTTAACAAAGGTTCTCCACAACGGAGAAGAGACCCTGTTATATATAATAGTTGTAGAAAAGAGTAAAAAAATATGAGCGTGGGTGGGTACTTGCGACAAAAATTGCCAAATTGTGTGTGTGTGTGTCGCGAGATATCGCGATAAGTAGTGAGTAATATGCAAGCCAGCGGTTCTCAACGGGAGGGTACCTACATTATGAAAGTGGTTATTATTACAACAGTGAGAACAATTGACGAATAAGATAAAATTCTTAGTAGTTCTTAGCATGCAAATTACTTCGAAATTAGAAACTCCTCCAAATCCTTTTCCGAAGTGATTACAGCGGGTGGTAATTTTTCGTGGCAGCGCTTGCAGACTGAGCAGTTTTTACCCAAACTTTGATGTCAAGTTCGTTCGCGCGTTTACGGCAATTATTAAGCAGGATTTTACTTGCTATCGTGAGGTACTCGTTTATGAAGACTTTCGAAGAATGAACTTCAAAACCTAGATCGTTTAAAGTGATGCCTTTAGATTTGTTGATTTTACGAAAATTAGCAATGATATAATAATTCGCTTAGGTTTAGCTGTTTGTGATTGCAGTGTCTGAGCTCGCGTCATAAATTCAATATCTTCCCTGATTATGTTGGCGTTGATTGAGGTAGGTTGCTAGTTTTAGTAACAACTGTGGCAGATCTTCATCAGATTTCTCCGGTATCCTATTATTTCGATATTGAGGAAACGATTTTGCTGTAGGCCACGGTTGTACTCTATTTGGGCTCTCAGGGAGTTCAGTTGTGGGGTGTTTTTTGCACTCCGGGCAGATCCAAGTTCCCTGTCTGTCTGATCCCAATCTCCTCCTGCCAAGCTCAGAGAGGCTAACACAAGAGAAGTGAAAAGTCAGACGACAACTCGAACAGTGGGCACCATCCGATATCGCATCTGCACATTTTGTACAAGTGAAATTCATACCGCAAGGTTGGTCACCGCTGGCTGTCCGGAGGGTGGGGCGTAGTAGCTATGCCGCGTTACTAGATGTCTTGGACTTGAGCCAATGTTCCCGTAGCGCGCAGCAATTACATATTTGTTTCTAATCTGCTCCGGTATGTTATTTTGGCGGCAGTGTTAGATCAGCTGTATTCACACAGCACAGTGATTGGATTCTAATCTCATCGGTAAACATTTTTTTAAAATATTTATGTATACTTTTAAGATTGTAGGAATTGTGCCAGTGATAACGACTACTCTATAATAGTATAAATATAAGTACCTAAATAACGTCTTTGTGACTACTTTTGACTGGTTGACATTACATGATACCTACATTATTTAATTATTTTCTTGTTCTATTAAGTGCCGAACCGTTTCAAAACATTTACTTAAGTAAGTATTTATATATTGTTTTTTTTTTCATATGTTTTTTTTACTTTCTTCTATGCATTGGCAAGATAATATTATGTAGTCGGAGCTTCGATCAACAATACCAACATAACGGGTCACGTACAAAATCAAAGCTAAATACTGTCCGGTTTAAAAACAGTTTTGAGTTCAACCTGATTACAACCATGGCATCTAGTATTAAAGTCGTGTTTACGTTGGTTGTGTTTCAAGAGCACCAAACAAAATAAGAGCTCTCATGTCTCAAGTGTGCTGTTATTTACCGAGACGTATTTTTTGCGCCGACCCAATATCTAGTTGGTATTGGTGATCGAAGATTCGGAGGCTACAAATTAACAACACTACCTATACATTAATATCCTATTACAATTGAAATTGAAAGACCATAAATTCGTATCGAACACTCAAAGCAAATGAAGTAGGTACTTAATTAAAAGAAACAAGAGTCAATTAACTTATATCAGTCACGATTTTAACCGGCTTTAGAAAACAGGAGGAATTTCCCTGCCGCGCCGCTGCTACCAAAACGATTTCGCTTGCATTGCATCTGTAGGTCTCTATCTACCAAGAGGACTGTGTTTCAATTTCCGGCTCTGTTTCGACAGGGGTAAAGTTCAGTGGCCAAAGTTTGGTACATTAATATTAAGATCACGTGAAAACATCGTGAGTGTGAATTTGAAGCCATATTCGGTTGTATTTTATAATTATGACATTGTTGTGAAGTGACTGGTGTGATGTTTGGAAGTTCGACGCCACGCGCTCATTCAACATGTATTTTAAGCTATTGTTATAATAGAATATGTTCATATTAAAATATAATATGGCAAGATAAACTAATATTCTAACAAAAAAAACAGAACGCTCAGTTTGACTTGTGTAGTTGTGTCATAGACTATAATAAAGTAACAGTACTACCTTTTCATACAAAATGGGCGAAACAACGCGCTTAGAAATCTCAGTGTACACCAGTCCGCAACAGTCTCGACTCTCGAGTGCGCGGCAGTTACGCACGAACGCGGAAGGTGTGACATTTATTTACGTGAAATATGGAACGATGAAATCGACTGTATTTCAATGCAGGTATGGATGTTTGCGTTCATCAAAATCAGTTTTTTTTTTTTATTACCAACTCAGTCGACAACGTAAGCCCTGACTATGGTTTTGTTATTGTTATTAGTAATTAACTGTTTCTTTATTCTACTTCGAAGGTCCTAGCTTATCATTTGTGTCTTCAAGTTATAGCTACATAATTATATAAACGTACTGCAGCATTGCATATGTAAGCGGGTACGCCCTTTATGCCTGGAGGCTTATTATTATGTATTAAGTTCTGTTTACGATTTTATTATTTAGTATAGTTTTCAATAATGGCGTGTGCTAGCTGACATGAGGCAGTTAATTTTAATGTTTCGTAAAGTTAACTGCTCTGTTACTGTTCTTCTAACTGAACAGACAGCTGTGCTGCTGGGGAGTTCGTTGCGCCACTTCTTCTTCCCAGCTAAAGCACTAGGAAGTGGTGAACGGCGGCCGTTTTGGGGGGACTGTCTTATGTAATTTTGACGTTCAAAAAGTGCTGATTCTCAGCGTAGTTTGAATAAATGACTTTAGGTTAAGTTTTTTTTGATTTTGAACTATTTCTTCCAGACGCTAATATGTATAGTCATCCGATAGGTATTCACCTATGATTTTTTTTTTATATAATTCAAAATCGTTCTAGCGTTTGGTTAGGAATTCCAAATTCAAATTTAGGCTTATGTATTTTTGTTTTCAATTAAGCGATTCATTTGTTTTCGCGCCATTTGATTTTTCTTAGACATCGTTCTGTTCACAATTTATAGGGAATACTTCAAATATCGCGTTATTTACGAATACGAGTTCCACCGTGGCACCAGTGCTGCAGAAACAGCTGTAAGGATTAATGATGTGTACCTATGGGCAAGCAACCGTAAAAGAAAATCCGGTACGTTTTTGGTTCCAACTTTTCGTTCTGGAAATGTTGACCTACAGAAATGGAAATGGAGACCCTAGTTGATAGTGAAGAATTAAACGTGATCGTGGAAGCGGTTCCATCGCTAACCACGTCAGAGTTAGCGGCAGGCTTCGGTGTGAGTGATAAAACAATTTTAATTCACTTGAAATAAATTTGAAACTTGAAACAGCTCGAAAAATGGGTACCGCATGAATTGAGTGAAGCAAACCAGCAAACACGAGTCGACTGTTGCGTTACATTACTCAACCGTCACAATAACGAGGGGATTTTGAACCGTAGGTATCTTTACTTGTGATGATAAATGGATCCTGTACGATAATCGGAAATGCTCATCACAATAATTGTACCCAGGAGAACCGGCCAAATCCTGCCCCAATCGAAAGTTGACTCAGAAAAAGGTAGGTACTGGTAAGTGTCTGGTGGACCAGTGCTGGTATCATCCACTACAGCTTCCTGAGATCTGGCCAGACGATTACGGCAGATCTGTATTGTCAACAATTGCAAACCATGGTGGAAAAGCTAGCCGTTAAACAACCGGGACTGGTCAATTGCTTTAGCCCACTGCTGCTTCAGGACAACGCTAGGCCACACACTGCACAACAGACGGTCGCTAAATTAGAGGAGCTGCGATTGGAACGTCTCCAACACCCACCGTACTCCCCGGACCTTGCTTCAACAGATTACCACTTTTTCCGGAATTCGGACAACTTCTTGCAAGGAAAAAAAAAATCTATTCCGACGAGGCTGTCAAAACCACCTTCAAAGATTTTATTGATTCGCGCTCCCACAATTTTTTCAGCAAAGGAATCAATGAACTATCTTTAAAATGGCGAAAGTGCATAGATAACAATGATACATACTTTGATTGGGTACGATGTCTTGTTTAAATACCTTTTGCGTTGGCGTTTTTTGACAACTGTCCTTGCACCTAGTAGGTAGTACAAGAGAGCGTCATGTCTTTGCAACGTATCAATTTTACGCTGGCCAAACCAATTGGGTAAAGAAACAACGTTGGGCATACGTCACCAAGGACAACAATATTTACTGTAAACTGATACAGTTTGCTTTGCTCTTGGGCTTATGAGAAAGTCAAAAAGGCTTATAGCGTTGTTCCGGATAAATAAAATGCTCGTGGAACAAGCTCGACCCGTTCACAGCATACCTTGAAACCCCACCAAACTGGCAACCAGAGACGCTCTTTGTATCAGAGCCCGGTATCTACGGTCTTCTAGCACTCTCAAAAAAATTGTCAGCCAAAAAGTTTACGAGCTTTGTTTACGAAAAAGTGCAGCCCACTAATAGAAAAACGGGCGCGTACGTTTCTCCGCAAATTAAGCAAACCCAAATTACCGAATTGATTTCTATGATGAGAGAAAAAGATTATAGAGGCATGAGGAACAGGGTGTAAAGTTTACTCATACCTCCATAGAAAAGGGAGGATCTTCCGACCAGACGGGTGTCGTGTCTGGTGGGCAACTGCCCGACGATTGATGTCGGGAATTTGAATTTGCAGAATTTGCGTGACATCAGTATGACGCGCAGCTTGCATGTGGCGATGTAGATACCGCTACAAGATAAACAAATGGCATTCTACCAATTTACAATGTAATAATGTAATAGTATCTTACCTTTACTCATTTACTTTTTTTTACTTTTACTTAATACTCCGCAAAATGGCGCAAAATAAACGTAAAGCACAGCACGACGATTTGACTGATAGTGTTTAAAAAGTATTTTTTAATGCCAAAATTGTCGGCTTTGCGATATTCTGTTTCTTTCTGGTAATCAAGATCATTTTTAGGTAACCGGTATTAAAACGGTAACATAAATTCTTCGATACCTGTACCGTAATTTATAAAGGTTTTCGGCCCCTGATTATAAGGCCTTGCACATATTATTTGATGTAAGTATATAAAATCATGTTTTACAATAAATATAGGTACCTATTTTATTATATTCTTGAAATATACTAATATTATTCAATTAAATTTTTACACTTTCGCACCACACTTATTCAATAACAATAAAACTATATATTTTTTACTGTAATAAATTATTTCAAGGTCAAGCAAATGGGCCTTTTTTCGGCTTACCTGCTCGGGTCAGCCAATCATAAACCTGCTTCCTTCGAGTCCAGGGAAGCGCTTTTGTGCGTATCAGCCTTCAGCCAATAACAAATAAGTAGGTTATCATGTTAGAGCGCATGCATGAGTGTATAAACTATTCCAATGAATACTTCACTACGTGTGTATTTAGAGTGAAGACATTGTTTAAAAATGTGTGATACTATAAGTGAATTATTAGTGGCGGTGTATACAAAAGAAGCAACTGTAAAGTTCGACGCTGATATGCGAATATTAAACGAAACTGAACATTCACATGAAAACGTGGTGAGGAAGAAAGTGAAATAATACCTAATCTAATTAGGTAAGTGCTCTCAAGCCATTCAAAAAGAGATCGAGTATTGTGCCGCGGCCGTCTGAGATTCGGAACCAATTTTAAGCATCGTCTTTTTATTCACTGTGCTTTTTTATAATAAATTATCTTTTTTTTAAAGAACAAAGTCTGCAAATGTGTTTATGGACAGTTTGTGTAGGAATGCAACAAAATAATTGAAATCAATGGCAATGTTAGTATTTTTTTAATAAAATATAAAAAAAGCAAGTGAATTCTCATTTGATTGTTAATTAAGTGATACATTTTATACAATATAAATAAATCATATTTAAACTTAACCGCTTATTATTATGGTATGCTTGTAAGTTAGTTATTTAACGAGAGGATCGATTGATTTGTAAAATGTTTTACAGCTTAACTACCTATAGGTACGTAATGAATCAACAGTTATTTAAATAGACAAATAGATTTCCATTTATAACAATAACATCACCACAGAACCTGCAACTTTGATTTTGGTTTTTATTACATAATATTTTATCAAATACAGCAAATTTACATAATAGGTACAGATACAAGCGGCTCGCATTTGTTTCGTCCCATAATGTCCTCATGTTGATCATACGAACTCAGCCAAATTTTCCTTAGTTTGGCTGGGTACCAATTTAAAATAATTTAAGCCCTTGTGTTTTCTATGGGATTCAAGTCGGGATTTATTGATGGCCATTCAATTACTCTTACACTTTCTTGAGCTGGATATTTCCTGTCGTTTTTTATCCATAATCTGACAATATTTCTAAAACAATAAACGTAACCTAAGTAACATTTTTGAGAGCGTAATGTGAAGTAGCCAAATGTTTATTTGGTCAATATTTTAAAGTTAAAATTTAAAACACCGCAAAGTCTCAATAAACATAAGCACATTCTCTTTGATTCCAAGGTTATTATACTCCTAGAGAATGATTTTATGCTATTTTGTATAATCTATTAATCTTATAGTAGCACCAACTGCTTTGGTAAAAACAAAATATTAAACAAAGGGACTTGTCTAGCAGTTAATTTTCGTAATTTAACGTAAAATACACAGAGTACTTTTATTATGGTAAAATGTATACAAATGTTTGTGCGTTGTCACCGCTAAGCGAAGACAGCTATCTAAATTATTGTCACTGACGCGATGACGCGAGGCGAGGCAATTTTTAACCGACTTCAAAAAAAGGAGGTTATCAATTCGACTGTATTTTTTTTTTTTTTTTAAGTTTGTTACCTCATAACTTGCGACTGGGTGAACCGATTTTCATGATTCTTTTTTTATTTGAAAGCTGGTGCTTCCCGTGTGGTCCCATTGTCACCATTTCAATATCTGATGATGGGATCTTGTAGAAATCGTGGGAACTCTTCAATGAATAACAGCAGATTAACCGCGATTGTTGCTATAGCATATCTAAGCATTGTTTACGCCATCACACAACATAATATCACGCCTGTACTCACTACAAAGGTTATAAAAACTATTTCGAAAAATATATATGTTTAATTACCATAAAGACTCTTATCATGCGCGATTTGTTACAGCTGTGGAAGGTAACTGGGGTATAAGGATTTGTAACTACCTAATCTTGACTTTTGGGACCAACACAGGTTAATGTATGCGACTGAGTTTGAATTGAAATAGATACTTATTAACCGACTTCAAACAAGGAGGAGGTTCTCAATTCGACTGTATGTTGTTTTTTTTTGTATGTTTGTTACGCGATATTTCCGGCATTTGTGGATCGATTTCAAAAATTCTTTTTTTAATTGATAGGGTATGCTTCAAGGGTGGTCCCATATAAATTTTACTAACTTTGCTTTGGTAGTTTTTCAGTTAACTTATCTTTTTTCACTTCACGTATTTTTTCCACTTAGTGTATAATGATGAAGTTAAAATAACATCCTCTCACTGTTATTTACATAGCTAGTAGAGGTATACGAATGTGTGTGTGGTAGGTACCACAACTAAAAAGTGAAAAATAAAAACATTTTACAAAAAAAAAACAACCGACTTCAAAAAAAACACTACAAAGTGCAAAATAACTTTAATTTCGGAAGTCGGTGGCAAAAAACGAAAATACAAAACCATAGACAACGACTTCCGAAATTAAAGTTATTTTGCACTTTGTAGTGTTTTTTTTGAAGTCGGTTGTTTTTTTTTGTAAAATGTTTTTATTTTAAATAAATAAACCCTCTCTTTGGTAAGTTTTACTAGACGTGTTACATATTAATACTCTGTAGGCTTCAAAAAGGGGTTACTTTGGGTTTTTTTTCTATCGAGTGAAATTCATTAAATCGTGTAACTGAACGCGACTTTGACTAGACTATATCCTTAAGTAATACATATATTTTTTTCAGAATTTTAAACACTATTTTGTGTGTCTCAGATTGTTTTAAAAAACTCAAAAGCGCGCCCACCTAGCCTTAACGACATCGACAGCCAGATAATGATGCATTTATTCGAAAAAGTGGCTTTTGATTGGCTCCAAAAATGTATAATAATAAACAACGTAAAAGTAAAAGCTGGAACCAGTTGAGTGATGTAACGTTCAAAAATAAAGATATTATTACTTTTCTAGCAGATAAACCATAATATAATTTGAATGGGTTTTTAGACGAGAGATTTTTATTATGTTTTACAATTTATTTATTTTTGTTCTTTTAATAAAGATCATGACATTTTAAAATAATTTGACTCGGCACGGTGTGTCATTTTAAATTATTTTAGAGCAAACGTGATGATCTGTTTTAACCGACTTCAAAAAGGAGGTTATGAATTCGGATGTGTTTTTTTTTCGGGCATAGCTCCGCGCGTCTTTTAAAATCGGAATTGCAAAATTCCTTTTTTGTTCGAAAGAGGTTTATTTAGAAATGATCCCATTTAAATTTCATATAGATCTAATGATGAGTTTCGGAGACAGACAACGGAACTCTTAAAAAAATTACAGCAAATCAACCGTGATTGCTGCTATCGCATAAATATGCATTGTTTACGCGACAACATAACATCACGCTTGTACACTCGAAAGGGTTGTGCAGGTGTATTCAGTATATCAGGGTACACCCACATTTTCTATCACAGTTAGTAGTATATTTTTTCGCGACTGGAAGCTAGTTGCACATAGTATTCAAGCTTGATTTATACAAAATTACATTGCAGGTAGTGGTTTACGAATTTTTGTGGGGTAGATACTGCAAATAAAAAGTGAAAAATAAAGTTGAAGAAATTTGGAAGTCTGTTGTTTTTTTTTTCTTAAAAAGTTTTTTTATCTTTACTTTTAACATCAGTGCATGCTGACAATTTGTGTTGTATGTATTGTGTGTAATCATGTTTCAGAAAATAAATGATTATCTTATCTTATCTTATGTTATTATAATCGCTTTCAACATTATTTGTTGAAATGCACGAAGAGGAATTCTAAATTCACGATAAGGTGAAAATGGGTTAGACCTAAAGGAGTTCGGTAATGTTAACCACAGACTGTACATATTGTCAATAATTATTATGTCACATCACCTACAGTCCGTTAGCAGTTATTTTACCTCTGACAGCAGCAACCCAAAAGCAACCTTATTGTAACTAAAATAAAGATCGCTGACATTTTACAGACTGGTCAATGGCAGCAACCCAATAGCAACCTTATTGTAACTATAATAAAGATCACTGACATTTGACAGACTTGTCAATGGCAGCAACCCAATAGCAACCTTAATACAACGAAAATAAAGATCACTGTGATTTTGACAGTTATTCAAAGTCAGAGGTAGATAACTTGGCTCGAACGGCCAATCTGCCCCCGCATTTTATGTCTGATAATTATCTTCTAAGATATTAATTTTAATGATATGCCGTAAAGGGCAATTTTTATGTACATTAAATGCACAACTTAAGTAACGTATTTAATTGGATAAGGAATAATACTGCATTGTTTAATATAGCTTCTTAAATAACCCATTTTTGTATTATGTAAAAGATAAAAATGGTTACTGTGGGTTATCCTTGGGAGATAGGCATATACCCTCGCGGAGTTTTATGTGGATCTTTTTAAAACATACAATTCCGTAGTACATTATTTTGATCTATCTCGTAAGGTTAAGCAGGCGTTTGCAATGTAAGCGCAAATAAATATGTTTTATAAGACATCACATTACATTTTTTTGAAATTCTCGGGGTTTTTTCTACTATGGTATGCATGTATTATACATATTTAAGAACCTTTGCCTTAAATCACTCTGCCTATTGAAGAAAATCGCATTAAAATCGGTTGCGTCGTTTAAAAGATCTAAGCATACTGTATACAGAAAAAGCGACTTTGTTTTATACTATGTAATGATATTCACTATTCATAAAAAGAACGTCAAACGACTGACATCCGTTTGGTCTCGTCGAAATTTATATTTGACATTGGACTAGGTGATTTGACACAATAAATTATCGGTAATAATATGTACAGTCGCCAGCACATCAGGTTATACGAAGCTGTCAAATTCTCCAAATGATTAAAATGTTAAAGGTTAAGATCAAAATAGAATGAGACAATTTGATAGTTTGTGGTAACTTGATCATGAACTTGCTGCTGTGTATGCAAAGAGTACTTAATACATATTTATAGAAAAAAAAAATGCCGTAACTGCATCACGGATGACTATACTCTTTGAGGCGCGCGTGGAACACAACGCACCGTCGACCCGGAATCGGCCTGGGATTCCCGACGCCCAAGGCGTCTTCTGCGGTGACTAGGGGCATGAGGGCGCGAATTTTGCCTCTCCCTCACGCGTTCCGCCTCCTCCTCCTTCGCGAGCATTACTGCTTAGCAGAAGGAGGTGACGGCTTCCCATGCCCTCTCACTCCGTACCATGGCCTGGACCAGGTCCGGACGCGAGAGATCGCCACCGCCAATCGCCTGCACGAGGACACGGTGGTCCACCTAAGCCGGGCAGACCGCCACCGTATGCTCCACATTCACTCAATCTCAGCAATATAATCTCAGTTACAATACTGACAATCAATGTCAACAGCATGTTAAAATGTAGGTAAAAGTCTGTTTTTTAATCTCGTAGACTAAATTGACACATGCAAATGTCAAATTTACAAATAATGTTGCCAGCTCTTTTGTGCAGTGTTGTACCTACGATACCGGTTTGTTGAATCGTAACTTTTTATCTTTATTAGACGAATTTTATTTTCATTCAAAGTTTTATATTTAAAATTCTCGTACGTACACACGGTCGCACGACGTGCTACAAACTGCCAGGGAAATCTGACCACGCAACGCCATGCGTAATCCGACCATGTTTCGATGCCTTAAAATTAAACAAAAAAAAAAATGATACACGACATCAGTGTTGTTCCCGTACGCGTTAAAACGGTAAGCTGAACCCATTTCTCTTACGAAACAACAGAACTTAAAAAATACGGTAATTATGGAACTTGACACCATACAAACAACTGCAATTTTTAAAATAATTATGAATGAAGTACGAAGCCTTTTTGAAGAAGGGCTTCGTCAAGTGACCCCGCAGCGGTGGAAAGACTGTGTAGGCCATGTAATTAAAATTGAAGATGAAATGTGTAATTTGGGCCATTTATCCGACGACATTACTGATAGGTTTATCATAAAAGTAGGTAGCGATTCTGATGATTCAGAATAATATTCCTCAGATATGGAGTCATTATCTGAATCAGATTAACGAATACCTGTAATTAATTAAAAATATATGTTTACATGATTAATTTTGTATTATTACGTTTTAAATAGTAAAAGTACCTACACATTGTTTCAGGATAACTTATTATAAAAAAACGATACTTGATTTTATTAACGCTAAGTTTCGGTTGTGCCACATCACTATGTAAGAATTGCAATAAACTGACAACACTCGTAATGTCAGTTTAGTCTACGAGATTAAAAAACAAATTCGAGGCAGTTTTCTTCATTGGTTTTCTTATTGTTCTGAGGTTTTCTTAGATAATACCGTAGACACTATAATGTACAAGTATTTTTGACAGTTCCTGACAAATTGAAACTGAGATTAAAATGCGAACGTTTTAAAAAATATGGGTACTGCCTCTCTGTTCCAGGGAGGAGCTTGCGCGGGTGCTAAGGAATACGGAAAACCTCAAACATACACCAGATGCAACCGCGTGCCGCGCCGGTTGTGTCCGCAGTGAAACGGACTGAGCGACCAAAATAGCGAGCGAAGTGAACAACCGTCTATTGCGTAAACCTACGGAAACACGTCTAGCCTCCACAACCCGCTGCAACTCGCAATGCACTGTGACCCCCAAATCGCGCCCGCCTCCGTGCCCGCTACCGCCCTGGACAACGCGGATTCACTCTGGCCGAAGCCAAAGAGATTACATCTAGCGGAAAACAGATTCCGAAAGAAAGTACCATTCCTTACAGGTAACGTGATGCTAAAATTTCGCTGGTTAGCTGGGATTTTCTTTATTGGTACTGTAGTAATATTCTTAACCAGAGAACCATCAACTGTTATCGTAAAACACAAAAATGTTGATAAAAAAATCGGTATGAAATATATTCTACAGTGGACAAGTCCAAAAACGGATCCCTTCAATGTTATGGGTGAGGGACAAGAACAGTTTTTGAAGAGAAGGTGTCCTGTCAATAATTGCTTTATCACTCCTTACCCGTCTTTATTGAATAGTATGACTGATTTTGATGCCATCTTGTTTTATGGCCCTGAGTTCTGTCAAAAATATGTGTCTTTTCCACTACAGAGATCACTTCACCAGAAATATGTATTTGCTAGCAGAGAATCCCCAGCTTACTATCCTTTAGATTCACGGAGGTACGATGGAATATTTAACTGGACTTTTACATATAAATTGAATTCCGATATATATTTTGGTTACATCGTAATAAAAAACAAGAAAGGTGAGGTCATCGGGCCTAAACAAAACATGCATTGGATGGAAGTGAAAGACATGAAAGCAGTAGATAGTAATTTTAGAAACAAATTGAAGGATAAAAAGCTGGCGGCTGCTTGGTTTGTATCAAATTGTCATTCGAATAGCGGAAGAGAGACGCTTGCAGTAGAATTGCAGAAAGAATTAGCTAAACACGAGCTGGTACTAGACATATACAGCGAAAATTGTAAATGGAATGGAACAAAGTCTTGTCCCAAGAAATCACAATCGTATATATCAGGAACGGAGTGCTTGCGTAAAATAGAGACAGATTACTACTTCTATTTGTCTTTTGAGAATTCTCTTAGTGAAGACTATGTTACG
The DNA here is from genome assembly GCA_937001585.2 of Brachylomia viminalis. Classification (NCBI taxonomy): domain Eukaryota; kingdom Metazoa; phylum Arthropoda; class Insecta; order Lepidoptera; family Noctuidae; genus Brachylomia; species Brachylomia viminalis. Next base: position 4,394,291 of record OW443305.2, on the reverse strand, counting down.
GAGAAGCTACTGAATGCGGTGCAGCACTATGCCGTGCCAATAGTCTACGGTGGAGCTAACTATACCAGGTACGATCACTTATTTCGTCTTGTTTTCCTCATTTCTGCTCTTTTGTTCATTGTATCTGTGATTAACACATACTGTATTTATAGTTTTAATCGTTTTAATTTTCCTTATATTCCCCCCAAATCTAAAACTAAAATGTGCACATTATTTTTATACAAATGTTCGATTTGCCAAATTACAATGATTAGGTACAAGAAATAGCATAACACGTAGAATCGCAATTAATAACAAATTACGTACATGCTCTGTACTATAAACTTGGGGGGGGGGGGGCTGCCCCGTTGGTCTCGTGGTCGCAAGCGCGACTGCTGAGCGTGGGGGCCTGGGTTCGATTCCCAGGTTGGGCAAAGTGATATTGGGTTTTTCCAATAGAAATCTCGTTAAGCCTTTGATCCTGCGCCTGTTCTCTCTCCGATCGTGTCAGATTGCCGTCCCATAAAATGCAATACCTACGCGGTCAAATGTATGGAACAGTATTTTTTTTTAATTTCAACGAAAGGTGGTCCAGATTCATGTACTGAATCCATGATAACGGGGTGTGCGTCGATCCCTACCACACTTATTTTTATTTAAGAAATCATGAAATAACTTCTACCGCTCTGGGCGGAGCGGGGGGTCGTCTCAGACTCTTACTGACTAAAACCCACCCCTGTTCCTTCAGTTGCCTGTGCCAAGGGCCACGGTAACCCTTTCGGACTGTCCCGCAACCCTGGCAGGCATCGGCCCTAGCGGACCCCGTCATTTGGTTCTGACATCTCATTGAGGCGCGCGTGGAACACAGCGCGCCGTCGACTCGGGCCTGGTCCTTATCAGATGGCGAGCTACCCAGTGCTCGAAGTCCGCGTGCCTGCGCCTACGGTGGCCGGGAATCGGCCTGGGATTCCCGACGCCCAAGGCGTCTTCTGCGGTGACTAGGGGCGTGAGGGCGTGAATTTTGCCTCTCCCTCACGCGTTCCGCCTCCTCCTTCGCGAGCATTACTGCTTCGCAGAAGGAGGTGATGGCTTCCCATGCCCGCTCGCTCCATTCCATGGCCTGGACCAGGGCCAGATGCGAGAGATCACCACTGCCGATCGCCTCCACGAGGACACGGCGGTGCTCCGCCCCAGCCGGGCAGACCTCCACCGTATCCTCCGGGCGATCCACACAATGGTGACACCCGGGCGTTTCCTCCCGCCTTATCCGGAACAGGAACCTCCCGAAGCAACAGCGTTCGCTGAGGACCTGCGTCAGGCGGAAGGTGAGGAAGCCGTGGCGCCTATCTAGCCACTCCTCAAAGAGGGGACTTATCGCCGCAATTGTGGCGTGCCCAGTACTGAGTTGCGACAGTCGCACTCTTCATGTCATTCCTACCACCCTGTATTTATATTTACTGTAGCTAGTAAAGTTGTTCTTAATTTTATGTATCTCTTGGACGTTATACAACAACTAAGTTTTTTTTTCGACTAGTCTGAAATTCCCGTCTATGTGCACCTGCATAATGTTGAGATAAAGAAACAGAAAATAAATTCGTTTAATTTTTCAGGTTTCTTCCAGACGGATCATATTTGGATATAAGCAAACTTGGTAAAAGGAAGACAGTGAAGAGAATAGTTGATTCCATCAAAAACAAGGAAATGTATTACGATTTTTTTAAGTGGACCAATCACTATTCTTATCACGGCTTAGAAGAAACGCCAGAAGTCGACTACATGTGCACACTGTGTAGAGCAATCAATGACGCCAATCTGGTGAAACAAATTAGTATGTATGAAAATATACGGAAATGGTGGAGAGTTTTTCATCACGATTCCTAGTTCAAATCATGATTTTACGAACACTTTTTACTTTTGTTTTTATTGCTAAAAGATACTCGAATCCCGAACACAGTGAAGTTTCACCTACTATGTACGGACGCCAGCAGGTCAAGCTACCCGAAACTGTCAAATTTTCCCAATCAACCTTGAACCTTAATGCTTTAGCGATAAAGTTGAAAATTTATTAAAGAAATTTGACAGATTGTAGTAGCTTGATGTGCTGGCGTCTGTACTTTAAATGGTGCTATATACAGGGTGTAAGGGACATCAACGCGCAATTTTTTTACCATGAATTCGCCACGTGAGTGTACCTAACGTAGAAATTGGCCATCAGCTATTTAATATTTAATAAAAACTTTTTTTTATTAAATATTTGTGTCTTTAATATAAAGTGAATAAAATTTATTGGACGATTTATTTTATTTTATAGTTACTTAGCGGTTTAAGTTATGTTCAATAACTTATTAGCTAAAAGCAAGATTGTAATATTAATAAAGTATCACCGTGTGCAAATGAAAAAAAAATCTGATGTTTCATACAAAAGTTCAATCAACATGCATTGAACAGCAGACTTTTTATAATAACCGACGAAACATTTCAACGCATCTGGGTCCACAATCATGAATTAATGGTAACAGATGGCCCGTCGATGTCCCTTACACCCTGTATAACTGTGGTCACTTTTGTATTATAATTTCCATAACAAGCAGGCTATGAAAGAAACGCCTTGCACTTTCGAATATTAAAACTGTTTAGGCTATAGGTATAGTTACAAACAAACACACATCCGAAAAACATTACTCTCCACTTGGCACAGTCGCGTAAAAGGGCCAGCAGCGGGGCGAGCACGGCCTCTGTGAGAGGCTTGAGTCACGCATTTTATCACGATTTTTGCTCCCAAACTATGATAAAAATGTGTGACTCTAGCCTATCATAGTAGACCGTGGTCGCCCCGCTCTGATTAAACTAACTTCGGAAACGAGTAATTTAGATAAATATATCAGCTATCATACACAAAATTAAGATAAGACCTAAACTTGATGGTATTGCCTCTAGTTGCCAAGTTTTTCGGACCTTGAAAATATTATTAATGTTTTAAGACGCCTTCATACAGGCGTGACACGCGACGCGACAAGATGGCGCCGACAGTCGCGCGACGAGCGGTGCATTTAAGTCGCGTGTGATTCGCGTCGCGGGCGCTGTTTGAAGGAGCCTTTAGACGCTAGCTCCAGAAAAAGATTGAGAATTTATTTAGGAACATTCATCCATAGTGAGGGAAACCCGTCAATTTGCAGTATTATAGCCATTTCATACAAATTTCAAAGAATGACCTGGCTCGAATAAACATACACTTTAATGACACGATTCGGATTCCTTAGAAAAAAATAAACCAAGCCTGTCGCTAACCTTTTATGTCACAAAATATGTTAGAATAAAAATAATTGTAATTATCTAAATCCATTCCATTCCATTCTTATCGCTGCATTTGTTGGATAACATGTTTTTTTCTTGTTCCGGTAAGCTCTTTCAACCAAATTTTTGTACGAGTGTTTGTTTTTGTACTTTGTTTGTGATGTTTTTGTTTTGTGTTGATGGCTACTTACAATAGAAGTTATTATTTATTATTATAAGTAATGGAATGTGCCGTTGGTTTTGCCCGTATACCTGCCATTTTGAACTTTTTAGTTTACAGAGTAATTGGTAAAACACCATCAACCCCTTATGGGGTCATTGTACTCATCATTATGAACAACCTTTACTATGGGACCAAATATCAAATCGCGAAAAAAATATTAGCTGTTCCCTACATTTATGTTTGCAAAACTCGTCAAAATGTAGGGTCCAGCAGTTCATAATGATGAGCACAATGACCCCTTAAGAGGTTGATGGGTTTTACCAATAACCCTGTATAAGCACCTTTTGTTCTCAAAGTCGACACATTTGATTCCGTGTTCAACAAACCATTGTTTTTTTCTTTATTTTAAATTATAATACATACTTCTGTAACTCAAGTTTGTGTTTCATTGAAGGTCTATTGTTACGCTTGTCCCATACAAGCATATCAATAGACTGATGACTACTGATGCGCAGGAGGTCCTTGGTCTGATTTCCAGGTCGGGAAATGTGTTGATGGGTAATGTGTTGATGGGTAATCTGTTGATGGGTTTTTCCATCAGAAATTTCTCAGTATCAGCCCTGAGACTGGATTTGTGGCCGATTGATGGCAATAGGCTCGCCCCCTATAACATGGGACTGTAAACTGTACTATAGGTACACCTCTGCCTACACCCTTCGGGGATTGCAGGCGTGAGATGTTATTGTGTGTATAAATAATAACATAGATAATACTTTGATCCAAATAATTATGATTTTTTGTGGTATAATTTATGTCTATAAAATTTCTCCGGGAAACAAAACATATTAGAGTGCGCGCAAGATAAGTCTACGCGCATGTTTGACTTTCAAGACTATTTCGGCATAATGATGGCGATTATTAACTTTGGAAAACACGGAACACGGCACACTTTCTTGACACCAGAGGGCAATTCTCGTAGGTACTTACAAAAAGTTCAAATTCAAGTCGCAATCTCATCTCAGCGACAATCATTGTCAAAAATGTATGTAAAATTGTATTTTTGACAGATTGAGAATGAGATCAGACTGTGAACGTCCTTAAAGTAACGGGAACTGCCCCTATGATATACAACGTGTCGTTTTGCATCCTCGTCAAATTTCAGGAGGCTGTTATAAAAGACATAAATAATCAAATAAAATCACGATCCTGTTCAATGATTAATACATACTTGTTTTTTTAGATGTTTAAGTTTGACAGTATTCCAGAATACTCCACTTTCAAAGAACAGAATCGTCCCGTTGCGTATGCGGTAGGCAGTGTCGCAGGACTATGTCGCTGTGTGCGTGCGTTACAGTTACAGTGCAGTTACAGGGCGGTATCACACGGGACTTACACATGGCGATTTCCAGAAATTATAAAAAAAAATTAAAAAGAACCTACTTATTTTATTATTGATTCGTGTCGAGAATCATTAGCAAAGTTACCTCCTCGAATTTGACGAGGATGCAAAACGACACCTTGTATACGTCGAGATAGCGGCAAATGATTATTTCCGATTTTGGCCGCGCGCAGGCTTATTTGGCGCGAACTTTAGCGACCCCATAGAGCGATAGTGATAGTATAATACATATATTACTACTCTTCATAAGCTACCGTTTCCGAGAAATGCGGTGGCCGCCACATAACGGCTCCAGTGATGGCTGTCATGAAAATTATGGCAGCGGGTTTTGAATTTACGGTGTCACAAAATACTCTCTAGGAAAATAGACCAACTTACTTTTATGTATAGCGTTTCAGTGACGTAAATTATAGACACTATAAATAAAAAAAAATAAAAATAATTTAATTCAGACAGAAAAGTCCATAGGCACGGGTTAGTAACAAGAATTTTGCTTATAACTAATGTTAGAAATATCAAAAGAAGAAGAAACGAGACACACCGTCTAAGCCGTCTACCCCTGCACAGTATGCTCATCGGTCTCGCAACACATGGAGTTCAGTGAACCTACTGAGCAGAACAGTATCGGTTCTCTCGCCAATCATCTTCAGGACGCTATTCAGGCCAACCAATAGCCGTCGCCGGAAATCGTAGCTTTATAATCTGAGATCAAAATCATTAGCGCCGGAGCTGGGTACATTTTGAACCGTCTCCTTAGTAGGTACCTAGTCAATTTGATAAGCAATGACTTACAATAAAATTATGATAACAAAACTTTGATCAATAGTAAGAATTGCAATAAAAGGAATCTAACCTTTTCCCACCGCATTCTCAATTTGTTTCAGTCTTATTTTAACACTAATTAGTAATAGAACTATAATAGCCCAAACCTGGTACTTTAAAAGAAAGTCCAGGTCGATCCTTAACCTCTAAACCAGCATGATATTATATTTTTGGTTTACGCAGCCATAATTTTTGAGACTGTTAATGAAGTGACGTGGGCTGGCCATGTCTGTCGAAGTATGTACCGATGGCTGACGAAGACGAGTCTTAGACCGCATATTGGCAAGCGTAGTACGAGTCGCCCCCCAGCTAGATGGACCTACGACCTTATAGTGGCTGGTACAGACTGGATATGAAAGGTGGAAGACAGGGTGTGGTGGCGCAGCCTGGGAGCGAGCTATGCCCAGCAGTTGACTACGATAGGCTGAGTTGATTGAACTCTGTTAATAGAAGAAAGTTAAGTGAATTGAACAAAGTATTATGTTTTATGGTCTTGATTTACGATTTCGTATCAAGTTGGTAGATACAGTTAGCCTCAAAAAGATGTACCTATACATCGACAAGAGTTCATTTTATCGTCTTCAATTTGTGTTCCTTAGTAACGGTGTGTAGCTACAATTGAGTAGTTACCCAATTTGTGTGTGTTTTGTGGTTACACACAGATAAATTTAGAACAAGGATTGTAGACAATTAAACGAATTCTTGTCTATTATGAAACTACTGTACTATCCTATATTTTTATGTGATACTGCTTATATTTTTATATTCGTCCGTTGTACCATGGATGGCAAGTGTAGGGTGAGATTAACAATTGTAGACCTGTTCTTTATTACAAAAAAAAATTGTAGGGACGTTTTAGAACACCGTGCAACAGTAGTGAAAGGTAACTTAGCATGAAATTGATGGTTTAATATGTTAATATCACTGACAGCAAAAAAAAATAGGGTAATTGTGATAGGTAGGTACTGAGAAATACAAAGTTATTTTTGTAGGCCGATCCTACTTATGGTTAGCACCCTAGGGATAGGAAAAAGACATGTGAAAATTTATGACACTAGATATTAGTATCAATTTTATTACTTGTCTCATTTTTAGGGTTCCGTATCCAAAGGGTACCAACGGGACCCTATTACTAAGCCTCCGCTGTCCTTCCGTCCGTCCGTTCATCCTTCCGTCTGTCTGTCAGCGGACTGCATCTCATGAACCGTAATAGGTAGACAGTTGAAATTTTCACACAGTGTGTATTTCTATTGCCGCTCTATCAGTAAATAATAAAAATAAAATAAAGTAAAAAATTTAATGGGATGTTTGTACTCCAAACCAGAAAGGTGTTTAAATAAAATGTAGTATTATATATTGTACGGTGGTACGGCACCCTTCGTGGCTGGTTTTAACCCACTTCATACTAGGACAGTAACAAGCAAAGTCACCCTAATATAAAAACATTGCTTGGCCCAGTAACATGGAGCGAGTAATCGTTCAGACGCGATCGATGGAGTAAGCATCCAGAATACGAATGACTCGATAACGAAACGTAATATATTACACTATAAAGTATGTTTTACTATAATATGGACGATGGACTATTTGATGAACGAATTAAGGATATGGAATGTTGCAGGTTTTTGGGGAGTTATTGAAAAATAATAGAAAGTAAACGACGTGTTTAGAAAACCCAATAGGTACTTTTAATTTTATTTCCTTGAAGGCAATTTAAATTGAATCAGTGAGTGTGAGTAAAAGAAAACATGGAGATAAAAATGAAGGTGGATCCTTGAAAATAATAATTTTTAATAGTTATTTTTTTTTTTTAATTAATTATATTTATCTAGATTTGAATCCGGTTAGGCAGAGTAGAGCAGTGTTGGCCCAGTGGTAACGGCCGCGACTTATGAGTTTTGGGTCGTGAGTTCGAACCCCAAGCAAGCACTTTAATAAGTGTAAATTATTTCATTACCACTGCTCTCAAAACGGTGAAGGAAAACATCTTGAGAAAACTAAAAAAAAATCCTAGAACCAAAACTTCGAAGTCATGTGACATCCGTCAACCCGCATTGGGACCACGTAGTGGATTATGGCCCACTCCTTATCACAGAGAGAAGGCCTGTATCCTAGCAGTGCACTGAGTAAAAATATTGTTGGGACGACAATAACACTTTAACAGGGAGGAGCCGAGCATTGAGCATATAAGACAATGTTTTTATTGCCACGTAGTAAGTAAATGGTCGGTGTAACAATATTTTTAACAAATACATGTCTTATTCCTACAACAATTTAATAGTCAGTGGAACAAATGACGGTAACAGTTACTTTGTTGTAGAAACATTATTAATTAACAACTTTATTTTTCCAAATTAAGTATTCAGCCTTTGTCCACTACTAAAGCTTTGCTAGCTTATTATCACAGTTGTTTATATGTGTAGTACGCTGCTCTCGTTTTGCTCCCGCAGCAAACTTATTAGGTGCCAGTAACTATTCTTATTTTCTTTAGTAGTAGCATTGTAGTTATTATATCCGTCAGTTTGTTGCTGTAACAATGTGTCTCTTTGCTACCATAACAGAGATAGTTTGTCTCTCTCAATTTTTTGTTGCCTAGGCATGGTCTAGCGATAATTAAGGAGCATGAGACTCATGAACCTTTATCGGTTTTATCTTTAAAGCGAGAGTCGCAAGTATGTCCGACTTTAGGGCAATAAACACAAAATAGTCGTTTACTTTTTTCAGACGAATTGTTATTGTTTACCACAGCCGGCGAGGGCAAAGCACTACTTGTAGCCTCAAGCAACATAATAATATCTAGGTTGTAAACGGATTCACGGGCTAAACGTTTCATTTTGCATCTATGTAGTAACCAAAACGATATTATCGTTTTCTACGATCTATGGAAGTTTGGCGATAAGCGCGCGGAGGTGAGCAACAAAGGCCTCCGTGCGTTCTTCTGTTTTTTCCGCGGTAAGTATATCGCAGAATAACTTGTGCGGTCGTCGGTATACACCGTACATGGCCCATAATCTTCACAGCGTGTCTTCCCATAACGTCACTGATCACTTAAGACCCCGGAACCACATAGGTTCCTTCCCTTCTAGGAGGTAGGAGCATAGGTAGGCCTCGAAGTACATGTTCGTCACTGATCGATGTCCCACTCCTTGTATATCACGATGGAGTCGACGAATGCTTTGAAGGCCTCCGAATCGTGGCGTGATCTACTAAATCGCGGTGTACAGCGAAGTGCGAAGTTTCCGTGTTACGTTGGTGCAGGCGATGGAGACGGTACACGGAAACTTTGCGCTTCGCTGTTACACTGCGATTTAGTGGATCACGCCACGACTCGGAGGCATTCGAAGCATTCGTCGACTCCTCGGCGTTTGGCTAGGCTAGACGAATGGCTCGGGTAGAGACACGGTCCCCTGTCTTTTCGGGCGACGCAGGCGCTCTCGGGGCATGGTTGCTACGGGAAGTACCTGTGTCGCATAAACAGGGAGCCGGACGCTCGGTGTCAGCACTGCGTTAACTGTCGGGAGGACACGGCGTGCGGCGTGGCCTAAACTGGCAGAGTGTGCCGCATGGGAAGAGCCGCGCCGTGCCCTCGTATCAGAAGTCGGAGCCGACTTGTCGCTGCCGGACGTCGCTCATTCGATGGTCTGGGCTGATGGTATGGTGATGGTATGGGGCTGCGGAATGTTTGAGGGAAGTTGAGACCACTCTCGGGGGAAATGCAATGCAACTGTACAAATAACATTATATGAGCGCGCGCGCAGGCGACGCGGAGGTGAGTGTGAGAGCGAGACAAAGCACACTGGATAATAATATTCTTGTGTAATAAATGTTTTGGGTGGGTAATTTTTTTGTGCACGTACGGTAATATCTGCGGATTAAGACTGGACGTTGCGGGGGGAGTCTCACTCCCCCTCAACCCAACCTCACTCCCCCCGCGGACTTGAGGAGGCCCGCAGAGGCGGGCCGGCACTAGCTGGGGATCGTGGAAGGCGCACAAGTTCCCATGCTCCCCGGTGCAAGTGTGCAGTAAGAGTCTGACAGACCCCTCTGCCTACCCCAGGGTGGCGGACATCCATGATGATATTCCACCCTGGAACACGATTCCACTTGAGCCTTGGCGTACGGCTCCAGAAACGACGTAAGCGTCCCATCCGATAGTGCCGTGGTTGTCGAGGACGCAGCGCCGACGCGCCTCTCATGGGAGCGTCACTGTTGCCTCTACTTTTGCGGCGAGGCATTATTGTTACACAACAGTCAACTAAACACGAGGAAACACTATTTATAAACGTTACGATGTGCACTAAAGTACGTAGCGTCCACTGAGACAATCATGCAGTTTGCGAAGATGCCGCGAACCGGCGAATGTGGGCGACCGAGAAACGAGTGGCGCGGGAGGCGCGGCCGCGGGCCTACTTCCTACAGTTTGTTTACTTGGACAAAAGGTATTTAAACGCTACAGCTATAGTTATTTTGTTTAGACAACAACCATTAAAACTTAAATACAATAACAATGTATACTTAAATACATCTACAACGTTCCACTGTCACTATAGGTATTTTAACTTTTTTTTGTGGAGACAAAGGTTAAATTGTTCGTAGGTCAATAAACGTCTAACAATTAAAAAGTTGCTGATGCGTACAAGTTCTTTCTGTATTGGTGGCAAAATATTTAGTTGCTACGTCAAGTAATGTCCGACAAAGCTTTTATTTGTAGCTTTGATGACTATTATTTTTCTCAGTATGGGAACATTATCGGCTGGTTGTGCGTTAAGTATATTTGACGGCACGGTTGGCGCAGTGGTTAAGCGATTGACTGCTGCGCTGCGTGTCGTGGGTTCGATTCCCGCACAGAACCAATATTTGTATGACCTACAAGTAGTCGTTCCGGGTCTGGCTGTTTGTGTATGTGAGTTTAAATGTTTGTAAACACACCAACAATACAAGAGAAATATCTAGTGTGGGGCGACGTTAAAAAAAAAGAAATGAATGCAATAAAATTTTATATTTTTATTTGCATTAAGACATGGTTCAAACCATCTTCAACCGGTGGCGGCGGCAGCGGTGGCAGGAGCAGAGTGAAACAGTAATATATTATTACTAATTACTCATTTCAATAATAATTCATTCTTGTATGACTTGGGGGCCATAGTTTCATATTTTGACATACTGTCTCATTATGCGTATATGTCTGGTGTTCTCTGTAAAGTATGCAAGGGAGGCTACTGTTCTATGTTAGTTTTAAGGTCATTTAAATTAGTGTCAACGTAAATGTAATGGTAATTTGTCTCTATGTTACTTAATATAATTGGTGTTGTACCGTTTTAAGTAACTATAAATAAATAAATTATGAAAATTGTGGTTCATTATTGGTTCTAATAATAGGACTGTGATCTAAATTTCCCACCAGAGACTGGCGTACAAACATTTTAAGGAAAACAAGTTATAATTATGTAGAATCGATAATAGCAGTGAAGTCAAACCAAACAGTAATTATATTATTACAAAATGTTTCCTATTGCGAAATAGGAACTCCAACATTTATGCTTTTAGAGATTCATGTTTAGATACCAAAGATCTCGGGCTTTACCATAAACTCTTAAGAAGAAACGCAGTCACGTGGTTGTTGGCGTTCATCAATTTGCCAAGTTCAAGAGCGATTTTTGTAAAAAAAAAACTTACTACTAAAAATGGTTAAATTTTTTAATTGTTATAGTTAATTATCTGGTTTATCGAATTCTGAACGGTGGACCACTACTTACGCCACACTCTGTATATACATAATATAATAAGTAGGTATGTATGGAGTTTGCTATTTCAGAATCTTAAAAGTGTCTTCAGGATTATTATAATTTAAGCAGAGTAAGTGTTATGAATTTAAAAATGGTTAGAAGTATAGTATTAAGTAATTTTTTCTTCACTCAAAATGGCTTGAACAGTATGGAACAGTTCATGAGCTCATTTACTGTGAAAATTACAATAATTTGCGCTGTTGTGTTTTGTGTTACTGACACTTATAAATAAAAGAGTTATTACAAAGAAAGGTAATGTTCTTTTTATTTTGTTGAGAGGTTTACTTTTCACCTTAAAAAGGTATGACAACAGTATAATATCCTAATTTTAATTTAATACTTTTTTCTCATATTCTCCGCATTTCTCATCGTGGGTGCGTTTACAGTTACAAAACTATATATACCAATATTAATGTTTATTTGTTTGTCTTGTAGGCGATCCTAAGCCATTCATCCGATTACGATGAAACTTTGTTAAATTGTCGTACCATCGTGGGTGTGCACACCCACGTTGGCACCGGGAACGAAGTCACGGGCAAAAGCTAAAATACATTAAACTCGCTAAAAGCACGATACTTAGAGAAAACAGTTCACGTGGAACATAGTTTTCTAAAAAAAAAACTATGTTTTGAGAGCAGACCGTAATTAAGTAGTAGATACTCACTTTTCCTCGCATTCCCAGTCTAGAATATTCAACGAACATAAAATGTAAGAAAAACATTCTCTAATAAGATTCTGCTGCAGGAAAAGCCGAACATACCAGGGATTTATCTGACAGCGGTCTTACGAGGCTTAAGCGATATCTGAATATTTTCATCTGCTTTTACGAAGCTCCGCAAGTCGATTTTAATAATGATCCAGGTGGAGGTTTATGATGGCATGTGAAGTTGGATGACTAGAAGATATATATGCCACTGCTGGGCAAACGCCTTTTCTCAATGATCAGTTACTTCATAACCATCACGATTTTCTTCCATAATACCATATCTATTCTCGTCGTCATCTTGGCAGTCACCCCTCAGCTTTATTTAAAAAGATGCGGGTCAGACCAATAATTTGAAGTTCATGTGCACGGAAAATCACGATCACAATAATAGCACTAGCATCGCACATGGTCCAAAATCGCTTGGCACTTCACATGGCGCTTTTTGTGTAGTATTGACCAGGAGTGCTATTCTCTCTGGATACAGCCCCGCAGCGCTGCCACAGCGGCGAAACACGCCGTTTTACACTGCTGATGGCCTGGTGAAGGCTGCAGGAATCCGCTGGATGCGAGAAGCACAAAACCGGTCGAAGTAGCGATGGTTAGGGCAGACCGATGTCCAGCAGTGGACATCTTTCGGCTGAAATGATGATGATGATTATCTGCGCCATTTCTTCTATTTAATGAATTACGCATTTTCTTTTAAAAACAATGAACCCATTTTATAAATTGCAACACTCAACATAAATCACTCATTCGAAGGCCATTCCTTTCTCCTTTCCTTTTTCCATTCACCTTCACTCAAACTCCTCTCCGCAACCGATCTACCGCTAGTGGACACGTCGACCAGACGACCAGGCGGTCCCATCAAAACTCTCTCAAACGTGCAAATATGTGAATACCGGTGTTGTGTGGTGATTAAATAATAATTGACTTGGTGTGGGAAGTCACAAATTAAGAACTAAGCAACCGATCTGTCGAAGAATTTATCCATGTGAATACCTCTCCCATCTAATGATAATGATGATAATAAGACTACAAAAAAGTTGAAGTCAAGTTTTGAGTTTTTGAGCCATGGTCCGGGGCGAGGGGGTGTGGGAGGCAGTCGCTTCCTTCTGTGAAGCAGTCATGCTAGCGAAGTAGGTGGCGGGACGGGAGAGGGCGAGAGTCTCCCGTCCAAGCCGCCGCGGTGGACGCTCCGGGCGTCGGGAGCCGCGTGACGACTCCCGGCCACCGTAGGCGCGGGCCTGCGGGCGGTGAGTAATGGGTAGCTCACCGTCCGATCAGGACCAGGCCCGTGCTGGACGGCGCGTACGTGTTCCACGCGCGCCTCAAGGAGATGTCAGCATCGAAGAGGGGGCCCACTAGGGCCCAAGCCTGCCGGGAAAGCGGGATCATCCGAAAGGGGTACCGCTGATCCGGAACATAAAGGGCCAAGGAAGGAACACGGGTAGGTTTTAGTCAGTAAGAGTCTGACACTCCCTTCCGCTCCACCCAGAGCAGGAGGGGTCATTTGATGATTTCCCATCCACAAAAAAAAAAAAAGTTTTGAGTTATTTCAGCATTATATTCAATTTACGACTGGTAGGCTGTGAACTGTGATACGCTTAGCTGGCAAATTGATTGAGCGATTCCTATCCGATCAACAGTACCTACAGATTATTATGGATTTAGGCAGTCGGCTTTTAGTATTTTTTTTAAAGTATTTTAGTCTGCTTAGTTGGTTTAGTGGTCACAAACACTACTACTGAGCATGAGGTCCTGGGTTCGATTCCCAGGTCAGCAAAGTGTTATTGGGGTTTTCCAAGATAAGGAATTTCTCAGTAGCAAACTTTTTTTTTTAAGGTGGATAATCATCAAGTAACTTCTCCCGCTCTGGGCGGAGTGGGAGGGCGTGTCAGACTCTTACTGACTAAAACCCACCCGTGTTCCTTCAGTTGCCTGTGCCAGGGGCCACGGTAGCCCTCAGTAGCATCCTGGACTCTAAATTTGTGCTTAAACATAACTGGTAAGTCTGCCTAAGCCTTTGCAAGAAATTTTATTTTTTATTTTATTTTATTTTATTCGGGAAACTTACAGCTATAATATACAGTGTACTCAAAACAATATGCAACTGAAGGCCATTTACAAGTTTCCACAGATAAACACCAAAATTAAAATTAAAAACGTGAAAAAAATACAAATGTCGGTACAAAATACCATAAAAAATAATATAATAGGTGTGATCCATACATGTATCCACGTCTTTTCCCATGGGAACTACAGAACGCCACCTGCTTTACATACTCCTTTTACATAGGTAGGCGTGATGTTATGTTTATTTAGGCTCAAAATGTTTTTTTGGTCCTAACTTTTTATTTACTGCCCGCAGCCCCAACTGAAATTAAATAATTTCAATATCGCATTTTGATCAAAATTCAAATGAAATAAGTTTTTGGGACCACAACACCATTTTTCATAAAGTTGAGTAATATTGCCAATTCATTAACGCGAATATAAAAGTAAACAACACCAACAGTTACAATACAAATTACTATAGTCAGACAATATACAGGGTCAAATTAAATTAGCTAGCGAAACTGTGCAGACGTGATGGGTATTGATATCTTGATACGATAAAATTAAAAGATTTGATGGATTTTTTTGAGGGTCAACGACCGCTGGTTTTGTTGAAATGTGAGCTGAGATAATCTGTTTTATCCTGATTAGATATCGATATCCATCACATCTGTGAAGTTTACAGCAAAAAAATCATTTAATTAATTAATTTTATGTTTCATCATGTTGAGATATCGATACTAGTGAATAGTCCCGGAAAATCCCGGAACTGAAGATACCGGGAAATCCCGGAAATTTGCAACGTTTTAAGAACCGGGATTTTCAAAAACACGTCCGGGTTGTTTCGGTACTTTCGGGAAAAGATATTTCGCGTTTATTATTTCAGAACTTTACTATCAGAATAATTTTAGAAGCGTTATGACGGCGAGATGCGACACTATTGACTGCAGATATAGCTGTTAAATTCGCATTAAATAAATTGTCCGCCATAAATACCAGTAGGTTTAGCCGGAAAAATGTTGACGATGCTGAAAAACAGATACAGACAACGTCGGCTGCCGGAAACATCGATATTAACATATTTGCAAAACCCTAAATGTACTTTTCCAACGTACATGAAGAAGATTCGTCAGTGTTTACCCGGCCAAGTAGTAACGAAATGTGCAGGAAGATAGTGACACTGCTAAGGCATACTTTAGGAGATTCTTTTTCCGGAACAGCTCAATTGCCGTTAGATTCTGATGAAGACATAGAAAGACACCACGCTCTTACCCTTAACAGCCGAGCAAAAAGAAAAAAGTCAGAAAGAACACTAAGCGAGAACGAAGTGATACCTAGCGCGCGGGCAAGTGATGCGATGCGACGGCGACGGTGACGGGTCGGGGAAGAAGAAATTTTACGCGGACGAAGTCGCTAGCAGAAGCTATAAGCCCAGGTTTCCTCACGACGTATTGCTTCAGCGATGTCAGTGAGGTTCAAGATAAACTTCGAAAGTTTTCATAGAATCAAATAAATCCAAGAAAAAACTTTTTCACTAAGAAACCACCAACTTTAAAAAAAAACAGTACAAAGTGAAAAATTGCTTTTATTTCGGAAGTCGGTGTCTTCGGTTTTGTTTTTTAGTTTTTTGCCACCTTCTTCCAAAATTAAAGTTACGTTTCGCTTTGTTAGTAGTGTGTTTTTTGGAAGTCGGTGGTTTGTTTTGTGAATAAGTTATAATTTTTCGTAGTATACCACAGTATAAAGTATACCAGTACTTCAAATGTAAATAACGGTGACAGGAAGTTATTACAACGTCATCAACATACACTAAGTGTGCATTTGTGCAATCAAAACCACTCATCAGAACTTGACCAAATTTAAATGGGACCAATCTGGAAGTTTACCCTTTCAAATAAAAAATAATTTTCCAAATCGGCTTATAATTTATAAATAATATAGATCTGAGGTAACAACAATTTAAAAAAAATGCAACTGAATTGAGAACCTCCTCCTTTTATGAATTGGGTTAAAAATAAGTTATACTCACTGGTCAGGCCAATGCCGCTTCAACTTGTTTATTCTGTAAAGCCTATGGACTTAAACCTACCTACTAAGGGTTATTAACCCATGAACCTCTTAAACTAAGCTACGGGAGCCATTAGGGATAATTTTATTGAATGAACTGCGTTGTCATAACATTTCAACGTCAAATTGTTTGTGTTGTGAGAAATAATAAGTTTCCAGTAAACGTTTTAGGTAAAACACCTTGCGTTGAGTCCGGTGATCGATTAGGTGGTGTTGACTTATTTAGTTTGTAACCTGGGAAGGGTCGAAATTAAAGTGATTTCACAGTAGATCAACACTTACTGGCCAGACTGACCCATCTAAATTGCTAAACCTAAATGATAAATGATTTTATTTCTATAAGTAGGTTTGTACAAACACTTTTACTCGTCAATCATATTTTAAAAACTAGATGAGGCCGGCGTTTCCCATCGGACTACTTTGAGAAGAAAGGCCGAAACAAACTCAGAGGTCACAGTCTCTTTTAAAGTCCAGACAGAATCTTGGTCAGATCATGTGAAAACCATGTAGATTAATGTCTGAAATGGTCTTTTGAGGACTGATGAACTACTGATAGTGTGTTACGTAACTACCCCGCTGGCCCCTCATTCTAATAATATGAGACAACATCCACACAAGGTCTTCAGGTCCCGAACTAGGTAGAACCTGTACTACGGTAACCCGATGACTGATATACATACTTATATACATATACACACCCAGACACAGGTCAAACAGACATGTTCATGCACACAAATGTTTGACTTGTCCGAGGATCGAACCCGGGACCAGCGGCTCAGAAGGCCGGGTCGCTACCAACTGCACCAACCGGCCAGTCTTAATAAATAATTTAAATAGAATTGATTCTAGTCGCCCCTTCCAACAGGTAGTTTCGTATGGAGAAGAATGGGCAAGAAAGTCCACCGTTACTCTTTTAAAATGTGTTACAATATTTTGTATACATTAATTATATAATTATAATTATGTGAAGACGATGCACCTATAATAAAAATTACCCTACCACAATAGGTAAAAAGAATTTAATAAACGTAGCAATGATAAATAAGTTAATTAAGATACATGGTGTCCACATATTTACAAACATTGTAAAAGTATACGATTTCCCAAATTATGTAAACCATTAATATGTCAGTGTGTGAGTTAAAGTAATCACAGAATGTAAGTCAATGTCATAAAAATAATAAACTATACAATTAAAGTAGCAACAAGTTTAATTTTGTCTAGACCCTAGATTGTCCTATGGAGCTGGACCAGCATGTTTCCAAGCATTCTTATCTTGGATATAATCCTCTAATTTGTAATATGCTTGTTTACACAGTGAACTTTTTATATACTACACGTACTACACTCACTCCCTATCCCACGGGTCTTTAAAAACTGGCAAAATGTGGGTGTACGAGACTCATCTCTTCTGAGATAACAGGCGTTATGAACCATGTAGGAAGTCCCTGAGCTGGTGGCCAAGATTGGACCATCTGTGTTTCTTTGGAGACCTCATCTCCTTCATGTACATATTGTGAAAACTACCTATAGGCAAAATTCATATATTTTAAGATCATGTCGAATGTTCAATTAGGTGTGCCGGGATGTTGAGCTTGATTTATTCATAGTGTCCAGATATTAAAAAAAAATATTAAATAACCTTTTCTTTGAAGTTTAACTTTGTTGAATAATGTATTTTATTTTTGTTTGTTCTCTTCAGTTGTTTCTATGTTTAATTCTCACGCTGTTTGTAACGTTTTGTCAATTTAATACATAAGTTTAAATAAGTGGAAACTTGTAATTGGCTTTCTTCTACATATTACTTCTGACTACTGGAATGTATTATCTATAAGTTTTCTTAAAATTAATAAAATAAAATAAAATGCTCGGCGCTATGGTGGCTAACCACACTTTTTTCGTATTGATAGGATATGGTATAATTTTATTTGTATTTTTTTTTTTTTGACTTATATACTACACGTATATGTCAGTCCGATTTATCTTATTTACTAGTTACACATCAGTAGTTTAGCTTAAGATGATAGTAGTTTAAACAAAAGACAAGCTCGTTCACTGTTAGGGTTTGAGAGTAAGGAATTCATGATTCCGATCTGCAATTTGTCCAGACCTAATTTCTCTGATAATTCTACTCTCTCTGCATGAAATTTAACACACTCCATCAACAAGTGGTATACATGGGGCACACTAAAAGTTTTGCACTTCTAGCTAATTGGAACTATTTGAATTTCGAATGTTATATTTTTTTAAACGTTGCAACCTTCTTAGTAATAAAAAAAACAATTGGCGGGAAATCATTTGTCAATTGTTTTTTATCACACATCAAAGTTCTACGTACTTACGCAACGAAAATGGAATTAAGTCGAAAAGATTTTAGAGCGATGATTTTTTATGATTTTAAAAGTTCTCTCTCTCCGCAAGACTGTGCCGCTCGTCTTCAAAATGCTTTTGGGAGAGAAGTACCTTGTTTGAGCACCGTGAGGCGATGGTGTGCTGAATTTGAGAGAGGTCGAGTTTCTTTACATGACGAATTTCGTGAAGGGCGGCCTTCAACTGCCGTCAACGAAAATAATGTGGCTACTGTTAAGCGGCTAATTGAAGAAAACCCGCGGATTACCTATGAGACAATTCGAAGACTATTGGGGATTGGTATGAGCCAAATTCAGAAAATTTTACACGAAGAATTGAAAGTTCGGAAACTTTGTTGTCGTTGGATCCCTCATGAACTGACAGCGGAGCAGAAGCGGGCTCGCGTGGAATGGTGCTCACAGATGCTACTGAAGTACGACCACGGACATTCTAATGCTGTTTATGACATTGTCACAGGAGACGAAACGTGGATTTATTGGTTTGAACCCGAAAAAGGACAGCATTCTTGTGAATGGGTATTTGAAAATGAGAACAGGCCAACAAAAGTAAGGCAGGCGAGAAACGTTGGTAAAAAAATGATCGCGTTTTTTTTCTCAGCTACGGGACCCATCTGTACAATTCCACTTGAAGATCAAAAGAGTGTTAATGGTGAGTGGTATTCTACCATTTATTTACCCAGGGTGTTAGAAAAAGTTCTCGAAAGACGACCCAAAAGCCGCGTTCTCCTACATCATGACAACGCTTCTTCACACACGGCCAACAAAACAAAGTCATTTTTAGCTTCCGAAAAAGTACAACTCGTCACCCATCCTGCGCATAGCCCTGACCTAGCACCCTGTGATTTCTGTATTTTCCCCAAAATCAAAGATTTGATGAGAGGTTTCACTTTTACCAACTCCGAAGAGGCAGTGATAGCGTTCAATCAACACGTAGAAAACATGCCTTCAGATCTGTGATCCTCCTGTTTAAAAAAATGGTTCGATCGCATGAAAGAATGTTTAAAATGTAAAGGAGAGTATTTTGAAACGCAATAAACATAAAATTTTGGTTATAACATGTGGTTTTTTTAAGTTACGCAAAACTTATAGTGTGACCTACGTACATCATCTAAGTATTACTCCACCACACGTAGGATAAAGTCTAATTATATGGTAAAGTTAAAGTCTCGAATTATAAGGGAAATAGCTAGCGAGTATATTGAATCACTATAACACTTAAGTAAGTAAGTAAGTAAGTAAGTCATTTATTTTGCAAATATGGGTACAATACATGGTGATAGAGTGATAACAGGTAGGTTCAGCCACATTTTACCAGTCGGCATGCAAAATACAAGACTTACTTACAAGAAATGGTAGAAAATGGTAAACTATAATTAAATGGTAATGATTTTGAATAAGTGGTGTCTCTAATGAGATCCGAACGCGAACTGGCCCACATTTTGATGAACGAGCGATGTTCATATTTCTGCTCGATGCGATTATGCATTTTCGCTGAGAATTCGGTTAAAACTCGAACAGTTACGTTATTTATTTATTTAAACTTTATGCACAAGTAAAAGATAAAAAAAAAAAGGAAAAAGGCGGACATAATGCCTGAGGCATTTTCTACCAGTCAACAGGGTGATGCAGAGATAAAACATGGCAGGTGCAACATACGACATAGATAGCTCGGAAATTACTATAAAATACAAGAATAAATAATAATACATACATACATATAAACAAAATAAACCCTTTCATGAGAAATAACGACCGGTAGAGGAGAAAACGAATCCAGCAACTCAGCGCTGGGATGTTTCGGCCAACTTTTGACGGATATGTTTAATATTGTTCACGTGCCTTCACTTTAAAAGATAACCGGCTGGTTACCGTCCCGATGTTCAGAGGGAGCGCATTCCAAAGAAAAACCGCATGGACAAAGAAATAAGAATGAATGAAGCCAGCTAGAACGGTGAGAAGGCCATAGTAGAAGACGATTGTTGGTGGAACGAAGATTATTACTTAAATATTTTAAAAAATATACAATCTCTCTTTCTCAGGCAAGACTCGGTATTATCAGTTCAAAGAATTCCACAGAGCTACCCATTGTTTCTTAAAACGCATTATACGGTGCAGTAGTACGTGGAATCGCCATGCAATTAGAGAAAACGGCTAAATACCTGCAGTTTGAACGGAAAACTTCCACGTTGCTTATCATTAGAACTAATACGATGTAGGTATTAGGTAAACGCATGGATGTAAATTCTATCTAAGTATGTAAGTTAAAACGGAAATGTACGCAGTTGGTATAAGATGATGTTGAGGGAGGGCGATGCCATCGATGTAAAGTTGACCTCGTAGAGTTGCCATACCACCCTATGGTTGAACTTGCACGTCATAAAGCGACATCGAGCGTGAGGTCTATTAAATATCTGTGACAGTTAGTTTAGCTCACAGTACTTTCACAGTTATTTACCTCTGAGTTTGCATCACTGTCAAAATCACATTGACCTTTGTTATCAATCAATAAGGTTCCTGTTAAAGTTCGCGCACTATTACATACTTTCGGCATAATCATCAAATAACTTCTCCCGCTCTGAGCGGAGCAGGAGGACGTGTCAGACTCTTACTGGCTTAAAACCCTCCCGCGTTCCTTCAGCTGCCTGTGCCAGGACAGATTGAGACTGAGATTAGACTAGGAACGTTCTTTAAAATACGTGAATTGCCTCTCTGATATAAACGTCGAGATGGCGGCAAAAGATTATTTCGAATTTCGGCCGTGCGCAGACTTATTTTGCGCGCACTTTAGGTTGCTGTCATTGACAAGTCTGTCAAAATCATAGTGATTTTTCATTCTCGTTTCAATATGGTTGTTTTAGGTTGCTGCTGTCTCGGGGGCTGCGTTGAAGAGTGCTTAAGTAATAAACACCGTAGCCCTCGGTGCAAGTGTGCGAGGGCAAATTGGGAGGTTTAAGTAGTTAGAAGTCTGACAGACCCCTCCGTTCGCCCCAGGGCGGAGGACATCCAAGAGGATATCCAACCCTTTACCAAAAGAAAAGAAGTTTGTTGCTGTCATAGGTAAAATAACTGTGAAAGAACTTCATTTAACTGGGAATTGTCAAAAAAGTGGTAAAGCAATAACGTGGTCGACTGTAGTATGTTTAGTTAGTGAAGTTAGATGAAAATATGAGAGGACTCTGTTGTCTGTCCTCTAGACATAATTCCTTTGTCTCGCCCTACCATAGCCAGGGATAATAATAATAATAATATGAGACAACATCCACACAAGGTCTTCAGGTCCCGAACTAGGTAGAATCTGTACTACGGTAACCTGATGACTGATATACATACTTATATAAATATAAAGACCCAGACACAGGTCAAACAGACATGTTCATGCACACAAATGTTTGACTTGTCCGGGGATCGAACCCGGGACCAGCGGCTCAGAAGGCAGGGTCGCTACCAACTGCACCAACCGGTCAGTCATTAAAGAAAGAACGAAAGAAAAGATATTTCTTCTGCACAAATAAAGAAGAAACAGTTAAAGTTGTTATGTGCTCGCGATTAGAGATATTTTTATTTTTTCTTAACTATTAAAGTTAATTATCTTTATGTATGCACGTGTTTCAGTGACAAATAAACCTATTTTTCTTTCTTTTCTTTTAAAATGTATTTTTTTTTTGTTATGTATTTTCTGGTGTAAATTAAAGTATCTATAAATAATAAATATATAATAAACAATACTCACCGAAAAAAAAAGATGAATAGAACTGTAACGGCAGCCTCCCTTCTAAACGGAGGAACTCCTCCACCTCCAAAGAAGGATTTTATCAGCAGTAGCAGCCTGGAGCCTCACCGACGACCTTAAGAAAGTGTCTGGGACACACTGGATGCGGAAGGCGGAAGATAGGGTGTTGTGGCGCAGCCTGGGATAGCCCTATGTCCAGCAGTGGACTGCGATAGGCTGAGTTGATTGACAAACTCGTAGGTATGTAAAATAAAATGGTAAAGACGTCAAAACTGTACAATCTGAAAATTGAATAGATTTGGAAAAAATATTTGGTACGAGGTCTGATATCGGGTGAGTCTGATGCCGAAAAGTTGAATTTTTATAATTTTTGTCCGGACAAAAGCTAGTTCTTAATAAATTATCAAAAGAAAATAGGTTCACTGTTATTCAGCGATTACGTTTGTTGTTGTCTGAGTTTAACATGGTATTACATAGTAGTTCTATCTCCACATTACAATGTTTCAAGTACTAAATGCAATTTTGTGGCTTCCATTTTTTTTATTGATTTTATTTTAGCCATTGGATAGATATTTCTGGAGTTGGAAGGACTGACAAAACCGTAAATGATAAAAGATTTATTTCTGTAAGCAGGTTTGTAGGTACCTACAAACACCTTTACACGTCAATCTTATTTTAAAAACTAGATGAGGTCGGCGTTTCCTATCGGACTACTCTGAGAAGAAAGGCCGAAATAAACACAGAGGTCACAGTCTCTTTTAAAGTCCAGACATAATCTTGGTCAGATCATGTGAAGATCATGTAGATTGGTGTCTGAAATGGTATTTTGAGGAAAAACCACACAGATTGAGTGGACCTGTCCAATTAGTGCACGCATGTGTCAGTAATCGTGCAGCTCAACTCAGAACTAAAGGATCTCAACGATTCGACGAACAATACAAAAGAAAGGACATTTGGGTAGGCCGCATAAATAACTCAAACTGCCAGATCATGATTAACACTAACTGAGAGTTTTCACATTCACAATAATTAAAACAAAATAATATTTACTTTACAAGGTAAATACTCATGTCGTTGTATATGTAATAAAATTCCTCAATGTCAATGTGTATATTATAAAAAATTGTGATTGTTGTACACCGAACTAAACTAACTAAACTATCACTAAAATTCCTTACTTTTGGCTATGAGAATCTTAACGCTATTCTGCAAAATAAAATCTCTAAATTTAATAATAATTTTGACACATCTAAAATCAAATTTGACAATTATTGCGACTCCACGTGGTACTTGTTTGCCGTACCACGTGATCTTTTTTTAGAGCCGTAGGCGCGCATTATGTGCGGCCTCGACTTGTTTTGTATGGAATTTTTTACTTTTTGTATGGAAAATATAAAAAAATATTACCAACACGTTGAGTTTTATAGGTTTACGGGTTGCAAAGGGAGTCGAAATTTTCATTATTTTTGCGATAGGACACGCCGTTTTTGAGATATAAGCAAAAGAAAAGAAAAAAAGTTACAGTACCGTTTTTGCATCTGAAGTCGAGGTGTTGGTGTGAATTTTAGTTCATGACAACTAATTTTATTCCACACCATTTTAATCGCGATTAAAAATAGTCAGATTTAGTTAAGACAATCAAAATTTTAGGTGAAAAACATAAAATTCAGAATAGCAAAATTGCCATTTTCACTAAATTATAATCTCAGTGCCATCTTAGTGCTGTCAAACTAAAATATAGTTAAGTTGTGTCACTTTAGTCAATTTCAGAATGGGAAATCGTCGTTTGACAGGAATAAACTAAATTTTGGTGATTTTTAGTCTAGTTTAGAGAATTTTGTGACAAGAGAATCGGCACCAATGTGTACTATATAAAGATTTGATCTTTGAGGACCATGTACAGACGCCAGCACATCAAGCTACTACAATCTGTCAAATTTCTTTAATAGATTTTCAACTTTATCGCTAAAGCATTAAGGTTCAAGGTTGATTGGGAAAATTTGACAGTTTCGGGTAGCTTGACCTGCTGGCGTCTGTACATTTGTGTCTAAAATGGTCTTCTGAGTACACACGGCTACACATCAAGCACACACGCTATACACTTCCAGTATAAGCGGATCTCGCATTGCATAGGATTTCCTTACATTGAGAGGTCAGTGTAAACTGGAAATGTATAGCTTGATGTGTAGCCGTGTGTACGTCATACGTTTAACTCTCACCGCTTTTACTGCTATGATTCACATTGAGCTTTAAGGCGCTGCCCCACCGGGAGCATTCCGTAATGTTACAATCCAATATTCCACTGTAACGCCTAGGACTTCGCAAGTAGACTGCGCAGGCCGCCAACTGCTACGTAGTAGAGAGAGATAATTGAAACCAGCAGAATAGGTTGATACATATAATTAAATAGGTACATAGACACGTTTGGTGTAGTGGCTACAGTGGCTAAGTGTAGTCAGCGAAAACCAAATGGTCCTGGGTTCGAATCCCGGTAGGGGCAAATGTTTGTATGATGAATATGGACATTTGTACCCGAGTCATGGATGTATATTTATAATATGTATGTATTTACAACAAAAAAAAAAGTATTTAAGTAGTGTATCAACCATCTGGTATCCATAACACAAGCCTTAAGTGCTTAACTTGGAACTAGATGGTGCTGTGTGCAATGTCAGACGATATTTATTTATTTATTTATAGAAGTAAGTAAGTAGGGGCTCCTGGTTAAGTAATAACAGCCGCACGAGTCGCATATTTATCGCATATTATATCATAGCATGCAAATATTATTATTGGTTACAAATAAGCATGTTTCCCGTCAATAAATTCATGAATGCTGTAAAAATTATTAGTTTTTAACCATTCATGTAGTCTTGTTTTAAACAATCTAAGATCTTAAGTTTTAAATCATTTTAAATTTTATTATACATCCGAACACACATGGATAAACAGCTTCTGTTATATTTAGCCAATCTTGGCAAGGCACATAACAGAAGCCTGTGAGGATCTCGCCGGTTTCGAGGATATACATAAATAAATAAATATCGTCTGACATTGCACACAGCACCATCTAGTTCCAAGTTAAGCACTTATTAACACTTAAGGCTTGTGTTATGGACACCAGATGGTTGATACACTACTTAAATACATTTTTTTTTTTTTGTAAATACATACATATTATAAATATACATCCATGACTCGGGTACAAATGTCCATATTCATCATACAAACATTTGCGCCTACCGGGATTCGAACCCAGGACCATTTGGTTTCGCTGACTACACTTAGCCACTGTAGCCACTACACCAAACGTGTCGTCAAAGTACTTCCTCTGCCTTTTTAAACAAGTCTATAAGCTTCTCAACAAACATGCATACTTCATAGATATAGATATACTGGAAGCCGACCCCAACATATTTGTGAAAAGGCTAGGCAATTAAAGAGGTAGAAGAAGTATACATTACAGGCGAATGGTCCCCGTAAGGGAGCGCCTTTAGAAATAATCTGGCACAAGGATATAGGTACATTCGACACGTCACACGTGAACTGACCTAGCGTAGTGCGAAGTTAAATTAAAGTAACACGTCAGCATAAAGTGGTTTATTACAACTAACTTTTGCCTCATCTTATTACAAAACACGATCTAACTTTAGGTCAAGTTTAGGTTCGAGCTAAAGCCTCTTAATCTTCGAGCTAGTTTTTGAATTTCGAACGTTATGCCGACTTTTGTAAAGTTATTAATACAAAATTGCCAATCTAAAGACCGGACGAAGTACACCCACACTCTATACCACCCCACACACCTCATCACACACACCACAACACACTACACCACACCACACTATATACCACATCACGTACACTAACTGGGAATAAGTTTTATTTAACTGTTAATAATTTAAATTGCAACATTACTTATAGATTTGTATTATTATTTACTTAAGGTTAGTAAATATAAGCTCTATGCAGAAAAATGTACTTGCATTTGCATATAAAGGACACATATTATGTACACTATATTAACTCTAGTTAGTATAATTGTACGACAATGATGTAAAAGAGCGGAGCCTTCTAAAATTGACATTGGTGCCGATTCTGTTGTACACCGAACTAAACTAACTAAACTATCACTAAAATTCCTTACTTTTGGCTATGAGAATCTTAACGCTATTCTGCAAAATAAAATCTCTAAATTTAAAAATAATTTTGACACATCTAAAATCAAATTTGACAATTATTCCGACTCCACGTGGTAGTTGTTTGCCGTACCACGTGATCTTTTTTTAGAGCCGTAGGCGCGCATTATGTGCGGCCTCGACTTGTTTTGTATGGAATTTTTTACTTTTTGTATGGAAAATATAAAAAAATATTACCAACACGTTGAGTTTTATAGGTTTACGGGTTGCAAAGGGGGTCGAAATTTTCATTATTTTTGCGATAGGACACACCGTTTTCGAGATATAAGCAAAAGAAAAGAAAAAAAGATACAGTACTGTTTTTGCATCTGAAGTCGAGGTGTTGGTGTGAATTTTAGTTCATGACAACTAATTTTATTCCACACCTTTTTAATCGCGATTAAAAATAGTCAGATTTAGTTAAGACCATCAAAATTTTTGGTGAAAAACGTAAAATTCAGAATAGCAAAATTGCCATTTTCACTAAATTATAATCTCAGTGCCATCTTAGTGCTGTCAAACTAAAATTTAGTTAAGTTGTGTCACTTTAGTCAATTTCAGAATGGGAAATCGTCGTTTGACAGGAATAAACTAAATTTTGGTGATTTTTAGTCTAGTTTAGAGAATTTTGTGACAAGAGAATCGGCACCATTGTTTGCTTAAAAGGAGGCTCCAAACACGTTTAAATGTAATGTAATTTTCTATTTGCCATAAACTATTTTGTATTGTAAGTTGTTTGTTTTGTAAAGGAACCATATTATTTCAGTTATGTTCTTATTTCAAAAACAGGCTCGATGGTTTAAACCATAATAATATCGAAAGAAAAACCTTGTTTTGTAATAAAACCGCCAGTACAAGTTCGCTGATTCTATGAAAGTTTTGTTAGATTCTATGGACATTCTGAACGATTTAAAGTGTAGCTGTCACTTTCGTCCTTTAACAATAGTTTGTAATGGCTTTAACACGGCTTTACACAGTGAGTCGATCTGCTAAATTAGTCATAGTTCCCTGTTTATTTCAATGTTGCTTAGTTACATGTGCAGTCAGGGAAATTAATTGTTTATCCAACTGACACACTACGCCAATTTGCAGTGTTATAGCCATTATATAGAGCTGTCAAATAATAACTGTCGCATTTTGAATTTCGAACAATTTTATTTATAGGTACAAGTCCGACTGCAGGCAGTAGAAGCTGGCGACGCGCGACGTGTCGCTAGCTACAGACATAGAAACCAGTAGTGTCGCGGCGACACATCACCTGCTGAGCAGCTGCCTGCAGTCGGCTATGGACTTGTACATTAATAGTCAATTTGGCAAACAATTGATTTCCTTGAGTTTACCCAAATACTCTTTTGATATCGGTACTTTCAGTAATGGGTCTTTGTATGTTAGGTTTGACCTCTAAAAAATTCACATGGCAAGTGAGTATTATTTCCCTGTTGCAATTAGTATGATATTACACATACCGAAATTAAATATGTACACACAGCAGCAGGTCAAATTACTACAAACTGTAAAATTTTCTCATTCGATATCGAACTTAACCTTCAACATATTAAGGTTTAAAATCATTTAGAGACATTTGACAGTTTCGTATAACCTAATATGCTGTCGACTGTACGTTTACAACGTTATAATGTAGGTGTCAAAGCTCATTGCGTTTTACGATCAGCTTTCTGCGCAGTATTCATGCGATCTCATTCCGTTCTGGATTAAAGCACTATGTTCTGGTTCTTAGTGAAGATTTTATATTTAAGTAGGAACGTTTTCTGTTTCGCTCGATCCCTGTTGCACGTGAAATGTGGGTGTATTATTAGGTACTAACCTCTACCTAACCCTTCGAGTATTACCTGCAATTAAAACATATTTTTTTTAAATATTTTATAATATCTTGAGTTCATTTTTAATTGATTTGGATCGTTAGTGTGTCTATAATATTAGAAAAAAATTGCTTCGTCAAAATGCGTCGTAAAGCTGGCAAAGGCTTAGGTACTCGCGCAACAATCGCTTTCAGTTGCGATCAGGGTTATCGACTGAAATTATGATGAATTTAGAGTTGAAATTACTAAAAATACCTACAACCTGAACAAAAAAAAAATCACATCAGAATACAAAATATTCTTCCACGACGAGACCTGGATATTTCAATAAGTATTCTATATTTCTACTTAATCTCCACAATGCGGAGTCCCGGATACTTTCCACAGTATTTTTATCAACATCGCTTTGAATGGCCCCGACATACCCTCAGATTAACTTCGGATTGCCAGCAATCTAGCACAATGGGATTCCTTCCAAGAAATTCTTATTGAAGAATCTTAAGATCCAAAAGATTATTAGGTAGGTACTTTTTGAAGAGAATGTTTGTTGCGATTTACCAGATTTATTTATTAGTCGGGTTGTTTTTAAGCAGTTTAGGGGGTGAAAATAATGAAATGTCTATTGGTGCTGATTTTATGTAATAATATGACATTGTTGAACGGTTCAAGCAAATTGATTCACTTTGATAGAAAGGCGCAAAAATTAAACTACCTACATAAGGCATCTGGCCCACCGCGCCGCCCGCCGCGCCGCGCCGACGAGAAAGCTACTGGCTATCAACGATGTTCTCGTTCTAGAAACGTAGTAGGTACAAAAGATTGTAGGTCCCGTGTAATACTTACCCGAACGATTAGGTAGATGTACCTATTAGTACACCAATATTTCACATGCAACAGGGAGCGAGCGAAAAAGAAAACGTTATTACTTATAATTCTGTTAATACATACTTGTTACGGCCGCGAATCATATTTTGATCAACATACAACGTAACACTAACCTCTATATGGAAAAAAAACGTAAGACAATTTGAATATGTTTTTAGGTATGTATATTATCATAATTTGTTTTATTTTATTAAGTGAATTGTTTTTGATTTTATGTATTTTATTTTCTCTTTTACTCTTACACACGCTATCTACAATCTACTATCCTATCTCAGGTATGCTGGAAGAGATATAATTAGAAATAAGCATCACCTTTGTACCTATTGTTCTGTTTTTTTTTCTTTTTGTCTGTTTATCTAAGTGTGTAGATAAATGGTTAAATATATAAAAAAATAAAAAAATTCGCTGGTAGGCATGACGCTTCCTTCTTAAACATAATCTTCACTAAGAACAGAACATAGTGTTTTATTCCACAACGGGAATGAGATCGCATGAATACTGCGCAGAAAGCTGATCGTAAAATGCAATGAGCTTTATTACCTTCATTATAACGTTGTAAGTACAAGTTATATTATGTTTCTGTATGTGTAATAGGCAGTGATCGGAGTAGGTAGTACTATTTTGGTTCAATTACCGCAAACGTTGATGATATTATGGACAATCCCCGGGACTTTAACTGATACTCCGAGATTCGAAAATAAATATAGATTTTTTTATTAACAAGGGTATAAGAAAGCTTGTCTTATGTCTGTTACAAAATAGTTATAGAAAATTAAAAAATATATATATTGTTGGTAACGGAAGGCGAGATGACATCATAAAGACGTCAGGCGATCAGCTGTCAACCGATGGGAGGTTATAAAAGGAGGCACGTTGTTTGGCAACGCTCTTTATTCTGCCTGGACGGTGCTCGGAACGGACGTGCTACCTGACCGTTATAGTGTGCTTGTGTTTCTTTTGATATTTTTATGATTTTGTAACGTGTAATTTAAAAGAATTAAAGATTGTTTATTTTTTTTTTAACTTATTTCCCTTCTGATTCCTAACAATATTTATTAAAAATAAAGTTTTTAATTTCAATAAGCTGTAACGTATCCGTCTTATCACCTGTCGGAGGGGTGGACGGATATGTCGCATGCTTAATAGAATACTGACCTAATAGACTTGAGTCAAAGTTAGGTTTTCTGCATTTTTTTTTTGCAAAGAAACCAAAAACTATTGATTAATCAATGGTTTTTGGAAAATTAGGATTATTTATATTTAACTGTTCATTGCCTACATATTTATTATATTGGCTAATAAGCCGACTAGATCTCGAAAGCAAAACATTAAACGGCGATTTTCCAGAAATCTACTTTTTCGAGTTAAGCCAATATTCTATTAAGCGTGCGAGCAGAAATAAATAATAAAAACGTAAACAGAACTTAATACCTAAATAAAAGCCTCCAGGCATAAAGGGCGAGCCCGCTTACATAAATATGCAATGCTGCATTAATTAAGTTTATATAGCTGTAACTTGACGTCATTAGTTAATCGCCTAACTGTTCGCGCCGTCGAGTACCTACTTGTTAGTCGCTGAGACAAGAGCTATTAATGAGATGAAATGAATGAATGAAATGAGATAACTTGCTCAGCGACGCTCGCTTGGCGAGCAGAATACTCGCTGGGAGACCCACGCTTGGTGCATTCGCATACTAGCGAGTGCTCCCTCGTCACCGTCATATACTAGCTGCTCGTTGCTCGCCAACTCCTTTTTAGTTGCTAGTTCTACGCGCTTGTCAATAATCACCGACGGGGGGGCAACTGCCTATGGCAGATATAAAATGTCTCATGATTTAATTTGGTTTTCGTCATCAGCCTATAATGTTCCCATTGCTGGTACTCAGGCCTCCTCTCTGTGAGAAGGAGTGGGCCGTAATCCTCGTAATCCGCGGGCCCAAAGTGGGTTGGTAGATGCCACATGTCTTCGAATGTTTGGTTCTAGGACATGCCGGTTTCCTCACAACGTTTTCCTTCACCGTTGTGAGAGCAGTGGTGATGAAATAATTTACATTTTACTTTTAATTTGGTTGCTTCATTCAAAATGTAAGGCGTTATGAACTACATAGTTACACATCAGCCCCTGGCTGGAGGTTTTGAGTTAGCCTGACACCACAGGATTGATCGGTTAAGCAGTCACGGCCTCTCAAGGCCAACTGCAAGATGCCATACACAAAACAAACAAAAAAAAAAGTTACACGTCAAACATCACATAAAAATGGTTTAAAAAATAGCACTGAAGAACTCACATTCATATAAAAATGTCCTTATTCCGTAACGCAAATACCATTGCCAGTTTTAATCAAAAGCCTTTGAACATAGCAAGTCAAGACATGTCTGGCGCGGAAACACTTAGTTCAGTAGAAACGATATAATTATATAATAGAAAAATATAATAGAAAGCGTTTTTGTTTCGTACGTCTTTTATTGTTATTTGTTCTACAAATGTGCTGCCTTCTACTACTTTATTTAGTTAGTAAGACCGAAGAAAAACACGTTGCTTGACGATGAAAATTGCCAGTTAGTGCAGCAGAAAAGAGCCATCAGAGCCATATATAATCTCCGCAGGCGCGATTCTCTAAGGGTACCTTGTCAATATATCTATGAAAACATCATGTACGTAAGAAAAAATTTACATCTTTTTACTAAAAGAGGTGATAGACATATTTATAGTATGTACTAGAATTAGGGACCTATTAGTTCAACCAGTTGTCAGACTGGCTAAAGTAGACTCATCTTTCATGGGGTACTGTTTAAAATGAATACTGTTTAAAAAAACATACTTCAACTGAACGAGACGAAATTCAAATTTTGTATAAAACGCACACTATGCAGCTAGGCATATTATAAGTTGGGGGATTATATCGCTGATAAAAATGCATGGCTCAATGCTGGTCCTGCTCCACAACCACAACTAATTGATTAACATTTGAAAATACTGTTGGAGCTGCTGAAGATTGTAAGACCACCTTTGCTTTGTATAAACTCAATCTCCTTTGTATTACATAATTGCATAGGACAAGTGTGAGTACTATGTACTATCGAGCTACCATTTACCGGGTAATGTCTTTCATTGACTTGAATGTGCCCTGGCGGCCGATAGATGTCATGCTCACTCAAATGTCTCGCTGACGGTGGCGCGTGTGTTGGATCATTTAGCTCCCTTCAAAATGGTTGAGCTGAATGGTGCTGATCCATGCGTCATGTTCGTGAACGGGTGCTGTCAGTTGGGACTGGTCATCTCTTAGCTGCCACGGCTTATTTTAATTATTTTATTTATAGATTGTTTTGTTTAAATTTATATTTGCTGTACCTCTGGACACTCAACGTGTACGTCTTATTTACATCGTTCTTACATATAATTATACCTATATTTAACATTAATGATGTAACTAATATTTATGTAACAATATAATTTAAAAGAGTGTCCATGGAGTTTCTTGCCCGTTCTTCTCCATAGGTACTACTACGCTTTGGAATGGGCAACTTGCTTCATATTTCTGACTGACCGACCACTTGACGATTCAAAAGTGCCTGTAAATAGTTTAATTGAAATAAATGCTTTGAGTTTGATTTTTACTTTAAAAAAAACTTTAGTGCTTTTCAAAAATATTACAAGAATTTTACATTGTCCCCAAACTAGGCAAGCTTGCATTTTGGGCACCAATATGCAGGGTTAAACTAATATTTTAATTTAAGCACATAAATAAAGGTGACACGAGTCAAGAAGTCATGTTCTGAAAGTTTAAATACTACTAGGACGATAATGTGCGGTCATCAAGACAAGTAAATTAAGTATTCTAAATTGACACAAAAGGATTCGATAATCTGTTTTTTAGCATTTCATATAATAATTTAGAGTTAATATTCTTTGTTTTTCTCTGTGCATGTCATAAACTGATACTCAGAGTCGTTACTTAAAATTAATCAAACATTTACTTTAACTGACCAGTATAAATTGGAACGCTGTCAGCCAAAAGTATGTCAGATTGAAAACGTTTCCATCTTGGTGAAATGTGCCAAAATATGGTGGTTAATCAAAGTTAATGGTTGATTAATTTCAAGTGACGTCTCTGAGTGCGGCAGTTAGTCTTAAGTAGTTAAGCAAAATGTAATATTGTTTGTTTTATAATTTTATATTCCTGTATATAACTTAACTCTAAGAGTCACTAGTTGTATTATCTTTAGTATAGTATATAGTATATATGTACGTATTTGTATGTGTGTGTGTGTTGTAGTACTTAAGATATTTTATAATATACAACAGCTGGTAAAAGTTAACTTGAAATTTACTTTTGTCACTGATTCTACCTACCGTATGCATGTGTTTTAATAAAGAAAATCTGTCATCATTATAATGGACCAAAACCATTATTCGATTAACTGTAAATCAATCAACCCGTCTCATTAACAAATCGGTTGATCAACAAACAACTGGTCGGAAGTCGATTGTACACACATTGCAATCCGCAGTTAATGTGATGCGACTAATTCCTGAGTGATTGGGTATTGATTACGGTGCACGCATAGTAATATGGGAGATTTTAAATAAATTTTTGAATAATGATATAGGTTCGTATATAATACATCCCAGACGTGTATGGTCGAACCAGTATGTCGATTCTGTAAAAATGTGATCGTGAAGTGAACACTTAGGTGAAGTGAGCGTGAAGTGAGCTGTCAGTGTCATCCACTGAGGCTAGGGATTGACCAAGCATTACATTTACAATCATAATCGAGTTAGTTTTTATGCTAATTCTGAAAATGTTGACAATTTTATATTATTTGAAGTGGCTAAAAATTACTATTTACGGGTTTTTTAAATAAAACAGCAAAACAGAAATTCAGTTAGAAACTCAAATAAGTTCTTTTATTTTGATTTCCTAAACTAGTTTCTGCCTGAATTTCTTTGTTGCTGTTTTATCAAAAAAAAACTTTAAATAATAATATTTAGACACTTATTTATATACTAGCTTTGAAATAATATAAAATGATCAACAGAACTCACATTAAAAAACATAATTAAAATCTCGATTATGATTGTAAATGTAATGCTTGGTCAATCCCTAGCATCAGTGGGACGACACTGACAGCTCACTTCACCTAAGTTTTCACGGTGAGATGGTTACAGAATCGCAATGCAGGTATCGGAGCACAACTGGAAGTGTCGGTGAATGTGTCTCTCACCCAAGCCAAAATCTAGCAGTTGGAGATAACTAATGAGTAAGTAATGAGTTATCACATGAGAAGTCACGATCCTCTCAAATATAAACCGGTGAGGAGGAGAAATTTTAGAAATCTCGATCGATTATTTCTTATACGGATGTCCGATACGAGCCGTACAGTCCTCGAGTGAGTAAGCCTCATAGGTAAAACCCACGACTTGGGTAATAAGGTGGACCCACGACTTAGTGAAGGTCGTGGAAATCGGCTGGATGCAGACAGCGCAAGACCGATCGTTTTGACGACGCTTCGGAGGAGCCTATCCTCCCAAGCAACGTCCGTCTTTCGGCTCAGCTGACTGTGATAATTCATTACCGGTATTCTCAAGAGCCAATTCTAACCTATCATACAAGTGTCTACTAGTTTTAAACTTAAACGCATTTCCATCACAAAACCCGGTACAAAAAGGTACCATATTGTCAGTGATGTGAACGAACAGGGTTGACAAAAGATATTTTCTGGGCCACTGAACTAAAACGTTAGCTGTCGACGCTCACATAATTTGCTTAAAAGCCACGAGTACATGTGATGATCGCTGAATCTCATGAGTAATGTCTTGATGTATGTCACTCAGGCATTCTGTAATTTGGTCGGAGCACATTAGGGTCTGTGTGAAAGTATTTTTGGCAAATTACTTTTGTAGTAAGTTGGGAATTTGCGGAGAGTTTTCAGAACCTTGTTTTATTTAAACTAATATTATTAAGAGAAAAGACTTACTTTTTTGTATGTGTTTTTGGCACATAAGTAAACTATGGCCTGGACTAGAACAGATGAATACTTTTATCTCGATATTCTCACGGGATCGAGACTTATGCGGGTTAAACCGTGGGGCACAACTAGTTTTATTGAAAGTGATGAGAATAGCAGCATTTTATTGTTGCAGTTTTTTCTGGTGTGATTGCGGCAGGCCACAAAGATGACGAGATGACCTAGATAGGTTCCATCAAAACTTGAAGGAGGATGCGAGAGGTCGCGAAAGATGAAAGGGTGAAGAAGGACTGGGGCACCCCAGGAGCAGCGAAGGCTAGCAAACAAAAAAAGGTAGAGAGCTATACTTTTTTTCTTCGTTGTCTTAATGTTATTTGACGTCTGGCTGGTGGGCCCGACATATTCATGAGTAACGACAACATACCGGAAGACACAGAATTTGTCATTTAGGTTCCCAAAAGGTGAACTGTCGACCTGATAAAGCTCGGGAGAATCTGCTGGATGCGTGCAGCGTGGTACCAGTTGTTGCGACTACGCTTGAGAGAGACCTAGATACATCCAACAGTTTCGGGAAGCCCGACGATGATAGAAATGATTATGAAAACCAACTGTGGCTGTTGTGACCTTTTTAGGGTTTCGTGCCCAAAGGTTGCCAACGGCTTAGTATTAGGGATACTAAGCCTCCGCTGTATAAAATATCGTATTACCCAGTAACTGGGTTGTGGAGGTCAGATAGGCAGTCGCTCCATGTAAAATACTGGTATTCAGCTGTATCCGGTTAGACTGGAAGCCGACCCCAACATACCTAGTTGGGAAAAGGCTAGGCAGATGATGATGAAGCCTCCGCTGTCCGTCCGTCCGTCTGTCTGTCAGCGGGCTGTATCTCATGGACCGTTATAGGTAGACAGTTGAAATTTTCACAGAGTGGGTGTTTCTGTTGCCGTTATACTTAGTTTTTTTTTTAATATGGATTTTAAATATTGTACGATGGTACGGAACCCTTCGTGTGCGAGTTTGACTTGCACTTGGCCGATTTTTATTGGAATTATGTTTTTATATTATTAAAAAAATATTAAGTTTGTTTTTTCTTGTTACTGACGATACAACGACCAACCGTTGTTACGACCAACAGTATTCTCAGTGTGTTTGCAGATCGGTGGGATTACCCGATGATGAGGAGGTGGATGCAGCTCCACGCTGAATTTTGAAGTGTATATAATATGTGACCTACTAACACTAGAAGTTAAGTAAAATTGTTACTATCCCTATGGACTCCGGTCTGAAATAAAAGTTTTCTATTCTTCAAACGTGCTTCGTTAGATAACGTTCCTCCAGTGACTATAGGTGGAATACCATTGCAGCGTGTTGCTCAGGTGAAGTACCTAGGACATGTGGTCACGGAGGAGTTATGTGATGATTCCGATTTGGACTGGGAGCGAAGGGCGTTGGCGGTTCGGTGCAATATGTTAGCCCACAGGTTTGCACGCTGTAGTAGGGATGTGAAGGTGTACATGTTTAAGGCCTACTGCCAATCCTTCTACACGTGCAGTTTGGGGGTGAAGTATACGCAGAGAGCCTACAACGTCCTACGCGTTCAGTACAATAATGGTTTTAGGATGTTGCTGGGGCTTCCGCGCTTCTGTAGCGCTTCGCAGATGTTCGCGGAAGCCCGTGTTGACGATTTCCATACAATAATGAGAAAGAGGGCGGCGTCAATTATGGGTAGGCTGCGTGGAGGCCCCAACAGCATCTTGAAAACATTGATTGATAAGGTGGACAGCCCCTTTATTAGGCACTGGATGCAGAGGCACGTGCCACCATCTGTTGAGCCACGTAGGTATTAGTTGTTGTTAGGTTAGTTTGTAAGTTTTACTAACATAATTTGTAAGTTGTTGTTACTAACGCTATGGATTGTGTGTATTTTTATATGTGGTCCGCAATAAATGAATATATATATTCTATTCTATAGTCGTGCCAGCGGACTGGTGATTTAAATAAAATAAAAAACTACTACAGTGGCACTATCGGTCTTTTCCATCATTAAATAAACTAGGTTCCAACTGTTTTAATTAGCAAAACATCCATTCCGTAGCACCTTGCTTCCTACTACAGATAATTTAGACCCACAATAAGTTTACAACTTCGTTTACCGTACTCCTTTCATACCAAAGCATACAGGTAACTCGTTAATAAGGGACAAATCCCTAGTTAGCAAGTTAACTGTTCCTAGAATCAATTTATGTGTCACATCCTGGGTATAATATTATGTAACATACTACTGACAGTGTTGTGTTCATGTTTGAAACTGTAGAATAGACTAGGAACAGAAGAAGTTGGGCGAAAACAGAAGGAATGATAAATAGAGCGAAGTGGTCAAAGGAAGAGGTGTGAGCTGTGGTGGCCCAGTGGAAACAGCCGCGACTTACGTGTTGCAGGTCGTAGGTTCGAACCTAGACAGGCGCTTTACTTTGTTTACATTATTTCATCACCACTGCTCTCAAAACGGTGAAGGAAAACATCGTGAGGAAACTGGCATGTCCTAGAACCAAAAATTCGAAGACATGAGACATCTACCTACCCGCACTGGGCCCGCGTGGTGGATTACGGCCCACTCCCTCTCACCGAGAGGAGGCTTCTGTCCCAGCAGTGGGAACATTATAAGCTGATTATGTGGTCAAAGGTAGCAATAGATTTTCGCTACGGGAGTAAACAATAAATTATGTTTTTCGCGTTTTTTTATGGTCCCATTTTTGCGGTCCCAGTAATGAATGTTTTTGCATAAATAATAATATCCTATGTAGCAATAACTAGTAGAACAGTACAAAACTGTACTGGAAAACTAAGCATTAAGACTTACAAAAAAAAAAAAAAAAAGTACACACGACGACGTATCGAGCTATACATTTCCAGCTTTAGCTGACCTCGCATTGTATAGGTTTTTCGTGCAATGAGAAGTCAGCTTATACTGGAAATTTTTAGCTTGATATGTCGTCGTGTATACAATGAGCGACCTTATCGCTCTAGGAGATATTGTTCAGTAAATCACCCAGTATAAGTTTAGCCAAAGTCAGATGGCCCACAGACCATAATAAAACGCTGATTGATATTCAGGCACATCGGTTGCGGCCTGAAAATGGTGATGATGTAGAATTCTAGTCAGACTGAAAGTTAACCCTGAATAGGCCTACCCAATCCCGAGATCAGATTGTAGATTCATTCT
Organism: Brachylomia viminalis; assembly: GCA_937001585.2. Lineage (NCBI taxonomy): Eukaryota > Metazoa > Arthropoda > Insecta > Lepidoptera > Noctuidae > Brachylomia > Brachylomia viminalis. Next base: position 4,355,851 of record OW443305.2, on the reverse strand, counting down.
TCATCTCCACAACCATTTTGCATTATAAAACCATTTCATAGTAAATCCCGTAGGGTTATCAAACAACAGCATTTAATAGTTTTCCAACCCACGTTATGTTAACGACGGCTCCATACAAAATAACTTTAAATGGATTTTTTATGACGCCAAACTTTTGGGTCCCTGTATTGTATTTATTGTGGAGTGTGTGCTGTTGGCATTAGGGGGGGTGTTACAGAGCCTTAGAGAGGTTGCAATAATATCTATTATATTGACTTATTTTCATGGCTTTTGTTTCTTAAGGTAACGTGTTCTGAAAAGTATTTTTTACTGATAATTATAATTTGAGAGCAGTGGCGGCCCAGTGGTAACGGCCCCGACTTACGAGTTGTTGGTCGTGGGTTCGAACCCAGACAGGCGCTTTACTAAGTATGTGTAAATAATTTCATCACCAATGTTCTCAAAACGATGAAGGAAAGCATCGTGAGGAAACCAGCGTGTCGTAGAACCAAAAAAATCGAAGACATGTGACATCTACCAATCCGCACTGGGCCTGCATGGTAGATTACACTCAACTTCCTCTCGAAGAGAGGAGGCCTGTGTCCCAGCAGTGGGAACATTATAGGCTGATTATGAATATGAATTATTGATAATATTCTGTGAATGGGCAACCAAATCAGATATTACGAATATCAAAGCAAAAACGTAATTTGATTTCTGAAAACACATATTATAATATCTCTTATAACTTTTTTCTACAGCTTAAAACTAATACCTTTACCTGTATGGACACCAAAGAGACTATCAAACGCACGACCTCTAACTAAACACAAACAAATTGGCAAAAGGCCAACACACAGGTCCGAAAAAGACCAAGCAATTTTTTTTACGCTTTTTTATGTTACGAAGCCGACATATCCATACCTAAACAAAGATAACAGAACAATAAAAAAGGTGAATTTGAATAAACTTTTTACAGGACAGCTGTCGTTTACGCCGATCGTAAAACATCGGACGGACTCGTACGAATTTGTTCGATGTTACAGGCTTCACCGTTTTAACGTACCTAGCCTTCGGAAAATTTTAAATTGTATTCTTTTTTAGATAGTGTTTTTTTTATAATACCTACCAGTCTGTAGTTGCCAACTGAGTGTCGTAAATAGGTATTTTTGTGTACTGAAAGGGTTAAGGGGACTACATGACCTAAACGTAAGTTTCATAATGCCTAAAAGTATATGATCCACTGTAGTAAACAAAATCAGAAGAATATAGATATAATATTCTTCAGGATTTAGGCTAGTTAGATAGTAGTGCCGATTCCCTTGTTCACAAACTAAACTAAATTTAAGTTGAGTGCATCTTTTTCTTTCTATTTCATTATGAAAAGGACAGAAGATAAATATTAGTTTAGTCCTGTCAAATTAGTCTGCACCTGACGTAATTTGATGTAATTTTAGTAGTCAACTTTTTAATCACGTCTAAACTTGTATGGAGTAGTGTCAGGCGCTGATTAATTTGACAGGACTAAACTAAAAAACAATGGTGCCGATTCCCTTGTTCACAAACTAAACTAAATTTAAGTTGAGTGTATCTTTTTCTTTCTATTTCATTATGAAAAGGACAGAAGATAAATTTTAGTTTAGTCCTGTCAAATTAATCAGCGCCTGACACTACTCCATAGAAGTTTAGACGTGATTAAAAAGTTGACTACTAAAGTTACATCAAATTACGTCAGGTGCTGACTAATTTGACAGGACTAAACTAATATTTATCTTCGGTCCTTTTCATATTGAAATAGAAAGAAAAAGATGCACTCAACTTAAATTATTTAGTTTAGTGTGTGAACAAGGGAATCGGCACCATTTACAACTAATTTGGTACGATAGAAAAAAGTCATGAAGATGCCTCTAAAAATGTATTTTATCAATTAAAAACTATACATGCAATCATTCTGTTTTTTTATAGATTGTTCTTCTAGCAACTTATTAACTGATTAACGAGATAGGTATTTTTATTTTTTTCCAATCAATAGATTGTTTGTAAATAGAGAATTGCTTCATATTTTGCAATAAATTACCAGCTGTGTGTCATCGCGCTTCTCTTTGTTTTTTGTGCAGTCCGACAGTGACCGCGCTTTAGCTGTTGTTTTTGTACAGTAATGCCCATATGAATAATGTATTTCACACATCTAAACTATTATTATAAGGATGTAAAAACGTTTGTTTGTTCGTAAGTGGTAATCTCTGGAAGAAAAATGAGATAGGGCGGGATAAAGTGCGCTGCCCCTCAACCACCGTTGTCTAACCGAAATCGCGCGGTTTCTCGTTCGCCATGACTGCGATATCTCAGATATTTCGCATCATAGATCTCCAAACCCTACGTCGCGTCGTTGTAATTTTTATGGAGTGAGTTATCTGATTATATAGGGTTCAATACAAGCTTACCCTGTTATATTATAATAAGGCTTGTTCGAGGTTGAAGGTAAGTAGGGTGAGCGACTTTTACCCCAGTTTTTTTTTTTTTTACTATAGCAGTCATGTCTATGAAATTAAAGATTATCCAAAGTAGTAAGTTTTTATCCAAAAGTTATTATTTTATTTACATCATCATCATCATCATTTCAGCCGAAAGACGTCCACTGCTGGACATAGGCCTCCCCCAAGCACCTCCACTTAACACTTTTATTTACATAAGGATACATTATTTTACAATAATCGATTGCAACATGAGGCCTTTATGCACTTTTTCGTACCACAAGCTTTACAGTGACGTAAGTACCTACATCAGGCAGACGATCCGAACACGACACCAAAAAAATTAACAAAAAAATGGTCAACTTCATAAATTGTCGGTCCCCTGTCAAACTTAGTTGGCTCGGGTCCCTAACACAAGTTGCACGTGTAAATCGTTTTTAAGTTCAATAGTGCTACTGGGCGCGCTGCAAGCCCTTTGTCACTGTCCGGCGACAGCATTTGACACTCGAACGATAGCTCAGGACATGAAATACTTCAGTGGCGATCTCTCGCGTCCGGCCCTGGTCCAGGCCATGGTACGGAGCGAGAGGGTTTGGGAAGCCGTCACCTCCTTCTGCGAAGCAGTAATGCTCGCGAAGGAGGAGGTGGAACGCGAGAGGGAGAGGTAAAATTTGCGCCCTCATGCCCCTAGTCGGGAACCCCAGGCCAATTCCCGGCCACCGTAGGCACGGGCTTGCGGACGGCGAGCAATGGGTAGCTCACCGTCCGATAAGAACCAGGCCCGGGTCGACGGCGCGTTGTGTCCCACGCGCGCCTCAAAGAGATGTAAGCACCAATGACGGGGTCCGCTAGGGCCAATGCCTGCTAGGGTGGCGGGAAAGTCCGAGAAGGATACCGTGGCCCCCAGCACAGGCAACTGAAGGAACACGGGTGGGTTTTAGTCAGTAAGAGTCTGACACGCACTCCCGCTCCACCCAGAGTGGGAGATTTTATTTGATGATATCTTAAACACGAAAAAAAAAAGGACGTGAAATCAAAAACCAAAAGTCATTTATTCAAACTGGGCTGAGAATCAGCACTTTTTGAACGTCAAAATCACATGAGACAGTCCGCCCAAAACGCCCGCCCTTCACCACTTCCTAGTGCTTTAGCTGGGAAGAAGAAGTGGCGGAAATAACTCCCCAGCAGCACTGCTGTCTGTTCATTTAGAAGAACTGGATTCTATACAGTAATAAGTAATTGACATTACGAAACACAAAAACATTTAAATCATTTGCCATATGTCAGCTAGCACACGCCAATATTTAAAACTATACTCAAGCAGAAATAAATAATAAAAACATAAACAGAACTTAATACGTAATAAAAAGCCTCCAGGCATAAAGGGCGTGCCCGCTTACATATGCAATGCTGCATTATGTTTATATAAATAGCTGTAATTTGTAGCCACAAACGATAAATACTTCGACAAGGGTATTAATTATTAGACGGACACGGCGGAAGATCAAGAACGCTGCTAATGAGATTTACAAAAACCGGAAACGATTAGTAGCGAGAACTCAGAAGAAGACATTAAAAAATGCAACGTTTATCACAGCAGAGCAAGGACATAGAAAAGAGCCGAGGAAGCAGTATGTTGAACCCCGCCAAAAGATTCACCGGTAAAGCTCGACCTGAATCAACCCGGCTGCGATGTCGTTTAAAGATCGAAAGAATAAATTGGGAAAGGAGAAAAACAAAAAATTGAGCCGTCAGGACGCCTGGCAATCTGGCTGGAGAAATCGAAAACCATTCTTAATAAAAGAAAATAAATATGGCATAATCAAAAACCAAATATTCAGTTGTTTGTTATGAAATAAATGTTTCTTTATTTAAAATATAGCGTGGCGATACGCGTCGCCACGGCATACGTCGCCACGCCAGCAATCGATGTTTTACATCAAAAGATAATACTTGCAACGGTCTGCGGTTTGATGGATAGCCACATTTACCACCTCTTCCAGTTGCTTAGAATCCTAAAATCACCTCCAAAATGCAGTTGATTATCAAATTAGTCTACTCATTCAACTAACCCATTACTCAAAACCGTTAATACTAACATGACATCACAAGTTCAATTACCAATTTGTGGCCTAAAGACGCACAGAATTAGGCCTCAAGTTAACCACAGCACTTGAGTTTTACAACGCAAATTCGAGGTATAACTGTAAATGGGACCGCAACGCGATTGCTCTGGGGTCGTATTACAATCCATTTTACGAGAACACCTAGCCGTGGTATGTAAATCTTGGAAATTAAAGGTGTCTTCAACGTTCAGATTTTGTGGAAACATTCTGTATTACAGGTGCTGGCGTATAGAAATACCTGAGGGACCTTTAATAAAAACATCTGCAGGTGAAGCTGTAAAATTCTAGTGGGTGTTTTCAAGAAAAAGTATTTTTTAAGTTAAATTTCTTTCTTCTTACTTAAAATGTGGAAAAGAATGGACGCCTGTATGAATATTTACAATTTCTGAGGCATGGCAGGTGAGTGGTCATCCAAACAGAAGGTTGAAATGACCGATACAATACCGTTCAAAGAAAAAACTGCAACGCCGTTCGACGGCAAAAAAAAGTTGCGCAAAAAACGACTTAATTCTACTAATATTTCGACCCATCCAAATTAATTGTCATAGAAGAAAACAAGCTGCGTCGAGCCTACATAAATTAGAATAAGGGCAGGAGGCTTCTGATCTTTAATTCTAATAAATAACTTTAATTCTAATTTTAAGAAGCCTTTTTTCTATATTTGCTTGTATAAATCTCTAGTACGCTCTCATCTGGAATATGCCGTGTCCGTCTGGAGTCCATACTACAAAAAGTATGTTGAAATGATTGAGTGTGTTCAATATAAGTTTCTGCGTACCATGCACTACAGATGTTATGGATATTATTTGCCATACCAAGATTTGCTTGCGAGGTATAAGCTCGCAACACTTGAAAATAGACGTAAGTACTTAGAAGCTATGAACTTATATAGTATTGTCAGAAATAAATTTGACAGCATTGAACTCTCCAACATGATTTGCTATGCGGTTCCTAGGACAGTCCACAAGCGACAGGTGCGCGCTGGCAGATTATTTTCAGTGGGTACTTGCAAGTCCAATACTGGCTTGCGTTCGCCTGTTCGCAGAATGGTCGATTCCTACAATAGGACTTTTGAACATAATATAGACATCTTTGCATGTGCTCCCTGTAGGTTCAAAAGTCTTATTCTTAAGGAGCTTTCTTGAGTTTTATTCTGTTTGTTTTTTATGTCATTTCTTGAGTATTATATACATAATTATATATTATAGTATAGGTATTATATAAATCTTAAACACGTCGGTCCGTGCGCTGCTTGGCTTAAAAACGTGATTTTTCAAACCAGATTATCCAACAACCACTAATCTTACAAACATAAGAAATACTAATAACTTTAGGAAATATTGTTGTCTGTTTTTCTAATTAAGAGGTTTTTTCGATTAATACAACATTTGTGAATACCATCAAGATAACTGAACAGAGGTTTACTTGATTTCACTTTCAGTGTCAATTTCGAAGCTAGTAATATCTGAAATTACTGATAGATCTAACAAACAATTTTTTTTATCTAACTGGAAATATCCTTAACAAAATTTGTAATTAAAAGGATTTTTTATTTTAGACTCATATCTTAAGAAATAAAAATCCAAAGAATATGATTTTTTTTAGAAATTGCAGTCGATAAAATGATTATCTTCACCATCTACCTTACTTAATTTAATATAATTTATACTTATTTATAATAAAAGAATGTCTTCTTTATAATTTACACCAAAAAAAATCAACAAAAATAACTCTATTATTTTTCTATAAATATTTTAAAACTACTATAAAACTGTGCGTACGAACCGATTCAAATCAGTCGGCAGTGAGCCTTTCCAGAGAGCGGACACGTCGCTGGGCGGTCTCCCTGACCCCTGTTGACCTTTGTCGTGCTTACACGGATAGCAAACGTAAAGTGTGATCGTCAAATCTTAGTACTTTGGTAAGTAAATTATTTTATTTTTGATGACCAGCAATATTGTGTGATCGTAAGTACTTCCTTACTACATTATAACCGAATTTATTTGATAGTGACAACAAAATTATGTTTCAGACGGAATGGGAAATAAATCAAAGAGAACTATAAGAAAGAGAAAAAGGTAAATTTTTGAAAGTATGACTAAGGCAAGAGCTAAAAGGTTGGTTATGTTATATTAGCTTCTACCCGCGACTTTCAACCGCGTGAAATGTACTTATTTTCGACTAGTCAAAAGCGCCTGTACCACAGATTATTATGTGCAGTTGATGGCGCGAAGGACACTTGCGCGAAAAGACAAATGCGCGCATGGACTTTTGCGTGACATGGCCACCGAGGTTTACTCAGTAGAGTAACCATAACATCACGCCTGTTATTTTTATGTACTTTTAGGTGGTATTTTTTTTGGATTTTCCGTTATAAGTGTCGTTTTCATGGTTTTCGGGGTCGCTGATAACGAAAATGACGTCAAAATGAAAATCCAAGATGGCGCCGACGAAAATTTTCGGTGTTTTCATCATGGGTATCGTTTTCTTGGTTTTTGGGGTCGCTGATAACGAAAATGTGGTCAAATTGAAAATCCAAGATGGCGCCGAGAAAAAAAATCGGTTTTTTCATCATGGGTGTCGTTTTCATGGTTCTTGGGGCCGTTGATTACGAAAATGACGTCAATATGAAAATCCGAGAAGGCGCCGAGGAAAACTTTCGGTTTTTTCATCATGGGTGTTGTGTTGTTCCCCCCCCATGTTCATAGTGTAGTAACATAGTAGATAACTATTAGTTACGCTAATTACGTTAATTAAAAACGCTACGCACGACAACCTACCCTATTAGAGTTCACGCACACATTTGCACGTGTACTTGATGTGTATTTGATTAAGTAGTAGTAATAGATATTATAAATAATATTTTAGGAGCGTTGTATGAAGTGTCCGATGTGTGATAATAGTTCAAGTGTAACGATTGACGTTCGGTTGACTGTGCGTATTACGTAGATTAATTACGTTTAGTCATTGATAGACATGCATTTAATATTTTTTTTCAGTCAAAAAAATGATTGTTTGTTTGCGGTGTGGACAGGACAGGAATTCACTGTGAAGACCACAAAAATTACTCGAGACGTCGGCTTTTGGAAAACAAAAATGGAATCCAAGTTATTGGAATTCTACGATAAATGTCTATTGCCTGAGATGATCTACCCAAGAAAAAGTCGGTCAATGACAATTAGAGATGTGCGATTTTAAAATTAAATACTTATTCTAAAGTTAGCTTGTTTTAATTTATTACAACAGTTCGATCCAAAAAATAAAATCATAAAATACATCCTAAATAAATAAAAGTATCAAAATTATTCGTGCTAGCTGTTTAGCGCTCATGCACACAGAGAAACCATTGTACTATTGTAGTGTGACGGAGCGCGTACGCCGTTCGATAGATCGTGTACATTTTGACTTGTGCTAAATCGAACCAACGCTCTTAAGGCGGGGTGTTATCTCAATATTCCCAAAAATTGGTTTCTTAGAACGTCGAGTATGACGTAATGTAATAAAAATAAGTAACGCGAAAAATACAGTGAACAGAGAAGGGTATAAAGAAGAATTTAAACCGAACAGAATAATAAATAATAGTTTGATATTCCCAATAAAAAATTGGGAAGTTGTAGCACAAAAATAAACTTTGACGTCGAAGATCTCTGTATTTCCAGCGATAACAACAGTTTTTTTTTTAAGAATTTAGTAGGTTTTCCATTTTTTTAAAACTTTAACCAAACCATTATCTAATTTTATGTCTATATTTTAAATAATCTAAAGAAAAGCAGTAAAATAAATGCCCATTCGCAGCTTACGTCACATTTCAACACAAATATCATTTTCAATTTTCAATCTTATTGACGCTCCATAGTGGTGACAATAGTTTACGCGGTCATACTTTAGTCGTCGGGCAGCGCTCGACTTGGATGGTTGGCACCGGACGCTCTGTGCATAATTCGATTGTAGTTTTCAAGTAATTTATGACTGAAAACAGTGTGTGAATTGAACTAAAGTTCTGTGGCGGACTACTAAGGCTACTCACTGCCTAATATTGAAGTGAAAATTCAGTCTCAGTGGAAATATGGGCAATAAAAATAAAATGTTGCGAAAGAGTTTTACAAGAAAAAGACGAAAAACTCGAAAAAATGATGGAATGTTTGGGTAAGTAGGATGATTACGGTATTGTATCATAATAACATTTGAAATTTGTATTTAGTTTAGTATACTTACGAAACTGTATAAATCTATAGAAACGGTATTGACAATTTCTACAAACATTTTGCTAAATCCAAAAACAAATAGGTGGACTCTATTTTGATGTCTATAGAATGCATATTTGAATGCGCCTAGTGCAAACGTCTCTGGTCGAAGCAACCATCGAGGCGATAGCCATATTGCAATAGTAGGTATAAGTAACAAAAACAAACTTGCAGATAAATCAGAGTGCGTTCGTAATTATTATAATAATATAAATATTGCACTAGTTATATAAAAAGCATTTTGATTCTTTTGTAAGATTATTTTTATAATATTTATTGAGTCATTAGACCAGTGCCGATAATTTTTGAAAACGAAAAAAGTCTCAGTAGGATGAAACCCATTGGAAAAGAAAGAAAATATAACAAAAATGAAAGGAAAAATAATTTACGGGCGATCCGAGGTCGGGAAGTGGGGGTTTAAGGGTAAAAAGCGGTTTATCTCGATTTCCGGCAAAATTTTCGCGAAATTTGCCGAATACTTACCTTTTTATGTTTCAAGCACACTGTATTTTTATTGATTTAAAATATTTGTTTTTTTCACCTAATTTGACCTAATATCGAAAAAGCACCCTAATTTTCAATCGAAAATTCTCACGTGAAAATATCTGCTTTTTTAAAAACTCGGTAAAAAAAATAATTGCTGTGTAAAAGATAAAAATTAAAAACCAAGAACTTGGTTATTTGAATTTTTCACATAAATTTTGAGGTTACTTGAAAAAAGTGTGAATACAAAAGTTGTAGATCTTTTTATTACCTACAACTTTGCTATTACACTTTTTTCCATAAGACTTGTAGTTTTGCCGGAAATCGAGATAAACCGCTTTTTACCCTTAAACCCCCACTTCCCGACCTCGGATCGCCCGTAAATTATTTTTTCTTTCATTTTTGTTATATTCTCTTTCTTTTCCAATGGGTTTCAGCCTACTGTGACTTTTTTCGTTTTCAAAAATTATCGGCACTGGTCTAATGACTCAATAAATATTATAAAAATAATATTACAAAAGAATCAAAATGCTTTATATATAACTAGTGTGCAGTATTTATATTATTATAATAATTACGAACGCACTCTGATTTATCTGCAAGTTTGTTTTTGTTACTTATACCTACTATTGCAATATGCCTATCGCCTCGATGGTTGCTTCGACCAGAGACGTTTGCACTAGGCGCATTCAAATATGCATTCTATAGACATCAAAATAGAGTGCACCTATTTGTTTTTGGATTTAGCAAAATGTTTGTAGAAATTGTCAATGCCGTTTCTATAGATTTATACAGTTTCGTAAGTAAACTAAACTAAATATAAATTTCAAATGTTATGATACAATACCGTAATCATCCTACTTACCCAAACATTCCATAATTTTTTCGAGTTTTTCGTCTTTTTCTTGTAAAACTCTTTCGCAACATTTTATTTTTATTGCCCATGTTTCCACTGAGACTGAATTTTCACTTCAATATTAGGCAGTGAGTAGCCTTAGTAGTCCGCCACAGAACTTTAGTTCAATTCACGCACTGTTTTACCAATTTTAGCAAATACCAACTAATATTCAGCCAGCAGCAGCTTCCATTCCCGTGGATGATCCCTCTATCGTCTATATTTTTCAGAATTCTAGCTTCCGTCCCGGCTCCGCATTTTCTTAGAAACATTATGGCATTTGTCACTTTGGAGCTGTGATATTATTGCATTTATTTATAGTTTATGTGTTTTTTTGTGGTCCGAGGGCCTTTATGTTGGTTTTGTTTTCTATTTTTTTACCGCACCCACTAAGTACCTATCTAAAACACAAACATTAGTTTGAAATGGCATAACTACCCATTTAATTAACCCTTCCATCCCTGATACTGACTTACACCCGAAAAGCATAATTCCCCTTCTAGAGCAGTCGGGTAAAATTCGGAATGTTTATATTTGACCTGTTTATCATGTACTGTAATAAAAATAAACAGTAGTGATGTTTTTTTTTAAATTGTTATGTGTAATTATTTATTGTATCATATTATGAACCGACACTGTAATTACATCGAATTTTAGAACGCACGTCATAAGTAAGTATATTCAACAGAAAACATCTGATTTCCTTACGTATACTATGCAACTTTCCTTGAGCACACAAACGCCCGTGTTAGCGTTTGCGAGTGTGTGCATAATTACCGTAAAACGCGCAGATGCGGTTGTGTGAGTGCGGTAATAGCGATTAAAATCGTAGTCGGTCCGCGCCTTAAGTTAGTCAAAAAAATGTAATTGTAACCCTAGCGATTATTTTCACTGTATTGTATCCTATCGTTAATCTGTGAACAGCGTTGTGGGCTGCAATATTGTCTATATGTTTTGTGTATTTCTTGTTTCTATGTTCTATATTGTAGCTGTTTGTTGTTCCTCTTGGAAAAAATAAAATTAAAATAAAAATACCAATACCATCGACGCTACCTGTGTCGATACCTTTGCGCCATCTCATGTTCCTAGCATGGCGGGCTGTGCTGGCGCCGCGCCGCTGCTGCAGCTGCTGAGACCCCCAAGCGGCGCAAATACTGTAACCTTATGAATAACTACAGTTTTGAAACGTTTGCGTTTGAAACGCTCAGGGCCCGAGTGCGCGTCTCCTTTTCTCGCCAACCAGTCGACACTTCACGTGACCAGAGGACTGGGTTGTTCTTTGTCTGTCTTCTGGGCACGTTTCTGGCTGACGGCGAAACGGACGATTACTTCGACGCCTAAGTGTCCTTTTGTTTTTGAATTTATTTTTATAGTCAGTTAGTTAGTAATTTAATTCAGTACCTCGTGTGATGTTCATGATCCATGTTCCAGGCCTTTGTAACACTATATCGGCTCCAATTAAAGGTTGTCATAGGATCACACGCGTTCAACATGTTACACAGTAAACCGGCTGAGGCCTCGAATTGAGCGGCCATATTAACTAAGTAGGCCTCAAAGTAGGCCATTAAAATATGTCATAGTTCAGAGTTGTAGGTCAAAGGTGCAAATATTTTAGCAAAATGTTGCTGCGAAAACGGGCTTTTTTTTTGACGAAACTAATCTCAGGCAGAAGTTTAAGAAAGAAAAAACCTATCGTCCAAGGCAATAGAACTCTTTACTTTCAGGTACACATATTTCCAGTACACATTTTTTTGAACCTGACTTCAATTTTACAACTAACAATAAATTCGTTCGTCCACCGCCACCGTCAACGGAAGGTCAACGAAAAACGAGATTATTCGAACCGAACGTGATATTCGATGGTGTGCGGTAGACACGAGGCCATAGTAAATGTATATATCATATCAATACTTCGGCGCCGTCATCTCGTTCTCGTTGACATCCCGTTGACGGTTCCGGTGGCATTAGTTTAAAAACTAAGCCTCTCATTAGGTACCAAACAACAGAAAACGTTGTTGGAAGGTGACCCGTATTGTTACATTACGACACAATGTTAAAAATTTATTAAAAGAAATAAAATAAATTCTTTGCCGCCAAATATTGCGCTAGCCCCGAGACCTCAGAGTCTAAGGCTAATACTAATTAAGCTAATGTCAGCCTCAGTCTACGACCGCGACCGGCCTGATTAAATTGTAGTAAGGACTTAATTAAAAATATATGCCAATGTAGTTCGGACTTTCATTAACGATATGCTCGCCGTTGTCGATCGCTGTCGACGATTTCTGTTTTGTGCTCGTGATTAGAGATATCTTCGTTGTTATTTTAACTTTTTCCTTAATATTAGAGCTAATTATCTTTTTGTATGCACGTGTTTCTGTGACGAATAAATCTATTTTTCTTTCTTTCTTTCTTTCATATGACACGACTTTTCTAGGGTAATTTATACAGTGTTTTGGTACGTTTTAGATAGATTTTGCTCCAAGTGAGTTTTGTAAACTACTAAATTTCCGCCCTTGCCTCTGCAATCTACTGATGTGGCGCCATATCAAAACACCGAGATTTCAGTGCTATATCTAAGTTGAATATTTACTAACTATACACAAAAACCTTCCAGAATAAATTTTCTAAATGATGGTGAAAACCGCATCAAATCTATTTTGTTGTCAAAAAGCACATAAATACACGCTGACAAACACGAAAAGTATTATTTTAATTTATATAAAGCACATAAATACTATTTACTCATATATATATTATTGAAGGGAACCAAATCAAGTCAATAGTCATTTATTCAAACTAGGCTGAGAATCAGTACTTTTTGAACATCAAAATTACAAAGACAGTCCCCCAAAACGCCTGCCCTTTGCCACTTCCTAGTGCTTTAGCTGGGAAGAAGAAGTGGCGCAACAAACTCCCCAGCAGCACACCTTGAAAGGAACGAAAGCGAAGAAGAACTAAAAGGAACATGGTCTTTTAGAAATCAGAAGTTATTAGGTAATAATAAGCATCATCCGTAGTTATTATTATGATCATAATTTTCGAACAACTTCAATATTTTGTTGACATTCTAAATTACATTTTTTACATGAAATATAGGTACAGTCATACGGGGTGAATAGGGATGCAGGGGTGAATAGAGACGAAACTTTAAAAGGGATTTTAACCTTGAAATAATATAGTTTGATGCCAACAAGGGCACTTAATCGTAAATTATATTACAGTTAACACATTAAGAGTCCTTTTTTGGCAATAAACTATATTATTTCAAGGTTAAAATCCCTTTTAAAGTTTTGTCTCTATTCACCCCTGCAACCCTATTCATACCGTTTGACGGTAGTTATATTTTCTGAAGAGACCCGTTGAACCGGACAGAACCCTTGATTAAATCCTCATTTCATCCACTGCCTAGCTATCCACAAATGCATATTTATTTAAATGAAATCACTTAGTCCTAACTCCGAGATTGCGGGGACAACAAAGAATGGGATTATTCACTGTTCACCAAAACATAAAATTATAAACATTATTCATTCAAACTTTGTAATGAAGAGGGGTGAAAGGATCCTTCAAAAGTTTTCATTAGGGAAACGACTCGGCCAATAAGGAAAGAAGTGGGTGACAAGTTATTATTAATGCAGCCGGAACGACACAGAGTAGCGAAGTTCACTTGATTAATATTTGATGAAATTATAACTAAGAAAAATTACGTCAAATGTAACGAGTATGAATATGGATGGCTGTATGACTAGATTAGGATCAAATAAACGATGCATGTATAGAGGTATGAGGACCAGGGTGTAAAGTTCACACATACCCCATAGAAAAGGGAGGATCCTCCGACCAGACGGGTGTCGTGTCTGGTGGGCAACTGCCCGAAGATTGATGTCGGGACGTTGTATAATATGCTAGTTGTGCGGTACACTCCAAGGTGTTACTCTACAATGCCTTAGTGCGCAGTCATCTTGAATACGCAAGTAGTGTATGGAACTATTTTTATGCTGTGCACTCGCAACGTGTGGTAATCATACAGCGAGCCTTCACGAGACATCTTGCCTTCTTTACCAGAGGCTTTTACCACAGACAGCCATACAAAGAGCGTTTAAAAAAGTTCAACATGATTTCCCTTCGCGATCGAAGACGTCTGCTAGATTTATGCTTCCTTCCTAAATTAATGAATGGAAGTATACAATGCAGTTGCCTTTTGCAAAGTGTTTCTTTAGCAGTTCCAAGAATTTACCCAAGGACCAAGAAAATTAAAAAGGTATTTGATACACCTTTTGTAAAAACCAATCTAGGTTTACAGTCTCCAGTTATACGTATGAGCAACGAATACAATAATACTGTATCAAACACACCTGACTTAGATATATTCAGCGACAAGCTACCGGGATTCAGAAAGAAAATCACACTATCCTTGCCAAGTTGTTTTTTATTTCATTTTTTTATTTTCCAATATCTATTTTGTTTTATAATTCTTAGCTTTTTATTTTTGTTTGTTACCGGTCTTACTTGGGTTTAAAGACATTTATTTCTCAAAAAAGAACATTACGGTTCACTTACATATTGAGAAATGTATAGAAAATATATAATAAAAGTAGATACAGTCTCTGTGATCACATAGGTCAACAGATCACATAGATAAACAAAACAACAGAATTAGAAGATATAGGTGACATTCGGTGTTAGTACTTCATTCTAACATATTCCTCTAGGGCTTTTTTATATGTATTACAACTGTTACTGTTAAACACATCATCAGGTATTTCATTATAAAGTTTTGCTCCCTCATATAGTATATTTTTCCTACCATAGTTAGTTCTAGGTTTTCTTAATTCTATTTTGTCTCGTCGTCTTGCGTTAAATGTGTAAGTTTTCTTTTTACAGTTAAGTTGCGAATGTGTGTCTTGTGTTATGATTTTGTGTATTAGAGTGCATGTTTTAAGTGTATAGAGTTGGTTAATTTTAAGTATTTTAGTGTCATTGTAGATTTTGGTGGTTGGTGTAAGGTAGTAGTAGTTGTAGTGCTTTTATTGCTTTATTTTGTAGTATTTGTATATCCTGGATTACTGATTTTGCTGCAGTTCCCCATATCTCAATGAGATATTCTATGTGAGGTCTATACTTACTTACGTTAGTCGGTTTTAATTTAGTTAATATATTAAATTTTAGGGCATGCAAGATTTTATGATCAATGCTATGTACGCCGTAATTGTCATGTACATTAGTCCTTAAGTTACTAAGATTATTTCTACCATAAGTTTAATGTATGTGATGTGGCTGTGCTTTTTTAAATAAATAAATAAACTCTACATGCGCGATGCAAGATTTTGCGTGACGTCAGTGTGATGCGTAGTTCGCATGTTTCGATGTAGAATAGATACCGCTACACATGTATTATATAAAAGAAGATTTGGCTAGAAAGGGGATGTCCACTGATTACTGAGATGACGCGAGTACCTAATCGAAATGTCTGGAAATAGATTGGAATATGGTCAAGATAGTAAAATTTAGAATTATGAGGTGAGTGAATTGTATCGTGTCTAATCTGAACGTGTTGCCATGAATAGGATAGGCTTTAATATACGGTGTCACATGGACGCAAAAACTGTTATCATGAGTTGTATTCAGCACATGATTATAGATCCCCAGGGTAGAAGAATTTAGTCGTTTTTAAAGAATCGTTGAGCTCCTTGAGTCTAAGTTGAGCTGCACGATTGACTGACAATTGCGTGCACTGACTGGTCAGGTCCACTCAATCTGTGTGGTTCTTTCCTCAAAAGACCATTGCAGACACCGATCTACATAGCCATCACATGATCTGACCAAGATTTATTTATTTATATAAACTTTTCGCACAAAAGGTACAAAGGCGGAATTAATGCCTTAGGCATTCTCTACCAGTCAACCAAGGGTGGTGAAGAGATTAGATGGCAGGTGCTTTAATTGAAAGGAAAGGAAAGGATTGATTTTGAGCGATGTTTAACAATGATAAAAAAATAAACTATCAAAACAACGTACACAAATACATAAATAAGTCGTATACACATACGTACTATTTACTATACTATAATATATATTTTGTCTGGACTTTAAAAGAGACTGTGACCTCTGAGTTTGTTTCGGCCTTTCTTCTTAGAGTAGTCAGATAGGAAACGCCGACCTCATCTAGTTAAAAAAAATATATGATTGACGTGTAAAAGTGTTCGTTCAAACCTACTTAAAAAAAAGTTTGCTCGTCGATGTCCCTTATACCCAGTATTATGTATGGGGCTTAAGGCTGATTTTACCAAAGTCAGACAATTCTAGTATGGCAAAACTGTCAAAAAATCAAAATTAAAGGATACGACTTAATCGACGTATAAAAGTTTGGTGAAATTCGCCCTTAGTCATACTGCATTTCGTACTCTGTGTCTTTAATCAGTAGATTTAATTAGTGCCACTTGAGACCTACTTTAAATAATTATTTTTTCTCAACATCTTGTCGCGGAAGTTTATGAGTGCTTCGTTGAAAAGTGATAAAAAATAAGTATGAGAATCTTATTATTTCTAATGTAAGAAAATTTCGTCTTAATATTTTGCTAATTCATTTTGATTTTTATACTGACAAGTCAAACATTTGTGTGCATGAACATGTCTGTTTGACCTGTGCCTGGGTGTGTATATGTATATAAGTATGTATATCAGTCATCAGGTTACCGTAGTACAGGTTCTACCTAGTTCGGGATCTGAAGACCTTGCGTGGATGTTGTCTCATATTATTTATTTAGTAATTTTGCAAGTATTTATTTAGTTAGTAATATTGTAAGTATTGTGAACGATCTTGGAATTATATTTTTTGTGTTTTGTGACCTGGACAAAACACCTATATTGTAAAGAAGTACGAAAGTGAAAGAAGTTAATAACAATAATTTAGTTTCAACTGACCTTTGTTGCCAAATATCGGCAATCCGGAGCTTCTTTTAGGAACTTGTTGACGTTGGTGCCGATTCTCTTGTCACAAAATGCTCTAAACTAGACTAAAAATCACCAAAGTTTATTCCTGTCAAACGATGATTTCCCATTCTGAAAATGACTAAAGTGACACAACATAACTAAATTTTAGTTTGACAGCACTAAGATGGCACTGAGATTATAATTTAGTGAAAATGGCAATTTTGCTATTCTGAATTTTACGTTTTTCACCAAAAATTTTGATTGTCTAACTAAGGGCTAATTTCACCGACCGTCGCCGAAACTGCGTTTAGTAAAACTGCGTTTACACTAATCGCGATTAATATCAAGATTTGATCTCGTTTAAGATAGATTGCATTTCACAAAGCAAAACGCCACGATCGTTGATCGCGTTTACGAAAACCGAGTTACAGCATGTTAGAACGGCAACAGCGCGCTGCGTTTGGTCCTTGCACCCAAACTTGACAAAACTATTACAATATTTGTGTAAAAATACATGTAACAAAACGTATTCCTTCGGTTGTCAGGTCAATTGCCAAGTTGGTAAAGTCATAAAGTGAGTGAGGTTATTATTAGTATTGTTCGTAAGATTCGTTTTGCATTGTTATTTTTTTCAGATTAGCAGTGCACGTTTTAATTTGTGGATTTTACTTTGTTTATACTCGTGTCATCCGCATGTCTAAAAGAAAAAGAGACCCAGCATTTCAACAAAGTGAAAAGAATAGAGTACTATTGGAGAGTTGGTCGAAAAACATTATATATACAATAGAGTCCAAGAAACCTGATGCTTCGAGTGTTCGGGAAAAGAATGACGAGTGGCGCAAAATCAGCAGTGAATTTAATGCAACATCTGGTTTACTAGATTGGACAGTTAAAAAAAATTGTAGTCATGATCATCTAGTGTTGAAGTGCTCCTCTCTTTCGCGAGTTCCCCTTGGTAGTAGAACCACAAATCCATCCTCATCTTCTTCAAAGGCCAAAGAGTAAACTCTTCTCATTAAGTATCTCAAAATATTCGTAAATATGCGATTCAAAACAGGTAATAATATCTCAACAACGTCACTTCATCAACACAATATGGTTGAAGCGCGCGGTACGGTAGGTATGTCTAATCGCGTTTAAGATCATTAAACGGTCAAAATTGGGCGTTTAGTACAGTAACTACGTTTAGCACTAAACTAGTTTAAATATTGTTGGTGAAATGCCAAACCGGACCTTAAACTTAGATCAAAACTAAAACGCCGTTTATGTTCAGCTAATCACGTTTGATTTGGTCGGTAAAATTAGCCCTAAGGGCTAATTTCACCGATCGTCGCCGAAACTGCGTTTAGTAAAACTGCGTTTGCACTAATCGCGATTAATATCAAGATTTGATCTCGTTTAACATAGATTGCATTTCACAAAGCAAAACGCCACGATCGTTGATCGCGTTTACGAAAACCGAGTTACAGCATGTTAGAACGGCAACAGCGCGCTGCGTTTTGTCCTTGCACCGAAACTTGATAAAACTATTACAATATTTGTGTAACAATACATGTAACAAAACGTATTCATTTGGTTGTCTGGTCAATTGTCAACTTGGTAAAGACATAAAGTGAGTGAGGTTATTATTAGTATTGTTCGTAAAGTTCGTTTTGCATTGTTATTTTTTTCAGATTAGCAGTGCACGTTTTAATTTGTGGATTTTTCTTTGTTTGTACTCATGTGTTATCCGCATGTCTAAAAGAAAAAGAGACCCAACATTTCAACAAAGTGAAAAGAATCCAATAGTACTCTAGTACTATTGGAGAGTTGGTCGAAAAACATTATATCACAATAGAGTCCAAGAAACCTGATGCTGTGAGTGTTCGGGAAAAGAATGACGAGTGGCGCAAAATCAGCAGTGAATTTAATGCAACATCTGGTTTACTAGAGATTGGACAGTTAAAAAAAAATTTTGTCACGTTCATCTAGTGTCGAAGTGCTCCTCTCTTTCGCGAGTTCCCCTTGGTCGTCGAACCAGAAATTCATCCTCATCTTCTTCAAAGGCCAAACAGTAGACTCTTCTCATTAAATATCTCAAAATATTCGTAAATATGTGATTCAAAACAGGTAATAATATCACAACAGTCACTTTAACACAATACGGCAGAAGCGCGTCGGTACCTAGATGTCTTTGTCATCAGTCAAGCAAGCACCTAATCGCGTTTAGGATCGGTAAACGGTCAAAATTGGGCGTTCAGTATAGTAACTGCGTTTAGCACTAAACTAGTTTAAATATTGTTGGTGAAATGCCAAACTAAACCTTAAACTTAGATTAAAACTAAAACGCCGTTTAAGTTCACTTAATCGCGTTTTATTTGGTTGGTGAATTTAGCCCTTTTAATCTGCCTATTTTTAATCGCGATTAAAAAGGTGTGGAATAAAATTAGTTGTCATGAACTAAAATTCACAACAACACCTCGACTTCAGATGCAAAAACAGTACTGTATCTTTTTTTCTTTTATTTTGCTTATATCTCGAAAACGGTGTGTCCTATCGCAAAAATAATGAAAATTACGACCCCTTTACAAAAGTCCTCAACCTATAAAATCCAACGTGTTGGTAATAATTTTTCATACTTTCCATACAAAAAGTGAAACATTCCATACAAAACATGTCGAGGCTGCAAAAAACGAGCGCCTCTGGCTCTAAACAAAAATCACGTGGTACGGCAAACAAGTAGTAGGTACACGTGGAGTCGCAATTGCCAAATTTGATTTTAGGTGTGTCAAAATTATTTATACATTTAGAGATTTTATTTTGCAGAATAGCGTTAAGATTCTCATAGCCAAAAGTAAGGAATTTTAGTGATAATTTAGTTAGTTTAGTTCGGTGAACTTCGGTGTACAACAGAATCGGCACCATTGTCAGCCGATAATAGGTACTTTCGACTTTTTACTCACATGGCCACTTGAGCGTCTGTTTAGAAATGCTAGCAAGTTGGAGTATGACTTGATATCAATGCCATGTTTTGTTTTCACAGTGCTTTTTAGCATCGAATAGCACCACAATGAGCTTGACTGATATTTTTGAGAAAGTTCCATGAAATAGGCTAAAAACCCACTTTTGTGAAAATTAATTTGCATCTTTGCTTGTTTTCCATAAGATAAAATTTTGATACGCTTGTAAGTATCTAACGGTCGATTTTTCGGGCAAGAGGCTTAGAGTAGCCATTTTCGCTGCCTCTGAGACTTCTGGCGGTGTTGAATTAATAAATTCATAATTACTTGACGACATTTTCAAATAAAAACAATACAGCGAAAAGAAAAAGCGCGCGGAATAATTTTTATTTGTTTACAAATTAGCGATGCACGTGTGAGATTTTAAAATAGGGAATATTATTAAATATAAGATTCAATCAAGTATATGACAAGTATTTATTTTATTAAACCATTTTAATCAAAGAAAGCTTCATTAACATCGATACCAGAGCTTTATTGTCCAAGAAGGTATAATAATTAAATAATGTATCAATTCAACAACGAAATAACAAATAAATAATGATAACAGAAGTATGGTTAATATTACAATTTAGATTTATTAATATTTAAATTCATCACTAATCATTAATATCATTTGTTTATTAACTTCACATAACATTTTACGGAAAAACAACATAACTGTACTATTTTCATAGATATACATTTAATCATTTATTTCATACTAAAAATAATTTATGGAACAGGAAAAGTACTTAACTGGCGATCCGCTCGGTTCAACGGTTAACTAAAAAGTTTTATCTATTAATATAATGGTAATCTGTGAACAGCGCTGTGGGCTACATTATTACTTAATTTACTTGTGTTTTTCTGTTTGTAATATTGCATAATGTAGCTGTTTGTTGTTCCTATACACGGTGACATTTGAATCACAGTTTTGCTAGAACAAACGTTGTTCAGACCATGGTCTACAACCATACCTACTATAGCATCCAATAGAAAAAAAAACGTCATTACTGGTTTTCTAAAAAAACACAAAAAAGACAATGTTAAAAATGTCGGGATTAACGTTACGCCCTAAAACACAGACATTGCGGCTGCGGCGCGCGGCGCTCGCGTCTTGAATGCAATATCGCTACCGTGATGAGTACTTTGAAGTTACGGTTAATGTTTCAAACATTATTACACATTTGAGCAACATAAGACTAATTTGAGAACTCCTAGATTAGATTGTTTTAATAACATATTTGATGCTGTAGAATGGTAGTACACCATGGTCTAAACAACGTTTGTTCTAGCAAAACTGTGATTCAAATGTCACCGTGTATAATTCAATTTAAATTAAAATATTCGATAAACTGCTTTTCAGCTTTTCACAATTTTATTAGCTATATTTTTTTTATTAATAAGTAATCAGATTGTACAAGAACAGATTGGTCGGTTACTACTTCACTGAGCATTTGCCTGTATCTAGGGAGTTGCAATTGCAACATTTTCAGAATGTGGTAAATAGTGATTATTGCATAACAGGAAATTATAAACTAATATTAAACGAAACTAAAATTAATTAAAATTAAAATAAAAGCTACGTATTGCATATTTTTTCATATATCCTATATTTCGATTTTAATTAAATAATTTGGTCAATAATTAAGATTTAGAAAATTATTTGTAATATAAAATGATCAACAGAACTAATGTCATATAAAATGATCAACAGAACTAACTTTAAAAATATACCTAAATAAAGTCTCGATTATGATTGTAAATGTAATGCTTGGTCAATTCCTAGCATCAGTGGGACTACACTGATAGCTCACTCCACGCTCACTTCACCTAAGTTTTCACGGTGAGATGGTTACAGAATCGCAATGCAGGAACTAGCGTGTGTTTTTTTTTTATTTTAACGAACAATGTATTCAAGGTGGAATGTAGCTTAGTTAAAAGCTGAACTAAAGATCCGAGGAGCTTCACTAAGAAGCTGAAAAGCGGATCTGGGCAGCAATTATTTACAGCCTATTTTCTTGTTAATAATAGAAGCAAACAATCCGATTTTATAAATAGCAACATGTCGTTCATTAATTATCGTAGTAATTTAACACTTTTACGTAATTACACAGTAGTTTTATAACCAATTCGATATTTCATGAGCTACGAACATAACCTAGAAATGAAATCTGAATTTGAATTAAATTTGTTACAGAATTGAATTATTTGATCGTAATTTTAGCTTTGGAATACCTCAGCAAGATGAAACTGACAGGAGCATGAAATGATTAGAACATATCCTCAAATTTTCGGAAGCTGTAAAATTGCGTATCTTAGTCGCCCTTTACCATGGTTTTTTAATCGCAAGGCTTTAGGAAATGAATGATTTCCATTGTTATTACAACCGATTACAACACAACGTGGCATTTTTTGTCAGATGACGTCCAAAGTTTTTTGTAAACATGTTTTGTATGTTATTTGACAGCTAATGTCAACAGCAACTATTATTAGTACTATTAGACAGAAGAATACGAAAATATGACGAGGCTGAATGGTCTATAGATCGATGCCTGCCTTTTCTACGGGCGAATGAAAACAAAAAAATTAGTACTATTAGAAGCTGTCACTACATTTAGTCACAGGTACCAGTGTAATTGGTGCAGGGGAAATTTGGGGGCTTACCATCCACTCTTATAGTAGGTCAAGTAGTGAAGAATCATGCGATTTTGTACCATGTGAGCATTTTTTTTTTTTTTTTTTCATTAACTGTGAACTGTCACTTTGACCTGCCCTGCAAATGATTATGGCAAGGCCCATAATCATTTTTCGTCCTGGTCACAGCACTGCTACAGCCTTAGTTAACGTCACTGATGACATACGGTTAGGCTTAGAAGTAAGAAATCTGACGGTTCTTTGCTTACTGGATTTTAGTAACGCGTTTCATACTGTCTATTTCGATATCCTGCTTAGCATGCTGCGCTCGCTTAACACATCTCCAACGGGGATTAACTGGTTTCGTAGTTACCTGTATGGCCGCCGGCAGCGTATATGCATAGAACAGTCTCGCTCTGCTTAGTGCTATACTTCAGCCGGTGTACCTCAAGGTGGCGTTTTATCTCCTTTACTCTTCGCAATATTTATAAACTCTATTTCCAAAAAACTTCTTTCTTCCTACCACCTTTATGCAGATGTGTACATAATAAAGAGTATTCTTCGAGATTCTATGAACGATCTTCATTTAATTACGGCTGTTAAAGCAAAATAGATTCTGGCTTGAATCGCCAGTACTTAAAAGATAAGTGCAAAGCTGTTTTTTTTTCCTACATTTAAGGCTTTCCTGCGTTCCATTTAAGGCTTGAAGTGCAAGCGAGAGCGCGGAACGAGCGACAAAGAGGCACAATCGGCCTCCTCTGCGTTCGGCAGCGTTCGACATCTGTCTCTCTCCTACTTGAGTGAACGATGTGTCCGCGTGGACAGCTGCTATACAATAATACATTTACATGTTTTCGTCAAGCATGAAGTGCAGTGAAAAGTGAATGTGGTGTCAATTGTTTATAGCAACGATAATTGCGGCGATAAAGGTAAAAATTTACATAATTATTGTATTTATGCGTACAAATAAATGTAACAACGAATAATAAAATTGAATTGATCAATCAATTCAATTGTGATTTCCATTTACCTCCTTCTCTATATCCATACAAAATATCAATCAAACAAATAAAATTAAATATTCTTTTGAAAAATGCAACAATTCCATCAGTATTTTCTTATGACGTTGTTCAACTATCGTCAGTAAACCGACTTTACAGACAACCGATTTTTTTATCCATTATCAAAAGAAATTTTCACACGAAACGACCTTGACAAATCTAAAATACCCTATTGCATGGGATCTGAACAGTTTATTTACCATTATGCTAACTAGACAGTAGATCCTAAACTGTGAAACCAGATTTACAAGGCTTCAACTGAGGTCGCCTAATATCCGCCAACTACGACCTTAACTCAATAGATGGGTACGACCACGGGACGGGCGGGAGCGATAGCGGTAAAGATATCCAGAAATGCATCATGAGTAAGTAAAGGAGCTGTGGGTCCACAATTAATTTCGGAGAACATTTCTTTTCTCTCAGTTGAAGCAATCGGAAGAACTCATTATGATTCCAAAAAAATGCAAACATTTTTTATTACAATTACAATATTTCTTAGATATAGGGTCCAAATACCAATATAATATTTATAGTCTCCTCTAGTAGTCTATAAAATATAATTGAAGAACGGGACACCTCAAAAATTAAACAAAAAGTTCAGTTTGAAATAAAGAGCATGCAAATTAGTGTGGCGGAAACCGGAAAACGAATGTTCGTGAAGACTTACCAAGTTATAGATAGGTGCCTACAATGTGGAATGTAAGAGATTAGTGACAAGCAAAAGCTGTTTATGTAACATTTCAATGAAATTGTTGGTATCTTCTTTAAAGTTTATTTATTTTTAAAACGTTACTGTTCATGCTCTGCATTGCTACCTAACCATTTGCCGTCAAGACATCGGCTGGAGAATCCCGTTCTTGTATGCTTACGAAGCCTCCTCGGCCTCACCACCCGAGCCCTGGTCCAACGCGGCCTTTATATACCCATTTCTTACGATACATGCCACAGGATTGGGTGTTAGGGTAAATCTTTTCATGGCTGCGTTCGTGCCGAAAAATTCAATCTGCTTTGGGTTCAATGTAATTAGACAAAGAGTAAGTCTGATTGCTCAATTGTCTGTACACAAAGCTTTCATTTCAACCTGTAATAAAAAAAAAATTGTTTGTCGAAAAAAATGTGCTACTAAATAACACTTTCAGCTAGCTTTCACTTTCCTAGAGATTTATTTTTATTGTTCAAACGAGAGTACGATTTCTAATAATGTCACATTTAGCGGCATACTGCGTAAAGTATAGAAAAAAAAACCCTAATTTTATCACCCATAATTTTGGTCAATAGAGACAATATAAAAATAAAATAAAATAATATGTAGACTGTATTTATATGGATGATATATTATACTTTTAGCGTTAGTGGAACCCTAGAAGAAAACTATTGTAGTAGCTGGACTGAACCCAGCCGAGTGGAATGATTCTAAGAAGAGGTCACCCAAGGGGTTTTTAGGCAATCTTAGGCAGTTGTCACATCTACAATAATATCGTGGAATATCTCAAATTGCGCGCAATGTTTTTGAGTGTTTACGATCAGCGTTATAAATTGCGCAGTGATTAATTTATTCACAAGCCGGGCGCCCGTGAGCACTAGGAATGATTATTGAAAATTGGTCCCCTAAAGGGGTTAAATTGTGGAAGTATGGAAGTTCATAATTTTTGACGATGGGACATAATTTTGATGATGGAACACGGTTTGTTTAGTAATACAAAAATTTTCCAAACCGAGAAATAACCGAGAATAGAGGCCGCCTTAGCCCTGTTGTGGGTCCCCCTTAAAGAAAGGCCGCTAAAGGAAAAGTGTTCACTTTAAAAAGTAAAAGGACCCGGGAAATAATAAAGTTCGCTTTTTATGTGGGCAGTAACTTGGGCACATAATCTGAAGAGGATTGAGGAAATGCTTGTGGTCTTTGTATAGGAGAAATGCATTAGGCCTCGCGCGACACGCGGTGCCTCTCTGTTGCATGCGATTTGTGTCGCGTGTCCCGCCTTTATGAAGCGAGTTTATTTTAGCCTGATAGCCAAGTTGCAAGGTTAGCCACGTAATTTTCTACATAATATATTGTAAATTGTACTGTCGACCTTAGTCAATGCAGTGACTGCTGTTGCTAAGTCCAACGAGTAACGTGCGTTCACCAATCCATTTTTCAAGAGTGTTACAGTATATCGCACGTCGGTGGTCACCTTGACTTTGAGCTGACCCAGCGTAGTACGAAATTTCAATAGAATGCGAAGCCAGCTTATACTGGTTTTGTTTCCACTGTCGTGCGGCCTACTGTACTATCTCCTTATTGTTAACTGAACTTGATGGTCGCTTGATGTTTTCTCGGACTAATATATTGTTACTCGTATTGGGTACCCGGTGATACTTTGTATGGATGCTTGCATATGTATAGAAGCGGGTCCCCGGTAAAGCCAAGTTGGTACCGATCGGTGCCGGTGAATGAGACCCGGGTTAACTTATGCACTCACACTTAGAGAAACAGCTAAGAAATATAACCGTTCCTTTCCGATGATCATCTTGCAGCGATCTGTACCGAGAGTCGGACCCGAAAACCCGCATCTTTATATGAACAGATCATATTAAACACACTATTAAACTTTTATATTTCTTGTCCCTACCATCCCAACATTTTATAACCCCATTACGAAGGGTACTTGAGAAATACCCAATCTTTTATTAGGATTTTTACCCTGTGCGTCTCAAAAATGCCATTGTTAGCGAAATATATAGAAATCTTATATTTCAGAGATTAAGTTCCTGTCAGAAGTATCATGTTGACCTTGAATATATCTCACTTATGATGCCGAGTATGTATTGACTCAGGAAAATCGCCAGTACTGTCCATTCCAAGGTTGCCTGGAAGAGATCGCAGACAGCGATAAGTCCGCCCATTGTATGTTTTGTAGTGTTAAATATATTTTTTTGTTATGTATTATACAAATTAATAAATAAATACTGAGGGCTGGGATACGCAAAGATTTTGGAGTCGTGTATTTTTGGTTTCTTCCTCACTATAGCATCGTGTTTTAGTTGTTGTTATAATAACTGCGGTTTTGATACAATACAATTTAAAAGCTTATCTTACAATCGACATCATCTAATTTTCTGATTTGCATATATAGCATAAAAATAGGAGAACAAAAAAAAATAATAAGTAGGCGATAGGGATAAATCCTTGACGGATGGGGTAATTTACTTTACTTATAATTTTCGAGAAGCGAAATCCTTTAATCAATTCCTGTTTATGTGTAATTTTCGTCGTATCTATTACGATTTTTTCAACTTTTTTGACTTCGTTACACTCAAGGTCACTAAAACAAATCCAGATCTCTATAATGTTGTAAGTCACTACAGCCATTTTACTGCCAAAAAAGTCACAGAGTACGTGGCAAGGTCCCCTTCCATATATAAACAATTACATTAAGTGTTTGGATCTCTGCCAATTACACTATTAATGTTACCAGATTTATATTACGATAATTTACTAGTTAATTACTGAGAGAGACTCAAGTTTAATTGAGGAAGACTGCCATTTTCCATCTGATCAAGTTTGTTCAAGGCTAAGCAACTTTGGCGCGCTGGAAACTTTTTAATAGCAATGTAGGTCACATCTTGTACAGTCAGGGTTGGTCAGAGAAGTTGATTGTTGAACAGATAGATACACTATGTCAATTTGCTATGTCATACGTGATTAAAATTTACGAGCAATTTAAGCTGATAGTAACTTTGCCAATCAAGTTTCCCGACTTTATTGTAGAATGGTATTCTTGTAACTTTACATCCAAAACTTACATGCTGGACCATTTTTTTACAATTTCCATCCCTTTATATACAATGCTAATTCTTCTCGCAGTTTTTTCGTTCAATCGGTCCATTTTTTTTTTCAGTATCTACGTCGAATTTGCATAATGAGAGCCGGACCCAGCCCGTTGGTCGGGTCACACCTGACTGCCAATTTTATTCCACTTAGAAGCCACAGTCGTTAACTTTTTGCATACTCTGACACTTTAGCAATACCGACTAGTGTGTAGAGTGTGAAATAGTTTATTTTGCACAAATAAAACGCACATTACAAATATTATACACGGTAATACTAAAGCCTAGTCGAAAGCCTATTCGAAACGAAATTAAAATACCTACCTACGTACCTATACCTACCTACCTGTACCTATTTTTCTGTTCTTTTCTTCTTGTCTGTTTATATATGTGTGTACATAAATGGTTAAATAAATAAATACAATTTAAAAGTAAACGAAAACGGCGCGTAATATTTTTTTTCCTACATGTTCGATGTTCAAATTCTAGTCACAAAATAAAAGTTACGAGGCTTACAGTCCGTTCACAAATATTTTACCTCTGAGTTTGAATCACTGCCAAAATGACAGTGATCTTTATTGCCGTTGCAATAAGGTTGCTATTGGGTAGCTGCTGTCAGAGGTAAAATGGCTGTGAATGGACTGCACTTGACAAATTCTAGGTTCCGATAAAGTCACACAGACTTGCCACAAGAGCAATGAACTGGTGTGCAGGCGCGACAGAGATTGATTGTAAGTCGTTAGTAATTGCGTTAGCCGTGGAAATGTATGAATATTTCATTGATGGGACTTTTGGTTCGCGCTGAATAAATGTATGTATGTATGGTAAGCTGGCTTATCATTCCGTACGGAACTTAGGATGCAGGGTCAATGTGTCTTCTGCTATGTATATATATACTTATACATATTATAAATTAGAGAAACTCTTCACCCACTGCTGCAGAGTCTTTACTTAAAGAAAACATTCCAGTTTGTGATTCTGAATTTCATTTCGAATATGTCACTTTTAAAGATATAATTAAAACCTTTCACACGTTAAATGTCAAAAAGACTGCAGATTTATGGGGTAATTCTGTGGACGTTGCTAAGTCAATTATAAATATTGTAGCACCTACTTTAGCTGTTATTTTTAATAATTGTATTGACCGTGGTGAGTTTCCTGATCTTATGAAAAACAGTAAAATAATACCGTTGTTTAAATCGGGTAGTACATCAGACCCTACTAATTATAGACCTATTTCAGTGCTACCTACATTTAGTAAAATTTTTGAAAAACTTATTTTAAATCAAATGCAAAGATTTTTTAATGTAAATTACTGCATAATAAACAGTTCGGTTTTACAAGGGGTCGTTCAACTACTGATGCCGGAGTTGAACTTCTAGGGCATGTATATAATGCATGGGAGGACAAATGCGATGCGTTGGGCATCTTTTGCGATTTGTCCAAGGCATTCGATTGTGTTCTTCATGAAACATTAATCAGGAAACTGCACCACTACGGAATCCGGAACGCCTCTCTGGATCTTCTTACTTCTTATTTAAGTGATAGGATTCAGAGAGTTGACGTTAACGGGAAAAGATCTCCCGGATCGGTAGTAAGAATGGGGGTCCCTCAAGGCTCAATTCTAGGTCCATTTTTATTTCTTACTTATATAAATGACTTGCCTTACCTCATAAAGGATGAACATGATATAGTGCTGTTTGCAGACGACACTTCACTTTTATTTAAACTCAAACGTCAGCAGCTGGTTACTGACAATGTAAATAGTGCCCTCGCAAAAGTAGTTAACTGGTTTAATGTTAATAACCTTCTTCTTAACGAGAAAAAAACGAAATGTATTAAGTTTACGATACCTCATGTTAGACAAGTAGAAACAAGTATTCTCATAAAGGGTGATGAGTTGAAACCCGAAAATACCACAGTATTCTTAGGCATAACTTTGGATGCCAAGCTTCAATGGGGCCCCCATATAGATAAATTGTTAAAGAAGCTTAGCTCTGCAGCATACGCCGTTAGGAAAATTCGTGGTTTAACTGATTTAGAGACAGCCCGTTTAGTATACTTTAGTTATTTTCATAGTGTAATGTCGTACGGTATTCTGTTGTGGGGAAATGCCGCCGATATTCAGACGATTTTTGTTTTACAAAAAAGGGCAATTCGTTCAATTTATAAATTAAGTCCCAGACACTCCCTCAGAGACAAATTTAAAGGAATTAATATAATGACTGTGCCTTCTCAGTATATTTATGAAAATCTTTTGTATGCACATAAAAATATTAATCTGTTTAAAAAGTACAGTGATATCCATATTTTAAATACTAGGAACAAGCACAAATTTGTTGTTCCTACTACCAGGCTCAAGAAAATAGGTGGCTCGTTTAGATGCCAATGTATACGTTTTTATAATAAACTTCCTAGCCACATTCAAGCACTAAGCCTTAATAAATTCAAATCTTTTATAAAAAGGAAACTATGCCAGAATGCCTATTATATTGTCAAAGACTATATTGAGGACAAAAAGGCTTGGGATTGAGTTGCTCCAATAAAGCACAGGCAATGTTAATTTATTTTATTTCGCTAACTACTTTTACTTTTAATCTTTGCTATAAGTATCTATACTTATTTACATATACAATGACACAAATATTTACTGTATAAAGTATTATATTATTTTAAATTATTGTGAATGTGAGGACTATGTGTGTTTTTGTTGCAGTTTTAATCATGTTCTGGCAGTTTGAGTAGCTGATGCGGCCTACCCAAATGTCCTTTCTTTGGTATTGTTCGTCGAATCGTTGAGCTCCTTAAGTTCTGAGTTGAGCTACACGGGTACTGACAAATGCGTGCACTGACTGGACAGGTCCACTCAATCTGTGTGGTTCTTTCCTCAAAAGACCATTTCAGACACAAATCTACATGGTCCTCAAAGATTATTATAATATTATTCTAATTATTGTGAATGTGAGAACTATGTTGGTCATTGATTTATTTATATTTAATTTTGTATTTTTCTCAACGTAATCATGATCTGACAGTTTGAGTAATTTATGCGGCCTACTCAAATGTCCTTTCTTTGGTATTGTTCGTCGAATCGTTGAGCTCCTTGAGTCTAAGTTGAGCTGCACGATTACTGACAATTGCGTGCACTGACTGGACAGGTCCACTCAATCTGTGTGGTTCTTTCCTCAAAAGACCATTGCAGACACCGATCTACATAGCTTTCACATGACCTGACCAAGATTTTGTCTGGACTTTAAAAGAGACTGTGACCTCTGAGTTTGTTTCGGCCTTTCTTCTCAGAGTAGTCAGATAGGAAACGCCGACCCCATCTAGTTTAAAAAAAAAAATATGATTGACGTGTAAAAGTGTTTGTTCAAACCTACTTACAGAAATAAAATCATTTATCATTTATCAGAGTCGCTTTTCGAGGCTGTCTGTGTGACTGTGTTGTTTTGATGCGGTTTTCAGCATTATTTAGATAATTTATTCCGGAAAGTTTATGTGTAATAAATGTTTATTATTATGTATGTTTATCTCAATGTTTTGACGGGTCGCAGTTTTGAATAAATTGTTGAAAAACCATGCTTAAACCTACTTTACAAGGGTTTTCATAGGTACAGCCCGATTCAAACTTTGTGGCGGCCCGGAACATGAGGCGAGTCGCTGCGCAGTAACAAATTCACGTGTCAGCGGGGGTTAGGGTGAGGTATTGCGCAGCAAGTAGCGCACTTCAGAGCCGCCATATAGTTTGGATCGGACTTTACCTACTAGCCGTGCCTTAGAACAAAATGTTATTTGCTGTTCCGTCAAAATTTTACAGCAGCAGTGGATTTGGATTCAAGCCCGGTTGGTGGCAATAGGCCCGCTCCCCTGGACATGGGACCTAAGAGCTATTTTACAAAATAGTGCTCGGATAGTAGGTATATGACCGATCAGAGTTATCGGTTATTTTTAAATCTTAGGTATAATGCAGTTTTTCTTAACTCCAACATTGACGACACACACTTAGAACACATATCTCTACGTTTAAGAGCGTTTATACCTTTTGAGTGGCAACGTCGCAATAAAGTGTCATATTTCGTGGTTTTCAATTTTTATCATTTAATCGGAGCTATATTTTAAAAATCTGTTTAATTAACTTTTTAGAATTATGTGAAAACTGTGTAAAAGGTAAGACATCGTTGCGTTTACAGTTCTATTTATATGCAAATAATACATTGGAAACTTGCAGGGCGTTATTTTCATTGTAAAATAACTGTAAGCATTACGGTTACTTACTTTTTAAACACTTTCACGTAATTCTAAAAAGTTAATTAATCAGATTTTTAAAATATAGCTCCGACTAAATGATAAAAATTGAAAACCACGAAATATGACACTAAATTGCGACGTTGCCACTCATAAGGTATAAACACTCTTAATAGTTTACAGAAATAATTAAAATATGTTTATTTGCGGTAAACATGACGCAGAGAACGAACACATACATAAAAAAGAACAAGTTGGGGGAAAATATGCGTCACATCCACGCAAAACTGACATCGCTCAGCATAATGCTACGACCCTATGCGAGACAGAGCCCCAGCGCTAGCGCTAACGCGTTTCAGATTTATCCATATTTATCCCTTAGAAGATTGCGGGACGAGCTGAGGTTCTGTGCAAATGAGAAGGCCGCGCGGGCTCGCGAAAGATTGAAGGAGTGGAGGGAAACCTTTGCCCGAGAGTGGACCAGCGCAGACTAGAATACAAAAAAAACCGTCCATGTCAACGCACCACTATTACCTACCTATAAAAATTAACTTGAATTGTTATAAAAAAAAACTACTATAAAGTGAAAAATAACTTGAATTTCGGAAGGCGGTGTCTTTGGTTTTGTATTTCCTTTTTTTGCCACCGACTTCCGAAGTTAAAGTAATTTTTCACTTTGTAGTAGTTTTTTTTAAGTCGTTTGTTTTTTTTGTAAAAAAGTTTTAAACCATGGAGGCCCTGAGAGTCCAATACAATGACAGCTTCAGAATGCTTTTGGGTCCGCCGCACTTTTGTAGTGCCTCTGGCATGTTCGCTCAGGCGCGTGTTCACGACTTCCACGCTATAGCGAGGAGAAAAATGGCGTCGCTATTGGGAAGAACGCGGTCAAGTCCTAATAGCGTTCTGAAGATATAATATGTTAGTGGACAAATTTAACTCGCCGATAATGAAGATGCAGGTGTTGATTAGGCAGGAGTGATTCAATTCATCCGGTGAATGTATGTAAATATTGTTTTTCTGTGAGCTTAGTACCTAGTTATAACTGTAACATACCATATAACATAATATGGATCATTGTAGTCTAAGCAAATAAATAAATTTGATTTTAATTCAAGATCAAGGTAGTCTAGGAAGTTTAGAATTGCGGAGCAAAAACACGCGTGCATTCACGTCTGAGATAGGTGGAACACTAGTCATTGGCTTTCGAACATGCAAAACAGTGCAGATTATCCTGTTCACGAATGCTAGTTTAACTTTTTTCCCACGCGTGGACCTACTAACTCCATTCATACGTTAGTAACACGTAAAGGGAGGAATACCAGTGAATTTACATTTTTTTTTTAAAATTCCTTACTTAAAGTTTCTATGAGTATGGAGCTCGATTCTCCGACCACTGAGCAACGCTGCGAACCATTGTAGGGCTCTGCATGTTCAAATTTGCTCGATCACTAATTCAGTATACAACCAATGTTTTTATTCGGACTTTTTGTTGGATTTTAAATAATCATTAGTGTTGTTATCTGATGTTGTAAATACAGCAAATACGTAATTGTTGTAAGGCTCACGTGCATCACAAAATAGTAAAGCTAAATGAATGCAAAACCTCGTTCTGTCTCTTGTCATCTTCAAGCGATTGACACAAACAGAACATATAACGATGTTATACATCCGTTTAGCCCCAAGCGCATTATGATAAGACGGGCCTAAATAACCTCTTTCTAACCGACGACTTCTTAAAAAAGGAGGAAGTTCTCAATTCATTCGAAGAAGCTTGCTTTGTGGTCCCACATAAAAATTTACTTTGCTTGGGTATAATTAGCTTCAATTATACGGAATTGTTTATTCCATTTACTGTATATTGATGATGTTATAACAACTTCGTCTCTCTGTTATTTACATAGCAAGTAGAGGTTTACGAATTTGTGTGGGGTAGGTACGCACGGCTACAGATCAAGCTATACACTTCCAGTATAAGCTGATCTCGCATTTTATAGGATTTCCTTACAATGAGAGGTCAGTGTAAACTGGAAATTTATAGCTTCATGTGTGTGTACCACAACTCAAAAGGGAAAATAAAAAAAAAATTGCATAAAAGAACAACCGACTTCCAAAAAAATCACTACTAAGTGATAAATACATAAAAACCAAAGGGACTACCAAAATAAAAGATTGAGATTGATTGAGAAGATTGTGATATTACAGTCCGCCGCCGCGCGCGCCGCCCGTCTAGAGAATGCGTTTCTGATACCTGGGGCCGTACTATGACCTGTTAACGCCATCATGATTCCGTTGAGAAAAAGAGATAGTGCTATCGGTCATGTATAGCTCCGTCACTCTTCCACGCTGGAACAATGATGGAATTAACACGTCATAGTACGGCCCCTGTTATAGATCAAATTCGCAAAACACGTATTCGTTTGTATGAAACTGATGGTGTCAGGAACGCATTCTCTCGCCAGACGATAGTAATAAATAACTAATGTGTGTTCTGCGTTTGTTGTCTATGATGAATTGATGAATGAAGTGACAGTGAACTACAGTTCGTTCGCGTTAAGAATGCAGTGAGTTATCAGTGCAACTGCAAAATGAAGGTGTATTCACAGTGGTGTTAAATTTAAACAAATTATATTTTAAAAGATTGTGTCATTGTGAACTTGACTTCGTAATTTGAAAAGATTTGATTGGTTAGGGGGCGGGGCTAGGCCGACGGACAATGATGAACTTTGTTTCTGCTCCGTGTGATGAACTCACTGCATTCTTAACGCGAATGTACTAAGTATAGTGAAATGTCTAATACGAGTAAGTAAATAAATAAATGATAATGTCTGTGTTCTTTGTTATGGTGTAGTGTTTTTTTATTATTATTATGTATTAATTATAATTATTTTATAAGCATTAACGTTAATAGATAATAATCTTACAGTGATCTTGGCGTTATCCTAACGCAGCGACAGGGAAGATCTACCTACTGATAGTCCAAGACGAAATAAAAATGAATATTTTATTAAGTGATTGTAGGTACTACAACACGAATAAAACTATTTTTCACCACCAATCAAATTTAAGCTAAACAAAAAAGAAATGCACAAACCGGAGTTTTGTCGCTTAGTAATAATAATACGGCTCTTAAACATGACTGGCGGAATGTGGGTATCCAAGAATACAGGCGTGATTTAATTTAAAAGGCGAAATTTTAATTTAATCTCCTAATTATATTATTTTAATTTAAAACGTATTTTGTACAGTAGATAGATTTTTCACAACCGATTTCTGGAATTGCAATCAGCTAAAATACCGTTACACTATTTCTGGGACAGCTCACCGCTCCCGCTCTCGCGGCATTAGTAGACTTAGCTTTGTTGCACGTTCGAGATATCAAATCTTGATTCATAGAAGTCTTACAGTAATGCAAATCAAAAGGAGCATTGTTTTTCTAGTACCTACATAGCCGCTCGGTCGCAG
This sequence comes from Brachylomia viminalis, assembly GCA_937001585.2. Classification (NCBI taxonomy): domain Eukaryota; kingdom Metazoa; phylum Arthropoda; class Insecta; order Lepidoptera; family Noctuidae; genus Brachylomia; species Brachylomia viminalis. Next base: position 4,320,518 of record OW443305.2, on the reverse strand, counting down.
AGCGCGGGAAAAATAATCGAGCCAGATGAATGCCAGATGCGTCACCGGCGCGCGCGGCGCGGCGGGGCGCCGCTCGGCCGCCCGATAATGTAAATAAAGCATTTTTACGACTTGGGTTTGTTTGAATGGTGCTAACACTTGTGTTTTTTGTTATGGTAAGGAACGGGGCTTTAAGATAGCGGAGTTTCGTTTGAAATAGGATAGTATTTACGTAAACACTACGTACGATACGTACGTACGATAGTATTTACGTAACTTTGTTTTCAAATAAATGGTTATAGTTCGAAAAAACGAGCGTTGACCTATATTGTTTAAGGTTTTAAATACATTATGTGTATATACTTAACGCAAAACACTAATAAAACCACATAGCATTAGTACAATATGTACTATTTACGAGCGTGCAAAGTTGAAAAAATTTGCCGACGGCAAAAAAATAACAATGGCCGCCAAGACAATGGAAACAAAATGTTGTTTTATAAATATAAATCTGATACGTAGAATAAAAATATTGGTACCTGTGGAAAGCTTATTTAATGCTTCAACTTTGTTATAAAAGTAGTGGTATTAGAATAACACACTGTACTAAAATAAGGATCTGAAAACACATACACGTAATAACAATAAACATGAATCGGTCAGCGCCGGTTGTGGAATAAAACCGAAATTACGTAATATTTTTTCACTCACCGACCTTGAAATCCTGCAGTAATTCACTTCACTATAATATTTATCACACACTTAACAGGCCATAGCACTTCAAACACTTGAAAACCCACTTAAAACACAAATTATTTATCATGTAAACAAAACACGCGCGAGTCCGTACGTCACTGACAAGACGCCATATTTTTTTAAATATTTAATTTTTTTGGTTGAATGCTTGTAGTGTTGTCATACATCTGAATACGCGGCTTTTAAGCACGAAATCGACTAAGCAATCGGATACAGTGTGCCACAGATCTTTTAAAAATGAAAAATTGAATAAAGTTTATCGGATTTCGATTAATTAAAAGGTTACGCGAGTGGACGCTAGCGTGCGGCGCCACTTTCTATGCGGCGACTTTGGTCACCTCATCCACTCCAGCGGATAGTTCTCACACTTTTAATATAATATAATACTAAAATATTGAATCGATACTACGTTTAATAATGTTAGCAAGCACGGTTATTTATAACGGAACCTCGTCTCCGCCTCCACTAATGCGGAACTTCCGCAATTAATCGGGCCTCCACCTCCTCCTCCGCCTCCGCAAGGTCAACGGGAGTTATAACGGAGGTTCGTTAACGTCTGTGTGCGACGCTACGCGACTGCGCATGCGCGAGACGCTTTGAAACATGGTGGGGAGTGCGGGGAGCGAGCGGGATGGGAAGTCACATGACATCATTGTGCACTGGCAGCACTCGGCTCGCTCGACGTCGTCGCGTTATGTTGCTGTTGATAAGTCGTGTGAATTTGTTGCGTTTTAAACAGCTATTTTATATACCTAAATCGCGTGATGAAGCCAAAAACAAGTAATATTTGGCAGTATTTTGTACAAATAGGTAATGATCATGCAAAATGCAAAATGTGTTGCAAAAACTACTCAAGAAAAGGCCGGACTACATCTTCGTTGAAGGGACATTTGAAATCTATGCATAAAGAAAAATATAAAGAGTTCTGTAAATTAGAAGAACAACGAGAAATTGTGAAAGTGAATCAGATACCATCAACAGTGACACCATTACAGAAAGTAGAAAAGCAAGGGACCAAAGAAGAATCAACAACAACAAAACAACTTTGGAATACATCACATAGTAAAGCAAGAAAAATGGACGATTTGATTGGAGAAATGATTGCATTACAGAATCTGCCATTCAATTTTGTCGAAAGCATTGCTTTTTGTCGCGTAATGCAAACAGCGTTGCCAAATTACCAGTTAAGAGGGAGTGCATTTTTTACTGACCATATTTGTGACAAAATACATACGAAAGTGGCAACAAAGATCAGACAAATGCTCAAACAATTTCCTAAACTATCATTCACCACCGATGTTTGGTCCGAACCATGTGCTAATGCGTCGTTTTTGAGTTTAACGGCACACGGGATTACTGAAAACTTCACTCGAATTCAGATTGTTTTAGAATGCTGCTCATCCTATGACCGTCATATCGGCGATAAAATTTGGGACCAATTCAATATGATGCTGTTAGGGTGGGACATTGATAACGAGCAATTACATTGCATTATTCATGATGGCGGCTCAAATATGGCCAGGGCAATGCATATGGCCAATATACCTGATGTGTATTGCACAGTCCGCCAATTACAACTGTGTGTTAATTCTGCTCTCGAAAACCATGAAGTAAAGGACTTAATTGCAAAATGCAAGAGGATATCGGGGCATTTTATACACTCTCAAATAGCTCATGCTGAGCTGATTAAAATTCAAACGGAGCAAATAAATCAACCTGCACTTTGCGTGATTCAGGACTGCAGTAACAGGTATGTTATTATTTGCTTATAACCGATAAACCAAATCAAAATCAAATCATTTATTTCCTTGCAAACATGGGTGTAGTATACATAGGTGTTTCTTATGATAAAGTTTTCCATATTTTACCGTCATATGGGCATGCAAAGGTTTCAATTCCAAGTTAAAAATGAACAATAAGTGACAGATCAATGACATACCTAACCTGTTATGGAATTTTACAATATAAATACTATTAAAAATGTCAGCGTGGTTAAAAAAATTAAATTAAATAAGTCAATGAGAGGATCGCAATAATTATGTCAGTCAGAATAACAGTATGTCAATCAGTTAGTGAATCATCATTAAGAAAATCGTCCAAAAACCCTTTTTAAAATTTATCAAAATAGAATTTAAGTTCATCTCTTTATTGTAATAATATTAATTTTATAGCGCAAGCATTTAACCAGTTGTTTTCAACCAACTTCTTAAAAAAGCAGGAGGTACTCAATATTCGTCTGTTTATGTATAACTATATATTTTTTAAATATAATGGTTCATCGATATTTTCATCAATTGTGCACCGATTTTGAAAAATTTTACTAGAGAAAGCTTGCTTGGGTCCATTTAAATTTTATTTAATTTGTTTGGGTAGTTTTTGATTTAGCTTTATTAATAATCTTCAGAAAATAAAGTAATTTTTCACTTTGTAGTGTTATTTTTTGGAATTCGGTAGTTTTTTCTTTGTAAAAAGTTTTAGTCCTATATTTTAATTTTATCTTTAATTTTAGATGGAGCAGCACTTTCCATATGATCGAGCGGCTACTGAAGATCAAAGACTCTATTTGCCAGTATACACGCAATCACAGTATTCCACAAATATCCCCAGAAGAATGGGCGTGTCTTAGTAAAGTTGTGGCAATACTGAATCCTTTCGATGAAATAACGAGGAATCTAAGCGATACCAAAACTTGCATATCATCAGTGATCCCATTGTTACACGGACTGAAGCATACCTTGCAGATAGAAAGAGACAAATCTGACACAAATCAGGATTTAAAAAACATGATAAAAAAAATAATTGAAGACATCAATTTGAAATTCTGCGACCTACAAAGCAATACCCTGTATTCGCTTGCGACATATCTGGACCCTAGGTATAAGTTAAAGTTTTTCAATGAAATAATTAAGGAACAAGTTCTGTTCGAACTATTACGCTTGTTAACGGTGCATGAATCGAGTCCTGCAATAGCTCCAAGTGATGGCGCAGCTTCCGCTCCTGAAATATCTGGTATTAACTCGAATTCAATAGATGATGAACCATGCACCAGTTCCCAGGATTTACCGCCGACGCAAAGTGTAAATTCAAATCTGGAGGACCTGCTGAAAAACAGCAGTGATGATGAAGAGGAAATGGGATATAACACCACTGTTACTAGCAACCTCATGAAATGGAAATCATTAATAAATGACTATAATAAAGAAAATCGGCTCCAACTAAACGAAGATCCTTTAATGTGGTGGAGATATAACACGAAATTTCAAGTTTTTGCTCCAATCGTGCGCACTTATTTGTCACCACCACCAGGATCAGTACCAAGTGAGCAACTGTTTGATGGAGCTGGTTTAAATTTTGAATCACATAGAAATCTAGCAGTTGATAAAGCCGCAAAACTGTTGTTTGTAAAATATAATTTGTCCCTTCTACATTCTGATTGATAGATATTTTTCTTTAATAAATGTTTAATTAATCTTTCTTTTTTTCCTCCACCACCACCGCCTCCGTTAACCTCCGCTTCTGAGGCGGCCATACTCTGCACCTCCGCATCGACCCCCGCTAAGATGACCTCCGTCCCAACCATTGTACCAAGACAATGGGTACATCCTAATGTTTTTAGACAAAGAGTAAAGTTACATAATTACTTATAATTGACTAGATAGGAATATAATTACCTAGAAAAAGTCTAGATGCTTTTTGATGCAGGTTTCCTCATTGCATACATTTTCCGTCAAATATTTAGTCACTGTTTAGTAAATAAACAAAATAGTATAAGTTTTGTTTAAAACATTTTTATCGTTACAATGTAGCTTCAGACTGAGCTAAGGCCCTTTTGGCATTATAAGTATTATTTTGTTTCTGTTTTATTTATTTATTTAACCATTTATGTACACACTTATATAAACAGACAAGAAGAAAATAACAGAAAAATAGGTACAAAGGTGATGCTTATTTCTAATGAAATCTCTTCCAGCATACCTGCGATAGGATAGTAGATTTAGAGATGTAGACAGCGTGTGTAAGAGTAAAAGAGAAAATAAAATACATAAAATCAAAACAATTCACTTAATAAAATAAAACAAATAATATGAGAATATACATACATACATACTTCTAAAATAAATAACACTAGAATATTAATATATACGCAACTATGACGAAGTGGAAAGATAGTGTTATTTCACTCTTCTTTTAAAAACTGCAACAGTTAGTTTTAATAGATTTAAGGTGTGTTTTTTCGTTGTAATTCAAATAAACACATTTTCTTTATTTTCTTTCAACATAACGTAGTTACCTCTAGGTACTCGTGAGTGAACATGGAGATATAAATCATTTGATAGTTTCAGATATTTGTACGTGCAGAGAGGACATAGTTTAGTTATGCATCCACCACGTCACTTTAGTTTCGGAACATGAATAGTACCTATACACGTGGTATGCACCCCATGTTATAATATACAAGGTGTTGTTTTGCATCCTCGTCAAATACGAGGAGGTAACTATGCTAATGATTCTCGACACGAATCAGTAATAAAATAAGTAGGTGTTTATTTTTATTTTTTGTATTTTTCGGAAATCGGCATGTGTAGGGCCCGTGTGATACCGCCCTGTAACTGCGCTGTAACTGTAACGCATGCACACAGTGACATAGTCGTACGACACAGCCCACCGCATACGCAACGGGGCGATTTTGTTCTTTGAAAGTAGAGTATTCTGAAATACTGTCAAACTTAAATACCTAAAAAAACAAGTATGTATTAATTATTGAGCAGGATCGTAATTTTATTTGATTATTTATGTCTTTCATAACAGCCTCCTGAAATTTGACGAGGATGCAAAACAACACGTTGTATTATATGTATTCCTTGAACTTAAGCCAATACATGGCTGATAAAATAATAAATAAGGGTAAATTAAACTCGTTCTTTGTGTCTGTGTTGTACTTCTAAACTACGCAAAGGATTTTAATCCAGTTTTTAACATAATTTAGAGAATTTATTCCTGTAGGCATAAAGCACTTTAAAATGATTAGCCTAGAAGAAAGACGTAACCATTCTGTCTTACTAATACTTCATAAAATTATAAACGGTTCCATTGACGCACAATTGGTGAACTATTTTAACTTTAGGTCTAGCCAACTTAGTAAGCGTTATCACCGTATTTTCGAATTGCCTAAATCCACCTTAAATACCACATATAATAGCCCCCTGACACGTATGGCAAGGCAATATAATGATAGGTCCAACTTGACAGATTACCCTATTAATATTTTCTACATGAGTTTCGCTTCATACAGACGTTCCCTATTTGTACGTCTATGTAGCTCAAATTGGTAAGTTTTGGAGTGTTCTAGTTTTATGTCTTCTAGACACACTTTATTTTTGTTTCCTTTGTCTCTAATTTTCATATAACAATGTCATGCATACCTGTTATTTGCACGGTTACTGAAATGCCAATTTTAATTAAATAAATAAATAAATATAATAAATAAATATCGTCTGACATTGCACACAGCACCATCTAGTTCCAAGTTAAGCACTTAACACTTAAGGCTTGTGTTATGGATACCAGATGGTTGATACACTACTTAAATACTTTTTTTTTTTTGTAAATACATACATATTATAAATATACGACCATGACTCGGGTACAAATGTCCATATTCATCATACAAACATTTGCCCCTACCGGGATTGAATTGTTATTTCATTTGAATTGTAAGTGAGTGTGCTGTTGGTGTGCTTATTCTAAATAAATAAATAAGTGTACTAACCCGTGTGAAGCAGCGCCGCAATAACGTTGATCTTGTCTGGGAATTGAGCGCGTCATTTATTAAAAACGCGCACAACATAACATACACATTCACTTTTTCATCTTGTGGATCACCACTAGACTATTAAATATAATAAATATTCATCGAAAACATACGACGATTTTTGTATTCATACAATTAATCGTCAAACGACTGACATCGTTTTTGTCTCGTCTAAAATTATTTTTGTCATTAAATTATGTGATGCGACAGAATAATAATCGCCAATAATATTTTGTACAAAAAGTACAATTCTAACCTAACCTGTCCGAGTCGGGGTGCGGGGTTTGGCGATCCACGCCGCAATGTACAGCGATTTGAAGTGGGGGCAATAAGGTCCCAGTCGCCACCCGGTGGCAACTGGGATTTTTTTCTCCCAATTGCCACCTGGTGGCAATCCATGTGGGGGCGACTGGGATTATACCAAATTTTGGATCATGAACATACGCCTGTAACACACTGAATAAAAGACAATAAGGGCGCAAAAAAATGACCAGTTTTAAGTTGAAGATGATTGTAAGTTATTATTACTGCTAAAATATAAACTTATAGCAATCACATCGATCACCACCAGTTCCGATTCATAATAAATTCTTCTAAGTCAAAGCATTTATTTCAAATAGGCACATAAAAGGCACTTTTGAACGTCAACATTTACATTGATTCTAGTCACCCCTTTCAAAAGGTAGTTTCGTGTGGAGAAGAATGGGCAAGAAACTCCACCGTTACTCTTTTAAAATGTGTTACAATATTTTTTATACATTAATTACATAATTATATGTGAAGACGATGCACCTATAGTAAAAATTACCCTACCACAATAGGTAAAAAGAATTTAATAAACTATGAATTTTATTACTAATTTTATTACTATATTTTATTTTATTTTATTTTATTTTATTTGTTAGGAATAACAAACAGCAGTATATTACACAGTATATTACTAGCTAATGAATTTTCTTGTTCTATATACCTACCCTGAAGAGGTAAGCAGAGATGTATTACACACATTTCGCATAGTAGATAAGGCGTCCGGGCGAATTTGGTGAAACATTAGAAATAATTACAGTCTGTAAGTGTACATTTGAACAACAGGTGACATTTGAATGACGCGCCGTCATGTATAATAAAAGGTTTGGATGCAATAAGCGTTTGTCCAGCTCAGAATACAACAAAATATATCCATCTCACTTAAGTAGTTTGACAGTTTTGCATAACTTTAATATAGTTTAGACGCTAGTGTTCCGTCTGGATCTGGACCAAGCCAGAGCGTACGTACCTCTTTTGTTAAATAAAGATAATAAATGAATTAGTGGAAATTATAACTGTGTCTTTAATTGTTTCTCAAAATCCAGGGTAACTGTTAGGGGGTTTTGGTTTCCGCACTTATTCCTTCAGGGGGACCATTGTTCATGGGCCAGGGCGGCCGTCGGTGGTTATTCCAACCAGCCCACCTCCCTCCAGAAGTTGACTAGATCACCTAGCCTGTTGAGAATAACTGTGTAAGATCTGGGTGCCTCGAGTTTCTGTCCTAATCTGGGTTAAGCCTGCGCAACACATGCGCGATGGTTTCTTCAGCCTCCATATAAGCCCTGCATGGAGGACTGTCCGTAATGCCTTTTGTGTGGAAGTGTTTGTTTATGATCAATGTCCCGTGATGGTCCCCGTCACCAGACGCAGGTCTTTTCTGTCCAGGCGTAATAAACGTCTGATTAGCCTGCCATCTAAGGGTGGCATAGCTTCCCTGGACTGTCTGCAGCATGGTGTCGAAGTCCACAAAAAAAAAAAACTCAGGCTATCGTAACGACCGTTGTTCGGTCTCGTACGAACAACGATCGCGACGATCACGTACCACGCAACAATCGCTTTCTATTAGGACACTCGCTTATACACTTTTGATTAATAAATTTTATCTCTCGAACATTTCTGTCGCGATTTTAGTTAGCTAACACTGCGCTACGTTGTTACTGTGGTTGATTTTAATAATCGCTGTGATCCTATTTTAGAACACACAGCAGCAGGTCAAGTTATCACAAACTGTCAAATTTTCTCATTCGATTTTGAACTTAACCTTCAACATTTTAAGGTTTAAAATAATTTCAAGAAATTTGACAGTTTCGTATAACCTGATGTGCTGGCGGCTGTACAGTCACGAGCACTAATATGTTTACAGTTAGCAACTTCTAAATGTGATTTTCTCCTACTTTATTGATTGTAATTTTTTTTTTGTTACGTACATAGTATTTTGGGACCTATACTGTTCTGAATTTGGTCTTACCTATTTCAAAGTTGCAATCAATATTCCGCGAGAAATCCGCTTTTAAATTTTGCTAAGTGTATACTTATTAGTGCTCGTGACTATACAAGGTGAATTTCGATACGTAAACAAGAAAGTCTTTTTGTGTTTTCTGTGCAAGCTGCGACAAGGCCCTAGTGACGAATTGTTGTTGGGTTTTAAAAATTATAAATTCAATTATTCATTCAATTAAATCAAGACCAGCTGCAAGCTTTACAATTACTACTGAAGTAATTGCAAAGCTTGCAGCTTGTCTAACTATCTTTAAGACCATCTTTAAGCAATTATGAGACTTTTTTATACAGGGTTATTGGTAAAACACCATCAACCTCTTAAGGGGTCATTGTACTCATCATTATGAACAACTTTTATAACTTTTATAACCCTTTATAGACACATGCAACTGATTTTGCAAATCATTTATATGTTGAATCCCACTCCTCAGGTACCAAAAGTAATAGTGTACAACGACTGCACTTATTTAGATTTCGAAAAGAGTAGTTCTTTCATGGCCTTGCGATAGTGTAGTATTGCTTTCATTAAAAAACCACCGAGTTCCAAACAAAACACTACAAAGTGAATAATAAAAAATTTTGGAAGTCGGTGTCTTTAGTTTTGTATGTTCGTTGTTTGCCACCGACTTCCGAAATTAAAGTAATTTTTCACTTTGTAGTGTTTTTTTTTGGAAGTCGATGTTTTTTTTTTATATTTATATCTTTCACTTTTTAGTGGTGGTACCTACCCCAAACACTACCTGAAATGTAATTAACAGTGACAGTAAGTTATTAGAAGATCATCAACATACACTAAGTGGAAAAAATACGTATTATTGAAGCTGACTCAAAAACCAATCATCAGAACTTGACCAAATGTATATGGGACTAATCTGTAAGTATATCCTTTCGAATAAAAAGAATTTTCCAAAACGGTTCATAAATAACGGAGTTCTGAAGTAATAAACATAAAAAAATACAACCGAATTAAGATCTCTTTTTTTGAAATCGGTTATAAAGAAAAGCACTTCCTTCGTTGTTAGTTGCCCGCGATGGCTATATCAGGGACCATGCTTTTCTAATCGCGTAAATAGGTAATGACCCTAATAATGTGCATTCTCATCTCATAAATGAGTTGGATAATAGTTTTCAGGGTACGCAGGGTTGGATACGATCAAATACCATTTCACCACTAAATCGATTGGACATTCAATCAATGTCAATGGGAAAACATCAGAAATTAAATTGTCCGGAAAAGAACCGGAGATACCGACATAGCTTGCAGAGTAAGCAAGCTGATGTGGCAGTGGGCTGGCCATGTTTGTCGAAGGACCGGTGGCCGGTGGAGCAGACAAGTGGAGACCGCGTATCGGCAAACGTAGCGTGGGACGCCTCCCAGCTAGATGGACTGACGACCTCAAGAAAATGTCTGGGACCGACCGGATGCGGAATTTGGACGCCAGGGTATTCTGGCGCAGCCTGGGAAAGGCCTATGCCCAGTAGTGTACTGCGATGGTCTGAGCTGATTCAAACAATGGAACACTATAGATACATAATACTGGACTTGTTAAGCTGCAGCAAGACTCTTGACACATGCGCTCATCTCGTAACGTAACGGCTATCTTGTGAGGTATGGGGTTCGCCCTTTACAATGAAAACATTAAGTATCCGTTGCTAAGAATCTAGGAAACTGTGAAATGAAATGAAGTGAAATGTTTATTTCTGTAATTATATTGTTAGAAACTTTTACACGTCAATATCTAAACTAGATGTCGCCGGCATTTCCTAGCTTATTAATAATCCCTGAGAAGGAATACCGAAACAAACTCAGAGGTCATGGTCTCTTTTAAGGTCCAAACATTATATTTATAGGATTTTTATGTGAGTACAATGCAGGCCCATGTCTGAATAGAATAGGTCTTTATTTATGGAAGGGCTTTTTCAAGAAAGAGCCATTGCAGCTTCGAGTTGATCTATGGCAACTCAACAGACGGCATGCATGCATGCGTCATCGTGTAGCTCAACCCTATTTTAGAGAGCTCAATGACCCGTCACACGACTCTACCAGATCTGCAGGACCTTTACGTAGGTCATATATAAAATACTCAAAATCGCCAGACTGCTATAAAGTGATGTGTTCAATCTAGCCTGCATAGTAATCCAATCACAGTTTTCTCTTTAAATGTCATCAACATTACCTTACGTTAAGTCACGAACGTAAATCAATAAAAATAAAACAGACATTATTAAATTCTAAAACACTTAGTATAAAATCTCAGATCATATTAAGATCTGAGTATAAAATGGTTCGTTGCTTGGGGCAATTAACGTTTTTTTCAATTTTTAATCCAATCAATAAATTGTTTGTAAATAGAGAATTGTTTCTTATTTTGCAATAACTTACCAGCTTTGTATCATCGCGCTTCTCATTCTTTTCTATGCAGTCCGACAGTGACCGCGGATTAGCTGTTGTCAGCCCCTTAAAGAAATCACCAAACGATTGCGGACACTTCCCATGCCCCAAGTGATGATTTTTACCTTGGTCAGAAGCTAAGAGCATTGCCATTCAACGTGGCAAGTAATTTGGATGTGCTATCAGTCGACAGCGACAGGGAGGAATATTAAGATGCCTTATTTTAGTTTTATATTGCGACAGTAGCGACCCGCTCCTGCTTTGCACTGGTGCAATATACTGATGTGGCGACGTGTCACTACATCGAGATATCTAAGGTATAACTGGTATAAAAAGACGCTCGAATCCGAAAAGAATTTAAGTAGTTCTACTACCTAAGTAATATGAATTGAAACTTGTTGTGATTGATGTAAATGCTTTTTGTTTAGATAAAACCTTCTTTCTGACTTCAACATAAAAACTTCATGACTTCACGCGCTGTTTTGATCGCCTCATCTTCAGTCGCCAAGCTGTCCACATAGTCATCCATGTAATGACTAGTCGTTATAGCTTGCACGGCGTTGGGGTATTCTTCTGAGTGTAGTCTCGCGTTGGCGTCTCGTACTGAGTGCGCGATGAAGGGTGAACACGAAGCTCCGAAGATCATTGAAGTCATTTTGAATTTCTTCGGTGGCTTAGTACGTTCCTTGTCTCGCCAGAGAAACATCTGCGCAGCTTGATCTTGCTTTCTTATTTTAACTTGGAGAAACATTTCCTGTATGTCTGCTGTGACGGCTACCGGGCGCTCTCTGAATCTGAACAGGATCCCTGGTAGTGAATTCAAGAGATCAGGTCCTTCTAGTAGGTAGTCGTTCAGGCACACTCCACTATACCGGTGTGCGGCGTCAAACACCAGACGCATCTTCCCCGGCTTATTTGGGTTCACGACCGGGAAGTGCGGCAGGTACCACACTTTCTTACTTTGGTCTTCTGTTCCATTGCACTCGTGGGCGTATCCTTTGTCAAGTAGGTTTTTGACCAGAGTGCTGTACTGTGCTGTGAAGTGTGCTGACGAGTCCTTCTTCTTTTCTAATGTCTTTAATCTTCTGAAGGCACAGTTGTAGTTATTGGGCATCGAAGCGTCTTCATCACGCCATGGTAACCCGACTTCGAAATGATCACCGACTTTTGTCATGGTGCCTTGGACTATGTCAATCGCTTTCTGGTCTTCCGGTTTGACTTTCTTCGCCAAAGAAACTCCTAGGGCATCAATCCTGAAGTGTGATTTCACCAATTCTTCTACACGACGTACGTCATCTGTCTGACTTGCTGCAGACGCATCGTATAGATGTAGCACAACTTGTCCCTCTTGTTTCTTCAGCGTTGCGCGCGGTGCCGTCCCGTGAATCACCCATCCCAGCTGAGTGGATGAGGCCGTGGGTTCATTCTTCTTGCCCATGCGTAGCTCACGTGTGACTATCAAGTGCCAATTGTTCGCACCTTTTAGTACCTTCGGTGTGGCTTCCTTGAAGAACGCGTCCTTTTGCATGTCCTGGAGGTGTGTATAGGTCATTAATGCCGACCTATCCATCGTCTGACCATGAAGTCGCAGGTCCTTCATTGTCCGTGCGCGCAGTTCCTGATATTCACCGTCCTGGCCGCATATCTGTAGCTTGACCTCCTGGCTGCGTTCCTCGTGTTGTTGCGAGGTCACGCCTTGTATGCGTAAAGTGGAGACTGGCCCAGTTACTCGTATACGGCGTGTCAATTCTTCGTCGACGAGCGATGTTGTTGAGCCTTCATCCATCAACGCGAACGCAGATACTTGTCCGCCGGGCCCTTTTAATGTCACTGGACACATCTTCAATAATACACGTTGCGACGCATTGCTTGGCGCGGAGACGGTCATTACTGTTTCTTTTGAGTGTTGCTTCTCGATGTCGGTCGCTTTCTCTGGTTTCTCACTCTGTGGCGTCTCTTTCACTTCTCGTTCTTTGTGCAGCAACGCGTGATGTGGGCGGCTGCATGTTTCTATGCCACATCGTTTTGCTCGGCAATGCTCGCGTCGATGGCGCCTCGTCGCACACTTGAAGCATACTCTTCCAGTACGTGCCCATTCCCATCTTTCATCGACACTCATTTTCAGGAACTTTGCACATTTAGGTACTTCGTGGTTACCACCACAACACAAACATTCTTGTTTTCTTTCTTCCTCTTTTTCTGATGTTGTGTAGACTACTTCTCGGCCCGCCTTCTTCTTTGCATTAATTTGCGATACACTTCTCGTTTCCTTCTTTGGTGCAGGTGTGAATGTCGTATTTGTGAAGGCGTATTTCATAGCTCGATCAGCCTCCCATCAGGAACCTGGACAACAGTGTTACTTCCAGTTCACGCGACGATTCCACTGCTTCAGAAGCGTAATCGCACCATCTTGACTTTATGTGCGGGCTCAATTTCTCTACCACTTCACGAACTAGCATCGGGTTCCATATATATCCGCGGTTATCCATGTTAGATAACACACACACTATATTTTGTAACTTCACTGCGAACGTATTCAAATCACTGGCCGCGCTCGCGAGTCGAGGTAGCTTCTTTAAGTCTTCCATTGCTCGATCCATGAGTATTTCCGGCCTGCCATAGTACTGCTCTAGTGTCTTCACAATCACTTGTGGGTCTGAGGCGGTGTACAGGAGCGCTGATACTGCTTCTCTTGCTTCGCCCTTAATGCAGTTTCGCAGTCTTGCCAAATTCTCGATCGCGGTGAACTTGTATGCATTTGACGAATCGGTGTACGCCGCCTTGAATGGCAGCCATTCAGTGGCTGCTCCCGTAAACGTAGGCAGCTAAGTCACTTGTCTTGGTGGTGGACGTACGCGCATCATCTTGTCCAATGTGTCGGCCAACTGTTCAATTCCTCTTCCAACTCGGCGTTCCCCTCTGTTGGGTGACCGCGACGCCGATCGTTGTCTTCTTTGGTTGGCTTTGGCAGGCGTGAAGGCATCAACACACGTGGCGGGTTCGACGTAAGCGGCAGTGGCGGCGGGGTGCGGGGGCTCTTCCTGAGGCTGATCTGGGACTTGGGCGTGGCTTCGGTCAATACTTTGAAGCCACTCGTTCACCCTATCATCACTCCTGTGCACGGAGCCCTCTTCACGGGCCTCTGCATCTGCTTCAATCGCTGACACTTCATATTCGAATCGCTTGTTGAGGAGCGCCTTTTCGATTTCTAATTGCTCGTTCCGTATTGCAGCAATCCTCTTCTGTGCCTCGTATTCTGCCTTCTTCACTCTTGCCACGTCACTACTATATGATCCTCTGGAACGTACCGTACTTGTTGTATCCCTCACAGAGGCATTGTGTACAGCTTTCACAGTCCTCACTGAATCCTGGGTTCGTGGTACGGAGATCATCGCGGATGGCGTGGCGAACGATTCCGCATAGCCGTACGCGGTCGCGGTGGCTCTACTCGACGGTACGAGGCATGGAGCAGGTGCGGCGGACGCGCTATCGGACGTAATCGGCGCGACCCTCCTCGCCGTGGCGGTGGCGGGGGGTGCGATCGCGAGCGCGGGGGGGCGGGATCGATCCCAGCCGCAGGCGCACTGTACGGAGTGTGCGGCAACGCGGACGCGTTGGTCGACGGCGACCTAGGCGGATCTTCGAATGTCCGCACAGTAGGACGTCGGCTATTGTAGCCTGATTCCGATTCACTTTCCTTGGCTGCAACACTTCTAGTCTTCATATTTGATATCGACGATAATCTTGATTGATGAAACTTCAATTGGCAATGTTCAATCTGCAATCGGGCTTCATAGGACCAGATGCAATCCGGCTGCGTAGGACCAGATGCAATCCGGCTGCGTAGGACCAGCTGTCAAGGACCAGCTGCAATCCGGCTTCGTAGGACCAGCTGTCAAGGAGGACTGTATAAATGCTTGAATAAAACTTCAGACTTCTTGTTGCTTGTTTCTTGTTTATTTCCCAGGATAGTGAGCTGCTTTACTGTTGAGTGACGACTGATGACTGATTCAAGACTGATACATTTTGCAACTCACTGTCCTGTTTATATTTGTTTCTTACATAGCGCAAGTAGTGTGTGGGGCGCGGTGATAGAGAGCACGACTCGTCAGTTAGAGTGCGCTGTTGTGGGCGCGAGTGTCTAGCGTTCCCGACAGGTTTAGACTTGTTCAGAATCGTGTTCTCTACCATCTTACAATAACATACTTATGTCTAGGGGGTAATAAAACAAATCATAATCGAATTATTACAGTTGTCAAAGAATTTCCCTACTTTCAAATTGTCTTTATTATACTTAATACAAATCTAAATCCTTAATTAGTTTATTTACATATCTTTCCTAGCTACGTCGTCCGTAACACTATGCCTTTTTCGTAGAAAACGACTAACACCCGTATTCAAGAATGATACTTATTTAAGTATGGCAGCAGCACTATGCTAAGTAAGGCATTTCTCACTGCGTTCGTCATGACAGGCCATTTAATTCACAAACAATACTCAAGCGACACTTCACTAAGCGAACGCACTGCGTCGAATAAAGATCGGTGATTGGTCCGGTTCTGTTGCTAAGTTCTCTCTAATGTTTGGCAGATTGGCGGATGACATAAATATAACCTTTAAAGTTTTAAACGTTTTGTCAGTTGTGAACTAACAATTTCCTATATTTCTTTGTTAATTTCTTGTGTGCTGATTACTAATGATTGTTGCTTCAATTCCTACAAATATGGATATAAATAATATAACTACGTCTTTAGGTTCATCAAGCTCAACTGTAATGTTAGTAGAATATTATATAGAATAGTTATAAGGTCTCCTGTTATCATCTGTAAATCAAAACATTGTATGGTAGTAGGTAGGTACGTAGTTGTTATTGTACTTATCAAAGTTCAGACCTTTCATAGAGAGGTAAGGTAGTAGGTACACATCTAACGCTAGGTTTCATAAGTACCTACCCAAGTTATTTTAATTGTATTAACTAAATAAGGTAAGTACCTGGAAACTGCCAGAAGAATTAAACCTTAAGGCCACTAGCAACGTATAAATAGGTGGCACTGGAAGGCCTCTTGCAGTCAATTATTTGTCTAGGTCTTCATATATCAGTGGCAAGAGTATAAATTGTACCACATCTTTCGAAAATCTGTAGCGTCGTCTAAATTCATCCGAACTGTAATAATCAAAAAGATCTTGGAAATCCCGTATCACTTTTCTGGTACTTATTATTGTTTGCTCATTGATATAACTATCAAATTCTTCTTCGCTACTGTAATCCATTATAAAAGAACGGCACTAGAATCAAAAACAACGCAAAACCAAACCTCGAGAAACATAAATAACCAACTTTTTGACGTATGCTGGACACTATGCGTTGCTTAATATAACTAGCCGGCTACCTTACCTATGCGTGCATTTTAAGGGACGCATAGTGCCGATTGCCACTCAAGTATGGTCTACGAATAGGTTTTAGGACCCTGTGCGCCCGCGCGCACTGTGAGACCTCATAGTAATGTTCATGAATACGGGCCTAAGCCTACAGGCGTTATAGCAATCAATTTACCGGGCTTTTTCGCAACTATATATTGAGGTCGGCTTCCAGTCTAACCGGATGAAGCTGAATACCAGTATTTTACATGGAGCGACTGCCTATCTAAGCTGCACAACTCAGTTACTGGGTAACACGTTACCCTTTGATAAGAATGGTTGCCACATTTTTTGGGCTTCCGACTGTCAAAGATCTGTGAATGACAGCCAGGACACCATGCTTTGCCGACTACCCATCCACAAACCGACCACGGCAAGCGTAGCTTAAACTTCAATCGACGCATGCGGCTGTTCTTAAAGAGCCACGAGCCCCTCGAAAACTTCGATGGGCCCGTGTTGCTGTTATTATGCTGGTGCATGGAATGAGCAGAACATCTATGTAAAGCAGAACAAAATCAATCATAGTTATTTCCCTTCACAAGTCTGACTGTTGGTGTTAAAAATGAAATGAAGCTATTATTCAGACCTTTCAAACCTTTCAAATATACCACAACTATAAAGGCAAATCGACCATTCTCCTTTGGAAACGACATCATTAGAGTGAACAAGAATCTATTGGCGCCTTAGTTAATGCTCTAAGATTGGCGCCTGAATGACATTGACAGTGGCGCACCTGTCGGTAAATATCATTGAGCTAGGATTTTTTTTTTAAATTGTCTTAGAAATTCAGTATATACTAATTCCATGCAGCAATTGTATTAAAAAAAAACAAGATGTATGTCTTAATTTTTTCCTAGCTCAATGGTCTGAATTGGTGCAACCAATGACTAAAGAATAAGGTGCAACACAGTGGACGGCGCTTCACTTGACATCTAGAAATGTATGATTATGTACTGTGTTGAGCAATAAACATTTGAATTTGAGATGGCGGCTTGAGTTCTGACGTTGGCCACGTGTACCGTTCTTGTACCGTTGTAAGTACGTTGTGTCGTTGCGGCAAAGTCCGAGAGGTATACCGTGGCCCCTGGCACAGGCAACTGAAGGAACACGGGTGGGTTTTAGTCAGTAAGAGTCAGACACGGACACAACAGAATTTATTTGATGATTCCAAACCACTGACCTCTATTAAATACGCATCAGAGGTCAGTGTTCCAAACAATCAAAAAAAAAAAATATTGCGTCATGGCGTAACTTCAGCCATAGATAAAATACTCTCTTAGTCTTTAGTCATTGCTTCAGCCACATGTCAGTTGTCAGCGCGTCAACAAGCCAAAAGAATTCCTAGAAATGAAATCAAAGAAATATTGAAATAAACCAACATGGATAACTCGACAACATAATTATATAATGAGATCAAGATGAATTCATAGTCTAGAAGCCAGCCAGTCTTTACACACGCACAGACAATCATTTCAGCTGAAATGATTAATTTTCTTCCGTTAAAATTATCAAAAATGCTAGTGTGTCCGCGGCTGCAAGTCCCGCAATATCCAATATTAACAAATGTGCAACCGCCGTAAGAACAGTGAGTTCATTATATTTATTTACTTTATTCTAAACAGACGTTAAAGTCTAGTTACTGTCGACTGCCTCGTTGGTCTAGAGATCGCAAGGTCTACTGCTGAGTATAAGGTCCTGGTTTCGATTCCCAGGTCGGGCAAAGTTATATTGGGTTAGAGTGTAGCCTTAGGGGCACTATAGAGTGAAGACTTTATTTTTCGGAAATGTTCCAATTTTATTGGAGTATCGGGCTGTCCTTGACCATAGAAGCCATTTAGGTTCTTAGAAGCATGACCCTATGACGCACCGTTTCCAAGTTAGGAGCTTTTGTTTAAATTTTTATCAAACGCTCTATATTACCAAAATGGTAGCTCGGATAAAAATATTTTCTGGGAAGAAATTATTGCTCTGGTAGAAAACCATGAGATGATGTAAAATACCCGAGAACTCCGCCCCTAAGACGTCCCACTGACTGATTGGGTTCTTCTGCTTACTGTTTACTTCTGCTAAAAATTCCGGGCTCAAATCCAGACTCGTGCCCGGTTGATGAATAGGCTCGCCCCCTATAACATGGGACTTAAGGGGCTGACAACAGCTAATGCGCAGTCACTGTCGGGCTGCATAGAAAAGAAAGAGAAGCGCGATGACACAAAGCTGGTAATTTATTGAAAAATATGAAGCAATTCTCTATTTCAAACAAATCTATTAATTGGACTAAAAAATGAAAACACTATCACGTTACTATGATGCTTGAAGAACAGTCTGAAAAAATATCAGAATGATTGCATGTATATAAGTATGGTTTTTAATCGTTAAAATAATTTTTTTGAGGTATCTTCGTGACTTTTTTCTATCGTACCAAATTAGTTGTATTATGTTTTCAACACACTATCTAACTTGCATATATCCTGAAGAATATCATGTATTTTTCTGATTTTGTTTACTGCAGTAGATCATATACTTTTAGGCATTATAAAACTTGCGTTTAAGTCATGTAGGTGTATTATAGGTACACCTCTGCCTATCTCTTTGGATTACAGACGTGATGTTACATTATGTTAATGTAAAAGTCTATTGTTCGTATAACGGTAGGCAGAGAAATGTCGCTTGATCTTAAAATAGTAATAGTTATACTGCTGAAGTTTAATTGTTATCTCCTTTAATAGTATAGAATAGAACACTTTTCTTGCAGACCGGAGTCCATAGGGTTAGTAACGATTTTACTTAACTTCTAGTGTTAGTAGGTTACAGACACAATCAATATTCGGCGTGGTGCTGCATCCACCTCCGCAACATCGGGCAATCCCACCGATCTGCGAACACACTGAGAATATCTACTGTTGGAACTGCCGTGAACACGCGTCATCAGGGATGCACATCTATTTCTAATAATGGCGGCAAAATCATAATATTATTATCCGCAAAAATCCCTGATGTACTACAACGCCACGGGCAGCCGCAGCAGAACTCTCAGTGCATTATTGTATTGAACGCGTAGGTCGCTGTGTGCCCGCTGAGTGAAGTTGATCCACAGAATGCACGTCTAGAAGGACTGACAGTAGGCTTTGAAGAGCGTTACTTTAACTGCCCTCGTACACCGCGCAAACCTGCGGGCTAGCATGTTACAACGGACAGCCAGCGACCTACGCTCCCTTTCAATGTCACAATCGTCTTTAAGATCTTCTGTGACCCAGTGGCCCAGATATTGAAACTTGTCCTCCCTTCGCAGGGGTTCTCCACACAGTGCGACATGTGGAATACACGAATATGTCACACTGTCTGCTTTGAAAACCACTTAGTTCACTCTTTAAGACGTTATATCTGAGCCCATGAGTCACCGCATAATATTCGCCTAAAGCGATCAGAGCACCGATCGATAGGCTCAGCAACACAATATCGTTAGCATAACTAATATTGTTAATCCACACCCCGTCAGTATGACATCCGACCCTGGTGCTGCTGAGCTCAAGGATCAGCTGGATCATGTATAGGTTGAAGTGCCTGGGTGACCTGAGCCCCGCCTGCCTCACACCGCACTCCAACCGATACACGTCCAAGTGCGAGCCACCCCACTTCACGCTATTGCTTTGATTACTATACCAGTACTTGAATATTGACACTATTTTAGGTGGTAACGTTGTCTCACATTTCAGTTTACGCCACAAAACATCGTAACATACGAGGTAATATAATAATATATAATATTCATTTCCTACAGGAAATAAGGAAACCCAAATCCCAATTAAAAAGAAAAAGCTTAGTTGTAAACGCAGGTGCAAACGTTGGTTTTTTAGAAAAGTAAAAAGATGCTTCAAGAAACAAGTTTTTGGAAAAAGTGATCCACAGCTATCAGATTTTTCGGTTTTTGGAATTAACCTAGGGACGTTACGAGATAAAACAACAGGAGAAACCGAAGCAAAACCTTTGAACAACAATATCTCTTACAAACTTCTTGCAGAAAACAAGATTAAACTATCTAAGGTAAATAATAATGACCTAGAGGAGGTCAAGGCAATTAAAGTCACGGAATTAAAGAAAAATTACTCAGTAACGGAATCTCAACTTAAAGTTTTAGTAGAAATGGTTCAAGATTTCAAGGGAGGAAACATATCATTATCAAAAAAGCCGCGCATACGCATACCTTTTAGAAAAAAGCAAATCAGTAAAGAGCGACTTAAAGAAATTATAAAAAGTTACGATGCAGCAAAGAAAGAAAGATACGCTGAATTGGTAAAATCTAAGCCTAAGAAGCAGTTGTGGGACATTTTCGAAGATTTTAATGTAAGCAAATTTCTAGATGTAAATATATACAAAAATATAATCAATTTAAAAAATTTGATCAACGAAGACCTCAATTTGACACAGTTGAGCGATGCCCTGCAGCAGGGTAGAAGCCTCTCTTTTATAATACGAAAAAGTAAACTATCTTTCATTGCGTCCAAATTGAAGATGCAAGAGCTATTGGAAAACATGTAGGATATGCGTGTTTTGGAGATACAAAAAGTGGCTAACAGACAGTGACCGATATAAGTTGAGGACAGAGGACTAGAATTCACACTTATACCTACCTAACCACCTAACCCACCACCACCACCAAACCACACATCCACATAACCTATTTTTCTTTCTTTCTTTTCATTATATATACATAGGCTCATGCCTTCTTCCCATGGTGGTAGGCAGAAACTACAGAACGCCACTTGATAATACCTTTATACGAGGGGCATGCCAAAAGAAATTAGATACTCAAAAATTATAAAATGTATTCTTTATCACAAGTATCGATCTACTCGAAGTATTCAGCCTAAACACGTATACACTTTTCTATACGTCTGAACCAATTGTAAAATACCTCTGCCCACGCATTTAGACACCTCAGAAATTTCGAAATTATAGGCAGCTACTGCAGCTTCTTTGCTTTCAACCCTTTTCCCCTTAAGTTCTTCTAAGATTTTTGGAAATAGGTAAAAATCAAAAGGCGCTAGGTCAGGGGAATATGGCGGGTGAAGGAGGATAGACACATTTTTGAGTTGAAATAGTCGACTGTTCTAGCAGACGTGTAGGGGCGCCGCATTGCCGTGGTGCCAGAGAAGCTGCTGGATTCCTGACTGCGGTCGCTTATCACACTAAGCTGATATTACTGTTGGAGCACAAACTGTCGCATACCATTTGGAATTCACCGTTCTTTGACCCTCAAGCACTACAGTAGCAACATGACCCGTTTTGCAAAAAAACGAGGTGACCATTTGTTTCTGTGTGCTTCGTGCATGGCGACATTTCGTTGCAGTTGCCTGATCTTCAAAGTACCATGTAACCAAGTCTTCAAAGTACCAACTGTCGTTTTGTTTGGGGATCATAGTTATATAGCCATCTCTTGTCACCAGTCAGTATTTCATACACGTTTTTTTTTTCTCGCTGGTGTTGAAATCTATCATTAATAGGCACCAATCCACCCGACGGTCTTTCAGCTCGTCGGTAAGTTTGTGTGGCACCCATCTCGAACAACGCCTACGGAGAGAAAGGTGGTCGTGAATTATGGTTTGCATCGCTGCTGATCCAATTTTCAGCTCTTGGTCTAGCTCTACATATGTAATTCGTCGGTTTTCGAGGATACATTTTTCGACTGCACGAACATTTTCTTGTGCGACCGCGGTTGGCGGCCGACCTGTCTTTGCTTCATCTTCGAGACACCTCCGCTTTTAAATTCAGCAAACTAATTAAATTCTGTTGCTCGTGAACAAGCTCGACGCTTTAAACCTTTTTAATAGTCATACTAAATTATAGCGCGAAAATCACGTCGACTGCGCTACATTGCTGCAAGCGAACTCCCCCAAGATTCTCGGAAATATAATGCTCTTCCAAAATAATAATAAAAAAATGTGTTCTATTTTCAAATCATATTAATAAATAACCAGCCTATACGATAGATGGTGTATAACTTGCCAGTGTCCAACAAATGAGTAAAGAATATCTAACTTTTTTTGGCGTGCCGCTCATTTGTTTCTTTTGCTTCGTTTACGTTCATACATCTGACCACGCACGGGCGACTAGCACTAGAATCTAGCAGTAAAAACACCAGATACAGTTTTAAATTTATTTAACTATGTCCATAAGTTTGAATGAATATAATTAGCCATCAATTAACATTGAGTTCTATGGCCATCTTCTAACTGCATCATGAGACCATCTCCATAGTCTCATACTTTTGCATTGTCATCTAAATTAAATAAGGACTTATGTCAATTACCTATAAGCTTATTTGGATGACAATAAGTGCTAGAAAGATGAAAACAACAGAAAACACATAGCAAGTTAATAAAACGCTTTTAAAAACACGTAAAAATGCACAAGAAAATTCAATATTAAATTTTTATCCCATTCCCGTGATGTAGAACGACAGGATAAAAGACTCATAATAGGTACTTCTCAATAGACCGTTATAACTATCTAAATAGCTATTAAAACTTTTTACAAAGCCATAATATATAATGCCTCTGGGGTCTGAACGACCAACATAGTTATATTCAAATAACAAGGGTATCTCGATGACGGGCCATCCGGAGCGTTCCTATTGAAGGTTTCGGGTCAAAGAAGCGATTCGCAGGTGGCACAGGGTTGCCTCTGAAAAATGGCGTCATTGTGGGAGGTGAGAAAGGCTAATTTTTAGCCTGTATCCATTTAATGACGGGAAAATGGATTGAACATTTTGGATAGCGCTTTGGTTGTAACGTTGGTAGGAAGTTAATGTTTAAAATTTAACCTATAAATATAAATCATATAAAATATATCTTTGTCGTCACTTTTGATTTGACTACAATATGTAGGTAATCTGTCGGTTAATGACAATAAGCAGGCCCATTATTACATAAAAACTCAACATCACAGGCGAAATTCCGGTGGACATTGGACAATACATCTCTGCCTATCCCTTCGGGGTTTACCGGCGTTATGTTGTAATTGAGAATTGCAATGTAATCAAACCTGTAATGAACAAGAAGAACCTGCTGAAACAATAACCTAGGATGCCCCTTTTTCATTTAAAATCCTGGTCCAAGAAAAGAACAGCAATAATTAAAAACAAAAATAATCAAGCACCCGCTGGGACATAAACGAACGCTAATGACGTCATTCATAACTGACGTCACAGCTATGACGTAAGAGGTGCATCGTCCAAGTTTTCATTGCCTCGGTCTAGACTGTAGCCACTAATTGCGAGGAACTTCGTGGAGGAAAGTTCTAGAATCTAGAATGTTGCTTGATTTTACTTTGAAAAAGTTTCGTGGCGCAGATCCTGGAGTTTGGGCTATAAATGCTCAATCTTTGGTGTTTTATATTTAGTGTAAGTAGTGCAAATAGTAATAAAAAGATTGGATTTGAACGTTAGTTTTTATTTGATGAGTAGGTATATCCTATATTATGTCCTACAAAATATTTTTTTTCTTTCAAAGTACAGTCAGGGAAATAAATGTTTAGGCATCAAATTGACACACTACTGCAATTTGCCGTGATATAGCCTTTTTAAACTACTGTCGAAAAATGACAGTTATGATTTAAATATACGGGCAATTTCAGTTGGTAGCAAATTTTTAAAACACATAGTTTTAACTGAGTTTACTTTGGATTTGTTACGAATATTTTTCGTTGTTTGTCCAAAAGAAATCTGTTTCATAGGAAAGTGCAATACCTACGCGGTCAAAATGTATGGCAGAGCGAATGATTTTTAAAATAACCGACGCTAAATTTAAACGCTGACCCGTTCCACAATTATGTACTGAATCCAAGGGAACAGTTTGTGCCTCGATGTCCCTGCCAGCCTGTATTATATCCTTTGCTGATAAAGATTCCATTTGTTTAAAAATAAACATCATAGTATTGTATGTAGTATCTTATGTTATGAGACTTGGTAATTCTACACCCATGCTGTATACCTTCTATAAAAGTTTCTGAAACAGTTAGCTTATTGCCAACATTAAAACAACCAGTATCATTGTAACCATGATATCATCCAAACGAATGTTATAATGTTGTACTAAATTCCAATAAGCAACTCGAATTCGATCACTTCCTTACTCATCAAACAGCCATATTCTCACTACTCAATTCAAAAAAAGAATATTGTTATGCACGCGCGTTTCACTACTACAGCTACTAATTAAAAAGTTGCATAAATAACTATTGTAACCTTAGAGCATTAAACTTAATGCTCTAAGATTGTAACATTGTCATTAATTGTTACTGTAGGTATTTTTTTAATGATGGCAATATTATGACAGCTGTCAAAAGGTCGGATCACGGGCTAAAGTTTACAGCGTGCTCGTAAGTCTTTAATAAAAAAAATACACATACTATAAGTTGAGTACTTAGTATTATAATATAAATAGTAAATTTCAATCAACGAAGAGTTAAATTATTATTACAAAAGGAATTGTTTATTTTTATTTGCAGGTAACATTTCACCACTGAAACATAGGCTCAAAGTATATAAATCCTCCCTCCTGAGAACTATTTCAAAAGTAGGTTTAAACTACCAGTTTATCACAGTTAAGTAAGAATTACCATACTCATTCCCTTGAAGCGGATTGAGTTTTAATCAAATAACTAAAGACATTACCTTAATCTCAAGAGAGAGAACGACGATCGAATAGTTTATCCTAGTTATAAAAATTAGTAATTAGCATACTAACTTTAGTAATAACAGGATCATATTTTATCAAAAAGCAATTTACACATCAAACTCAAAGCATTTATTTCAAATAAACCAATTACAGGCACTTTTGAATTGTCAAGGGGTCGGTCAGTCAGAAAGATGAAGCTAGTTGCCCATTCCAAAGCGTAGTAGGTACCTATGGAGAAGAACGGACAAGAAATTCCATGGACACTCTTTTAAATCAAAATATTGTTACGAAAAAGTGGTTACATCATTCATGTTGTAATTTTACATGTGAGAACGATGTAGAAAGACGTGCACGTTAAAAGCGACCGTAATAAAAAGATAAAAACAATTATGGAATTAAAATAAGCCGTGGCAGCTAAGAAATGACCAGTGCCTACTGACGGCGCCTGTTCACGAACATGACGTATCATCGTAGTCCAAGTACCAATAATAAAATGATCCTACCTAGTGCAATATGTTGCAGACACAGATCATATAAAAAAAGATCTGAGGTTCCAGAGTTTATAGTGTTTTAATGGTTTTTAAAGCACAACCAATTATGTTTTTAGTTTTCCTTTTACTAGATACCTGCGTATATTTAAACGACTAAAAGAAACCTTACTTATTAACTTCTCACAAAATAACATGAAATACTTTTCTATCTTGGTTAAAACTAACCCCTCTTATCTCCGACAGTCGTTGTTTAGTGTCCACGCCGTGCGCCGTCCCTTTAGTGCTTTTCTCATATTTTCTACAAAAAGTATATTTTATTCAAACCACTGTAAATCCACCCTGGAGAACTTTTAGATAAAAGGGGGTTGAAATAGGGTCGCCTTATATAGTAAGTAATATGTTGAAGATTTGTGAATGAATCATGGCGCCGAAATTCGCGGAGTGTGTCTAAAATTCCTTTTGTTTTATTTGTGATAGAGCTTCCCTTGCGTTTGTTCTTTAAGATTTTGATTTATATGCGGCCATTTTGGTTTATAAGGGTTTCTCTTAGGTTTTCATACCTCTTAGGGGGACAGAAATGTAAAAGCAACCTTCTAATGGTCAACAGAAAAATAGTCCTACTTTAAAGATTTGATGTTGAAAGGATTGAACTTTTGAACCTAAAGACTACTGTCAAGTAAAAGGATCAAGGCAACAACAATTGTATTGAATTGAAAAGCTAAATGAATGTCTTCTGGAATGTTTATATTTCCTGTGTAAAGCTTTGGTTTCCTAGGACAGCGGTTCCGTCATATAACGGCCGTCATGAAAATCTGTAATCTTCACCAGTATTTGATATTAAGGTGACAAAACACGCTCTGTATTTGGTTGGCCGTTCCACTGTGTGACCGTTCACCGTTTTATTTTATTTTATTCTATTCGGGAAACTTACAGCTATATTAAACAGTGTTCTTAAACAATATGAAACTAAAGACAAATACAGGGTGTCCCGTAAATAATGGATCAAGCGTAATGGGTAGGTAGCTTACCTCATTTCCAACAACTAATTTGAAAAGTTTAAAAAAACCGGTACGGTAACCAAGATTTTTTTTTTCGATTTGAAAAAAAAAATCAATTGAAATTTTTTTTCTAAGGCAAATAAAATTTTATTTGAAAAAGAAAATATTAACAATAAGCTATTCAGAAGTTTTTGACAAAAATCATACCTAATGATTGAATGCTGTAAGAGAAAATGGTAAAATTCGAAAAAAAATAATATCTTGGTTACCTTACCGATTTTTTTTTAACTGTTCAAATTAGTTGTTTGAAATGAGGTAAGCCACCTACCCATTACGTTTGATCCATTATTTACGGGACAGCCTGTATATTTAATGAATATTGTAAAAACGAATGTCCGTACAAAATACCATTTACATAAATTAGGAAAAAAAAATATAGTAAATCAAAGCTTTTAAATACCTAGATCACATTCTTTCTGACGACCATGTAGTTATAGAGAGGGAGCGCAGGGCACTCGCCGGCCAGTGCAACATGTTGGCCCGTAGATTTGCTCGGTGTACAGACCAAGTAAAAATTACTGTTTTCAAGGCTGACTGCCAGAGTCTTTACACGAGTAGTCTATGGGTCAATTACACCAAAAGATCGCTAAATGTCCTGCGCGTTCAGTATAATAATGGTCTTAGGATGTTGTTGAGACTTCCTCGCTATTGTAGCGCGTCGGAAATGTTTACGCAAGCTCGTGCCGACGGCATTCACGCGATTGTGCGCAAGAACACGGCTTCGCTGTTGAGTAGAGCGAGAGGCAGTCGCAATCTCATCCTGAGAACTGTAGCGGAGAGTTTCGGCTCTCCAATTGTCAAGCAGTGCAAGCATAGGGTGATCGGTACTAACACTAGATAATAAGTTGTTTTAATATTATGTTAGTAACACTCTATGGATTCTTTATTCCGAAATAAAAATCAATATTATTATTATTTGTGAGGTGGAGTGCAGGAGCAGTAGTGGCCCAGTGGTATCGGCCGCGACTTACGAGTTGTAGCCCGTAGGTTCGAACCCCGACAGGCGCTTTACTTTGTGTAAATTATTTAATCACCACTGCTCTCAAAACGGTGAAGGAAAACATCGTTAGGAAATCGGCATGTCCTAGAACCAATATTCGAAGACATGTGACATCTACCAACCCGCACTGGGTCCACGTGGTGGATTATGACCCATTCCCTCTCACAGAGAGGAGGCCTGTGTCCCAGCAGTGGGAATATGCCGATGATGATCATTATTATTTACAGTTAACCAAAAACAAAACGATGTTACCATTTTTATTACCAATCCGCCACACCCAAAAGTAGTTCCACCAGAAACCCTCTTACATCGCAGAGAAACAAAAGAAAGTCTATTTTTAGCCACGCAGATTCTGCTCACTACGGCCTCAACATAATTAATCACCCTTCAACCCTGGGGGTACAAAAAGTCGCTCGTGTCAAAGGTATGACGAAGCTAATTAAACGCTTTGTGAATAGTAAGCCTCTGTCTTTGCGAAGGTAAAGCGAACTGATTAATTACTAGTACGGAACCGAGATGAGCCCGGTGACAGGTTTTAATATTAGATGAACATTTTTGGATGAACGTAGTGGATTTTCGATGTATTGAAATGGGTGGTTATTAGATTTGCAATTGTAAAAGGTAACACTATATTGCCACATACGGGATACCTTTTATATTTTCGGAATTTTTCCGCCTTCAGAGAAAACTCATGGACATGCATTCATATCCTACCCTCTCCTATGGAGCGCTGACATGGTCACTGACCAAGCGTCAAAAGTTCGCACTCGGGGTCTGTCAGTGAAAAATGGAACGTAGTAAGTATCCTGGGACTTAAACTCACTGATCGCATAGGGAACTCGATATCGCGTTCCAAAACTCGAATCACTGATGTAGTTTACAAGGTTGCCAATCTTAGGTACATGGAAATGCAGCCTAATTGCTTAATATTACACTGTCAATCACAAACTGAACCATCTTGAATCTAATCCATTGCTTCATAATGTACATAAAATTTGTCTGTTCAGCAACGTAAATAACGCAATGAATGTTGTTGAACTGTCAAAATGAAAGCGATTGCTACTGATAGTGTTCGCGTCGAATTTTGCATTCTATTGGCAGTGGATAATGGTAAAATTCGCTTGCCATTGGCCCATCATATATGAGCCCGGTGATTGGCGGGTCAGGACTTGACCTCCATGTTGGAATCTCCACTCCGCACCGTACACTGCCCTTAGAAAACATACCGTAGCTGGAGTTACGTGTGCGCGTGACTCGCGAAAATCGTTGGTGTAATATAAGTAGAAGGAGGGAAGGAAGGCCATTGCCCCGCAGCACGCCACAAATGGTTGATACTGCACTACTTCCTCCATCTGATATCTTATTATAGCCACGCCATTTGGGACCTAAATTAATAATAATCAATCACGTAAGATAGCGACAATTTCAAAAATAAACAGAAAATGAAAAATTTATGAAACAGCTCAAATTAAGTGTCAACGCAATTTCAGTGACACCAACTGATATTGGAAATAATTAAAATTCACAGTCAAAACACATAAAAGACAATGATATCTAATATGGATTCTCCCAATCTCAGTTTTATTTAAATTAATATTGCCTCATCACTCATCAGTCAGCTATCCGGCTCTCGCTATACACATAAAATGTGAAAATTTGGGAACATATTTCAATTTTTGTTACTCGATAACGAATAACGGGCTGACCGGATTTTTATAAAATTGGTTACTTATAAGAACCAAGTCCCATTTTTTTTTGAGCGTGGGAAATCATCAAATACCTTCTCCCACTCTGGACGGAGCGGGAGGGCGTGTCAGACTCTTACTGACTAAAACCGACCCGTGTTCCTTCATTTGCCTGTGCCAGGGGCCACGGTATCCCTCTCGGACTTTCCTGCAACCCTGGCAGGCATCGGCCCTAGCGAACCCCGTCATTGATGCTGGCATCTCTTTGAGCCGCGCGTGGAACACAACGCGCCGTCGACCCGGGCCTGGTCCTTATCAAACGGCGAGCTGCCCATTGCTCGCCGTCCGGTGCGGTGGCCGGGAATTGGGAATTGCCTCCACGAGGACACGGCGGTGCTCCGCCCAAGCCGGGCAGACTTCCACGGAATGCTCCTCCGTGTCCTCCGGGCGATCCACACAATGGTGATACCCGGGCCCTTCCTCCTGCCTTATCCGGAACAAGAACCGCCCGAAACAACAGTGCCCGGTGAGGACCGGTGAGGAGAGGGCGCTGCAGCGCGCACATAAACAACTACTCCGTGTATTTTATTTCATAAAAATTGTTAAAAGTGCTTGTAAAGTGATTAAAAGTAAATAAAAACAAAATAAGAGCAGGCTAACACTTACAGAAGTTATAGTTTATTAAAATAATATACAGAAAAGTAAAAAAAAAAAAATACAAAACGGAAAACTGTGATGTTCTACCGTCTCTATTTCAAAATTCAAACCACATAATAATGAACCTTAAAACCAAGAGTGTGAACCGAAAGTGCACCGAATTATTGATGAGTTGAAAATATAATAAACAACTAAGCATCCCACAAAGGTAAGAAACAGATTTTAATACCTAAGTGGACAAATTATAACATTTTAATACCATCAATAGTGCGAGTCATTACGTTATCAGCTCCATCTAGTAGTAAATACCGACACTAGTATCGCCTTATTGACAGCTTTCGGCACCCAACTACTTATCGAGCCTAACTTGCAACTACACACTAGAGGGCGTTATTATAAATAAATAAAAAATGGACCCGATGAAGATATGTACAGTCACGAGCAATAATATATATACATTGTCACATTTTCTAAAATATCTTAACTTCTACCATTCAAAAAATATGTGTACGATATTTTCATCTAAATTACCTAACCATCAAACTGTGTCAAAACTGGGTATACATTGGTTTCACAGTAATGTAAACGAAACAAAATCAATAAAAGTTTACACTTCCAATGTCATTTTTAACTATCCATGACAATTTCTTTAGCATATATACACGTAATACAAACTGTATACGTGTTATAGGAATTGTCATGTATACATTAAAATGATATTGAAAGTGTATACCTACTTTATCCTGTTTTTTTTTATTTATTTAAACTTCATGCACAAGAGTGGTAATAGGCGGACTTAATGCCACAAGGCATTCTCAGGGCATTTTTTTGTATTTGGGGTTTTTGTTAAGTTTATTACAGTAATAATTACCTACAGTTTTATAAATAAACAGGTGTTGGTTACTGCAATAAAAAAAGGGCTTACGAAATCAGTGTTGTAATTCGTTACCAAACGTAATGATTAATACCCAAAATATAAATAAAATATTAAATATAATAGCGTAGTTATAATCATTTATTTTAAATCACAATTTAATCAAGTAAGTCACTATCGCTACACATAACTATTGTTCATTTTAAATACGAGGTATCGGTAGGGTAGACCGGGGACAATAGTAACACGGGTCAATAGTACCATCATCGATATTTCTACTACTGAGCTAAATTTTGCATGTGTGAGTGCGCCAGCACACGCGCTACTTGAGTCCCGAGGCGCCCCTCAGTCGCCGGCGCGCGTGCTGTGAAATGAACGTGTTAGTGGAGAATTTTTGATTTTCGGCAAGCCGCGGTAAGTTTTTACGTAAAATATTATTGCCTGTAACTCGTACTACCAGAGCCTTTTCGACAAGTAATTGTTGTTGCCAGTTTATACGGATATTCAAAATTTGATTTATGATAAATATGGAAACTATAAGTTTAGAATTACGTGAATATAGATGGTTTTTCTAAATTAGTTACTTTGGTGCAATTGTACCAACATCGCCGGGGTCAATGGTACCGGTACAATTGACCCCATGGTAGAAATAACCCCGTAGAAATAATAACAGAGTAAAAAATAAATACTTTAAATATGCAATTACTTATTAGACATTGTTTGTTTTAGATCCCACGAAATAGAATAAAAAACACGGACCGTGGGTCAAGAAATACTTTGTTGTATGAACAGGCATATGATGAGACTTTAAAAGGGCGTAGCATACGCATAAATATATATAAATATACATATACAAACGGCTATATACACCGATACCCCGGAAAAAGATGCTATACAAAAAGAAGCGGAGGAAGCTGAAAAAAGAAAGAAAGCTAAACAAATTAAAAAGAATCTACAGCACCCAAGAAAATCTAAAGGGATAAAATGTGATTCCAGCCAGAAAAAGAAAACTGCAGCATAAAATGACTCTGAAAGCAGTGAAGAAGAAGAAGAATGGTTTTGTGTTGTATGTATGGAACCTTATAGTGCCAGCCGCCCTAATTAAATGCGGATTCAATGCGCTCTATGAATACATGTCAGGAGTCAATTTATGTTTGTCACAATTTCGAATCTGACTAATATTTTTTATAAGTAACTAACATTTTATGAGGGTCAATTGTACCAGGGGTTAGGTGTACCTCCATACTAATATATTTTTGTTGATTATTTCTATTTTATAATTGTTATAAAGCTAGATAACACCAAATGTGCAACGTGTGAACCAAAGTTGATTATACAGATAATAAAAACTTATTTTATTTTTGTTCAAAGTGAAGAATTGTTATGATAATGTTACTACTTTACATTTGTGTTGATTTAAAACACCGATCTCATGATTATTTTGTTCATAATTTTTAAAAATTATTATAAACCCATAAGACTTCAAATAAATGACTGAGAAAATGTGATTAATACCTTTATTCGCGTTTTATTACCCTATGCAGTTTTGGTACAATTAACCCTTAAAGGGGGTCATTCGTAGCACTAGCCATCATTTCATTCAAAGTCAATTTTGACCAAGTTTTGTTCAATCTAGGCCAACTTTAGATATTTTCTTCGGTAATTAATAAACCAAGGCTGTAAAATAATAATATTTAAAATAAAAAGCGACAGTTAAATTTGTGTAATCAACCGATGTTTCGAAAATGGTACTATTGTCCCCGGTCTACCTACTTCCCGTCGGGACTGCGGGTCCCGTCGGGGCTGCGGGTTGTTCGAAAGAGATACCGCGGCCTCGGCACAAGAGCTAAGAAGGAACATGGGTGGTTTTTAGTCAGTAGAAGTCTGACACTCTCACACACAATGGTTATTCGATGATTTTCCACCCGCGAAAAAAAAAAGAAAATGTATCGGTACTTAAATTAATTAAAATCTTGTGTAGCCACCTTCAGCGTTTATAACATCTTGCAACCTTTCCTGCATTGACGAAACCATATTGTTACATACGTTATTGCCTCTAAAACTATCCCATATCTCATGGACGTGTCTGACCAAGGCTTCTCTGGTTCTAGCTTGGTTGCTGTCCCACTCTTGGACCATCAGCCCCCACAAATTCTCAATAGGATTGAGGTCTGGGCTTTTAGGCGGCCATGGCAACGAATTCACGCAATTTCGGTTACGACTAAACCAGGCCTGAGTGTATCGAGAATTATGGACCCCTGAATTGTCCTGCACAAAATCAATAGGCGTCAGCTCGGGAAAGTATACCTCCAGACTAGGCAGTAAAACTTCGTCTAAAATACTGGTTTATTGCTCGCTATTCATTCGTCCACTGATCTCTACCAATTCACCGGGTCCACTGGCTGCCATCCAGCCCCAAACGCCCAAGCTTATCCGGCCACTTCTTCTTGATGGCAGTATATTTTTATCCAAATAACGAGTGTTATTAGGCCGCCATAAAGACAAACGTCCATCAGCAGAAGAAACAAACACTTTTTCATCAGAAAAGATGGCTCTGCTGAAATCGTAGTTCAGATATTCTCGAGCAAATTGTAGTCGCTGTTGTTTATGGCGTGCAGTTAAAAGCGGTTTTCGCGCCGGAATCCTGTGACGTATGCCAGCTGTGCGTAGCCGACGTCAAATCGTTGAAGATGATACGCGATGTGATAACGATATGTCCTGAATTCGCACAAATCCATCACTAATCACACTAGGTATTCACGATCTGCCTGTCCTGCGCCGCGGAAGTTATTCGTGGACGACCACTACTTTTAAAACTAACAACGTCACCGTTATCTTCCCACCGCTTGAGCCACAAATACACGGTTTTTCTCTGAAAAAAAGAAAGCATCTTAGTAAACTGTTACTTATTAATTTAATAAAGAATCCTAAAAACTATACATAGCTTATATTGAAATAATAATGAATTCAAATTTAAAGTGATATTACATTAATTTGAACTTTTTGTTAATTAAAAAGCCTATAAAATAAAAATAAAACAACAAAAAATTGCAAACTCACCGTAATTCCCAATTCATTTGCAATGTCTGTTATTGAAAGTCCCTGTTCTTTAAGAACAACGATTTTGTGTTTGTCATATGTAGAAATACGATATGGCACGTTGTTACTATTCATTTTATAGCGATATCAATAATAATCACAATAACACAGGAAATATTCATCTAGCTGTACTGTACGACAACAAAAAACAACCGTAATGCGCGCTTATCCCTTCTGTTTGATTTGCAATGTTGCCGTAGGAATCTAATAGCACAATAGTTTTAGGACGGTACACGGAAATAAAAACAGTCGACGGGCGAGTCGATGCCACTCGATAATTGGCTACTTTTACCTTACTATGACACAATATGTAGGTATAAGGCAAATTAATGATAAAACATCGAAAAATAAATAATCCAAGATCTATAACTATTCATGTAGGTACACTGATTTTGTCACTTAGGTAAAATCACAATTTGGGTTCATTTAGAACCCAAATTGAGACTTATTTCCGAGCTCAAGCTGCTCGAAACTGCTGCTTTGTAATTGTTTACATATTTTCGAAACTGTACTGTAAACATGTTTTTGAAATTTCCTTGGGTTCATCATTACGTAACTAAAAGTTAATATTATTTTTTGGAAATCTATTGTTTGCGAAAATTTGACAAAAATGTGTAGTTAATTTTGACACAATTTAACGTTTACATAATTTTTGGACACAGTTAGCATACTTATTTTTTGCGATTTAATGTTGCTACATGAATTAGAATTTTAAGGGCGTTTCTATGTTATTGCTCATGACTGTACAGGATGCCAGCAGAACATTTCTGACATGAAATTACTTGCCTGTCATTTATGCAAGGAAAATTACGACCTACAGTGTGCCAATACAACGGAAGCCATCTTCAATAGTATGACACAGGAGCATGAAAAATCCTGGCAATGCCAGGCATGTCGCTGCAAAGCACCGAAAATTGGAAATATCAACACCTCAATACGTCAGCATGACCACCGACTAATTAGCCCATTAATTTCAACGCCAGATAACAAAAGCAACAACATAACATTTAGGAAAAAGACAACACTCTTAAATAACACGACCACGTCTGAGGACTTAAGTTTTATTGGTGATACCATCCACCAAGATGAAAATGAAAATTCCAAAGTCACTCTTTCACTGCAGAGTATAAGTGAAATTATAATACAGCGCTTAAAAGAAAATAATCAATATATTATATCTGAAATACAAAATACTATAGAAATTGAAGTTAACAAAGCCATTACTAAACTAAGAGAGGACATAGAAGGAAAAATCAATTATCTACATAAACAAAATAATAAAAATACCGAGGAGATTGAGAAAATAAATAAACAAATTAAAGAACTTACCAAAGAAAATGATTTATTAAAAAATGAAATTAAAAACTTTAAAATTCCACCAGTAACTCCAGTAACATCTACCATTACGGATACAGAAAATAGTTCTAAAAAAATAGTGATATATGGCTTCCCCGAATATTTTAAAGAATCAGACCATGATCTACACTGCCGAATAATTGATATGTTTTATGAAGCCCTAGAAATGGACCTAACGGGATACATCGAGGAAATAAACAGAATTGGAAAATACACTAATAAAAATCGGCCAATAGTTATGGAACTCTTAAGCAAAAGGATGACGAAATACATCTTAGACAACAGCTATTGCTTTCAAGGATCTAACATAAACATATCAGAATTTCTAAATCGAAACGCGCGTAGAGAAAGAAAAATAATGCGTGAAGAAATGTTCCTAGCACGAAAAAACGGCCATTACGCAATTATACGAAATAACCACTTGTTTATAGACGGCAAACATATAACGAAAAAAGAGGCGACCGACGAGAGAACTACATACCAAACTGAACAATATACAAATAATAATTTAAGCCATACAATACAGCATCACAAGTCCGACATACAGAAAGACTCTGAAAATAATACTTTTCGAAACTACAGAACAACAATTTAAAATTTTATTCCAGAATATACAAAGCATATTTAATAAACAACATCTACTAGAAGCTTTTATCCAAGAAAAGCCAATTTACAACATTATATGTCTAGGTGAGACTTGGCTGACACAAGAAAAGTTAGAAAACCTAAACTTCAGCGGCTACAGTATAGCTGCATTTTATTGTCGTCGTACTCGAACAGGCGGTGGTGTATGCATATTACTGCAAGATCAAATAGAATATAAAGAGATTTACGATATTAGTGATATGTCTATCGAGTATTGTATAGAAGCGTGTGCAATAGAATTACCAAAAGAAAATGTAGTAATAATAAATATTTATTGGAATAGAAAAGAGGAAGAAGTATTTATGCGACAATTAAAACATATTTTAAATTATATTAATAAAAAATACTCAAAATATAATGTGATACTAGGAGGAGACTTAAATATAAATATTCTAGAAAATAACTTAAAAACAAACCTTTTCTTAGATTTTATGTTAGAACATAAATTTACGCAACTAATCAAAGATCCCACACGCATCTCTCCAACTACCTCAACATGTATAGATTTAATTTTTACAAACTCAAACGACAATTGCATCAAAACTACCGTAAAAGAACTGGGTTTTTCAGATCACTGTGCAACCATCTTGCACATGAAAATACTAAGTAACCTAGATAAACACACCAACTGGACTATGAAAAAAAGAGTGTATAATACCCAAAACATTCAAAAATTTAAATCCGATTTGCTTAAACTAAACTGGCACGAAATAATAACCGAAAACAAAAATATAGACGAAAACTATAAAGCTTTTAATGATATAATAAATAAAATACTAAATGAATGTATGCCTTTACAAAAAATTAAGATAAATAATAAACCAATAAAATACTGGCTTACAAAAGGGATTAAATTATCTTGCAAAACTAAAAGACAACTTAAAATGCTAATTACAAAAACCAGCGATCCTATATTAACGAAATATTATAAAAAATACTAAAAAATACAGTTATAACTTCTAAAAAATTACAATATATAAAGAAAATGAAAAAATCTACAAATAAAGTAAAAACAATGTGGAATATAATAAACGAAAGAACTAATAAATTAATACAACCCGTGAAAAAGAACATACAATTACAACATAATAATAGCTTAATAAGCGAACCTAAGCAAATAGCTGACATCTTTAATGAATTCTTTGCGTCCATCGGGGAAAAAACTACCCAAGCAAAAGGAGCTCCTGTGATAAATCCCATAGAAAACACTATATTCCTTAGCCATGTAGAACCCTACGAAGTAAATAAAATTATTAAAAACTTAAAACATAAAAAAAGTAGTGGCGTAGATGACCTTCCACCGTTCTTACTAAAACAATGTGCCGATGAACTAACCCTACCGTTTTATAAACTTATTAACCAGTCATTCGACGAAGGTAAATTCCCAAATCAACTTAAAACGGCATTAATAAAACCCATACATAAGAAAAATTCAAAAATAAACCCTAATAACTACCGCCCAATCGCGCTTTTGCCTTCTCCATCTAAAATATTGGAGAAAGCAATGTGCGACCGCATCTACTCTTTCTGTGAAAAATATAACATATTAGACGACTGCCAGAACGGCTTTCGTAAAAACAGATCCACAGCACTTGCAGTTTACAAATACATACAAGAGGCCTTAAATACTATTAACAATAAAAACTATGCTGTAGGTATACTCCTTGATATGACAAAAGCCTACGATAAAGTCCAATATAACATACTATTACAAAAGCTACATGGAATAGGAATACGAGGCCAAGCTTATGAATGGCTTGCTTCGTATTTAAAGGATAGAGAGCAACTGGTGGAAGTCGAACACGTCAACATACTCACTAAAGAAATAACTAAAATTAGATCCCACAGAAAAATAGTAAACGCGTCAATACCACAAGGAAGTGTGATAGGATGTCTTTTATTCCTGATCTACATTAACGACCTCCCTAAGATCATAAACGAACCATGTGTATTATTTGCAGACGACATATCCCTACTTACCTCATGTCAAAACAACAGCAACATAAATGATAAGCTAAACTCCCTTCTCTCCCTAGCCGCTGAGTGGATGGGGTATGGAACCCTTCGTGTGCGCGTCCGACTCGTTTCGTTTTTTGTTTATGACGTATTGGCCCCACGAACCCAGTGAAACCGCGGACAAAAGCTAGTGTTTGTAACGATACATAATTTCATGACGATCATAATGCCAAAATATTGGGCAATATCGATCGGCTTATTTCTTTAAGTATTTAATAGATACTTATCTAAATAGCTCCTCGACAACATGCAAGAGGAAAAACATACTTTTATCATAATATTAGTTAGTTTTGATAAGAAGGATTTGTTTGCAAATCAATATTAATTAAACAAAGAGTTAAATATTTGTCGGTTTGTGCAGGCTTATCTGTAAAACTGCTAAGTTGACATTGATAGGGCGTTTTTTAATGTTTATATTAAGTGCGAAATTGAAGTCTTCAAATATTTGTGTCAAGCAATACTAATTCTTACCGTACCACGTACCATACGGTTTTGTTTTAGTCAGTAAGAGTCTGACACGCCCTCCCGCTCCGCCCAGAGCGGGAAAAGATATTTGATGATTTCCCACCCAAAAAAAAGACGTACCTAATATTTCACACTTTTGTTTAAACTCCATTATACTGAAGATTTATGTCTTCGATACAAAAAAGATGTTTTGTTTCACACATTTTCTACGGACTTTTGAACTACTTCTTATTCTTATGAAGATATTTAACAAATCCCTTAATTCTCCAGCAATAATGAAACAATCTGGGAGACGCAAAGCGCTGCTTTGGCTTCACCTAAACGATTATAGCAACGGCTTTACTGTGTTGTGAAAAGGACATTTTAATATTTTCGACGAATTTTGATGACACCATTGCGTCTGCGTGAGTTTTCATTTAAATGCAACTGCATTAAGTATTTGTTTACTTAATATTTGTAACAACCACATTGTGCTTTTTGAAAATAACCCTTATTCTCGCATTAACAGGGCAATGTGTTTCTGCCCGGTAGGAAAAAAAATCTAAATCGGGCATTTTGGGCATACATTTATTTGTATCCGATGTAATGTCCAATCGAAGGCATAAAAATATGGGCTCGTTAAACGTGATTGAATGTAGTTCTTCATGCAAAATAGTACGTATTAAAGAAATAAAAAAGGAATGCCAATGATTAAACACTTTTATTTTAAAATAATAACATTGGTACACTTCGTAATTCAAAAGGGCAGTGCTTCTTGAGACGTCAGCTCTGTATTGCTTGGTTCAACGTGATAATCGTAGCCGAATGCTTATTGCGTGGAAATGCTCGCAGTGTGAACGGTATCCACTAATCTATATCAAACATAGATAAGCAACCAATCACTACAAGTACTAAATAACCTGTCATAAGGATAACAACTCAATTATAGTATAACAATAATAACGAACGATGCGTTTTAATAAATTAATCATATTTTTATTCATATTTTTTCGTTCTTCTTGCTGTAAGAGTATTGAAACTTCGCCAGTTTATGGCTATCATTTGAAGACTGGGGTGCCAGAAGCCCTGAGGATATTCAGTTCAGAGTCTCGGAGATTCTCTAATCGGATCGTTGGAGGAAGCCAGGTCACTGCTGAAAATGCTATTCCGCATCAGGTAAGCTGGTCTGTTTCTTTCATTCATGACGATTGATACTTTGTTATTTATTGATTTTGATACTAGCTTCGCTCGCATGACTTTGTTTTCTTTTTTCTTAACAAATTAATGGAAGCTTGAAGTTATATATCTAGTTATATTTCTGAATATACAGAAATAAATAAAATAATCGTAAGCACATACATACATGATCACTTTCTGGTTTCGGGAAATTAATTAATGTTGCAAATTCAACAAAGTCTTAGCTGCTATTTTGATATTATAAGAACTTATTTTTTGTAGCGACCCATAACTTTGGTTTCTTTAGATTGTCATCTTAGTTTTTATCTATCCATCTTTTATAATCACTGTTCTGTCAAAATAATGACATCGTCCTTTTTATCAAATAACAAATGTGCTCCAAACTACTGTAGCTTCAAAGAAGCCGCAGATAGCGATAAAGCGGCCCAATAGAGATATAAGCTAAGCCTAAAATAAGAATGCGCTGTCTCATTGTTATTTTTTGGTGTACAATAAAGTGCAAATAAAATAAACAAATGTAAGACGTACTAAAATACTAACCTTACCTACGTCCAAAGCCAATGTATAAGATTCTCTTTTTTGTGTCGGGTAAAAACATGTTCATTACTGAGTCGGTGCATTTGCACTCAAAACCTACATTACACGACATTAAACACACACATTTCTGTTTTGTGTTTTATAGTTTTAAGGTGTATTTATTTTGCTGTAATGCCAATAAACGCAATTTTCTTTCTTTCTTTCTTTATTAATTAACAGTTTATGATTCTTCGGATTTCAAAGGGAAACCTCCAAATAATCATAAAACTGACAACCCATTTTTATGACCCAGGTAGGTATCATAGCCAGTCTAACCGGAGGCCAATCCTCAGTATGTGGAGGCAGTTTGATCTCAGCCAGCAGGGTCCTCACCGCAGCCCACTGCTGGTACGACGGTCAGAACCAAGCGAGTCACTTCACCATCGTTCTTGGCTCCCTCACTATCTTCTCAGGAGGGACAAGGATAGAAACCTCTGACGTCACCATGCATCCATCTTGGAA
The DNA here is from genome assembly GCA_937001585.2 of Brachylomia viminalis. Lineage (NCBI taxonomy): Eukaryota > Metazoa > Arthropoda > Insecta > Lepidoptera > Noctuidae > Brachylomia > Brachylomia viminalis. Next base: position 4,279,619 of record OW443305.2, on the reverse strand, counting down.
TTATTTGCTGAATGATATTGCTATTGTGAAGATAGCTGATGTCAAGTTAAGCGGTAAGTAACTTTTTTTGTTTATTAGGTAACTAGCGGAACCCCGCGGTTTCATCCACATAAGTCTCGATCCCATGAGAATATTTAGATAAAAAGTATTCTATGTCCTAATCTAGGTCGTGGCCTACCCATGTGCCAAATTTCATCCAAATCCGTTCAGCCGTTTTAGCGTGAAAGCGTAACAAACAAACTTACTTTCGCATTTAGAATATTTTTTAATATAATAATGTATAGTTAGGATTTAACTGCCGGATGTTTATTATAGTGTGACATATAATCCTCAGCTTCATAAAGAGCCTAATTTAATTATGGCAATACGCTTCACTATTCATTTTAATGGAAATAAAGATGATGTTCTGATAGATCACTGAAACCTACAATAAAACCAACAATATTCATAGATTCTGGTTGTTCATAAGTACAACTCTACTGAACTCAAAATCTCTAGCCGCCATTGCATAGTTAGTTATTCTAAGAACTCTCGTTCAGTAATAAAAAACTTAATTCCAAACAAAAAACTGGTTTTTAACGTCGTCAATCGGTGACACAGCTAGGTATACAAATGAAACACTCAAGGGAAGTGGTACATACTTCACAACACAGATAAGGAGTAGCAGATGCTTTGCCAATGAATGACAAATCATTGTTGGATACGTCACCTGTAAATGGACGTGTTGTCAGTAAACGATAAGGCTTAAGTCCCCTATTAACCACTATCGATAAAATCAGACGCCAGCGTCAGCGGTGCTACAAACATAATCGGCGCGGCATGATTCGGCACAGCAGGGAAGCCAAATCGAGTATTCGTAGATATAATGTTCTAGAAAAACAACTCAGCTTAGATCAAATTATGCCAAACCAACAGAAACTATTAAGCGAGGGTAAATGCCGAGCAAAGTTTGCCGATCGGCACCAGCCGAATCAAAGCCGAATATGTGTAGAATCGCTTCGGGTCTTCGGGCTTTGTTGTTCAACAACAGGGCCGTATGTGACCGATGACGTTTATAGGAGACTTCACTCTGAGCCTTAACAGTAGTAACCCCACATTATTTTCTTTGTACAAGCAGTATTTGTTGAGCAACAAAGCTGACCCGCAGCAATTACTACACATATTCGGCTTTATTCGTATGCCCTCGCTTACCGCCGCGCCGACGCGAACTTGTGTTCGGGTCAGCTCAATGCAATTGGAGCTAAACCGAGCAGCTTTCTCCCGAATGCTGCCGAATCATGCCTGAACCTGATACCTGAACACGTGTGTTGCTGCCCCTGACAAACCAAATGTATAGATGAAACAACTTATTTGCAAAACCTAGTTGAATATACCTCATGTGGCGGTTACTCTACCGGTATTACCCTTGAAGTCACGTGCAGCAATGCAGCTTGATGACAGAAATAAGAGTGATTATAGAATAGTTACTTTACCTTAATAGCCTTTTAACTAGAAACTATAAGTACTTACAGCTAAAAAAATATATGACAAATGATAAGTAGGTTTGTACAAACACTTTTACACGTCAATCATATTTTGAAAACTAGATGAGGTCGGCGTTTCCTATCTGACTACTCTGAGAAGAAAGGCCGAAACAAACTCAGAGGTCACTGTCTCTTTTAAAGTCCAGATATCATCTTGGTCAGATCATGTGAAGACCATGTAGATTTTTGTCTGAAACGGTCTTTTGAGGAAAAACCATACAGATTGAGCGGACCTGTCCTGTGTCCAGTCAGTGCACGCATTTGTCAGTAATCGTGCCGCTCAACTCAGAACTTAAGGACCACAACGATTCGACGAACCATACCAAAGAAAGGACATTTGGGTAGGCCGCATAAATTACTCAAGCTGCCAGATCGTGAAACTACTAAGAAAACAAAAAAAAAAGTAATGAACCACATAATCTTCACATTCACAATAATTAAAATAATATAAGTACGGCACGGTTGGCGCAGTGGTTAAGCAATTGACTGCTGCGTTACGTGTCGCGGGTTCGATCCCCGCACGGAACAAATATTTGTATGACCTGCAAGTAGTTGTTTCGGGTCTGGCTGTTTGTGTATGTGAGTTTAAATGTTTGTAAACGCACCCACGATACAGGAGAAATTCCTAGTGTGGGGCAACGTTTTTAAAAAAAAAAAATAATAATAATATAATACTTTACATAATATACTTTTAGTAGTATGTTATTGTAATTACTATATTAAAATTATTATTATGTTGCTGTGCCCTAACCGGGCTTCATGCTGGAACTTACTTATTGTAACAACAAAAAATGTGCACATGATTGCAATGAACAGTTTTGAGTTTGAGTTATTAATCGTCCTATTAATTTAGTATAGTTCTTGTAAGTGGCTGGCTTATGGAAGTAGCGATGTATTTTGTAATGTCCTGCACGTACAGCTCAGAAACTACGGGACAAGTTTTAATGGCAACTTTATTGCTTAAATATTAAAGTATGATGGTTTTTATAACTGAAATAAGTTACGATGGCTCGTGATCAGTTTGCAAAGTTCGGAAGAGAAAGTAAGAGAAATGATTTATTGTTGTAACTTGGAATCTTTTGTTTGTAATGACATCAGAGGCTTCGTGATACCTATTATCTTTTGACATTGCCGATTACCGATATCCAACTGGTATGGGGAATTCCAAAAAAAAAACCCGTACTTAATTCAGTACAAATACTTTCTCAGTGTTTTGTAAACCATACAACTAAAGTTGAATGTCCACAATAAATACAGAAATAATGTTCGTCACTATAGGGCCGTGTTTTACCATCAGATTATTATCCTATTAATTTGTTTTGTTTTTAGATACGATCGCAGTGATTCCTCTTCCAACAACGGCTGATGTGAACCAAAACTTTGTCGGTTCAACTGGCCAAATATCCGGGTTTGGCAAGAATAGTGATGGTGCGTAAATTTTATTTTGGAATGAAGTTCTTTAATGCGGCTTGCGGGAGAAGTAAACTAGTAAAAATCGTCACGTAACGAATAAGCGTTATGCTCTTTTTCACTTGTCGTTCGCGTTCATTTCGTGGGTGCTCAAGCTGATAGTGAGGTCAAAATGAAAAGACAAGTAGCGGATGCGAAATTTAAAATTAATCATCGTGTGTGTCGTTGTCGTGGTTTTCGAGGGTGATGACGCCATTAATGAGGTCAAAATGAAAATTCGAGATGGTGACAACTTTTTCTGAAGCATGAACTCGTTCAATAGGATGTTTACAACATAGATATCAAATGTGAATGATTCATTTTACTTCTCTTTACAATCAATTAAATAATATACATTATACCGACTTAGATCCTCAATCTAATCTTGTAATTAATATCCGTGTTTGTATAGTAAATTGGGTTTTTCCGTATCAAATAAATTATTGATAATTAATTATTTAATTGTCTACATTAGTAATTAATTAATGATTTTTTTCCATCGTTGCTGCAAGAGCATCTTACCACATAAAAATTTTCAGCTACATAATGCATAACATTTTTTTTAAATAGTAAACGATATTACAAAGAACAACATACCTACCAAAACTAGGGCCAATATTTCCCGAAATTCCCTGAATTTCGTCCTATTGAAAATAACCTTTAACATTTCTGCTCTAAATGCGAAAACACTGTTCCTTCCCATGGTTCCTTCTGGTTCAAACAAATGGCGTTCTTGTAAAGGGCCGGGATGGACCCCGACAAGCCCCTTTGTGAGCCCACCATGTACTCAAATGAGCCAAAACAAAGGAAAATTAACGCCCCCAAGCAAAATTCTCGATTTTCAATTAATATCATAATTTGTATAGCCTATAAAAATATCGGGGTAGAGCGAACCCACAGGTATATTATTACGCTTTCGTATTAAATGAACATTATGAAAATTACCCTTGCCTTGGGTTTTTTTTGGTAATAATAATTATATATACAGGGTTATTGGTAAAACACCATCGACCTCAAACCAAAAAAGTATCAGCTGGTAGGGACCAGCAGATTTTTTTTTTCGCGATTTCCTATTTGGTCCCATAGTAAAATTTGTTCATAATGATGAGTACAATGACCCCTTAAGAGGTTGGTGGTGTTTTACCAATAACCCTGTATATATATATTTTTTTTTACTTAAAAGAAAATTGAGGCAATGTTCCATAATACTTCCTTGAAATGGATTATACTTAAAAAAAAACCATTCTTGCCTTTTCTTATATTTCCATCTACTAGGTACACAATACAATTAAATGTACCTACCAACGCTTTAAAAGCTATGTAGTGTCCGGATACCGTTTACAAGCATCTCGTGTCGTTTTTCGTTGTCATGGGAACTGGACCAAACCCGGTTTATGTTTTCTTTTCTGATGGAAATGTTCTCTTGTAACGTTTTAACTAGGTTCCGTAGGCAGTGGTAAACTGGTAACGAAGCAAGTAAAAGCTGGCCTCTGATTCTGTTGGAACTCCGTACTACGCCAGGCCAGCTCATGGTCAAAGTTTTACCACTGATGTGTACCTACTGTACCCATAAATATACCTACATTAATTAAATTAGCTAACTAAACTCCGTGCAGACGTGATAGGAATAAACGCAAGTCCTTAAAGTACTTTGATCGTAATTTACTACTGAAGCGATTGCAGTAACTATTAATTAAAGTAGGTATTTTTTTCAAAAATTATGTAGGTATTTTGCAATTCAGACCGCCATTTGAGCCAAAGAAAATTAAATCTTATTTCAAGGCAACAAGACTCAATTTTAAATGCATTAAGTAATGCTACAAAAAAAAATGGTTTTGGTAATTTTATTATGCTTTGAACTCTATACTCCAATTGGGGTGTATGACGTCTTGCGTTAATTATGTTACACGTTGTTTATACACAAATAAAAGATTTAATGTTTTTAGGGGTCAAAGACCGCTGATATTGTTGTTACATGAAGTAAGAGTTGAAAAATATGTTTTATTGTGTTTATATATCGATACACATCACGTCGGCGTCGTTTAAACAAAAAAAAACTGATATTTCAAGTGAATACACTAACTGCGGTCGATGACCCCAACAAAAACGAAATCATCAAATTAAATTATTTTTTGTTTTATCGTGTTTAGATAAAGATACCCATTACGTCTGTGGAGTTTTGCTGGCTAATTCAATTTGACCCTTTATTCATTTTCGACAGTGACCATTTCAAATATCAGCAAGCGTTACCGTGACCACGAACAAAACTACTCAAACAAAGAAATATCATCCTTATTCTGTTCCACACACAGCTCAAAACAGTTTCCCCACGACAACGGCCCTCCACCAGACAACAGTACCTATCATCACGAACGCCGTCTGTCAGAACAGCTTCAAGATTACCATAGCAACCAGCCATCTTTGCACCGGCGGGACGGATCGCAAGGGAACCTGTGATGGTGACTCCGGTGGACCTTTGACTGTTTTGTATCAGAATAAGAGGATTTTGGTAAGTTTCACTGATATTATTTTGTGAATGTGAGAACGTTGAAGGCCTAACTTGTAGACTGTAGATTTGTAGACCATTTTCTATTTTGTTAAGTACCTGGTAGGTGTTGACAGGCCTACACTGTCCGCATGTAATTTGAAAACATTGTAAAGCCAATTATTTATTTATTATTTTTAAAAGAGTAACCGGTGGAGTTCCTTGCCGGCTCGTCTCCATAGGAAACGGCCAATTGGAACCGTGCACTCAGGGAAATCAACTGTTTAGAAAATTCACACGTAAAGTTAAATTGCCGTGGAAAAGCCATTTTATACAACTGTCAAAGGTTGACAGTTTGCTTGAAAAAATATTTCCCCGATGTTACCCACTTTCTAATTTAGATACCCTTTGGAATATGAGAGTGAGTAAAGAGAGAGTGCACCTGTGTCTGCGCACACACTTGCGCACTATAATATCTCCCGCGCCGAAGGCTAGTCTCCGTTGAGATTGGCCGCCATGGCCGAAATACAGTCTGGAGGACTATCATTACTACCAGACTACACTGTCGTGTAAACGTTGCAATGTAACAATTTTTATTTTATAAAGATTTCTGGAACTTTATTCGAATAGCTTTAGCGTGGCAATAGTGGTCATTGCCCTTTCCCTAATATGTCTCCGTAGGAACCCAAACAATAAACAAATTACGGTTTTTTGTTCTTGGATCAAGTTGAAGATCACGATAGATATTGATTCAGGACGTAAACGGACTTTATTTCAGCTGTCGGAATAAAGAATGCTAGAAAATGTAGATGAGTCAATGACCGATATTACCACGCTAAAACGATGCAGGTATAGTCATATAAGAGCATACGGCTCTTAAATGCGCAATTAACACATATATTGTCTGCCACTAAATTTGAAGGTCAACTCCACTAACTTCAGGCATGCCATTATGTGCCGATGCTGCTAACGGGTTAACATATTTTTTAAATATACTTCACCGTTGGAAACGATCAATATGTTAGGTTAAATTAACGATTTCCTTCCAGTATAGAGGCACGAGGAACAGGGTGTAAAGTTCACTCATACCTGCATAGAAAAGGGAGGATCCTCCAACCTTCGGATTTCTGCGGAAAGCTAGACTTACCCGATTCAGTCACACGGTGGGACGTCATTACGTCATTCGAGAGGTAGTTGCTGAAAATCAGCGCTGTTGACGATAAGTTCGTCCGAAGTCACAGCATTTTGCTGAGCAACGACCTTTTCTTGCACAGATACGACGCACGGCATAATTGCTTATATTATTGTTGTTTTTTTTTTTTTTTGTTACAAAAGTAGTTATTTTTCCACTCTGCAATTGACATTTTGATTTTGTTTTGATTCGTTTGTGATTGTTTTGCAACTTTTGTCGTCAACTGTCAGTGTCGCAGACGCATCTGGATTGATTTGTATTGTCAATGTCACATACTACTTAGAGATGTCAACTAAGGTGTCTTGTCTTTGGTCTCTGGCACTGACACATCAAGCAATGGACAAAATTGTCGGCAATATTATGTATGCTTGAATATGAGGCTTTTGATAACGTTGGATGTGTATACTTGTCTTTTTTTTATTATTTTTTTTATTTGTAATGTGCGTTTTGTTTGTGCAGAATAAACATTTTTTCTTTCTTTCTTCAACCAGACGGGTGTCGTATCTGGTGGGCAACTGCCCGACGATTGAAGTCGGGAAGTTGTAAATACAACGTGTCGTTTTGCATCCTCGTCAAATTTCAGGAGGCTGTTATGAAAGACATAAATAATCAAATAAAATTACGACCCTGCTCAATAATTAATACATAGGTACTTGTTTTATTTAGATATTTTAGTTTGACAGTATTTCAGAATACTCTACTTTCAAAGAACAGAATCGCCCCGTTGCGTATGTGGTAGGCAGTGTCGTACGACTATGTCGCTGTGTGCATGCTTTACAGTTACAGCGCAGTTACAGGGCGGTATCACACGGACCCTACACATGCCGATTTCCGAAAATGACAAAATTTATAAATAAATACCTACTTATTTTATTATTGATTCGTGTCGAGAATCATTAACATAGTTACCTCCTCGAATTTGACGAGGATGCAAAACAACACCTTGTATTCTAGTTGCGCAGTAAACTCGGCTTGCGCGATGCAGGGTTTAGCGTGACGTCAGTGTGATGCGTAGTTCACATGTGGCGATGTAGATACCGCTACAGTACCTTTTCTGACCAATCCCTCCATATTTTCAGATTGGCGTGGTTTCCTTCGGACCCAGCGAGGGTTGTCAAGCAAGCGGTCCTTCTGTCTTCACTCGAGTGACAGCATTTCTACCGTGGATAAACTCTAATTTGTAAAAATAAACAATGATCTAACTACTGCATAGTGGTACCTTAGTTTTATTATTTTGCTAACTTTGATAGAAAAAAGCTGTTTTGCTTAGAAAGTACCAAAAAGCGCCATGAATATAAATATGTTTAGTTATTTAGAGGTTATTTTATTATAGCATTGCCAGCACTGGTACAAATCAACGGTGTTTTGTTACAGCTGAAGTAGTTTATATGTAAAAAATAATTATTATTAGATACAGTAAAATATGGTACATCTAAGTTTAGAAAAAAGTATGGCTTTGTGCATAAGCATAATCAGCCTTTAATGTCCCTACTGGTGGGACACAGGCCTCGTCTCTGTCAGAAGGAGAGGGCCGTAATGTACCATGCGGGCCCAGTGTGGGTTGGTAGATGTCACATGTCTTCGAATTCTTGGTTTTAGGACATGTCGGTTTCCTCACGATGTTTTCCTTCACCGTTTTGAGAGCAGTGGTGATGAAATAGTGTACACAAAGTAAAGCGCCTGTCAGGGTTTGAACTTACGACCCCTACAACTCGTAAGTCGCAGTCTTTACCACTGGGTTTGTGCTACTTTTTCTAAAATCGATGAGCATTATTTTTTGAGGTCGGTAACCAAATATTTATATCTCACGAAGCGACACGCGCTTTACTTGTGGTTACCAAGTGTACAAACACGCTGTGAATGTGTGCAAGCGCATTTATTAATAAAGGTACACCAACAGCTTCTGTATACAAAATATCAAATAACAGTAGATAATAGTTGAGGGCTTATACAGTTGCCAATAATAGGTGAACCAACATTCTCAGATACAGTGATAGCCTCAGGTAAAAACGAAATGCATAAAAATTAAGTGGTAACAACTATACAAACCGAAATATAAAAAATACATACGTTGTAAGATTGCAGAGGTTGCGAGAAATACCTACATAATAATACAATAAAACCAATCTTTAGATTGTGTGAGTTGCGTGCTTAGGGACGTCAAAATTTGGGTCTTAAAGTGTGTTATTGAGTCATGATATATGTCAACATCTGGAGAGGATTTTATATAAGAATTCATCTCACGACTGAGAGAGGTGAGTTTACTCCTATATTTGTGTTGGATGCTTTAGTGTGGAATAAATGGGTAATGGGAAATCTGGCTAAATTATGGGGTGACTTTTAGTCCAATTTGTTCAGTTAATGTATCGCAGTCCAATCTATTGTTAACTAATTTGAAAAAGAATATGAGATCATGTACCAGTCGGTCATGTACAGGTCATGAGTCATGTACGGTTGCGCAGAGTTATAATTTTGTAACATTGAGTACGTTGTTCATATGGGCATCGCGGAGAAACATTTCCGAAGGCATGAGCTAGGTGTTTCGTGAAGGCCCTTTGGATGCTTTCTACTCTTTGTTAGTGTACTGCATAGTGTGGGCTCCACAGCACACAACATTCAACAACTTAAAACTAAACAATGACGACACGTTTGGTGTAGTGGCTACAGTGGCTAAGTGTAGTCAGCGAAACCAAATGGTCCTGGGTTCGAATCCCGGTAGGGGCAAATGTTTGTATGATGAATATGGACATTTGTACCCGAGTCATGGATGTATATTTATAATATGTATGTATTTACGAAAAAAAAAATGTATTTAAGTAGTGTATCAACCATCTGGTATCCATAACACAAGCCTTAAGTGTTAAGTGCTTAACTTGGAACTAGATGGTGCTGTGTGCAATGTCAGACGATATTTATTTATTTATTTATTTATTTAATGGGTAATAAACAGTCATAATAATTATGACCTACTTAATAGTGTTGTTCCTATTCGTTTTGGTAAATAACCAACAACAGTCGACATAACATCCTAGCCTCCTCCGACAAAGGAGACGCTAGGATACTGTTCCATGCCCCCACTTCAAATCCCACGCCAAGCGAATATTTCCTACAGTGTATGTTTCGGTCACACTCCATCAGCACCAGGTAAATATCTTCAATCACCCCACAAACTTCGCAGTTTGGTGAGGTACTTTTACCCATTAAATATTTCAACTTATTCGATGGGATGTGGCCCGAACGCATCCTCAACAGAACTACTACATATTTCCTATATATCTCCCTTTCCTGTACGTTGTTGACTTATAATTATTTCAATGGCGGGTTGTCTCCTATCATAATAAAGAGCTTTCTCCAAAATAACAACTTACGTTTTCCATTATCTTTTTAACCCTGCGTAAAGCAACACCTGTCAACAGGCGTCCTCTACAAACACAATTAGCCACGGCTACACTGCGTAGTTAATTGGTTAATAAATCATGCGGCTTTCAGTCGAGCGAGCAATGGATATCGCGTATTGTGTAATGACCTAGTGTCAACGCGAATCAACGCAATGACTGAGTTACTAGCATGAAAAGCGAGTTTGGAGTTGATTAAGTATTGATTGGAGTTGAATTTTTGTACCTGGATGTTAGGTCAAGTCAAAGCATGTATTTCATATAGGCACATAAAACGCACGTTGGAACGTCAACATTTACATTAAAATAAAATCGATTCTAGTCGGCCCTTCCAAAAAGTAGTTTCGTATGAAGTAAAAATGGGCAAGAATCTCCGCCGTTACTCTCTTAAAATGCTTTACAATATTTTGTATACATTCAATATTTAATTCTAAGTGAAGACGATGCACCTAGAATAAAATTACTATACCACAATAGGTAAAAATAATTAAAAATGAAGCAATGACAAATAAGTATAATTGATAGATACATCAGAGGGGCAATTCCCGTATTTTTAAGACCGTTCGCATTCTAATCTCAGTCTCAATCTGTCAAAATTACAATTAATTTCCATACATTTTTGACAGGTTTTTGACATTGATTGTCGCTGAGATGAGATTGCGACTTGAATTTGAACGTTTTTTAAGTACGAGAATTGGCCTACAGCTATGCAGTTGATAGGTACATGTGAAACTTTGCTATAAAGCTGCATCCGGTTAGACTGGAAGTGAACCCAAACATAGTGGACAAAAGTCCAAGAAGTAAGCTTTCGAAGTTCCGTGCATCACTATGATGAACATTCTTAATTAAATAATTCGTCATAGCGTACCTTATATTCTAACTCACGTAATTTATACTTTTAAACTATACAAAGTGTAACAGAATAAACGCAAGCCCTTGCTCATGATTGACTACTGAATCCACATCAGTAACTATTAAAATAGGTTTTTTTTTAAATAATGTATTTTGCTTTATTGAACGCCGATTGAGCCAAAGAAGAAGAAATCTTATTTCAAGGCACTAAGACTCACTTTTAAATGCATAAAGTAATGCTAGGGTCAACACGATTTTCTTAATAATAATAGTTAGGTTAAAAAAAAAGGTTTTGGTCGTTGTATTATGCTTTTAGCTCAATACTCTAATTGGGGTGTATGAGGTCTTGCGTTAATTATGTTACATATTGTATGAATAGACTACATCGGTATTTTAAACTTCAAAGTTCAAACATCAAAAACATTCAACTTAAACTGTTTCCTAAAATGTCTAAAATAAGTAATATTTCCCACTTGACTTATTACAACTATAACGATAGATAACAATAACTCTTTATCCTCAACTTCACAGTCCACTCCTAGCAATATCTCGATCAAAAATAAACTTTCTACTTCAAAACCCAGTATATTATTAAAGGTTTTGAGCCCCTGCCTCTCATTATGATCGCGTTACACCGACCACTAATTTTCACGTGGCTGCAAACATAATTAGTTGATAAATCATTGGGTTGCACCACTGGCTAATGGTGGGTGTTAATTTATGTCTAATGTTTGGTACAGGTGACATGATCGAATGACTGCGTCTGAAAGGGAATGTTCTACTTTTAGAGGAGGTATAGGTAATGGATGGAATGTAAACTGTAACATTACCATAACACATTAAGGCCCCCGCAGATAGGCGCAAGGTGACGGTGCGACGCGATTCTGGTAGAACAATTTCCATGAAGTTTTCATAGACATTCTTCTACTGGAGTCGCGTCGTGCCTCTGCTATCGACACAAACTTTATGGGAATACTTAAAATAATCGAAAGAAAGTGTAATAGTTTATTCTTCCAAAATCAACCTTAAGCGATGGTAATACATACCTACCCAGTCAGCAAGGTGGGGCCTAGTGGCCACTTGTAGATGATTTTAAAACTTTTCACCTAGAGTAATATTAAAGGAATACACGTAAATGACATCACGCTTGTGACAAAGGGTTGGTCAGACGTGTACTTACCTATAGTACACACATTTCACCAGTTATATGCGAGCCTATTGCCATCGACCGCGCACAAATCCAGACTCCGAGCTGCTACTGAGAAATTCCTGATGGAAAAAACCCAATAAATAATGATAAATGATAAATGATTTTATTTCTGTAAGTAGGTTTGAACAATAGTATATTATGCAATTAGTGAATAAAGGACGGATTTAAAGCGAGGGCCATAGATGAATCACGAGCTAGTGAAGGATTCTAACGACTGAATCACGACCGTAGGGAGTGATTCAAGTATTAGAATCCTGAGCGACGCGAGTGATTCATGGCCCTCGATATAAATCCGTTTTATTCAAGAGTTGCATACTATACTTTATACCATGACTACGAGAAAAAGAAAGATTTAAGCGAAAATAAACATTTAATAAAGAAAAAGGAAGGTTAAATTAATTAAAATGCACATTTGGAACAATTACTTAATGCTAAACTCCTTGTCGAAAATGTCGACCAATCAAATTGAATTTAGAACACATCAATATAGGTCGAATACAAAGATTACACTTACACTAGATACGGCAAGCCACGACCAAGCGTGCCCTGCGTGTTTTACTGTTCGTACTAAAAAAAGTCTGTTAGCTCAGTGACGCTTAGCGATTGAAACAATTCTGTTTACTTTGAGCACATCACTAAATGGCTGGGGTGAAGCTATCGTAGGTATAAAAAAGATGACACGTTCGGTTTTCATACTATCTAATAACATGCCGTATCTAGCCTAGGTACTCTAAATCTGTGGTCGAATACATTGGTGTGTTCCATTTTCAAACATCGAAACAGTGAGTAAAAGTGTTTTTTATTCACTGTTTTCAGTGAATAAAATAAGCTTTTTAGAGGGGGAATGGTATAAACACTTTTACACGTCAATCATATTTTTTTTTAAACTAGATGAGGTCGGCGTTTCCTATCTGACTACTCTGAGAAGAAAGGCCGAAACAAACTCAGCCGTATAATTAACTATGTGACTTGTAACTGGAACCTTGTGGGAATCTGTTGTTCTAAGGTTGAAGAAGACTATCCGCTCGTGATATACTTTTATACTAGTATGAAGGGATAGGGCGAATCAGTCCAAAGACAACCAAACCATTTTTTACAATCGACCATTCCACGGTTCACTAATGTTTCACCAAAACACAATTGACAAATTTTTAGTTTACAACCAACGTTTCGTATACTTACTATATAATTCACAAACAACTTTTTCCGCAAATGTTTTATTTTATTTATGTCGTAGGATAATTTGATACTTCGAATCTTCGCGAAAATCCTAGGGGTTTTGCGAAAACGCGGATAATTAGACATAGGCGAAAAATTATCAAATCTTACTGGACAAAGTCAGGATCTAACATAACCTAACCTAAATGATACAACAACAATAGAAGGGTATCTGGCGCTTGGCGGCCGCTGCCGCGGCACGCTCGCTTCGCTCGCTCGCCTTCGCGCGCTAATGGTCACTGTTCTAACATAACCTAACCTAAATTCTAATTATCCGCGTTTTCGCAAAACCCCTAGGATTTTCGCGAAGATTCGAAGTATCAAATTATCCTACGACATATACACTTATTTGTCAAATGCTTCTCTTTACACGTGTTTCGTATGATATTTAATACTAAAAACATTTTAAATTTAATATTCAGTATCTTTTGGAAAAATCACGTTTATACTAAACATTTAATTTTACCTCATGCTCAGTAGACCAAAGAGGTTGTAAAGATTAAAAGAATTACGATGATGATGATGTCTTCATTGGAAATAAGTCTCCTTTGATTTGCTATTTTGTAGCATGTACTTAGATTATTCTGGGGCTTGTAGCTAAGTAATACCAGCCGCTCGGGTCGATCGATCAGGTTAAGCTACACTTGCCGCAGTTGGTCCGTGAATGGGTGACCATCTTTACATACCAAGACCTCCTTTTTTGTTTTTTTTTAGGTTGTTAAAGCATCAAATAACTTCACCCGCTTCTGGGCGGAGCGGGAGAGCGTGTCAGACTCTTACTGACTAAAACCCACCCGTGTTCCTTCAGTTGCCTGTGCCAGGGGCCACGGAAACCCTTTCGGACTTTTTTTTTTAATAACGTTGCCCCACACTAGGAATTTCTCCTGTATCGTGGGTGCGTTTACAAACATTTAAACTCACATACACAAACAGCCAGACCCGCAACAACTACTTGCAGGTCATACAAATATTTGTTCCGTGCGGGGATCGAACCCGCGACACGTAACGCAGCAGTCAATTGCTTAACCACTGCGCCAACCGTGTCATCAACCCGCAACACTGCCAGAGATACCAAGACCCCTCCGTGCCTCGGAATGCTCGTTAAGCCGTTGGTCCCGGCTGTCATTCGTGGATCTTTGACGATCGTTACGGGTCGTCAGAAGCCCGAAAGTCTGACAACCAGTCTTAACATGTGGTATCACATCACGTAGCAACTGGGTTGTGAAGGTCAGATAGGCAGTCACTCTATGTAAAATAATGGTATTTTAGACATGGTTAGACTGGAAGCTGACCCCAAAATTGTTGGGAAAAGGCTAGGCAAATAATCATGTACTACGTGTAGGTACTAGTACTACGATTATTAATTTCTTCCCAAATAAAGATTATGAGATTTATGGAAAACAAAATAAAGGTCATGAATTTTTCACTATAAGCTGGATTTGAGGCGGAGATCAAATATGAAATCTGTCAGTTCAGAATCGAAGTTCACGCTTGAGCTTCGCCGAAGTGTACATAAGTACCTAAGTAAAACAATGTCAGATAACCATAAGTTATTCTAAGTAGTAACACCGCGATCCAGCAAGTTGAACTGTCGAACTTAGTTTGACGTCTTAACTAATCCGTTAAACGTTATAGTTTAGACAATCCGACGGAGCGGTAAGATGCTGCGTGGTGACGAACGGTATAGCGACTCATTTATATCAGTCTTATAAATATATTTTATATTTATATATATATATACAAGGTGTCGTTTTACATCCTCGTCAAATTCGAGGAGGTAACTATGCTAATGATTCTCGACACGAATCAATAATAAAATAGGTAGGTACTTATTTTTATTTTCTATAATTTTTGGAAATCGGCATGTGTAGGGCCCGTGTTATACCGCCCTTGTAACTGCGCTGTAACTGTAACGCACGCACACAGCGACATAGCCGTGCGACACTGCCTACCGCATACGCAACGGGGCGATTCATTTCTTTGAAAGTGGAGTATTCTAAAACACTGTCAACTTAAACATAAAAAAAAAACAAGTATGTATTAATTATTGAGCAGGATCGTAATTTTATTTGATTATTTATGTCTTTCATAACAGCCTCCTGAAATTTGACGAGGATGCAAAACGACGCGTTCTATATATACTTATACTCATTATAGCAGCCGTTAAATTACCTCTGTTTTAAAGTGATCTTATATAAGAACAGTTACACTACTGGAGTGTATGCTACATTTTGAGCGAGGCCAAAGTCAATTGTCACGCCAATCGATTAAATCAATACCATTGTCATGATGTCAAATATCCGCTGTTGTTTGCTTCTAGCAATCGATAAATAAACTAAAATAATACATCTTGTTTTCTAAATGCAGCAAGCACTGCTGACCTTATAATTCGGTGAAATAAAGGATAAACTTCAAAGAATAGAATTTATACTTTTGCAATTATCACACGCTATACAACTGGCATTTGGATCTAAGTCGCGGTATATTATAATTTAATAACACAATTGAACGTAAATAAGGCAAACGCTACATTAGTTTCAGTACAAAAACCAAACTAGTTTTCACGTAAATCTAATCAAAACTAATTTCACAGTTGACCTAAATCGAAACCGACTAAAATTCCTCAAAGCGCCATCTTACACTCAACTGGCAGTCTCGACTCAGCAAAGCACGTTATTAATTAGATCTCAGCTTAATAACCCCACAATACTGTTGATAGATTGATCAACGCGAGACACTAAGATTAAATCCCTATCTTTGTTAACTAGGAGATGATGTTGAGTGAATAGACAATTGTATGACCTTTTAGGACACTTTTAAGTTACACTACATTAGTGACTGATAGTGAAGGGGCTCGTGGCTAAATAAGTTAAGCTACGCTTGCCGTGATCGGTTTGTGGATGGGTGACATATCGAGACCCCTCCGTGCCTCGGAAAGCACGTTAAGCCGTTGGTCTCGGTGTCATTCGTAGATCTTTGACAGTTGGACTTTGTTTGTTGTTGTTGAGGGTAGCCAGAAACCCAATATTCTGACAAACAGTCTTACCAAAGGGTGTCGTGTTACCCAGTAACTGGGCTGTGGCTTGTCACATAGGCAGTCGCCCCAAGTAATACTGGTATTCAGCTGCATCTGGTAAGACTGGAAGCTGACCCCAACATAGTTAGGAAAAGGCTACGCAGATTGATTTTGAGTTATGGTGTGGCGACATCTACATCGCCACATACGAACAACGCATCACAATGACGTCACACGAATTCCTGCATCGCGCAAGCAGAATATACCGCGTGACTAGCACATACACAACGTCCCGACTTCAATCGTTGGGTAATTGCCCACCTGACACAATACCCGTCTGGTCAAAGGATCCTCCCTTTTCTATGGAGGATGACTGAACTTTACACCCTGTTCCTCATACCTCTATGAAGGAAAAAATCGTAACAAAACCCAAGTTTCCTCCACCTGCACTGAAAAAACGTGGTGATTATTGCATGATAGTACTCGATGTGAGAAAATTACTTGTCTTTCATAGCGACAGTTTACCTTTATATAAGTATAGGCTAGTAGATCATAGTAGGTATCTTTAAGATGTTGATAAATGTGTGACAAATGTGTAAGGTAAAGTCAGGGAAATTAATGTTTACCAAATTGACTACCAATAATAAATATTGTTCGTAGAATAGAAGTATTGTCTAAGAAGTCGTAGTCCATAGAAGTGTTGTCAAATCTCGGTTGTCATTCTTTGCATTGTATAATTGCATATTCTCTTAGCATTGGTGCTGTTGGTAGCGACCCTGCCTTTTTTTTTTCTAAAGTAAAGGGCTTTGTCGCACATGCGATTATGCCGCCCTGGTTGGTTTAACAAAATCATACTAATTACTATTTAACCTAGCCTTAGCATAGCTAGTTTGTAAAGTACTCTGGCTGCATCAGAAAGTGGCACAGCTAGAACACTATTACAGTAACCTATCTCTCTAATCCTACAATCTAAACTATTTCCAAATTCCTCGGTGCGGACACACTCGGTTAATATGTGATAAACATCATCAACAGAGTTAATACAAAACTCACAATTATTCGTTGTTGATTTTGCCATTGGGTATAAGAACGTATTACACGGAATGTGTCCGGAACGAAGTCTTAGTACCCTGCCTTCTGAGCCGCTGGTCCCGGGTTCGATCCCCGGACAAGTCAAACATTTGTGTGCATGAACATGTCTGTTTGACCTGTGTCTGGGTGTGTATATGTATATCAGTCATCAGGTTACCGTAGTACAGGTTCTACCTAGTTCGGGACCTGAAGACCTTGTGTGGATGTTGTCTCATATTTTTATTATTATTGTTGTATAATTGTATACCACAGGCGTGAGCACTTTGTACTTCTATAAAGCTACCATTTACTGGATACGTCTTTCATTGACTTGAATGTGCTCTGGCGGCTGAGAGTATGTCATGCTCACTGAAATGTTTTGCTGGTGGTGGCGTGTGTGTTGGATCATTAAATTCCCTTCGAAATGGTTGAGCTGAATGGTGCTGATACATACGTCATGTTTGAGAACGGGCGCCATCAATAGGGTCTGGTCATCTCTCAGCGGCCACGGCTTATTTTAATTTTTGAATTGTTATTTTTGTACATTTTATATTACGGACGCTTTTAACGAGCACGTCTTTCTACATTGTTCTCACATGTATAATTTCAATATGAATGATGTAACCAATTTTATGATTTAAAAGAATGTCCATGGAGTTCTTGCCCGTTCTTCTCTAAAGGTACCTACTACGCTTTGAAATGGGCAACCAGCTTCATCTTTGTGACTGACATACCGCTTCACAATTTAAAAGCGCCTGTAATTGGTTTATTTGAAATAAATGCTTTAAGTTTGAGTTGAGTTTCAGTTTTGACAGTTTTATGAAATGCCTGTATAGCTCCAAAATTAATGTAGTGTATCCATTTGATAAACAATTAATTTCCTTGACTGCTCATTGGATGTTTTCCTCTCCCTTAGGGATTCGCCGCAGTCGGCCAGAAAATAAATCACATCTGTCAGACCTATCGTGTTTTGTGACAACATAATTTGATTGCAAATCGTATACAAAAAACTTAATTAACAATTTCTTACCACAACTCCATGTATTTCTCAGGCCAACAAAACAAACCTGCTACAGATAACAACGTAACAAAAGCGCTCCATCGTTTTTGTTATGCTTTTGTTTGTGTAAAGTTTATGAGATTAATGACACTTCATTAATCTCATAAACTTTATTACACACTGCAGCTCTAATGGATTTCCTGTTGTTTGCCGAGTAACTGCGGTTCTGTTCCTTCCTTTAGTCTGTGAAAGACTAACACAATAGTATCTTTGGTTATAATATAATACTGTTCATTTACAATTTACTTTTATAATATAATTTTAGTGATGGCCGTTCGACAGGAATAATCTCTCATATATCATTAATCTGCTTCAGTCAGTATAACAGGGTTGTGAAATTAGGTAGTATATGCAGGAACGCAGGTGTTCATTAGTTGACTAAATACGGAAAACATCGCAAACAAACTGAACCGTCAAGCTCGGGTCCTTGACGCTGAGTCGGGTATACTCAGACACAGTTGTAACTTACGAAAAAAGTCGTGGAAACTTACGGCAGCCACCCGTTTGTTTGATTAATCCACGTATTTTGGGGATCGGGAACAATTATGACATTGAGTACACAAAACAAAGCTAATCTTGAAAAATAAAAAAAAATTGTAGACGTTTATATTGTAAAAATAAAATTTTAAAATATACTTGTAAAGACTTTATCTAGATACATTTATCTTACCAACGCGAACGTTGAAAAAATGAAAAATGGGATTTGTCTTTTTTGTAAACAACGAATAATATAATTTAAAAATAAAAATTATATCATTGTCTTATCACCAAGATTGGCGATTTATCCCGATTTTCATGAGTAATATTGTTATATTTCGGGAAGCCCCAGCTTTATCGGCTGAATTCTAAAGCTGCGTTTACACAAGTAATTTTATCAACAATAATTTACCGGAGGAAGTCAAACAACGTCTCTTAAGTTTCAATCAATTGCTAAGCAAATGATTAGCAAAAATCTTAATTATAAACGCTATTTAGCGTTGAGAGGTCGCTAAGCAATTGATTAGTAGCTGTCAAAATTAAACACCACCGGTGACGATGCTAAGAGGCAAGATGGCGGATTTTGTTTGAATCAGCTGATCGATTCAATATGATTATTGTGTACTTCGACATAATTTTGTTCGTAATATCGACTTGTGCCTAAGTAAATATGGATTTCTACAATCTTTTACGCGGAAAAATTAAATAATATTGGATCGTCTCGGCGGGAATAGACGGAGGAAGACCTACAAAGCTCGTTGGAATCCGCTACGAGAATGAGTACATAATACATATTCTTCGTTCGAAGCACACATGATGAAAGGATTTATAGGGAAAACTCTATCAGGAGGAGGCTCAGTAGGTGCTCAGGAGGTTTGAAGAGAATGAGTTCGTGAGGAAGCTCACTGAAGATAGTGACTATACAGTAAATTATCTATCCCATGTGCCTCTCATTTTATGTCGCCGATTCTGAGGCCCAAGACTAAAGAACGCTGTGCACGCTGTGGCAGTCATACACAAATCTCAAGAGACGTTTTATAGAAAACAATTTATTTCAAGACATAATAAAGCTACAATTTTGTTATAAATGCATTATTTTTGATTTCCATTATTCTTCCTCCACAGACATGGGTGCCATTCTTTTCTCATGCCACTCTCTTAGGGGCAGGAATTAATGGAATGGTGACTCTCATCTCCTCTCTCGCCGTCTTTGCGAAGCTGTATAGTATTGGTGCTAGGTGCTAGTGGCTTTCATAGCAGCAGTCAAACTTGTACCTGTAAACAACCATAATAATTGTAATTAAAAGACTGAAACCTCGCTGCAAAATCAATAGAAAGTATAATATAAAATAGAAACAGGTACTTACGTACATTTCTAATATAGAACCTATATTCGTGTTAACAGGCTTATAGGACATGAACATACTAAGCTATTATTGGCTTTTGCTTTGAAATTAATTTGGTCGGTTTACATTAGTAAGTAGATATGAATTCAGAGCATTCCCCTGTTTAGTCCAATTATTGGAGCTTATTATTTTTATTGCTACCGTCGCAAACACAATGAAATAAACATAATATATGATTTTATTCAAATTCAGATTTTCCGATAAGTTCTTTTAACGTTGCCCCACACTAGGAATTTCTCCTGTATTGTGGGTGCGTTTACAAACACTTAGATTCACATACACAAACAGCCAGATCCGGAACAACTACTTGTAAGTCATTCTAATATTTGTTTCGTGCGGGAATCGAACCCGCGACACGCAGCGCAGCAGTCAATCACTTAACCACTGCGCCAACCGTGCCGTCAAACTTGACTGTTGTCTGTCAAAGTCACGACAGATACAAAAATTTGGTGTGACGAATTTATTCTTAAAATTCTGGTTTTTATATGACTATTTTCATTGACCAATATCTGTGCCGAACGCATAATTTCATCTCTATATCGTTTCGCAACTAATCACCTGCTAACTAGCGAATATAAATAAAGAAAAGTTAATCATTGCTTTAGAGCTAACTAATGAGTTAGCTAGTCAATGAATAATCAGTGATTAGCGAGATTTTTATAAATAAGGCCATCAATCGTTCCATAATAAGAAGTTACTCAATATACCATTTGCTAGTGTGCCACTAGCAACAACAAAATTAAAATTTTACGTGTAAAGTCTTCGTCGTTTTCTCACATATACGAAAGTTCAAAGAATTGCTTCGAATCTTGTTGACAGCATATGTAACGACAGCATATAATTATTGTAAAGACTGATGCAATATAGGACTCAGATTTTTTGCTAATAAATGCTGTCTGTGAATGTCCAGGAGCTGTAAAACCACGATGTCGACGAACCATAGATGGTGCACCATCAGTCGCAACAGAAACAATGTTCTTCCATGGAATAGCTTTGTCGGTAAAAAACGTTCCACGGCCTGAAAAATCGATTCGCTTCTGGTATCAGTCTCTAAATATTTAGCAAAAAGCAGTTCTTGGCAAATATTTTCATCTTTAAAATATCGAACATATCCTAACAACAGAGCTTAAATGCCGGGTAATGTAGACTCGTCTAACCGGAGAGAGAATTTGTTGGTCTGTGAGAAATTGTATAAAATGTTTTCCACATCGCGACCCATCTCGTCTATTCGTCCCTGAACGGTGTTATGCTCAAAGGAATTCTCTTTATAATATCATTTGCGGGCTTGTGCACTACACAGTTGAGGACCTCCGCAATGGCTGGTAAAATAAGCTGTTCTCCAATTGTGTGGGGTTTCCCCAATTTCGCTATTAGTAAAGATATATTATAGGACGCTCGTAAACCATGAACGTCTTGCATAGATGATGAAAACATCAACACAATGCAAACATTGATCTTATGTATGGCCTTTTCTCTAGTTTATCTTTAAGTGCTTGAAACAATGACAAGGGCTTACTTTTTTTGGCAGCATGTACTCCTGATAAGTAGTCCTCCCTTTTTGAAGGCTTCATGGCATCGTTATTGAAGACTTTTTTGCATATGAGACACATCGACAAGTGGTGATTTGATAGAGATGAAATAAATTCAAACTTCAAGTAGTCCAACTGTATTGTCTGTCAAGAAACAATTTAAAAAAGCAATAATAAAACTGCTAAATTTGCACACGAGCTTAATTTTATCACACCTAGGTACCTACTAGATATTTTTTAGGCATGCTCACGAACTTACTCATTGATAAACTTGGATATATAGTCACTGTAGTATGGAAAATTTGTTTTATGTACAGACGCCAGCACATCAAGCTACTACAATCTGTCAAATTTCTTTAATAGATTTTCAACTTTATCGCTAAAGCATTAAGGTTCAAGGTTGATTGGGAAAATTTGACAGTTTCGGGTAGCTTGACCTGCTGGCGTCTGTACAAATCCGTAAGAAACGAAAACAAAGAAAATTGAACATTTATAATTTTAGGTAACAACTTTTCTAAAGTAATTTAAAAAAATATTAAAACGTTTTTTTGGTAAGTACGTACTTTTTCTTAATTATTAGAGCTAATTATCTTTTTGTATGCACGTGTTTCTGTGACAAATAAATCTATTTTTCTTTCCTTCTTTCTTTCTTGCCCTGTTACTTTTTTATAAACTGCAGAAATGTATAGTTACGCTAGGTCACTAAGCATTTTGTAAATTATTTTTTAATCGCTTTATTTTAATTCACTTTATTAAGCTAAGTAATCACTTTGTAATCTCTTGAAATAAAATAGTAGATGAGTGTATTATCATTCAAGCTCCAACGAGTTTCACGTTTTGACTTGAACTTGATCATGATTTCGTTCGTGTTAAATCGCGTGTATGGGTCAAATACAGAGCAAGTCAAAACGTGCCTGAAACACTTGTACGCACGTGTCCACGGTTATTGACTTGCCGAGTTGTTCATCTTGTACAAACTTGTGCACGCTTATCGATTTGTTGAGTTTTTTAATAGTACAACAATGCTTCCTACTAAAATATTAGTCATTCATATAACAAGTTCGTACACGCAACACAACTTATACAGTACCTATCTTGAAACTTGAAAATTTCAAATAAGATGTTTTGTTAATTAATAGGGGTCAATTTTTAGACCTCGTCGACCTCCAAAATCAGTTTTCGTATAAGTCGACTCCTAAGAAACCGATTTCGGCCCCAAGGGGTTGAGACCACTTTGGGAAACCCTGTTAACATCACTAAAGAAAGTAGGTACCTAGCAAAAAAAATCTCGGCAGGTATCATTTTAAGCACTTTTCACAAACAAGACCATTGGCTTATTCTAATAGCTAGAGAAACCTTCTCAGAAAACTTTAAATACGGTTACCTTTACAACATAAAGTTGCATAGGTACTCTGAAGTCTCGACGCCACTTTCTGTTCACAACGTGAAAGGCCTAAACTTCTTACCTACGTGTTTGGGATCTAAGAAGATAATCTGATGTGTTAAAACGAAATATATTATTTTTTACTTTAGTCTGAATAATCGCAGAATACAGGCGGGCCGCACCGCACTTTTGTGTATTGAAATGAGATGCGCTCCGGCTTGACGCGGCTGTCATGTGCGCTTAGTTTATACACAAATTATGTGCTACTCGAAACATGAACGATATGCCACTTGCCTAAAACAATAGTACATTACTGCAGCGGCAGCATAAGAGGTATTGATGGATGAGCGTGTAAATGTGGGCCGAGGCACACATACGTAAGCCCATCAATGCCTAGTTGTGGCCAAGGCTTGTATACTTAGTACTTTTCTCAAATAATGCGCGGAAATTAAAATACTTTTCAAAATCAACGACAAACAACGAACAACAATATTTTTTCCCGCGTTACAGTGTTCATTTGTTTTTTTTTTTCAATACACAGCTTTCTATTTGCAAGCCAGCAAGCAATAAGTGGATCAGAATACGTTCCTGTGGATTTCGATTTGTATTGCCACTTTCAAATGGAGCGCTTTGGTTTTATTATTTGAATACTTCAAGGAGAAATTCTAATTTTAAAACACCTTAAAGGTGTACTTACACACAAGATGTCTGCTCACAAGTATTGCTTTCAAACCGTGCCGTGAAATAATGTTGTTTTTGTTTAAAAGGAATTTGATTAATTTCGAGTAATGATGACAATGATTTATTTAATGTATGTACTAACACTAGCTGTTTATGTAATTACTAACAATTTGGATGTTATTTTCTGTAAACTAAATGAAAGAGCATGTTTTTTATTTGACAATTTGAGGTTGATTAAACAATCATTGTTGAAAAAGTGGTCAGATTCAAACTCAAAGCATTATTTCAAATAAACCAATTACAGGCACTTTTAAATTGTCAAGGTCAGAGGTTGGTCAGTCAGAAAGATGAAGCTAGTTGCCCATTCCAAAGCGTAGTAGGTACCTATGGAGAAGAACGGGCAAGAAACACCATGGACACTCTTTTAAATCAAAATATTGTTACAAAAAAGTGGTTACATCATTCATGTTGTAATTATACATGTGAGAACGATGTAGAAAGACGTGCACGTTAAAAGCGTCCGTAATAAAAAGATAAAAACAATTATGGAATAAAAATTGGCAGCTAAGAAATGACCAGTGCCTACTGACGGCGCCCGTTCACGAACATAACGTATGGATCAGCACCATTCAGCTCAACCATTTTGAAGGGAACTCAATGATCCAATACACACGCCACCACCAGCGACACATTTGAGTGAGCATGACATACTCTCAGCCGCCAGGGCACACTGAAGTCAATGAAAGACGAACCCAGTCAGCTTTATAGTAGGTACATAGTGCTCACACATGTGCTATGCAATTATACAATACTAATTCGATTAAAGTTGAAACCTTCTACAGATGAATGTATTAATGTATTTCCCTTCAGTGAGTGATTGAGTACAATTTAACCTGAACAGACCTGTTTGGAATAGACTTTCGATCATCATCTGCCTGATCAGCATCAACAAATTAAAAAAACTACTAACCTCCAAACTGCACTTGTTACTTACTATGCATATGCACAAGCATGGCTCAGCTATGGGGTCATGCTGTGGGGTAACAGTACAGACTCACAAACCATACTTATCTTACAAAAAAAGTTAATCAGAATAATAACAAACATAGAACAAACAGACAGCTGTAAACCACACTTCCAAAAACATAAAATACTCACACTTCCTTGTTTATATATTTTAGAATTATGTAAATTTGTCAAAACACATCAAAATTACTACACCAGTTGCGAAGAGACACAAAAAAGATACACTTTCAGACATAACAAAAACAAAGTAAACAAACCTCAATCCCGAATCAAAATGCACTCAACCAGCCCCTTAATTATGTCCATTAAAATCTATAATAAACTGCCAAATGAAATTAGAGAAATAAGCAAAACACACTTATTTATAAATAAATTGAAGCGATTTCTGGAATCCAAGGCATATTACACAGTAAAGGAATTTCTAGATGATAAAACGATTGCAAAATGAAATTACTCTATCAAAAACAAACTAGTAAAAAAATAATATAATATGGAACACAGAAATTCTTGTATAAATATGAATAAATAAATAAATAAATAATGTATCTACATAATTAAAATAAATAAAATAGATAATTTAAATACAAAATTAATTTAATATAATATACTTTTAATTAATCTATTTAAATACATAATTTAATTAATACATACATATTATAACAAATACTTCTAAAATTACTTTTATTATGAAATGATAATGACCTATTGTTATGCAATACCTAAAAAATAAAAATAAATATAATGTTCCTACACCAACATAATAATATATACATATAAAATTATATACCGAATGAAACACACCTAATAATTTATAATAATATTGATTTGATTAAATTGCTATGCAGCCCTCTTCCTCTCTCCTAAATTTTTGCGTGCCCGACAGGGTCCATATTGTATCTTTAATTTGTTATTACCATCTCTGTAACATATGGAATGCAATAAAAAATTGAGTATTGAGTATTGAGTATTGAACCATTTCCGAACTATGTTGTCGTTGGCTTCCAGTCTAACCGGATGCAGCTGAATACCAGTATTTTACATGGAGCGACTGCCTATCATGACTTCCACAACCCAGTTACTGGGTAATACGATACCCCTTGGCAAGACTGTTTGTCAAACTTTCGGGCTTCCGACGACCCGCCACGACTGTCAAAGATCTACGAATGACAGCCGGTACCAACAGCTTAACGTGCTTTCCGTGGCACGGAGGGGCTTTGGTATGTAAAGATGGTCACCCATCCACGGAACAACCGCGGCAAGCGTAGCCTAACCTGATCGATAGACCCGTGCGGCTGTGATTACTAAGCCACAAGCCCCTCTTTTGTAAAAGACTTTAGATACCTCAAAGATATTTTGCCACATCCATTACCTCCTATTCTTAAGTTAGACTTTGGGAAGACACCAACAAACTTCAGGAGTACCTACGTAACAAAATGTGAGTGAGCAGCTTTGATTGCGTTTCTCTTTGTATTCACAGGACGCTGCCCCTGTTTGTCTCAAGACTCACAGATGCTGGCTAAACGGTTTTGGCAAGACTAAGATTTGTTGCATGTGGGTTTAGAATAACGGTCATGATAAATGATTTTATTTCTGTAAGTAGGTTTGAACAAACACTTTTACACGTCAATCGTATTTATAAACTAGATGAGGTTGGCATTTCCTATATACTCTGAGAAGAAAGGCCGAAACAATCTCAGAGGTCACAGTCTCTTTTAAAGTCCAGACAAAATCTTGGTCAGATCATGTGAACGCTATGTAGATCGGTGTCTGAAATGGTCTTTTGAGGAAAGAACCACACATATTGAGTGGACCTGTCCAATCGGTGCTCGCAATTGTCAGCAATCGTGCAGCTCAACTTAGACTTAAGGAGCTCAAGGATTCGACGAACAATACCAAACAAAGGACATTTGAGTAGGCCGCATAAATTACTCAAACCATAAAAAAAAACTTATACTTATTTAAGTATAAGTTTCTTTTTTATAGTTTGAGTAATTGCGGCTGTCAATTTACCTATTTAGGTAAATAAACTTATTGTACTTAGTAAGTAGCTTCTGCTGGCGGCTTCGACCGCATTGATGTCGGAAATTATCCCGCGGGAATGCGCTACCGGGATTAATAGTATCCAATCATCCGAATCCATTCATCCTTTAAAGCGTAAAAAGGTAACAGGCATGCGAAGAATTTCCTTATATTTTTATTAAACTGGTTTTTATGATAGAAATGTCTATCTTTAAAATATAATTAATATAAGTAAAATATAATCATATATAATTATTATATATTATAATTTAAATTATAATAAAATTATATTATATTCCATAACTTTAAAATATAGTCTAACTTTAATACTTATTTGAAATATTTTCTAACGTGCTTTTCTAAGTTATTTTATAACTTTAAATTAAAACAGCATATAAGAGGAAAAAAAGAAAAAAAACGGGGAATGGGGGGGTATAAATACTGAAATAAAAAATAAATATAAATAAATAATAATAATATTACTTCAAGCTACGTGTTCTAACTATATTTCCAATTCCTTAAATCTCTTAAAAAGAGGTACGCAAAAATATCAATAATCACGTGAATTTTAAAATCATCCTCTATTTTACCCCCTTGGTGTGTAATGTAACAAAAACGCTAAAACAAAAAAAAAATCTTACCAAAAGCATTTGAGCTTTCGCTGGGTTTACCATACAAACTTTCATCTAATATATCACCCATTTTTAGGATTATTTTTGAGACAAAAATTAGCCTATGTCCTTCCCCACGATGCCATCTAGCTCCTTGCCAAAATGTATCGAAATCCATTTAGCGGTTTAGGCGTAAAAAGGTAACATACAGACAGACAGAGTTACTTTCGAATTCATAATATTATGTAGTATGAATTAATGTTCTTATGGCACTTAACAAATGAACTCAAAGGCAAAAGCCACGAGATGCAAAAGGTAGTGTTTGTTATATTGTTTGAAATTGGATGAACCAGAGACGTCGGCGTTGCAAGAATAGGTATGATTACCGAAGAACTAGAAGCAATAGCACAAATACTGAATAGGTACTGTAATTGTAGCTGAATAAAATACTGGTTGCACCCGCGGTTTCACCCGCATAAGTCTCGATTCCATGCTAATATCGGGATAAGAAGTATCCTTTGTCCTAATCCAGGTCTTGGTCTATCCATGTTCCAAATTTTATCCAAATCCGTTCAGCCATTTTAGCGTGAAAGTGTAACAAATAAACATACACTAAATCAAATATTTTCTCTTTATTAGTTTAGTAACGAGCTAAAAAACGACGACGAGATAAATGTAGGGTTCGATTAAATTCGAAACTATTTGGCCATTAAAAAAAAAAATTAGTTTCAGTTTCGGCCCCCTTCTTCCATCGGTCATCTAGACGCACTGCAAGTTACCATTCTTACAGAGTTGCTATTCCACCAATTCGCACTAAGCGTTTCCAAATGTCTTTTGTAATGCGCACAGCAAAAGAGTGTAACTCTGTACCTGCATCTGCGTTTCCGAACGCATACAACCCTAATCTCTTCACAGTGAGAGTGAACAGGCTTCTTCTGGGTAAGCGTAAGCTCACTCCACCGTCGACTCTGTCTCTGTCACCACTCACTTAGACTAGAGTCAAGATCAAACCCATCTTAAATAAAAAAATACTTAGATCAAAAACAAGATAATATATTTTCAATTACATTTGTTTCTTATAAAAATTGTTGATAAAAGTTACCTAATATAGTCACGCTATAATTGGAAATGAGCACATTCCCTTTATTTTTAAACGAAAGCTGCGGTTGAAAGTCCTTAATGGACGGACACTTTTAGAACCCATAAAAAGTTTCTTTTATCGGTTTTAAAAAGTTCGCTCGAATGGTTGTACGCAGTTTTGTATTTGTTCAGAGGTGAATGACACCGAAATAAAACTTAAACGAATTATGAGTTGTTACCATCTAGGGAATATTTGTAAGAAATACTTTTTATTAGAATTGTTACAAAGATAATAAATATGAACTACGTACAGACATATAAATACCAATCTATTAACTTCTTTATTTTCTAAACAAACAAATTATTTAGAACGATAAGAATTTTACAGAGGTTATACCACCACCGTCTACAGCTACCGGAAGCCCAGCGACAAGAAGTTCACATGCTTTTTCAAACGTTTTGTATGGATTTGCCGCACACGTGTGGCCGGTGGCGGCCACCCGCTACAATAGTACTCACCACTGCACCGCAGCAAGAGGCGACAGCAACCGGTGGTTGTGGCCGTTAGCTCGTGTACGCTTACCCTTAACATTTGTGTACCCCGCGGCTTACCGCAGCTTCCCGCGGTGTGCTCAAGTCGCGTTGTGACGAAATCAACGAAATGTGAGTAAGGGTATGAAAATAAGGTTCAAAATCATTTCCGCTTACGTTAATTCTATGCTATGCCATGCTGCGCCGTACTGCCCGGTGAGCTTTTAGGTGGCATCTCCACGGGCGAGAAAATCGCGGCAGTAGTCATGCGGTGTCATCAAATTATCGCCGTGATGCTAACGCCGTTTGAAGATTGATACATAGAGTTTCTATTGAATGTTATGGCACGGCGAGACTTTCGTTGCGATTCTCTCGCTCGTGGAGATGGCGCGTTAAGGTCAATCCGACCACACATTGCCAACATTTTGAATAAAATCTTTCTTTCTTTTTTTTCTTTTAAATACGTTGCCCCACGCTAGGAATTTCTCCTGTTTCGTGGGTGCGTTTACAAACATTTAAACTCACATACACAAACAGCCAGACCCGGAACAATTACTTGCAGGACACACAAATATTTGTTCCGTGCGGGAATCGAACCCGCGACACGCAGCGCAGCAGTCAATCACTTAACCACTGCGCCAACCGTGACAAAATCCGTCAAATGACAGCTCTAAGAAGGTGCCCGCTATGTGGGAAAGGAATTTGTTTGAAGGTACGCTTTTATGGACGGCGAAATTGCCGCCTGTCACCGATTTCATAGTAACATATATAGAAACTAGTCATGTCGCTGCGTTCTGTCATTGCGATTGTGCCACGTTGCCGCTGCGGTTTGCGTTTGCGGTCGCCGTCAAAGAGCACCTTAAAAGTGGGTTAACATTTTCGCTTCACGACCGTACGTTAAAAATATTTTTCGAATCTCGCAAGTCGAGGGGTTGAAGTTTACCTATATGCAAACTGTTTTTAAACAAGCAGCTTTATTCATGCCAGTGATTTTGATGACGTAATAAGGAAGAGAACAACGTCCATTATGGGTGGGTTTCGCGGAAGCTCTATCGGCATCCTAAAAACAACGTTTTACAAGGTTGACAACCCCTTTGTTAAGCACTGGGTGCGGACACGTGCCAACATAAGCACTGGGTGCGGGCACGTGACAACATGACATGTTTTGGGCCACGTAATTGTTGGTTGTTGTTAGGTAAGTTCGTAAGTTTTACTTACATAGTTTTTAAGTCGTTGTTACGAATATTATATAGATTATTTGTACTAAAGTAATATATACAGGGTGGCAGGGAAATCTACGCACAACCTGTTACCATTTTTTTTTGAGTGTGGGAAAACATCTAATAACTTCTGCCGCTCTTGGCGGAGCGGGCGGGCGTGTCAGACTCTTACAGACTAAAACCCACCCATGTTCCTTCGGTTGCCTGTGCCAGGGGCTACGGTAACCATTTCGGACTTTCCCGCAACCTTGCTTGCCGTTCGCAAGCCTGCGCCTACGGTGGCCGGGAATCGGCTTGGGATTCCAGACGCCCAGGGCATCTCCTGCGGCGACTAGGGGCGTGAGGGGGAGTTTTCTAAGAAACAGCAGTTATTTTATTGATAACCGACGAAAAGGACAATGCCAGAAACTGTATAGGGCTTTGCCCCATTCAATAAAAGTAATTTACAAGCATGCAATATGCAGCATCTAATTACTTATGTATTACTGACAACTAAAATTTTTTCCTAATGTCTGTAGAACTTGCGGCTTCTGTTTAAATCTAAAAACAATAATGACATTGGTTATAGGTTAGGTGCAGTTTATAATTGTCAAAATAAATTATTGATGTGTTATTACTATAGTAGGTACTATACTTAGGATTACCTAGGATACCTAAGATTCTGCTATTACAGGGACTACTTATTTAGGGTCAGTCCTAATAACATAATATCCTAATAATATAGTATTTTATTTTATTTATTATTAAGGCACATCAACAACACAAACACAAACATTTATAAATAACAGAGAACAGAGACATGGACTAGTGTTTACGTCAAATACAGACGCGCATAGCATTCACAACATAATAGAAGAAAAAACACAGTATTCACGTTACAAATAAAAAAGAAATAAATATAATAAAAGAACAGAAGGTCTAGCTGAAATCTCGGTAGTAGAGAGAATACCCTCATCGACTTAAACATTGACTAATTATATTATTTTGTTTTGTTGTCTTCAGTCTTACCCTCATATATAATAACATAATATATAATCACATATAATCTTAGATCTAAAACGCTTGGGATGGTCGTGGAAGATATCCAAATCATAATGATTGCAATAATGATTGCGGTCGAGAAGTCCGTCAGATTTAAAAGAACCGTCAACAATACTCCGCAAGCATAGTAAATCTATCACGCGTCGGCGTAGCTGTAAGCTTGACATATGGAAGAAATAATAATAGTATGACTAGGATGAATAAACCATATACTTAAATAAATAAAATAAATAAATAAATATCGTCTGACATTGCACACAGCACCATCTAGTTCCAAGATAAGCACTTAAGGCTTGTGTTATGGATACCAGATGGTTGATATACTACTTAAATACATTTTTTTTTTCGTAAATACATACATATTATAAATATACATCCATGACTCGGGTACAAATGTCCATATTCAACATACAAACATTTGCCCCTACCGGGATTCGAACCCAGGACCATTTGGTTTCGCTGACTACACTTAGCCACTGTAGCCACTACACCAAACGTGTCGTCATACTTATATGATTTATTTATTAATCTTCAAAATGAATTAACACATCATCGAGAAATGCTGCCGGCGCATCAATATCGACGACACGGTTGGCGCAGTGGTTAAGCAATTGACTGCTGCGTAACGTGTCGCGGGTTCGATCCCCGCACGGAACAAATATTTGTATGAACCGCAAGTAGTTGTTCCGGGTCTGGCTGTTTGTGTATGTGAGTTTAAAGGTTTGTAAACGCACCCACGATACAGGAGAAATTCCTAGTGTGGGGCAACGTTTAAAAAAAACAAAAAAAATATTTTGATGTCGTGCCCAACCAAGGTACCATATCATAAAAATCACAACAACAACCAACCGTCATAATGTGACAACAACAACCAACTGTCCTATTACCCACAACACAACTACAGCATTATCCCGATATGGCGTCAATAACAAGACTATAACTGCTAGGCTCCCTGTCAATCAATATATATGTAAAATAGTGTCTGTGGCTGATATGCCTAGACATAATTCTGCCCCTTATTAATAATGGATAGTTACCTCCAATGTGAGACACCGTCTCTTCAGAGTGTTCCATTTCTGTACACACCTCTATTAAATAAACACCATTTTCTCTAATATGTTCTCCATAATACGAACATGCTAGTTTAACTTGGTATAGCCCTAAAGATATGAGAATCAATTAATTTAAACTGAATATGGGAAACTGCTGCGATTGTGGTAGATTTCCATCAATCATAGAAAACATTGTTCTACGTCTATTTAAATTGTACTTATGGACAAATTGAGCCAAATGGTTGGGTCCATTTAAGAAATGCAATGCCCTTGAAATTAATTAAGGAGCATCTGGCCGGTCCTGAATCAGTGGATGAAAGCGATTAATCAAAGCCGCTGCAATAAGAAAATCAATCACTTAAAACAAGCTTGCCTAAACAATTTAAAATTCCGTTTAAAGCGGCCATTCACTACTTCCACTACCCATCTGCACAGTGTTACACATCGGCTCTTATTGGCCTGTAATGTTGTTTACTGTTTTTCGCCTTCATCCACTGTTTCAGGCTAGAGCTAGTATGCTAACAACGCTGTGGGTTTCAAAATCATGTGCTGAATTAATGGTTTCAGTTAGCGCGTAGATGCCCCTTCCCCTGCCTGTATATATGAATTCAAAACTGGTGCAATATCTATTGCTTCTAATTAAGTTTCACAAAATAACAAACAAATGTATGTACATTAACACCCACTCATGGAAACTATTGAACAAACATTCATTGAATGCATTGGTTCAAATTAGCAATAGGCATCGCAGCTTCATTCAGAGTGCAAATATTAGCTCGTTTTGTTTGGTATCTATAGTGTTATGCTGGTCTGCAGTAGGCGTGTGATTGTGGTAAATAATTAGAATTAAATGTTTGTTAAAATAACCAAAATATGTCACGGAATGCGATTTGGACTTGCGGCTTTAAATCAACCGATGTGATTTTTATATGATATACTAGTTTACTCCAGGACAATCTAGTTTGGCCTACGCCAAACCGGTGTATCCCACACGTGTCAGGATATACTAGTTAAACTAGGCCAAACCGGTTTATCCTACATGTGTCAGGATATACTAGTTTAGCCCAGGACTATCTAGTTTAGACTAGGCCAAACCGGTTTATCCTACATGTGTCAGGATATACTAGTTTAGCCCAGGACAATCTAGTTTGTCCTAGGCCAAACCGGTTTATCCTACACGTATCAGACAATACTAGTTTAGCCCAGGACTATCTAGTTTGGCCTAGGCCAAACTGGTTTATCCTACAAGTGTCAGGATATAATAATTTTGCTCAGGACAATCTAGTTTGGCCTAGGCTAAACTGTGACACAACACCTTGTACAAAACAAGTTTTTTGAAAAAAAAATTGTCTTTTGACAATTTCATTACATGTGCGAGGTTTGTTTATAGATAATCTCTTTACTTTTTCAACGTATGAGTAGGTACCTACATTGTAAACGGTCCAGGTTCAGATGTCATTTGTGCAAAAAAGGTGATTTTCAGAGGTCTTTACTGAATTTGTTTCTTAAAAAAAATTGTTTTATTAAATGGAAACCTTGATATAAACCACAAGATATCTGTGTGTTCGAAATATCTGAAAGAAAATTTGTTATAACTCCATAATCACGTACGAGCGTTTGTATGGGAATTATGACGGGTTGGCCGCTCTTAACCGAATAGAGGTGACATTAAGGGCAAACAAGCTAAGACATCCGTAATAATAATCCAATATTTAAATGTACTTACAAACCTCCAAATATAAAGAGGCTTGATTTTGCGATTTCAAACATTTTCCTATTTCCCAAACCCAATATAAAACAGGAAAACATGAAAATAAAACCGTAATTACCTTTTAAGATACTGGAAACAACAAAATCTTTGGCATATAACATTAACAAGGTCTTCCTTCATATAATTAGTGAACGCCCGAGGCTTCCTTAGTATGTAGGTAATGTTGGTATGTGCATTATTACGTTGAAAGTTCGAGTACACACCCATGTTGTTGATCTAAATTATCCCGGCTTACCTCAAGATGTTGCGGTAAACTTTATTTTGCCTTTAAATTCTGTAAGTGAAGCTCGTGTAAGAAAATAGCTCGACAGAAAAAACTTAAGGGACCTTGCAATGTTCCACCGTAAAGTGAATGAGTGCCTGTGCAATAATACAATTACAGGCATATGAGACATTTCGGCTTTATTTCAGGGATGGCAACGCACCAGCAGTGATCGAGAACCTCAGATGATTGAGGCAACGGTGACCACTGGCCATCAGGTGGTGGTCAGGACCATCATCAGGTACCTATAACACTCGCCTTGGTGCTTATGTGCCCGTTACACTTTTCTCAGCCACTGCAACTTCTGCAAGCCAGAATTCAATAGCTATCTATGCAATATTCTATGTTATATGTTAGGTGGTTTTGGTTTCCGCACTTAGTCCTTCAGGTGGACTATAGTGCGTGGTCTAACCAATATTTTTATGTCACACTATAGTAGCGTTCTACACGGGCAGTTTGTGGGTCAATTATACGCAGAAGGCTCTAGATGCTCTAAGGGTGCAATATAATAATGGCTTCAGGGTACTGTTGAGGTTGCCCCGATTCTGCAGCGCGTCTAGTATGTTTGCTGTAGCAAGAACGGATGACTTTTATGCCATTATGAGGAAGAAGAGCGCATCCTTGATAAGCAGAATGAGGAGTAGCAGCAACAGTATTCTGAAAACCCTAGCTGAACAACATGATGCGCCAATTCTGAGACACTCTGTACGGTTGCTTGTGCGGCAGTGGTGATCAATAAGTTTGTGTACTTAGGATAGTTACTAACCCTTAGATGATAAGTATTGTACTAACCAGTGGACCAATGTTGTCAGATGCTTTAAATAAATAATAATAAATAATATAGTCCTTCTTCCGAACCTCATAATATGTTCAGCATCTTGGAATATAACATCTTCGCTTTCACGACAGCAAAGTGTGACCTATTTCCCAGCCGGGTACATATATATAAACTAACATTACATGCATGGTACAATTCCTTTTACTACCACAATATCTGATGACCGCGTGGAATGTCGCAGCATTTATCTTAGTGATTGTACACCCAAACGACCCCCAAGATGTCTGGGAATTTAAATAAACCACTATTTCTTGGGTATTACAGAATACAGATGATCGGGAGAAGGACTGCTTGGTTACTTTTCATAATACCAGCTGTGATGTAAGTAAATGAATAAGAACATGGTGTATTTTCCAATCGAAAGCCATAAACTTTACACCCAAAGGGGGGCAGAGCTAGTAGATGCTTGTTTGTTCTTCTCCATAGGCACCTACTATGCTTTGGAATGCGTAACTAGCTGCATCTTTCTGACCGACCTATCCCTTGACAATTCAAAAGTGCCTGTAATTGGTTTATTTGAAATAAACGCTTTGAGTTTTAGTAACAAAATCGTCAATCATTCAGCTAAACACAGCCAAAAGACAAAACTTATGTCCATTTACCACGGTCATTAAATCTTAGGAAATCACATTTAAAATCCTCACTATCTTACAATAAGTCTACACACTTCACGTATTTGCAAAAGTAACTAAAACGTGTTCAACACTTTTTCACAGAAAGAATTTGCATGACAATGATATGACTAGCTCTTTTACATCTTTCTTTTTATTCATGATTATATTTACATGCACTAAAGAACGTTGATCTTTCCGGACCTTCTAAAACACCCTCTACTTGGTCCCCGCGGATAGTCACCGCTAGGAGAGGACGGAGATTTATACGTTTTACCGTGATTGTCATGGGAGGGATGCCAAATGGGCGGTTTTATTATCATCCAGAGAACAGTCCTGTGACTGTAAATTATATGCGATGTTGTACGAGATACATCGTAAATATATTATTTATTATTGATCTCCAGTGTTTCGAGTATTGGATTCGTAGATGGTTATGTGAGAATTGTAAGATAATTGCTGTTAAAAGTCAAAATGCTCAGTTAGCAGTGCACTCTATTTAGTCCTGACAAAGAAAATATCGTGACATCCCTTCTACATGCACTGTTAAAAAGTTGACTCAGATATTAGCAAAGCGTCATCAGCCTGTAACGTTCCCACTGCTGGGACACAGGCCTCCTTTCTGTGAGGAGTGGGCCGTAATCCAACAGGCGGGTCCAGTGCGGATTGTTGCCTAACACATCGCTTTGAACAACGTGTACTTCGTGATGTCTTTGACAAAGTTATGTGTTATTGCACGCCTCATAACGCGAAGCGGGTGAGGTAGTGCTTTACTCCCGACTCGTCAAGGTCAAGCAATTTTGTGATGTTCAAATGTTTCTATCACAACTATATTGCATTTATACAATAATATGAGTAGATGTATAAATGGTTAAATTTAACCAACAACACTTCAATTAAACCATTTTATACTTTCTAAAAAATATTTTATGTAGCTACTTTGAAAAAAATACGTTTTGAAAAAAAATTACCTGGACGTCCTGATGTCTGTACGCTGATTCTGTATGTACCAACGATAACTGCCGAAAAAAAATTATACATCGAGACCGGGCTTTTTTATTAGTTCCGGAATTCGGTGAACTGGTGCCGTATTTCATATCAGTAGCCAAGTTTAAGTAGGTTTATTTAAAAATGTTTTTTTATTAAAATTCACTATGATAAGTACATACGTACAAAATATAAAAACTTTTCTTGCAATTGTTTTATTTTTATATTACTAATCAAATACATGATTTATTATTTTATTAAAATAAATGAGCGTTTTGAGGCCTGTACTTTTGGATTTTCCAAACTTTTTCAAATAATCCGGTAAGCAGTACGATTTATGTCTATGATAGTAATAATTTACTAAGAAAACCCACCTCTGTATTTTCCAAGCTAGGTTATTATTTTGACAACTAGCTTTATATTTCTGACTGACCGACCACCTGACAATTCAAAAGTGCCTGTAAATGGTTTAATTGAAATAAATGATTTGAGTTTGAGACAGTTGCAAACTTAATCATTCTACAATGTGAATGACATTCACTGTGGAGTTAATTTTTTGCTGTGGACGATTCCGTATAAATGTACTTATAAATATATTAAACAAGCTGTTCTTGCCCGGCATCATCCGGGGTGAAATTCATACAAAAATAGCATCCAAATTTCATTTCCGACATTCCCAGTGGATTTTACAAAACATTCCTTTCATATGAACCTTGTCCTGACTGACAATTACAATCACATCAAGTAAAGAATTAGCCAAATAGAACTTTGAAGTGATGCGCGGACAATTATTTTTGGCAATAGATTTTTTTTTATATACTCGTAGATTAATATTAGGTAGTAACGAAGTATTTTTGTCCGTTCGTATGTTTGCCTGGATATATCTCCCAGTTTGACATAGAAACGGCTGAACGGATTTAGATGAAATTTGGCACACAGATAGCACACAGTTTATAACCCGGATTACCACTTAGGGTACATTTAACCCCAGCAGTACGTTCCCGTGGGATATATTCCGACAACCACACGGGTGAAGCCTCGGATAAAAGCTAGTATACACATAAACCTCTGGATTCAAAAAACCATAGTATTGTTTAGTTATTACTAAAACTAGCTTCAATTTTCTGACTAACTGACTGACTCTTGACAATTCAAAAGTGCCTGTAAATGGTTTAATTGAAATAAATGTTTTGAGTTCAAATCAAATCAAATTATTTAATACAGTTGGGTATAAACAGATGTAAAAAATGAATGTAAAGTAGGTACTTTGTGTCTGTTTGAGTTTGAAATTATTATTAAGGAACGTTTTCTGTTTATCAATGCAACTGATACCAATTGTGTTGTATACAAGGAACCCGGAACTAATTTCAATAAGGCTGCTTGACATTCAATAATGGACCCTTTTCACTTCAGTTTCGTAGATATTATTGGCAAGCTATTATACTGTATAAATAATTTGTATTGATCGTGAAAGCGACGACGGCGACGCTATTGATAGGCAGTGGTCAATAGAATCTTCTATCATCATATTTATTTAGTGTAGAATGAAATGGTTGTAATTATAGTATGGGAAGTTAATGGTTTTGCAAGGTACCAACCAACTTAAACTGTCCGTATATTCAAAAAATAACTGTAATTTTTTGACAGTTGTATGAATTAGCTCGGCGACATTTATGTCTTCGTATCTTTGTTTAAACTAAATATATTATATGAATAATTAATTTCCCCATCAATAAATAGAAATATAAAGGAATAATCATACTTTTCTTTAAACCCTCGAAACATCCTAACGGCTGGCTAACTTTAAAACACAATCCATCTTATTACAAAACACGATCTAACTTTAGCCCAAGCCTAAATCTTCTAGCCAGTTTTTGTATTTCGAACTTTATGGCGACTTTAGTAAAGTTCCTAATACAAAATTGACAATCTAAAACCGGTCTAAGTTGTCAGTTTTGCAAAAGGAACTGTATTTCGATTTCTGTTAGGTTCTTATTTCAAAAACAGTATCGATGGTTTAAACCATGTCTTAAGAAACCTTGTTTTGTAATGATAACAAGTCTGTCTATCGACTGGTCTAGGTAGCACGATGGTTTTATAAGCTAGGTTTGTTTTTTATAAAATCAAAATGGCGGATTTTAGACGTCATTATTTAATGTAACGAAACACATTTTTAGTATACATAACCATAATCATTGTGGTATCAAAATAAAGGGCTTGAGGAGACGATTCCAAGAATATGACACTCTAAAAGGTGGTAAAAATCTTTTTATAGCATGTTTATCAATACTTATTGGCATTTAAACAAACATCCATTAAAAACCACAGATAAAAATAGTTACAAACAAAATCTTCTCTAAATCCCATGATTTTCAAATATCGACACAAAGCATTATGCTGTAGTCTCCGCCTTCAGCGCCAATTGTACGAATCGTTATACATTCATGAGCACTCTTTGACGATTCGTTGTTTTTTACCAATCAGACATAATCTAATCTTCTACACAAATATTCCTACGTTCACGTATGAATATTTGCAAGGATTGGAATATTTTAACTTTGCGAACATTATTGGCTCAGAAACTAGAATTTTTTGTTGAATTAGAAATACTATATGGAGCAGATATTTCTTTTGAGAATAATTTAATTGAAACTGAAGATAAGTCAGGACGTCATCAGTTTCAATTACAAAGTTTATTTTCTTGCTTATGAAATAACATCACGGCATTTATACTTGGGTACATTGGAATTGACAAAATGTATTGTTTCAAAACAAAAATGTTCTTTATAGCGTTACTTTATGCATTTAAAATTGAGTCTTGTTGCATTGAAATAAGATAAAATTTTCTTTCGCTCGATTTGCGGTCAAAATTGCAAAATATATAAAATTTGAAAAAAATACCTATATTAATAGTTACTGAAATCGATTCAGTAGTCAATTATCAACTAACTACTTTCAGGACTTGCGTTTATTCTGTTACACGTTGTAGGTATGCTTCATCAAAGTTCTCATACATAGTTATCATTTATCAAAACGACAGTGTCTTTTCTCGAATTTCATCTAAAATTCGCACGAATTGACTCGCCCGAAACGGGTGAATAATAAATAGTATATTATTGTCTGTAGGCGATTCGCACGATGTTAATTTATTTGTTGACAACTCCAAAAATACGCGATTGGTAATTAGTACATTTTAAATTTTATTAACGTTTTCTTAAAAAATAAAAATAAAAAAATAATTTTATGAAATAAAGTTAATAAAAAGTACACTAGCACACAGAAGTGATAAGAGTAAAATATTTTGTAATAAAATGATGTTTTAATAAAGATAAGTTTGAATAATATCCAACATTATATTTATCAAAACATCATTTTAAGACAACAATTTCAAAATTGTACATTCGCTCAGAAAGTTTATAGATTACAATTTTAATACACATAAATCAAGATAGATGAATCATAGATATTATTAAAGTAAAATAGTCTGGTGACGCCTCCACTAAGCGGCACTATATCTGATTCTAATGGACAAAACTTAATATTATACTTATTAGTTTGTTAGTATTATATTTATTACGTCATACGTTTATTTGTTTAACCATTTATGTACACACATAAATATAAACAGACAAGAAGAAAATAACAGAAAAATAGATACGAAGGTGGTGCTTATTTCTAATGAAATCTCTTCCAGCATACCTGCGATAGGATAGTAGATTTAGAAATGTAGACAGCGTGTGTAAGAGTAAAAGAGAAAATAAAATACATGAAATCAATAACAATTTACTTAAGAAAATAAAACAAATAATATGAGAATATACATACATACATACAAACATACATACATACTTCTAAAATAAATAACACTAGAATATTAATATATACGCAACTATGACGAAGTGGAAAGATAGTGTTCTTTATAACTTCTTAAATTATTAAATTCTTGGAAGAAATGTACTCGAACAAATTTAGCCGTGGCCGGTAACATTTCGAGGTAGGTTCTTACATAAAATAAGAAGTATAAGAGCCTTAATAAGTAGGTATCTACTTATCTATAATAACATTACAAAAATATAGAAATATATATTTTCCTTACTTAGCTCTAGCACTTACAAATATTCACATTATTGATCTAAATTCACAATAATGGTTTAAAACCAATTAATTTTGCTCATATAGCATCAATGGTCATTTATGTCACATTTTGTTCAGAAAACTAGAACACGCTCTCTGACCTCATGTTCGCGCGACGATAGCTTTGGTTAGGACACGGTCTAAATTGAATTAATTAAATAATATAATAATCATTAAAATTTGTTGACTTTTGACAGATAGGAAGCTTGAGACCTGGAGAAGGACTTAGGCTACTTTTCGTCTGAATATTTGTATTAAAAAAATTTAAAAATACAAAATCAACGCAGACAAAGTCGCAGGCGACAGACAGCTAGAACACTATGTAACAGTAG
Source organism: Brachylomia viminalis (assembly GCA_937001585.2). NCBI lineage: Eukaryota > Metazoa > Arthropoda > Insecta > Lepidoptera > Noctuidae > Brachylomia > Brachylomia viminalis. The sequence goes on along the minus strand of OW443305.2, from coordinate 4,238,156 downwards.
TTAGGTACACACGGCTTCTCGTGCCAAGCTAAACGCCAAAACGCTACGCCACTAAATCAATCCCTGAAACGTGTTCTATGAGCTACAGATTAGCCGACTACAGCAATTTGTGTTCATGCTGGCGTTTCTGCATGAATAACCGTTTTACTAGGAAGGTTAGGTATGCATTGGTAGATGTAAAAAGAGGTGCTCGTGGCTAAGTATAATAACATCTGCACGGGATGATCGATCAGGTTAAGCTACGCTTGCAGAGATTGTCCGTGGAGTTGGAGAGCCTCGGAAAGCACGTTAAGCCGTCAGTCCCGGCGGTCATTCGTGGATCTATGGCAATCGTTACGGGTTACCAGAAGCTCGAAAGTCTGACCACCCGTCTTACCGAGGGTATCTTAAATTATTACCCAGTAACTGGATTGGGGAGGTCGTATAGGCAGTCGCTTCATGTAAAATACTGGTATTCAGCTGCATCCGTGGCTGAAAGTCCTCCCCAATATAGTTGAAAAAGGCTATGATGATAGTAGATATATCTAAATCATATCATATATCACAATGTAAACACGTATCTCATCATTTATCCAAATTAGGCTGAGAATCAGCACTTTTTTAACGTCAAAATGACACAACCAACACACACACCCTTCACAACTTCCTAGTGTTAGCCGTATTTAGCTGCGAAGAAAGAAATATTGGTTTATTTGTCACAGAAATACGTGCATACAAAAAAGATAATTAGCCCTAATAATAAAGAAAAATAAAAACAAAATAGATCTATAATCACGAGCACAAAACAGAAATAGTCGACAGTTGCACGTCATGACTGTGACAAGAAGGCACCCACTCAGCATGATGCTCAGCGATGATTTTCAGTAGTTACCCGAAAAGGACGTACGGAAACCAAGTCAGGTTCAATTATTAGTACTCTAATTAACAAAATAAAATAAACAGTAACCACTTTGAATACTAAGCAACTTCTTAAACAACCAATTATATTATTAAATAACATACAAATTTATTAATCCGCAGGCTTTACCGTGCGTGCATAAATAATGTACCACCCACACAAAACATATATTAGACAAGAAGAAGCTGCGCAACAAACTCCTCAGCAACACATCAGTCTGTAAAGTTATAAGAACTTGATTCAATACAATGGTATGCGAAGTAATCTACGAGTAGGTACATCTATATCAGAATCAGGGGATCCTGCCGTTTTGCCAAAAAAAAAATTGGCAAAATTTCATTAGCCAAACAAATTTTAGCAACTTTTTTTTACACCAATGCAATGGTTGGAATGATTTTAGTACGCACATTTTAATTTGGTCAAATTTTTACTTGGTAGAATATATTATCAAGGATAATGTCATTTAGGCATTTGGTGTTTAATCAAATGATTTATTAAAGCAAACAATCTTTAGACAACCATTTGATGACATTTGCGTACTTCTTTGTAAGTTTATGTGCTTGAATTTGTCTGAAACAAGTCAAATTTATGGTTACTTGTGGAACTAGAGAGTAGGTTATTTATTATAAAAAAATGGTTAGGTTAGGTTAAAACTGTGGCCTCCTAGATACAAGAGCGAAGCGCGCGGTGCCGCGGCAGCGGCCTGCGAGTGCCAGAAACGACTAGATTATATAGAAAAAAATATGGAATTAAATTGAACTAGTTAGACAAGAACAATTATTAAAAAAAAAACTACTAACTAAAAAAAAATACTTCCAGAATAGTTAATATTAATATTATTATTTGGCAAATTTTATTTTGCGTAAAATGAGTTCATTCCAACTGAAATATTTGACTACATAAAAATTGTTAAAAGTACTAGTTGGTAAACAAGTTATTGTTTAAACGTTCACTTGCCAAACATTAGGTTTGCGTTACAATTGTTTGTGAAGAGAATTTTTGCTAAGTAATAATTTGGCAAATGAAACTAACGCGGAGAATTGTTTGGGAAGTCACAACTTGGCAATTTATTTTCGGTGAAACAAGGGAGACCCCAGAATCAGAATGCTTTATTTATAAACATAGGTCAAATTACAACAGTGTGCGAGATGTTACAGATTGGTAGATCCTCTATGGTTTGCCTAGAGTCGTACAAATATATTTAATCAATATAGTCGAATTTTTTACTTTTTAACACAAATTCAACTTTTAAGACAAATCTTGGTGGTAGAATTATATAAACTTTCACAACAGTAATAAAGTCAATATTAATAGGTACATGCATATCAATACAGATTTTAAATACAATCAATTTCAATAAATGTCAAATAGATTAAATTACATGTTATATTAATGCTAATGTCAAACAAAATTCAAAATCTTCAAAATAGGTGAGGTGATGTACAATTTTCTGTAGCAGTAATTATAGAATTGTCGCTCAAATATTCCTGTAGTGAGTAATAGCATATATTCATCAAAATTTTTACAAATCTATATACAGGGTTACTGATAACTCGAGGTATTCCTTGCAGGACGTTTTAATAGGGTTAAAATGCAACAATTTTTTTGTTTTTTTAATTTTTTTTCACTAGACAACTTTTTGTATGAAGTAACAGCAAAAATCACAAAAAAATAAATTGTTGTTTAGTGATATTATTGCCAAGGTTTCTGGCATTTTTGAACTTTTAATTATGAACAAAGATATTAAGACTACATCAACAACATCAACTATGATATTTAGTTAAATTTCAGTACAGTCGCGCTGTAAATCTTTTTTAAATTGGCTCCAAATGATTTAATCTGGGATTTTTCATAAAAATACTGAAAATGTAACTAACTCAAAAACTACTGAACTTCGGTAGAACATTTGGTGGCTTAATTTGTTGCATTTTAACCCTACTATGACGTCGTGCTATTTAATAATAGAGCTGAAGAGTTTGTTTGTATGTTTGAACGCGCTAATATCTGGAACTACCGGTCGGATTTGAAAAATGTTTTGCATTTGATAGCCTAATTCTTGAGAAACACAACACGCTTAACATCACGCTAGGACCCTTAGGAGCCGCGCTAAAAGGAAAGAAAGTCGGAAAGAACGCTAAGCGAAAACGAAGTAATAGCGCAGAGGGGCGATGCGATGCGACGGGGGGGGGGGGGGGGACTAGAAACTTCACGCGGACGAAGTCGTGGGCTAGTTAACGCTATACATAGATTTAATGATTTTGATTTCTTTGTTTTTTTTATTTTTTTGTAATTTTCGTCTTGTTTGTGCATTTTTTCTTTTAAATTTATTATTAGACTTTTAAAAGCACTTTATAGTAGTAGATAAATAGTGAACTACCGACACTCACATCTACTTACAATAAATACTTTATTTGAGCAAAACGGACTTTTGTATCTAGAACAAAAATACTCTTTTGTGTTTTATATGAAACCTATTTATTAACCCAGCCATTAATACACAAGTATTTATTATCCCAACAAATGCTTTCGGCAATCATCTCCCTTTTTATGTGACAACCTCATCCTGTTTTCCGAAAATAATATAAGGTAATGTTGCCAGAAACGGCACAATTATTTAGTTTGGCAACTATTTTTGTGGTATTATGTCTTAATATTTTTAATGTTTTATGCTATCTATTATGGTTGTTATTTATCGTTATTCGCAGACAAAATAAACGCAACTTTTTTGTTCTATTCAGATCTAATACAAACCTTTCAAAATGAGTTAGTTTCTAAACATAAACCGCCTTATTACAAAATAAGATGTATCTTCAGACCCAGGTTTAAACCATAGAGCCATCTTTTAATTTTGAACTTTATTCCGACTACCGTAAACTTCTGATTACAAACTGACAACTTAGTACCGGACTAAGTTGTCACTTTTGTATGAAAAGCTGTATTTCTATCACAGCTAGGGTCTTATTACAATAACTGGCTCGAAGGTTTAAACCATGACAGAAGAATAACTACGTTTTGTTCTCTCAATCCCATAATTTTCAAATCTCGACACATACCATTATCACAGATTACTAAATAGTTACTACGTAACCATTATGCTTATGTTGGTAGTTTTGTAAATAGAACAGCCGGTCTATTCTGTAAAAATATCACCGCGAAAACTTAGGTGAAGGGAGCTGTCATTCCACCGGAATGTCATTATTGACAGCTCATTGCACCTACATTTTCACGATGATTTGTTACAGAATAGACCGGCTGTATTTATATAACAGCTAGATTCTTATTCCAAACACTGGCTCAATGTTATAAACCACGTCAGAACAAAACCTCGTTTTTGTAATAAGACCTAAAATGTTCACCATTAGACACACACACACACACACACACACGCAAACACATCACACACACACACACACACACACACGTTCACATTAGCAAACGCGCGCTGAACGCGTTTATTTACGCGAGAATTGACGTACTACATACACGTGACAGACAATTCAATGGTCCACTTGTATGTCTTTGGTGGGCACGTTTGTCGCGCGTTAACAAATATAGATACACGTGAAAAGTCTATCTGTGTTTGGTTTACGATCCACGTTACGCGGCTTTTCGGGTATACCTATTTTATAACGAGTTAGCTTAATAAACAGAAAACTAAAGCGTGTCTAAAATATTTAAGAGTTGCGGCATGTGTTTTTGATCATTGATTTTTTTAATAACGTATACCTAAGTAATTTTGGAAACTATCATTCATCGACATTATAAATGATAAGGAGTATGTTTCAGACTTGTCCCAAAAATAAAGTAAAATAGAAGGCTATGTATAAGAGAATTTATCCAATATCTCCAAGATTAGTTTCCACAGAATTAAAAGGGCCTCAGGCGTATTTTCCAATTTGTTCGAGAAGACTAACTGAAGAGTTAAATAATGAAGATGTTCCATCTAATAATGAAAAATGTTCTAGAATTTTCCACAATGCTCTTTCAAATTGGATTTCATCGCTTGATAGGCCTAATCATAGTTTGAAAGAACTATTCTCTGGGATATTTTATTTTTAAGTAACTGATTTGCCTACCTACACAGATCGAACGTGTCTAGGAATCAAGGTATTTAAAAAATATATTTTATTGCCCTATTTAAATTAAATAAAAAAGCCTATTTAGATTGATTAAATCAAATGTGTTCGTATGTGTAGATCGACGTCATACTGAGACTTTTAAATAATAAACACTTTTAGATTTTTGCTTATGCTGGATTTTTCACCTTACTTCGTCCTGACATAAAATGTGATAAAAATTAAAGTTTTGTTAGGTTTTTATTGCGTAAAATAAACAATGAATCCATAGACACTTTATATGTGTGTAGTTTAAAATATCGCTGACCAGTGTGTAGGCATGCTGACTGTATTATATAACTTGACAATGGTGCCGATTCCCTTGTTCACCAACTAAACAAAATTTAAGTTGAGTGCATCTTTTTCTTTCTATTTCATTATGAAAAGAACAGAAGATACATATTAGTTTAGTCCTGTCAAATTAGTCAGCACCTGACGTAATTTGATGTAATTTTAGTAGTCAACTTTTTAATCACGTCTAAACTTGTATGGAGTAGTGTCAGGCGCTGATGAATTTGACAGGACTAAACTAAAATTTATCTTCTGTCCTTTTCTTAATGAAATAGAAAGAAAAAGATGCACTGAACTTAAATTTGGTTTAGTTTGTAAACAAGGGAATCGGTACCAATGTAACTTTTACCTTACCAATATGTTGGACAGAATTTATTTATTTATTAAAACTTTATGCACAAGTAAAACAATACTGCGGACTTAATGCCTGAGGCAAGAATTGACTAATGGTTAAGGAAGACACCGGTTAAACCTGAGTTAATTCAAAAAACGCAAACCCGTATTGAGCAAGTTAAATTTTCCTCTGCATGAGCATATACCCTTTCAGTGGGTCAATTGCAGACTGACATTAATTGGCTACCGATCTACCAATTAATAACTACACAAAGCTAATTAAAAATCAAATTATAACAGGAATAAATTGCGTATTATGAGTAAAATATACGTTCAATAAATAAATCAACGTATCTACTGACTAGTAATTAAAATATCTGAACGCAGGCGTCATGTTGTCATATGATATATCGTAACTATTCAATTAACTTACTAAATAAGTGTTGGCAGTACCTAATATGCTAATGGAAAGATAACAAAGTAATTCAACTTGAGATGTATTTTTAATTTTAACGTAAAATTCGGCAAGGTATTATTGTGCTTTTAATTAGTATTATCTCAGTAGCAGCTCGGTGTCTTTATTTGTGCACGAGCGATAGCAATCGACTTGCCGTCTCATCTACAAAAATATACCTATGCGGAAAAATATAATTCAGAAAAAATATTGTTTGCAATAATAAGTGTATAAAATTAAAGTGTAAAAATGTGCGAGGAACAGTGTGTAAAATTCACTTAAACCTTCATAGAAAAGGGAGGATCCTCCGACCAGACGGGTGTCGTGTCTGGTGGGCAACTGCCTAATGACTGATGTCGGGAAGTTGTATAGTAATTATGCTAGTCGCGCGGTAAAATCTGCTTGCGCGATGCAGGATTTGCGTGACGTCAGTATGACGCGCAGCTCGCACGTGGCGATGTAGATACCGCTACAAGTGAACAGAAAACATTATTGAAACTTCACACAGACCGCCCGCCCGCCCGCAGCTGACTCTTGAACTTCTGAAAAGTTTGAAACATAAAAAAAAGTATGCGCAGTATCAGTGTGCACTTGTGCAGCCGACTGCATGAACAGGAACTTTGATCTGTAGGTACCTTATATTAAGATTCTTAATAGAACAAGATACTTGATCCGAATTTACGATTGATTTATTTTTCATTCGACCTGAAGTTTTGTACCACATTCCAAAAAAATCTTAGTTTATCCCATATCACTATTGAAGTTGTGCTTCGTCCCAAATTACGATTACAGTTAACAAAACAAAAAGTACATATTAGATTTTTTTTTTAAACAATAATTTAATAATAAATCAATTCTAAACATTTAGGCATAAATCATCTTTTTTATCCGGTATCACAATCAAGATCACAGATAATTATGGTATAATAATCATCATCATTACTACAGTTTAAATATACAGAACAGTCAGATCTGTAATAAGCAATATTTAAGACATTATAATTTTTAATTGATTAATTATTTTAATATTATTTTTTTAAATTTAACTTTAATTTTTTAAAGTTAATTGAAAAATTTACCGATCAACCATTAAATGAGAGTATCAAAACAAAGGTTTAAAAAACAATATTTTTTTTAAATTTCAAGAACACCAAGCACCATTTAAAATTAAATCAACAATCAGTACTAACGAAAAGTCGAAACATTTTTGATTATTACACAATCATGGCTAGAACAAGCATTTAAAAAATCAACATTCATAAATAAAATTTGGAGCAACAGGAAACCAAGAGTTAAAGAAAACATCTAACACAAATAGTTGATTGATGTTAAATATTTTATAATATGTAAACCTTTTTTGCCGATTGTACAAAAAAGTAATTTTGGCACATACAAAAAAAAATATGGGCCGTAGAAGGATATGCCGAAGCGAGAATAAAAATAATTAAAATGATATTTCGGGACGAAGGAAGCATATTGTTTGGGACGACCCAGGAGTTTTTTTTTTATGTAGGACAAAACTCAGTGGGACCAACGAAGAATAAATCCTTCGATTAAAGGATAGCTAAATATTTTTTTTTACTTAAAAGGACAATTTTAATTAAATGAAGAGCCATTTGTGAGTCATGAATTTCCAAGCAAAAACTTATCTTTGACCAGACACACAGTTATCAGCACCATCTGCCTAGCTTTATTAACTACTAGCTACCCGGCCCTGCTTGGCACGGCTTTTCAACTTGACAAAACATTTTTTCTTAATTTTAATTATCTAAGCTGAATATTAATAATGTAATAGTGTGAGTCTTTCTAATGTGCATATATCGAAATGTACTATAATATTATCTATGCTTAATTTTAACAACGGTTTTTTTTTATCTATATTATTTTTTATAATTTAAAAAAATTTTGTTCTGTGACCCCAGTGTAAACAAAAAAGTGTAACTTTTAAACTAAATGATCTATCGTGATGAAACAAGCTCCATAATGGTTGGAAGTAATTAGGCGTCCTCATAAAATGAAAGTTGTGGAAAAAACCACCCCCTAATTGAAAATAACCGTTTTTTTTTTGCGAAAATCTGTTTTTTTTTTTCATGCATTTTTACAATAATCGTATAAATTCTCAATAAGACGCCCCCATTACCTAAAGTTTTTATTACATTAAGTTATTTTTCATTGTATTAGCCACATATTGGTAAAAATTGCATGTTTTTAACTCAATCCCATCATTTCTGATCGACTGTTAAAGAAAGGCCCAGAGCACGGCTACGCACTATTGTTTAGAAGGTAGATAGCCTTTTTTTAAATAAAAAAGAATTTAGTTTTTTTTTTCTTTCGATAAAATTAAGTATAGATTCCCTCATTTCGTTATGTGCACATTATAAAGACTCGCAAGCCTTCCGATATAAATTCTTTATATGACGGACGGTGAAACCTGCATCAAAATCATCAGTTTAGAAGAACATCGCGATCAAACGGACAGACTCGAAAAGTGATATCCATTTATAATAAACTGGCTTGTGCCTGTGACTTCATCCGCGATAAATTTCTTGTTCCCCGACCCACCCCGTCGCATCTTTTCACCTGCCCGCGCATCACTTCGTTTTCGCTTAGCGGTCTTTCTGCCTTTATTCCTTTTGCTCGGCTCCTAAAGGTCATAGCGTGATGTTAAATAGCCTATAACCTTCCTCAAGAACTGGGCTGTAGTGTATCTACATTGCCACATGCGAACTACGTCACACTGACGTCACGCAAAATCCTGCATCGCGCAAGCAGAGTTTACCGCGCAACTAGCTTATACATGGGGCACACTAAAAGTTTTGCACTTCTAGCTAATCGGAACTATTTGAATTTCGAATGTTATATTTTTTTAAACGTTGCAAACTTCTTAGTAATAAAAAAAAAACAATTGGCGGGAAATCATTTGTCAATTGTTTTTTATCACACATCAAAGTTCTACGTACGCAACGAAAATGGAATTAAGTCGAAAAGATTTTAGAGCGATGATTTTTTTATGATTTTAAAAGTTCTCTCTCTCCGCAAGACTGTGCCGCTCGTCTTCAAAATGCTTTTGGGAGAGAAGCACCTTGTTTGAGCACCGTGAGGCGATGGTTTGCTGAATTTGAGAGAGGTCGAGTTTCTTTACATGACGAATTTCGTGGTACTGTTAAGCGGCTAATTGAAGAAAACCCGCGGATTACCTATGAGACAATTCGAGGACTATTGGGGATTGGTATGAGCCAAATTCAGAAATTTTACACGAAGAATTGAAAGTTCGGAAACTTTGTTGTCGTTGGATCCCTCAGGAAATGACAGCGGAGCAGAAGCGGGCTCGCGTGGAATGGTGCTCACAGATGCTACTGAAGTACGACCACGGACATTCTAATGCTGTTTATGACATTGTCACAGGAGACGAAAGGTGGATTTATTGTTTTGAACCCGAAAAAAAACAGCAGTCGTGTGAATGGGTGTTTGAAAATGAGAACAGGCCAACAAAAGTAAGTCAGGCGAGAAACGTTGGTAAAAAAATGATCGCGTTCTTTTTCTCTGCTACGGGTCCCATCTGTACAATTCCACTTGAAGACCAAAAGAGTGTTAATGCCGAGTGGTATTCTACCATTTGTTTACCCAGGGTGTTAGAAAAAGTTCGCGAAAGACGACCCAAATGCCGCGTTCTCCTACATCATGACAACGCTTCTTCACACACGGCCAACAAAACAAAGTCATTTTTAGCTTCCGAAAAAGTACAACTCGTCACCCATCCTGCGCAAAGCCCCGACGTAGCACCCTGTGATTTCTGTATTTTCCCCAAAATCAAAGATTTGATGAGAGGTTTCACTTTTACCAACTTCGAAGAGGCTGTTATAGCGTTCAATCAACACGTAGAAAACATGCCTTCAGATCTGTAGTCCTCCTGTTTAAAAAAATGGATCGATCGCATGAAAAAAATTTTAAAATGTAAAGTAGAGTATTTTGAAAAGCAATAAACATAAAATTTTGGTTATAACATGTGGTTTTTTTAAGTTACGCAAAACTTATAGTGTGACCTACGTATACAACGTCCCAACATCAATCGTCGGGCAGTTGCCCACCAGACACGACACCCTTCTGGTCGGAGGATCCTCCCTTTTCTATGGAGGTATGAGTGAACTTTACACCCTGTTCTTCGTGCCTCTATACTGGTAACCCCGAGTATGAACGTCAGCGCAGCCTTCGTGCAACTACATCAGCGTGACGTCATCAACATTGCTTCCTTAAGCTTTCGAGCGGCGAGTCTCAGCCAGCCAACACGACACGGCTTCAAACGGGTATCCTGACCATGCAGCGAACGCGCGCATTCCTGGTCATCACCCTCAGCCTCATCAGCAGCCTTGGCACAGCACACTCGTACCTCGTACCTCAATACAGCTAAACAAAACAGACTAAGAAATTGAAATTGTGAATGACAGCCAATTACAAGTTTAGGTAAGTTTAGTCATTCTTCGGGATATGTAACCGACATAGCCCAAAAAATTGCTAAACGTTTTTCTCTTGATTTCTGATTTGATCACGCAGCAAAACTCCAAACATTGATCTAAGTAGGAAGCCATAAGACGACATTTACGACCTCATTACTTCAATTTCCATACCGTAATTAAAATCAAACCACCACACAATCTAATTTCACTGTATCAAAGTGAAGCTTTAATAAGGAACTAGAGTAATTAACCTACCTATGAAGGCAAGTTGCATTATAAACTTATTGGAATCACTATAAATTCGATGAACCAAGGTTTGCCTTCATTTCTGTTTTGATCACGCAAGAAATTCCAGGCATAGCCTTGAGTAGGAAGCAAAAAGGATGACCTCATTATTTAAATTTGCGACTATAATTACAAGGTAATTTATTTTCACAGTATCAACGTCATCATCATCAGCCTATAATGTTCCCACAGCTGGGACACAGGCCTCCTCTCGGTGAGAGGGAGTGGGTCATAATCCACCACGCGGGCCCAGTGCGGGTTGGTAGAAATCACATGTCTTCAAATTCTTGGTTCTAGGACATGCCGGTTTCCTCACGATGTTTTCCTTTACCGTTTTGAGAGCAGTGCTGATGAAAGAATTTAAACAGAGTAAAGCGCCTGTCTGGGTTCGAACCTACGACTTACAACTCGCGGCCGTTAATACTGGGCCACTACTGCTGTATCAAAGTACGGGCGAGTAATTAGCCTATCAATGAAGTCAACTTGCAAAGATAAATTTATTGAAACCATTATAAATTGAATATCTCCGTTCCGTCCGCGCTGGCACCGGAGTAATTAATCAATTTAATGCAGTAACGGTTTATGGAGAGAGCTCCAGTGTCATAGTTTAACCCTTAACCACTGACGTACGTCTGAGAGACGTACGGTGCGCATTAAAGCGGTCATATCTTTTTACACCAAACGCGCACGGACTTGTTCTTTCCTGTACCTTCCTAAGATCCAGTGACGCGCGCGCAGCGGGTGTGAGTAGTCGTGCGGTGCGCCTTGATTAGGTAAGTATAGCCGTCCTAACGTCTGTGGGACGTAGCGTCAGAGTAAATGTAAGTTTAATTTTTTTTTTTTTTTTTTGTTTTAGTGTTAAAATGGCTTCGAATAAACGTCATTTGGATACTCATTGCCCGACTTCGAGAAAACAGCCTCGAATCAACGTGACTGATCAACAGTTTGAGAGTTTGGTCATGGAAACACTTGCTTTTTCGGAGTCTGATGATTCTTCAGCTGATGAGGATGACATCCTTCCACAGGAGGCTGAAGTAGACTCCTCATCGGATAGCGATGACAATATCCCCTTAGCAGAATTACAGAGTGAAACGGGTATAGAAGAAGCCGTTCCTTACTCTCTCTCTTCAAAAACAAACGAGAAATCCCACCAGAGTTTCTCCAAAAGAATCGCACTGTCAAGTCAACTATGTACGGCTTTACTAAGGACATAACTTTACTGTCGCATGTACCTAAAAGAAACAAAACAGTAATCATGGTGTCTACTATGCATCATGATCAAGCCATGGATGTTCAAAAAGAAATTCCGGAGATCATTTCTTTTTACAATTCTTCAAAAGGCGGCGTAGATTCGTTGGATGAAAAATGCGCTAAATATTCATGCTCCAGGCGCACCAGACGTTGGCCAATGGTTATATTCTACAGAATAGTAGACATTGCTGCAGTAAATGCCTTCATTCTGTCAAACTACAAAGCAGAAGACCGACTAATTTTCATGAAAAATGTTGCAAAAATTTAGTTCGTGGGCAACTAGAAAGACGCATAATAATTCCACAACTTTCCTTGGAACTCAAAGGCCTACTCACACGCATTTTGGGTACAGCTGCGATACCTCGAACAGAGGAAGAATCTGAAAATTGCCGGCTCAACGTTCGTAAGAACTGTCATTTATGTTATAAACAAAAACATAGAAAAACCTCGGTCGTATGTCATGTTTGTAAGAAACCCGTATGTTTGCAGTGTTCAAAACCGGCTTGTAACGCATGTCGTTAAAAAGTGTTTAGTTTCTAATAATATGCCATTTATTTGTTTTTTAATTACTGAGTACTATCTAGATGTTAAGATACTATCAGCTCTGTGATCATTTTAGACTGATAAGTTAAGTTTTTGAGCCGTTAAGAAAGAAATCGTTTTTTGTTTCCGTTGATTTTTCAAAGTTTTGTATTTTGAGTTTAAGTAAATATTTTTTATATAAATAACGTGTTTTTTTTAATTAATTTGGTACCCTATATGCTAAAGTAACGATACGTAATAAAACAAATAAATAAATATTAATATATTAATAATAAAGGCTATTTCAAAAAACCATATGTCAGAGTGACGTACGTCAGTGTTAATGAAAGTTAATAATGGTCAGTGGTTAAGGGTTAAAAAGAATATAAGTTGAGTTGAGAATATTAATTATCTTGTGGATGTTGATTAAATTATGGCAGGGATTTTTTTCCTTCTTTTATAATTATTACTAGCTTTTTTCCGCGGCTTGGCCCGCATAGAGTTCGATAAAAATCTTGTAAATCCTTCTCCATTAAAAATACTCAATTACATAATTACCCATGTGCCAACTTTTATGGTGTTCGGTCAAACGGTGTTCACTCTAGAATCACAAAATGATTTACTTATCTTAAAAAAAAATTGCAATACTAAAGTTTCTAATAATACAATTCAATTATTTTATTAATATTATTATGATTATCATTCGAAAGACACGTAGAGCCATCTACTGTCCTAAAGCAATTATGACCGTCGAAAGTTATAGTCATAGAGGAAAGTAATACATATAATGTTATAGCTCTTTCCCTCGGGAACAGTACTTCTTTTCTGGATGAAAGATACCCTATGTCCTTTTCTGTACCCGTTACAACGTACCTATACAAGGTGTTGTTTTGCATCCTCGTCAAATTCGAGGAGGTAACTATGCTAATGATTCTCGACACGAATCAATAATAAAATAAGTAGGTATTTATTTTTAAATTTTGTCATTTTCGAAAATCGGCATGTGTAGGGTCTGTGTGATACCGCCCTGTAACTGCGCTGTAACTGTAACGCATGCACACAGCGACATAGTCGTACGACACTGCCTACCGCATACGCAACGGGGCGATTTTGTTCTTTGAAAGTGGAGTATTCTGAAATACTGTCAAACTTAAATCTAAAAAAACAAGTATGTATTATTTATTGAGCAGGATCGTAATTTTATTTGATTATTTATGTCTTTCATAACAGCCTCCTGAAATTTGACGAGGATGCAAAACGACACGTTGTATACAAAATTTCATGATGATAGGTTCAGTGGTTCAGGCGTGAAAAGGTAACTCTCTTTCGCAATTATAGATAAGCTGTAGGCGTCCAATTGGTGGATTTTACCATGGAAAACCTAGGAGTATGTTTATAATTTAGATGACCTAACTCCTAATGACATTAAATTAGCCTTATGCATTAAAAGTTTGTAGGAACGGCTAAGCCACTGAAGATAACATGCCTGTAGGACCTGCAGGTATATTTCAATACGCATTCCAAAAAGCACTACATTTGAACGTCTTATTTAAACTTAAAAAACCACAGCCATGACTAAGAAGATACTGAAGGCAAGATTTATCGAAATAGATTTCTAGAAAATGCTATTTATAATCAAGATGGTTGTAAAAGCCAGGAAATAGCCACAATACATTCATGGATGAAAGAGCCAAGCCTTCTAGAGTCTGCACTTGCTTTGAGCATACGCTGAGTCCATGTAAAAGCATCGAAAGGAATTGTGGAAAGTCGACTGTCGGACTGAATCTCTGTTGTCGTGTTAAGCTTACCGAGTTGCAGTTGAATATTTAAACGGTTCAAGTAAATGAAAGAAAAACAGGTTTATTTGTCACAGAACCGCGTGCATATAAAAAGATAAGTAAGTTAACTCGCATAAAAAACGAAACAAATCTATAATCACGAGCACAGAACAGAAATAGTCATGCCTGTTCAAACTAAAACTTAAACTCTTAACATTTATTTCAACGAAACCATTTTAATGTTTACAGGCACTTTTGAATTGTCAAGTGGTCGGTCAGTCAGAAATATGAAGCTAGTTGCCCATTCCAAAGCGTAGTAGGTACCTATGGAGAAGAACGGGCAAGAAACGCCATGGACACTCTTTTAAATTATATTGGTACATAAATTAGTTCCATCATTAATGTTGAATATATAATTATATGTGAGAACGATGTAAATAAGACGGTCACGTTGAGTGACCAGAGTACAGCAAATAGAAATTTAAACAAAACAGTCCATAAATAAAATAATTAAAATAAGCCGTGGCGGCTAAGAGACGACCAGTCCCAACTGACGGCGTGGCGGCGCCCGTTCACGAACATGACGCATGGATCAGCACCATTCAGCTCAAACATTTTGAAGGGAGCTAAATGATCCAACACTCGCGCCACCGTCAGAGAGACATTTGAGTGAGCATGACATCTATCGGCCGCCAGGGCACATTCAAGTCAATGAATTCCTGCGACAAGAAAACTTCCACTCAGCATGATGCTGTGCTTTGGAGGACCACAGCACATACACAAGCAAAGCGCATTAAGTACATCTTGTATTAAAATTGCATAAAATATACTGATAGGAACAGTCGGCTGCACGGGAGTGTATCAGTTTGATTGTGACCTGGCCTAGCGTAGCACGGAGTTGCAATGCGTTGCAAACGACAATCCAGTTTATGCTGGTTTTGTTACCGCTAACGTGAGGCCTGCTTTACTAGACTTTAAAAAATATTTTCTCTAACGAGTTTACCATGTGAAACGTACAGAACAAAAAGCGCTAATGTGTCCAAAGAGAAATTTACATTAAAAATGTAAAAAATAAAAGGATAGTTACGTTGTACTCGAACAAAGCAAGTAACAGACTAAAAAGTTCTTCAACTCCTAATGATTTAGCAACAAGTAGAATCAAAATACAGAATAAAAATCAAAATCACTTAAAAAAGAATCAAATGTGCTTATACAATAACAGAATACGACTAAGTAAAAGAATCCATTAAGTCCCTGATTACCATTTCAGGCAAAAAATAAAAACTTTTACGGAGACGATTACGAGTTTTCACGACTAAGCCGTGAATTGATTTAGAAACGGATACAATCTCGTTGTTTTTATTTACTAGGAAAAACACATAAAAATGTTAAGTGAGTGAGAGTGACTCTCTGCTAAAGATTTGGATATTTAAATTGTACTGTAGGTACGGTCAGCAACAAAAACCGATTAACACTGCTACTTTAACACATCATCAAAATATACTATAAAATTATTTTTAAAAACATTGTAATTCAGCATTAAATAAAAAAGCATAGAGTTAATATTTTCCAAATTTTACTTCGATCCTATATACTTAAGTATCTCCGATGTCATGTACTTAAATATTTTGCTTATCGATTAAGATTTGGAAAACAGAAATGTTAATTGGCTTTTGTTGCTGACTTTACTTATTATTATGGACCCACTTCAGCAAAGGGCTACTGCGACCTAGTTCCCTAGATGGCAGGTCGTAATTATGCACGAAGAGACAAACAAAAACAATATAGTGGTACATATGGGGCGATCAAATTAACGAGTAGCCTTCCCGTTTTTTGTAGGAACCGGTCTTTTATTTAGCCTTCAAGATTTACATAGAAGGAATGGATATTGAAGGAACTATAAAATATCATGAATGCCTAATGTGTTGCTGAGGTAAGAAATACGTTAAAATATACTTCTTCTTTATCTGCTTGACCAGTACTAAAATTAACTACAAATAGCACTGCCAATTTTTCCTCAATAACCTAAACACCAGATTATTCAACATGTCCGAATACCTAAACAAATTTATCATGAAAACGTAGAAGTTAAATTCAAATCACATCAAAATACGGGAAACAAAATAAAAGGTTCTCCGCTGAACCCTGGCAAAGTTTGCAGCCACTTGGCAACAGAAAGCGGCGAGAACAAAACGTGGTGGAAGTAGTAAGATTATGGAGGGAAACCTGCGATTGAGTTGTGCTGATTGTTTTTCGCTTCTTGGTGTAGTGATCAAGCACGACTGTTGAGCATGGCGTCTGGGGTTTTGTTTACCGGTCGGACAAAGTGTTTAATTTCAGTTTTTTCATTAGGATTTGTATTCGGTTGATGGCAATAGGCTCGCCCTACAAACACTTATAAGTACCCAACATTCAGACACAATGAAGCCTTCTGTGTTCCCGAATAACGGATTCTTTAGATATACGTAATGCAGTAGAATAGAATGATAAAGCAGCTAGAATGCAGTAATGCAGTAGAATAGAATGATAAAGCATCTAGAGTGCAGTAATGCAGTAGAATAGAATGATAAAGCATCTAGAATGCAGTAATGCAGTAGAAAAGAATGATAAAGCATCTAGAATGCAGTAATGCAGTAGAAAGAATGATAAAGCATCTAGAATGCAGTAATGCAGTAGAAAAGAATGATAAGCATCTAGAATGCAGTAATGCAGTAGAATAGAATGATAAAGCATCTAGAAAGCAGTAATGCAGTAGAATAGAATGATAAAGCATCTAGAATGCAGTAATGCAGTAGAATAGAATGATAAAGCATCTAGAATGCAGTAATGCAGTAGAACAGAATGATAAAGCATCTAGAATGCAGTAGAATAGAATGATAAAGCATCTAGAATGCAGTAATGCAGTAGAATAGAATGATAAAGCATCTAGAATGCAGTAATGCAGTAGAATAGAATGATAAAGCATCTAGAATACAGTAATGCAGTAGAATAGAATGATAAAGCATCTAGAATGCAATAATGCAGTAGATAGAATGATAAAGCATCTAGAATGCAGTAATGCAGTAGAATAGAATGATAAAGCATCTAGAATGCAGTAGAATAGAATGATAAAGAATCTAGAATGCAGTAATGCAGTAGAATAGAATGATAAAGCATCTAGAATGCAGTAGAATAGAATGATAAAGCATCTAGAATGCAGTAATGCAGTAGAATAGAATGATAAAGCATCTAGAATGCAGTAGAATAGAATGATAAAGCATCTAGAATGCAGTAGAATAGAATGATAAAGAATCTAGAATGCAGTAATGCAGTAGAATAGAATGATAAAGCATCTACAATGCAGTAGAATAGAATGATAAAGCATCTAGAATGCAGTAATGCAGTAGAATAGAATGATAAAGCATCTAGAATGCAGTAATGCAGTAGAATAGAATGATAAAGCATCTAGAATGCAGTAATGCAGTAGAATAGAATGATAAAGCATCTAGAATGCAGTAATACAGTAGAATAGAATGATAAAGCATCTAGAATGCAGTAATGCAGTAGAATAGAATGATAAAGCATCTAGAATGCAGTAATGCAGTAGAATAGAATGATAAAGCATCTAGAATACAGTAATGCAGTAGAATAGAATGATAAAGCATCTAGAACCATCTGACAGTTCAGGTCTCTTTCCCAAAAAAAACGCACTTTGATACACCACTCATGTTTTTCGAACCGCTGCCGCTTATCATTTTGCCCACGCCATCCCCGACTGTGGCCTGCTTGGAGTAGTTCCAGCATTGACCGATTATAAAATCCGTAAAACGTGTCCAAGTTTGTTTTGAGCGGTCTAACCGAACGATTTGGAAGCGTCCGTACGATTTTATTTTGCAATATTGTTAGCGAAACAGGAATGTTCGTGATCGAGGGTCCAAGGTGCTTGCCAAAATGTCTTGGGAATACTCAGGATTTGTTTAAGTGGCTCTGGTGCCGAAGAGTCTGATGTTAAGATGTTTTTTTGGTTCGGATGGCTGATTTTATGGGCTTCGGCTTCGTCTGGATTTATTTCGTGGAAGTGCAATGCGAGGGAGGATTAATGAGTCATTGGGTAGCTACACTGGTATTCATTGATCATAATTATTGTTCCAGAGTAAATGATTATTATTGAATTCACGTGCTTTTCATCCTGTAACAAAAAGTGCTCCTTTTTACATATAAATTGTCTACTTTAATAATTCCTTAGTTTACAGACTGCTATATACCCACTGCTACTATACCCAAAAAACTTTTTAAATTTTTTTTTCATTTCAATCCATTTCGCATTTTTCTCGTCCCTACGTGGTACAAATAACCAAAAACCTACAACCCTACATTTCGCATCAGACACTGTCATCATCCAGCCATTAATCTTTGAAAAAATCCTCAAAAGGTACATCTAAGGAGGCTACGTGTCACCTTGCCCAGACGTCTTAATTTCCGCCCGCACTACTTCCTAAGGAAATTCACCCCTTTCCGAGGAGAGGTGACTTTGTACGAGAGTGCTCCTGCCTCTGAAATATGCTTTATTATTGAAGCATATTGAAATTGTGGCAACGTTGGAATTTGCAGAATTTCACTTGAATTTTGGTGAATATTTAGTAGCTGGTTTATTGGTAGAGAAATGATTATTAATTTTGTAGTTTCAGAGGAAATGGAATCTAGGCTAGAATATTTTCTATCGTCAGTCTTTTTAGAAAGCATGGGCATCTAATGAGGCCCTAAATGAAACGCATGTAACTAAAAGAGTGGTGAATATAAATGGTGATGAGTTGAGAGGGAGAGGAAGGCCAAAGAAAACACAGATAGATTGTGTGAGGAATGATATGAGAGAAAAGGGAGTGAATGATGGGGTAGTGATTGACAAGGGACAATGGAAGAAAAAGAAGGGTTACGCCGACCACAAGTAACATGAGACAACAGCAGGAAGGTAATGAGTGTTTTTAGAAAGCAATACATATGAACTGCGACTATGTTAATGACGTCTACGTTTACGATTTGTGCATCTTTCGGTTTCCACAATGATCATAACTGTTAAACCCTCGGGCTTTGTGAGTGGTTTAGGGATGCTCGCTCACCTTGCGAGCTGGTGGAACAGACTGCTGCTATAGATCATGCGAACCCTCGGGCTTAGTGAGGGTCACAATGACGCTATGGGTCCCTACGTCTCTAGGTCTGAATCCAAAAATGAAACATAGGGTACCAATCAACCAAATGTTTATTCCACCTTGTTGTGGTGACATTAAAAAATGTACAAATTTGAACCTTATTACATACAAGCTATATATGATCGGCGGAGAATCTCGACACCGCGATCTAATTTTCGGACTCAAATAAAAAGCGCCATCTATTGGTCCCAATAATAACTAATGTTACAAAACAACACAGAGTGCGACATTGAATTGCCGATAGATGGCTGAACATTCCGCCCACCAAGGACATATTGTGAACATTATGTCCTTCAAACTATTAAAATTATTACTAACACAATACAATACAATTACTTTATCGAAGACATCTCTCAAAATAGCTTATAATCTACGAGTACTTACACCAAATTCACACTAGACACATGCGTAAATTACTAATATTAAGTTCTTACTGAACAACATGTTTAAGTAATAGGTAAGACACACAGTTTCGAGGTTGGTCGTTTAAATTTAGAACCGTTGCTACACAGCGTGACTACCCGTGTCAGATCATCCAGCCCTGGATGTTTCTCAACCACTCTGCCAAGTAGCCACCGACAGGGGGGCATATTATCCTCCTTAATTAAAACTATGTCACCTATGTTTGGTTCAGGAGTTTGCGTAGACCATTTATACCGATGGAGCAGTGTGGTTAGGTATTCGGTTGACCAGCGTCTCCAAAACTGTTGAAGCATTTGTTGAACTAAATGCCACCTCTTTAGACTGGATATGTTAGCGTCTTCGTAATTCCTATCTGGTGCGTTTACAACGGGTTCCCCAATAAGGAAATGCCCAGGTGTTAATGCATCACAACCTTTGGAATTCGTTACCCTACACAACGGACGTGAATTTAAACATGCCTCTACTTGACTTAAAAAAGTGGACATTTCTTCGTAAGTTAAAGTAGAGTTGCCTATTACCCTACGCAAATGCCCTTTGCAGGATTTTATTCCGGCTTCCCACAAACCGCCAAAGTTCGGAGAATGTGGTGGAATGTAATGCCATGTTGTTCCCTCAGCAGCTAAAGCCGCGGCAATTTCCTTAGTTAAAATTGAATTTTCAGAGCGTAACATTGCATCTAACTCTTTAGAAGCACCCTGAAAATTCGTGCCATTGTCACTCCACAAATCTTTGCAGTGACCACGTCTGGCCACAAACCTTTTGAATGCGGCAATGAACCCCTTTGTTGTGAGATCGCTTACGACCTCGATATGGACAGCCTTTGTGGCCATACATACAAATAAACAAATGTACCCCTTATATGCGTGATGACCCCGACCCTTAGATGTCCTTAAATTTATAGGACCTGCATAGTCTACCCCACTGTTTTTAAACGGCCTGCTTGGTATAACCCGCGCAGGCGGCAATTGACCCATTAGTTGAGGTTTAGTTGTAGCTGCATACCTGATACAAGTTACACACTTCCTTACATATGCTGTAACTAACCGCTTGGCCCCTAGGATGTAGTATTTCGTGCTCAAATAGGTCAGCATAAGTTGGGGACCTCCATGAAGAGTTCTGTTATGCGCATCTGATATTAAGAGATTGGTTAAGTGATCGTTACCGGAAATCAATATTGGATGTTTACGGTTGTGATCGAGATCTGAACGTTCTAATCTACCGCCCACCCTCAAGATCTGTTTTGAATCCAGGTAAGGATTTAAGGACCTTAAGAACTTCTCTTTACAAATTTCCCCTTTTTCTAGGTTGGTGATCACCGCTTCGAATCGTTTGCCTTGGCTAACTCTAATGCATGTCTCTAACGATAATTCGAGCTCTTCTGCTGTAATATAACTGAGGCTTTTCCTTGTGGCCCTCGGTTTTCTTAGTTCGAGAAACCGCTTCACATAAGCTACTATTCGCAATAGTTTGTCAAGAGATGAATATTTATCCCAGAAAAAATGGTCGGTATTCACTGATATGTGTACCCTCTTTTCCTCCACTTTAGTTGAAACTGAGTTGCGTTTACCCGTTCCAATTATCGTGTCTTTGAGGAAGTCAGGACCTTCTAACCACATTTTAAAATGTATGAACTCTGAGGCGTACATACCCCGTGATGCGCAGTCAGCAGGATTGTTTTTTGATGTGACATGGTTCCATTGGTGTGGTTCACTTATGCATAAAATTTCTGATACGCGATTAGCGACAAAGGTTTTCCATTTGTTGGGGTGACTGTTTAACCAAGCTAATACGATTTCTGAATCTGTCCAAAAGTGTAAATCAGATTTATTGATACCCATGACTAACGATATTTCGGATATGAGTTTTGCTAACAGCACTGCCCCACATAGTTCTAAGCGAGGAATTGAGGCAGTTTTTATAGGTGCAACTTTAGTTTTAGCAGTTAGAAGAGTGACTGATACTCTACCATTAGCATCGACTACCCGAGCATACACAACCGCGGCGTATGCTGATTTGGACGCATCACAAAATCCGTGCAAGTCGATGTTTTTGTCACCGTCCTTCATTTTCAACCATCGCGGTACTGAAAACTCTGCTAAACTTTGCAACTGATGTCGGTAAGTACACCATTCATCCTTTATTTCAGTAGGAATTTCTTCATCCCATCCAATTCCCGAAGTCCACAACGCTTGTAGTTGCATTTTTGCTTTCACGATGACTGGAGCGACCCACCCTAAGGGGTCGAATAATCTTGCAATGTCAGATAACATTTTTCTTTTAGTTACAGGTTCTTCTACTGGATGCAGCTGAACTGAATACTGGAATGTGTCAGAACTTCGATTCCAGGTGAGTCCTAATGTTTTTAATATTTCATCTTGCTTGATCCAAATTCCCGGTTCCGCACGATCCTTGTCCCTTTTTTTCCCATCTATAATTTTTGCCAGCAGCTCGTTGCTGTTACTCGACCATTTTTGTAACTCAAACCCTGCTTTGGCGAGCATCTCTTCCATTTGTTTGCAAATTTCTATTCCTTCTTCTATTGTTTCACACCCTGTCATAAGATCATCAACGTAAAAATCTTTTAGTGTTTTTTCAGCTGCAAGAGGATAATCCTTTCCTTCATCGTATGCTACTTGTTGCATAGCTCGAACAGCCAAGAATGGTGCAGCCGCAGTGCCAAAGGTGACCGTCTGAAGCTGATAATCCTTCAATTCAGAGTCCCTGTTATCTCTCCATAAGATACGTTGAAAATCCTGATGTTTATCCGCTACGCGTACTTGTCTATACATTTTGACTACATCTGATATCATGCAAATAGGATGTCTTCTCCAACGCATCAATAGATGCCGCAAGTCAGGTTGCAGACTTGGCCCAACCAACAGGTCATCATTGAGCGAAATGCCGGTTTTTCCCTTGCAAGATGCGTCGAATACCACACGCACCTTGGTTGTGTCTTTGTCATTTCTAACTACTGCGTGATGAGGTAAATATACAGCTTCGTTTGCATGATAGTCCGGTTTGCTTACCAGTCTCATATGCCCCAGTTCGAGATACTCTTTGATTACCTCTGCATATCTAATACCCAATTCCTCATTCCGGTGTAGTTTAGATTCTAGAGCATGAAACCTCCTAATTGCTACTTCTCTTGTTTTTCCATATTTACAGCCTGGGTCTTCGGTTCGGAATGGCAAGTTCACAATATAACGTCCGCTGTCATTTCTTGTAGTTGTGGCAGTGAATATCTCCTCACATCTGGTTTCTGCTTCGGTGAGTATATGTTTCTTGTTTTCATCTGGTTCTTTCTCTAATTCCCAGAATCTTTTCAGGATCTCGTCATCGCCTACGAGAGCGTGCATCACGGTAAAGTTGGAAGACCTTTGGGCAGCAGAAGCTATCGTTCCTGACAGAATCCACCCTAGAGAAGTACGCTGCGCCACCGTGCTGCAACCCGAAGCCTTTTTCAACCCGTTTTGCAAAACCCTGCAGTAAATTTCTGCCCCCAACAAGAAATCAACTTTGTCCGGTTTGTGATATTTAGGATCTGCCAACTGTATATCTTGGAATTGTACCCAGTCTAAATGTGCTGTTTCCTTACTAGGTAATAAAGATGTAAGTGATTTTAGAACATATGCATTTACTTCCAATTCCACAGATGGATCAACCCTAGATTGTATTTTAACCTTGACAACCGAATTCAACTCTACTTTGTGGTTGACATCTATACCAACTATCGAACCCTTAGCTGGTGTTTTCTTTAATCCTAAGGTTTGGACAATGTTTTCCGTAACAAACGATGCTTGAGAGCCTTGATCTAACAAA
The DNA here is from genome assembly GCA_937001585.2 of Brachylomia viminalis. NCBI lineage: Eukaryota > Metazoa > Arthropoda > Insecta > Lepidoptera > Noctuidae > Brachylomia > Brachylomia viminalis. The sequence continues at coordinate 4,214,347 of OW443305.2, read as the reverse complement.
GCCCTAACCGTGAACATAGACCCGTTCTTCGATACAGCCTTCACTAAAGCTGTTGCTAATAAGACTTGGTTATTAGCTGAACCCTTCGAAAAACAAGCAACTATCTCTTGATTTTCTGCTCCAACCGTATGAGTACTCTTCCCCTCTAAAGACTCCTGCTCACTGTTAGAATGTAATAAAGTGTGGTGTTTACGATGACAGATTCGACAAGTGACTGTACACTTGCAAAACCTGGCAGAGTGGTTACCCCCCAGACAATTAAAGCATAAATGCTTTTCCTGTACGAACTTACGCCGAGCGGCCACATCTTTACCCATGAACTGTTTGCAAGTCCCTATCTTGTGCTCATCATTACATACAGGACAACTCGAAGATACTGTGTGAAATACCTTTGCTTTAGTTGTATTTACATTTTGATTTGTAGTCGACTTAGGTTCTAAGAATTCAAATGCTCTGTATCTACTGGTTAAAAAATCTTTAAATTGCTCAAACGTTGGTAGCTTAGCGGAATCAATGTTTGAGGTCACCCTTAACTCCCATTCTTTGCGACTGTCTGAATCTAACTTAAGTGTGAGGATATGAATGATTAATAAATCTCTAATTGCTGTGTCATTTAACTCTAAATTAATAAGCGCATTTAAGCAATCCGATGTGGTATCCATTAGATCTTTTAAACCACTAGCTGATTCATTGGTTATGTTTCTTTGACTGAATAAACGTTTTAAAATACAATGTGAAAGATATTTTTTATTGTTGTAACGCGATTCTAATTGAGCCCAGCACTTATCATAATTTAAATCGGATATTTGAATGTGTCGCAAAAGTTGCTCGGCCTCACCTGTAAGGTGGCTTTTTAAATAATGAAGTTTCTGCACTTTATCTATCTTGTCGTTTTTGTGAATTAAGGAAACAAATAAATCTCTGAATGTGATCCCATTCAGTATATTTCCCAGAAAACGTTGGGATCGATATTCTAGGCAATTTGATGGGCATGTTTCTACTTTCTGAATTTGATGACGAGCCCGCAATTGGAGAAACATCGCTACTACTCTTGAATTTATTTAAAACAGTTTTTAGTTCACATTTCAAATCTAAATATACTTCCTCGGTGTTGAAGTAAACTTCGTTTATAGTATAAGGCGACTTTGTTAACTCAATAGATTCACAATCTTTAACCATCTGTGTGTGTGTTAAGCTAAATTGAGTCCACAGCTCTTCCACGTTTTCTAACCTTGCTTCTACATATTGTTTGGTAATCCTATCCTTGGGTGATTTCTTGAAGTTACTTTTGGCTCTTGACAATCGAGCATACAGATCATCCTGCACCTTGAGGTATGCTTGTAATTGAGACATTTTTACAAATTTATTTTATGATATATATCTGATTAGGTTTAATTTCAGGTTGAAAATATTTCTTAAGGAAATTTTTCTATGTTTATGAAAACTAAAATTATTAACGACAATATTTTGAAGAAATATTCTAAGTCGATATGTAACCACAATTTTTTCTAAGAATTTCACAAGTCCAAAATATTTTTGAAGAAAATATTCTAAGTCGATGTAAACAAACAAAATTTTCTAAGTGTTTGGACGTTACAATAAAAATAAAAATCGGGCATAGGTTCCCCGTCTCAACACAATTTGCCTTAAATCTAACTAAGTCTAAGATCGCGTTGCACAATCACTAAGTTAATTTGCACCTTGAAATTAGGATCACTTTTGCTTGACAGTAAAGAATTTTTAAAAGTACTCACGGTTTTCACTTGTAACACTTAGCTTCTTACGACTATAGTCGTTTGCAGCGCCTCGATGCTGCTGTTGCGTTGTATGTAGTTCTCCCCCCGCGCGTCCCGTTGCTGCTGACTCCCGAGTCCGGTCGCTGCTCGACCGTCTTGACACCGGAACAACTCCACTTGAATTGGGCACGTTCGGCTGATGCTATCCTCAGTCACAGTAGGCTTAGCATCTGATGCTTGATGAACTGGATCCACTGGCTCATCATCACCATCCGGCTCGAAGGACCATGTTAAACCCTCGGGCTTTGTGAGTGGTTTAGGGATGCTCGCTCACCTTGCGAGCTGGTGGAACAGACTGCTGCTATAGATCATGCGAACCCTCGGGCTTAGTGAGGGTCACAATGACGCTATGGGTCCCTACGTCTCTAGGTCTGAATCCAAAAATGAAACATAGGGTACCAATCAACCAAATGTTTATTCCACCTTGTTGTGGTGACATTAAAAAATGTACAAATTTGAACCTTATTACATACAAGCTATATATGATCGGCGGAGAATCTCGACACCGCGATCTAATTTTCGGACTCAAATAAAAAGCGCCATCTATTGGTCCCAATAATAACTAATGTTACAAAACAACACAGAGTGCGACATTGAATTGCCGATAGATGGCTGAACAAGAAATGATATGAGAGAAAAGGGAGTGAATGATGGGGTAGTGATTGACAAGGGACAATGGAAGAAAAAGAAGGGTTACGCCGACCACAAGTAACATGAGACAACAGCAGGAAGGTAATGAGTGTTTTTAGAAAGCAATACATATGAACTGCGACTATGTTAATGACGTCTACGTTTACGATTTGTGCATCTTTCGGTTTCCACAATGATCATAACAATTAAGTTTATAAATGGTACTTAACGTAAAATTGAACCTGTGGCGGCCGGCATCTACAACGCCACATGCGAACTACGCATCATCCTGACGTTACGCGAAATCCTGCATCGCGCAAGCAGAGTTTACCGCACAACTAGCATATATACAACGTCTTGACATGAAACGTCTGGCAGTTGCCCACCAGACACAACACTCGTCTGGTCGGAGGATCCTCCCTTATTTATGGAGGTATGAGAGAACTTTACACCCTATTCCTCACACGTCCATACCGGTAACCCGAACATGAACGTCAGCGTAGTCTTCGTGCATCTACTTCAGCGTGACGTCATCATCATCACTCCTTCAAGCTTTTGAGCGGCGAATCACACAGCCAGCCAGCACCCACGGCTTCAACAGCAACCTTGGCACAGCACACTGCTCATTCGTTCTCCATCATTAAAAAGTTACTTCAACTGGGTAATCAGCAATAAAATATTAATTCCTTTGAAAAATGTGGTGACCCTTACCTTAAATCAAAATCAAATCAAAATATTTTATTTCTCATATACCTACATGGGCACTTATGAAACGTCAGAAGCTAGGTGCACGATTCCAATTGGTCGTTTTCTATGCAGAAGAGCCGGCAGGAAACTCCACGGTTACTCTTTTAAAAATAATCGGCTTTTACAATGTTTTCAAATTACTGTGTTTATATGTATGGGAGGACAGTGTAGGCCTGTTAACAGGTACCTGGTACTTAACAAGACAGAAAAACAAATCTTAAGTTTACAAGTTAGGCCTACAACATTCTCACATTCACAAAATACAAAGAATCTTTAACTAAGGTTAATAAAATAATTCAAAAATAAAAGCCTTTTGAAACCAAATGATACGATTGTCATTACCTACAACTATAACAAATCTGGATTATGTCTAATGTGTAAAAAATAAAAATAAACATTGTAATTTGGGAGCAGTTCATAGACATTTACATAGTGATGCCGTTAATGAGGTACCAGGGAAGCCACATGAGCAGAAGGAATTATTGCCAGATTTCCTTGTCTTCAATGTACTCTTTAATCTTATAATATGAGGATATGATTTTGATAAATAAGGAGACGTTTGATGTGGTTTAACCTATAAATTTACAATTCATTGAACCTGCTCCATTTTAACACTTGCTAGAGAAAGAGAAAATCCACGCATGACAAACCACGAAATTAAAGCTTACTTTGCTTTTACAACAGATGATAATGTACTCTTATTTTAAATGGTCCCTTTATAAATTATATCTTTGAAATAAAACAATGGTTATTGATAGGTATATAAAACAAAATCTTAGAGAAAAACTTTCACCAACTCCAAAATGTCCGCATACAAGTTGACTCGATTAAAAAAAACGCTTTTTTATTATTTCAGAGTATCTTTCTAGTTCACCGTAGTTTTTTTAATACTATATGATGTGTTCTTGTCTCAAATTTCCTTTATATTTTTATTGTACACTACTTATTTATTTTATAATCTCCTAAGCGGTCGCTGCAAGTTTGTTACGACGCAATGTTAGGCTAGACCTTTTCTCCTCTGAACTATATTGTGACATTACACACAAGAAAGTTCTATTTGGGTCAAATCAGCAACAATGCCTGAAGGCGTTGCGTCGATTCCCGCCTGAGTTCAACACAGTCTGTTAGGGCAAGTTCGCACTTTGCGCTTTTGCCAGCAAAAAACGATAGTACCTACAGTTAAACTTTTGCAAAACTTTCTGGCTTCCTTTGTAGCAGAGATTTCGTGCATCTTCCTTCTATGCGCATAACATAATCAACCTATAATGGTCCCACTGCTGGGACACAGGTCTCCTCTCTATTTGTACCTAGATTTAATTTTCTCAGGATATCTATGTAGCTATCATGATGATTTGTGAATCGTTAGCGAAAAAACGGAAGTCATAGAACGGTGTTATTTCAAGAAGTATTCTACTGTGTGGGAAAAGGAAATATTCATGTGTTTTTATTTCGTTTTTCCTGATCCTTCACAGCATGCGAAGCATGACCACTTCTATCTCCAGTATACGAAGAGGAGATAAATCACTTTCGTACCAAAAAGTCATTCTTTTCTTGAATTTTGACATCGCGCCGTAGAATATTATTTCTATAATCTGTCATTCTTCTTCGTCTTTCGGTTCTTCCGCTTCTATATTGGCCATGGTACTTATGTAGATCCTCCAGACAAAGCAACTGGATCAAAAATGATCAAACATTAAAATCAGCTCACCACTGTAACTCTACCTATGTTTAGAAATAAAGTATATTGATTCTGAAGAGCTTATAGAGGTATGAGGAACAGGGTGGAAAGTTCACTCATACCCATAGTAAAGAGAGGATCCTCTGACCAGACGGGTGTCGTGTCTGGTGGGCAACTGCCCATTGATGACATTAATGTTGGAAGGTTGTATATATGATAGTTATGCGGTAAACTCTGCTTGCGCGATGCAGGATTTTGCGTGACGTCAGAGTGATGCGGAGTTCACATATGGCGATATAGATACCGCTACAAGCTTGCGTTATTTACATTGTTGAGCAGACAAATATTTCGAACATATGACACAATGGATTAGCAATATCCTTCAAAATCATTCAGATTGTGTTTGAAAGTGTTTTACGCAATTATGGTGCTGATCCCAATGCGTTCGATACTACCTACATTTCTTGATCCAAATCAATCACAATTTCAAACAAATAAACTGTCCCCAATTTTAATTTATATATATTTTAGGAATAAAATTGTTTTGACTGCGTTATCAAATAAATTCTCTCTGCTAAAGCAACCATAGCATTTGTAAGCCTCTCGCCCAGCTCCCATGTGCTCCAAAGCTAAGTAAGACCCACAACTCCAGTTTTTAATGGGAAAAGTTAAACAATTTTGCACTCGTGAAGTATATTAATGGTTTTGACGTTTTAATTTCCACAGCCAGCGAAATATGCTGTACTGCTTTCTGGTATAACTAGGATTTTTGGTGGAAGTTCTTTCAGTCTTTATCGGTTTTTGTAGGTGTGAAAGAGATAGCTGTGGAGTAACGTGAGTTATGATATTGCAGTTGGTTTGGCAGTTTTTTGGAGAATGGTGAATGTGGTCTGAACTCATTTATTCTAGGTAGGTTTTGTAGTGTGGTGCCTCCTTGTGCTGAATATTTTGTTTCTACCTGCGAATACTGGGGAACTTGTGAACAGACAAGTACAGACAGCTACATTATCAATGTAAAGTCAAAGCATTTATTTCAAGTAGGCACATAAAAGGTACTTTTGAACGTCAACATTTACATTAAAATAGAATTGATTGTAGTCGCCCCTTCCAAAAGGTAGTTTCGTATAGAGAAGAATGGGCGAGAACTCCACCGTTACTTTTTACAATTCGTTGTATACCTTATTTATGTAATTATAAAGAGAAGAAACTCTGTTCCCACTAACCTACTTGGTCGCTGAGTTTGAAATGTGCAAAGTTTATCTCCAGTTTAGGAAAAGGCTATGTTCAATATTGGCTACTCAAACATTATCATCATCGTACTTGCTCACTAAAGCTACAGTTTCCTAGATGGCCGCCACATAACGGCCGCGAAAATGATGGCAGCGATCTTTGAATTTACGGTGTCAAAAAACGCTCTATAGCAAAATACACCTACTTGCTTTCATAAATAACGTTTCGGTGGCGTCATTCGACGGTAAATTGCAGACGCTATATGGCGGCCGCTTCTAGGAAATTTGTTACGATTGTAAATACGTACGTCTAACTACGCTTCTCAACGTTACACCGTGAATAGTGATAATAGTATTTCAGTTCTATATTTAAAACGAAGTTTTGAAAATCAAGTTCGAAAATTTTCGCACCATAAACTTTTCCAAACCGCTGCTACTGCAAAAAAAAAATAACAATTCATCAACTAAAATACAACATGATTACATTTCCGTGAAAATTACCTCTAATTACATGCATATTACTCCCTACCAGAGCTACTAGTTAGGAAATATGAACGAAGCGAGTTTCAGTTTAATAACACGATTCACCGCGATACTGTGCGAATACATTCCATACGAATAATTACCGCGTGGTATATGTATCCGCGTTATTATCAGTAATGAGGTATCGCTATGGTATGAGCTAGTTATGACGAAATTGATGGTACTTGATTTCAGATGTTACGTCACTATGTGTCGGTTGGTTCGAATCTTGGCACGAAAGGGGAGGCCTGTACTCAGAAGTGGATGGAAAATGGCTGCCAATGATAATGATATTATTCTAATATTATTCTGTTCTTCTTTCTCTCTTTTTAATGTAATGAATTGATGTCCACAAGAGGCTGAAGTTCATATGGTTAAGTGATAGATGAGGAACATTAAAATATCAACAAAAAATGTGAGAGGAACTTTGCTCATCACATCTGCATTTCTCAGAGTGTAAGGCTGGACTCACACATTCTGAATTCCTCTTTGAATTCAGAATCGGAATTCATAATTTGAATTCCGGCAGGCTGCCTCATACATATCTTAAAAATTCTGATAAATCACTAGTCTCGTGTTTCTCGGCTCAGGCAAACGTCTTGGATATGGAAGAGGAATTAATTCTCATCGCACTACTTTTAGCTTTAGAGTTTAAATAATAAAAAAAAGAATCGCAAACGGAATCCTGACTGACCGGTTGGCGCAGTTGGTAGTGATCCTGCCTTCTGAGCCGCTGGTCCCGGGTTCGATCCCCGGACTAGTCAAACATTTGTGTGCATGAACTTGTCTGGGTGTGTATATGTATGTGTATAAGTATGTATATCAGTCATCAGGTTACCGTAGTACAGGCTCTGCCTAGTTCGGGACCTGAAGACCCTTGTGTGTGTGTGGATGTTGTCTCATATTATATTATTATATATATATAATCCGGAATTCAGAACGCTCGTCAGTGTTATTCTTACAGATCGATCTGAGAAAATCATAATCTGAAAAAATGAGAATGTGTGTGGAGCTTAATTAAACTGTATGCGATTCCGGGCGTTCTTAATTAATAATATGAATTCCGACTCTGAATGTGTGAGTCCAGCCTAACGTTTGCCGTGTATTCTTTTGCCTATTTTCAGACATGAACCTTACAACCACCTTTAAGGCCCATTAAAACCTCTTTTTACCTCTTTTCCCTCTTCGCAAACCCTTAAACTTTGCAGCACTGACGCTATAACTAAACCACAAGTAAGCCATCAAATATAGTTTACTTTTAAAACACAAGAGGGACGTCCGCTCGTAAACTAAGGATTGGTTACATTCAATTTGTAACCGACGCCGGCTCTCCCCGAGGTAAAGATTTCATGTTTTACGTTTGACAGCCGCAGTATATATCGATAAGTTATTGCGGAAGGTCGGAAATGTGACGAAAATGTAAATTAATGTTGTGCTTATTTCAAGAATTATTTACGAAGTCTGAGTTGAGAATCGGTTGGGTGTGATTGACAGTTATTTGTTGTTTGACCTTGATTTAACATCGGACTTTTTGAAGCCATAAATTGAAGTTGTTTTAAAGGCAATCAACCGATGAAACATTCACGCCTTGTTTCCCAAAGGGTTGGGCAGAGGTAAACCCACATTTCGCCAGTTATGTTTCAGTCCCATGGCATAGGGGGCGAGCCTATTGCCATCAACCGGACACTAATCTAGACTGCGGGATGCTACTGAGAAATTCCAGATAGGAAAACCCAATAACACTTTGCCCGACCTGGGAATTGAAGCCAGAACCTCAAGCTCAGCGGTAGCGCTTGCCACCCCTAGACTAACGAGGTAGGCAATCCACCGATCCGCGCGCACTGGATCGTCCGGTGTGGACCCAGCTGATGAGTAGCCAAGACCCTGTTTAATAAACGTTACAATGCAATAATTTTGTAAATAAGTGACATATTTGTAAAGTTGTATGACAAGTGATGTTTAATAAACCTTACAATTATGTGAAAATTTTACATGTTAAAACGTTACAAATATTACCATTATAAATGCTGTTTAATATACGTTTATATGTGCGGAAAACGCCTGTAGATTTCGATGACAATATTGTATCTACAAATTTTTAATTGTAAGTTTTAAATTACATAAAATGTAAGTTTTCACACACACAGTCCACATATTACCATGATATTTATGGAATGATATCTATATTATATTTCATAATCAATCTAGGAATATCGAGACAATTAGTTGGATAGCGGACTTCTTCTCCAAATCATTTACTGACCGCAAACCTAGACACGTTTTTTATGCAGTTATGTTTCGAAAATTTGTAATTACAATAATTATGCGTTCAATAAAACAGATTTCCTTACAAATACGTAAATTGAAAACGTTTGTTAAACAGAAATATGTAATAATGTAGGTTCAATTTTACAATTTTGACAGTTTTCCACCATGGTAAATTTGTAAGTTGTATTCTTTATTAATAAAAAACTTGTAGATTTGTAACTTGTAAAATACAATTACAATTTACAATTTGTAACGTCTATTAAACAGGGCCCAGATTGTCACAGCTGTATAATTTCAATGGTGATCCATATACGATGCGACTAATTAACGCGTTATTAACTAGTTTGTGATGCGTACTCGTAGCCAAAATAAAATTTAACTCAATTTAACCAAAATATAAAGAAAACTATAAGTACGTACGTTTTCCATAAACCAACCATGATAGCCTTAGATTTATGGCCGTACATAATGCGTTTATTGACCATCCACCCGATGAGACCGGCCATAAAATATGTGATCTTCTCTGAGATATTGTCTAGACTATTATTCATAGCCTGAATCTGAAACTATTCATGTGTAATTAAGTGAGTGATGAATTGGTTGAGTTTCTTTATTATGATATAATTAGTTGGGAAACAAAAGTATTATTATTTAGCTAAAGTTTTGGTTGAAAATAATTGCGTATCAAATCGCTCATGATAGAATCAAGAGAGGGTCGACCCTCCCCTGCTTTTGCTTCACAAGGATACAAAGTAATGAATTATCGGCGACATGCCAAAACGTCGATATTTCTTTGCTATATAGTTCACATAAATCTTCCGGCATAAATTCTCTTAATGTTGGTGAAAATCGCATCAAATTCCATTTGGATATTGAAAATAGATACATATACAATAGTAGATACTTACATAGTTTATATCCAACGAATTGTCTTGCAATGATTAATCGTAGCAGTTTGATAGGAGGAGGTTAAGTGGGTGGCATTGGGAAGGAAGAAAAAATAAATCATTTCATTCAACCCTCATCGTCTTTCAAGGCTTTTCCTCGTCAATTTTGTTCTAAAAAGATTTATTTTCAGACCAAATTCGCGTTCTACCTACTGTCGAACACAATGCACTGCAATTTAGCAGGCGATTTGTGTTTTAAGTACTTGTAAAGTTAGGGAAATTAATTGTTTATCAAATGGACACACTACGTCAATCTGCCGTGTTATACTTAGCCATTCCATACAGCTGTCAAATGAAGACAGTTGTGATTTTAATAAACGGACGATGGTGTATGTTGTGAGTCAATTCGCTATAAACGATGAACATCCCCGACTTACAAAATTTACCAATAAATAATAGAAAAACAAACTATATAAAAAAATTACTTCGTGGGTATTCAGTCTCATCATGCCATCATCAGCCATGAATTCCGAATGTTCACTTAGTTTTTCGGTACATCATCGCCAAGGGGTTGGTTGATTCTTCACGTGACCAGAGAACTGGCCTATTTTTTGCCCACAGAATCAGTATTGCCATACAACGTGGCAATTCTGTCAGCCTTTTGAGCACTTTTCCTGTTGACAGCGATGCGGACGAATTTTTTGATGACCAATTTGCTCTTCCCTTTTTTTACCCGACGACTAAGAAAGAGGGGAAATAATGATATATTATTTCCCCTCCTTCTTCTAAACTTGTACATATTATTATTATTATTCTACTGGTGTGTAAATGGATATTGACCCTTAGCTATGACGAGATAAAAAAAAATCTCAATACGTAGATTTACCTCACACTCCCTTTCACCCAAACAGTACCCCGTCCAACACATCCGCGAGTACACCCGCCTTCCAACATAACACAAAACTTCGTAACACTACAGAAAACAACACACCATTACACAACAGTCACAACACACACCTACACACACACACAACACACACCTACACACACACACACACACACACAATTCACACTATACAAATGGTTTTCTCTTTATTTGGTTTATTTTAGTTTCTGTATAAAATCTTTATTTTCTTCTAAAGTACCTGCACTGTGAAATTCCGAACGTTTATTTGTGTAACTAGTGCTAATTTGAGAGCCCTGTCACCTATAGCACATGCTTAATCTTAGCTTGGGTGTCAGAGGTTTATGACTGTATGAACCTACAATTAATATGACCAAGTTCTTATGATAGGTAAAGTGGTAAATGTAAAATTGTAGACTGGAAATAAAGATTTCTTTGTTTATTTTATTATTATTGTAAGACTGTTAGCTTTTAAATTATGTAAATATCATCTTGGAAATTGAAATAAAAGTTACGATAAATATAAAAACTTCCACCTACTTTAATACTGGAAGTGCAGTTTCAATTCAACCTGTACCTACTAGCAACATACAAACATTTGAAACTACACAGGGCGGCAGTATTTCTCGAAACTTCCGAATCGAGTTGTGCAACATTGAAAAATATCAGTGAACGGTATTACTAATGTCACTTCATTTGTTCTTTGAAACTCTCGCTAGACATATAGCTGCAATATTTTTGTTTGGAACCAATCCGTTTCGTAGAGTTTGTTCAGCTAAGCGTAGCGATGCACCTGGCGAAATTGGGCATCGCAGCTTCTCCTTCTCCCTCTAAATCCATCCAAAGGTTGTCATTGAAAGATCGCTTTTAGCGATAAGTGCACCAATTGTGTCACATTATGTAAAATTTTGACATTTATATCTGTAATTAGTTTGGTATAATGAAGAGTATTTTATTCTATGCGACGTAATGTCAGCGTGCTTACGACGCCGACGACCTCAACGCAAATCATGCGACAGAGTTTCAGCGTGCTAACTCGCATATCTGTGGTGCTAACGAACAAAATGCGAATAACTTGATGTAATTTCAGCCTAAAAAAAAGAGTTTGATCAGAGTTTGACAATCGTCTCCTAGCTTTGAATGGTCTGCAGTGTTGCTATTAAAAGTTAAAGGTGAAATGTATTATTTTGAAAAATTACCGATGGATAGTCAACGGTCACATACTAAATGAACACAAACAACAATTAGCCCCGAAAGGAATGCTGTCGTATTCCTACAAATATAAAAGTAAACACGACAAAGCGTAGCATTAATACTTCTCATGTGATGCTTCTTACTTTTACAAGAAAGAAAAAAAATATCAGAAGGTCAACTTGAACAAGATCTCCGCTCTTTCTCTCCCTGTGACTCCCCCGTATCAGTATTCGAGTAAGTGGTCAAAAATAGTATTACTTTGCATACTATTGTAACGAATCAAGTTCATCTAACTGAAAAGACAGCTGTGCTGTTGGGAGTTTGTTGCGCCACTTCAACTTCCCAGCTAAAGCACTAGGAAGCGGTGAAGGGCGGGCGTTTTGGGGGACTGTCTTATGTAATTTTGAGCCTAGTTTGAAAAATGCCCTTTTTTTAGTATCGTGAGTAGCGATTGATATAGCTCTGTTTTACCTACCTACTGCTCCTGTGCTAACTGGCTAATATTTTTACTATCGCGTAAGCTATCAGATATAATCGTGCCAAGACGAGAGAACATGTACTAAACCAAAGTATTCACAATGACGAACAAAGTGACGCGGACCTTAACACACTAAATCCATTTTTTTTACATCAGCTGTTCCATACATTTGTCGAGCTACGTGTAACAAAATGTAAGGAGCAGCTAATTTTATTTGTGAATGGATCTCATTCAAATTTAGTATATCGTCTATGTAACTATACCATGTAGTATACGTGGTATAATTTAATGAGATAAGGTTCGCGGCAATTTGTATGTTTACTTTGTAAAGTATTATATTATTATAATTATCGTGAATGTAAGGACTATGTGGATCATATTTTTTTTTTATAATTTCGTTTTAATGATGGTCTCGCAGTTTGAGTATTTTATTTATGCGGCCTACCCAAGTGTCCTTTCTTTGTTATTGTTCGTCGAATCGTTGAGCTCCTTAAGTTCTGTGTTGAGCTGCACGATTCGACCAGGTTTCAGACTGGCTAAAGTAGACTCATCCTTCATGGGGTACTGTTTAAAATGTTACAATAAAATACCTCCCCATATACTCCAACTGAATGAAATGAAATTTAAATCTTGTATTAAACGCATACTATAGGTATAGCCAAGCATAATATAAGTTGGGGGATTACATAACTGACAAAAATGCTTTGCTCAGTGCTGGTCCTGCTCCACAAGGGCGCATAAACTAATTAATTAGTATTCCAAAATATTGTTGGAGCTGATGAAAATTGTAAAAACTATCTTTGAATTGTATAAATTTAATATCTTAGTATTGTATAATTGCATAGCACATGTGTGAGCATTATATACCTACTATAAAGCTTACTAGAATCGTCTTTCATTGACTTGAATGTGCCCTGGCGGCTGAGAGTATGTCATGCTCACTCAAATGTGTCGCTAGTGGTGGCGTGTGTATTGCATCATTAAGTTCCTTTCAAAATGGTTGAGCTGAAGGTTGCTGATCCATACGTCATTTTCGCGAATAGGCGCCGTCAGTAGGCACCGGTCATTTCTTAGCTGCCACGGCTTATTTTAATTCCTGAATTGTTTTTTTTATGTTTTAGTTTTATTACGAACGCTTTTAACGTGCACGTCTTTCCACACCGTTCATACATGTAGGTATAAATTAAACATGAAGGATGTAACCACTTTCTTGTAACAATATTTTGATTTATATGAGTGTCCATAGAGTTTCTTACCCGTTCTTCTCCATAGGCACCTAATATGCTATGGAATGGGCACATAACTTCATCTTTCTGACTGACCGACCACTTGCCAGTTCAAAAGTGCCTGTAATTGATTTATTTAAAATAAATGATTTGAGTTTGAGTTTTGAGCTTGATTACTGACAAATGAGTTCTCTGACTGGACAGGTTCACTCAAATCTGTGTGGTTCTTTCCTCGAAAGACCATTTCAGACAAGTATCTACATGGTACTACCATGATTATGTCTGGACTTTAAAAGAGACTGTGACCTCTAAGTTTGTTTCGGCCTTTCTTCTCAGCGTAGTCCGACAGGAAGCGCCGACCTCATCTAGTTTTTAAAATACAATGATTACAGAAATAAAATTATTTATCACTTAAGGAAAAGTGGAACACAGCTCTTGGCTTTTATCAGAAACAATAGTAATCCAGATACAGAAGAAAATCTGCTTTGCAGAGCGTCTTAAGTCACTCATACATATTGTGTGACACTTTCTACCTAAAACGACATGTGCCTTACAAATGGCGACGTAATGAAGCGCATACCATACTTCACTTGTCTGTAGACAACATAATACCACGCCTGTAATACCCGAAGGGAAAGGCAGAGGTGTAGTATAGTACACCCACATCTCGCCAGTAACTTTTAAGACCCATGTAATAGCGGGCGAGCCTATTTCCACCAACCGGACACAAATCCAAACACACGGCTGCTTCTTATAAATACCTGATGAGAAAATCCAAAAACACTTTGCCCGACCTGGGAATCGTACCCAAGACCTCGTGCTCAGAAAGTATCACTTGCGACCACTAGTGGTCACAAAGACTCAAGACAAGACACAAGGTCACTAGTGGTCACAAAGACTCAAGACATGACACAAGGTCACTAGTGGTCACAAAGACTTAAGACAAGTCACGATGTCACTAGTGGTCACAAAGACTCAAGACAAGACACAATGTTACTAGTGGTCACAAAGAAGACTCAAGACAAGACACATTGTCACTAGTGGTCACAAAGACTCAAGACAAGACACAACGTCATTAGTGGTCACAAAGACTTAAGACAAGACACAATGTCACTAGTGGTCACAAAGACTCAAGACAAGACACAATGTCACTAGTGGTCACAAAGACTCAAGACAAGACACAATGTCACTAGTGGTCACAAAGAAGACTCAAGACAAGACACGATGTCACTAGTGGTCACAAAGACTCAAGACAAGACACAATGTCACTAGTGGTCACAAAGAAGACTCAAGACAAGACACAATGTCACTAGTGGTCACAAAGACTTAAGACAAGACACAATGTCACTAGTGGTCACAAAGACTCAAGACAAGACACAAGTTCAGTAGTGGTCACAAAGACTCAAGACAAGACACAAGGTTACTAGTGGTGACAAAGAAGTCTGCCTCATTAGTCTGTCTAGACAGACCAATGAAAAAATAAAAAATTCTTTGTAGAAATTTTGCATTTATCTATTTGTTGGTTGTACGGTACGGCTGTGAGAAATTGATGCCATTTATCAGCACGGTCCTTTGGAAAATATAAATAGTGGGATCATGTTCCTTACTTCCTTATGAGGCTGGAACTGAATCGGACAACCTGAATGGAAGCGCAGCATGTTATATTTCCAGTAGCTATGAAAAAGAAAATATTAAAGAAACATTTTAGTAAACGTCGCTTATGTTATAATAACTAAATAATAGGTAACTAAATAAAAGAAAACGAGTTTTTTTTGTGTTTTTTTTTTTGTTATCGCGAGTTTGCTATGAAACATAAATCTCATTATTTATAATGAATCCTTAAACCTTTCTGACTATTTC
This sequence comes from Brachylomia viminalis, assembly GCA_937001585.2. NCBI lineage: Eukaryota > Metazoa > Arthropoda > Insecta > Lepidoptera > Noctuidae > Brachylomia > Brachylomia viminalis. Next base: position 4,198,928 of record OW443305.2, on the reverse strand, counting down.
TCGAAGTAACCTTGAACTTTTTCTTAGAAGATTATTAAACTATCGTAAGAATTACGACGGCAAAATTACGATTCCTAGGAAAACAAAGTTCATGTCTTCCCCCGCTTCCTAATTAGTTCCATCAGTGTGCCACGTGCAGTCCTTGTGATCGGGTGTCATCTGTGAATTGAGATATCGCAAGCAATGCAATGTCTACTGCCCTTCTAAGTAAAAAAAAATACAAACTTTTGCATAAAATGCAAAAGAACCATTTGTAGGGCGCACCACACGAATATGTGTTCGAACTGTGTAAAAATATATATTCAATTTTCTTAACTATGAATATCTTAAACCCAAAGAATGTATCTGTAACCTAAAAAATAGTGAAATCTTATGAATCTTCAATTTATTGAAGTGAAAACTTCTTTAGCCGCGTTGAGCAATTTTAGGTAGGGCGCCTTAGGAGTTGTAGGTCGTTGGTTCGAACTCAGACAGGCGCTTTACTTTGTTTAAATCATTTTATCACCAGTGCTCTCAAAACGGTGAAGGAAAACATCGTGAGGAAACCGGCATGTCCTAGAACCAAAAATTCGAAGACATGTGACATCTACCAACCCGCACTGGACCCGCATGGTGGATTACGGCCCACTCCCTGTCACCGAGAGGAGGCCTGTGTCCCAGCAGTGAGAACATTATAGACTGATGATGATGAGGATGAGGCAGTGGCACAACTTATGGGCTCGCGTCACCGACATGCTGCAGTGACGTGTTGCGCCAGACTGGCGGCACGCACCAGCCTGTGTATATTTTGGAGTTTTCACTTTTTTCACATGTCCGCAGTCCCAATAACTGCCTATTTTATTTCTGTTTTATTTCCATGTCGTATTTTGTACGAATGTTTAGTAACAACGCCTGTAGGATAGTTTAGTAGTTAAAGTGGACCTAAAACATCTGTACTAGTTAATTCCTCTAACCTTATCTTATGATTTAATTAATTTTCTTTAAAAAAAACGCTGCCTCATACTAGTGCAGTCGACCGCACGTCAATAGTAACACTTTGACCTTGAGCTGGGCTAGCGTACTACGGAGTACAACACAAAGCCAGCTATCACACACCCATACACTGCACACGAACACTCCTTCCTGTAACATGTCACATTGTCTAGTTTTAGTTTACGGGAAACCATAATAAAATGATGTACTTGGGGCGGAGACCTGGTAGCCTGAAATACAGGCTTCGGCTTAGCTTAGGCACCAGTCTCCCACAATATTTCTCTTTGAGCCCATGACTGCGCAATATTGTTTTTTGTTATTATTTTATAAGGATATTGTGGTGAGATAATAATAGTAGATTATTAACCAAGGGGATAAAGCAGTGTCTTCTGTCGCGGGTGACGATGTAAATCGCGAGCGTAATGAAGGACTAGAGGTTTACTCCCGAGCGTAGCGAGGGTGTTAAAAACTTAAATCACGAGCGAAGCGAGGGATTTAAGACGAGTCCTGAGTGTAGCGAGGGATTTAAGTTCACCCAAGACTAAGACAGCTTTATCACCGAGGAAAATACTCTACTTTTCGTACCATTTGCGAAAAAAATAACACAATAATAATATGAGATAAGCGTTTATTAAAAATAATGACAATTAAACGTATTTTGAGAAAATTTACTTATTTCTAAAAATAAATTAAAATAAACTTAATTTTTATGTATTTGAAGAAAACAAAAACGCGGCAAATTCCTAGACTAATATTTTTTTGTAGGAAAAGCAAAGGCATCAAGCTCATACGGCCTCGTCGGTTTTCGTAATTTTATTTGAATCATAACTGCATAATAAATGCGTATTCCTTTTTCAAAAATATGTATTATGTATATACAAACTCAATGGTGTAAACACAGATGTAGTTCAGTATAAATTTCGGTAAGTATTCCAAATTTAAATCACATTCTCCCCCTAGAGGATGAATGAAATTCAGTACAATTTTCTTTCCCTGTTTTTAACAGATTAGAAATGACTATTGGTATGGTCGCTTTTTGTGGCATAGAATGTCACTTTTTTGAGCAAGTGGTACGAAAATAAATATATTATTAAATTCATATTTATTTTGTAACTGGTTTTGTTTCCACTGGCGTGCGGCCGACGGTATCTACCTATAGTCTCCTTTAGCATACTTGCATTTAGACAAGTTTAAACAGTCAAACCTGTAACAACAATTACATTATCTAGTGGTCATACAAAATATTAATTACGTGTCTATATCAAACCCGTGTCACGTAGCGTAGCAGCCAATCACATAGCTACTGCACCAAACTTCCCTAGTTTAGGGCTTTTCTTTCGTACAATAGGTAGAGTCACCAGATGGCGGACCGCGGTCCGCATCCGGGCCCCGACCTATGACCTTATGAAAACTGTTAAATTTATAACTATTATTTAATCGAAAAAAAATTAAATTAAAATTTTTGAGTAATTTGATTAAGTCCGCGTTCTAAGAGACTTTGCATAACGTTTGGGTCCACATTATGTTTGTGAAGCAGCATTTTCCAAATTAAAAATATATTTAGATCTCGACTTACCGATGAACATATTCAGCATTTCAAGGATTTGCTGGAACCAACTTGACTCAGGCTTCAGACAGGTAGTTCTATGTAAAAAAGTTAATGTTTCGCAATAATAGATATTAATTACTTACTTTGTAATTATTGTACATTACATAATATTTGTTTATTACATAAAAAACCACTATTCAGGTTTATTGTCGTTCTATTTCGTAATTGATATTTTTAATCTTGGTTGCTAGTAATCGTCTACCAAACGGACCGCGACGGTCATTTATTTTTTTAAACGGTCCGCCACTGATACTATAATTGGTGATACCAGCAATAGATTCAAGTGAATATATTTAAAGCGTTTTAATACATTCATACACATACTCACGCCTTCTTTTCATGGGGGTAGGCAGACACTACAGAACGCCACCTACTACGATCCTTACATACTAGTACCTTTTGCTTCGTTAACGTTCATACAATACATATGGTCATATACTCACGCCCGCACTTGAACTTCCTGAAGAACATCACCAATAAAGTCACTACTATATGTCCCTCTAGTCCTAGGGGACGTCCTAGAGTCTAGCACGTCCCCTCCCTGTGTTTCCAGTCACAGCTACCTTTTGTTAGTCGCCTTTATTGTCTACTCATAAAGTGATCATGACAATCATTTGAATAAAATTACCCAAAAATTGACTTTTAAAACACATTTTAGTAGCTTTTTGCCACTTTTGTGCACTTTTGGCGACTTTCACGGTGGTCTATCAACGTCAATGCGTGCTTTTGATGTTTTCAAAATATATGAGGCCGTTTCGACTGAAATATTCTGCAAATACATATACATGGAGTTTCTAATAATTTGTTCGCGATTGTTCGCCTGTGCGCTTTATTGCTAAAATTATTTTGATAAAGTGTTGTTTTAAATAATACGAGTTGGTAACCCGAGATTATGGCTCGCAGAGATTATCGGAAAATTGGGATATTTAAGTATAATTAGTAATTTGTTATTTCCGTAATATACGGTAGAGATTAAAACGTTCCATTCTGTTCGTATCAATGATAATTATGGATGTCAGTACTTAAATAGCCATAAAGCTGCAATTCGATTTATTTCCATTATTAACAGACTTAAGCCCGGTTTCTGAATTGAGAATTTGAAGTTGAGACCCTGTCAAAATCTACTTTATCATTACTTAATGTGAATCTTACATAAGTAATACAAAATTTCTTACTTTATTTACATAAAAAAATAAGTCACCTGAAGTCCCCCAAACCGCACTGGGCCCGCGTGGTGGATTACGGCCCACTCCCTCTCACCGAGAGGAGGCCTGTGTCCCGGCAGTGGGAACATTATAGGCTGATTATCCTGTTATTCACCTTTAGTAATGCTAAAGTACAGTTTGACAAGCTTAACTCGGAATTTAGAGTTCAACATTTCTTACGCAAATAACGAAAGAAAATTTTAATTTCGCGCGCTACACTCTAGGAATCACCTTAAGGGGCTGACGACAGCTAAAGCGCGGTCACTGTCGGACTGCATAGAAAAGAAAGAGAAGTGCGATGATACAAAGCTGGTAATTTAATTCAAAATATGAAGCAATTCTATAATTACAAAAAAAAATATGTTTAGACAAAAAATGAAAACGCTATCACGTTAATATGTTGCTTGAAGAAAAATCTGAAAAAAAAAACAGAATGGTTGCATGTATATTCTTTCTTTCTTTCTTTTTTTTCTTAACTTTTCCCCACACTAGGAATTACTCCTGTATCGTGGGTGCGCTTACAAACATTTAAACTCACATACACAAACAGCCAGACCCGGAACAACTACTTTGCAGGTCATACAAATATTTGTTCCGTGCGGGGATCGAACCCGCGATACGTAACGCAGCAGTCAATCGCTTAACCACTGCGCCAACCGTACCATTAAAACTGTGAACAAAAAAGGTGTAGTAAACTTAACAGAGCAACTAAATTATTGCGCGAGTTTGCTCAACACTCGACCGTGTTCTCACTAACTGTGTTCGGATTTATTTGTGGGGAGACGATCTATTTTAGTTTTCTTGGATATTCTCCAATGACGAAACCAAGCATAGTTTGGGGCAGGGCAATGTCACCTAGTGTCTCGGAAAACCTGTTCAGATATAACCACTGCCCATGATGCCAAAATAGACCCAAACTACAATTCGCACTAAACGTTTCCAAACGTCTTTTGTAATGCGCACAGCAAAAGAGTGGAACTCTCTACCTGCGTCTGTGTTTCCGAACGCATACAACCCTAATCTCTTCAAAGTGAGTGTGAACATGTTTCTTCTTCGTAAGCTCACTCCATCATTGACTCTGTCTCTATCACCACTGACCTAGACTAGAGTCAAGAGCAAACCCATGTTAAATAAAAAAATACTATGGGCTGCAAAAGAGAAACCTTTGTGTACTCTGTCTGCATAATCAGCCTATAATGCTCCCACTTCTGGGACACAGGCATAAAAGATTGATTGATTGATTGACAGGGATTGGGCCGTAAACCACCACGCGGGCCAAGTGCGGGTAGGTGGATCTCACATAACTGCGAATTTTTGGTCCCGCTTCTCTCGCGATGTTTTTCTTCAGCTTTTTGAGAGCAGTGGTGATGAAATTATTAACACCAAGTAAAGTGCCTGTCTGGGTTCGAACCTACGACATACAACTCGTAAGTCGCGGCTATTTCCTTTGAGCTACCACTGGTCTACTCTGCCTGACCGTTTCAAATCTAGACCAATATAATTTGTACCCACTTCTACTGGACAGAGGTACAAATTAACTTAACTATAGAAAAAAAAACCTTTCAATTTCAATTTTAAGTTTCACGAGGTATATAGACCTGGTGAAATTTCACTACCTTTCACGGCCTAGTTTACATGCTAACCCATTTTATCAAGATAGATGGCGCTAAAAGCCACCTAAATCAAAATCCCCCACTCACAATTCCTTTTACCCCATAAAAGACAAAAGTGCCAACGAGACCCGATATATTATCTCAAAGGCGGAAATTTTGAATATATCCTGTTATGGAAACAGGGTAGGGAAAAGTGGGGAAAACTGACAAATCATCTGAAAGGGAGCAGTGGGAATGTCCCAGAGATTGAAGTCTCCTTGTCACATTATTCATCCTATATATTTTTGGTCAGCGGGTTTTTCGTGTTAAAACGAAACGGTTTTCGGGACATTTTAATATCGGTTAAAACAGTTTTAATAACGTTGATTTGTGTTGTGGTGGCTAAAACTTTTGGATTTATGAAACTTGTTTGTAATAAATTGTTTGAGTACAAATACGTGTTTCGTTCGGAAAGGAATTGCTTAACTGTTCCGGACACAAAACATTAAATTAAATTATTACAAAAACATAGAAAACTATACTCAAGTAGAAATAAGTAATACAAACTTCAATAGAACTTAATGCACAAATAAAGGCCTCCATGCATAAAGGGCTTACATATATGCAAAGCTTTGCCACAAATCATAAAATGCTTTACCAGCCATGGCCACTACAAATTCAAATGCCAAAAACTTAAGTCTCATACCTAATTGATTCATCGTAATATTTAAACGAAAAATCATCCATTTTTATTTATGCAATACCGCAGTCTACTATTTTGATGTAGTAGGTATCTGAATCTCAGTATCAAACTATCTAGAATCTTCAGAAGTAACGAACGGTCAGTAGAAAGCCAATAAAAATATGATAAAACTATTGAACGAGAAGCTCTTGTCAGTCGACAGCACATCAGGTTATACGAAACTGTCAAATTTCTCCAAATGATTTTAAACCTTATAATGTTGAAAGTAAAGTTCAAAATCGAATGAGATAATTTGACAGTTTGTGGTGACTTGACCTGCTGCTGTGTGTACACACGAAATATAGAATACATTATTCTCCCCCGTTCCCCGTTTGGATATCAGACGATATAGCCAACGGCGCCAAACGTCGCGACACAAATTGCCTTTTTTTGTTCCTGAAATTCATCCTTTGTGTTAACTGGTGCTGCGCTTTGTTGTCGACAGGGATGCGAGCAAATAATCGATTATAAGATATAAATAGTTTTGTGTGGTCATCGCTGATCTTTGTTGTATAAAGCAATGCTTACTATTATATTTATCTTCAATTCAACGTTGGACGTAAGCCTATATGAAACTAACATGTTAATATAAATCAATTAATCGAGTTTAAGTACCTACCTAAACCACAGCTGTGAGAAGCTCAAGTATAAATAAACTTTTTAAGTTTCTCTTCGACGCACAGATAATGTTGCATACCAATAACTCGATTGCAGTTTACAAGCAAGAAAAAAAAACCGAGAAAAGGAATCGAATTTGATCGATTTATCGTATCCCTGCTAAAACACATCACTAAATACGCAACCGCTGTTCACTTTATCGGACAACGCAGAGTGATTCATGACCGCATTTTGCGCGAATTTTACGTTCTAAGATTATCCTGTTATGCCGATAACTAAGAAACGTTTTTCTTACAATTTCACCGGTAATGACCCACTGTGCAAACCTAATGGCGGCGATGTACCGGAAAATTCCGGTGACAGCCGGCTTAAACCAGTATACATCCCTTTTTGAAGTAAGTACTGAAATATGCGTGGAAGAAAGAGACGGGCATAGTTGCCACAGAAAATGAATAAATTTGTAAGCAAACAATAGCTGTTTTTTAATAAAGCCGGGAAAAGACGAATATTGGTAAGAAAATTGAAAAGGATTTTATTAATATTAAATTGGTACTTAAGTATTAGAATGGCTGAAACGTGCTTTAAAGGGAATATAAAGATTGACTTAGAGGATTTTTGTTATTTTCAAAGTGGTATAAATGGCAAAACTCAAGAGTACCAAATCTTTTCTTTTCTAAATCAGAGCAAGCGACGAGCCCTTTTCAATTAATCGATATTCCTAATGCGAACCAAATTATAATTCAGCCGAGAGACGCCAGATCACTGTTAGACATAATATAATTATGCCTTCCCAATCATCGGCACAGCGACCGGTAAGTACTACCCTAATCCAGTGGATTCCTACCCAGCGAACAAACACACCTACAAACAGGCATTTCTTTTTTAAAAAAGCAAGTCAAAAGTGATTTTACCTCAGATTTATGAAACAAAAAATAAAAAATGCCTCTAATTAGTAACTGCCCAACAATGTGAAACAAAATGGAGACGATCGTCAGTTTCAACGGCCCTCGTATCGTAATGAGAACTGCAATTGTTTTCATTCGTTCCTTTTTAATCTGTGAGCGAGAAAATGAAGTCATTATAACTATCATTCATATGAAGTTTTCATTCATTAAATACGTGTATGTAAGTACCTAGTGCCTAGTTATCGTAATACTAGAGATATACTTGCACAAGTTTAGACTTGCACAAGTCTGGGCGACACTGAATGGCTAGGATACTTTTGCTGATTCATCCCACACAAGTTAAAGTATACTTGTGCAAGCCCAACTTTGCGCAAGTATATCGCAACGTGTGTAGCCTTCATTAGTCTACGAAGCAAAACGAAGCTATAGCGCTATAAGGTTCTATAGGCGAGTGGCCAAAATTGGGACTAACGACGCCATTTTGTTTCTTCAAGACATTTCACAAAACAATTGCACAAATGGTTTCCAACAGTGGCCACCTACCAACGTCATTTGAGCACCAAAAGATCTTTGTAGTAGTGTACCTAACCAGATGGAATTCCACGAATTCAGAGACTGTAATTTTCTGGGAAAAGTTGAAAAATATACACACGTTAGTTCTCATAAACATGCTATAAGGAAACATCTGTCCGTTCAATTTCAAGGCTGCTTAGCTGCAGAATTTTCATTACTTAGGTTTACTACTGCACAAACAGTCGTTACGAATATTCAGATGCCCTAAAGTCTGTCAACTAGTGCTACCAGGAGGCATCGTGTTACCCAGTAACTGGGTTGTGGAGGTTGGAAAAGCAGTCGAGCCGCCTTCTAATATTCAACTGCATCTGGTCAAACTGGAAGCCGATCTCAACATAGTAAGAAAAAGGCTACGTCGTTCTACGATAACCAGAAAGATTGCATCATACAAAAAAGAAAAATCTTTCGTAACATCAAAAAATCCAATAAGACAGGACAGTCTAAACATTGTCAATGTAACTCGATTCGGCAGCATTACTCATTTATTTATTTATTTTATTTCATAAGGAAAAACAAACAGTATATTAAAAATAAACGGTAATAACTAACATTTAACTTAACAAATATACTACCCACTACATTTTCCACAGATTACAATATAGAGGTACGAGGAACAGGGTGTGAAGTTCAACTCATACCTCCATAGAAAAGGAAGGATCCTCCGACCAGACGGGGGTTGTGTCTGGTGGGCAACTGCCCGATGATTGATGTCGGGAAGTTGTATAATATATAATATGCTAGTCGCGCGTAAACTCTGCTTGCGCGATGCAGGATTTGCGTGACGTCAATATGACGCGCAGCTCGCATGTGGCTATGTCACGGAGTTTACTAAACTCCGTGGGCTATGTAGATACCGCTACAACTACTTACATATTTACAAACTGATGGCAAACGTAACTGTAGTCAGGGTAATATCAATAACATGCACCAAATAAACTAAAAAAACAAAATAAAACTCTTGTTTGTGTATTGTATTCTATGGTCCTATAACAATAACAATAATTTGCTTCAGCTTACGGAATCTACTGCTGATCCATCAGAATTTCAACTATATTATTTTTAAAAGTATTACGGTTAGGAAATAATATGTCGATATCACTAAATCGCACATTATATGTGTCGACTAAGCGATGTACTCACGTCGTTGTTCCAAAAGTAACTCAGAACAAAACATGTAAAATATCTTTAGAAAGTTCCTTTACACACGAGCCATGCAACATAGCCTCTATTCCTGCGCACTATCAACGTTACCCCTCCATTGAGTCCACAACTTTATTCTTTCATATTTCGCTCACTATACGCCATTTTAAAAAGAATTTGTTGCGGCCATTCCTATTCTTTTTACTCTTTTACTTTCTGCGGTACCGTTTTATTTTACGTTGTTCCAAGAAAATATTTCTGTGCGGAGTTAAGCGACATTTTGTTCGTAAAACTGCTCTTGTTCCGGGTAATGGAGCAGGTAATTTGTAATTAAATTTTGTGTGTGTCGTGTGTACTGGTTTAGTTGGAGTGTGTTCTTAAGAATGATTGATGTTACTATGGTCTTTAACATAATGCCTATGCTCCGTGATTGGGAAGGAATAGCCCTCAACATATAACTATACGTTTATAAGATTAACTGAATTTACTTTGGTTATCTAAGATTGCTAGATACACAGCACCTGCTAATACTATTTCTTCCGCATTAAGTCTGGACTCATAAAGAAGAATTAAAAGACCCCTAAGTACATCCGGGGCACCCTGTACTCAAAGCTTTGAGTATCATCCTTACAGATTAAGTACACGGCACAACAATTCCCATGCAACTCGTGTCGTCACGAGACAAGAAAAAAACACCGCTGTTATACAAACAAAAGCAACGTACTGGACGACCTACTTTCTCACCCTCAGACATCCTTAGACTTTCTCGTCTGATTGCCCTGATTATGGTGTCAAAGAGACGAGCAACTGAACAAACCCCTAATGACTCATAAATTGAATTGTTACAAAGAAAATACTTACTTGCATCCCCAAATGACACAAATAAATAATTTATGAAGCAAATTAGGTAAATATTTTCGCCTTTTCGGGATTCGAATTCGATCGCTATTTGGTAGGGAAGAGAGTAAACCAGTTCTGAAAATTACTGACTGTTTTACGACTCTGTCAGGAGCTTGGTGTTTCTTGGTACAGTTGAACTGTCGTCTACAATAATTAGAATTAATATTTTTGTTATGTACATAATAATTTATTTTTAACAACATCATTAGCTATTCAATTTTAACAATATAGATATCGTAAAGTGATGTTTAAAAAAGACCACCAGGAACAAAGTCCCTTATGCGACACTAGCAAAACGACAAACATGATGAAAAAATAAATTAAATATTCGTAGCCACCATCTTGGATTTACGTTTTGACCTCACTATCGACTTTAGCACTCTCGAAAACCACGACTACTATCTCTGGAAAGTCGCGTGGAGCGGAACACTTTTTCGTTACATTGACGATTTCTACAATTTACTTCTACCGCAAGCCGCTAAAGAACTTCGTTCCAATATTGATCAGTAAAATATCGATTTAAAACAATAATGTTCATAAATGTTTTTAAAAAATCCAATCGGCCATTTACCGACTAACGATCACCATGGCTTTATTCGATGTCGTGATTGTTGTGAATTCAAAATCCATACGATTATTTCCTACACCATTACAAAGTATCACTTCTGTTTCTCTCTCGACTGTATAAAATCAGAAGTAACACTCGCGATGATTAAAGGGCCGTCTTTTGAGATATCTTTCTTGAATATATAACTAAGTAATTTATTTGACGAGAAAAAATACAAGAGGAGTTCCGTCTGAAATGTCCGCTTTATTTTCGTACTCGTCTTCTTCAATCTGACAATTTTAGGCTCTGAGAAACTTTTTCAAATAAGTTTTATTTTGATTTCTTATACAGGTTTCTTACTTTGAGCAGAATGTGGCTACTAAAGATGGTATTAAGTCAAATGAGTAAACATTTATGTTTAATTGGTTTATCTATTCTAATCAAAATATTTTGTAGAGCATAATAAAAAATATTCAGTGGACCATGCGCCAAAAGCGAAAAGTAAGTAGCCGTAATGCTTACAGTTATTTTACAATGAAAATAACGCCCTGCAAGTTTCCAATGTATTATTTGCATATAAATAGAACTGTAAACGCAACGATTTCATACCTTTTACACAGTTTTCACATAATTCTAAAAAGTTAATCAAACAGATTTTTAAAATATAGCTCCGATTAAATGATAAAAATTGAAAACCACGAAATATGACACTAAATTGCGACGTTGCCACTCATAAGGTATAAACGCTCTTAATAATTATTATCTTAGGTTTGATCTTACTGTGTATTTCTTCAAGTGTACCATACCTATAAACTTAGCGTGTGTACATTAAAAACTTAGAAATGTTTACTACTGGTGTACTGTATCTAAGATGTTTAAATAAAAAATTCTATTCTACAAATGACACCAGAACATCAATTCAGCAACAAATTCACACAACCAAAAACTCCGTACCCCAAAATTCCCGCCACCCTGATTCCCAAAACAATGCAAATCTTTTAGATAATCCATCTCAACCTTGCACCGACAAATTGAGAGGGTTAATACTACATAACCTAGCAGATTGTGGAATTATCCTCCCGGAAGATATTATTTAAATTGCCTTGTAAAGGAAGATAATGCTCGATGTAAATTGCGGATTTTGGAACTCAATATCGGCGAGTTAGGGTTGGGATCTTAAAATTTTACGGTGGACACAACTGTTGCGAGAGTTTGGAGTGGAATTGTAGGCCCCAGTTGATTACTGCATCTGACTGGATACTGGGTAGGTTTTGGAACTTTTTGGCCCTTTCTATCAGTAAATATGTAGTTATCCTACAGCTTATTTTTACTTGAACATGATCCGCCTTATTACAATACGACACCTGACTTTAAACTTTATTACGACTATAAATACTTAACTGTATTTCGATCACAGTCAGATTTATTTTACAAAAACTGGTTCGATGGTTTAAACCATGTTGAAAGGAAAACAACGATGGAAAGGGTTCTTTACAATGACCTGTATAATATGGTAATGAGTGTTCCTCTAGTATTTTTGAAAGGTCGCCGATACCCGCCTGTTGTTTTCGGTTAGGTTTGTGAAAAGTTATGACGATATGTGACCTTGTAAATGGTCCCGCAGATTTCTCAAGATAACGTCAGTGTTCCTTGCTTTGCTTTCTTTATCGGCTCTCAAAAGCACAGAGAGAAAACGGTAGGTAATTGCTGTATTTCACGTTTCCCTCGCTGCTGAATTTCACAGCTATACTACGCGTTTTGCGCACGATTAAACAGAGCAACATCTTTTAATCCCAATTTTTTTTTTTTTTTTTTTATGTATGGCATCTCGCTGTTGGCCTTGAGAGGCCGTGACTGCTTAACCGGTCAATCCTGTGGTGCCTTCGAGCTAACTCAAAGCCTCCAGCCACGGGCATAATATTAATTATAAACTAAGCGACCATCACCTAAGGGCACCCCCTGTGGGGTACGGACCTCGGCTTAGGGCGTCGCTGGGGAAGGACAGCAAGTTGGGGACAGGCTGGATCAAAATGGGTTCATTATTATTAAGCGGTAAAACTACTGGCTCAGCTACGCCACCAGCTGGCTCTGTGGATCCGATCAAGGGAGGGGAAGAGGAATCTATCGGGGAGGGATCCCAAATTCGATCAATCTGCTTATTTGTACTCATACCTCCCTCCACCCACACTGCGCTTTGACATTTCGAAGAAAATAACAATTTTTAGCATCTTATCGTGATTCAGTAAGAATATCAAATGAGGTAAATTGGGTGTGACGAGGGTAGTAGGCGTAGGAAGAATATAGGTTTAGCGGTGTCTACATCGCCACATGCAAACCACGCATCACACTGACGTCCTGCAAAATCCTGCATCGCGCAAGCAGAGTTTACCGCGCACCTAGCATATTTACAACGACCCGACATCAATCGTCGGGCAGTTGCCCACCAGATACGACACCCGTCGGGTCGGAGGATCCTTCCTTTTCTATGGAGGAATGAGTGAACTTTAGACCCGGTTCCTCATACATTCTTTATATGCGTTACTAAACTCAGAGAAGAGGCTTATGTTTAAATTTAGCTTGTTATTACTGTGCGTGGGAGCAAATGAGCCGGCACAGCTGGTGAAGACACTTGACTTAAATTTTTCTGGCCGCTGATTGCAATAAGACGGTTCAAACCTGTGAACTGTGAAAAAAACAACTGGCTGTGCAATAGAACGTTCTATCTCTATATTCTTGTTTTTTTTAACATATGACTTTGATCTGCTTTTGGATTTCTTTTGTGCCACATGACCTAACATCATTCATCAGGCTTCAACTTGATAAAAACATCAGATATCAAAGATCCATTGGTACCTACATTATAAGTAACAATAACACATAAACGAAAATAAAAATGTAGATTAAAATTAAAATGCTTATTGCAGCCCAATGCCGACATAGGTTTGTCCCATGTGTCACCTATGTCCCTACATATCATGTGTACCTATATGGGTCATATTAGACCCTCATAAGTGCTCTTCGTCTTTCGCTTGCGGTCTATCTAAACCGCCTTCAACATTAACATCATCCTTCCAACCTTTGCTTTACCTACATCTTCAACGTACTAACTTTCAACGCTCTTCAACACCTACAAAAGATTTTGAACTTATTCCAACAATGTCTATCCATAATTTTATCCTAATATCAAAGTTGAAACCGTCTCTGAGCACTGAAGTACACTACACCACTCCAATTAGCGCCAAAACTTAATTGTACCGCTGAAACTTTGGCCGCTGCACCACGGAAGTAGGTCGATTGTGACAATAGCCTTTATGCACCATTCAACTATTTATTTCACGCCTTATAGTAAAGATTTTCTCGTAAACAGCAATGTTTTATATTACCTGAATAAATAAAGTGTGTTACGACTGAGCGCGCGACATATACAGCCAGTTTAATTAATTGCTAAGCAAACTGACCACCTAGTTAATGTCCCATGTTATTGGTATTTCATACAACCAACTGTCAAAGAATGACAGTTGTGATTTGGATGTACCGACAATTTAAGTAGGTAGTTAAGCAACCAGGGGCCGTACTATGACGAGTTAATTCAGTCATTATTCCAGCATGAAAGAGAGACGGAGCTATACATGACCGATAGCACTATCTCTTTTTCGCAACGGAATCATGTAGTAACACGTCATAGTACCCCCCCCCCCCCGCAACCCCCACCCCTGAACCGCAACGAGTGTTCACCGTGAGAGCATAAAATGATACGATTATTTACTTACGATTGTAAGTCATATAAATATTTGTTCCGTGCGGGAATCGAACCCGCGACACGCAGCGCAGCAGTCAATCGCTTAACCACTGCGCCAACCGTGCCGTCCCAGTTTAGGGTGGCTTTTCCAGACAGCTTTATGCATTTTGTTAATTTAGCATTCTAAGTAGCGGTACCTCACACCAAGTAACCGATAGGATTAGTTTTGAGAGCATTACATTAGAGCATTATGCTTCTGCTCTATTTTTAATTCATCATAACGCTCCCAAAAACTTGACTAGATAGTCTCTTTGCTTGACAAAAAATAAAAAAACGAGCGAGCCTTACAGTAGTCGCATATAATAATAATAAATATGAGACAACATCTACACAAGGTCTTCAGGTCCCGAACTAGGTAGAGCCTGTACTACGGTAACCTGATGACTGATATACATAGTTATATACATAGTTATATACATATATACACCCAGACACAAGTCAAACAGACATGTTCATGCACACAAATGTTTGACTTTTCCGGGGATCGAACCCGGGACCAGCGGCTCAGAAGGCAGGGTCGCTACCAACTGCACCAACCGGTCAGTCAAATGATTTTTAACACCTGACATCTCACCTTGGTAATAAGCAAAACATTAACATTATATTCTAAACAAAAGTATTTAGCAATAGCTGAAAATAATAATAATTTGAAATGATTTTTCGTAACGAAGAATAATTATTTTTTTAAACTGTTGTACCAACCTCTCGGAAAATGGGTTGGTACCATCTGACGGCCAACTCTACCACCTCGAGCACTCGTTGTTCAAATCCAATAGCGCGCGCTTCCCCGGGCTTTCTGTTACACACTTCCGTCGCATTTCACGAAATCACTCCCACAGATGGCAGGAAAGCGAGAAGAAAGATATTACACATCAAAAATGTTGCTGAATACATTGATTTTAAATGAAATGCTGAGAACTGTTGCTGTGCACAATATAAATCAGTTTAGATACGAAATAATGTAAGTAATAAGTAATGTCGCGATGACAAGATCTTATGGGTGTGCTAAACCCCTCTTTCTATTACTTCGCATATATTACCTACTTTCTATTATTCTACAGGCGACACGGAATCGCTTAGAACATATCTGGCAAAGGCCTCTTTGGCAGGCGATAGTTCAACCTTAAATTAGACAGCAAAACGACAACCACTCAACATCAAGGTGTTTAAAAAATGTCAAGTGTCTTTCTAACGGGTGGGCCATCTAGTGTTTTAAATTTGAAGTACCGATTACTTTGACTGAAAGGTAGAATGACATTCATTTTTTGCCAGGGAGTTAGTTGTATGTTTGACATTTGCAAAATGGGACGCTATACACTCGAACAAAATGGGGAAATATTAAAAACTGAATATTAAAATGAGCAAGGAGTCGCCGTTACCGTCAACAGTGAGCGTTACCGTGCCATGCTCAACGAATTTTTGTATCCAATGATGACATTTATTTTGGTTTCAACAAGACGGGGCCACATGTCACACAGCCATAGCCAGCGTAACCATCGATCTTTTGCGTACTGTTTTTGAAAATCGAATAATCAGCCGAACGATGTCAGTTGGCCGCCTCGGAGCTGTGATTTGAGCCCTTTGGATTATTTTCTGTGAGGAACCATTAAGAGCGTTTATACCTTATGAGTGGCAACGTCGCAATTTAGTGTCATATTTCGTGGTTTTCAATTTTTATCATTTAATCGGAGCTATATTTTAAAAATCTTTTTAATTAACTTTTTAGAATTATGTGAAAACTGTGTGAAAGGTAAGAAATCGTTGCGTTTACAGTTCTATTTATATGCAAATAATACATTGGAAACTTGCAAGGCGTTATTTTCATTGTAAAATAACTGTAAGCATTACGGTTACTTACTTTTTAAACACTTTATAAGGTATAAACGCTCTTAAGGATAAATGTTACGCAAACCATCCAGAGACAATTGAAGCGTTGAAACATGAAATCGAAGTTGCCATTGAAGAGATTCAAGCCGAAACAATCGAAAATGTACTGAAAAATTGGGTTGATCGGATGGGGTGCCAAGCTAGTCCTAGTAGTCATATGAATGATATTGTGTTCCATTCTTACGTACCAAAGTTCACCCTTTCCAATAAAACCTGAGATTTGAAAAAATAATCAGTAGTTTTTTTTAATAACCGATTCAAATTTTAAAACCTCAAATGGCCCACCCGTTATTACGGTTAAAAAAATACAGTCCAGTAACAGACGGATGAACGTGAATGGGTGCTGCATGTGATGACAGGTCGTCTTGGTGACTATGGTTTTGTTATTGTTATTAGTAATTAACTGTTGATTTATTTTACTTGGAAGGTCCTAGTTTATCATTTTTTGAGTTCAAGTTACAGCTATATGAACATATAACTTGAACTCACAAATGATAAACTAGGACCTTCCAAGTAAAATAAATCAAACGTAAAGTAAAGTCCGTGCCCGCAAACTGCAAACTGCAACAGCTATATGAACATATTGCAGTTTGCAGTTTGCGGGCACGGACTATAGCCGATAGCCTGAGGCTTTTATTTTGGTACCTATTTTTTTTTTTTTTGTAAGTAGGTTTGAACAAACACTTTTACTCGTCAATAGTATTTTTTTTAAACTAGATGAGGTCGGCGTTTCCTATCTGACTACTCTGAGAAGAAAGGCCGAAACAAACTCAGAGGTCACTGTCTCTTTTCTTCTTTTATTTTTTTTTTCTTTTATTAAGTTCTGTTTACGTTTTTATTATTTATTTCTGCTTGAGTATAGTTTACAATGTTTGTGTTGGTCTATCGGCGTCTGCTAGCTGATTTATGGCAATATAATTTAATATAATGTGCTGTATTTCGTAATGTTTATAACTTACTATATTGTATATAATCCAGTTCTTCTAACTGAACAGACAGATGTGCTGCTGAGGAGTTTTTTGCGCCACTTCTTCTTCCCAGCTAAAGTACTAGGAAGTGGTGAAGGGCGGGCGATTTGGGAGACTGTCTTATGTAATTTTGACGTTCAATAAAAAGTGGTGATTTTCAGCCTAGTTTGAACAAATGACTTTTGATTTTGATTTTGACAGCGTAGCCTTAGTAATACGGTCCCATTGGACCCTTTGGATACGAAACCCTAAAAAGCATTCAAATGGCTACTTTTTACTTTTAGTGACACTAAAACGGTAATGTAATACTAAAACGGTTCCTAAACTCAAAATAAAAGTTTTAAAATAAAATCGACGCTTAAAGTTCCTTACCACACAACAAAGAAGTTCATTGAACTAAAACTAAGCAACATAGCTCGAGAGTCTTGCACGGAGGAGGTAATATCCATGTCTGGTAAACATTGTACACAGGTGACACGGTATTATGTGGGTAGTTGGAACGCACTCACGTAGACAACTTGATACTTTTAGAATACGGCTCTTTGAAGTTTGAACGAAAGAGTAGATAAATACCGGTGGTCCAAATAGTGACGTCATAAAAAATATTACATTCCTCATGCCCAGGGGCGTCCGAAAATACCCCATGTATGTTCCGCGATGCTTGATGGTTTTCGAGTTCTAGTTTTATTTTTTTTATATTGTGAATTTTATGGGTAAGCGCTTTAAAAAAAAACTATCTTTATTTTACACGGATTTGCACATTATTTTTTTTGCCATTTACATTATTATAGAATATTCTTTCGGACATGAAATAATCATGTTCCTATCATTAATTTAGAAACAAACGTATTAATCTTAAAGTAGGAACTAACGTTCGTTGTACAGAGTTGAAATGTCTACTTCAATTTTTATTTTACCTGTTTGTTGTTGTTTACCATTTTGAGTAACTAGAGGCATTTTTAAGAGTAAGCAAGTTCTAATGATTTCAAATAATAAATTAATAGAATTAAGTAGAAAGTAGTACAAGTAGAAGAAGAAAGAATTAAGAAATAGAAATTTCGACTCTGTATCACTCGAACATAAATTCCTTCTTTTCGATCAAATATTTTGTATCTTGAATTAATGACAGAAAGATTGTTATTTTATGTCAGAAAGAATATTCTTTATCAATGCAAAACAAGAATATAAAAAAGCCATGTAAAAATAAAGATAGATTTATTTAAAGCGGTTCCCATAAATAAATAAAAAATATATATACAATTCGAAAACTATCAAGAATCGCGGAACATACGGAACATGGCATATTTCAGGATACAGGCTTGAGAAAT
Organism: Brachylomia viminalis; assembly: GCA_937001585.2. Taxonomy (NCBI): domain Eukaryota; kingdom Metazoa; phylum Arthropoda; class Insecta; order Lepidoptera; family Noctuidae; genus Brachylomia; species Brachylomia viminalis. Next base: position 4,180,143 of record OW443305.2, on the reverse strand, counting down.
CAAATATTTTTTTAATGACGTCACTATTTGGGCCAAAATTTTTTATGGCTTTTTGGGCCTGTATACAAACAACACAACATCATGCGTGTTTGGGTTCGTTGGATTTGTCTTTACAAGTACCTTTCAAGTGAAGGTCGAGATAAGAAAATGAAGATACATAGCCAAAATAGCTAAAATGTTGTTTCCTGTACGCAACGAAACTTCATTAAATAAGAAGGAAAAGAAAGTATCGGTAAAAGCTAAACCTTGTTCGAACATTTTGAATGTTTGTGGATTTAGAAATAAATTGTTAAGTATTTGCTTACCTATTTTTTTTTATAATAGGTTTGCTCTTGACTCTAGTCTAGGCCAGCGGTGACAGAGAAGATAGAAAAGATATTTAACAAAAAAGTACAAAAAGAAATTCAAGCGAACTTTAATATTTTCTTAAAAGCTTGAGGCTAATCTTAAAGAGTAAGAAAGAGTTCACGCCTCAAGCTTTTAAGAAAATATTAAGTTCTAAGTTTACGTAAGTTTTTTTTTTTTACTTTTGTCATTAAAAGCTTGTTTTGAAAAATGTTTTTCTTAAATTTTATTTCTCTATGGCAATGGTTCAATTCTGCCAACGTCAGATGTGTTAAGAGAAAACGTGCGAAAAAGAAAAAAGACTAAAAACCTGAATCCAAATGGTAAAATAACTGTGAATGAACTTTAGTTGATTAACGAATAATTGAATTGAATGTGAAAGTCAAAAGTCTCTTCTCTGTGACCGCTGCGCGCAGAGATAAAATAACTTTTTTAGTGATAAGCCACTACGTGTGGGTCGATGGCAGCGCCACGGAATATTTCCATTTTTAATATTACAATTTATACAATTATTCTTATTGTTCTCTCATTTATTTATAATTCGTGTTGAATAATTTGTTTATGTAGGTAGGTACTTTAAATGCTGCATCAGTGGACGTCTGTTGGTTTGTTTCACACGTGAGTTGGAGCATTATGCTGAGCGATGAGTGTTTTGCGTGGATGGTTTGTTTTGTGCTTTATTTTTAATTTTATGCGTCATTTAAACTTTTTGTTCATTCTTTCTTTCTCTCATTAACCGGGCACAAATCCCCTTTTTTTTTGAGGTGGTGAAGTCATCATATAACTTCTCCCACTCTGCGCGGAGCGGGAGGGCGTGTCAGACTCTTACTGACTAAAACCTACCCGTGTTCCTTCAGTTGCCTGTGCCAGGACCGATTGAGACTGAGATTAGAATGAGAACGTTCTTAAAATACGTGAATTGCCTCTCTGATATAAACGTCGAGATGGCGGCAAACGACCCCCCTCCCCAAAGTCCCCCCCAGCCATCAAATAACTTCTCCCGCTCTGGAGCGGGAGTGCGTGTCAGACTCTTACTGACTAAAACCCACCCGTGTTCCTTCAGTTGCCTGTGTCAGGGGCCACGGTAACCCTTTCGGACTTTCCCGCAAACCTGGCAGGCATCGGCCCTTGCAGACCCCGTCATTGGTGCTGACATCTCTTTGAAGCGCGCGTGGAACACAACGCGCCATCGACCCGGGCCTGGTCCTTATCTGACGGCGAGCTACTAATTGCTCGCCGTCCGCAAGCCCGCGCCTACGGTGGCCGGGAATCGGCTTGGGATTCCCAACGCCAACTAAGATAGCTGAATTGATATTTCTAATGATTGTAATTCTGTAAATACATATTTGTTACGATCACGGATCATATTTTGACCAAAATACAACCTGACACTGACCTGCGAATTGCAAAAAAACGTAAGTTTTTAATTTCGCGGTCTACCTCACAGCCGTCTCCCTTAAGTTATTTTTTTTTAAGTTGAAACAAGAAGTTTACGATAAGAGTGCAGATAAAATGTTATTAAACAATATTACAAAAATCTTGGCACACAGGAGCGACAGTGCTTCAATGTCTTATAAAACTCGAATGCTGAGACCCAAAAGTAATTCGATTGACATGGAACCTGTCCAATTCTGCTGATATAAATTTAAAATATCTATAATTTAGTATCTGATTATGTTTTGAAAGATTTTGAGTAGCGTGCCAAAGGAAATAATTGGCGTTCGTTTAAGATTTGTGGGAAATGTTCATCGATATTAATTTTGCTAGCAACTATTACTTCCTTATCATCACGTAACGCATAACATCACGCCTGGAACCCGCGAAGGGGTAGGCAGAGGTGTACCCATAGTACACCCACATTTCACCTGTTAGTACATCCTTATCCTGATGTATAAATTAAAATACACACAATCACTTTGACTATCTGAGCGTTAGTGTTTCCAACAACACATTCGTCATCTTCTAGCACTTGTAATTCATAGTCAATGTTAGAGCCAACAAGAAGATATAAGACCGCTTTTAATAGTTTTATTTATTTATTTTAGTACATGGAGGACTAACAGCTAATAAAAACAGACAAAAAAGGTAACCATAGTCGCCAGAAAGCCAATTACAAATCCTCACGTATAGACTTATAACAATAATTTATGGGGTGAGCACAAAAACACATCGCCTTAATTAAAGCAAGAAGCAATATAAATACTTGGCTTACATGAGTAAGACTGAAATAATAGAGAAAATAATAAAAACTAAAACAAACAATATAACCTACCGCTACTGTAAGCCGCAAAGGGTTGGGCAGAGGTGTCAAATCAAAAATCAAAAGTCATTTATTCAAACTAGGCTGAGAATCAGCACTTTTTTAACGTCCAAATTACATAAGACAGTCTCCCAAAACTCCCGCCCTTCACCACTTCCTAGTGCTTTAACTGGGAAGAAGAAGTGGCGCAACAAACTCCCCAGCAGCACTGCTGTCTGTTCAGTCAGCTAGCACACGCCAACATACCTACCAACAAAAACATTGAAAACTATAAGTACTCAAGTAGAAATAAATAATAAAAACGTAAACAGAACTTAATACCTAAATAAAAGCCTTCAGGCATAAAGGGCGTGCCCACTTACATATTATGCAATGCTGCATTATATTTATATAGCTATAACTTGAAGTCACAAATGATAAAGTAGGACCTTCGAAGTAAAATAAATAAACAGTTAATTACTAATAACGATAACAAAACCATGGTCAGCAAGACGACCTGTCACCACAAGCAACACCCGTTTACGAGCATAACGCAAAGATCAGCCATTACCCCCCTCGCCATATTTGAGGAAAAGTGGGTGTGCTTATAGTTAGAATCGGAATTAGAATGCTTTATTTGTAAACATAGGTCAAATTACAACAGCGTGCGAGATGTTACAGATTGGTAGATCCTCTTTGTTTTGCCTAGAGGCATACAAATATATTTAATCAATATTGTCGAATTTTTTACTTTTTATTAAATTTAATTTTTAAGATATCATAAGGTGGTAGAAATAAGTAAACTTTCACATTAGTAATAAAGTCAATATTAATTAGGTAAGTACTTATATGCATATAATTACAGATTTAAAATACAATTCATTTCAATAAATATCAAATAGATTCAGTTACATGTTATAATAATGCTAATGTCAAACAAAATTCAAAATCGTCAAAATAGGTGAGGTGGTATATAATTTTCTGTAGCAGTAATTATCCATACATAAAGAGACACAAACCAAACCTTCTCTTGCATCTTCTCGAAATAGGTAGCACATGAGTAAGAGCAAACACTTAGCGAAATGACTGTCGCTCACCAAAGTGAATTGGACTGTAAGTACACAGTTTATGAAAGTGAGGACTTTTGGCGAATTCGGAAGAACAAATGCCTGATGTTTGAAGTTGTAATCCAATGTGTTTTTAGAGGTTTTAATGATAATGGAGTCATTTTGTTGTGGATTATTAATTATTTACTTAACACTTTAGGCACACAAATGTACAGGCATTTTCTAGCAGTCAACCTTTTGGTGATACAGACACAAACAGTGGTAGGTGCAATTTATAATGATAATTTTAGAATAAATATTTTTAAATATAAAGACACGCATCAACCTATTAAGACTATAAATATAATACATATACCCAATTATATATAAATATAAGCACAACACGAATATACTAAAAACAAATAGGACATACAATGAGAAAACATTACCGCTGTGACGATACTTTGATTCATTTAATTAAGATTCCATTTTCGTCATGTTCATCTGTTTAGTTAAACTAGGTTTGAGAACGGGTAGCATTTTTTTTTTTCTTTAAAGTCTTCTTAAATTTTTTTAATGTGCTGTAATGGTTTTCTGATTTGCATAACTATTCACAATCAATGATAATTCGGTTACCTGATTTGTTTAGTCCCCGCCCGCAAATAGCTCTTTGAAGAATAGCGGTTGTCTACTTGGTTTACAGTGACAAATTTTTCAGGTTTTGGATTTCGAAGAGCGTTTACTCCTTCGATAACATTGCGCGATGTTCGATTCAGCAGGGAAGCGTATACAATGGCTATAGATAGCTATTCAGAAATGTCAAGCCATTTTACCGTCTCTATTTTTATAAGCCCTTCTTTAGTATTTTTGGAAAATAAATTATTTTCTCATTGTTTTCCCTTCAACTAGAAAAAAGAAAAATAAAGATACTTTAAAAGCTTTTTTTTTATTTATCCCTCCAGGGGTTCATCAACCGGCTAAGTATATTTAGCTGAATAAAGTCAAATCTACGCATATTTCAAAGAAGCGAACCCACGTTAATAATGTTAAGATTCGCCTAAAAAAATTTAAATAAAAATATGTTATTTCGCAGCTGTCTCCAACTAAGCACACTTCTTTCTGCTGTTTGTATAAACGAAGACTACTCGTAGAATCGTATATTTTGTTACATACAATAGCAATGTATTGTTAACCTCTGTCTCTTTTCTGTTGAGAAAGTTATGCTAAATAACAACAAAAAAAGCAAATGACATACTACAAAAACTTCTAAAACATCATGACAGCAATTCAAATTGCTTATCGTCGTTTAAGTTGTAATAGTATTTGGCGGTTCTGACATTTTAATGCTGTTTGCTAGACTATCGGAAGATGCGTTGTTTCAGCCAATGGGGTATATGCATGTATTTATTTTCTATTTTTAATTCATGGTTTACACCGTTAAATGATAAATGATTTTATTTCTGTAAGTAGGTTTGTTACAAACACTTTTACACGTCAATCATATTTTAAAAACTAGATGAGGTCGGCGTTTCCTATCTGACTACTCTGAGAAGAAAGGCCGAAACAAACTCAGAGGTCACAGTCTCTTTTAAAGTCCTGACATAATCTTGGTCAGATCATGTGAAGACCATGTAGATTGGTGTCTGAAACGGTCTTTTGAGGAAAAACCATACAGATTGAGCGGACCTGTCCAGTCAGTGCACGCATTTGTCAGTAATCTTGCCGCTCAACTGAGAACTTAAGGAGCACAACGATTCGACGAACAATACCAAAGAAAGGACATTTGGGTAGGCCGCATAAATTACTCAAGCTGCCAGATCGTGAAACTAACTAAGAAATAAAATAAAAAAAGTTATAATCCACATAATCTTCACATTTACAATAATTTAAATAATATAATACTTTACAAAGTAAATACTCATGTCATTGTATGTATAAAATTCATCAATGTCAATGTGTATATAAATGTTCGAACATAATCTTTGAGGACCATGTAGATTAGTATCTGAAATGGTCTTCTGAGGAAAGAACCACGCAGATTAAGAGGACCTGTCCAGTCAGTGCACGCATTTGTCAGTAACCGTGCAGCTCAACTCAGAACTTTAGGAGCTCAACGATTCGACGAACAATACCAAAGAAAGGACATTTGGGTAGGCCGCATGAACTACTTAAACTGCCAGATCATGATTAAAACTGAAACAATGACCCACATAGTCCTCACATTCACAATAATTAAAATAATAAATTGTACTTCTCAAGGTAAGTATTCAAGTCGTTCTATTATAATAATTATCAATTTATCAGTGTATGTAACAGAAATAAAAAAAACATTCAGTATGCAGAAAATTGGAACAACTCAATCCCAAGCCTTTTTGTCCTCAATATAATCCTTAACGGTATAAAAGCCTTTCTGGCACAACTTACGTTTAATGAATGATTTGAATTTATTAAGGCTTAGATCTTGAACGTGGCTTGGAAGTTTATTATAAAAGCGTATACATTGACATCTGAACGAGCCACCTATTTTCTTGAGCCTTGTTGTAGGTACAACGAAGTTGTGTTTGTTCCTAGTATTTATATTATGTAGTAGTTATAACACGTGTTCTCGTTCTTCCGTTATTTCACCATGAAAAAAGCTCAAAAGCCAGTTTATGAGTATTGCATTGTGCCTGAATGCAGAAACACTATCAGAAGTGCACCAGATAAAAGTATTATTTTTAGTCGCGGAAATAGGCGATTCATAGGCGCAAAAATACGTAAGGAATTATGTAAGGTTATCAAAAGAGATGATGTATCGCAATAGCTTGCTTACATTGTTGTGAATCAAAAATTATAGGTAGTGTTTGTTTATTCCTTATCATATTAAGGATTGTGTTTATGGCTAAAAACGTACATAATTTGTTATTAGAGAATAATTACCTTGCAGCTTTCACTCCTTTTACTTCAGCGGACGTCAAATTTGGATTTGAAAGAAAATAAGACGACATCATGAATGGATCTATTCTCGGCAGATTGTGCTTTTACCAAACCACTTCAGTCATTGTCTTAAATGATTTCTTACGTCACTAGTATGCTAAAATTACACTTAAACAATATATTAATTCACAACACACACGTTATTACTATGTTTTCTAATCAAAAGCCCGCAATGCCATACAAATGTAAACAATCCGAACTTGTTGACATAGTATTTAACGTCACGATTCCTTTTAACCAATGGTGTTGCGTTCTACAAATTTGAAATTCCCTCGCTTAATTTGCACTTTTATTTATTAATTGAAGTAATTAAAAAGATATTAATTACTAAAATAATGATTTTGTTCAAATGTCCGGCAAATAAAGATTCGGAATAAAATAGAAACTCATAAAATGAAGTATAAAGTTTCACGGGATCCACCAACTATGTAAAATTTTTTTCACTCTGCACTGCAATGTTGCTATTTTTGACTTACGTGGTGTTAAATCTCAAACACACGACCGTTTAGCAAAGTACAAATCAAATACAATCAGAACTCATTTATTCAAATTAGGCTGTGAATCAGCACTTTTTGAACGTCAAAATCACATAAGACCCAAAACGCCCGGCCCTTTACCACCTTCTAGTGCTTCACATATCCGAAAAGAAGTGGCGCAACAAACACCCCAGTAGCACTGCCGTCTGCTACCTTTGAACTTGATTCTATAAAACAATATGCAAAGTAATCAACATTGCAAAACAAATAAAAACACAAAACATTAAGTAAAATTATTCGCCATATTGCAATACCACTCAATAAAAAAACATTATTATGAGTAGATTATGTCAATCAGTGAAAATAAAATAAAATAAATTGACTTAAACAGTCCAAAACATATAATCAGAGGGGCAATTCTCGTACTTAAAAAACGTTCAAATTCAAGTCGCAATCTCATCTCAGCGACAATCAATGTCAAAAATGTGTGGAAATTGATTGTATTTTTGACAGATTGAGACTGAGATCAGAGGGGCAATTCCCGTATTTTTAAGACCGTTCGCATTCTTATCTCAGTCTCAATCTGTCAAAATTACAATCAATTTACATACATTTTTGACAGGTTTTTGACGTTGATTGTCGCTGAGATGAGATTGCGACTTGAATTTGAACGTTTTTTAAGTACTAGAATTGGCCTACAGAATGTGAACGTGCTTAAAATTACGGGAATTACCCCTCAGATCATGGCCCCTCATGCTACCCAAAGCAATTCTTAACCATTAAAACTAGCCATTTAAATAAAACAACATTTTATATAATTAGACTCGAAAAAGGTTTGTAAACGAAAGAACATGCAACTCATTAAAATGCACATTCAAAATAAATTATGTACTTTAAGCTTTGTGGATTATACCGAGCAGGATATGGAAAAAAAATTACGCACGCCGTTTGTTTAAAGCTTGTTGAATTATTCTGCTAACAATGGACGTGTTCGTGTCTGTATCCTGGTGGCAACTCAAGGGCGTGCCGTGTGACTTGTATAAATATTATAAAATAAGTTGTATTTTCGTTCGCTGGTTTATGAATAAAGCACAAAGATTGACGCGCGCTCGTGAAATGTAACAACTACATGGAGTGCAACAGGGATCTATTGGTGTCCAAAAAACTTTGACTGAGGGGTGTTATTGTTAAATATTTGTGAACTTGTCACTGTCATTGTGTATTGACGAAACCAGTTGGCGGCGTTAGTTCCGATTTTGATCACCCGCGCAAAGCTTTTAGCGTTGTACCTTTATACCATTTAGTACAAGTCAGGTTATTTTTTACCGACTTCAAAAAAGAAGGAGGTTCTCAACTCGGTTGTTTTTTTTTTTAATGTTTTTTACCTTAGAACTCCGTTATTTATAAAGCGATTTGAAAAATATTTTTGTATTTGAAAGGATATACTTCCAGATTGGTCCCATATAAATTTGGTCAAGTTCTGATGAGTGGTTTTTGAGTCAGGTTCAATAATACGTATTTTATCCACTTATTGTATGTTGATGATGTTGTAATAACTTCCTGTTGCTGTTATTTACATTGCAAGTAGTAGTAAGTACGACTGTTGGGTACCACAACAAAAAAAGTATAAGTAAACTAAAAACGAAGTCGGGGGCAAACAACGAAAAAACAAAAACCAAAGACACTGACTTCCGAACATAAAGTTATTTTTCACTTTGTAGTGTTATTTTTGTTTGAAAAAACAATTATTATTATGTTTATTTTGATGATGGCGGATAGGACCATAGGACAAGATCATACAAAATCAAACGTTAACAAAAGAGCGCATTGAGTGGTTGCATAAACAAATAATAAAAAACAAATATTTGCTCGTTTTTACACTAATGATAATTATAACTACTCGTAAATGCTCGTTTTCAATCATAAAGTCATACAAAAACGTATTGAATTATACTCCTTCATATACATATGAACACCAAAATGTTTTCTACCTTTTTTTCAACCAGAGAGGTAAGCAATTCCAGAACCTTCTAGGTGCCTTCTACGTTACAGTACACTTTAATCTAGTACCTATACTTTTTCTGTTTGTCTGTGCATCACCCAAAGTTTCACTGGTAGAAAATGCCTATGGCATTAAGTCCGCCTCTGTACATTTGTGTGCCAAAAGCATTAAATAAATAATCCCTATCAAAACTTCTACAATCCAAGCCCAGAACATTGTCCTTTTGTAATCGCTATAATTTAGGGCGACAGTTTCGGTCACCTTTAGTATTTTAGGTGTTTGCTTGGTTTAAGCCTAAGTTCTGTGTTGACTCTTGACACCGGTAGGCTTTAAACTATTTAATGCTCTACGGGTAGCTAACAGTATTTTGGGTATTTATTTTTTTGTTATAATTAAGGACTTCTTTCTTTACTTTTTTTTTAACGTGTGCAGTTCATATTCTTTAGAAGTGAAACCTTAAAAAAGTTTAACTTCAAAACTGTATAATGTATTCTTTCTCACGTTAAATCCTATAGATGTATGTGTTTGTCATATAGTGGTATGAGGACCAGGGTGTAAAGTTAACTCATATCTCCATAGAAAGGGAGGATCCTCCGACCAGACGGGTGTCGTGTCTGGCGGGCAACTGACCTACAAATGATGTCGGGAAGTAGTAATTACAACAACTAGTCGCGCGGTAAACTCTGCTTGTGCGATGCAGGATTTGCGTGACGTCAGTATGACGCGCAGCTCGCATGTGGCGATGTAGATACCGCTACAATCTCTTTTTAATGTCGCTTTTTCGTTTCATCGACTTTCAAATCACAACGCTGCTAAGTGAAGTCCTGACTCGACAAAAAAGGGCAAAGTTTCGCAACCTACTGTATCAACCACCCTGTCATAAAGATATATATAGGAAAAATGTGTTTAATATGTGTGTTTTAGTTTATAATAACTTACCAAACTAATTAAAATTATTACATGGTCATCTGTTCATGACAAAATTGACAAAATGGCTTCTAAAGTGTTGTTTTTATAGTATATTAAGGAATTTATGGAACATAAAAATTTAAAATTTGTATAATAATAAGTATAGTATCAATAGAAATGCAAAAATTAAAGAGTGACTAGATGCATGGTAATTGTACTTTTAAAAGAATAAAATAGTAATATAATAAGAATGTATAAGACTTGATAAAAATTTGCTCGCTTACTTGCAGGCAGAATACAGTGACACTTAGGTTATAAGATCTCACCTTTACCAAAACAATGTATTTCTGGCAAATAAACGTTTGATTTAATTTGATAAAGAAAGTTTTATCTCAAAAAATTCAAGAAGTGATGAGTGTGAATGTTATTGAAGTGTATTTGGGTTTTTCCATCAGGATTTTCTCAGTATCAGCTCGGAGCCTGGATTTGTGCGCGGTCGATGGCAATAGGCTCGCCCTCTATTACTTAAATATAACTGGCGAAATGTGGTCGTACTATACATCTCTGCCCACCCCTTCGAGGAAACAAGGCGTCATTAAGATACATAAGACGAATATTATTGCAATTTTAATTAATAGGTTTTATATTTGGAAAATATTAGTCAATAAAATAAGGTACTGAACGTGACAATTAATTACAAACTAAAAAAAGGTCTCGAACTGATCCCGAAAATACCTAGACTAGCAATTTTGGGTCTAGCTTTCCTTCAAAAAGCCACGTGTAGCATGAATAACAGAATATTTCCACTGCTAGCTCGTTCCTGAAAAATAAAATATTACACAGGTGAGGAGGACACAGTTATGACATACATTATTTACTGCCCAACCCAACATGTTCAGACACAAGATTTTAAACAACTTAGATTCAAAATAACATTAAAACTAAATTGCACACCCACTTACATACATTTTTATTCTCTCTGAGAATCACGGTAGTGGCGCATGTCATGAATTTTAAATAGTTTGTTTCATTGTGCGCAATTCTTTGAAAGCTTTTGTCAGAAAATTTAATAATTTCGTAGTTCACCATTTTTTTAATGGAACAGCATTTTAAATGTAAAGTGAAGTGTAAATAAATTAAGATACACGAACATTTATAATTTGGGTTTATAGATCTGCTAATTTAATCAGCTTTATCGTGACGTATCAAAATAGAATAGTGAAGAAATGACATTAGTAACGTTCCATGTTCAATAAATTCGTAGCAGCTACGCTAGCGTAGCAGGCGTAGCAATGTCATTAGCTACGCCGTAGCAGTTGCGCAGTCTTTTATTGCCAGCTACAGCCTAGCTGGTTCGTGAAAATCTAAGGCCGAGGTCTATAAACGTTACTTTAACATGTGCTTTGGCTAAGACATGTTCCCTTCACTATCTTGCACTTGTAGTTTGACAGTTCGTGTCGTGACGTGAAGTTCCACAAGGCTCGATGTTGGGTCCTTTCCTCTTTTTAGTATACATGATAGTGATGATAGTGATTTACTCCATTTATTAAAAAATCAACCATAAATGGTGTCATTTGATGACGATACTTCTTTAATTTTTAAGGTAGAAAGAAGTGCTACAAATTTTGTCTACGTTAATAACGACCTACTGCAGGTCCAAAATTGGTTCACTGCTAATAATTTAGTGTTAAATTAAAAAAAAAAACTAAGTGCATCAGATTTTCTTTACCAAATGTCAAAAGTAGTGATTGTGAGATAGTATTGAATCAAGAGAAACTAGAAAACCTCGATAAAACTCATTTAACATCTCTGGCAGGACGGCTAAGTTCAGCAGCATATGCTGTCAGAAAAATCCGACAATTTACTGATGTAGAATTTTGTAGATAACGCGAGACAAGTCTATTTTAGTTACTTTCATAGTATCATGTCTTACGGGATTTTACTTTGGGGACGGGCTGCAGACGTCGAGTCTATTTTTATTCTGCAGAAAAGAGCCATCAGAGCCATAATCTCCGCAGGCGCGATTCTCTAAAGGGAACTGTTTAAGGATATTAAGATCATGGCGGTACCTTGTCAATATATCTATGAAAAGATCATGTACGTAAAGAAAAAATTACATATTTTTAGTAAAAGAGGTAATAGACTTAATTATAGTACTAGAAATAGGGACCTATTAGTTCAACCAGGTTTCAGACTGGCTAAAGTAGACTCATCTTTCATGTGGTACTGTTTAAAATGTTACAATAAAATACCTCCTCACATACTTCAACTGGATGAGACGAAATTCAAATTTTGTATAAAACGCACGCTATGCAGACAAGCATATTATAATTAAGGGGATTATATTGCTGATAAAAATGCCTGGCTCAATTCTGGTCCTGATCCACAACCACAACGAATTGAATAACATTTGAAAATACTGTTGGAGCTGCTGAAGATTGTAAGACTACCTTTTCATTGTATAAACTCAATCTCCTTTGTATTATATAATTGCATAGGACAAGTGTGAGTACTATGTACTATCGAGCTACCATTTACCAGGTAATGTCTATTCATTGCATTGAATGTGCCCTGGCGGCTGACAGATGTCATGCTCACTCAAATGTCTCGCTGACGGGGTGGCGCGTGTGTTGGATCATTTAGCTCCCTTCAAAATGGTTGAGCTGAATGGTGCTGATCCATGCGTCATGTTCGTGAACGGGCGCCGTCAGTTGGGACTGGTCCTCTCTTAGCCGCCACGGTTTATTTTAATTATTTTATTTATGGATTGTTCTGTTAAAATTTCTGTTTGCTGTACTCTGGACACTCAACGTGTACGTCTTATTTACATCGTTCTCACATATAATGATACCTATATTCAAAATTAATGATGTAACTAATATTTATGTAACAATATAATTTAAAAGAGTGTCCATGGAGTTTCTTGCCCGTTCTTCTCCATAGGTACCTACTACGCTTTGGAATGGGCAACTAGCTTCATATTTCTGTCTGAACGACCACTTGACAATTCAAAAGTGCCTGTAAATGGTTTCATTGAAATAAATGCTTTGAGTTTGAGTTGTGCGACAGTGACAGGAATAACGCTTAGCCGAATTACGTGTTATACAGAGTTGATACGACAGAGGGGCTTTCCTTTAAGCTGCCTATACTAGGTACCATTTTCAAGCTCTGTACCAAAAATCAATTAAATAGGAGCAGTAGTTTAGTCGCAAATATTTTTTTATGTTTTTGCCCCGTTTGAACACGATGTATCTTTCCAAACAGCTGATTACGTCTATACGCATAGGTTATGCACCTTAAAACGATAAATCTGAGTATAACCTACGATGCGTTGATGCCGCTCTGACGCAAGTCACAAGTATAACCAAATATTTTCGCTAAAAAGAGGGCAATGCAAACAAGGAAGCAATAAATACACACCAGTTGCACTTTCATTTTGCCTTTTGTTTGCATTGTGTTTTGGCACCTAGGTATCTAAGGTTAGTTAAATTTGTTTACAAAGGGTGGTTGCGTTTTACTCTGATCTGTAAGCTATTTAGTTTGTTTGAAAAAAAAACTAATTTTTGGTGCTTTTTATTTTTATACCGTATCGAATTAATACTAAACACGTATAGTATACGTAGTGTAATTTAATGCCCCTCTGTCATATCAACTCTGTATAACATTTATAGGTCTCGGCCTGAGCATCCAACTTATAGTCTACCTAGTAACACGTATAGACCAATTCAGTGTGTCGCAAAAAAGACAATTAGGTACTGTGGATACTTTTTGCACATAAAGAAATAATATTATAATATTACTTTTTAACCGACTTCAAAAAAGGAGGAGGTTTCGAATTCGGTTGTATTTTTTTATATGTTTGTTACCTCATAGCTCCGTTATATAAAAAGCGATTTGGAAAATAATTTATTTATTGAAAGTAGATCCAGATTGGTCTCATATAAATTCGGTCAAGGTGTGATGAGCAATTTTTGAGTCAGCTTCAATAATACGTATTTTTACCACTTAGTGTATGTTGATGATGTTGTAATAACTTCCTGTCACTGTTATTTACATTGCAAGTAGTGGTATACGACTTTGTTTGGGGTAAGCACCACACCCAAAAACTGAAAAGAAAACTTTTTCACAATTACAGCCATGGTGGGGTCAGCTTCCAGTCTAACCGGATGCAACTGAATACCAGTATGTTACATGGAGCTACTGAAATAATATAACCACTTGTAAGTAAAACTTTCAAACAAAACTTTACGTCATTATACCTTAGAGGAAGCAATCCGGCTTCCTTAACACAGGTTTTCAGAACCTAGCTAGGAGAGCAGTACTCACCCACATGTTTGTAGATATAGTACTTATTTTTGAAAAACTGTATTTTTTACGTGTACTACAATGCTTTGTTTTTAAGTAAATAAACATTATTATACTATATTACTAGCTTTCGCCCGCGGCTTCGCCCGTGTGGATGTCGAACGTACGTACGGGACGGACGTACAGCCCGAACGGATACTCTCATTTTAAATCTCTGCTAACTTCTAAGATATTGATTTTAATGATATGCTGTAAAGGGCAATTTTGATCTACATTAAATGCACAACGTATCTAACGTATTTAACTGGATAAGGAATAATACTTACTGTATTGTTTAAAATAGCTTCTTAAATAACCCATTGTTTTTTTGTAATATGTAAAAGATAAAAATGGTTACAGTGGGTTATACTTAAACTCAAACTCAAAGCATTTATTTCAATTAAACCATTTACAGGCACTTTTGAATTGTCAAGTGGTCGGTCAGTCAGAAATATGAAGCTAGTTGCCCATTCCAAAGCGTAGTAGGTACCTATGGAGAAGAACGGGCAAGAAACTCCATGGACACTCTTTTAAATTATATTGTTACATAAATATTAGTTACATCATTAATGTTGAATATTGGTATAATTATATGTGAGAACGATGTAAATAAGACGTACACGTTGAGTGTCCAGTGTACAGTAAATATAAATTTAAACAAAACAATCCATAATAAAATAATTAAAATAAGCCGTGGTGGCTAAGAGATGACCAGTCCCAACAGACAGCGCCGCTTAGAAGATAGACATATCATTGCGGATTTTTTTGTGGATCTTTTTAAAATATACAATTCCGTAGTATATTATTTTGATCTATCTCATAGGGTTTAGCAGGCGTTTGCTATGTAAGCGCACAAAAATATGTTTTTTACGACATCACATTACAAATCTTTGAAATACTCGGCTTTTTTCTACTATAGTATGCGTGCATTATACATGAAAACTTTCGTCTTAAATCACTCTGTCTATGGATGAAGCGCATTAAAATCCGAATCGTCATTTAAAATATCTAAGCATACATACAAAAAAAGCGACTTTGTTTTATACTATGTAAAGGTATTAAAGTCAACTAACACAACTCTAAAAGGGAAAACTGCGGAATGTTTTAATTAAGTACTACAATGTTAGCATGTAAATGGACGAACATAAAATTTAACCTCCATAGTACAGTTTTAGAGCTCTCGCGAAACAAAGAAATCTTTTAGTGAATGGCTTGAAAAATGGCTTAACATGGACGTCGTTGACGTAGAAAATTCCTGGAAGGGCATTTTATTAAAAATAAAAATCTACTGCTTCCGCTGTCCACTTTTTGCCAGCGTGTTTAATCTGTGTGAGTTCCTAAATTCCATGCCAAAGTTGAAAGTGTAGTTACGTTTTTATTCGTTGATTAATTTCAGGTTCCGGGCTGGAGTTTTGTATTTAGCTCTTCGACTTTTTCTAATGTAACGAGAATTATTTTTATAAGTAATTTAATCTTATCAACTAATATAATGCATGAGCCACTAAATATTTACCTGATTTCTAAGATTATCTATCAATTTCTAAAATTATATATATATGTCGTAGGATAATTTGATACTTCGAATCTTCGTGAAAATCCTAGGGGTTTTGCGAAAACGCGGATAATTAGACATAGGCGAAAAATTATCAAATCTTACTGGACAAAGTCAGGATCTAACATAACCTAACCTAAATGATACAACAACAATAGAAGGGTATCTGGCGCTTGGCGGCCGCTGCCGCGGCACGCTCGCTTCGCTCGCTCGCCTTCGCGCGCTAATGGTCACTGTTCTAATATAACCTAACCTAAATTCTAATTATCCGCGTTTTCGCAAAACCCCTAGGATTTCCGCGAAGATTCGAAGTATCAAATTATCCTACGACATATACACAAACTCACGTCTACTTCCCTCGGGGGTAGGCAGAAACTACAAAACGCCACCTGCTATGATTTTTACATACTCCTTTTGCTTCGTTTACGTTCATACATCTAGTCATACACGCACGCAGGTTGCGATTACTATACACCTGGCTCCCTGTATGCCTGTGAGATGTGTCCTGTATTTACTCATACGGGTAGCGGTATCTACATCGCCACATCCGAACTACGCATCACACTGACGTCACGCAAAATCCTGCATCGCGCAAGCAGAGTTTACCACGCAACTAGCATATATACAGCTTCCCGACATCAATCAGTGGGCAGTTGCCCAATAGACAATACACCCGTCTGGTCGGAGGACCCTCCATTTTCTACGGAGGTATGCGTGAACTTTACACAGTGTTCCTCATACCTCTATATACATATTTAATTGAGTATTTTAGTCCGTCCTCTATTGTGTGTCTCAGCACTTAAGTACAATGAACATTTATCCAATTCTCCTGCTGCAATTCAAAGATCCTGCAGTTTCTATAGAGTTTTGTGAGTCCGGTAAAATAAACTTCTAGTACAGCAAAATCTTTGTTGACATTTTTTAATAACACGACGTTATGAGAGAAGACACGACGACTGGCTGCGTTTGTTTCACAAAAGGCTGCTGAGCGAATATGATAAATATGATAATCTCACCAGTTCACGAGTCGCTAGTTATGAATTACCACTATTAGGAGACGCGGAGCAAATTTCATTGTATTGATAATAAAAAAACATGAAACTAGGCTAGTTTTAAATTGAATCCTAGTCTCTTATAACCTGAATCTTTTTATACAATCGTAATTGTGATCCTAGGACTGACTTCGATATTATTATTGGACTTTTAAATGGATTAGAAAGAAATAAAGAAAGAAAAATAAATAGGTTTATTTGTCACAGAAACACCCTCAAATAGCACCCTCTGTTACAACGTCTACGAAAAGTCTCCGCCGCCTGGACACTTGTAACATCAAGAGGATTGCCGATGCGATGTCCAAGTAAAGGCGAGCGTAACCAATGAAATTGAACGCGTTCCACACATCAAAACCGCGATCAAGCGCTGTCACCGTCAAAATTGCTGTGAAATATTGACATTAACAGTTCTTAAACGCCTTTCTTTGGTAAAATTCGCACTTAGTTTCAAAGTCCCACTTCAAGTAAGAGAAATGAGATACACTGAGAGTGCCTACCTACTTCCCCCGACAATCTTCTATTATCTTCTATTATATGTGCCATCTTGAAAATGAATGACATTTAATAGAAACAAAAGTCTTCCTTACTGTTGTTAGGGTTTCGTACTCAAATAGATAAAAATCGGAACCCTTGTAGGATCACTTCGTTGTCTGTCTCTGTCTGTCAATCTGTCAAGACCCTTTTTCTCAGGAACGCGAGGAGATTTCAAGTTGAAATTAATATCAAATACGTAAGTTTACGTTTCCTTGGAGCTCAAAAAAAATCAACCTTCGAAGTAAACACAATAAAAAGTACAGCCATTATTTATGTGACATATTATGACACTCGCAAATATATCAAAACCTATATGTTACTTCCCGTTGACC
Organism: Brachylomia viminalis; assembly: GCA_937001585.2. NCBI lineage: Eukaryota > Metazoa > Arthropoda > Insecta > Lepidoptera > Noctuidae > Brachylomia > Brachylomia viminalis. The sequence continues at coordinate 4,162,336 of OW443305.2, read as the reverse complement.
TTGAATTTTGACAAGAAGTAAGGCCTCACGGCAAAAGTAACGGAAAAAGTCCCCAATAATCGTTAATTTGTAATTGTATAACAGGATAAAAAAAAATTGTGATTACAAACCTACATTTGGAGAATTGACCGTGACGTAACCTATATCGATTTATGGGGAACATGTTTTTCAACTACGTAAGTTTATTTTTGGGATAAGTTCATTCCAATTAAGAAACCATTCATTGTGCACGGTTCGACACGCATTTGGCCAGTCTTTTTTAATGTATTTTCACTGAGCTACTATGAAAGACCGAACACCAAGTAAAACTTTCGTACCAACAAAGTTTCGGACCCATCCACGGATATTTTAAAAACAGCTGTTTAAAAACTAGCTCAGTCACTTTTCAAGCTGCATCGCAAATCCGAGTCACAACCCTTTCATATATATCACATTGTATCCAGCTTTAACCGACTTTGGCGAGGGAATAAATGGGCTGAGCCATGATATGCAGTTTGTTTACATTTTTATGTTAATATCTGGAGTTTAAGTTTTAAGTTTATGTTAAAACTGCGAGGATATTGTGTGTTAAAAGAGTAACCGTGGAGTTTCTTGCCGGCTCTTCTCCATAGGAAACGACCAATTAAAACCGTGCACCTAGCTTCTGACGTTTCATAAGTGCCCATGTAGGTTTATGTGAAATAAAATATTTTGATTTGATAAATACTTAGTAGTAGCGATGCTTGCGATGTGTGGGGCGTCTAGCTTAGTAATAACAGCCACACGTGTCGAACGATCAGGTTAAGCTACGCTTGCCGCGGTTTTTCCATGGATGGGTGACCATCTTTACATACCAAGACCCCTCCGTGCCTCTTGAATCCTCGTGAATCTTTGACAGTCTTTACGGGTCGTCAGAAGCCTGAAAGTCTGACAGCCAGTCTTACCAAGGGGTATCGTATTAGCCAGTAACTGGGTTGTGCAGGTCAGATAGGCAGTCGCTCCATGTAAAATACTTGTATTCAGCTGCATTCGGTTAGACTGGAAGCTGACCCCAACATACTTGGTTAAAGGCTAGCCAGATAATGACTTAGTAGTAGCGATAAGGTATAACTTTAGTATAATTAATCTTTAAAAAAATATTCACTTTGAAACGCGACTACAAACTTAACCAACTTAAATACTTAATATCACGCCTGCCTTCACGAAAGGGTTACGCAGTGGAGTATAATATAACCTTAAGTAACATTCAAATTTTTCCAGTTATGTTTAAGGGGACTACATGACCTAAACGTAAGTTTTATAATTCCTAAAGGTATATATATCATCCATTGCAGTAAATTAAATCAGAAAAATATATGATATTCTTCAGGATATATCCTAGTTAAATAGTGTGTTAAAAACATAATATAACTAATTTGTCTAACCGGTTGGTGCAGTTGGTAGCGATCCTGCCTTCTGAGCCGCTGGTCCCGGGTTCGATCCCCGGATAAGTCAAACATTTGTGTGCATGAACATGTCTGTTTAACCTGTGTCTGGGTGTGTATATGTATAAAAATATGTATATCAGTCATCAGGATACCGTAGTGCAGGCTCTACCTAGTACGGGACCTGCAGACCTTGTGTGGATGTTGTCTAAAAATAAAAAATTATTTGGGACACGGCTACACATCAAGCTATACATTTCCAGTTTACACTGACCTCTCATTGTAAGGAAATCCTATGAAAAGCGAGATCAGCTTATACTGGAAATGTATAGCTTGATCTGTAGCCGTGCGTACGATAGAAAAATGTCAGGAAGATACCTCTAAAAATTTCTGTGGACGATTATAAATCATACTAATATAGGTACATCATTCTGTTTTTTTTTTCAGATTGTTCTCAAACAACATATTAACGTGATACCTAGTATTTTAATTTTTGAGTCCAATCAATAGATTTTTTGTAAATAGAGAATTGCTTCATATATTGCAATAAAATACCAGCTTTGTGTCATTGCGCTTCTCTTTTTTTTCTATGCAGTCCGACAGTGACCGCGCTTTAGATGTTTCCATCCCCTTAAGTCCCATTTATAGGGGCGAGTCTATTGTCATCAACCGGGCACACGTCCAGACTCCGCGCTTCTGCTGCGAAAAACTAACAACAATTTGTATGACCTGGGATTCAAACCAAAGACTTATTAAATAAAATATAAAAATATTCTATTTCGGACCCATATTCCATTTGGTTAACTTGGAAACTAGTGTTAGTACTAACACCTACCAGAAACACAACAAAAAAACTATTAATTACTACGCCACAGTGGCATGTAGACATATCCAATGTCCCAGTATGGGGCTGTCCCACCTATCAGCTATAGTCTTCAGAATGCTGTTGGGGCTGGCGTGTACCCTGCGCATAATGGAAGCGCAACTCTTGCGCATGGTGGCGTGAAAGTTAGCTATTCTCGCCTCTGCAAACATGCCGGAAGCACTGCAGTAGCGCGGCAACCCCATCAACACCCTGAAAGCATTATTGTATTATTTATTTATTTTATATATTCTTTATTGTACACCACAAAAAACATAACAACAAAAATTAAACTGAACACTACTTAATATACAATGGGCGGCCTTATCGCTTTCCGCGATCTCTTCCAGGCAACCCTGGAATGGACAGAGATTTTCCTGGACATAAAATGGGGCTGTTGTTGGTGCAAATAATAAGTATGTATACAATACACTAAAATAGATACACATATATACCTACATATCCTAAATAATAGATACACTTATATACATATCCTAAATAATATATACATAAATACGTACATACTAAATTTATAAGCAACGAAAATAAATGAAGACTATAGATAATTACAATTATGAGAACACAATCACCACGACAAGTAAAGTGTATTGTACGCGCAGAGCTCTGTATGCCCTCTGCGTGTCTGTTCAGTAGTTGTAGGTGCCACCATTAGACTTACTATTCCATTGTAAGACGGCACACCATTTTATTATAAAGCAAAATCGATTTAGTACCTACCCTCTTATCTACAGCTGTATTTGTCTACTAACGACACTTTCAAACTATACAGTAGCATTTTATTATAAAGGTCCGTTCAGGCGCATCCGGTGCAGACAGTCAATGATCTTTTTTTAAGAGATTGGAATTTTATTTAAAGGTTAAAGAATTTTCTCAGTGATGTTCCCTTGAGGGATGGGTAGAAAATGTTTATTGGATATAAGAAAGGTTGACGACTTCTAAATTTAATCTGGACTAGCTTCATTCAGCCCGCGACGTCATCCGCATGTATAATTTCTTGTTTTAACATAAAATATGTCTTATGAGCAGAGATCGGATATTCGGATGCATATTCACCTAAAGTTGAGATGTTGGCTCACATGGAATGCGCTTTTGTATCAAATAAATCCCGCGGTTCCGGGATCGACTAATTAAGGTTTCTGATTATATAATCGCATGCATATTTACGTACTTTCAAATGTTGGCTAATATGGAATGCACTTTTGTATCGATAGTAAAAACCCGCGATTCCGGGAATCGACAAATTTTGTGTTTTTTTTCTGACTGTAAAATCAGATGCATATCTACCTACCTAATATTGTAAAGTAGGTAGGTACATACCAAACTGCCATAGCAAGCAACGTCAAGATAAGATAACGGACTACATATATTTAGAATGAATGTTTTTCTTTAAATAAAAAACAAATAGAAGTCACTCTCATACTATACACCCGACTCGTTATGCATTCCCGGTGTTTCTGGCATGCCGTGACTTTTGTTCCAAAATAAATATTTTAAGAAGCCGCTTCCAAACTTTCATTGCAAAAAATTTACTTTAGATAGATATGCATCCGAATATTCGATCGCTGCTTTTGACACTCGGCAGTACTGTAGCTTCCCATTAGTTAAAGAATTCTTTGCATCGAATCAGTAGTTCCGTAGATTACTCCCTACATACAAACTCACAAATTTTACCTCTTTATAATATTACGATTGATTTATAGAACGTAGAACCAAATAAATTTGTTTATT